>CM035140.1:123916638-125410799 GCA_020205605.1 Panax ginseng
GTCTAGAAGACAATAATTGTTTTTTAAACTCACAATATATATGTTGTAAATATTTTGCTTTACAAAATGTATTAATAAAGTTGTAGTTATCTCCTGTATTATGTATTTGGCGACTTCGAGAATGGGTTGGATGGATCGGACCTATTTTGGGGCGCCATACATGGGTATTGAAATACGTATAATGTAATATATATATATATATATATATATATATATATATATATATATATATATATATATATATATATATGTATATGTTATGAAATAAGGAATTAACATGTATGCTGAGTAAGACTGTAAAATGAGCAAACAGTTCGGACTCGATTCGTACTCACTTGACTAAAAGTTCAATTCGAGCTCGACTCGAAATATAAATGAGTCAAATATGAGCAAATTTTAAGTTCGATAAATTACTCAAACCTTCTTAAATTATAATTTTATATTAATACTCGGATCATATTCGTTCGAAAAGTTGAAACTGCTCGGGCTCAATTCGAAATGGTGCTCGACTCAGTACTTAAATGAGCCTCAATCAAATCTTATTTTATACTTCATAAATTTTATAAATCAAATCTAAGCAACTTAATATTCGGCTCCACTCGATTTATTTAAACTCTTAATGCTGAGTCATTAAATTATTAAGCATGAGTAGGAGACTATTTAGGCATCATAAAGGAAACTAAGCTAAGCCATTATCTGATAAGGGAAAGCTAAACCAAGAATAACTTCCCTGCTTATCTTCATTCCATGTATATCCGTTCCAAACCATTTCCTCCTAACCTGTCCTACTCAAAGTTCTACCAACTTTTACTAAAAATCCTCCATCTCTGTGTACTCTCTTAAGCCGATTGAAGGAAAATTGAGGGGGTGACTAAGGAAGAAGCTTTGAAGCAAAATGTTTGGGTTTATTAAATTTCAAATCGACTCATCTCACAGAGTCACAGGTATGCATTTTGTTAATTTTAAATCCTCTATCACGTTTTCTCTCTCCATACTCTTATCACCGCTTAATTTGAAGCAAAAAAAATTGGGGGTGATTGCGGGATAAATTTTGAAGCAAACTAGTTTGGGTTCAATTAATTTCAAGTTGAATCCTCTAACGTGTATTAATTAAAGTGTTAATTAACATATCAAAGTTATATAAAGCAAATTTATGGAGATGCTTCTAGTAAGTCTTTCCTTTTCAATCTTATTCTTTGTTCCTTTCTCTATTTGGGTTTTTTTTTGGGATCTAAGTTTGCCTGTGATATAGATTATTCCATTGGTTTTTATGTATGTGGATGAATTAGTGGGTTTTCACCTATCTCATATTAATCGTCAAGATTCCATATAGACAGCAGTTTATTTGATTGGATTGTTGTATGGTTTTTTGATTTCAACTCTATATAAACAACATTTTATTTGTTTTTGTTGTTATGGTTATGTTTTAATTGGCAACAGTTTTATTGCATAACATAATTTCAAATCTCAAAGAATTTAATTTATAACACTTTTCATGATACAAATGAGTATATGCTTTTATTTATGGAGTAATTTTACAGTCAATACTCACTAATTGGCATGCACATTAAATGTTTGAGAAAAAGATTTGGATTAAATTAATGAAGGAAATAGTGGATAGTTGTGAAGAATAAAAAAAAGGGGGTCCTGCAAGTGGAGTTGTTGAAACTTCAAACTCTTATGTGCAAAATGTAATGTAAATCCTTATATGAAAAATCTTGTTCCGTAATGAGGTTGATAAAAAGGATGAGAGGTCGATTATAAGTGGAAGTGATTGTTTAAATAAGACCAAAGATGATGTTGTAAGATGAAGCAATAGAATTTTCATAAGAGGATGTGAGAATTGTTTGTGGACAAAGGCAAAACTATACAGATTAAATAACTCTTTTGAAAGTCTTGTTTTTGGAGGAAGGGATTCTCATAACTCAATGGTCGTGGCACTTTCGTTAGAAAATTTAACCAAATCTGTAAAAAAAAATAGTAAAAAGGGAACTAAAAGGATTGGCTACTGTACAAACAAATATGTTCTTAATCTCTCACTATCATATTAACTCTATCTTCCTTTTATTAAGTAGCAAAACCTAAAAGTCTAACATCTTTTCACTTTATGATCAATAGAATAAAAAAAATATGATGATTCACATTTTCAAATTCATTTAAGTGCATATTTACCTCTACACTATTTATACATATTCTTTCACTCTCCTCAATTCTTTTAATTTCTTTTCGCACAACTATTTCGGATCTCATGAGTGGTTCTTAGTATATGTCATTCGGTTGGAGTTTTTTTTGTAAATCGAGTGTATATAGGCATTATGATCAATCTTCTAAATTTGGAATAGAAAAGCTTGGGTTTATAGTCTTTCAGCATCAAGCATATTCCATCTCCATGTACCAGTAGAGTTTTTGTCTTTTGAAAGACAGAAAAAAGCATCTTTTATAGACTATATATATCGTCCATAGTATATAGGGGGAAAATCATAATGGAAGAATAATTAAGTGCATACTTAATTACTAGCTTAGTTCAATCACTTTTTGTCATTGCTTTATTTGGCATAGACCAGATCCATATTTTCTCACTGATCTTAATATATTGTCTGGTTTAAGTACTATAGCTAATAGTCTTTTTCTAGCCTTTTATAGTATCTGTAACATATAAAGGTATGGGAGTTAATGAACCTATGAATTAAGAGATGGGGTATCGCAAAGTGGTTGTATCACCTGTAAACTATCACGAGTTCATTGTATCACAACTAGTAGCTAGGAAGTTAACCTTATTTAAAATTTTCTTTCTGTCTTAACCTTAACCTTAACCTTTTGTATTGCAAAATTCTGTCTTTTTTCCTATTCTCTCAATATAGTTATCTAAGTTGATAAATTACCATTTTGGCATTTATCTTTGAAGCTGAGTGTTGACAGCTTCTGCAAGCTCATGAAATCTCAACGAGAATATGTGAGAGCTACTTGCCTTATTCTTTGTTATATATGGTGGGTGGTATTCGCAATGGGGAAGCTTTAATGCTATATACTTCAATTCCTTAATGCTTTATACTTCAATACTTGAATATGGTGGGTTTATTCTCGCTTTGATTGCATAAGCGCCACGTCTTTGTAACATTCTTTGGTCCAGGTTCTTTGTCATCATGATCGGTATGAGGTCGCCATTGGTCATGTTGTCTTTGTGTTGGGTGGTCGCCGGGTTTCTTTGCAGATTACTTCATTGTTATGCTCGGGACATGCAATCTGTTGTTATCTTTGCTTTTCGATTATGGGTTGTGGGTTTTGGTGAAATTTGGTGTGGGTGTTCTCCTTTATGTTCTTTTTGCGCATGGGGTGGTGGACCGCATGTCCTCTGTTTTGCGTCTTTGCTTTGGTGCGATTTTTTTCTTTGGTTTATTATGGTCGCTTTTTGGTTTTCACTTGCTTATGGGATTGCTTTATTCCGTGCTTTGATACTGCTAGTCTATTTTTTTAATGTTTCAATTCTCATTACAGTATTGTAACTTCTTGTTGGGCTTGAGGCCTTGTAATCTTTTATAGTCATGACATCTGATTGAGGTTCTCCCATGAGGTTGTAATCTTTTCTCTTTTAATACAGTTTAAATTTAGCACAAAAAAAAAATCTTCGTTGAAGTAACAACTTCTGATGTTGTTAAATGTTTGATAATATTATCAATCATACCTCACCTTACAATGTTATTAGAGTAGCATATTGTATCTCTTAACTTGTGTCTAAACATTTATTGTTTTCATTAACTACCCATTTTTAGGACTAAGATTTACTGTTTTTATGTGTTGGACATTAACTAACCATTTCTAGGGGTCTTTCTCAATTTCGTAGCATAGGTAATTAGATATTGATTTGTACAAATTGACCATTCATTTTTTCCATCTTTTCTATACTTATGCATGGATTCCGGTTCTCAATTTTAACATGTAGTATACTAGACTTCAGAAAAAACAAGTTGTATTGAACTCTGATCACTTTCATACATAAGTTACTGCTATTGGCTTCTTAACTTAGACTAAGATAGCAACTATAAATTCTAGGAGACTTCTTTGCTAAGTACTTGTCAAAATAGAAAAAACAATATGATCATTATAAACTACATTTAATTTATTACAAATTCTAATTTTTGTAAATTAGAAAATATATCTATATGCGCTTAATTTTAATTTCAAAAATTATAACTCATGACAAAAAAAAATTAAAACATTTATTTTGAGATGGAGGGAGTAAAACATTTGACAGTATAAATTTGTGTCCAAACAAATAAAAATTTTAAAATGTAAAATGATGCGTTTTGGGGAAAAAAGAGAGTCCGAAACGTGCTTATTGGGCAACAATTTACTACTCGTTGAAAAAAATTGTGCAAAATACGCAACAAAAAAAAATATTGACAATGAATGTGGCCCATACTAGGCAACTAAATATAGCAACAATAATAACAATAACAGTAATAATAATAGTACTAATAATAATAATAATAATAATAATAATAATAATAATAATAATACTAATAATAATAATAATAATAATAATAATAATAACAATAACAATAATTATTATTATTATTATTTTTATTTTTATTATCTTAATTTAAGGCAACATTTTAATAGTCGTTGCAAAAAGTTGTATAAAATAGGCAACGAAAATAAAAATTGTTGCCAATGAATGTGGTCCATATTAGGCAACGAAATATAGCAACAAAAAAACTTTCGTTGCCCACGATGAGGAGAAATTTTGTGGTTAGAAATTTTGTAACAAATTTCTAACGAATTTTGTTTCCAATTTTTTGCAACGACTTATAAATTTCGTTGCAAAAAGTGAAAGTCTGACACAATCTGCAACGAAGGACAAGTTTCGTTGCTAAACATACACTTTTAGCAACGACAATCGTTGCTAAAGCCCCATTTTCAGCAACAAAAAAACTTTCGTTTCCCACGATGACGGGAAATCAAGTGGCCGAAAATTTTGCAACGAATTTCTAACGAAAATTTTTCCCGCCAATGAATTAGCAACGAAATTTTGCAACGACTTATGAATTTCGTTGCAAAAAGTGAAAGCCTGAAACAATCTGCAACAAAGGACAAATTTTGTTGCTAAACATATACTTTTAGCAAAGACTTATAAAGTCGTTGCCTGAAAAATCGTTGCTAAAGGCCCATTTTTTTGTAGTGGGGGTGATCGAACTCTGGAGGGTTTTCTCTCGCCCCGAGATTTTTCGTCTCTCATTTGCTCCTTTGTTGATTTCCTCGATTTTCTAAATTTCTTTCTTCTGTTTTCTTCTTTTCAAGTGACCTTAATCTCTCATTTTTGGCTAAGTCATCTCGTTGGAGATTTAGACTTCTTTTTCCACTGAATATTACCAAAGAAAGATCCTTAATTTTCAAGGCAACCTCATCACTTGAAGTTAAAATTAATTGTTCCTCTTTTCATTATGGTAATCACTCGATGTTTTCTAGGACAGTGTCAAAAACTATGATCATTCTACTTTTCCTCCACTTGGTAAGGTGGACCTATTTATTTATACCCTGGCTTACGAAAGTCGTGACAGTTTTCCCCATTCTAATAGTATTCCCCACATGTGTATTGAGAAACAAAAGTACCCCTTCAGCTCGCTCCGCTTCCTATTTGACTCTTGCAATTGCTTCCAAGGATGGCATCATTGGACTGATGAGATCATTGGAGATTTCAAATATGTGAGGATGATAAAGGATTTTTGTGTTCTCCGCTGCATTCAGTTGTGTTAGGACCTTTGCATTCTGCAAGACTGTGATACTCTTACCATTCTTCTTTCTCGTTGGTGCTAATTTACCTGTACCTTTATTACTGCTTGGGGGGAACTCACCCCTACTCTAGAGGACGTCTATGCAATCTACTGAAAAGTTTCCTTTTCATCATATCCTTTAAGAATTCCACTTCTCCTTTGAGTTATATATTTATTCTGATTTGTATCCTGTAGCCTTTCTATCGTTGCCTCTATTTCCTGTGGTCTATCCAGTTTGTCTTCTAGGGATACAGAGTAAGTAACATATTTGGCATAAGCTTTCACGCATACCACTATCTATAACTCGCAGTTTCAGAGCTACAAGCTTCTTCTTGACTTCCAGACTCCCAAACAACAAAAGACCTTATGGTTTCTTTGGTGCGCTATTTATTTCGAGACTAAAAATCTGGTCATTGGGATAACTCTATTTACAGTGAGTAATTTCTCACTCTTCACGTGGAACAATATCCTTTCCCACTAGCTACCTATATGACCATGTGGTTATCTCATTTCATTTTCTTTGACTCACCAGTAGATGGTCCTTCAACCCACATGTTTAGTTTTATCGCTCCGCTACCTCGTGGTTTGTAGGTTCCCCTTGATTCTCTCTTCTTAGGGACTTTATACTTTCGTTTGGATGAAGCAGTTCTTGCCATGAACAAATCTGTCGGAAGGTACTCATTTCTAACTTTACTCATTCCTACAACCATTATCTTTTCACACTGTGTTTCTTTCACTCATCACCTTTCCTCACTTGTTTAGGTATGACGTGAATTGCTTCGTCCCAGGCTCTTTAATTTCTTCAAATCTTCTTTTTAGAGCATTTTTAAGGCCACTTTTTCTTCTTGCATTTCTCTAAGAGGGATAAGAAGCTTCACCACCTTTCACATCGTCGAACATTGTTCCTCGTACCTCCTGCTGGATTGATCATAAAGCTTCTTCGAACTTGGGCCTCTATATTGATGATTTCTCATCCTTCATTGCTCGTCCATACACTATAATTCCAAAGGATAGTCTTTTTCCTCACTTCTACAGTAATGAGTTCTACTCCTTTCCGAGCATCGACTACTTGCAAGGGTCATCACTTTCTTGGTTCCTATTTTCAGAGCTGCAGAGCTCCCCTATATACTTTTTTGAGGATAATGAGTTCAACACTGTCCTTTATTCCCTTCAGAACATTATGCAATAGTTTGGCTTCGATCAAAACAAAACTTTCAGGTCGTGGGGATTACGAGAAGGCATTTGACAATTTTTCCCTACATTCAAATCATTTGTGTGTGAGCTTCTAAGACTGCCCACTGATCACTTTGAGCCTCTCCCCTTTGTCATTTATGACGCTTCTCTAGAGGAACATGCTATTGGTGAGCACAACTTCTAGCTTATCAACCTCAAAATATGGCAGGAGGATGTTCTGGTGTTCTTACTATCAATATCTCCCTTTTAACATTCTCGACCGGTGGGTTAAACTATTGTGCGCTCCTAAGCCAAACACCCTTCCGGAGATTTGGCCAACTAGTGCTAAGCTTTTTGAGCGGTTTCGATGCTTAAATTGCATCTTCTTCCTTCAGTAGAAAATCTCCTTCGCAACCCTCCTCCGGCTCTTCCTTTTACCGGCTCCAAGCACCCTCCTCCTCAGACTTTATCTTAGGTTCCTCTTTAGGCTCCTCCCCAGGGATTCTCTATTACCGAGGGGACAAGAGTCCCCAGGGATTCTCTGTTACTTGAGTAAGTAAGCTCGAGGGGATTGTCTTTACACCTAGCGCCCTAAAGCCTTAATTAGTTTGGGAGTCGTTGGTCGAAAGCTCGTTAAGGTAGCATTGAAAAGCCTAAGGGAATTAGACATTACACAACCATGAGATTAAAAAAAAATAAATAGAGAATAAAATGGGAAAAGAGCAAAAAGCCCCCATAAATGAAAAATAAAGCATAAGTAACCCCATTTGGACCCTCGATATTCGTAATTGTTTGATTTTAGTTGGATCTTGAATTTTTTTGGATTTCTTGAGTTTACCCTGTGTGATGCCTTCTAAGAAGCCTATTATGTGCTAAATTTAATTTTATATCAGTTAACGTAGTTGTTGAGCACACACGCACTATATTAGTGATAACAGTTTAAGACATGATGATTGATGAGGAAGTTATTGATTTGTTTTGATCTGATATATTATCATGTTTGCTTGATTTCTCTGAGGCCGATTTAATAGAATTGTCTATGTCATTACTGCTGGATTTATAGGCATGTAGATTAGTTGCACTCCATTGCATTGCATTGCGTTTTGTTTTATTTTGTGCTCGAGGACTAGCACGGGTTTAAGTTTGGGGGAGTTTGATGAGTGGGTTTTATACCTATGAATCAGCCTCTAATTTGTACTTAAACTATGTTGATCATGCTTATTTCTATTCATTTTTACTTATTTTATGTTTGTTTTATGTTTAGGATTTCATTACGTGGCATGGTGGTACATTCGTGGCTTTGTGGCAAGACTTGGCATCAAAATGGGCAAAAAGCACAACCTAGAGAATAACCCACGTAGGCACAAATATTAAAGAAAACCCCACGGGTGGGGGGCACATGGTTAACTACAAAGACCCACCATCACCGGGAGGTCTTCATAAGAGCAAAAACTCCCGTCGGGGCGGGGGTACGGGGAAAAAGCAAGAGTTGTGTTTCAATTAAAACTCTGCAGTTGTGGACAGGGAGCAATTTGGCATGGATTGGAACTCTGATAGGCTTCGCTTTGGGACTAAAGACATGACTAATGATCATATATCACCAACATAATAGAGATACATTACAACAATCAATCAAATTAGCAAGATTTTGAGCCCTAATTTCCAGAAGATCATTGGAGGAGCAGATTTGAAGGTTAAGATCACGAAGATTGCAAATTGGAGTGAGGATAAGGGTGGTTTTGTAACTATTCTTTGTTTTTCAATTCAATTATTGTAATTGGGATGATGAATTTCTCTATCTTTTCAATTTTTATTTCATTTATGATGAACGAAAGTACTTGTTAGGCTTGCAATGGATCTTTATGGTTAAACAATGATTATGAAGCCTTAATTTCAGTTTAATAATCTATCAATTCAGTTTATCTATTGTGATTTTCACTTCAATTTATGAATTGCTTGATCACCAATTCTATGTGGATTTGTATGGATTCGAGAAATGATGTATGAATCTAGACCTAATCACTTTAGCATGTGTTCTTGAATTCTGTGTTTAATGGAATCTTGATGAATGTTAGGATAGAGATATACTTAACATCGCATGTAATCGAGTAAAGAACTTAAACTTTAAACCTTCTTCGATTTTAATTCACATAGAGATATATTGAATTAGTTAATTAGGGTGTTTGGCTTAATTCTATCAAATTTGTGGATTTAAGTTAATACGGTGTTAGTGCATCGAGAGATGGCTAATTCTACCTAAGTTTTCTTGATTAATAAACTGGGATAGTGAATTGAACTAGAATAAGGTATGATAATCGGAGTGAGACATAAAGTGAAGTTGTAAGCCTAATTCTCCATTAATTGCTTGAAATTACGGTTATTAAGTTGTGTTGATTGATTAGTATTTTTAGTTTCTTAGTTTTTATTAGTCATAATCATTAATTTGAATAGTTTAATAAAATTCAATTAATCTAAAACGGGTAATTGTTAGGTTTAATTTCATATTAATCTTTGTGGGAACGATACTTTTTCTTACTACTATATTACTTGTTGACCACGTGTACTTACGTGTGAGCGTTGTAGATACTCGAAATTTTCTGCACACCTATCACTGACATTGCAGAGAGGAGGCGATTCGTCTTCGAGAGATAACCCCGAAGACAAATTTCATATCCATCTGGATACTACCAGAAGTTCAGCCTCAACCCCGGAACACACACCGGGAGTATCTGTTCCAACCTCGGAGATAACCCCGAGGCATGCAGTTCCAATACCGGAAATTCCATCGGAGAAGGCCGATTCATCTCGGAGATAACCCCGAGATATTCAGTCTCACTCCCAACACTGGGAGTAGCAGTTACCAACCTTGGAGATAACCCCAAGGAATGTAGTTCCGGAGATAACCCCAGAAATGCTTGTTTCAAATGCATGCAATCAGCTTCAACCTCGGCGCCACAAAGAGGTACTCAGTACAAGACCCGGAGATAACACCGGGAAGACAGGCACACCTCAGAGATGACACTGAGGACCTTCAACACTTGCAGCAGTCCAATCTCAGAGATAACCCTGAGCAACGTCTGCTTTATCAGGCCAAACCTGCGATAACCCCGGTGAGGGGAAAAGTCATCATCTTGCCACCTTGACGCCACATCGCACCATCTCAACATTTTATACATACATTTCTACATAGCAATGTCCCACAAGAACCAAGGAGGTCCAATCCCGAGTGACTATTACACAGGACAACATATAGAATTTGAAGCTTGAAGACCGAAGGGCATGGTCTCATCTTCCTGACTTCGTACAACCTCTAATCCCATGTCATTTCATAACTCTCAACAATGGCGGTCTGAAATAGGTCTTACATACCTCAGTCGGATGCCCGGATTGCAATTTTAAAAGTTCGAGCGAACATTACAGTGCATGCGTGCACATACTTGAAGATAACAAGACTCATGGCTTGGGGGGCAACCCGGCAACCAAAGTACACTCTTTGCTCCCTGTCTATAAATCTGGGGCTTGGGGTGGCCATTTTGAAAGAAAAAAAAGGCGAGGAAGCCTCATCCAGTTTGCTCTGTACACACCCTACAATCGAAAGTGCTTTCTCATTTTAAACACTTGTGAGTTCACATATAGCTTCTATTTTGTACCGGCAGGAGCCGATTGTTCATCCCTTTAAAGATATAGAAGTCTTCTTTGGTAGCGCACTGTAAGCCTTCTCACACATTTTATAGCCGTTCTCTTCATATTTGCACACACTATTCTTCACGTTGAGAGTCGTGTTGCATGTGTTTGCCCGGACTTCGGTCCGTGGTTTCATTTCAATTTGTATATATATATATATATATATATATATATATATATATTATATATATATTTTTTTATATATGGACTAACATTATCGAGTTATGCCTCGATTGAGCCTGAGACTTTGATGCAGCGTTTACTGCTTTAATATATATATATATATATATATATATATATATATATCGTTTAATCTCGCTTGGAGTTTACTTCGTGGCGGTTGATCGTCTTTACAGCTTTCTTTACTTTTCCTCCCTCCTGGCGTTTACTCTGTGGCGGTTGATTGTTTTTATAACTTTATTTACATTTCGATCCCCCATGGAGATGCTTCGTGGTGGTGATCATATCTCATCTATATATATATATATATATATATATATATATATATATATATATATATATATATATATATATATATATATATATATATTTTATATATATACCGCTTATTGCTTTATTATTAATTGCGGCATCACATGAGCCTAAGAATCATGTGATCACAAATTCAGTTTACTGGATCTAGATTCGGTTCCCATGATGGACATTTCCAGTTGTAAACAGCTTGTAAATTTATTCACAGTATTTGGATTTCCTCATATGGTTTTCATACCCACGAGGAGTTCGGCACTATTTTGTACATTATTTTCTCGAAGATGCTTCGCATCTCGAAAATTAAAAAACAATCAAGCTGAACACTTAATAAAAATGGGAGTGTAAAAGGTCTCAATTAATATTGAGCATAAGGGTTTGAAAAACCTCTTTTATAAAACATCACTGCCATATCTTGTTTAAAACTGAATTTTTACACAAATTCAAACCCTGTGTATATAGGTGCGAACGAGGCCTCACACTACTTCCAAATAACAGCACATTACCCACACACACACACACACATTCATATAACAGTTTCTTGAAAAGTGGCGGTCACCGTGGTAACACGGATGTCGGGGGGTGCCTAACACCTTCCCTCCGCATAATCAAGTCCCCGGACCCTAATGAATCTCGGTTTCACCTACCCGTTTAGCAGTGTCACATCACTGGGTCAATGTCCAAACCTTTTCTCTGTTGTGTTGGTACAACCATATAAAAAACCAACTGGCGACTCTTAACAGTCCATAGTCGACATGATACATGTCGGACCTTTTTCACTTGTTTTTTCAAACAAATCTCACCTAACATGAGAACACCAAAGAACAAGTAATGAAAAAGGACAAATAAAAATCCCGACGTCGATAAGTGGCGACTCTGCTGGGGACACCAGTAAGAGGACTTAAGCCGCTATTACAAGCTTTTCAAAACTGTTATATGTTTGTGTGTGAATGTTGCATTTACATTTATGATGAATGTGTACGAATGCATATATTTTTCTGCGTTTAATGCTTTACACTATATCTACTTGTGATATTAGTGCTTCACACATGTCATCATTTTTATAAATGGTGAGACACGTTGTATGTGAATGTATGTTGTGCGGTTCCTCCATCAGGGGGCTATCCTGTCGGTGTTTGATTACTGGACTCGTAGGAAGACTAATTCCAACAAGGCTAAGGAAAGGCACCACCCAAATTCGCTCCAGTTGAAAGACCAGATTAATTTCCCGTCGAGTAAATTGCAATGATTTGGGAACCTTCATGCCAAAAATCTGCAAGAATAACCTAAGATAGGTCAGCCTCTGATAAAGCAAACGCGGAGGAAAGTCTCTTCATGCTTTCTCATTTCAAATTACTCGTAAAAATCAATTACTTGTAATTTCATTCCATATTCATCTCCATGTAATGAGAAATATGAAGAAACATGTGTGTATACATATTTAAATTAACATGCTATTATAAACAGCTAACATCTGCCTTGCAGGATAATATTCCTAGAATGGATACATAGCATGTAAACCTTGACACATTCCCTAAAGACTAAACTACGCAAGTCTTTTGTAGGGAAGTAATCGGACCTATTACCTGATCAAAATCCAAAAAGGTCATGAGCCTACAGTCAATTATGTCGTCATCGACCCAGATGACCTTAATCCAGCCACAAGAAAGAATTTGACTGGATTAAGTAAACAAATCACAAATTTGGCTGTTCTGCTTAAAGAACTACACCAATCTACTCAGGGTACGAGGATACCCGTACATGCTGAATCCTCTACACAAGGAGGAACCCAAGGTCCAAATAAAACCATTACAATACCTGAACTTCAGTTGGATACGACCAATAAATTTCATGATACCACCTATCTCAAAGGAGATCCAGACACCGGTGACATCAGAAAAAAAGTCCTTCAAATGGAAGAAACCCTTCATGCTATCAAAGGAATTGGAGCACACGGAAGTGTCTCATATGCTGACCTTTGTATATTCCCTGGTATTCATTATCCAGAAAAATTTAAAACTCTTGACTTCGAAAAATATGATGGGTTAGGAGATCTTTACACACATTTGAAGGTGTTCATTGGAGAACTTGGATCTGATGCAGAGGACGAGAAGCTGAGGATGCAGCTGTTCCAGAAGAGTCTGACTGGAGAAGCCCGTTCGTGGTATACCAGATTAGATAACTCAAAGATCCATAGTTGGGGGGAGCTAGCTCACGCCTTCCTCACTCAATACAGCTTCTAGTCTCAGATGGCTCTTGACCGGTACCAGATTACCAAGGTCAAGGAACAGTCCAATGAGTCTTTTAGAGAGTACGCTCAAAGGTGGAGGCGCCTTGCTGGTCAAGTTATTCCTTCCATGACAGAATCAGAAATGGTCATGACTTTCATAGACATACAAGAAGCTCATTTCTATGAAAGAGTCTTAGCTAGCATTGGCAAACCATTTTCTGAAATGATTAAACATGGGGAGATGGCTGAGATGGGATTGAAGTCAGGAAAGATTCAAGACCTAGCTACCCTTAAAGCTGTTGCTGAGCACATCTAGTCCGGAAATTATGGAAACAACCCCCGGAGGGTCCATAAAAAGAAAGAGGAAGATGTTTCCTTGATACTACAAGGTCAGAAAGGCAATCAGAATATGCCTATCCAAAGGAGAAATTACACTCCCTTTTAAGCACAATCTTTAAACCCTCTATTGCCAAAAGGTGGAGAAGTCAAACACCCTCGAGTGTTCACACCCTTAGGGGACTCGCTCGAGAACATTCTCACTCTTCTGACAACTCAGAAGAAAATTACGCATCTTCTTCCACTAGCCAACACTAATGGGAGGGGTTTCAATGCTGCTCGGAAATGTGCTTATCATGCCGGGGCACCTGGACATGATACTCAAGATTATTGGGCCTTGAAACACAAGATCCAAGATTTAATAGACAACAGTGAGATCGTGGTCACCAAACCAGATCAACCTCACGTACAAGACAACCCTCTTCCTCAACACAAAGAGGAAGCAGTTAACATGATTAATTGGAGCAGTGGTCAGAGTTCCAATTTTAGCGGTGAATCATCCCAGACCATCAAAGACGGTGTTGACAAATGGGATTATGCAAAGTTCTAGTTCACAATGGAATGAAAGATAAAAGCTCTTTGTAAGCAGATTGAGTAATTGGCAGAACTGGTGACCTATCAGCATCAAGTCACACTCTAATTAGTCAACCAGGAGCATGCTAGTCTGCTCCCTTTTGTTGTGAATACTCCCTCATCACCTTCAGAGAAAGAAACACTAGAAGACAAAGTGACGAAGAGAGCAGGTGCCAAAGCTTGTCAGGATTTTGCCAATAGAAGGGAATTTACATACCTGGGCTAACCAATGGAGGAGATACTTCAGATGCTGATCAATGAAGGAATGATCACTTCCCTTCTGCCTCTAATTAATTCCCGTTCAGGACGGTTTAATTCTGATGGAGTATGCCAATATCACTCCCATTATCGCGGTCATAGCACGGAAGAATGCTGGGCACTCCGCCACCTTATTCAGAACCTAATTGACAGCGGTTTCCTACAGCTAGTAAAAGACGATACTGTGCTATTTGAGAGTGAGAATACTTGTCCTACCAAATGGAAGGGACTGGTAGCAGTTATATCCGCTGAGGCTGATGGAACTGTCAAACCTTTCATAATGCAAGCAATTTAACTCAAAGGAATTGACAATCCTTTGAAAGTGGCTTCTCCAAAGCCAATCAACTTGCCATTCAGACCATAATATCCTGTTATCAGCTTACAAAAAGTCCTAGGGAATTATGGAGAAGCTGAAGGATCCACCTCTCATACAACTGCTGCAGTGTCGAAGGAAAATCCACTGTATCTTCCCCAACGGGTGATGAAATCTACCATCAAATCAAAGGAGAAAATACCCATGACGAAGATTGAGAAGTTCCTCCGCACTATGGGTCATAATGAAGCCAAGGTGGTTTTAAGCTTGAGAGAAGCTCCACATCAAATTTCCACAATGTGATATCTTTCACTGATGATGATATACCGCCCGAAGGGACCGGTCATTGCAAGCTGTTGCACATTGCGGTTTTGTCCTCCGGGTACATGATAACTGGAGTTTCGATAGATTGAGGGTCGTCTCTGAATATCTATCCTTATGATACTTTACTGAAAATGAACGTCAATCTCAAACGGATCCAAAGTAGCCATACGATCATTAAAGCTTCTGACGGAGCCCGTCAAAATTCAGTCGGAGAGATTGAGCTGCCAATCGAGATTGGTCCCCATACATTCATCGTATCTTTTCACGTGCTCAAAATAGATTTAGGATACAACCTGCTATTGGGAAGACCGTGAATTCATATGGCTGGGGCCGTCCCCTCCACTCTTCATCAGCAATTAAAATAAATCATTAATGACAGCCTAATCACAGTCAACGCTGAACCGAAATGTCCTAAACAAAGTGACATACCTCTCATCAGCTTCAATTCAGAAGTTGAGCCGGTCAGTTTTCATGCCCTGGAGGTGAGCAACACTCACTACCACCTTATAGGGGTACCACCTCTCATACCCAAGATTTCTGCCGAAGTAATGCTGGCTACTCAAGAAATTATATCTTTGGGTTATCAGCCGGGACAAGGGCTGGGTAAAAGTCATCAGGGTATTAAGCACCCGATTCAAGTGATCAATCAAACTTAGACAGCTGGATTGGGCTAACAGGAATCCACATAAGCATCAACAGATTCTTCCAGCTTCAGGTACACGATGATTGTCTCCACCAACAAATCTTGAGTCCACACAACCTCCAGTAAAGGTGCCAGCCAGCGTAATGGCTATGTTATTTCCAAAATCGATACCGGTAAAGGAGAAAGAAGTCTTTGTTCCAGACCCTAGAGTAGAAGAAGAGGACCGAAGAATTAAGCAAGACATCGTCAGAATGATGTCAGGCATATGCGTCATTGTCTATGATGATCATACAAACAGATACACCCCAGACGATGATTGTCCAGACGTAATGGTCATCATTCGGGAGAAGGAGGACGATGACAACCCCTCCATCACTGCACTCCACCAGGACTTTGCCCTCAAAAATTAGAGCAACACTCATTGCATTGGTCTACGAGGGTAAAATGGGCAGGAACTCTTTCTGCCCTATAGATATCTTAACTGCTTACTTTTCTGTACAGTATTAGCAGTTATTTTGTTAGTACATGCTAACACTATGTATGATCAAACCATTTCATATATACTAAGTGAAAGCATATTTTGTTTTAGGACCCTGAATTTAGATGTGCATGTACTTGCTAATAAGATGTCTCTTCTCCACAAGGATTGTAACTTTGATGTAGAGTTGGATTCAGCCTTGATGGAAGTACATGAAGACATTGAGGTGCCTCTGGAGATTAAAGAATGGGTCAAAGACAAATCCAAACCCAACCTTGATCAAACCACTTCCTTCAATCTCGGAACCTTAGAAAGCCCTAAGTTAATCCAGATTGGTTCAAACCTTACCCCAAACCAAAGGAATGACATGGTTACGCTACTAAACCAATTCCAGGAAGTGTTTGCATGGTCTCAAGAAGACATGGTGGGTTTGTCCACTGACATTGTTATTCATCGCCTTCCCATTAAAAAGGGATTCAAGCCAGTCAAGTAAAAGCTTAGGCGATTGAAGCCTGAGTGGAGTTTAAAGGTGAAAGAAGAAATTGTGAAACAATTTTAAATTGGTATTATCATGGTGTCCACATATCCTGAATGGATATCCAACATTGTTTCTGTGCCTAAGCCTGGAGTAAAGGTGCGAGTTTGCATGGATTACCGGGATCTGAACAAAGCTTGCCTTAAAGATAGCTTTCCCGTGCCATTTATCCACATTCTCATTGACAATACTGCTCAATACGACATGTACTCCTTTGCGGATTGCTTCGCAGGATACCACCAGATTATGGTTGCTGAAGAACATCGTGAGAAAACTGCTTTCATCATGCCTTAGGGAACCTTTTGCTATAGACGATTGTCATTCGACCTCATCAATGCCAGAGCCACTTACCAACGAGCTATGATGGCTCTTTTCCACGACTTAATGCACAAAGAGATAGAGATCTACGTGGATGACATCATTGTTAAGTCTCGAAGGGAAGAAGACCACTTAGACCATCTTAGAAAACTCTTCAACAGGTTGCGTAAGTACAACTTAAAGTTGAATCCAGCCAAGTGCGCCTTTGGCGTTAATTCGGGAAAGTTGCTAGGATTCCTAGTCAGCCACAAAGGGATTGAGCTGGATCCCACAAAATCCAAGCCATAACGGAAATGCCCATTCCTCAGACAGAGAAGGAAATACGGGGGATTTTGGGAAGAATCAACTTCATTAGCAGGTTTATCTCTCAACTCACAGCAACCTGTGAGCCTATCTTCAAGTTGTTAAGGAAGAAATCCTCCATGAAATGGAACGACGAGTGTCAAAAAGCCTTCCTCGCAATCAAAGAGCAAATTAGTCGAGCTCCTATTTTGGTACCACCCGTGGATGATGTTCCCTTGTTCATGTACTTGTCCATAAGTGACAATGCCATGAAATCGCATCTCGGAGACAGAAAAGACGATAGAGGCCAAGAACGAGCTATCTATTACCTCAAAGAAAAAGATTCAAGAAGATGGTGAACACAAGTACACTCTGATTGAGAAGACTTGTTGTGCTTTAACATGGGCTTCCATGAGGTTACAACATTACCTCCATGGTCACACAACCCATCTCATATATATCTCGCGTGGATCCTCTCAAGTATGTGTTCAATAAACCCATGTTAAATTGCCGACTGTCCAGATGGTAGTTGATACTACAATAATTTGATATCGTCTATGTGACGCAAAAGTCCATCAAAGGTCAAGGAATTGCTGATCAACTGGCCGCCACACCTTTAGGGGACTTCAAACCTACTTCCCCGATGAAGGGGTAATGACAGTTCAACAACACCATCAGTACGATACATGCCATACATGGAAAATGTATTTTGATGGAGCTGTTAATATGGAAGGTTCGAATCGGAGAAGTTCGTATCCCAGACGGGAGCCGTCCGTCGTCAAATTTGCAATTTGTCAGCACCAATAACACATCTGAGTATGAAGGTTGTCTCATGGGGCTAAAACTTGCCCGTTCAATAGGCATCAGGCGGTTAACTATCTTTGGGGATTCGGAGTTGGTAATCAGACAATCCACGGGAATCTATCAAACCAAAGAGCTACATTTGCTACCTTACCATCGACAAGTTTTATAGATGGCTTTGGAGTTCGAAGAAATCTCCTTTCTACACATTCCTCGTAATAGGAATGACTTTGCAGACGCGTTAGCAACTTTGGCCTCCTTGATTCACATGCTTGACAAGGAACATATGCCAAGCGTCACATTTGCTCTGCACAAGGCACCAGCCTATGGGAACTATGTTGTAGAAGTATCGGATGAGCTACCTCCCATCCAGCACCCTTGGTATCAACATATCAAGGAGTACCTACGAGATGGATTTATACCCGCTGAGGCGAGCCCTATTGAGAAAAGGCGGATCCATCGACTTGCTATGAAATTCTACTTGAGCGGAGATGCACTCTACAAAAGAGATGCAGGACTAGGTCTCCTCAGATGTCTGGACCAGGACTAAGCTCAGAAGCTCATGGATGAGGTCCATGGTGGAGTATTTGGCCCACACATGAGCGGCCCCCTGCTTGTTAAGAAGATCCTCATGACAAGACATTACTAGCTTACCCTCAAAGCTGACTGTGATGATCACGTCAAGAGGTGTTATCAATGCCAAATTCATGGAAATGCCATCCACGCCCCTCCGAGGGAGCTTCGCAATATGAGTTCACCTTGGCCCTTCTCAATGTGGGGAATGGAGGAGTTATGCAGTAAATTCCACATCAAACACCTTAACTCTGTCATCTACCATCCAAAGATGAATGGTCCTGTTGAAGCGGCTAAAAAAACATCAAGAAGATCATGCAAAAGATGTCCGCCAACCACAAAGAATGGCTTGACTTATTGCCTCTTACTCTGTTAGCCTACAAAACATCAATGCGCACTTCCACTGGGGCAACCCCCTACGCATTAACCTATGGGATAGAAGCAGTACTCCCCATAGAAGTTGAAATGGAATCCCTCAGAGTATTGATAGACGCTCAGCTGGATGAAGACCAATGGGTACAAGACAAGTATCACCAATTGTCTCTAATAGACGAAAGGCGAACCGCGACTATTTTCCATGGTCAGCTATATCAACAAAGGATCGCCAGATCCTACAACAGAAAAGTCCGGCTACGGCAGTTTAAGCAACATGACTTGGTTTTAAAGAAGATCTTGGACAACCAAGATCAGTCCAAGGGAAAATTTTCCCCTAACTGGGAAGGGCCGTTTGTTGTCAAGGAGGTATTGACAGGAGGCGCTCTCAGATTGCAGGAAATGGACGGCGATGAATTTCCATAACTCATCAACTCGGACACCATGAAATGGTACTATGTATGAAGTTACCATCAAGAAAACATCCTGGTATTGGATCATCAGATCACCAGTCATTCCGGTTCTTTAACCCTTCACTACATACAACTCTTTTTCACACTTTGCACCTCAGGGAAACACACTCTTCAAGCTAGCAGCCGAGCTTTATTCCGTTCATACAACTTTGATTATCCCACTAGGGATTGAACCTTTCACACTTGTAGTTTGTCCCCACACATGGGATCAAACTTTTCCACACCTGCAGTTTATCCTGAACTTAGGATCAAACTTTCTTTTTCTCCGCAGTCTGACCTGCACATGGGATCAAGTTCTTTGGCTACGAATCGTCCTGAGGGGCGAACTACGTCGACCTGATTTCTTCTTTAATAGGAGTACGTAGGCAACCATTTTACATGGCCCGATCGCAATAAAATAAAAAACAACAAAAACATTTCTACACCCTTCTCCTTACAAAAACAAAAACAACAAAAATATTCCTACACCCTTTCTGCCACAAACAGCGTTAAACCTCTCACACCAGGTTCGAACTACGCAGACCTGATCTCCTCTTCAATAGGAGTACGTAGGAAGCCATTTGTGGTTCGGTCTCACCCCCTACCAAAACATAAACACTTATCATCTGTTACTGGGATCAAACTTCAATCCATCACATTTCATTCAGCTTCAGACCAAAGGGATGGAATTACCTTAACTCCTCCTGAATAGGAGATTCGGCGACCATCTAAGCTGCGGTTGTACCTCAAAGAGCAACACCAATCCATAAGATATGGAATTAACTAGGCTCCTCCTAAATAGGAGTACTGGCGACCATCTGTGGTGCGGTCAATCTCAGAGAGAAAAGCCACACTCCTCTCCATATTTCAATACATAAACCAGTCTCAAGATACCAAAGATGGTAGGGATATACACAGATCAATGATTCATTCTAAACTATCCAGAGATAACTCAGTGTCCATCCATCAAGGAGGATTTCAGAAAACATCAAGATCACAAGCCCTAAAGAAGCAGGCAAAATATCAAGCAAGTATCCAAACATATCTAAAAGGGAAGTGATCAAAAATATATTTCCCTGCTATGTATATAATGATGTTTGATATACACAATATAAACTGTACATGACAAAATGGCTAAGTTAGTCTGTGCAAAAAAAAATACAAGCTCATCTACAAATCAATGTATATGCAAGCTATCAAGCCCAACATGGCATCCCTCTCAACAGAAGGAGGTAACGTTGTGGTCTCCTGTACAAGGGTATCCACACGAGCTAACAGATCTATAGCCATCTGTATGGTGACTCTATGCTCATCAATGTACGTGCTCATCTCTGCAATCATGCCAGTGGTAAGGGATCTCACTGTAGTACTATCTGTGACGGCTACATCCCGGGTAGATATGGAAATATCCCTCTCAACTGTCACGACATCTCTGGCTGATCTGGCCTCATCCAGCTCAACAACAGCGGCATCTCTATGAGCTAATGCCTCATCCCTATCTAACAGTGCTACGTCTCTCCCATCAAGGGCTATCAACATCAAGGCTCTAGCCTGATCTCTCTCGAAGGTCATCAGATAAAGACTCAGCTCAAAGTACTATGCCGAATGCTGGATCATAGCAGTGCTAGTACTGGGAGAATCTAAAGGAGATGCTAGTAACCTAGTAAACGGCTCTTTGATGTGAGAATCAATGTCCTCCATGGGCTCTCCATCGTCTGAATCACTACCCGACACTGTGGATACTGCCGCAGCCGATGAAGTCTCTATTTGCATCCACGCAGGATAATCTGGCGAATAGCCCGGATGGCTAATAGAGAATGCAACTATCTCACACTGATCCCAACAGGCATACACCCGGGATCGGTCCTCTGCTGATAGATGGCGAAAAGATAAACGCTGACCTAGTGCCCCCTCAAAAGGATGGAAGTCCTGAAACTGATCAAACTGCGACATCACGGCCAGTGGGTGATAGGTAGTCATGCCCCTCAAACTAGCCAGAGGGAGATAGTCCATGCCCGGAGCATGAGTAATAAAGCTGTAGGGTGAGCTAAGCCCTGTGCACGGCAGAATGCCAAAAGGATCTCTGATATCCGCCAAGAACATCGACCAAGACATAGCGTCTGTATACTCGGATGGCTGAAAGGAGAAAGACATAGATATATAATGGGTGAAGCAATACCCGTGTCGGTGGAAGGTCCCAATCGGTCCCAAGTGTGACATAAACCACAAGTACAACATGACCGAACTGCCTGTAAATACCCCTACAGGGTAAGTGCTGCAAAACATGGCCGACCTCAGCGTCTCCGCCACAATCATCGGGACGATGGTATGACTCTCCCTGAGAGCTCTCACTGCCATGATAACACCGATATTCAGCTCGTCCATATATCGTGGCATGAACACATACACCACTATGCACATCAAGAATGCATCCACTCTGGCCAAATGCCACTGGTCCTCTAGTATGGCGAAATCCCCAGAATGCCGAGCATAGCTATCCTCAGAACCAAATCTGTCAGTCAGAAAACACTGGGATATCACGTGGCCGGATGTGATCTCATCCTGCACAACCCTACGCCTCAATCCAGTGAGGGTCATGAACTGTCAACTCATGTCTGCAATAGCCATATGCACGTAAGGTATATCAAGTGGTAGCATCGTCAAATGTGCATACTCCTCCAGAGTCGGAGTCAACTCCTGGGTCCCAAACCGAAAAACCTGCCTCTCCGGTACCCAGTGCTCCAGCATGCCCTCCACAAATCCTGCGGGAATTTGAAATATCAAGAAGGTCATAGTATGCTGAAACATCTGATCTACAGTCACCTTGTCTGATGGTGACATACTATCATACCACGATTTAAGACGTGATGCGACCAATAATGGGGGTATGATCTATGCGACTGCCTGTCGAAGAAGACATCTGTGTAGGCCGTATCATAAGACCATCCAGGGGTCAATGCTGAAGTATTTCTGGACATACATACATATACATAATATGATATGTGCATTACAGATAATGGATGGCAATATGATATAGGAAATGAAAAACTGTACATACATTCCTAAGTATATCATCATCTACATACATCATCTCTATCAAATTAAAAAATACAGAAATGGGGCACGACGCCTACTACTACTAACAGAGGCCTATCAAAAGATATAGCGAGAATGGGGCACGCCCACCCAATATCTAATGAGAGGCCTATCAAAAGAGATAATGAGAATACACATCAGAAGAAGACAATGGTGTCAATATCTACATCATCAATCCTGTCCACTTTGATGTAACTCCTTCCGAGTCAATCGGATCTCTATCAACAGGATATCGAGCCTATACAAAGGAGGATGTCTTGCCAAAAGCCAAATGGGTCATCGAGGGGCCAAATACCGAGCTGGAGGATCAAACGAATCTACCTATTGGGATCTTTGCCCAAATGCCGGATAAAGAAATGTGCCCGGTCCAGTCGTTGGGTTAAACTTTCAATCTGTGTCAAATGAGTCGAATCTCGGACACAGGCTAGCCAATCAGTCATCATCACGGATCCTGGAACCATATCCCCCATAAACTGAGTGGCGCGGGTCTGGGCTCCAATAGTACAAGGGGACCACCAATGCTGGAATATCTCCTGAGTGCAGGGACCCCCTGACAGTTCAAAATCGTCAACCCCCAACAATGGGATATCAATGACGGGTGACTGCGACACAGGCCAATAATGCCTGGCAGAAGGCAAGATCGGAATACATATCTCTCCTACGGTGCTCCTAATAGCACGCTCTCCTAAATAGAGCTCCCATCCTCCATCAGTAAAGAGAGGAACCCTACGGGTGGATATCACGTGCTCGACGCTAGTCGGGTACCCATCCTCAAATCCTATGGCCAAGTGATCCCCAGAATAAGGAATCCATGTGATGACGTCAGCTGTCAATAACTCCAGTTGTAGGTGGCAATGAGTAAAACCCTCAGCTACAGGGACCTCTGCCAGTATGGAATGATGCCATCATCGTCCTTGTGGATAGATATCTAAACCTAACACACTCACATGACGCAAACATGGAAGCCTCTCATAGGCCTAAAACTACCAACATAAAGGCAAACATCTGCTGTCAGTAAACACTTTTAACCTACACATGGGAAATTACAAGAGAAATACTCACCAGCAAAAATGGGTAGAATCCTAATCAAGCCTCGGTCAAGCCCTGCGAATGCATACACATGTCGTGACGCCCCCAAAATAGGTATACATCACCCATCTTGAGTCGCCAAATACATGGTACAAAATTCAAATACAACTTAATAATATAATTGTCGTGTAACATACGACAAAACATAAACTGAGAGTTTTAATACGAATATTGTCTTTTAGACAGTATTCAACTCAAATGGAGTCCTCAATACATTAATTATCACACTATTTCATAGTAATAGTGAGGACTACTAATGCTATTATCCTGACCGATCACTCCGCTCCCCGACTAGTCTCAAATACATTCTCATTTCACAGAAGAGAACAATGAAAGCAAAAGGGTGAGCTCAACTAGACCAGTAAGAAATATTATGACTAAGATAATGCAAAATAATTTATCGTTAGCCTTCAACAGTGTTATACTGATAAAATATAACAAATATCAAGTTTAACTACAACGGAACAAGCAATCCATTAGAAGAGTCAAGTAGAGCATAAAATCTACTATCTTCTATAATTTAAAAGATTTTTCATCACTTTTATCGCTGAGACTCAGCTTAATAAATAATCCACATCATCGAATCACCCCTGCATTACGACCAAGGATATTCTTTAGTATAACGACCACAAATTATCCATGCACTACGGGCCAAGGATATTCGTGTATTCATCAATGGTCATGATCATGCCAACAACTGTCCATCAATGCACTACGGACCAATGAGGATTTTTACCACATCATTTGTAACATTACTACCATGATTATACCGAATAATCCTCGGTCATAATCATACCAAGTCCATCTATGCACTACAGAAGCAAAGATGACTTTCAACATAATATAAACATGAGAATGATAACAATGATATAAGAATTCAATAAAACAAGTTCAAGGATAAATTTTAAAGATTTATAATTTAATTTATCAAGAATTCAATAATGTCCAAATTGTCAACATGATCTTGCTTTATGGAGTAAAATTCAAGAATGATAATGTATCAAAAATTATTTGACCCGAAAAGAAATCATTTTTTAATGAATAGTACTCACGGGTGAATAATAGACTTTGTTGAATAATAGTACTTGAGAATAGTACTCAAGTGAATAGTACTTTGTGAATAGTACTTTATGAATAGTACTTTATGAATAGTACCCGTGAATAGTACTTTTGTGAATAGTACCGTATAAATGAATAGTACTCATGGACAGTACTCTGGCATGAAAAATTTAAAATTTAACAAGAATGTTTAGAAAATATCCTTGTGAAGCGATACTAGATGAAGCGCAAATTTCAAGGATATTCTACTAATTTCACGGAATATAGAAGCAATACTTTAACCGAATAATGGTATAATCAGGAATACGAGACGAAATAATATTACTCACATACTACAGATTATGGAAGAAAATATTATTCCTATGAATACTGAACAAAATAATATCCCTTACCTCAGAAAAAGACTGGATACTGGAATAACGAGGTAGCAGACTTCTCTTCTACTTTCTCTCTAAAGCTTCTCTCACTATAAATGCTCTTGTGAGTCTTAGTGAATTGGTGAGAATGAAAGAAGAATGAGCTTCTATTTATAGGAAAATATAGTTTTGATAATTGCACGTTTTGGGGCTCGAAATATTACAGTATAATACCTTCATCCTTTTCTTCATTTTTAAATTAGTCCTGCAAGTATTATCAAACTTGCACCACCTCCCCTAATAGTACATCTTGTGAATCAATAGTACAATCATGTCAAAAAAATAATTACAGTATAGTACCTTCATCTATACCTCTATTTTTAATTTAGTCATGCAAGTATTATTAATCTTGCACCACCTCCCCTAATAGTATATGAATGTGAATCAATAGTACACACATGTGAACACATAGTTATAAGCATGTGAATTAATAGCAATTAATTGCTCATTTATCCGATTAATTACCCGATTGATCAATATAACCTCCAGACATCCATTATTATCGAAATAGATGTCGATTTCTACTAACACTAATAATCCCAACACAATGGAGCTATCAATTTCATCTTTAATCAACACGAACTTATTCATTATTAATATTATAACTCATAATATTTAACAACCAGGTCGTTCCCAGGAAAGAGGGGACATTCCGATAAGGATTTCTCCTTATTAGCGCGCAATTAGGTGACCAAACCTCTCCTTGACAGAACTTCTAGACATTGTCAATATTGCAAATAATAATATGAATAACTTTGTCGTCTCAATTATTAATTTAATAATATAAAATATTATGCAGATGATACTATGACAATAATTGAATCAATAATATGAAAGATATTATGCAGCAATTCATGTAGCAATAATTGAGTATAACTGATTGACTTCTCATGTAAGCATCAATAATCAATACCGTGTGGTACTATGAAACCACACGTATTACTGTACTTTTACCACCTGGTAGTTCAACAGTTTAACGATAAAACTTTTTTCGTTATTTTTATAAAAAGATAATTCTGTCATTTTCTAACTACGACAATACTTTTGTTGTGGGGTCCACCAATGATTGTGCCGTCGTACGAATATTCCCTATTAAAATGAATATTCCAAGACCAATCGAATATTATATAACCACTTGCTTACTTTGAAAAATTTGTAAATAATACCCACAACTATAACATTATATCAAATCCACACCATAATATTCAAAAATATATTTCGAGAAAAATTAATCTTTATTCATAAAAGTTAGGGTGCGTACCTGGTATGTCGAAGAGGTGAGGATACCTTGACTTCATTTCAGATTCTAACTCCCAGGTTATTTCCTCAACATTGTGGTTTCTCCACAAAACTTTGACTTGAGGTATAACCTTGGAGCGTAGAATATGATCCTTTTTATCCAAGATTTTAACAGGTACCTCCTCATACGTTAAATCTTCCACTATCTCATCCGGTTCTAATTCAATAATGTGGTTCGAGTCTTTCACATATTTACATAACATAGATATGTGAAAAACGTTATGAACACGAGACATACTTGGCGGTAAGGCGAGTCTATAGGCCATAGTTCCTACTCGATCGAGAATTAAAAATGGGCCAATGAATCGAGGATCGAGCTTTCCTCTCTTTTCAAATCTCATAACTCTTTTCCATGTAGCAACACATAACAACACATGATCTCCAATATTGAATTATACGTTACCGGATCGTTTGAATCTTTTTAGTAGTCATACGTACCAACTCCGGTCCTAACAATGTTGCTTCACCCACCTCATCCCAGCATACTAGAGAACAACACTTTCTTCCATACAATGCCTCAAATGGAGCCATGCCAATACTTGCTTGATAACTGTTGTTGTAGGAAAACTCAACCAATGGTAAGAACTTGTCCCAACTTCCTTTGAAGTCAAGGACACAGAGTCTTAATAAATCTTCAAGAGTTTGAATAGTCCTCTCCAACTGCCCGTCCATTTGAGGATGATATGCCAAACTAAATCATAAATCCGTACCCATAGCTTTTTGCAAACTAACCCAAAATCGTGAAGTGAATCTTGGGTCTCGATCAGAAACTATAGATACTGGCATACCATGCAATCTTACAATCTCGTTTATGTACATAGGAACAAGACGTTCAAGTGTATAAGTTTCTCGTATCGGTAAGAAATGAGCAGACTTGGTCAATCTATCAACAATGACCCAAATCGCATCTCATGCCTTGAGAAACCTTGGGAAGACCAAGAATAAAATCCATGGTAATGTGCTCCACTTCCATTCTAGAATTTCAAGTGGTTGCAATGGACCTTTTGGCACTTGATGCTCCGCCTTGACTCGTTGACAAGTTAGACACCTTGAGATAAACCATGCTATCTCTATCTTCATATTGCTCCACCAAAATATATGTCAAAGATCACGATACATTTTGGTATGTACTCCCAGGATGGATTGCAAACGGTGTGTTGTGCGCCTCCATCATGATTTTATACTTCAAGTCAGAATCGTTAGGAACACAAAGTCTGGAGTTGACTCAAAGTATTCATTCTTCATCGATTCTTGCTTCCGGAATAGCACCTTCTTGTACTTTCTTCCTCATACGCATCAGCTCCAGGTCTGTAGCTTGAGCAGCTTTAACTTTATCAATTAAAGTCAGTTCTACTCGTATATTCGCCATCATCACATGGGTCCCTGGAGTCTTTAACTCTATCTCTATCCTTTGTAAGTCATATAAAATGGGCCTTTGTGTTGACAATATCAAACTCGTACCCGCATATGATCTTCTACTCAATGCGTCAGCTACTACGTTCGCTTTTCCAGGATGGTATTGAATGGTATGATCGTAATCTTTCAATAGCTCAAGCCATCGTCGTTGCCGCATGTTGAGTTCCTTTTGAGTGAAGAAATATTTGAGGCTTTTATGATCAATATAGATCTCCACCGTCTCTCCATACAGGTAATGCCTCCAAATCTTAAGCGCAAAAATGACAGCTGCCAACTCTAGATCATGAGTAGGATAATTCCTCTCATATTCTTTGAGTTGTCGTGAGGCATAGGCTATGACTTTCCCATGTTGCATGAGAACACATCCTAACCCTTTGCCTGAAGCATCACTATAGATGACAAATTCCTACGAGCCAGATGGTATTATCAGAACAGGTGCTGAAATGAGCCTCCTCTTGAGTTCTTGAAAACTCTTCTCACATTTCTCCCTCTAACTGAATTTTGTATCTTTTCGAGTCAGCTGAGTTAATGGAGTAGTGATTCGAGAAAACCCTTATACGAATCTCCGATAATAAACTGCTAAGCCGAGAAAGCTACATACTTCGGTCACTGATTTAGGTTGCTCCCATCTTTGAATTGCTTCAATCTTTGTCGGGTCAATAGATATTCCATGATTTGATATCATGTGCCCAAGGAATGCTACTTCCTCAATCCAGAACTCGCATTTCTTCAACTTGGCATATAACTTGTTTTCACGAAGCTTTTGGAGTATCAACCTCAAGTGTTGCTCATGATCTTCACGGCTTTTGGAGTAAATGAGGATGTCATCAATAAAGACTACCAAAAAGTGATCCAAATATTCCTTGAATACTCGATTCATCATATCCATGAAGGCAGCAGGAGCATTAGTCAATCTAAAAAACATGACTAGGAATTCGTAATGCCCGTACCGAGTTCTGAAAGCAGTCTTTGGAATTTTATCCGTTTTAATCGTTAGCTGATGATATCCAGAACGAAGATCAATCTATGTAAAAAATTTGGCGCCTTGCAACTGGTTAAACAGGTCATCAATGCGAGGCAACGGGTACCTATTTTTGATGGTGACATGATTCAACTCCCGATAATCAATACAAAGTCGCATACTTCCATCTTTCTTCTTCACGAATAGAACAGGATCACCCCAAGGAGACGTACTAGGTCGAATGAAACTGATGTCTAACAATTCCTGCAAGTGGGTTTTTAACTCCTGAAGTTCAATAGGAGCTATTCGATATGGGGCTTTGAAAATGAGTTTTGTACCGGGTTCAAGGTCGATACAAAATTCAATTTCACGCGCCAGGAAGTTCTTCAGGGAATACGTCAGGAAATTTATTAACAATAAAAATATCATTCAAAACTGACGTATTTTTGTTTAAATCCGTGACATGAGCTAAGAAAGCTTGACATCCATTTTTCAATAAACGAATAGCTTTATGGCTTGAGATGACAGTGATTGATTTTAATTAATGATCCCAAAATTCATACAATAATATTCTCCTTCTCGATCGTTAACAATACAACTTTAATCAATCTTTACATCATTATTCAATGTTAAACTTAATAAAATGCGGAATAATTTAAACTTTTATGTCTTTTTACTTTAATTCCCTGAATCAAAACATTTATCAATTATATGTCTTTGAATCAATCTTATTTTATTATTCGCTTTATCACTATTATCATATCAAACTTTACAATTCAATCCGATAACCTTTACATATCAGATAACTCTAACTCTAGCTTTACAACTCAATATAAAACTATACATCCTAAAACATTTAATACATATCATAAGTCTTAATCATGGTTTAAGGAAGTAGCAACTTAATTTAACTAAAATATAAAACTTCGTATATTATTTCTCATCCACTTCATTCAAGTAGCATATAGTGTTATCTTCAATCCTTAACCTGCAAAAATGGTTATTTGCAAGGTTGAGCTTGACAGCCCAGCAAAATCTAACAGTTTTCATGCAACACGTAGCATATAATAACATGCTCAACATATAACTCTTAAACATTGGACTATCATAACATACAGGCTACAGTTCATATAACAAGTATAAAGATTGAGTTCCTTACTCAATCAACATGCTTTACTTAATCAACGTAGTCAATAGTTGACTTTAACGTTTCATGCTTTCAACATAAATATAACACATCATGTTATTTGCAATAAAGATTTAAAACAATCAAATTCACATAGCAAATAGGAACTGAAAGACTTGCATGGTTCGTAGATTACCAATTACCGAAAAATAGCTTAAATGCTTTGCGTATATCCTACAACAGTTCAAAGGTTATGTAAGACCCCGAATTTTATGAAATGAAAGTATTCAATTTTCTTATAATTATTATTTTATTTTGTAAATGGTTAAATTAATAAAAGTTTAAAGTTAAGGGTGATATGTGAAATTTTTTGCAAAGTAAGCAAGTGGTTATAAAATATTCGTTTGGTCGGGAATATTCTTTTTGTCGGGGAATATCCGTACGATGACACAATCATTGGTGGACCCCATTAATGGAAGTATTATCGTAGTAAGAAAACGATGTAATTATCTTTTATAAAAATAACTACGAAAGTGTTACCGTTAAAAGCTGTTGAACTACCCGGTGGTAAAAGTATAATGTAATACGTGGGTTACATAGTAGCATACTGGTATTGATTATTGATGCTTACATAAGAAGTCGCTTCGATTATACTTAATTATTACTTTCACGATAATTCTTTGCATCATATCTCTCATATTATTGATTCAATTGTTCACAGTATCATTTGTATAATATGTTATATTATTAAATCTATAATTGAGACGACAAAGTTATTCATATTATTATTTGCAATATTGACAATGTCTAGAAGTTCTATTAAGGAGAGGTTAGATAATCTAATTGCGCGCCAATAATGAGAAATCCTTATCGGAAAGCCCCCTCTTTTCTAGGAACGACCTGGTTGTTAAATATTGTGAGTTATAATATTAATGATGAATAAGTTCGTGTTGATTAAAGATGAAATTGATAGTTCCATTGTGTTGAAATTATTAGTGTTAGTGGAAATCGACATTTATTTCGATATTAGTTGATGTCTGGAAGTTATACTGACCAATCAGGTAATTAACCGGATAAATGAGCAATTAATTGCTATTGATTCACATGATTATAACTATTTTTTCACATGTGTATACTATTGATTCACATTCTTGTACTATTAGGGGAGTTGGTGCAAGATTGATAATACTTGCATGAATAAGTTAAAAATAGAGGTATAGATGGAGGTATTATACTGTAATTCGTATTTTCACATGTTTAGAACTATTGAGTCACATGATTTACTATTGATTCACATGATTTACTATTAGGGGAGGTGGTGCAAGTTTGATAATACTTGCAGGACTAAATTAAAAATGATGGAAAAGAGGAAGGTATTATACTATAATATTTCGAGCCCCAAAATGTGCAATTATCGAAACTATATTTTTCTATAAATAGAAGCTCATTCTTTCATTATTTTTCACCAATTCACTAAAGCTATAGAGTAATTGTTATAGAGATAAATTATAGAGAGAAAGGAGAAGAGAAGTTTGCCACCTCACTATTCCAGTTTTCTTCTAAGGTAAGGGATATTATTATTATAGTAAGGGGTATTATTTCTCTCATATTCATGAAGAGAGCTTCATTATTCCCTTCTTTATTATTATGTTGGAATAACCTTTGTTTATCATGATCCGCATACATGGTGAAATTCTTACATTATTCCATTCTTTATTATTATGTTGGAATAACTTTGCCTATCTGAAATCTGCATACATGGTGAAATTCTTACATTATTCCATTCTTTATTATTACATTTGGAATATCCTATCTACACCTGATTACGCATGACTGGTTCCATTCTTTATTATTCATTTGGAATATCCTCACTGTCGAATTACATGACTGGTTCCATTCTTTATTATTACATTGGAATATCCCGTGCATGCGGATTACGCATGACACAGTTCCATTCTTTATTATTCTATTGGAATAACCTATATGTATGCGATTATCGCATGCATGCATGGTGAATTCTTCTGTTATTCCATTCTTTATTATTCTGTTGAAATAACATGTCTACGCGGACTACCGCATGCATGGTGAATGACCTTTTGTATTCATTCTTTATTAAATTGTGGAAATGATCTGTCTATATGGATTACCGCATGGCGGATAAAAATCCATGTGCAGTTTCGTATATTCTATTATACTCATATGAGATATCATTTCTTCTGTAATCGTCTTGAAATATCATTTTAGTATTTTATTTACGAGTTACTATTCACAGATTACTATTCACCCGATTACTATTCACTCTTGTATTATTCACTCGGGTATTCAGGGCACTTTTCGTGTTGGAGTACTATTCACGAGTTACTATTCATAGGTTACTATTTACCCAAATTATTATTCACCCGAATATTATTCACTCGGGTTTTTTGGGTATTTTTCATGTCGGGGTACTATTCATGAGGTAATATTCCCGAAGTACTATTCACGGGGTACTATTTACCCGAAAAATATATTTCTTTTCTGTCCAAATTATTTTTGGTACATGAATATTATTCTTAAATTTTACTCTACAAAGAAATATCATGTTGACAATTTGGACGTTATTAATTTCTGGATAAATTAAATTATAAATCTTTAAAATTTTTCCTTGAATTTGTTTTATTGAATTATTATGTCATTATCATCATCCTCATGCTTATATTGTGATGAAAGTCATCTTTGGCTTACGTGCAAAGATGGACTGTTGTTTATTAGTTTTACTGATTGTATATCTTTGGCTTACGTGCAAATATGGATTTGTTAATTATTGGTTTTACAATTTGTATATCTTTTTGCTTACGTGCAAAAAGATGGATATTGATTATTAGTTTTACATTTGTATATCTTTGGCTTACGTGTAAAGATGGACTTTTGATTATTGGTTTTACTGATTGGATATCTTTGGCTTACGTGCAAAGATGGATCATTGATTATTGGTTTTACTGATTTGTATATCTTTGGCTTACGTGCAAAAGATGAACTATTAATTGATGAGTATCTTTGGCTTATGTGCATAGATGAACTGCTTTATTGGTATGATTATGACGAGGATCATTCGGTATAAATCATGACCCGTAATGTTATAGATGATGTGGTAAAAGTCTTCATTGGCCCGTAGTGCATTGATGGATGATTATTGGTATGATTATAACTGTGGATTATTCGGGTATAATCATGACCATTAATGATTACATGAATATCCTTGGCCAGTAGTCGGGGGATGATTTGATGATGTGGATTATTTATTAAAATTTGAGTCTCATCGATAAAATATTGGTTATACACTTTTAATTAAGTAGAAGATAGTAGATATCATGCTCTACTTGACTCTTCTAAAATACATTGTATGTCTTTGGCCTGTAGTGCAAAGATGAATTGTTAATGAATATCTTTGGTACGTAGTACAAAGATGAATTTATTAATATGATTATGATCGAAATTGTGATTTGGTATAACCATGGTCTTTGATGTTTCGGTGAAGATAGGTGATGAAAATTATCTTCGTCACACGGTGCGAAGAGGAATTTAGAATCACAATTATGATTATGAGTTATTCATATGATTGTGGACATGAATTGTTGATTGATGTTACAGGATAAAACATTATTGGTGGACTTTTAACATGGAGAAGATAATAGACCTCGATGGTCTATTTGACTCTTCTAATGGATTGCTTTCGTTCACCGAACTATGGTTAAAAAGTTTTATCATCTACCATATGTTCTAAATCTACGATTTATTAATGATGAAGGCTATTGATGATGTAAATTATCTTTAGTCATGATATTCTTTCTTGGGCTAGTTGTGCTCACCCTTTTTTGCTTCACAATTCCTTTCGTGTAATAAGAGTTTTCTTTTGGTCGAGCGGGGATAACGGGGGAATAGAATCGGTGGTCTATAGTCATTGAGGTTCTCCTAAATAGTATGGAAATAATTTTGTTGAGAACTTTAGATAAGTGTGTCATATTGTATACATCATTTGATATTTAATTTTGGTGAACCGAATAGGGTGAGGTGAACCCAACTTTGGAAGGGTGTTTTGCCACTATCATACAAGATGTCTAATGACATACAACCTCGTGTTATCATAAGATAGGGTTGTGCACATCCACTGGCTGAGTATATCTACGAGCACTACCTATATGATCTTGGAGTTTATTTAAAATATAATTTTCACTCGGAGACAACAAAGATAATTATATGTCAAGAGAAGACTCACCATTAGAAAGGAGATGATAGTAATCTTCTTATTTTTCTTTGGGGACTTTTGGGTCAACCAAGGATAATTATGTGGACATATGATATCTATCATAACCTAGACGCATGGCCTCCCATGTATGAAGGTTTTCTTGAGTATTTTCCAAAGATTTTAATTTCTAAAACAATTATTGACTGTACCTTTATGTAAGGTACCATTGTAAGGTCTTGTGGTCAAGGCACCACGAGAGTTATATATATTTGTATTAAAACTCACAGCTTATCTATTGTCGTACTCTGCACGATAGTTCAACAGTTGTATAAATGAAGTTTATATTTGATTTTTATAGTGCGATATCTGGCGACTCAGAATGGGTCGTGTGGACCTATTTAGGGGGCGTCACTGGTTCATATTCACATGCATTAGTTACACATATAATGAAACCACAATGACTCTAAATCTAAATTTTTTATAACTTGCGTCTCTTTGAAACGTAACACATAACTTCAAGTCTTTACTCCTCTTCGTATGACATCTATCATTACGTAATCCCATATTGTGCTTCTTTATACTTCTTTTCGTAACTGACACTTAACGTTCAGCAAAGTTGTCATAGACTCCATTATCTCATATTGGATGTGTTACACTTGTTAACAATAACTAAGTTATATAACCTCTCTCGTTACGCTTCCCTTACAATTGACAATTAAGTCTTCTAACGCGTATTTACATCCTTTTAAACATATATTAGATTAACTAATCAAGTTAACATTCAAATCTTTCTTTCAACTTATATCTCACTATAAACCAACATAAATCTTATCATTTATTTCTTACTTTTGAAAACATCACATTTAGTTCCATTGCATGACTTAATTAAGCAATCACTTAAAATCTTTACACTTTACATTACAACACCTTACAATATGTTTTTGTAGTTTTTATTATGTCTTAACCTCATTAACATGCTTGCTTAGCTAACATAAGTCCATTACACATGACCTGCAAATAGGCGTGTAGTCACTACACAGGCTCGAGGCACAGCAAGCATTGCATTCCCAAGGCGCCATCCCAGTATGTAAACCAGAAGTATCGACTCATTTACTCGGTAGTCACCCATCTCAACCCAATTCCTACAGAAATTATGACACCTAGCAACTAAAACATTGTAATAACATCTATAAACACGCAATACCACATAATAACAACATAAACACTTTACGTATACAATTTTGAATGATCAAAATCTCAATTTTTCGAATTTCATCATGTTTTGAATGATCACCACGAATTTGTTTCTCAATCAATTGACACGATTCCAATTACGCTGCTTTCGTTTCTTCACATATTAAAACAATCCAACTTCAATTTGCATATTACAACACATATAAGGCACAAAATTTGGTACTTTTTACTGCCATATCCAACAACATATACACTGATATATAAAGCCTTCTACTACAACCCAATTCTATGCCTTTAATCCTCAAATAACACCCACAAACGAGGATTAATGGATTATAAATCATATATATATATATATATATATATACATGTTTTTGAATAAATTCCACATAAAAAAAATTAGAATTGAAGTAAGTTATACGTTCACTTTGATTGTATGCTACAAAAGATGGTGACTAGGTTTAGTAATTCCCCTTCTTCCTCTTGCCAATCACCAAGAACTCAGTGTTGTACTCTCTTCTCTCTCAACTCTGCTCTTTAGCTTTAGGAGAAAATAAGACGCAAAAGAAAATTGATATGGCTTAACTCTCCCACGTATTCATCCGTTAAAGAAAACAAAAGACGTCAGTTGGAAAAAAACCAAAGGTCACAAGGCCTTGTTTGGCTAACCAAAAATTCTCCCAACTAGATTATTCTTATATTATTTATATTATATAGTTACTTTGTGCCACACTCTAGTTAATTAATTAACTTTAGCTTAATAACTTATAATAATAATAAAAACCTTATTATCATTATACTTATAATTAATAAATAGTTATATATCTAATTTAATTAATAAATTAGCAACATCACTTTATTTATTTAATTTATTTTCTTAAATATTAGTCAATTGATTTAATTTAATTAAATTCTTCAAATAAAAATTATCACTACTCAATTTAATTTACACTTAATCAATTTAGTTACTAAATTAATTCACCACCATTCATCAATTATTTATTTTTTCTCAATAATTAAATTATTTAAAAATATTTATTTAATTAAATAAATATTTAAAATAATTACCAAATTCATTTAATTTCTTTAATAGTTAACTTAACTATTAAACCTCACTTTCTCAATATATATATATATATATATATATATATATATATATATATATATATATATATATCCCTTACAGATCACATATTTCAAAATATATATACATATATATATGTACTCAAACTCAAAACATCTCATAATAAGAATTTTAATTATTAAATTTCTATTTTAATAACTTATAAAAATTCGGGTTGTCACATCCTTCCCTCCTTATAAAGATTCCGTCCTCGGAATCACCGAAACCCTACCTTACTAAGGTTTTCACAAAATCTCTTTCACAATTATCATTGAATAACTTCAACACTTTAACTTAGCAAAACGTTTTACATATAAATATACTTCATTCATTTCTTCAACAACTTTTAGGTTTTTATTACATAACCTTCAATTAAACATAGTCATATATCAAATATTATATATTCTTTAACCCACTCATTTCCTTTTCTAAGGATCGTTATCATAAACACTCAGGATATTACATTCACCCTTTCTTCTAATAATTTTGTCCTCGAAATTTTGACTTACTCATATTCGTTCCTTCCATTTATCAAAATAGATTTTATGTTAATATATATTTATTCATTAGGTTCTACAACCAAATTCTTTCTCTAAAGATCTTTCTAAGATCATCTCCTTCCTCACCTCTTCCTCTTCTAAGAGTTTCACATTTCTCTTATTTCTGAAATTTCAATTCTTTCTTGAAATTATTATGTTTTGCTTAATTTTCTCATCCTTTCCACTTTCACCTTTCAGAATAATAAGAATCTTCCACAATTACTCAATAATTGGGAAGCGATATGAATAACAAGAATTTAAAAGATTCCAAATCATGCTGAGGGGTCATAAGACCTTGAACTACGTCCCTAGGTTATCAAGTATCTCGACTTGAACCTTTAACATTCATAAGTCTTTATGGACCATGAACTCTTCCCCAGGTTTAATAGTGCATCACCACTGTAAACCGTTATTAACATAATGTTTAGCAATCACATAGACTAAAAACACTCTCTGCAAGTACTCTAGGTGATCAGCCTATCGTACCCCTACGTCGTGCATAACGTATTACATCTTAACTTTGTAACGACTATATGTATTACTTTCGGAACCAGTGTCTCTGATAACATGTCCCCTCTTACAGGGTTGTTCACCTCAGCTTTTCAACATCTGAATCCGCACCAAAACAATTTGGTTTGGCATAGTTTGACAAAGAACGCTTGAATTTCATGAAAATCTTTCAATATTCATCTAGCTGAATCAAATAGCATAGACTTCTTCAACAATTCGAACATCAATCGAAATATACATACACACACACACACACACACACACACACATATATATATATATATATATATATATATATATATTCTCATATCTTAAAGAAACCTCAAAATCCTTTTATGGTGTCATGATTATGACGTTGTCATACTACATCTCACCATAGTGGGCTGACGATCATATGATCACATCCAACACCAGGTTCCATTGCATTGATGACTTTATCGTTTATCATATCACCCGATACATATAATTAAAATATATTTTGAAAATTAAAAAAAAATCATTTTTTTATCTAGCCGAAACAAATAGCATAGATACGCGAATAATAGCACTGTTTTAAAAATTCTTTGGTTCACTAGTGTGATCCAACATTTTTGAAAAATTAAAAGTATAACCATCCGAACGAAGTCAATAAATTTCAAAAATCTAGCAAAGCTAGAAGATTTAGAATATCTAATTTTCTCCATAATTTCAATTTTTGTACTAAATATTCTTGTATTTCAACTTACAGTTCTCCTATATCCCCAGTATAGTTCATCAAACTTACCGCACATTGGAAGTTCAGGAACTTGCCACAATAGTATGAGTTTAAGAACTTATCCTAGTCAGACCATAGGCGTCCTTTCGCTGAGGGGTTCAAAACATACCATATTATTGTGAGTCACGAACTTACCATATGCATTAGTTTTAAGAACCGCACCTAATCCTAATATAATATTTGACTAATCTTAATAGTTTCTAACTATCAAACATACACATGAGAAAAGAATCATCTTTTCACCACATATACATTGATAGCGCGACACCGACATTCCAATGATTATCAATGTGATAAACCAAGTGCAAGCACAAAACCCTCGCCCATACAAAGGTTAATATAACTCAGCCATCACATGAGTCCTCAATTGAAATCCCACCTAACTCTATCTTACTCTTAACTTGCTCTTTGCTCGATACGAATTCCTCATATCACATCATCTATAACTCCTCGTGAGTTTACCTCATACTATTTCATAGTACATTATCTTTATAGCATCAAGCTATAATTATTCAAACATTACATACCATCTTTCTTTTATAACTTAAACAGATCACGCCGTGATCTTATTCTATAATCATCTCCCTTAAAATTCTTTTCTTAATTCGTGATCGTTTTGTTTTACGATCCCCTTTCTTTCCTTTCATTTACGACATTATTCTTTATCTTGGCTATTGGAGTTAGGCAACTCCCATTTCTTATCTTTATATTTCTTCAAGATTCTTCTCTAAATTTTCTTGTTTATATAACAATTCCTGCTTTAAGAATTTCCAACTTCATTTATATTGTTCAACATTTCATTCAAGTTCTACATTTTCATCATACGTATTCACTTTCTAGACTTGGTACACATTGAGTCTCTACCAGTTTCAATATGGTACACTGAGTGGTTTCCCACAAACAACCAACAAACTAGGTTCCGAGTTGTTAGTTTGTATATACCTCCTCTCTATGAAGGAATCGTTTAGCGCAGATACCATACATCAACTACTAAAGAGTACAACTGTACCATACTTAACTATAACTTTTATTCTTAACTTCTTTACCATTCTCTTCTTATAGACATTGTCTATTTATTATCACCTTACATTCTTATTATTGGAGTTGGGTAACCCCACTATCATATTCCTTATAACTCTGCGAGATTCTTCTTTGAATCCTCTTACGCATGTTTTAATCCCTTCTTTATAAATTTCTTAAATTACTTCTTATTGTTCAAACTCTATTTGAGCTTATTCTTTCATTATCTTCACCTTCTTTCTCTAAGGTTAAAGCCTAAGATACACCTACCTAAGATTTATAACCTACAGCTTTGATACCAACTGTAACGACCCCAAAATTCATACAATAATAATCTCCTTCTCGATCGTTATCAATACAACTTTAATCTATCTTTACATCATTATTCAATGTTAAACTTAATAAAATACGGAATAATTTAAACTTTTATGTCTTTTTACTTTAATTCCCTGAATCAAAACCTTTATCAACTACATGTCTTTGAATCAATCTTATTTTATGATTCGCTTTATCATTGTTATCATATCAAACTTTATAATTCAATCCGATAACCTTTACATATCAGATAACTCTAACTCTAGCTTTACAACTCAATATAAAACTATACATCATAAAATATTTAATACATCTCATGAGTCTTAATCATGGTTTAAGGAAGTAGCAACTTTAACTAAAATATAAATCTTCGTATATTATTTCTGATCCACTTCATTCAAGTAGCATATAGTGTCATCTTCAATCCTTAACTTGCAAAAATGGTTATTTGGAAGGTTGAGCTTGACAACCCAGCAAAATCTAACAGTTTTCATGCAACACGTAGCATATAATAAAATGCTCAACATATAACTCTTAAACATTGGACTATCATAACATACAGGCTACAGTTCATATAATAAGTATAAAGATTGAGTTCCTTACTCAATCAACATACTTTACTCAATCAAAGTAGTCAATAGTTGACTTTAACATTTCATGCTTTCAACATAAATATAACACATCATGTTATTTGCAATAAAGATTTAAAACAATCAAATTCACATAGCAAATAGGAACTAAAAGACTTGCATGGTTCGTAGATTACCAATTACCGAAAAACAGCTTAAATGCTTTGCGTACATCCTACAACAGTTCAAAGGTTCATATTCACATGCATTAGTTACACATATAATAAAACCACATTGACTCTAAATCTTAATTTTTTATAACTTGCGTCTCTTTGAAACTTAACACATAACTTCAGGTGTTTACTCCTCTTCGTATGACACCTATCATTACGTAATCCCATATTGTGTTTCTTTATACTTCTTTTCGTAACTAACACTTAACGTTCAACAAAGTTTTCATAGACTCCATTATCTCATATTGGATGTGTTACACTTGTTAACAACAACTAAGTTATATAGCCTCTCTCGTTACGCTTCCCTTACAATTGACAGTTAAGTCTTCTAACGCGTATTTACATCCTTTTAAACATATATTAGATTAAATAATCAAGTTAACATTCAAATCATTCTTTCAACTTATATCTCACTATAAACCAACATAAACCTTATCATTTATTTCTTACTTTTGAAAACATCACATTTAGTTCCATTGCATAACTTAATTAAGCAATCACTTAAAATCTATACACTTTACATTACAACACCTTACAATATGTTTTTGTAGTTTTTATTATGTCTTAACCTCATTAACATGCTTGCTTAGCTAACATAAGTCCATTACACATGACCTGCAAATAGGCAGAAGTCACCGCTCAGGCTCGAGGAACAGCGTGTTGTCTTTGTCCCCATGTACATTGTACTGCGTTTGTTTCAAGAATAGTTCTGCTTCAGTCATGTAAACCAAATTAGCCACACCACTCATAGACAGAAACTACAACAACATCTCCATTACTCGGCAGTCACCCATCTCAACCCAATTCCTACAGAAATTATGACACCTAACAACTAAAACTTTGTAATAACATCTATAAACATGCAATACCACATAATAATAACATAAACACTTTATGTATACAATTTTGAATGATCAAAATCCCAATTTTCCGAATTTCATCATATTTTGAATGATCATCACGAATTCGTTTCTCAATCAATTGACACGATTCCAATTACGCCGCTTTCATTTCTTCACATATTAAAACAATCCAACTTCAATTTGCATATTACAACACATATAAGGCACAAAATTTGGAACTTTTTAAGGCCATATCCAACAATATAAACACTGATATATAAAGCCTTCTACTACAACCCAATTTCATGCCTTTAATCCTCAAATAACACCCACGAACGAGGATTAACGGATTATAAATCATATATATATATATATATATATATATATATATATATATATATATATATACATGTATTTGAATCAATTCCACATAAAAAATTAGAATTGAAGTAAGTTATACCTTCACTTTGATTGTATGCTACAAAAGATGGTGACTAGGTTTAGTAATTCCCCTTCTTCCTCTTGCCAATCACCAAGAACTCAATGTTTTTCTCTCTTCTCTCTCAACTCTGCTCTTTAGCTTTAGGAGAAAATAAGACGCAAAAGAAAACTGATATGGCTTAACTCTCCCACGTATTCATCCGTTAAAGAAAACAAAAGACGTCAGTTGGAAAAAAACCAAAGGCCACAAGGCCTTGTTTGGCTAACCAAAAATTCCCCCAACTAGATTATTCTTATATTATTTATATTTTAAAGTTACTTTGCGTCACACTCTAGTTAATTAACTAACTTTAGCTTAATAACTTATAATAATAATAATAACCTTATTATCATTATACTTATAATTAATAAATAGTTATATATCTAATTTAATTAATAAATTAGAAATATCACTTTATTTAATTTATTTACTTTCTTAAATATTAGTCAATTGATTTAATTTAATTAAATCCTTCAAATAAAAATTATCATTACTCAATTTAATTTACACTAATCAATTTAGTTACTAAATTAATTCACTACCTTTCATCAATTATTTTTTTCAATAATTAAATTATTTAAAATATTTATTTAATTAAATAAATATTTAAAATAATTACCACATTTATTTAATTTCTTTAATAGTTAACTTAACTATTAAACCTCACTTTCTCAATATATATATATATATATCTTCACACCAGATCACATATTTCAAAATATATAGCACGTATATATACATACTCAAACTCAAAACATCTCATAATAAGAATTTTAATTATTAAATTCTTATTTTAATAACTTATAAAAATTTGGGTTGTCACATCCTTCCCTCCTTATAAGGATTCCGTCCTTGGAATCACCGAAACCCTACCTTACTAAGGTTTTCACAAAATTTCTTTCACAATTATCGTTGAATAACTTCAACATGTTAACTTAGCAAAAAATTTTATATACAAATATACTTCATTCATTTCTTCAACAACTTTTAGGTTTCTATTACATAACATTCAATTAAACACAGTCATATATCAAATATTATATATTCTTTAACCCATTCATTTCCTTTTCTAAGGATCGTTATCAAAAACACTCGGAATATTAAAGTTTGGTTGCTTGAATTCGCATAATAGGTTGGTTAGGAATATGAAAGCTAACAACCTTACGAAAACAATCAATTTTTGCATGATGATGAGTAGTTAACCAATCAATCCCTAGAATTACGTCAAATGCAAGTATTTTCAATGAAATAAGAGTGACAGGTAATGTGAGGGTACCGATTTGAACCAAACAAAACTTATAAACAGTGGATGTAATAAAGGTTTCTCCCAATGGAGTTTTAATAGATAAGTCAAAGTCTAATTTCTCCGGAGTTAAATTTAAACGTTGAGCGCAAGTAGGAGAAATAAAAGAATGGGTAGAACCGGTATCAAATAAGGTATATACTTCGCTAGAGTTTATCATAAGCTTACCCGTGATGACCTTGTTCGGGTTCCTTGCTTTCTGGGAGGTCACAATAAACGCTCTCCCTTGAACTACTAGTTTTGGTGTCATCGTTCCAACTGGACTTGGCTTCCCAGTACGACAAAATCTAGCTAGGTGACCTTCTCTTCCACATTTGTAACACGTTTTGGACTGTTGCGCATAGTTTGGACTGATGTGTCCCTCCCCTCCGCATTTGAATCATATGATAGGTGGTCGTTCTCCTTCCTTAACAACAGGTGTTGGTGATGACGTCTTTCCATCATTGTTGAATCTCCTTTTCTTGAAATGTCCACTTTTATTGTCTTGGCCATGATTACCACCGAAGTGGTTACCATTTCTGTCATATTGATTCCTTCCACGTTTGTTGTCACCGCTTCGATGACTGTTACCACTGGTATTATCATTTTGCCGGCCGCTTTCTCTTGGTTGGGTTGGCTCGTTATCGCGCTCTAATAACTAAGCCCTATTTACAACATCTGAATACAAACACAGTTTGTGAGAAATTAAGTATTGACGTATCTCGGGTTTCAAACCTCTTAGAAACATCCGTCATTCTCTGCTCATTATCAACCAAGTGGGACGAAATCCGGGACAACTCGGCCAAACTTAGCTTCGTCTTGTGACACCTGCCATATTGTTCTGCTCCAGCTTGATGAACTCTACCTCCTTCATGTGATGAATACTTTCGGGAAAGTACTTGTCGTTGAATAGTTCTTGGAACTTCTCCCAAGACATCTTTAGTGCGGCAGGTTGAGTACGCTTTACCAATTCTCACCAGTAGTCTACCTCTCCTCGCAACATAAAGGTGGCAAAGGGAACCTTTTGCTCCTCGAAGCATCCCAAGACATCAAATATCTTGGTGATCTGCTTTATCCACGTCTCCGCCATAAGTGGTTTTGGCTCTCCAATAAACTCCCGTGGTCCTAGCTCCTTGAACTGTTTAGCGGTAACCGTCCGAGAGTTGCCAGTGTTTCCACCTGCATTTTGAACAGGAGTCGCTCTCGCCTGATGTTGCATGAATTACATAAAGCCTCTGAACATCCCATCGTTCATCATTTGGTCAGTGTTATTGTTTTCTTGAGGATTATTGCCATCCTGATGCACATTATCTTGGGTATTGATCGTTGGTGACTCAACTGTCTCATAAGCTTCATTGCTTATCTCAACATTTTCGGATGCTATTTTTAAAATACTGCCACAAAACCAGGTTAATTGACATGTCACATATTATCCCTATACTCTGACCGACCAAATAAATACCAAATAAACTTAGGTAGGTCATACTAGCGAATGAATTTTCCGTCTCTCCCCTCCTAGTTCTAGTCTCATATCCCAGCCAGGGATCATATCCCTAAGCTTTGATAACAACTATGACACCCCCAAAATAGGTATACATCACCCATCTTGAGTCGCCAAATACATGGTACAAAATTCAAATACAACTGTCGTGTAACATACGACAGAACATAAACTGAGAGTTTTAATACGAATAGTATCTTCTAGACAGTATTAAACTCAAATGGAGTCCTCAATACATTTATTATCACACTATTTCATAGAATAGTAAGGACTGCTAATGCTATCATCTGAACCGTCACTCCGTTCCCCGACTAGTCCCAGCTATGTTTTCATTTCCTGAAGAGAACAATGAAAGCAAAAGGTTGGGCTCAACTAGCCTAGTAAGAAATATTATGACTAAGAAAATGAAGAATAATTTATCGTTAGCCTTCAACAGTGTTATACTGATAAAATATAACAAAAATCAAGTTTAACTGCTATGGAACAAGCAATCCATTAGAAGAGTCAAGTAGTGCATAAAATCTACTATCTTCTATGATTTAAAAGGTTTTTCATCACTTTTCTCGTTGAGACTCAGCTTAATAAATAATCCACATCATAGAATCAACCCTGCACTACGGCCAAGGATATTCTTTAGTATAATGACCACAAATTATCCATGCACTACGGGTCAAAGATATTCATGTATTCATCAATAGTCATGATCATGCCAACAACTGTCCATCAATGCACTACGGGCCAATGAGGACTTTTACCACATCATTTGTAACATTATAGTCATGATTATACCGAATAATCCCTGGTAATAATCATACCAAGTCCATCTATGCAATACAAGCCACATATGACTTTCAACATAATATAAACATGATAATGATGACAATTATATAAGAATTCAATAAAACAAGTTCAATGATAAATTTTTAAAGATTTATAATTTAATTTATCCAGAATTCAATATTGTCCAAATTGTCAACATGATACTGCTTTATGGAGTAAAATTAAAGAATGATACTGTATCAAAAATTATTTGGACCGAAAAGAAATTAATTTTTGTTATGAATAGTACTCCGGGTAAATAGTACCTGAGTGAATAGTACCTCATGAATAGTACTTCAAGAATAGTACTCCGTGAATAGTACTTTGTAAATAGTACTCATGAATAGTACTTTATAAATAATACCCATGAATAGTACTTTTGTGAATAGTACCGTATAAATGAATAGTACTCATGGACAGTACTCCGGTGTGAAAAATTTAAAATTTAACAAGAATGTGCAGAAAATATCATTGTGAAGCGATACTAGATGAAGCACAAATTTCAAGGATATTCTACTAATTTCACGAAATATAGAAACAATACTTTAACCGAATGATGGTATAATCAGGAATACGAGACGAAATAATATTACTCACATACTACAGAGTATAGAAGAAATTATTATTCCTATGAATACTGAACAAAATAATATCCTTTACCTAAGAAAGAGACTTGATACTGGAATAGCGAGGTAACAGACTTCTCTTCTACTTTCTCTCTAAAGTTTCTCTCTCTATAAATGCTCTTGTGAGTCTTAGTGAATTGGTGAGAATGAAAGAAGAATGAACTTCTATTTTTTTAGAAAAATATAGTTTTGATAATTGCACATTTTGGGGTTCAAAATATTACAGTATAATACCTTCATCTTTTTCTTTATTTTTAATTTAGTCCTGCAAGTATTATCAAACTTGCACCACCTCCCCTAATAGTACATCTTGTGAATCAATAGTACAATCATGTGAATCAATAGTACAATCATGTGAAAAAAATAATTACAGTATAATACCTTCATCTATACCTCCATTTTTAATTTAGTCATGCAAGTATTATCAATCTTGCACCACCTCCCCTAATAGTACATGAATGTGAATCAATAGTACACACATGTGAACACATAGTTATAAGCATGTGAATTAATAGCAATTAATTGCTCATTTATCCGATTAATTACCCGATTGATCAATATAACCTCCAGACATCCATTATTATCGAAATAGATGTCGATTTCTACTAACACTAATAATCCCAACACAATGGAGCTATCAATTTCATCTTTAGTCAACACGAACTTATTCATTATTAATATTATAACTCATAATATTTAACAACCAGGTCATTCCCAAGAAAGAGGGGGCTTTCCGATAAGGTTTTCTCTTTATTGGCGCGTAATTAGGTGACCAAACCTCTCCTTGACAGAACTTCTAGACATTGTCAATATTGCAAATAATAATATGAATAACTTTGTCGTCTCAATTATTGATTTAATAATATAAAATATTATGCAGATGATACTGTGACAATAATTGAATCAATAATATGAAAGATATTATGCAGCAATTCCTGTAGCAATAATTGAGTATAACTGAGTGAATTCTCACGTAAGCATCAATAATCGATATCGTGTGCTACTATGCAACCATGTGTATTACTGTACTTTTACCACCGGGTAGTTCAACAGTTTAACGGTAAAACTTTCGTCGTTATCTGGACAAAAGTCTCCAAATCACCTCAGAAGCCCTCCTCCGTATGCCAGAAGTGGTCCTGCGGGAACTTCTAGGCTGATCTTGATCCATAATATCTGGACAAAAGTCTCCAAATCACCTCAGAAAGGGTGTGGTAATCTTAACTTGGAGCTTTCTTTTCAAAATACATTTTATGACTACATGCCTGCATGCATTACTTTAACATACATCTACAGTAAAGTTAAAAATGCATGATTATTCAATGCCTACATTTTGAAATTTTTTTGCCATACTCCCCTCTGTAAATAGGACTATCCACATGCACATAGGCATGACTAGGTGGCCATACAGTAGCACACCTGCCCATAGTCATATACATACTATATGCATTAAAAGTCAAAGTCATCAATCCATAAGGGTAGTTTAATTACAAAGATTACTTTGCATTTTTACTTTTTTCTCATTTATCCTCAAAAAGGATAAGAAATAGCAGAAAAAGGTGCCAATTTGACTGTCTCAAAAGTCAAATTTTTTTTATATCATTATGATCAGCATGGTTTAATACTAACATTTATTATGTTGAATATTTTTTATTAAGTCATTTAAGCATGCATATTCACTACTATGTGTTTAGATGCATTTTATGTGATAAGTCATTTTCCAACAGGTAAAAACTGAAAAAGAAGACATGCACATCACTCATTGGTATTCGCCCGAGCACAGGGTACACTATGCCGATGATCTCAGTTGTTACAAATCACACTCGGCAATACCTTACGCAGGTCCAATGCCGCCAATTCAGGGTCGTCACCCCAATTTTCAATCAGATCCCCGGCGGGGGCATCACACAGTCTCAAGAAGAGATCCCCGGTGGGGGCATCACGTAGGCTCAAGAAGAGATCCCCGGCGGGGGCTTCACGCATTCTACAGAACATATCCCCGGTGGGGGCATCACATGTTTACATATGTCAAAGTACATATCCCCGACGGGGGTATCACGTAATGTAATCCGTTGACACACATATCAATGAAGGTCAAGTAGCCTTGACATCAGTGTAACCGTTGCCAAGTAAATCCAACGAAGCGTCGGAAGACATCCAATGATTTTAGTCGTTGATACACACGTCAACGAGGATCTAGCAGATCCCCGACGGGGGTTACAACGCATGGTCCATTGATACACACGTCAACGAGGATCTAGCAGATCCCCGACGGGGGTTACCACGTATGTTCCGTTGATACACACATCAGCGAGGATCTAGCAAATCCCCGACGGGGGTTACAACGCATGTTCCGTTGATACACATGTCAACGAGGATCTAGCAGATCTCTGGCGGGGGTTACAACGCATGTTCCGTTGATTCATACGTTAGTTAAGGTCAAGCAGCCTTGACAGTCTGCCCAACAGGGGTTTTATCCGGTGACGTACGTGTCAGTGAAGGTCAGGCATCCCTGAAAACACATACTGTTGGCAGTAAATCCAACAGAACATTGATATGTCCTGGCGATACAAACCAAGGAAGATCAGCATCATCAACGACAATCAATGATGGAATATGTTATACATATCCTCAAACAGACAGAGTGTTATCCCCACAGATCTCTTATACACGAGAGACACATCTTCAGAATAAAGTCTGTATCAAGGATTAATAACTTTAGTGATAACCCCAACATCAACATCCTTAAATATTTGAATCACACATCCAATCTAGTCATCGTTGCCAATCCCCGGTAGAAGCAACAGGGAGCCGACAATCATCCCCAACATGTTGGACAACAACCCAACAAACATTCATCATGTATTTGCATCATGTTGATGCACATTACATCATGTTTATCTTATTGCATTTCAAGTGTCTAGGATTCTTTATCTTATCCATGCCATTGCATTGCATGAATATGATAAAGAGGGGCATCTGTAGACACTCGAAATTTTTTGCACACATGTCACTGACATTGCAGGAGGGTAGATTCATCTTTTAGAGATAACCCTGGAAGACAGCTCATATCCAATCTGGATACTACCGGAAGTTCAGCCTCAACTCCGGAGCACACACCGGGAGTATCAGTTCCAACCTCGGAGATAACCCCGGGGCATGCAGTTCCAATACCAGAAATTCCATAGGAGAAGGCTGATTCATCTCGGAGATAACCCCGAGATATTCAGTCTCAGTCCCAACATTGGGAGTAGCAGTTACCAACCTTGGAGATAACCCCAAGGAATGCACTTCCGGAGATAACCCCGAAAATGCTTGTTTCAAATGCATGCAATTAGCTTTAACCTTGGCGCTCACACCGAGGTACTCAGTACAAGACCAAGATAACACCGGAAGACATGCACACCTCGGAGATGACATCGAGGACCTTCAATACTATAGCAATCCAATCTCGTAGATAACCACGAGCAATGTCTCATGACAAATTGAACCGGCGATAACCCCAGTGAGGGGCAAAGTCGTCATCTTACCACCTTGATGCCACATCGCACCATCTCAACATTTCATATATACATTTCTACATAGCAATGTCCTACAAGAACCAAGGAGGTCCAATCCCAAGTGACTATTACATAGGATAACGAATAGAATTTGAAGCTTAAAGACCAGAAGGCATGGTCCCATCTTCCTGACTTCGTACAACCTCTAATCCCATGTCATTGCGTATCTCTTGACAATGGCGGTCTGAAATAGGTCTTACATACCTCATTCGGATGCCCGAATTGCAATTCTGAAAGTTCGAGCGAATATTACGGTGGTATGCGATCGTGCTTTCGAGATAGCATGACCATTGAAGCCCGAGAAGGCAACTTGGCAAATGAGTATATCTCATGCCTGGCAGCAGTACCTCTACTCCTCCCTCTCTATAAATAGAGGGCTTGGGGTGGCCATTTTGAAAGAAAAAAAGGCAAGGAAGCCCTGTCCAATTTGCTCTGTACACACCCTACACTGAGTGTTTTCTCATTTTAAACACTTGTGAGCTCACATATAGTTTCTATTTTGTACTGGCGGGAGCCGAGTGTTCATCCCTTTAAAGATATAGAAGTCTTCTTTGGCAGCCCACTGTAAGCCTTCTCACACATTTTAAAGCATTTCTCTTCATATTTGCACACACTATTCTTCACATTGAGAGTCGTGTTGCGTGTGTTTGCTTTGACTTCATCAGTGGTTTCATTTCAGTTTTTATATATATATATATATATATTTATATATATTTTTTATATATGGACTAACATTATCGAGTTATGCCTCGATTGAGCCTGAACTTGATGCGAGCGTTTATCGCTTTAATATATATATATATATATATATATATATATATATATATATATATATATATATATATCAACTGTTGTTGGACTTTGTCTGATGAGCCTGGATTTTACATCCGTGCGTTTACTGCTTATATATATATATATATATATATATATATATATTTTATATGGACTAACATTATCGAAGTTATGTCTTGATTGATCCTGACTTGATGCGGAGCGCTTACTTTAATATATATATATATATATATATATATATATATATATATATATATATATATCAACCTGTTTCGAACTTTTATCTCATGAGCTCGATTTTACATCCTAGCGTTTCTTATATATTATATATATATATATATATATATATATTTACGTTTAATCCCTTTGAGTTTACTTAGTAGCGCTTGATCGTCTTCTGACTTTCTTTTTACTTTTCGTCCTGCCTGGAGTTTACTCTGTGGCGGTTGATTGCTTTTACAGCTTTATTTACATTTCTGATCCCCCATGGAGGTGCTTTGTGGTGGTTGATCATGTCTGTATATATTTAAATTTACAGCTTTTATCTATATACATGCTTACTGCTTTATTATCAATTACGACATCATGTGAGCCTAGGAATCATGTGATCACAGATTCAGTTTACTGGATTTAGATTCGGTTCCCGTGATGGACATTTCCAGCTGTAAGCAACTTGTAAATTTATTCACGGTGTTTGGATTTCCTCAGATTGTTTTCATACCCACGAGGAGTTCGACACTATTTTGTACATTATTTTCTCGAAGATGCTTCGCATCTCGAAAATTAAAAAACAATCAAGCCGAACACTTAATAAAAATGGGAGTGTAAAAGGTCTCAATTACTATTGAGCATAAGGGTTTGAAAAACCTCTTTTATAAAACATCACTGCCATATCTTGTTTAAAACTGAATTTTTACACAAATTCAAACCCTGTGTATATAGGTGCGAATGAGGCCTCACACTACTTCCAAATAACAACACATTGACCTACACACACACACACACACACACACACACATTCATATAACAGTTTCTTGAAAAGTGGCTACATCGTGGTAACACTGGATGTCTGGGGTTGCCTAACACCTTCCCTCCGCATAATCAAGTCCCTGCACCCTAATGAATCTCGGTTTCACCGACTTGCTTTTTATGATGTCACATCACTTTCGGTCGATGTGCAAATATTTTCTCTTGTTGTGTTGATAATCAGAATAACCCGATATTTTCTATATAAATAAATAAGAAATTTTATGATAATTTTTTTTTTTTTAAAGATGAGGATTTGTACAAGATAATGTCTATATGTATTTATGTGATAAATAAAAATATATTTATTACATGAATATTTACAAATAATTTTATTTTAGAATTATTGAAAAGTATATTCTTATAATAATTACTTTTATTGTAGGAATGTTTTATTAATTATTTTCCATGAAAATATAGTTACATATTATTTAAATAATATATGAAATGATTTTCTTTGAATAATTATAATAATTATTTTATTATATGAATTTTAGTACAAATTATTAAGTTAATTATTTTACCTTAATTAATAAGGTTAAATATGGAAGAATAATCACATATGGAATCCAAACCCTAATTTTGGATTTTTATCAAGGAATGAGAATAATAATGTAATAATATTATATTTTGATTTTTCAGTGCTATAAATATGTACTGTATACGTGGACCGATAATGGTTGGTCAATTATGGTGTTATATGACAAATCCTAGTTTCACTGTGAAACCCTAATTTAAAACTCGAATACGAGTTCGAAGCTATTTGGTAACTGTGAATTGCGAGTTTAAGACTATTATATAACTGTGTATATGATTTACGTTGTGTATTACATAATGTTATGATAATTAGGAAACCCTAATTGTAAATTTAAAATCCTAGTTTATATTTGAATTTCTAATAATTAGAAACCCTAATTGGAAACCTAAACCAGATATTTTGATTAGTCAGAAATTGTGTTACTGTGAATAATAACGCGTATGATAAATTTTATTGCTAATTAAGGTAAACCTAATTAGTAAATTAAAATTATAATGATTAGAAACATAATTATGTTTTGGAAACCCTAATTATTTAAAAACCCTAAAATTTTAATTGTAAGTTCTAATTAAAATTTTATTGAACTTTAAACTTAAATTTTTAAACCCTAAAAATTATTTGGGAAACCTTAAGGTTTAATATCTATTGATTTTAACCTAGATTCAAGCATCATGGACAAAAATACCCTTAAAATGTTTTATTAGTTTACTAAAATACCCTTTTTGGATAGTTTTTTTTGCAAATCTTATCCATATCTTGCAAGTCATCACTCTAGATTTATAGCACATGCCTAAAACCAATTCAAGCTTATCTCTATTGACACCTTGCAAGTTAAATTCATTGAATCTAAGTCATATAAATAGTTTAGGAGAGAGAAAAAGTGTACATTATGCTCATTCATTCACCAACACTCCATCAAGTCTCTCTATCTCTAAGCTATGAATTCTCTTAGCATATCAGTCCTTGAATCAAGCCCCACGAATTCCAGAACCAAATCAGTAGCCAAGAATCAAAGATTGCTCATAGAAGGTAAAAACCCTAGCAAGAAATCTGTCCAATGATCCTATGTTAGATGTTATGATTTAGTGTTAAAATATGTTGTATGTAGTGTATAATGATGATCTGGGTTGATAGATGTTAGATCCATAACATCTATAGGCTCGGATTATGTGTTTTTAAAAATCTGGAAAATTTTTATGTTGATCGACAAACCGAATGTCGTGCCCTTTAGATCTTTGGATGTTTATGGTTTTTGTGTTTTTAATGTTTGAACATGTAGTCTGATATGAGATCTGTGATCTAGAACTTGTGGTAGGACCAGATCATGCATAGAATGTCAGTTAATCGTGGTCAAACACCGTTGACCGACATTGACCAAGCCAGATCTGGGTAATCCAGAACATGCCCAGAAATCTCTGACAGCAAGTTCATGGGCCTAGATCTTTCATGTTTTTGTTAATTGGATTTTTTTGTTGTAACAAGGTTGTTGTATGTTGTTTAGGCTACATGTTTAAGCTTGTAGAACATATAAATGATTAACAGGATGCATGTAGTGTACGGTCAAACCATGTAAGACGATCACGATTTCCGTTTTCTGGGTAACCCAGAAAACGTATGATCGTGATTTCTGACACGGGTTGACCGGTTAAAATCTGGTGATTTAGTAGTTGTTATGGTGATTATATATTATCTATCTCTTCTTTGACATGTTGTCTAGACACTGAAACTCTTAAATCACTAAAACATCACCTAGATCACAAGTTGTGGAAGCCCAAATATGAGCAGTTGAACTGTTCTTCATTTCTGGGTAACCCAGAAAATGAAGAACAGCTCTGATAGCCACTTTGGACGATTAGATCTCCTTTGTTAGTTGCTTTGTGATCGTGTTGATTGTTGGAGCTTGTAGTACGTTACTAGTACTACAAGGTTTGACGAACAGAAATCCCAGAAACTTAACGAGTTAAGATCTACACGTGGTCAAACGTGCTCACTTGTTAACTGCTATGAATGTTCTTGAGGGCTCAAGAACACCTACGGCGACGCTTTCTGTCGCTAAAGGCTATAGCGACAGATTTAATAATTATATTTATTTTAATTTCGAAAATTATTTAAAAATAGTTATTAATTTCCGAAAATTACAAAAAATATTTTTAAGTTATAAAAATTAAATATTAATAATTTGAAATATTTTTCATAAATATTAGTATTTATTTAAATATTATTGATAATTAATTTATTTATTAAATGCATTAAATAAATTAATTAAAAATGATTTTATTATATTAAAAATTATTTTAAATGATAATAAGTTATTTAAAAATATTTTAAGTTATAAAATATAACTTTTAATATTTTAAAGTAAATTTTATTAATTATTTAATATTAATGATCAATAAGTTATTTACTAAATGAATTAAATAAATTAATTAAAAATGATTTTGTTATATTAAAAAATCATTTTAAATAATAATATAGTATTTAAAAATATTTTAAGTTATAAAATATAACTTTTAATATTTAAAGATAAATTTCATTAATTAATTATTATTAATGATATAAAGTTATTTAATAATTATATTAAAGAATTTAGTTTAAAAATGATTTTAAAATTATAATAATCATTTTAAATGAAAATAAAGTATTTAAAGATATTTTAAGTTATAAAATATAACTTTTAATATTTAAAGAATAATTTCATTAATAATTTAATATTAATAATTATTAATGATATTAAATTTATTTAATAATTATATTAAATAAATAGTTTAAAATGGTTTTATTAATTTAAAAATCATTTAAAAAGGATAAAAATAAATTAAAAATATTATTAAGTTATACTTAATGACTTTTAATATTTTGATAAATATTACATTAATACTTTAATATTAATGATAATTATTTAAAAATAATTTTAAATATTTTAAAAATCATTTAAAGGTAATATTAATACTTTAAAAATATTCTAAGTTATTATAAATAACTTTAATATTTTGGCAATGGTTTCATTAATAGTTTAATATTAATTAAATATTAATGACAATAGAATTATTCAATATTTAAATCATTTAATAATGATTCCGATGTTTAAAAATTCATAATAAATTATAATAAATGTTTTAAAATTATATTAAGTCATTTAAAAATAATATGACTAATACTAAGTTACAGGACAGAGTCTTAGACTCGATAATTACCCGATAAAGTTGTTTGCATAATCGCACGCCTTTCAGAAATTGATCTGCACTTAGATAATTTAATTAGATATGTGATTATTTGTGATTCAATGGTTGTTAAACATATATAACAATGTGATTAGGTTATGTGTTGACTGCAATAAGCAGTATTATGTGTTGAGATATAATGTTCTAATCGAACGAATGATCTGACTAATGATAGGTCGTGATATAAAAGATAGAACTAAGTTACGAATCGTAAGCGGTAGATCGTGCAAGTATCTTACCTTTGCATTTTCTTTATCTGAATGGACATGAGTAAGAATGTTTCTAAACTATATTATTACTGCGTGTGATTATTAACCCTATATTATATACGCCATTGATTATCAACATGTTAGTATATGATAATTGAGATATATATTCATTCATTAATTTCTATAAATGGTTATACAAGTGTCCCCACTTGGATAATCATTATATTTAATCACATGTTGATATACCTTTGTCAATTACCCGTATACATATATGTTGAATTATAGATTGTTGTTGAACAAGATAAAACCTTTGATTTGGAACCCGCATAAGTATGAACATCCCTACACGAAAACTTTTATGCTTGGCGGACAGAGTGAACGATACCCTCGTTTCGCACGTAGTATTGATTAATGCAGAGGCATAACGGTGATCACCCCCGCGTTCGTAAGTTATGACTTTTCTTGGATGAATTTCTGCTTTAACCTATTTGAAAATTGAAAACAATGTTCATAGTAAGTCATCTAAACCCTATTTATAGTCAGTACGTAGTTTCAAAGATTTGGTATAGAATTGATATATTATTATCATTGGTACAGATTACTTCACAACTGTTGAATCGTTGTAGAAGGGTAGTATAAAGAAAACATTTAAATTCTTTCAGCTTATAAATATAATTGCTATTACTTGCTGGGCACTTAAATGCTCATTCTTGCTTAATTTAAATGTTTTCAGCTAAGGGTGAACAACCAGAGAGCTCTGCTAAGAACAAAGGAAAAGGGAAAGTTGCTAAATAAGTGTTATGCTATATATTATGTAATAGTTTAGACTTTATTAAGATAAATATGATATATATTATCTATCATGGATTGTAATGAATGTTTAAAGGTTACGTACTTGGGATTCAGGCTCTGATAAATATGTAAATCAAGTTGATCTTTATATTATTGTTATTATTATTAGTATTATTCCTCTCATAGAAATGGTATCGTAAAGCACCGAGTTCGGGTTTCAAGTACCCGGATTTGGGGGCCTTACAGGTACAACCATATAAAAAACCAACGGGCGACTCTTAACAGTCCATCGTCGACATGATACATGTCAGACCTTTTTCACTTATTTTTCAAACAAATCTCACCTAACATGAGAACACCAAAGAACAAGTAACGAAAAGGGACAAATAAAAATCCCGACGTCGACAAGCGTATACAGATTTCGATCAACAACCACTTGAGCTGGAACACATTCACAATGTGTTTCACATTTTCGTGTTGCGTCCATACAAGCCTGACTATAAACATGTGATATCTTATGAGCTGATTCAAGTAGAGAAGAATCTAACTTACAAGGAATTCCTGTCCAAGTAATAGATAGGAAAGGGCAAACTTTGAGAAATAAAACCATAGTTTCTATAAAAGTAATTTGGCGAAACCACAATGCCAAGGAGGCTACGTGGGAGTTAGAGGATAAGATGAGGAGGGACTATCCCCATCTATTTATGTAACCTTGTACCAATTTCGAGAAAGGAATTTTTATTGGGGGGAGGATGTAATACCCAAGAATTTTTTAATATTAATAATAAATATATTAATAAAATTCGAATATTTATTTGAATATAATTAAATATTGTTGTGGCATGGTTTATAGAAATTCTATTCAATTAAGATAAGGGTTGAGAACTATATGACAATAAGGTAAGATGGTGAGATTGGTGAAGAGCTTAACATAAAGCTTATCAGAATTGCCTAGTGTGGCATAATGAAGAACAAAGAGATTCACTAAGTGAATTAATAGAGGAACGGTCTTATAAGAGAAGGATGAATTAATATTTATTATGAGTAATTGTATATCATTGAATGATAAAGTAACTCTATGCATGAAAAATGAATAGGATGTTTAATTAGTAGTATTATCAATTTGGTATTTAATTCATGCTATATGAAACTGGTATGGTGGTAGAGGTTGAACGGCATGAAGTTAAACCGGTTTAGCCTTTGCCGAGGATCGGCCTTGAATGCTACTTTCTTCCTCAGTAGTACAAATTAGCGCAATTGCTCCAAAGGCATGATGTTGGAAGTTGGTTATTACTGTGGATATTATATGAAACATTATTATAATGTGTGACATTATTAAAATCATATGATAAGAGTAAATTTAATGGTATGAAGTACTAAGTGGCAAAATAGCATCATGAGTGACATTTTAATACAAAAATAGTTAATTAACTGTGCATCTCAGAAATTCAGAAAGAAGTTGAATGTTAGAAAAATAGACATCTAATATTGAATACTGTTATAATATAGAAGTATGTGTACTAAAAATAGTTATGGAGAATACCAAGTTAATAATACCTAACTGCATAATTTTATCTATATTAAATATTAAATTACATGTACCCAATTTACATGGATTATATGTGTGACGCCCCCAAAATCGGTATACATCGTCTATTCTGAGTCGCCAAATACATGGTACAGAATTCAAATACAACTTAATTATACAACAGTAGTGTAAAATATGACTAAACATATGCTGTGAGTTTTAATACAAATATTGTCATCTAGACAATATACAAACTCAACGGGGTCCTCATTACATTTATTATCACATTATTTCATAGATTAGTGAGGACTACTAATGCTATTATCCTGACCATCACCTGCTCCTCGACTAGTCCTCGCCACGCTCTCATTTCCTAAAGAGAACAATGAAAAAAAAAGGGTGAGCTCAACTAGCCCAGTAAGAAATATTATGACTAAAATAATGCAGAATAAATTATCATTAGCTTTCAACAGTGTTAAACTGATAAAATATAACAAACATCAAGTTTAACTACAGCGGAACAAGCAATCCATTAGAAGAGTCAAGTAGAGAATAAAATCTACTATCTTCTATGATTTAAAAGGTTTTTCATGACTTTTATCACTGAGACTCAGCTTAATAAATAATCCACATCATCACTGCACTACGACCAAGGATATTCATTAGTATCACAACCACAAATTATCCATGCACCACAGCCAATGATATTCATGTATTCATCAATGGTCATGATCATGCCAACAACTGTCCATCAATGCACTACGGGCCAATAAGGACTTTTACCACATCATTTGTAATATTACGGTCATGATTATACCGAATAATCCCTGGTCATAATCATACCAAGTCTATCTATGCACTATAGGCCATAGATGACTTTCAACAAAATATAAACATGAGGGTGATGACAATGATATAAGAATTCAATAAAACAAGTCAAGAATTAAATTATCCAGGATCCAATATCGTCCAAATTGTCAACTTGATACTTCTTTGTAGAGTAAAATTCAAGAATGCTCAGAAGAATATTTCCATGAAAAGATATTGGATGAAGCGCAAATATAAAGGATATTTCACTAATTTCATGGAGTATAGAAGTCAAAACTTTAACCAACTGAGTATAATAAGGAATGGAATAACAAAAGAAATCACCATGCATGCGGTATTGACATACAAAGTTATTCCAATGTATAATAAGTAACGAAACCAGTGTCAAAGCAAAATTCGCATCGACGTGGATGTTCCAACAGAATAATAAATAACGGAACCAGTCCCAAGTAAAAAGCATGACATGTGATATTCCAATGTAATAATAAAGACGAAATCAGTCCGACGAAACGCGTGTAAAGGATATTCCAATGTAATAATAAAGAGCGGAATCAGTCCCACAGAAACGCATGCATGGATATATTCCAAATGTAATAATAAAGATTTTAATCAGTCCCAGATAAAACGCATGCATGTGATATTTCGATGTAATAATAAAGAATGGAATAATGTAAGAATTTCACCAAGTATAGGGTAGCTCTGCAGTATACATGTTATTCCAATGTAATAATAAATAATGGAATAACAGAAGTTCTCTTCATGAATACAAAAGAAATAATACCCCTTACCGTAAAAGAAACTTGATATAGGAAAAGAAAGTTAGCAGACTTCTCTTATTCTTTCTCTCTATAATTTTCTCTCTATAGAGTTTCAGTGAATTCGTAAGAAAATAGTGAAGGAATGAGCTTCTATTTATAGAAGAATGGACTGCATAGTAACTAATTCATGAACGGTCCAGATTGATTTACTTTTAATCGGACGGTCCAGATTTAAAGCAAAATCTTTTAAATAAAATATAATATATTCTATTTATAAAATATATAAATATAACAATAATACATAACTCCCTCCGTGACTGCCTCAAATTCTTCTCCCTCCCCACTTGCAGTCAATCACACACACACACACACATACATACATATATATATATATATATATATATATATATATATATATATATAATCATAAACTCCCTCCCGACCAAGTTAAGTTAGCTCTCCACTTTGTCAACTTTTCCAAATATATATATATATATATATATATATATATATATAATCCACTCACCACACACATAATATTATATATATAAACTCTCTCAATATTTTTAACAACATTTATCATCAATATTATAATTCACAATATTAATCGACACTGTGTCGCTCCCAAGAAAGAGGGGCTTTCAATAATGATTTCTCCCCATCGCACGCAATTAGGTGACCAAACCTCTCCTCGATGTAACTTCTAGACATCGTTAATATTTCAAATAATAATATTAATAACTTTGTCATCTCAATTATTGATTATAAAATATTGACAATAATTGAATCAAATAACGTGAGATACTATGCAAAGAATTATCGTAATAATAATTGAACAAAACCGAGTGACTTCTTACGTAAGCATCAATAATCAATACTGTGTGCTATCTCTTGCAACTACGCTTATTATCGTATATTTCTTTTAACACCGGGTGTTTCAACAGCTTAATGGTAAAACTTCCGCCGTTATTTTCATAAAGTATTTTTGTCGCTTTCTCAATCCGACAATAATTCCGCTAGGGTCCACCAATGATTGTGCCGTTATATTTAATATTCCCGTTAAAATGAATATTCCCCACCAATCGAATATTATATAACAACTTGCGTACTTTGCAAAATTTATAAATATTACCCACAATTATAACATTATATCAAATTCATTCCATAATATTCAAAAATAATATTTATAGAAAATTCATCTTTATTCATAAAAGTTGGGGTCTTACAATATGATTATGTGTATATATGTCCATGACTAAAGTTTAAGAAATAACACTAAGTCATCAAATGTGATTTAGTAAGCCAAAAAGGAATTAAAACTTAAGTATATTAGTAACCTTTTTGCTATTACAGACCAATCAGACTCTTTGTCCCAATTTAAGTGACTCAATATGTTCCTTCTTATCCAAGATTTGAACAGGAACCTCTTCATACGTCAAATCTTCCGCTTTTCGTCCAGTTCTAACCCAATAATGTGGTTCGGGTCTTCCACATATTTACGTAACATGGATATATGAAAAACATTATGAACACGAGACATACTTGGTAAAGCGTTGCGAGTCTATAGGCCACAGTTCCTACTCGATCGAGGATTAAAAATGGGCCGATGAATCGAGGATTGAGTTTTTCTCTCTTTCCAAATCTCGTAACTCCTTTCCATGGAGTAACACGTAACAACACATGATCTCCTATATCGAATTCCACGTCTTTTTCGATGAAGATCAGCATAACTCTTTTGTCGATCTTATGAGATTTTTATATGTTGTCGGATCGTTTGAATCTTTTCTGTAGTCATACGTACCAACTCCGGTCCCAACAACGTTGCTTCACCTATCTCATCCCAACATACTGAAGAACGACACTTTCTTCCATACAACGCCTCGAATGGAGCCATGCCAATACTTGCTTGATAACTGTTGTTGTAGGAAAACTCCACCAATGGTAAGAACTTATCCCAACTTCCCTTGAATTCAAGGACACAAAGTCTTAATAAATCTTCCAGAGTTTGAATAGTCCTCTCTGATTGTCCGTCCGTCTGAGGATGATATGCCGAACTAAATCATAAATCTGTGCCCATAGCTTTCTACAAACTAACCCAAAATCGTGAAGTGAATCTTGGGTCTCAATCAGAAACTATGGATACTGGCATACCATGCAGTCTTACAATCTCGTTTATGTATATACGAGTAAGATGTTCAAGTGTATAAGTTTCTTGTATTGGTAAGAAATGAGCAGACTTGGTCAATCTATCAACAATGACCCAAATTGCATCTATACCTTGGGAAGAACAATAACGAAATCCATGGTAATGTGCTCCCACTTCCATTCTGGAATTTCAAGTGGTTGCAATGGACCTTTTGGTACTTGATGCTCCGCCTTGACTCGTTGACACATTAGACACCTTGAGATAAACAACGCTATCTTTCTCTTCATATTGCTCCACCAAAATGTATGACGAAGATCACGGTACATTTTGGTACTCCCAGGATGGATTGCAAACGGTGTGTTGTGTGCCTCCATCATGATTTATACTTTAAATCAGGGTCATTAGGAACACAAAGTCTCGAGTTGACTCGAAGTATTCCTTCTTCATCGATTCTCGCTTCCGGCATCACCTTCTTGCACTTTCTTCCTCATACGCATCACCTCAGTGTCCAGAGCTTGAGCGACTTTAACTTTATCAATTAAAGTTGGTTCTACTCGTATATTCGTCATCATCACATGGGTCCCTGGAGTCTTTAACTCTATCTCCATCTTTTGTAAGTCACACAAAATGGGCCTTTGTGTTGACAATATCGCACTTGTACTTGTATATGATCTTCTACTCAATGCGTCAGCTACCACGTTCGCTTTTCCAGGATGGTATTGGATGGTATGATCATAATCCTTCAACATTTCAAGCCAACGTCGTTGTCGCATGTTGAGTTCCTTTTGGGTGAAGAAATATTTAAGGCTTTTATGATCCGTAAAGATCTCCACCTTCTCCCCATACAAGTAATGCCTCTAAATTTTAAGTGCGAAAACAACAGCTGCTAACTCTAGGTCATGAGTAGGATAATTTCTCCTATTCTTTGAGTTATCTTGAGGCATAGGCTATGACTTTCCCATGTTGCATGAGAACACATCCCAACCCTTTGCCCAAGCATCATCAGAGATGACAAATCCTCCCGAGCTGATGGTATTGTCGTAACAGTCTTTGAAATGTGTCTCCTCTCGAGTTCTTGAAAACTCTTTTCACATTCTTCGCTCCAACCAAACTTTGTATCTTTCTGAGTCAGCTGAGTTAATGGAGTAGCTATTCGAGAAAATCCTTCTACGAATCTCCGATAATAACCAACTAAGCCAAGAAAGCTACGTACTTCGGTCACTGATTTAGGTTGCTTCCAGCTTTGAATTGCTTTAACCTTTGCTGGGTCAACAGATATTCCATGACTTGATACTACGTGCCCAAGGAATGCTACTTCCTCAAGCCAGAACTCACATTTCTTCAACTTGGCATAAAACTTGTATTCACGAAGCTTTTGGAGTGTTAGCCTCAAGTGTTGCTCATGATCTTCACGGTTTTTGGAATAAATAAGGATGTCATCAATAAGGATTTACCACAAAGTGATCCAAATATTCCTTGAATACTCGGCTCATCATATCCATGAAGGCAAGAGGAGCATTAGTCAATCCAAAGGACATGACTAGAATTCATAATGCCCGTCATCGAGTTCTGAAAGTCGCCTTTGGAATGTCATCTGCTTCGATCTTCAATTGGTGATATCCTAACGAAGATCAATCTTTGAAAAGAATTTGGCTCCTTGCAACCGTCAAACAAGTCATCAATACGTGGCAATGGGTACCTATTTTTGATGGTGACATGATTCAACTCCCGATAATCAATACAAAGTCGATACTCCCATCTTTCTTCTTCACTTAATAGAACAGAGCACCCCCAAGGAGACGTACTTAGACGAATGAAACCAATGTCTAATAATTCTTGCAATTGGGTCTTTAACTCCAAAGTTCAATAGAGCCATTCGATATGGGGCTTTGGAAATGGGTTTTGTACCGTTTCAAAGGTCGATACAAAAAATTCAATTTCACGCTTTGGGGTAGGCCATGAAGTTCTTCGTGGAATACGTCGTGAAATTTATTAACAATAGAAATATCATTCAAAATCGACGATTTTTTGTTTAGATCCATGACATGAGCTAAGAAAGCTTGACATCTGTTTTTCAATAAACGAATAGCTTTATGGCTTGAGATGACCGTGATTGATTTTAATGGTTTGGTCGCTTGAATTCGCATAATAGGTTGATTAGGAATATGAAAGCTAACAACCTTACGAAAATAATCAATTTTTGCATGATGAGTAGTTAACCAATCAATCCCTAGAATCACATCAAATGCAAGTATTTTTAATGAAATAAGATCGACAGGTGATGTGAGGGTACCGATTTGAGCCAAACAAGACTTATAAACCGTGGATGTAAGGAAGGTTTCTCCCAACGGAGTTTTAACAGATAAGTCAAAGTCTAATTTCTCCGGAGTCAAATTTAATTGTTGAGCGCAAGTAGGAGAAATAAAAGAATGGGTAGAACCGGTATCAAATAAAGTATAGACTTCGCTAGAGTTTATGATAAGCTTACCCGTGATGACCTCATTCGGGTTCCTTGCTTTCTGGGAGGTCACAACAAACGCTCTCCCTTGCACTACCGACTTTGACTTTTCTGGGACGGCCTTTGGTGACTCCATCCTGGCTGAACTTGTCTTTGGTGAACGACAAAATCGGGCTAAGTTACCTTCTCTTCCACAATTATAACATGCTTTGGACGACATCGCGCAGTTTGGACTGATGTGTCCTTCCCCTCCGTATTTGAAACATATGATAGGTGGTCGCTTCTCCTTCCTTAACAACTAAAAAGTGGTGCCGACGCCTTTCCATCATTGTTGAATCTCCTCTTCTTGAAATGTCCATTCTTATTATTTTGGCCTCGATTACCACCGTCAAGTGGTTACCACTTCGCCCGCTTGATTCCTCCACGCTTGTTGTCATCGCTTCATGATCGCTCTCATTGGTATTATCATTTTGTTTACCGCTTCTTTTGGTTATGTTGACTCATTATCGCTCTCTACTAACTGAGCCCTATTTACAACATCTGAATACAAACACAGTTTATGAGAAATAAGATGTTGAAGTATCTCCGGCTTTAAACCTCTTAAAAACATTCGCGTCATTCTCTCTTTATTATCCACCAAGTGGGACGCAAACCGAGACAACTCAGCAAACTTCGCTTCGTACTGCGACACGGTCATATTATTCTGCTCCAACTTGATGAACTCTACCTCTTTTATGTGATAAATACTTTTAGGAAAGTACTTGTCGTTGAATAATTCTTGGAACTTCTCCCAAGACATCTTCAGTGCGGCAGGTTTAGTACGCTTTACCGATTCCCACCAGTAATCTACCTCTCCTCGCAACATAAAGGTGGCAAAGGGAACCTTTTGCTCCTTGGAGCATCCCAAGACATCAAATATCTTGGTGATCTGCTTTATCCATGCTTCCGCCTTTAAGTGGTTTTGGCTCTCCAATAAACTCCTAAGGGTCCCAGCTCCTTGAATCTGTTTAAATGGTGACTGGTCCCGAGAGTTTCCAAAGTTTCCACCTACATTTTGGATGAGTCCGCTCTCTTTCATTGTTGCATGAATTGCATAAAGCCTCTGAACATTCCATCATTTATCATTTGGTCAGTGTTGTTGTTTGCATAAGGATTGTCGCCTTCCTGATGCACATTATCCTGATTATTGATATGTGGTAAATCAACAGTCGCCTGTGTTCCATTGCTATTCTCAACATTCTCGGATGTCATTTTCAGATACTGCCACAAAACAAAAATTAATTGACATGTAACATATTATCTCTATATTCTGACCGACCATTTAAATACCAAATAAACTTAGGTAGGTCATACTAGCGAAAGAATTCCCCGTCTCTCCCCTCCTAGTTCTATTCTCACAACTTAGCCAAGGATCATGTCTCTAAGCTTTGATACCAACTGTGACGCCCCCAAAATTGGTATACATCACCTATTCCTAGTCGCCAAATACATGGTACAAAATTCAAATACAACTTAATTATACAACAGTCATATAAAATACGACTAAACATATGCTTTGAGTTTTAATACAAATATTGTCATCTAGACAATATACAAACTCAATGGGGTCCTCATTACATTTATTATCACACTATTTCATAGAATAGTGAGGACTACTAATGCTATTATCTGGACCATCACTCTATTCCCCGACTAGTCTCTGCTACGTTCTCATTTCCTGAAGAGAACAATGAAAGCAAAAGGGTGAGCTCAACTAGCCCAGTAAGAAATATTATGACTAAGATAATGCGTAATAAATTATCATTAGCTTTCAACAAAGGTTAAACCGATAAAATATAACAAACATCAAGTTTAACTACAAAATAAACAAAGCAATCCATTAGAAGAGTCAAGTAGAGAATAAAATCTACTATCTCCTATGATTTAAAAGGTTTTTCATGACTTTTATCACGAGACTCAACTTTTAATAAATAATCCACATCATCCCAAAGACTACTACCAAGGATATTCATTAAGATCACAACCACAAATTATCCATGCATCACGCCTAAGGATATTTGTGTATTCATCAATGGTCATGATCATGCCAACAACTGTCCATCAATGCACTACGGGCCAATGAGAACTTTTACCACATCATTTGTAACATTACGGTTATGATTATACCGAATAATCCCTGGTCATAATCATACCAAGTCCATCTATGCACTACAGGCCATAGATGACTTTCAACAAAATATAAACATGAGGATGATGAAAATGATATAAGAATTCAATAAAACAAGTTGAAGAATTAAATTATCCAGGATCCAATATCGTCCAAATTGTCAACTTGATACTTCTTTGTAGAGTAAAATTTAAGAATACTTAGAACAATATTTCCATGAAAAGATACTGGATGAAGCGCAAATATAAAGGATATTTCACTAATTTCATGGAGTATAGAAGTCAAAACTTTAACCAACTGAGTATAATAAGGAATGGAATAACAAAAGAAATCACCATGCATGCGCAGTTGCCCAGATAGACAAAAAGTTATTCCAACGTATAATAAGTAACGGAACCAAAGTCGAGGCAAAATTAAATCGACATGATGTTCCAACAGAATAATAAATAACTAAACCAGTCCGTGTAAAACGCATGCATGTGATATTCTAATGTAATAATAAAGATTTTAATCGTCCCATAAAATGCATGCATGTGATATTCCAATGAATAATAAAGATGGAATCGTGTCCCAAGAAAAAAACGCATGCATGGATATTCCAAATGTAATAATAAAGACAAAATCAGTCCAATGTAAAACGCATGACATGTGATATTCCAAATGTAATAATAAAGAATGGAATAATGTAAGAATTTCACCAAGTATAGGGTAGCTTTGTGTATACAAAGTTATTCCAAAGAGAATAATAAATAATGGAATAACAGAAGTTCTCTTCATGATTACAAAAGAAATAATACCCCTTACCGTAAAAGAAACTGGATATAGGAAAAGAAAGTTAGCAAACTTCTCTTCTTATTTCTCTCTATAATTTTCTCTCTCTAGAGTTTCAGTGAATTCGTAAGAAAATAATGAAGGAATGAGCTTCTATTTATAGAAGAATGGACTTCATAATAACTAATTCATGAACGGTCCAGATTGATTTACTTTTAATCGGACGGTCCAGATTTAAAGTAAAATCTTTTAAATAAAATATAATATATTATATTTATAAAATATATAAATATAACAATAATACATAACTCCCTCCGTGACTGCCTCAAATTCTTCTCCCTCCCCACTTGCAGTCAATCATACATATATATATATATATATAATCATAAACTCCCTCCCGACCAAGTTAAGCTAGTTCTCCACTTTGTCAACTTTTCCAAATATATATATATATATATATATATATATATATATGATCCCAGCATAATAATTCACCCACCATCTTCATTTTTCTTCTTTACACACACCAATATTATATATATATATATATATATATCCACTCACCACACACATAATATTATATATATAAACTCTCTCAATATTTTTTAACAACATTTATCATCAATATTATAATTCACAATATTAATCGACCAGGTCGTTCCCAGGAAAGAGGGGGCTTTCCAATAATGATTTCTCCCCATTGGCACGCAATTAGGTGACCAAACCTCTCCTTGACAGAACTTCTAGACATCGTTAATATTTCAAATAATAATATTAATAACTTTGTCATCTCAATTATTGATTATAAAATATTGACAATAATTGAATCAAATAACGTGAGATACTATGCAAAGAAATTATCGTAATAATAATTGAACAAAACGAGTGACTTCTTACGTAAGCATCAATAATCAATACCGTAGCTATCGCGTAACTACGCTTATTATCGCATTTTTAACACCGGGTGTTTCAACAAATAATCAGAAAACTTCCGCCGTTATTTTCATAAAAAGATTTTTTGTCGCTTTTCTCAATCCGACAATAATTCCGTTAGGGTCCACCAATGATTGTGCTTGTTATCTTAATATTCCTCGTTAAAATGAATATTCCCCACCAATCGAATATTATATAACAACTTGCGTGATTTTGCAAAATTTATAAATATTACCCACAATTATAACATTATATCAAATTCATTCCATAATATTCAAAAATAATATTTATAGAAAATTCATCTTTATTCATAAAAGTTGGGGTCTTACAATATGATTATGTGTATATATGTCCATGACTAAAGTTTAAGAAATAACACTAAGTCATCAAATGTGATTTAGTAAGCCAAAAAGGAATTAAAACTTAAGTATATTAGCAACCTTTTTGCTATTACAGACCAATCAGACTCTTTGTCCCAGTTTAAGTGACTCAATAGTGCTTCACAATAGCCTAATTCTAATTACGTAAACACAAGTCTGCATATGATAGCTAGAATAGTTGTGATGATGAAGAGGGGGATGGAGAAGTAGAAGTTGGTGACTTCTTTTCACCTAGCCTTCTCAACCCATTGAATTCTTCTTCTTTCTCTTGGATTAGTTCATTGTGCAAAACCCAAAATTAGACAATAATTTCTCTATAAATGGCAAGTTCTTCTTCTCAATTTACGTTACTGAGTTTTCTGCTAAATTTCATATATAGTGTGAGTCTAGTAATTGAGAACCAACAATCTGAGGTTGGAAGAATTTCCACTTTAAGCTTCAATACAGGTAGTTTTCTTAAACTATGCTCTTGCATTCTAGTAGTTTAAATTCTTAAGATTTCATGGAATCTTTTGTTAAATTGGGTTAAAGATTGATGTCTAGGTGTTAGCCAAATTTATATGCATATATGAAAACAATGTAATTAGTTTTGAGTATATTATGTAAAGGATTTCATGTATAAGATTTATGTTCTGCTGAAGTAGAGTCTTTCCTGGTTCTGTCCAGGAAGGGCACAGCTGCGCCTTGTCTGCTGTTCAAAATGGCGCAGCTGCGCCGAACACTAGATTTGGGCAGTGCTTTTGGCTGTAATATGGTACTTCTAGCATGTTGTTTTAACTTAGTCATGCATGAAAATAAGTTTGAGTTGTGACCAAGGGTTCCTTTCATAGCATAAGTTACCATAACTTATTTGGATGTATATTTCTAAATAAAGACTTGACACATTGTAAACAAATTCGACGAAACTTATGTACCTTAAATTCTGATCTTGTGTGTATGCACACATGACCTAACTACACATGAAATGTGATCCTAAGTGCTATGCATGTATTAAGATATACTTTAATTTGGGTAAAATGACTTTTAAAAGTAAACTTGGATATGTCGTAAACTAATATTATGAACATGATGTTGTGTACGTTCTGAATTTAGAGCATGTATGATTTATACTCCTTATGTGAACACACATAACACATACGTAGTTCCATTTTGGTTAGACACAATGAAATTTAGTCAAGCATGAGTTAGAGATGTTTTAAAGAAATAAATGATGCTAGTTATGCGTATATGATGAAAACCTTTTTGAGCATACATACTAACTGATTTCATGACTACCTCACATGTATGCATCGCAAACATTGTAGCCCTTGTAATTTCATGACCTCAATTGGCCTTAACTCATTAGAAATCCTAAACTAGAACCGTAACGTACTAAGATGAACGTAGGAGGATTGTAAAGGCATGCGTATATTCTATGTGTTAATATCTATGTATACTTAGAATGAGACTGATCCAGGAAGAGCAAAGCTCAACTCTGGTCTGGCCAGAGGACAACGCAGCTGCACCATCCCTAAGCCTAACCAAGGTGCAGCTGCGCCCTCCTACAGTCTGGGATTGTGATTTATTTGTAATATGTAAATTGCAACTTGCATGTTATATTTCTTTCAGTCTTATAACATGATGTTAAAAGAGTTATAATACATAATAACTATATGAAACCAAGAATCTAAAGATTTTTTTTACAAACTTCGTAATACTTTTCTACAAGCAAGTAGTGATTATATAGTTATATGTTGTGAAAGCATACCAATGTGACATTCCATTTATGTTGCTAAGATGATAATGAGTGTGTCTGATTAAATTATATGATCAAACATATATAAGATTATTGACTTATAGAATTATGTAACTAATAAATGTGTTGTATACATAACTACGTTATGATATGATTTCAATTGTTGATAAGTTATAAGTTGTTAAACTACACTTGAGGCAAGTTCCCTAACTTACACAACTTTGGATATTGTGCAAGTATCTAAACCTTATCTCTTTTGTGCAAGTTCCCTAACTTACATACCTTTGGATATTGTGAAAGTATCTAAACCTTATCTCTTTTGTACAAGTTCTCTAACTTCATTTGATTTTCATATTGAATGTGAGTTCCTAAACTCTTTACATATTGTATAGTTCTGAATTATTGCCATATCAATCATACTTATATCGAGAAAATATCTATTACTATTCTTAAATTAATTTTTTTATCTTAATATTGTTGCAAGCATTGAGTTTATCGTTATTAAATGCATTATAAAAGTTGTCAAAGCCATTGATTCGGCTAGACTATTATCATGTGTAAGAAAGCTATCCAAACGAACTGACTTGGTGCTGACTATGGTAAATCTACTAAGATGAACAACCCTTATTGAAGGGGAAATTATATAATTATCGGGGAACCGACGTGTGCACATACTAGCATGTTTAAATGTTATGCATAACGTAGGGTACTTAGGCTGATCACCAATTGTACTCGTTTTATTGAATTTTCAGTATAATACTGATAATTCTAGTAGAAGTTCTTAGTCCCTAGTGACTGCTCAGTGTTCATTATTCTTGAACCTTGACATGATTTATTCTTGAATCTTGTTGATATCTTTCAGTCCATAGTGACCTTTATTGAGAATTAATGATAATTCCTGAACTATTATTCATTATTATACCCTTGAGATTCGAACTTTATAATTGTTCACCTTTATTGCGATATTACTTGCTGGGCAAATTTTTTTCTCATCCTTGCTTTCCTTAAAAACTTTCAGTTAAGGCAGAATGTGGTGAACCCTCAGGCAAGGACAAGGGTAAAGAGAAGGTTTCGAAATAGCTTTGTTTCTTAGTACTAGGAATTTACTATTATTATGTTTTATGAAGACTTATTTATTATGATGTAATAGTTATGGTTAAATTAAGATGTCGAAGTAATGGTTGCGAGACTATGGGACGAGAATATTTATGTTATCACAATATAAATTATTCTATTTTCCGTTGTGTGAGATTTTGATTTATTATTAGAGTTAGCACCTGACGAACCAAATCGAGATATGAGTGTTTGAATTTGGGGGCGTCACAGTGTTAAATTTTATTACTTAAGAAATTATTTATACAAATATTTTATACATTGAAACTATTTAAATCTAATTAAGATTGGAGTGTTTTAGACATTTCTCTTGGCCACTACTCTTAGTAGTGGCCAACAAAATAAATAAATTTGTATTCGCTATTAAGAGTAATCGCCAGTAAAAAAACCATTTTTAGGACATTGGATCTCTAAATTAACAGTGTAAGATCTGTTTGCTGGAATAATGTTCATAACAACAGTTTGTTATATATTGATTATTACCCATATATATATATATATATTTATATATACATATAGAGAGAGAGAGAGTCTGGATCTTAAGCTCACCCATTATCCAACTCACCCGAGCTTACCCCTCTTTAGCGACGACGACGACGGTTGATTTATACAACCGTCGTCTATACTTTTAGCGACGCTATATGTTGTCTGTCGCTTAAAGTATAGACGACAGTTGTATAACCGAACCGTCGCCAGGTCCTTCGCTAAAGGAGGGGTGAGCTCGGGTGAGTGGGATAAGGGGTGAGCTCGGGTGAGTTGGATAAGGGGTGAGCTCGGGTGAGTTGGATAAGGGGTGAACTTAAGATACGTACCGTATATATATATAATATATACCGATCAATAGCAAACGTTGTCAACTCCATAGCGTTGTCAACATAATAAGAGTCTTACAATGTGACGCCCCCAAAATAGGTCCAAACAACCCATTCTGATTCGCCAAATACATGGTACAGAGAATAACCACAACTTCATTATTACAATTATCATGCAAAATACGACAACACATATGCTCTGAGTTTAAATACAAATATTGTCTTCTAGACAATATCCAAACTCAAATAAGTCCTCATTACAATTATTGATACATTATTTTACCAAATAGTGAGGACTGCTAAAACAACTGCCTTGAAACATCACTCCACACCCCAACTAGTTCCTGCTATATTCTCACCTCCTCAGAAGAAAAATGAAACAAAAAGGAAAATGGTGAGCTCAACTAGCCCAGTAAAGAATATTATGACTAAGATAATGTAGAACAAATTATTCTTAGTCCTCAACAGGGAAAAATCTAATAGAATATAATGGACAATAAGTTTTAGATCAACAACTGCAGCGGAAACAACAATCCATTAGAAGAGTTAAGTAGAGAATGAAGTCTACTATCTTCTATTATTTAAAAATTCATCATCAATATTTTATTCCTATAACATCAATCAATATACATCCTGAATCAAATATTCATCTTTGCACTACTGGCCAAAGATATTCATTTGTATTACCAGTTGGTCATGTTCATCTCAACACATGTCCATCTTTGCACCACGGGCCAAAGATATTCATCAGGTAATCATTCATCTTTGCACTACAGACCAAAAATATTCAGTTATATCATCATTTAGGACTAAGGATGATGAAAAATATTTTAAATAAACGAATCCAATGAGATAAAAGGACAAAGATTAGGGATTCGTACTTCAGTTTATAAAAGTTCAAAAATACTCCATAATAATCAATTGTGGAGCATAATAGACCACTTGGACAAAGAAAAAGAAAATTTAATTTTTTTCAGTGAATAGTGCCGTATACGTGAATAGTAACCTCGACATAAAAAAGTAGAAATTTCACAAGAAAAATCATACTTCGTGAATAGTACTTGTGAATAGTACCGTATTCATGAATAGTGCCGTATACGTGAATAGTAACCTCGATATGAAAAGGTAAAAATTTTATAATAAAATTCATACCAATATTTTGGTATAATGATATTAAAAGAAATAATATCATTTACGAAGAAAATAACATTCCTTACCCCAAAAGAACAATACTTCTAACTGGAATATCGGATATAATGTTGAAAGAAACTTGCACTGAATAGCAACTCTCAAAGTATTTAAATACTCACAAAATACGCTCAATATTATATAGAGAGAAAACTTCTGATTCTTGTGTGATTTTTAATTTTAACTAAGCACCGTATTTATAGGAAAATGCCAGAACACCAAAACAGACTAAAATTTAATAAAATAATATTTTAATAAACAATTTCACGCATACCACTTGACCAAACTCAGCACAGCACAAGTGGGGCCCACCAAATTAAGAAAATTCCACAATAACCAAAAGTGGGGCCCACCCATGTTTTTAATTAAAACATTTATTTCTGAAACTTCAATAATTCATAATAAATAGCCCTTTTATTAGAAAAATACGAACTTTATGTCTATTCAATATAAAATTTAATTCTCTACAACTTTGTAGAAGAAAGTTTTTCCAAATTCCAAACAGAAAATGACCAAAAACCACATACATATGATTTTTAATATATCCAATCCGACAAAATACTGATAAAACTCATCAGCATTAATTCCTTCATTTATGTCCACATAAAATAAATACTTTCTTATAATATAAATCAATAATTAATTATTCACAAATAATATTACAGAATCACAATAATGATAACCAGGTCGTTCCCAGGAAAGAGGGGGTTTTCCGATAAGGATTTCTCCTTACTAGCGCGCAATTAGGTGACCAAACCCCTTTCCTAGACAGAACTTTCTTAGACATTGCCAATAATGCTATCTAATAATATTATTCAAATAATATGAATTATTAATCTGATAATGAGAAATAATATGCAGTGACAATTATTGAAACAACAATAATATAAAATATCAACGTAGCAATTATTGAATCAATAAAATAAAATATTAAACAGTAATTACTGTAACAATTATTGAATAGTGCCTTCTTACGTAAGAATCAATAATCCATAAATACTGTGCAATACCATGTGCTATCGCAACAACCCACGCGTATTCATCGTACTTTAATCACCGTGTATTCCAATGGTGTTAATTTGGTAAGAACTACGCCGTTATTTTCTTCATCCGACAGTTTTCCGTTATGGGGCCCACAAATGGTTGTGCCATCGTACGAATATTTCCCGACAACAAGAATATTCCACGACCAAACTAATATTCCCCGATAACAATGAATATTTTATAACCACTTACTTAGTTAAAATATTTGCGTATTTTACCCATAACTAACCACATTAATCAGATCCACCCCTTACTATTTCAAAAAAAATGAATAGAGGAAATTAAAATTTATTTTTAAAAAGTTGGGGTCTTACAACCTCCCCTCCTTATGAAATTTCATCCTCGAAATTGACGTACATACCTGGTGTTTCGAAAAGGTGAGGATACCTTGCTTTCATTTCTGATTCCAACTCCTAGGTTATTTCCTCAATAGCATGGTTCCTCCACAAAACTTTGACTTGTGGTATAACCTTTGTGCGTAGAACATGCTCCTTCATATCCAAGATCTTGACGGGTACCTCCTCGTACGTTAAATCTTCGGCTATCTCGTCTAGTTCTAACTCAATAATGTGGTTTGGGTCTTTCACAAATTTACGAAGCATAGATATGTGAAAAACATTATGAACACGAGACATGCTTAGAGTAAATGCGAGTTTATAGGCCACATTTCCTACCTGGTCAAGAATCTCAAATGGACCAAAAAATCATGGATTGAGCTTTCCTTTATTCCCGAATCTTATAACTCCCTTCCATGGAGCAACACGTAACAATACATGATCCCCAATATTAAATTCCATGTCCCTTCGATGAAGATCCGCATAACTCTTTTGTCGATCATGTGCCGTTTGTATACATTGTCGGATCATTTGGATCTTCTCTGTAGTCATACGTACCAACTCTAGTCCCAATAATGTTACTTCACCCACCTCATCCAAACATACTGGAAAGCGACACTTTCATCCATACAATGCTTCGAATGGAGCCACACCTATACTTGTCTGATAACTGTTGTTGTAGGAGAATTCCACCAATGGTAGGTACTTATCCCAAATTCCTTTGAAATCTAAGACACAGAGTCTTAATAGATCTTCAAGAGTTTGAATATTTCTTTTCGATTTCCCGTCCGTTTGAGGATGATATGCCAAACTGAATCATAAATCCGTGACCATAGCTTTCTGCAAACTAACCCAAAATCGTGAAGTGAATCTTGGGTCACGATCTGAAGCTATGGATACTGGCATGCCATGAAATCTCACAATCTCATTCACGTACATATGAGAAAGACGTTCAAGGGAATAAGTCTCCCATATCGACAAGAAATGAGCAGACTTGGTTAATCTATCAATAATAACACAAATCGCATCTATGCCTTGAGAAACCTTGGGAAGACCCATAAAGAAATCCATGGTAATGTGTTCCCACTTCAATTTCAGAATCTCAAGTGGTTGTAATGGACCATTTGGCACTTGATGCTTCGCCTTTACACGTTGACAAGTTAAACACCTCGAGATAAACTCCGCGATCTCTCTCTTTATATTGCTCCACAAAAATGTATGTCGAAGATCATGATACATTTTGGTACTCCCAGGATGGATTGCAAACGGTGTGTTATGTGCCTCCATCATGATTCTATGCTTCAAGTCAGAATCGTTAGGAACGTAAAGTCTGGAATGGGCTCGAAGTATTCCTTCTTCATCGATTCTTGCTTCTAGAATAACACCTTCTTATAATTTCTTCTTCATACGCATCAGCTCTAGGTCTATGGCTTGAGTAGCTTTAACTTTATCGATTAAAGTCGGTTATACTCGTATGTTTGATATCATCACGTGGGTACTTGGAGCCTTTAACTCTATCTCCATCCATTGTAAGTCATACAAAATCGGTCTTTGTGTCAACAACATCGCACTCGTACCCGCATACGATCTTCTACTCAATGCGTTAGCTACCACGTTTTGATATTGAATGGTATGGTCGTAATCCTTTAATAGCTCAAGCCAACGTCATTGCCGCATTTTGAGTTCCTTTTGGGTGAAGAAATATTTGAGGCTTTTATGATCTGTATAAATCTCCATTTTCTCCCTATACAAGTAGTGTCTCCATATTTTCGCGAAAACGACTACTGCCAACTCCAGATCATGAGTAGGATAATTCCTCTCATATTCTTTGAGTTGTCGCGAGGCATAGGCTATGACTTTCCTATGTTGCATGAGAACACATCCTAACCCTTTGCCTGAAGCATCGTTGTAGATAACAAATTCATCCGAACCTGATGGTATTGTCAGAATAAGTGCCAAAATGAGTCTCCTCTTGAGCTCTTGGAAACTCTTCTCGCATTCCTCGCTCCATACGAATTTTGTATCTTTCTGAGTCAGCTGAGTTAATGGAGTAGCTATTCGAGAACATCCTTCCACAAATCTCCGATAATAACCAGCTAAGCCCAGAAAGCTACGTACTTCGGTCACCAACTTCGGTTGCTCCTAACTTTGTATTGATTCAATCTTCGTCAGGTTAACAGATACTCCATGCTTTGACACCATGTGCCCAAGGAATGCTACTTCCCCAAGCTACAACTTGCTTTTCTTCAGCTTGGCATATAGCTTGTTATCACGAAGCATGTGAATTACCAATTTCAAATGGTTATCATGATCTTCATTGCTTTTGGAATAAATGAGGATGTCATCAATAAAGACAACAACGAACTGATCCAAATATTCCTTGAACACACGGTTCATCATATCCATGAAAGCAACAGGAGCATTAGTCAATCCAAAAGACATGACTAAGAATTCATAATGCCCGTACCGAGTTCTGAAGGCAGTCTTCGGAATGTCCTCAGTTTTAATCATCAGTTGATGATATCCAGAACGAAGATCGATCTTTGAAAATAATTGTGCTCCTTGCAATTGGTCGAACATGTCATTAATGCGAGGTAGCAGATACCTATTCTTGATGGTGACATGGTTTAATTCCCGGTAGTCAATACAATGTTGTATACTCCCGTATTTCTTCTTTACAAATTAAACAGGAGCTACCCAAGGAGATGTACTAGGACGAATGAAATTGATGTCTAACAAATCCTGTAGTTGGACCTTTAACTCCTGAAGTTCAATAGGAGACATTCGATATGGGGTTTTAGAAATGGGTTTTGTACCAGGTTCAAGGTTAATAAAGAATTCAACTTCACGTTCTGGGGGTAGACCGGGAAGTTCTTCAGGAAATTCACTAACAACAGAAATATTATTCAAATCTGACGTATTTTTGTTCAAGTCCATGACATAGGCTAAGAAAGCTTGACATCCATTTTTCAATAAACTAATGACTTTATGGCTTGATATGACAGTGATTGACTTTAGTGGTTTGGTTGCTTGAATTCGCATAACAGGTTGGTTAGGAATATAAAAACTAACAACCTTAGGAAAATAATCAATTTTAGCATGATGAGTGGTTAACCAATCAATCCCTAAAATCACATCAAATGCAAGTATTTTCAAAGAAATAAGATCGACAGGTAATGTGATGGTCCTAACTTGAATCAAGCAAGATTTATAAATAGTGGATGTAATGAAAGTTTCTCCTAATGGAGTCTCAACAGATAAGTCAAAGTCTAATTTCTTCGGAGTCAAGTTCAAACGTTGAACACAAGCATGAGAAATAAAAGAATGGGTAGAACCGGTATCTAATAAGGTATAAACTTTGCAAGAGTTTATGATTAGCTTACCCGTGATCACCTCGTTCGGTTCCTCGCTTTTTGGGAAGTTACAAAAAGCGCTCTCACTTGAACCACCGATTTGGACTTGTCTGGGATAGCCTTTAGTGTCATCATTACCGCTAGAATTGAATTTATATAGGGCATATTCCACACTTAACTAATTCATCGTACTTTTGTTCCATAATCTGAATCATTAATCTTCGATCCATATAGAATTGGGGTTGACCGCAATGTACCGGGTAATTCAAAACTCGATGTTGGGTTCTCCCAATTGTTGCCCAAAAAGAGAAATTCATATCATCTATTTTAACCTTCCTGGATCAGACTTCTCTTTCCACAATATCAATGCGTTGTGCAGCTTTTACCCCTGCATCCTTCATTCTCACTCGTTCAGTTGTTTCTTCTTTCAGCTGATCCTTGACATTTGAATTCTCAGATTCCAGCTTTATTATCTTATACTCTGCCAAAGAGTGCTTCTATTCAAGCATCACATATCGGGTAACACAAGCTTGAATTATTGCATCCTTTTACTCCACGACCACCTGCCTTTCTTCAGCCTGCTATTCTAACTCATGAATACGATTTTGCAGTTCTACATTTTGATCATAAAGTTCTCCTAATAAATCCTCCTAAGGTTCCTCTTCTTCCTTACTCTCAGCTGCTACCTCTATGACTAGCTCGGGTGCAATTATTAATTCTTCACTCACCACATGGATATCTCTACTTTCTTCTTCACCTGACATCCTACAATCAAGTTTAATAACTTAATTAGTACTCCCCAATAAAATCTTTGTTATAACAAAATATTATACTCCAATATTTATTCTTTAAATGAATGTCCTCGATTCATCACTTAAAACTCTATATAAGTTCATCTCTTGATTTTTAGATGTCATTTTTAAATACTGCCACAAAACAAGGGTTAATTAAAGAAATTAACATGCCATATATTATCCCTATACTCTGACCGACTAAACAAATAAGCGAAGAATTTACTCGTCTATCCCCTCCTAGTTCTATTCCCTGATCTTCGCCAGACACCATATCCCTAAGCTCTGATACCAACTGTGACGCCCCCAAAATAGGTTCACACAACCCATTCTGAGTCGCCAAATACATGGTACAGAAAATAACTACAACTTCATTATTACAATTGTCGTGCAAAATACGACAACACATATGCTGTGAGTTTAAATCCAAATATTGTCTTCTAGACAATATCCAAACTCAAATAAGTCTTCATTACAATTATTGATACAATATTTTACCAAATAGTGAGGACTGCTAAAACAATTGCCTTGAAACATCACTCCACACCCCCGACTAGTTCCCGCTATATTCTCGCCTCCTGAGAAGAAAAATGGAACAAAAAGGAAAAGGGTGAGCTCAACTAGCCTAGTAAAGAATATTATGAATAAGATAATGTAGAACAAATTATCCTTAGTCCTCAACAGGGAAAAATCTAATAGAATATAATAGACAATAAGTTTTAGATCAACAACTGCAGCGGAAACAATAATCCATTAGAAGAGTTAAGTAGAGAATGAAGTCTACTATATTCTATGATTTAAAAGTCCATCATCAATATTTTATCCATGTAACACCAATCAATATACATCTTGAATCAAATATTCATATTTGCACTACGGGCCAAAGATATTCATTTGTATCACCAGTTGGTCATGTTCATCTCAACACCTGTCCATCTTTGCACCACGGGCCAAAGATATTAATCAGGTAATCATTCATCTTTGCACTACAAGCCAAAGATATTCAGTTATATCATCATTTAGGACTGAGAATGATGAAAAATATTTTAAAGAAACGAATCCAGTGAGATAAAAGGACAAAGATTAGGGATTCGTACTTCAGTTTATACAAGTTCAAAAATACTCCATAATAATCAATTGTGGAGCAAAATTCAAGAATGAAGATCAAAACATGGATACAATCAAAGATAGTAACCATAATAGACCACTTGGACAAAGAAAAGAAAATTTAATTTTTTTTCTGTGAATAGTGTCGTATTCGTGAATAGTGTCGTATACGTGAATAGTAACCCCGACACGAAAAAGTAGAAATTTCACAAGAAAAATCATACTTTGTGAATAGTACTCGTGAATAGTACCATATTCATGAATAGTGTCGTATACGTGAATAATAACCTCGACATGAAAAGGTAAAAAATTTATAATAAAATTCATACCAATATTTCTATATAATGATATTAAAAGAAATAACATCATTTACGAAGAAAATAACATCTCTTACCTCAAAAGAATAATACTTCTGACTAGAATATCAGATATAATATTGAAGGAAACTTGCACTGAATAGCAACTCTCAAAGTATCTAAATTTTCACAAAAATACGCTCGATATTATAAAGAAAGAAAACTTCTGATTCTAGTGTGTTTTTCAATTCTACCTAAGCACCCTATTTATAAGAATATGTCAGAACGCCAAAGAAGACTAAAATTTAATAAATTAATATTTATAAAAAAAAATTACGCACACCACTTGACTAAATTTAGCACTCCACAAGTGGGGCCCACCAAATTCAGCAAATTCAAAAGGTATAAAGCCCTTTTATAATAAATCTCCACCAAAATCATTTATAAATTCAGAAATTTCAATAATTAATAATAAATAGCCCTTTTATCAGAAAAATACGAACTTGATGTCTATTCCATATATAATATAATTCTCTATAACTTTGTAGAAGAAAGTTTTTCCAAATTCTAAACAGAAAATGACCGAAAACCACATACGGATGATTTTTAATACCTCCAATCTGACAAAATACTGATAAAATATCTCAGCATTAATTCATTCATTTATAAACACGTAAAATAAATATTTTCTTATCATATAAATAAATAATTAATTATTCATAAATAATATTACAGAATCACAATAATGATAACCAGGTTGTTCCTAGGAAAAAGTGGGCTTTTCGATAAGGATTTCTCTTTACTGGCGCGCAATTAGGTGACCAAACTCCTTTCCTAGACAGAACTTCCTTAGACATTGCCAATAATGCTATCTAATAATATTATTCAAATAATATGAATTATTGATCTGATAATGCGAAATACTGTGGAAGTAACAATTATGAAACAACAATAATATAAAATATCAACGTAACAATTATTGAATCAATAAAATAAAATATTGAACAGTAATTACTGTAACAATTATTGAGTAGTGCCTTCTTACGTAAGAATCAATAATTTACAAATATTGTGCAATACTGTGTGCTACTATGCAACCACGAGTATTACTGTACTTTAACCACCAGGTATTTCAACAGTGTTAACGGTAACAACTACGCCGTTATTTATAAAAAAAACTCAAACTTGTTGTTTTCTTCATCTGACAGTTTTCCGTTATGGGGCCCACAAATGATTGTGACATCGTACGAATATTCCCCGACAGCAAGAATATTCCACGACCAAACGAATATTCCCCGACAACAATGAATATTTTATAACCACTTGCTTAGTTAAAATATTTGTGCATTTTACCCATAACTAACCACATTAATCAGATCCACACCTTGCTATTTAAAAAAAAATGAATAGAGGAAATTAAATTTTATTTATAAAAAGTTGGGGACTTACAATATTATACTGAAAATCCAATAAAAACGAGTACAACATGTGATCAGCCTAAAGTACCCTACGTTATGCATAACATTTAAACATGCTCGTATGTGCGCATGTCGGTTCCCCAACAATTATATATTTTCCTCAATGAGGGTTAGTCATCTCAACAGATTTTATAAGAGTCTGCACCAAGTCAATTGGTTTGGATAGCTTCTAACACATGATAATATTCTAGCCGAATCAATGGCTTAAACAATTTTTATAATGCATTTAAGAACAATAAGTTCAATTCTTTCAACAACATCCAGATAAAAAAAATGATTTCCGAATAGTAATAGATATTTCTTCGAGATAATATGTTTGATATGGAAACAATTCGGATTACACAATGTATACAATATAAAGAGTTGTAGGAACTTGCATTCAATATAGGAATCAAATGAAGCTAGAGAACTGGCACAAAATCCAAAGTTGTGTAAGTTAGGGAACTTGCCTTAACCGTAGTTTACCAACTTATCGCTTATCAACACTTGAAATCCTATTGTAATGTAGTTATGTATACCACACATTTATTAGTTACTCAACTCTATAAGCTAATTGTAAGACCCCGAATTTTATGAAATGAAAGTATTCAATTTTCCTATAATTATTATTCTATTTAGTAAATGGTTAAATTGATAAAATGTTAAAGTTAAGGGTGATATTTGAAAATTTTGCAAAGAAAGCAACTTGATATAAAATATTCATTGTGTCAGGAAATATTCATTTTAACAGGAAATATTCGTACGACGGCACGATCATTGGTGGACCCCATAAAGGAAGTATTGTCGTATTTAGAAAACGACAGAATTATCTTTTTATAAAAATAACGGCAAAAGTTTTACCGTTAAACTGTTGAACTACTCGGTAGTAAAAGTACAGTAATACGCGTGGTTACATAGTAACATACAATATTGATTATTGATGCTTACGTGAGAAGTCACTCAGATATACTCAATTATTGCTACAGTAATTGCTGCATCATATCTCTCATATTATTGATTCAATTATAGTCACAGTATCATTTGCATAATATTTTATATTATTAAATCAATAATTGAGACGACAAAGTTATTCATATTATTATTTGTATCATTGACGATGTCTAGAAAGTTCTGTCGAGGAAAACAGTTTGGTCACCTAATTGCGCGCCAATAGGGAGAAATCCTTATCGGAAAGCCCCCTCTTTCCTGGGAATGATCTGGTTGTTAAATATTGTGAGTTACAATATTAATGATGAATAAGTTTGTGTTGATTAAAGATGAAATTGATATTTCCATTGTGTTGGGATTATTAGTGTTAGTGGAAATCGACATCTATTCCGATAATAATTGATGTCTGGAGGTTATATTGACCAATCGATTAATTAATCGGATAAATGAGCAATTAATTGCTTTTAATTCACATGCTTATAACTATTTGTTCACATGTGTGTACTATTGATTCACATGCATGTACTATTAGGGGAGGTGGTGCAAGATTACTAATACTTGCATGACTAAATTAAAAATGAAGGTATAGATGAAGGTACTATACTGTAATTATTTTTTTCATATGATTGTACTATTGATTCACATGATTGTACTATTGATTCACAAGATGTACTATTAGGGGAGGTGGTGCAAGTTTGATAATACTTGGAGGACTAAATTAAAAATAAAGGAAAAGATGAAGGTATTATACTGTAATATTTCGAGCCCCAAAACGTGCAATTATCGAAATTATAGTTTCCTATAAATAGAAGCTCATTCTTCTTTTATTCTCACCAATTCACTAAGACTCACAAGTGCAATTATAGAGAGAGAAGCTATAGAGAGAAAGAAGAAGAGAAGTTTGCTACTTCATTATTCTAGTATCCTGACTTCTTCTGAGGTAAGAGATATTACTTGTTGTATTCGTAGGGGATATTATTTGTTGTATTCGTAAGGGATATTATTTATTTCATATTCTGAAGAGAAATTATTTTTCGTATTCGTATGGATATTATTTTCGTTTAATATTCGTAAGGGGTATTATTTATTATTTTGAAGAGATATTATTTTTTGTATTCGTATGAATATTATTTTTGTTCAATATTCATAAAGAATATTATCTTCGTTCAATATACGTAGGAATATTATCTTCGTTAAATATTCATTGGAATATTATTTTCGTTCAACAGTTGTAAGGGATATTATTTTGTTCAGTATTCATAGGAATAATATTTTCTTCCATACTCTGTAGTATGTGAGTAATATTATTTCGTCTCGTATTCCTGATTATACCCTCATTTTGTTAAAGTATTACTTCTATACTCCGTGAAATTAGTAAAATATCCTTGGAATTTGCGCTTCATCTAGTATCGTTCACAAGGATATTTTCTGCACATTCTTGTTAAATTTTAAGCTTTTCATGCCGGAGTACTATCCATGAGTAGTACTATTCATTTTTACGATACTATTCACAAAGTACTATTCACGGGTACTATTTACGAGTACTATTCATAAAGTACTATTCTCGAAGTATTATTCACGGGGTACTATTCACTTAGGTACTATTCACCCGGGGAATTATTCATGACAAAAATTGATTTATTTGTTGTCCAAATCATTTTTGATATAATATTATTCTTGAATTTTACTCCACAAAGCAGTATCATGTTGACAATTTGGACATTATTGAATTCTAGATAAATTAAGTTATAAATCTTTAAAAATTTATCATTTGCTTTCTTTTAATTGAATTCTTATATCATTGTCATCATCATCATACTTATATTGTGATAAAGGTCATCTGTGGCTTACGTGCATAGATGTACTATTGATTGGCATGATTATGACCAGGGATTATTCGGTATAATCATGATCGTAATGTTACAAATGATGTGGTATAAATCTTCATTGGCCTGTAGTGCATTGATGGACAGTTGTTGGTATGATTATGACTAGGGAATGTTCAGTATATATAATCATGACCATTGATTACATGAATATCATTGACCTGTAGTGCTGGGATGATTCGATGATGTGGTTTATTTATTAAGCTGAGTCTCAGCGATAAAATTGATGATAAACTTTTTAAATCATAGAAGATAGTAGATATCATGCTCTACTTGACTCTTCTAATGGATTGCTTGTTACGCTGTAGTTAAACTTGATGTTTATTGTATTTTATCAGTTTAACACTGTTGAAGGCTAACGATAATTTATTCTGCATTATCTTAGTCATAATATTTCTTACTGGGCTAGTTGAGCTCATGACCCTTTGTTTTCATTGTTCTCTTCAGGAAATGAGAATATAGCTGGGACTAATCGGGGGACGAAGTGACGATCCAAATGTTTGCATTAGTAGTCCTCACTATTCAGTGAAATAGTGTGATAATAAATGTTATAAGGACTCCATTTGAATTTGAATACTGTCTAGAAGACAATATTAGTATTAAAACTCTCAGCTTATGTTTTGTCGTATTTTATACGACAGTTGTATAATTAAGTTATATTTGAATTTTATACCATGTATTTGGCGACTCAGAATGGGTAATGTATACCTATTTTGGGGGCGTCACAGTTGGTATCAAAGCTTTGGGATATGATCCTTGGATGAGATATGAGACAAGAACTAGGAGGGGAGAGACGGGGAATTCCTTCGCTAGTATGACCTACCTAAGTTTATTTGGTATTTAATTGGTCGGTCAGAGTATAGGAATAATATGTGATATGTCAATTAACCCTTGTTTTGTAGCAGTGTTTGAAAATGGCATATGAAAATGTTTAGATAAGCAATGAAGCACATGAGACCGTTAAGTCACCAATGATCAATACCTAGGATAATATGCAACAGGAAGACAATAATCCTCAGGTAAACAACAACACCGATCAACTGATGAATGATGGGATGTTCAAAGGCTTTATGCAATTCATGCAACATCAGGCGAGAGAGACTCCTGTTCAAAATGCAGGTGGAAACACTGACAACTCTCGGATGGTCATCGCTAAGCAGTTCAAGGAGCTAGGACCACCGGAGTTTTTGGGAGAGCTAAAACCACTTAAGGCGGAGACATGGATAAAGCAGATCACCAAGATATTTGATGTCTTGGGATGCTCCGAGGAGAAAAAGGTTCCCTTTTCCACCTTCATGTTGCGAGGAGAGGCAGATTACTAGTGGGAATCAGTAAAACGTACTCAGCCTGCCGCACTGAAGATGTCTTGGGAGAAGTTCCAAGAACTGTTCAACGACAAGTACTTTCCCAAAAGTATTCGTCACATGAATGAGGTAGAGTTTATCAAGTTGGAGAAAAATAATATGACTGTGTCGCAGTACAAGGCTAAGTTTGCCGAGTTGTCCCAGTTTGTATCCCATTTGGTTGATAATGAAGAGAGAATGATGTGAATGTTTCTGCGAGGTTTGAGACCGGAAATACGTCAATACCTCATTTCTCACAAATTGTGTTTGTATTCAGATGTAGTGAATAGGGCTTAGTTATTGGAGCGCGATAATGAGCCAGCCCAACCAAAAGATAACGAGCAACAACACGATAATAATCGTCTTAGGTGGCAAACGGTCCATCTAACAATGATAACCTTCGTGGAGGAAATTATCATGCCAGAAATGGTAACCACTTCGGTGGTAATCATGGCCATAATAATAGAAGAAATGATTCAAGTGGAAAATTCAAGAAGAGAAGATTTAACGATGATGGGAAGACGTCGGCAGTAGCACCAACACCAACACCGGCAACAAATTCTAGGGGAGGAGAACGACCGCTAGTTAGATGCTACAGATACGGAGAGGAGGGACACATAAGTCCAAACTGTTCACAGCCTTCTAAGGTATGCTTTAGTTGTGGAAAAGACGGTCACATAGATTAATTTTATCCTGTAGTAAAATTAAGTCTAGCTGGGACGGTGGCACCAAAGGCAGATATGGACAAAACAAAGTCGGTGGTTTCAGGAAGAGCGTTTTTCGTGACTTCTCAAAAAGTGAGTAACCCGAACGAAGTTAGCACGGGTTAGTTAATTATAAATTCTTGTGAAGTCTATACCTTATTAGATACCGGTTCTACCCATTCTTTTATTTCTCCTACTTGCGCTCAACATTTAAATTTGACTCTGGAGAAATTAGACATTGACTTATTGGTTGAAACTCCGTTAAGAGAAACCTTCATTACATATGTTATCCAAGTCTTGGATGAGAGTCACAATTTTGAATGATATTTCTATCGTTAATAAATTTTCTGACGTATTCCTGAAGATTTCTTGTCCTACCCTAGAGCGTGAAATCAAATTTTGTATTGACCCCAGTACAAAACCCATTTCTAAAACCCTTAAATATTTTTCTACCCTAAACGAACGTATAATGCACCAAAGACGTTGACTCGAGTTGTTGAAGATTACAACCATACCATTCAATAATATCATGGAAAATGTGAACGTGGTAGCTGATGCATTAAGTAGAAGATCGTATGCGTTTACGATTGTAACGTTGTTAACACAAAGACCCATTTCATATGACTTACAAATGATAAAGATAGAGTTAAAGAATCTAAGGACCCACATGATGATATACGAGTAGAATCGACTTTAATCGATAAAGATAAAGCCGCTCAAGTTTCAGACCCGGAGCTTATGAATATGAAGAAGAAGATACAAGAAAATATTATTCTAGAAGCAAGAATCAACGAAGAGAGGAAATCTAAACCCTCAATTTTATTGGCCCATTTGAAATCCTCAATCGAGTAGGAAATGTGCCCTATAGACTCGCTTTACCACCAAGTATGTCGCGTGTTCATAATGTTAATCACGTATCAATGTTATGTAAATATGTGGACGACCCGAACCACATTATTGAATTAGAACTAGACGAGATAGCAGAAGATTTAACGTATGATGAGATACCTGTTAAAATGTTGGATAAGAATGAATATATTCTACACTCAAAGGGTATACCTCAAGAGTTAGAATCAGATGAGGTATCCTCACCTCTTCGGCATACCAGGTACGTACGTAAATTTTGAGGGCAAAATTTCATAAGGAGGGGAGATTGTAAGACCCCGAATTTTACAAAATGAAAGTATTCAATTTTCCTATAATTATTATTCTATTTAGTAAATGGTTAAATTAATAAAAGGTTAAAGTTAAGGGTGATATTTAAAAATTTTGCAAAGAAAGCAAGTTGATATAAAATATTCGTTGTGTCGGAGAATATTCATTTTGACAGGGAATATTCGTACGACGACACGATCATTGGTGGACCCCACAACAGAAGTATTGTTGTATTTAGAAAACGACATAATTATCTATTTATAAAAATAACGGCGAAAGTTTTACCGTTAAACCGTTAAACTAATCGGTAGTAAAGTAAATGAATATGTCTGGCGGGTTACATAGTAACACACAGTATTGATTATTGATACTTACGTGAGAAGTCACTCAGTTATACTCAATTATTGCTACAGTAATTTCTGCATCATATCTCTCATATTATTGATTCAATTATTATCACTGTATCATCTGCATAATATTTTATATTATTAAATCAATAGTTGAGAAGATAAAGTTATTCATATTATTATTTGCATTATTGACGATGTCTAGAAAGTTCTGTCAAGGAAAGGGGTTTGGTCACCTAATTGCGCGCCAATAGAGAGAAATCCTTATCGGAAAGTCCCCTCTTCCTGGGAATGATCTGGTTGTTAAATATTATGAGTTACAATATTAATGATGAATATGTTTGTGTTGATTAAAGATGAAATTGATATTTGCATTGTGTTGGGATTATTAGTGTTAGTGGAAATCGACATCTATTTCAATAATAATTGATGTCTGAATGTTATATTGACCAATCGGTTAATTAATCGGATATATGAGCAATTAATTGCTATTAATTCACATGCTTATAACTATTTGTTCACATGTGTGTACTATTGATTCACATGCATGTACTATTAGGGGAGGTGGTGCAAGATTGATAATACTTGCATGACTAAATTAAAAATAGAGGTATAGATGAAGGTACTATACTATAATTATTTTTTTCACATGATTGTACTATTGATTCACAAGATGTACTATTATGGGAGGTGGTGCAAGTTTGATAATACTTGCAAGACTAAATTAAAAATGAAGGAAAAGATGAAGGTATTATACTGTAATATTTCGAGCCCCAAACGTGCAATTATCAAAACTATAGTTTCCTATAAATAGATGCTCATTCTTCTTTCATTCTCACCAATTCACTAAGACTCACAAGAGCAATTATAGAGACAGAAGCTATAGAGAGAAAGAAGAAGAGAAGTCTGCTACTTCACTATTCCAGTATCCAGTCTTCTTCTGAGGTAAGGGATATTATTTGTTGTATTCGTAAGGGGTATTATTTATTTCATATTTTGAAGAGAAATTATTTTTTGTATTCGTATGAATATTATTTTCGTTTAATATTTGTAAGGGGTATTATTTATTATTTTGAAGAGATATTATTTTTCGTATTCGTATAAATATTATTTTCGTTCAATATTCATAAAGAATATTATCTTTGTTCAATATTCGTAGGAATATTATCTTCGTTAAATATTCGTTGAAATATTATTTTCGTTCAACAGTTGTAAGGGATATTATTTTGTTCAATATTCATAAGAATAATATTTTCTTCTATACTCTGTAGTATGTGAGTAATATTATTTCGTCTCGTATTCCTGATTATACCCTCATTTTGTTAAAGTATTGCTTCTATACTCTGTGAAATTAGTAAAATATCCTTGGAATTTGCGCTTCATCTAGTATCGTTTCACAAGGATATTTTCTGCACATTCTTGTTAAATTTTAAGCTTTTCATGCCAGAGTACTGTCCATGAGTAGTATTCATTTTTACGGTACTATTCACAAAGTACTATTCACGGAGTACTATTCACAAAGTACTATTTATGGGTACTATTCATGAGTACTATTCATAAAGTACTATTCACGGGGTACTATTCACTTGGGTACTATTTACCTGGGAAATTATTCATGACAAAAATTGATTTATTTGTTGTCCAAATCATTTTTTATATAATATTATTCTTGAATTTTACTCCACAAAGCAGTATCATGTTGACAATTTGGACATTATTGAATTCTGGATAAATTAAGTTATAAATCTTTAAAATTTTATCATTTGCTTTCTTTTAATTGAGTTCTTATATCATTGTCATCATCCTCATGCTTATATTATGGTAAAGGTCATATGTGGCTTACGTGCATAGATATACTATTGATTGGTATGATTATGACCAGGGATTATTCGGTATAATCATGACCGTAATGTTACAAATGATGTGATAAAAAAAACTTATTGGCCTGTAGTGCATTGATGGATAGTTGTTGGTATGATTATGACAAGGGATTATTCGGTATAATCATGACCATTGATGATTACATGAATATCCTTGGCCCGTAGTGCAGGGATGATTCGATGATGTGGTTTATTTATTAAACTGAGTCTCAGTGATAAAATTGATGATAAACTTTTTAAATCATAGAAGATAGTAGATATCATGCTCTACTTGACTCTTCTAATGGATTGCTTGTTACGCTGTAGTTAAACTTGATGTTTATTGTATTTTATCAGTTTAACACTGTTGAAGGCTAACGATAATTTATTCTGCATTATCTTAGTCATAATATTTCTTACTGGGCTAGTTGAGCTCATGACCCTTTGTTTTCATTGTTCTCTTCAGGAAATGAGAATATAGCTGGGACTAATCGGGGGACGAAGTGACGATCCAAATGTTTGCATTAGTAGTCCTCACTATTCAGTGAAATAGTGTGATAATAAATGTTATAAGGACTCCATTTGAATTTGAATACTGTCTAGAAGACAATATTAGTATTAAAACTCTCAGCTTATGTTTTGTCGTATTTTACACGACAGTTGTATAATTAAGTTATATTTGAATTTTATACCATGTATTTGGCGACTCAGAATGGGTGATGTATACCTATTTTGGGGGTGTCACATTAATAATCTCATATATGTTATATTTTATAATTCAATGACACAGTCATTTCTATCTTGGCAATGTAAATGGAATATCACATTAATTAACATGTTATCACACCACATAGTTATATAACCAACTTCGTTTAAAAGAAATAATAAAGTTTATAAAACCTTAGATTCTTGGTTTTATAAAGTTATCATGTATTATGACTCTTTTAACATCATGTAATAAGACTGAAAGCAATCATGGAAGTTATAATTTACAGGTTAAAAATAAGTCACCAAACCAGATCAGTATGAGGCTGAGATGCATACCTGTTAAGCTTAGGGATAACAGGCAATGCATACCGTCCCCCCACCCGAACTAGAGTTAAGCTTTGTTCTTTCTGAATCAGTCCTATATTAAGCATATATGGATAACAACACATAGAATATATGCATGTTAAAGGGTCTTGTACGCTTTTACAATCATATTACGTTCATCTTGGTATGTTAGAGCTCTAGTTTAGGATTTGTAATGAGTTAAGGCAAATTGAGGTCATAAATCACAAGGACTACTATGCTCACTATGTAAACATATGAGATAGTCATGCAATCAGTTAGTAGGCATGCTCACAAAGGTTTTCATCATATATGCATAACTAGCATCATTTATTTCTTTTAAAACATTTCTAACTCATGCTTGACTCCCTTTTATTGTGTCTAACCAAAATGGACGTACATATGTGTTAGGTGTAGTCACATAAGGAGTATAATTCATGTATGTTCTAAGTTCAGAACGTACCCAACATCATGTTCATAATACTAGTTTACCACATATCCAAGTTGCTTTTAAAAGTCATTTTCTCCCAACCAAAGTATATCTTAATACATGCATCTTACTTTGAATCACATTTCATGCATAGCTAAACCATATGCTCACGAAAACTAGAACTGAGGCATCATCAGTTTAGTCAAAGCCTATTTTCAAAATTATAATTTCTTTTAGTACATGCATACTAACACAATCCAAAGTATTCATGTTGTGTCAAGGAAAATAAATCCACATGTTTAAACCTATTTTCATGCATGCCCAAATCATATCATTATGTTAGAATTCACCAGATTTGAAAACAGAAGTCAGGATCATTTCTTGAGGTGCAAGGCGTTATGCTTGCTTCTGAATCAAGAAGTTACGGAGAGCTCTAGAATTGCGCCCTACTGTTGAAACGACCCGAATGCCTCTACTTCGGCAAAACACCAACCCATACTTAAAATTTCTTACATAAAAGGTTCAAAATCAGCCACATTGCTACCATAGATACATGTAAGCTCATGCAACTCAATTATATTCCATATCCAAATCAATTAACAAGTATTCAAGGAATTCTAGTATTCTTAGAAATTAAAATCATAAACAAAGTGCTAAGGATTATACCTCAGTGAAATTGAATTCAAAGCTTGCTGCTGAATGCTTCTCCAATGCTACTATATTTATATTCAAATTGCTCTCAACAGAGAATTTGATTAATCACGTTTTGTGAGGTGAAGACTCTTATTTATAGGAAAGTTATTAACCGAGATGGATTTTGCCCAAAAATTACAACTGATGGAAGAAAGAAGAAGATGATGGACATTCAAAGTTTGGTAGCACAGTGCAAGCCACTATGAAGACCACTCCCCCTCCATCATTAGCTACGAAGCTGAAGTCTGATGTTTACAAGTAATAGGCTTAGAGGCCATTGGCCTAAACACGTGAGGAAGAAAAGTGACTGTTATATTGGGACAAGGCTCTTAGTAATTAAACAGTGGTTAATGACTTAGTTACTTTTGGGTATACAACACAATTTTAATGAGGTAATATTATTACATTGTGATAAGTTAAAGTATATATCCATACCCATAATTATATAATCCATGTACATTTGTCTAGTCCAATTAATATTATAACATGTATGGACACAATTTAATTGTTTACTAATAATCCAATATTTAATTACACATCAGTATTGAAATAAATATTTTAATATTATATATTTATTTACTCTCATATTTTAGAATACACATTTAATTTTCCCACTACACATGATGAGGTAACAAAAATACAATTAAATCAACTTTATGATTTACTTACTTTTACTATATAGTTTTGTATAGCATTATTCATAATTAAGTGTCACGCCTCATTTAGTATCTTATGTAAGAAGTAATTATATGGTTCTATTACCCATATTTTTCCTATATTACACATGGTGGTAAATAATAATGTTCACATTAATAATGAAGGTAACTGGTCCACTATAGTACCCATTTCTTATTAATGTTAATAAACCATCTTTGTAACTCATGCACACAATCAAAATTATTTTCCAAGTCTTACTACTGCGTGGTAATTGTCTTTGGTTTACAAGACAATAGTATGCAAATACCACGCCTCTTTGGGAAATTCTCAAACTTAGTTATTGCTGAAATTAGTTCATTTCTTAAATTAATTATTCTATTCATTTAATTGATAGCACACTTATTTCTTTATTATCTTGCCATACTAGGCAATTATCATGATCTTTACATTAAGCTTCAAACCAATTCAACCATAGCACATAATTGTCACATACTTAAATACTATATTTTGTTACACACAACATTTATTTATATTCAAATAAATATTCAGCTTTTAATAATATAATTATTAATATTATTCATAAAATTCTCAGGTATTACAGTAGGAGGTCGACCCAAGCTGATCTGCATGGCCTAAATCATACATTAATTAATATCACATTATTTTACTATATATAGATGCGAACAATATTAATCCTCACTAAATATAGATACATACCCACTTATCCTCCTGAAACAACTGCGATCCAGAAGTATGTACAATCCGGAGCTTACCTCGATTCTTCTTCATCTGCTCGGACTTTGTCTTGAAGGCAGCATCATCCTAGTACGTACACATGGCCACCCATGCTGCATCTGATACAATCGGCGGCTGATGATCTCGTATAGTAGTCCCAAGCGGTTCTTCAACTGCCTGGGCTGCCCTATGTTGCCTCTCGTACAACCAACCCACATAGTTCTTTGAGATGTGTGCAGTAATAACAACGTCGCCGTCTACGACAGTGATTCCGGCCTCATATCTGTAACACCTCTATCAAACGTACATAACGTACGTATCAATAATTATTTGAACAATATGTAAATAACTATGACCAAATTTGTGATTTAATAAATGTAATTCGACTTACGTGAAACTCGCACAACACTTTCACCATAAAGTCGACATCGTACCGCGCGTACTGGCTAAATCGCATGCAGCCAGTCGGGAGATGCGTCAGGCATATGGCGATCTTAGCGACAGAATCCATAATACTAGAATACAAAGTTTAAATGGATTTTTTTAATTTATTAATCACATAATAATATCTTTTTAATTGAAAATAATATATTATAGTTGAAACTTACACCGACGAGCTGACATCAACACGAACTTTGTCAGGAACTACTGGTGGACGACCTAATCGACTGAGGTTAGGCCCTTGCTGACGCTGACGTCTAGCATCTGTATGTATAATATAGTTATGACATTGTCAGAAAATAGTAAATGGAAGTTTTTTATACTCCCTCCGTCCCATGATAAAAATCCTTATTACTATTTTGAGTAGTCTCATGTTAAATGTCAACTTTCTTTAATAACCAAACTTTTACACATTTTTTTCCTATTATACCTGTAGCATTAAACATCTCATACTTTTCTTATTCTAATTCTCTCTCCATATTTAATAAGTATGGAGAGAGGATATTTTGAATTGAATAGCTAGAAAGTCATTCTCTCACCTACATTAAAAATAATTAATGACATATTATTATGGGCAATTTTGTCATTTCATTCATCTTTTTAATATACGTGAAAAGTCTACCAAGACTTTTATCCTGGGACGGAGGGAGTAAACAAATTTATGAAAACAAGTGTAATTGGGCCAAATCGAAATTAACTCACTAGCTGATGAAGACGACCATCCCTGGGAGCCGTTACCTGATCAGAAATTACTCATTAGCTGATGAAAACAAGTGTTAAATTTAATGTATTCAATTTATTTTATTTTATTATTATGCTTTATTTTATTTTGTATTATATTATATTATATTATATAATTTTTTTGTTAAATTAAATTTATTTATTTTATTAATTTAAATTTATTTTATTACTATGTTTTATAGTATTGTATTTTATTTCGTATTATGTTATATTAAATTATATTATATATTTTATAAATTTCTATGAAATTTAATTTATTTATTAAATTAAAATAAATTTGTTTATTAAATTAAATTAAATTTGTTTTATTTATTTTATTCTATTTAATTTATTTTATTATTATTTTTATTTTATTTTATTATATTTCTTTTATTTGTATTATTAAATAATTTTTTCAATTTATTTTATTTTATAATAAAATGTTTAGCTTATTAAATTAAATTAAATTAATTTTATTATATTGAATTGAATTGAATTTTTTTTATATTCTAATATTACATTAATTTTATTATTTTATAATATATTATCTTAAATTATATTATATTATGTAAATTTAGTTTATGTTATTATATTATTTGATTTTATTTAGAAGTGACAAAACTAAGTAAATGTTACTTAGTTTAATTTAATATTGGGAAACTAATTTAATAATAATACATAAATACATGCAGGACCAATAGATTTGGAAATTGAATAATTCTGACAGAATTCCGTCGAGAAATATCTGTCAGAAATAGCAAATATATATGCATTCCAAATTTACTGAACATGATATAACCCAAATTGATACTAAACATGCATAATCAGTACCCAATCCTCAAAATCAATATACTACTCGTATACAATTAGCAGCAAGTAATTAATATAGCATCTATGTTGCAATTGAAACTCAAAATCAAAGCCAAATACTGCAGTGAACCTCAAGATTGATAAAAACACAAAATTTGGAAATTAAACTGCTAATTGCTGGAAACTAGTAATTGATCAATACCCACAATCTAGCATGGATTAATTACCCACTTCATAAACAATATCCAAAACATCAAACCAAATCCTAAACTTATACTCACAACACAATGATCAAAAATTACCCACAACATCAACAATTACCTAACATAGAATCAATAGTAAAACCTAACCTTAATTACTTTTGGAGAACCCAAAGTACACAAAGACAGAAGGACGTCGGCGGCAGGAAGACGCTAGGACGACGGCGGCAGATAAGAGGGCGCCGGCATGAGGAAGGTGTCGACTAGAAGAGGAAGACGACGGAGGAAGGGTGAGGAGAGATTTAGCAAAAGAGAGATAGGGGTTGGTTCGAAGAGGGAGAAATAAAATTTGGGAACAAATGTCTGTGCCGACACAGACTGAAAGCGATAGGGTTTTAACCTTTATTTTCGACGAAATTTCGTCGACCTTAATTCCCTCGGTAATACGTTATTCTTGACGGACATTCCGTCAAACTTAATCTACATTCCGTCGATATTGTGTTTGGTAAGGGAAATCAAAGCCAATGAGAGGCTACTATCTCCGATGCGAATTTTTATCGAGAATATGTTAATTCTGACGAAGTAATTACGTAGAATATTCCGCCGTAAATAACATAAAGTCGACGGAATGTCGTTCGTCGGAAATAATTCTGTCGAGATTATAAACTTTTCTTGTAGTGAATACTGCAGAGCCTAGAAAACTAAAAAAAAAATAATTTGGCCAATACATTGTTGTTTAATTAGCTTAGCATCCGAAGTTTAATACTGCGGACGACACATATTTAAAAACGATATTGTTTCCCAATTGGTCAGCCATACTTAGCGTTCTCAGTTTAATACTGTAGACGAGAGACTTTTACAAAGAGAATATTTTGGGCATATGTCTCATTTGCAGTATTAAACTGCGGACGAAGACTCTATTAACCATTCGATCTACAGATAGACAGTCACAATGTGTTATAAGGATAATTTTAAATTGACAATGAATCAGTTTCATATATATATATATATATATATATATATATATATATATATATTTACTCATGGCAAGAACGGTTTGAGTTTAACAGGAATGATCAAAGAAAGAATTTTTGTTTAAACAGTTAACAAAGAAGTCTCTTGTTTAGATCGTTTGTACTGATAGATCAGTACCAATCGAGTGATCCTTTGTTTCAGATTTCAGAATGATTTGTTTTTAAACAAAAAATCTTTTCAAAAATTAAAGAAATTTTGAAGATCCGACCAATTTTTCTTGAAATTTTTTTCCTCCTTTTGTAAACAAATTTTTTTGAAATTTGAAAGGGTTATTTCTGGATAAAAATTTTGAGGTGGAAATGTATGGGGATGGTGACTCATCCGAGAAGATGATCAATGAAGACATTTAAACACCGAAAGTGAGACGACGGACGATCGAGAAGAAGACGCCAGAGGCCTTCTTCAAATCAATCGACGGTGATGGCCCAAATGATCATCTCAACTTTTGCTTTCTGTAAAGCAAAAGTCTTTTACTTTAGTTAAAATGTAAAAGTAAAAGTAAAAGTAAAAGAATAAAACTTTTGCTTTTACTTTAGTTAAAATGTAAAAGTAAAAGTAAAAGTAAAAGAATAAAACTTTTGCTTTTACTTAAGTTAAATGTTTTTAACTTAGTTAAATGTTTCTTACATTTACCCATGTAAAAATAAATGTAAAATGTTTCTTACGTTTTACTTTTACTTAAGTAAATTACTTTTACTTCAGTTAATGTAATAGTGATTCCTGCGTGAATCAATAGTAATTTACTTTTCAGTTTTCTATTTAAATAACTTGAAGTGTTTAGAGTTGTTTAGGCTTAGTTCAGTAAAGCCTCAAAGCTTCTCTCTCTAGAAAGCTCTTCCGAGGTCCTCTCCCTTCTCTCTAGAGTTAGCCGGAGACGAAGCTTTCAGCTTCGATCTTCTTAGTTAGAAGATGAAGACGAAGTCCCACATACTTCGATCTTCCCTCTCAAACATTTAGTCTTAGGATCTAATGTAATCCCTTCCCTAAATGTTTATAAATAAAAGAAAGAGATTACTTTCCCAATTCAACGGTCGTCTTCTTAATCTTTTCTTTTCTGTTTAAGTTTTTCATTTTAAAAACTTACCCCGCTGTTATATGGTATCAGAGCCACACGGTTGGTTCTTAATGCTATCGGTGGTTTCGATTAAAAATAGTTTGAATTGTTTTTAAACGTTTTTTCAAACTTTTATTTCTTTGGCTCCTAGATCATTCGCCTGACTTGCTGTAAACCACCTATGATCTTCGTAAGGCCCGTTACACCGTTGTAAGACTATAGTAAGAGAGCAGTTTTGGCTAAGGGTATCATTAGATCAACATCTATGTGTTTATTCATGGCAAGAACGGTTTGAGTTTAACAGGAATGATCAAAGAAAGAATTTTTGTTTAAACAGTTAACAAATAAGTCTCCTGTTTAGATCGATTGTACTGATAGATCAGGACCAATCGAGTGATCCTTTGTTTCAGATTTCAATCTGATTTGTTTTTAAACAAAAAATCTTTTCAAAAATTAAAGAAATTTTGAAGATCTGACCAATTTTTTCATGAAAAAATTTTTCCTCCTTTTGTAAACAAATTTTTGAAATTTGAAAGGGTTATTTCCTGGATAAAAATTTTGAGGTGGAAATGTATGGGGATGGTGACTCATCAGAGAAGATGATCAATAACACCTTCCCGCACCGACAGGGACGAACCAGTCAAGGAAGAAGATGCCAGAGGCCTTCTTCAGTCAACCGACAGGTGATGGCCCAGCCACCATCTCAGCTTTTTCTTTCCGTAAAGCAAAAGTCTTTTACTTTAGTTAAAATGTAAAAGTAAAAGTAAAAGAATAAAACTTTTTCTTTTACTTAAGTTAAATGTTTTTAACTTAGTTAAATGTTTTTAACTTAGTTAAATGTTTCTTACATTTACCCATGTAAAAGTAAATGTAAAATGTTTCTTACGTTTTACTTTTACTTAAGTAAATTACTTTTACTTGATTAGAAGAACAAGAGAGCGCATACAAACACAATTAAATTACTAAATAAAAATAGTTTTTATTGATGATGACTAGAACTATATACAAGAGAAAGAAATAAAATGACTTACAAGTTTACTGAAATAAGAACATTAGAAGAAGAGGGGTAGGGAAAGGTTAATCAGCGGTAGAGGCTAAGGATTGATCAGAGAAGGAGCTCTGAGTCTTTCTAAGTCTGCCTTACCAAATGAATTCAGTTTCCTTTTATAGAACAAGGAAATGAACTATTTACAAGGTTACTATTACATTAACTGAAGTAAAAGTACAAGTAAAAAACATATTACAGTTACTAAAGTAAAGTAAAATTTAAAAGAATTTGCTTTCGGTGGAAAAGCAGACGTCTCTTTTGACTAATGCGCCATGTGGGGCGAAATGTCGCTTCCGATCGATGGTTCGCTTTTTGAAAAAGCGTAAGATGCTTGATGACTAGGGTCGCTTTCGATGGAGCGGTCTTTCGCTAATGACTAGGCTACTGGAGCAGCAGTCTCGAGGATGAGGACATGATAAAAATGAGGACATCATCATCATCTCCACTTTGATTGAATACTACGGGACTCAAGAAAAAGGATCTTGAGTATCTTGAAGATTGATATTGCCATAAGGATCACAATCATCTTCGTCATCAAGATTTTGACTGGAGCTACCTTCTTTAGACTGAGAAGAAGCTTTGTCTGACTCTTCATGTAACTCATCAAGTCTCATATGAATGGTGTTTGCAAGAAGCCTCAACTGAGAGTTGGAATAACTAGAAACATTAGTAACATCAATAGGGTTTTGAGGAACAACTGATTTTTCTTTTGATTTCTCAGCTGTTTTAATGGAGGTTTTACTGGAAGATTCACCGGCAAGAGCCGTAGTAACTGGAGGAGTTAATAAAGAAGTAGTCGGAAATTCTTTTTGAACTTGGCCAACTATTCTATCGACACCGAATTTATCCCACCATTTGATATAAAAATGGCAAGACACATGAGTAATGGGAGAAAGAATCGCTCAAGCCAGTCCAATACCGATGGATGACTGGAAGGTGAAAACAAAGAACTTCTTGAGGAGACAAAATGACATATTGCCATTTAAGAATCCAAGGGATTTTATATTTACTACAGAATATAAGGAAGACTGAAATTTCCTCATATTTTGGATGATAATTACTATGGGAAGCGAAATGATCAAGTTGTGCTAAGAGAGGCTTTGGAAGGATCTCATGGCATAAACCAATTCTTGTCCACCATAGGGTGAACCATTTGGGGAATTGACTTTTAAATTTGTGGTCGAATTGCAAAAACCACGAATGACTATGATCTTCATTTTGGTGAAGAAAAATCTTATACCAAGCTTCCATATAATCATAATAGCAGTAAGAGCTGGAATGATTGGAAAGAGACCTGAGATCTGAAGGATGACTACCCCAATCGGAAAGATTGAGAACTTGTTTAATGTACAACGAGTGATAAAGGAGTTTGGTTTTATCATCGTTGGCATAGATTGGTTTAATAAAGACTGACTCGGTTTCAATAAGGATATCCTTATAATACACAAGGGATTTATAAGGAGCTAGAGGGAGGAAATGCCATCCAGTAGGAAAATATTGGGCAGCCAATTTAACTGGGTCATCTTTGGGCTTCATCGATAACTCAATATGAAACAGATGTTGATCATATTTAGTTTGATACTCAGAAGCTGGGTAATTGGGTTTTGATGAGGTTGCCCTCGATTGATTAGCAAAAATATCAAATGCTTCTGGTTGACTGGCTAGAATAGATGAATAGGGCTTGGGGACTGTACCAAGCACCTGAAATTTATTATGGGTGGTTTGACTAACTGGGTGAGGAACCACGGTTCCCTTTAACTGGTTGATTGGGCCGGGAGAGCGCCCACGACCACGAGAAGATGAACCTCCTCGAACACTCATGTTGTTGCAATAGTACATGTGTTAATAAACTCACGTGTGAGAAAATCAGGAACTGAGTTGTTACTTCCTTTAATATATTCAATATCAAAATCAAAAATACTTAAAATAGCTTGCCATCTAGCGAATGAATGCTTAGAGGCGACGTTTTCAACGTCTTTCTCAAGAATGAATTTTGCTGACTTGCAATCTATCCTAACTAGAAATTTCTGATTCAGTAAATCTCTTTGAAATTTTTTAATACACAGGACAAGGGATAAAATTTCTTTTTTAATAGTACTGTATTTTAACTGTGTAGGGTTCCATGCGCCTGAATGGAAACGAACAATTTGTTCATCAGAAGTAGGAGTTAACTTTTGTTTGAGTATGCCACCAAATCCAATGTCAGAGGCATCGGTTTCAACTATTTTGAAAGCTGAATCATTTGAGATGCCAAGGCAAGGCAAAACCTTAACATATTTTTTAACTTGTTGGACGACAGAAGTATGAATGTCAGTCCAAGGAGGTGGATTACTTTGTAAGCGCTGAAAAAGAGGCTTACAAATCTTCCTGAGATCCTTGTAAAACTTGCCAATATAATTAAGCGAGCCAAGAAATCTCTGTAGCTGAGTTTTATCGGTAATCTTATCTGGGAACCAATCGGCGAATTGAATAGCTTTGTCAATTGGCTGTGTGAGTCCATGATAGAGGATTAATCCGAGAAACCTGACTTTAGTCAGAAACAGACTACACTTGGAAGGTGAAAGAACAAGACCATTGGTTTTAACTGTTTTGAAGAACGAATTCAAATGTTTAATATGCTCTTCAATAGTCTTGGAGAATACAAGGATATCGTCGATGTAAACAATAATAAAATGACTGAAAGGATTCAAAATATTGTTAAGAATATTCTGAAATTCACTGGGTGCATTTTTTAGTCCAAATGACTGAACATTCCATTCGTAATGACCGAACGGAGTGGTGAATGCCGTTTTGTACCTATCATCAGGATGAATAGCAACTTGCCAGAATCCGGACTTGAGGTCAAATTTACTAAAGATGGTGGAGACACTTAACCTACCAAGGAGATCATCCTTGTTGGGCAAAAGGGTACCTAATCCATTCTAGTACTTTGTTTAATGGTTTGTAATTAATGACTAACCGAGGGACTCCTCTTTGTTTCTCAGCTTCGTTATCAACATAAAAGGCTGGACAAGACCATGGTGACTTACTATGTCTAATTAAACCTTTACTAAGAAGATCATTAATTTCACTTTTACATAACTCCATCTGTTCATGACTCATTTGAATAGGCCTAGCTTTGGTGGGAATTAAATGTTCTTTAAATTCCTTAGCATAGGGTAATCTAACTGCAGGCTTCTTCCCTATGCCAAAAAGCATTGGGAGAATCGTAACATAAATTTTTTACTAAATAATCTTTTAATTCATTTATCTTTTCTTGAACTCACATTACTTTTAAGTTGTTCTTCAACTTGTTGATACCTAACTTCTTCTTTGAGGAAACTTAGGTGGGTAACTTTACAATTTAACAGATTCAATGATTTAGAAATGGATTCTTCTTGAATAAATTTTAAATCTCTTTCTTTTGGTTTGATTAGGAATTTAAATGTAATCCTTTTCCCTAAATGTTCGCAACTTAAACCTTTATTACTGGTAGTAAATGGATATAATAAATAGATAAATGGTAATCCTAAAATGATTTTATCAGTAAGATTGCGAATTAAAACAAATGAGGTTTTAAAACACATACTGTCTTGACAAATATGCACATTAGGTAATTTATATTTTATTTCCATTTGACTACCATTAGCTGAATTAAGTTTTTCACTAGTTTTCTTATAATATCTAGTGGGGATAAGACCCTCTTGAATACAGTTTAAATCTGCACCAGTATCAACTAAGGCAGGGAGCTGTATAGAGAAAGTTTTATCGATAACTAAATTAATAGAGATATACCATTTTTGAATAGTAATATCTTTGATTCTTTTAAGGGAGAGACCTTGAATAAAAAGATCAGGATCTTTAGTACCTGATGATTCAGGTTCATCGTGACTTTCATCACTAGAAGAGGAATCATGAACTTGAAGATCTGATTTTTTTTTATCATCAATCTCTTTTCTTAGATTGGAAATATCTAATTTTAAGTTAGAAATCTCTTTCTTGAGTTTATTAACTTCTTGATTTAATTCAGGGAGGGTGATTTCCCTAATCGGAGACTTAAATCTTTCAAGTGTTTTATTAAGACTGAAAATGGGTTTTTCTTTGGCTCTAAGAACCTTATCAGTAACTCTCTTATCTTTAGTTAATAAATCTTTCAATTGATTCATATATTGAGTTTTTAAACTAGGGTCAGTAATTTTACTAATTAAATCAATTAACAAAGAGCTTTCTTCTTCATCTTTGGTAATTACATTAATTCTTTTGCAACAATTATTATTGCAATTTTTGGTACATATGGTGACTTCATTATCACTATTTGACTCATCACTACAGGTGTTATTACTAGAAGATTCTGGGATGTCTGAAACTTCTTCATTACTATTGTTATTTTCAATTCTCATTAATTCTAATAATTGTTCAGTGTCTTCGGCTGAGATGTTTAATTGAGCTAATTTTTGCTTAACTCTACACTCACTCTTTAGAGTGCCCTTTTCATCCACAATTGTGATGATAATTTTACTCTTGTCAAATTTCTTTTGATTTTTTAGTTGATTTGTGTGTGTCGACTTAGGTTTCTTATAATAAGAATCTTGATTATTATTTTTATTATTCTTATCTTGATTATATCTCTTTTTATGACGTTTATGACTCTTCTGTCGAGACTCAATATGCTTATGCATGTGCTTTCTTCTAGAGGGAGCAACAGGGGGTAAACCATATTGTTCACAGAAAGTGCCTAACTCGTATTTAGCTTTATTTTTATCTTTACCGGCTTGTTTAGCTAATTTAAAGTCAATACACATTTTTAATCCTATTTTTTGAATATAACTTATGATATCGCCGTAGGTTAGATTATCATAATCAATATATCCTAAATTTTTACTTAATTCTTCTCTAACTTTATGTGCAAATAAAGAAGGTAAACCATTAACGAATTTTTCTTTCCAAAATGGTTTATTACTATCAGTGCGCATCATAACTCGAGAAGTAAAAACATCTTTGTACCATCTAAAATCACTTAGCGTGGGACAAGTAAGGTTACTAAGTTGATCATGGATTCTTTCAGTGATGTTACTGGGAGTTCCAACAAAATGTTTAATAATGGTAAAAATTAAAGTATTAACTCCATCAGGTGAACCGATGCCAGCTTCCTCATCAAAGATGGGATTTCCGTCATCATCTCTTTGGATAGCATGAATTATTGATACTCTAATATCTTCCGTGAGATGTTTCTCCCACCAAGATCTGAGAATACCAGTAAATCCACTAGCTATTAATTCAACAGTGTCTGGTTGGGACAGGTTGTTGAATTTGGTGATATAGCTGTTAGCTACCATAGACATATGATTTAATTTATTAAGAATTTCTTGTTCACTAAATCCATCAATATTCCATTCATATATTTTATTAGATGAAACAGAAAATTGTTTATCTAGATTTCTCTCTTCGAACTGTAGATCCGGAGGAGTTGGTCTAGAATACCAATTTCTGGTAATACTTGTGTTATTTACAGTTAATTTGTTTAGCTGTTCATTTAGGTTTGAAATAGATGAGTGATTAGAGTGTACAGATGAACTTTCGTTATCATCATCAGATTCCACTTGATCGATAATAGCAATAGTTCTACTGGGACCTTCTTCAGTTTTAAGTTTTTTAAATAATTTATCAATAGACTGAACAAGTTCTCTATCTTCATTAGGTAAACCTAAATTATATCTGTTTTCTGGTAATTTTATTAAAGGTTGTTCAATTTTTGAATCAGGTTTCTTAATAATATTTTCTTCAAATTTTTCTTCAATCCTATCTAGCTGTTTTCCTACAGTTGCTAGATATTGATTACTAAAGTTTAATTGTTCAATTATTTTTTTATCATCATTAGTTCCATCAGGGATTTTAAAAGGACTAGCAATAACTGAGGTATTTTTAACTGGAATTAGAACTGTTTCTAAAGGAGGATAACTAGACGAAATTTTTGATTTGTCTTCCTTAATCCATTGAGTTTTATTAATAACATTACATTTATTATGATATTGTTCATACCAATCGTAAAAAGTAACGTTAATTTCCTCATTTTTAATAAATCTTTTCCATCTATTGATTATTTTATCTCTTTCTTTTTCAGGATGATTAGATCTGAATAGATGTCTTTTTTCTTTATTGGAATTTGAATTAAAATCTTTGACTAAATTATCCCAATCTAATACGAAATCCTTTTTAATGACTCTTAATTGATTATGAATTGGGGCATTAAAATCAGATTGTGTGGGATACACAGAAGATGCCGGAGAAGAAGAACCTTCATCTTCATTACGATCATTCTGGGTATAACACGGATGACTAACTTGTCCTTGATTAAGGATACCTTTAAGTTTGATATCATTAACCGAAGGGTTACTAGGGTTACTAAGTACTTCATCTCTCTTCTAGTATGAATAATCAAGGTCTTTGAGAGTCGAAATATCTTCAATAATGACCGTGTTCTAAATACGTTCAAAACTAATCTTAAAAGTTCCATCGTAAAAGCTGCTTTGATATTTTCTAAATTTAATAAATCGTTAATTACGGGTTGTTGTGTTAATTCATTCGGTAAAGTCCATTGACTAGGTAAAGTAATATCCTTCCAAAGAATTGTTCTTGGGATCTGGATATTAGCATCACTGGTTGAACTTTGAATTAAAACTGTTTGATCTTTAGGACTTTTATTAAGAGCATGAACATTCAAGTTTGACTTCATAGTCTTATAATAAATCCTGTAAATCAAAGCAATAGGTTGTGATCCTTTAATCATTTGAGTAATTTCTCCTGCAGTTTTAATATTTAATGATAAAGCTTTAAATAAATTTTGATCACCAAGACTCAAGGTGAAATCAGGAAAGCAATTGAAATGGATAGGACCATTATGCAAACTTGCTTCCATGGCACCAATTATACTAGGGTAATAGTTTAAAAATCTAGCATCTCTAAAGCATGTAGGTAGATAGATGAATTAATTCCTTTTCTGTTGAGTGGTTTAACTGCAACTTGAATAAGACCTATTTGAATAAAATTGTAACCCTTTTTTCTATGTTTTTTAATAACTTCTGGAGATAAAAGACTACAATTTTCATATTCTTTGTTAATTGCATAAACGTTTTTAACTGTTTTAACATTATAATTAGTTTTGAAATTATCTAAAAAGGTTGACTGATAAATTTCTTTTGGAGATACCTTAGGTATGTTCCAATTATGTAACACTTGACTAATGTTTTCATAACTATGTTCTTCTTGGTTTACGATGTCAGGGAACAGAGGCAAAGTCGACTATTACTAATCGAAGAGCTAGATCTGAATAATCTACTCATCTTAACTGTTTTCAAAATAAAATCTTATTCAAGGTTCATTCATGCATACCCCGTTTACCCTAAGTAGGCTCATACCTATGTTCTATAACCCGACACTGCTCACACCCTGGAGACTTACAAAGGTTAGACACGAACTAGGTGGACTACAGGTAAGTAAGGTGACTTCAAACTCGAGGAAGAAGAATATTTTGAAAAAGTAAAGAGAAGTTTGATTAAAACTAAGATCTTACTAAACAACTTGGTAGTTCTAGGACCTTCTTGAAAGTTTTTAAATAATTGAAATCCGTTTTAATGACTCTTAATTGATTATGAATTGGGGCATTAAAATCGGTATGTGGGATACATGAAGATCTTGGAAGAAGAACCTTCATCTTCATTAGGATCATTCACGTATAACACGGATGACTAACTTGTCCTTGATTAAGGATACCTTTAAGTTTGATATCATTAACCAAGGGTAACTAGGTTACTAAGTACTTGATATCTCTTCTAGTAAGAATAATCGAAAGTCTTTGAAGAGTCGAAATATCTTCAATAATGACTGGTGTTCTAGTGCGTTCAAAACTAATCTTAACAATTCCATCAGAAAACTGTTTGATATTTTTTAAATTTAATAAATTGTTAATTACGGGTTGTTGTGGTAATTCATTCGATAAAGTCCATTGACTAGGTAAAGTAATATCCTTCCAAAGAATTGTTCTTGGGATTTGGATATTAGCATCACTAGTTGAACTTTGAATTAAAACTGTTTGATATTTAGGGTTTTTATTAAGAGCATGAACATTCAAGTTTGACTTCATAGTCTTATAATAAATCCTGTAAATCAAAGCAATAGGTTGCGATCCTTCAATCATTTGAGTTATTTCACCTGCAGTTTTAATATTTAATGATAAAGCTTTAAATAAATTTTGATCACTAAGACTCAATGTGAAATCAGGAAGGCAATTGAAATCGATAGGACCATTATGCAAGCCTGCTTCCATCGCACCAATTATACTAGGTAATAGTTTAAAAATCTAGCATCTCTAAGACAAAGGTAGATAGATGAATTAATTCCTTTTCTGTTGAGTGGTTTAACTGCAACTTGAACAAGACCTATATGAATAAAATTGTAACCCTTTTTTCTGTGTTTTTTAATAACTTCTGGAGATAAAAGACTACAATTTTCATATTCTTTGTTAATTGCATAAATGTTTTCAACTGTTTTAACATTATAATCAGTTTTGAAATTATCTAAAAAGGTTGACTGATAAATTTCTTTTGGAGATACCTTAGGTATGTTCCAATTATGTAACACTTGACTAATGTTTTCATAACTATGTTCTTCTTGGTTTACGATGTCAGGGACATGAGGCAAAGTGACCCCTTTACTAACTGAAGAGCTAGATCTGAATAATCTACTCATCTTAACTATTTTCAAAATAAAATCCTATTCAAGGTTCATTCATGCATACCCCGTTTACCCTAAGTAGGCTCATACCTATGTTCTATAACCCGACACTGCTCACACCCTGGAGACTTACAAAGGTTAGACAAGAACTAGGTGGACTACGAATAAAGTAAGGTGACTTCAAAACTCGAGGAAGAAGAATATTTTGAAAAAGTAAAGAGAAGTTTGATTAAAAGATTTTACTAAACGATTACTAACAAAAATAACTTGGTAGTTCTCTTCGGACCTTCTTCGAGCTTTTAAGTTTTTAAATAATTTATAAATAGATTTGAACAAGTTCTCTGTCTTCATTAGGTAAACCTAAATTATATCTATTTTACGGTAATTTTATTAAAGGTTGTTCAATTTTTGAATCGGGTTTCTTAATAATATTTTCTTCAAATTTTTCTTCAATCCTATCTAGTTTGTTTTTCCTACAGCTTGCTGAATCTTTGATTACTAAAGTTTAATTGCTCAATTATTTTTTATCATCATTAGTTACATCAGGGATTTTAAAAGGACTAGTAATAACTGAGGTATTTTTAACTGAATTAGAACTGTTTCTAAAGGAGGATGACTAGACGATATTTTTGATTTATCTTCTTTAATCCACTGAGTTTTATTAATAACATTACATTTACTTTGATATTGCTCATACCAAACGTAAAAAATAACGTTAATTTCCTCATTTTTAATAAATCTTTTCCATCTATTAATTATTTTATCTCTTTCTTTTTCAAGATGATTAAATCTGAATAGATGTCTTTTTTCTTTATTGGATTTTGAATTAAAATTTTTGACTAAATTATCGCAATCTAATACGAAATCCTTTTTAATGGCTCTTAATTGATTATGAATTGGGGCATTAAAATTAGACTGTGTGGGATACACAGAAGATGCCGGAGAAGAAGAACCTTCATCTTCATTAGGATCATTCTAGGTATAACACAGATGACTAACTTGTCCTTGATTAAGGATACCTTTAAGTTTGATATCATTAACCGAAGGGTTACTAGGGTTACTAAGTACTTCAGTATCTCTTCTAGTAAGAATAACTGAAGGTGCTGAAGAGCTGGAAATATCTTCAATAATGACTGGTGTTCTAGTGCGTTCAAAACTAATCTTAACAGTTCCATCAGAAAACTGTTTGATATTTTCTAAATTTAATAAATTGTTAATTACGGGTTGTTGTGGTAATTCATTCGGTAAAGTAATATCCTTTCAAAGAATTGTTCTTGGGATTTGGATATTAGCATCACTAGTTGAACTTTGAATTAAAACTGTTTGATCTTTAGGGCTTTTATTAAGAGCATGAACATTCAAGTTTGACTTCATAGTCTTATAATAAATCCTGTAAATCAAAGCAATAGTTTGCGATCCTTCAATCATTTGAGTTATTTCACTGCGGCTTTTAATATTTAATGATAAAGCTTTAAATAAATTTTGATCACTAAGACTCAAGGTGAAATCAGGAATGCAATTGAAATGGATAGGACCATTATGCAAGCTTGCTTCCATGGCACCAATTATACTAGGGTAATAGTTTAAAAATCTAGCATCTCTAAGACAGAGGTAGATAGATGAATTAATTCCTTTTCTGTTGAGTGGTTTAACTGCAACTTGAATAAGACCTATTTGAATAAAATTGTAACCCTTTTTTCTGTGTTTTTTAATAACTTCTGGAGATAAAAGACTACAATTTTCATATTCTTTGTTAATTGCATAAACGTTTTTAACTGTTTTAACATTATAATTAGTTTTGAAATTATCTAAAAAGGTTGACTGATAAAATTCTTTTGGAGATACCTTAGGTATGTTCCAATTATGTAACACTTGACTAATGTTTTCATACCTATGTTCTTCTTGGTTTACGATGTCAGGGACATGAGGAAAAGCTGACCTGTTACTAACTGAAGAGCTAGATCTGAATAATCTACTCATCTTAACTATTTTCAAAATAAAATCCTATTCAAGGTTCATTCATGCATACCCCGTTTACCCTAAGTAGGCTCATACCTATGTTCTATAACCCGACACTGCTCACACCCTGGAGACTTACAAAGGTTAGACAAGAACTAGGTGGACTACAGGTAAGTAAGGTGACTTCAAAACTCTGAGGAAGAAGAATATTTTGAAAAAGTAAAGAGAAGTTTGATTAAAAAGATTTTACTAAACAGTTACTAACAACAAACAACTTGGTAGTTCTACTAGGACCTTCTTCTTGATTTTAAGTTTTTAAATAATTTATCAATAGATGAACAAGTTCTCTGTCTTCATTAGGTAAACCTAAATTATATCTGCTTCTTGTAATTTTATTAAAGGTTGTTCAATTTTTGAATCAGTTTCTTAATAATATTTTCTTCAAATTTTTCTTCAATCCTATCTAATGCTTTTTCCTACAGGTTTGCTGAATCTTGATTACTAAAGTTTAATTGCTCAATTATTTTTTATCATCATTAGTTCCATCGAGGATTTTAAAAGGACTAGTAATAACTTCGCCTATTTTTAACTAGAATTAGAACTGCTTCTAAAGGAGGATGACTAAACGAAATTTTTGATTTATCTTCTTTAATCCACTGAGTTTTATTAATAACATTACATTTACTTTCATATTGCTCATACCAAACGTAAAAAGTAACGTTAATTTCCTCACTTTTAATAAATCTTTTCCATCTATTAATTATTTTATCTCTTTCTTTTTCAAGATGATTAAATCTGAATAGATGTCTTTTTTCTTTATTGGATTTTGAATTAAAATCTTTGACTAAATTATCACAATCTAATACGAAATCCTTTTTAATGACTCTTAATTGATTATGCATTGGGGCTTTAAATCGGTCATGTGGGATACATGAAGATGCTTGGGAGAAGAAGAACCTTCATCTTCATTAGGATCATTCTGGGTATAACACGGATGACTAACTTGTCCTTGATTAAGGATACCTTTAAGTTTGATATCATTAACCGAAGGGTTACTAGGGTTACTAAGTACTTCAGTATCACTTCTAGTAAGAATAACTGAAAGTGCTGAAGAGCTGGAAATATCTTCAATAATGACTGGTGTTCTAGTGCGTTCAAAACTAATCTTAACAATTCCATCAGAAAACTGTTTGATATTTTTTAAATTTAATAAATTGTTAATTACGGGTTGTTGTGGTAATTCATTCGATAAAGTCCATTGACTAGGTAAAGTAATATCCTTCCAAAGAATTGTTCTTGGGATTTGGATATTAGCATCACTAGTTGAACTTTGAATTAAAACTGTTTGATATTTAGGGTTTTTATTAAGAGCATGAACATTCAAGTTTGATTTCATAGTCTTATAATAAATCCAGTAAATCAAAGCAATAGGTTGCGATCCTTCAATAATTTGAGTTATTTCACCTGCAGTTTTAATATTTAATGATAAAGCTTTAAATAAATTTTGATCACTAAGACTCAAGGTGAAATCAGGAAGGCAATTGAAATCGATAGGACCATTATGCAAGCCTACTTCCATCGCACCAATTATACTAGGTAATAGTTTAAAAATCTAGCATCTCTAAGACAAAGGTAGATAGATGAATTAATTCCTTTTACATTGAGTGGTTTAACCTCAAACTTGAATAAGACCTATATGAATAAAATTGTAACCCTTTTTTCGTGTTTTTAATAACTTCCGGAGATAAAAGACTACAATTTTCATATTCTTTGTTAATTGCATAAATGTTTTCAACCTGCTTTTAACATTATAATCGATTTGAAATTATCTAAAAGGTTGATGATAAATTTCTTTTGGAGATACCTTAGGTATGTTCCAATTATGTAACACTTGACTAATGTTTTCATAACTATGTTCTTCTTGGTTTACGATGTCGTGGGACATGAGGCAAAAGTCGACTCACATTACTAAGCGAAGAGCTAGATCCTAATAATCTACTCATCTTAACTATTTTCAAAATAAAATCCTATTCAAGGTTCATTCATGCATACCCCTGCTTACCTAAGTAGGCTCATACCTATGTTCTATAACCCGACACTTGCTCACACCACAGAGACTTACAAAGGTTAGACAAGAACTAGGTGGACTACAGAATAAGTAAGGTGACTTCAAAACTCGAGGAAGAAGAATATTTTGAAAAAGTAAAGAGAAGTTTGATTAAAAAGATTTTACTAAACAGTTACTAACAAAAAATAACTTGGTAGTTCTACTGGGACCTTCTTCAGTTTTAAGTTTTTTAAATAATTTATAAATAGACTGAACAAGTTCTCTGTCTTCATTAGGTAAACCTAAATTATATCTATTTTCTTGTAATTTTATTAAAGGTTGTTCAATTTTTGAATCAGGTTTCTTAATAATATTTTCTTCAAATTTTCTTCAATCCTATCTAGTTGCTTTTCCTACAAATGATTTGCTGAATCTTGATTACTAAAGTTTAATTGCTCAATTATTTTTTATCATCATTAGTTCCATCGAGGATTTTAAAAGGACTAGTAATAACCGAGGTATTTTTAACCTAATTAGAACTGCTTTCTAAAGGAGGATGACTAGAACGAAATTTTGATTTATCTTCTTTAATCCAATTGAGTTTTATTAATAACATTACATTTACTTTGATATTGCTCATATACCAAACGTAAAAATAACGTTAATTTCCTCATTTTTAATAAATCTTTTCCATCTATTAATTATTTTATCTCTTTCTTTTTCGGGATGATTAAATCTGAATAGATGTCTTTTTTCTTTATTGGATTTTGAATTAAAATTTTTGACTAAATTATCGCAATCTAATACTGAAATCCTTTTTAATGGCTCTTAATTGATTATGAATTGGGGCATTAAAATTAGACGTAATGGGATACATGAGAAGATGCTTATAGAAGAAGAACCTTCATCTTCATTAGGATCATTCTAGGTATAACACGGATGACTAACTTGTCCTTGATTAAGGATACCTTTAAGTTTGATATCATTAACCAAGAAGGTTACTAGGGTTACTAAGTACTTCATTATCTCTTCTAGTAAGAATAATCAAGGTGTTTGAAGAGTCGAAATATCTTCAATAATGACCGTGTTCTAGTGCGTTCAAAACTAATCTTAACAGTTCCATCAGAAAACTGTTTGATATTTTCTAAATTTAATAAATTGTTAATTACGGGTTGTTGTGGTAATTCATTCGGTAAAGTCCATTGACTAGGTAAAGTAATATCCTTTCAAAGAATTGTTCTTGGGATTTGGATATTAGCATCACTAGTTGAACTTTGAATTAAAACTGTTTGATCTTTAGGGCTTTTATTAAGAGCATGAACATTCAAGTTTGACTTCATAGTCTTATAATAAATCCTGTAAATCAAAGCAATAGGTTGCGATCCTTCAATCATTTGAGTTATTTCACCTGCAGTTTTAATATTTAATGATAAAGCTTTAAATAAATTTTGATCACTAAGACTCAAGGTGAAATCAGGAATGCAATTGAAATGGATAGGACCATTATGCAAGCTTGCTTCCATGGCACCAATTATACTAGGGTAATAGTTTAAAAATCTAGCATCTCTAAGACAGAGGTAGATAGATGAATTAATTCCTTTTCATTGAGTGGTTTAACCTGCAACTTGAATAAGACCTATTTGAATAAAATTGTAACCCTTTTTTCTGTGTTTTTTAATAACTTCTGGAGATAAAAGACTACAATTTTCATATTCTTTGTTAATTGCATAAACGTTTTTAACTGTTTTAACATTATAATTAGTTTTGAAATTATCTAAAAAGGTTGACTGATAAAATTCTTTTGGAGATACCTTAGGTATGTTCCAATTATGTAACACTTGACTAATGTTTTCATACCTATGTTCTTCTTGGTTTACGATATGTCGGGACATGAGGCAAAAGTGACTTAACATTACTAAGCGAAGAGCTAGATCTGAATAATCTACTCATCTTAACTATTTTCAAAATAAAATCCTATTCAAGGTTCATTCATGCATACCCCGTTTACCCTAAGTAGGCTCATACCTATGTTCTATAACCCGACACTGCTCACACCCTGGAGACTTACAAAGGTTAGACAAGAACTAGGTGGACTACAGGTAAGTAAGGTGACTTCAAAACTCTGAGGAAGAAGAATATTTTGAAAAAGTAAAGAGAAGTTTGATTAAAAAGATTTTACTAAACAGTTACTAACAACAAACAACTTGGTAGTTCTACTAGGACCTTCTTCAGTTTTAAGTTTTTTAAATAATTTATCAATAGACTGAACAAGTTCTCTGTCTTCATTAGGTAAACCTAAATTATATCTGTTTTCTTGTAATTTTATTAAAGGTTGTTCAATTTTTGAATCAGGTTTCTTAATAATATTTTCTTCAAATTTTTCTTCAATCCTATCTAGCTGTTTTCCTACAGTTGCTAGATACTGATTACTAAAGTTTAATTGCTCAATTATTTTTTATCATCATTAGTTCCATCAGGGATTTTAAAAGGACTAGTAATAACTGAGGTATTTTTAACTAGAATTAGAACTGTTTCTAAAGGAGGATGACTAAACGAAATTTTTGATTTATCTTCTTTAATCCACTGAGTTTTATTAATAACATTACATTTACTTTCATATTGCTCATACCAAACGTAAAACGTAACGTTAATTTCCTCACTTTTAATAAATCTTTTCCATCTATTAATTATTTTATCTCTTTCTTTTTCAAGATGATTAAATCTGAATAGATGTCTTTTTTCTTTATTGGATTTTGAATTAAAATCTTTGACTAAATTATCACAATCTAATACGAAATCCTTTTTAATGACTCTTAATTGATTATGAATTGGGGCATTAAAATCGGATCGTAGGGATACTGCATAAGATGCTTTATAAGAAGAACCTTCATCTTCATTAGGATCATTCTGGGTATAACACGGATGACTAACTTGTCCTTGATTAAGGATACCTTTAAGTTTGATATCATTAACCGAGGGGTTACTAGGGTTACTAAGTACTTCAATATCACTTCTAGTAAGAATAACCGAAAGTCTTTGAAGAACGAAATATCTTCAATAATGACCGTGTTCTAGTGCGTTCAAAACTAATCTTAACAATTCCATCGTAAAATGTTTGATATTTTTTAAATTTAATAAATTGTTAATTACGGGTTGTTGTGGTAATTCATTCGATAAAGTCCATTGACTAGGTAAAGTAATATCCTTCCAAAGAATTGTTCTTGGGATTTGGATATTAGCATCACTAGTTGAACTTTGAATTAAAAGCTGTTTTGATATTTAGGGTTTTATTAAGAGCATGAACATTCAAGTTTGACTTCATAGTCTTAAAATAAATCCTGTAAATCAAAGCAATAGGTTGCGATCCTTCAATCATTTGAGTTATTTCACCTGCAGTTTTAATATTTAATGATAAAGCTTTAAATAAATTTTGATCACTAAGACTCAAGGTGAAATCAGGAAGGCAATTGAAATCGATAGGACCATTATGCAAGCCTGCTTCCATCGCACCAATTATACTAGGTAATAGTTTAAAAATCTAGCATCTCTAAGACAAAGGTAGATAGATGAATTAATTCCTTTTTCATTTGAGTGGTTTAACTGCAACTTGAACAAGACCTATATGAATAAAATTGTAACCCTTTTTTCTGTGTTTTTTAATAACTTCTGGAGATAAAAGACTACAATTTTCATATTCTTTGTTAATTGCATAAATTTTTTCAACTGTTTTAACATTATAATCAGTTTTGAAATTATCTAAAAAGGTTGACTGATAAATTTCTTTTGGAGATACCTTAGGTATGTTCCAATTATGTAACACTTGACTAATGTTTTCATAACTATGTTCTTCTTGGTTTACGATGTCAGGGACATGAGGCAAAGCTGACCTGTTACTAACTGAAGAGCTAGATCTGAATAATCTACTCATCTTAACTATTTTCAAAATAAAATCCTATTCAAGGTTCATTCATGCATACCCCGTTTACCCTAAGTAGGCTCATACCTATGTTCTATAACCCGACACCGCTTTGCTCACACCACAGGTGACAAAGGTTAGACAAGAACTAGGTGGACTACAAAAAGTAAGGTGACTTCAAAACTCGAGGAAGAAGAATATTTTGAAAAAGTAAAGAAAGTTTGATTAAAAAGATTTTACTAAACGATTACTAACAACAAACAACTTGGTAGTTCTACTAGGACCTTCTTGATTTTAAGTTTTTAAATAATTTATCAATAGATCAACAAGTTCTCTGTCTTCATTAGGTAAACCTAAATTATATCTCGCTTTTCTTGTAATTTTATTAAAGGTTGTTCAATTTTTGAATCGGTTTCTTAATAATATTTTCTTCAAATTTTCTTCAATCCTATCTAGTTTGTTTTCCTACAGATTTGCTGAATCCGATTACTAAAGTTTAATTGCTCAATTATTTTTTATCATCATTAGTTCCATCGAGGATTTTTAAAAGGACTAGTAATAACCGAGGTATTTTTAAGCTGAATTAGAACTGCTTTCTAAAGGAGGATGACTAGGCGAAATTTTGATTTATCTTCTTTAATCCAATCGAGTTTTATTAATAACATTACATTTACTTTGATATTGGTCATACCAAGCGTAAAAAATAACGTTAATTTCCTCATTTTTAATAAATCTTTTCCATCTATTAATTATTTTATCTCTTTCTTTTCGGGATGATTAAATCTGAATAGATGTCTTTTTTCTTTATTGGATTTTGAATTAAAATTTTGACTAAATTATCGCAATCTAATACGAAATCCTTTTTAATGACTCTTAATTGATTATGAATTGGGGCATTAAAATTAGATCATGTGGGATACATGAAGATCTTGGGAGAAGAAGAACCTTCATCTTCATTAGGATCATTCTAGGTATAACACGGATGACTAACTTGTCCTTGATTAAGGATACCTTTAAGTTTGATATCATTAACCAAGGGTTACTAGGGTTACTAAGTACTTGATTATCTCTTCTTCTAGTAAGAATAATCAAAGGTCTTTGAAGAAATGGAAATATCTTCAATAATGACCGGTGTTCTAGTGCGTTCAAAACTAATCTTAATGAGCCCATCGTAAAAAAGCAGTTTGATATTTTCTAAATTTAATAAATTGTTAATTACGGGTTGTTGTGGTAATTCATTCGGTAAAGTCCATTGACTAGGTAAAGTAATATCCTTTCAAAGAATTGTTCTTGGGATTTGGATATTAGCATCACTAGTTGAACTTTGAATTAAAATTGTTTGATCTTTAGGGCTTTTATTAAGAGCATGAACATTCAAGTTTGACTTCATAGTCTTATAATAAATCCTGTAAATCAAAGCAATAGGTTGCGATCCTTCAATCATTTGAGTTATTTCACCTGCAGTTTTAATATTTAATGATAAAGCTTTAAATAAATTTTGATCACTAAGACTCAAGGTGAAATCAGGAATGCAATTGAAATGGATAGGACCATTATGCAAGCTTGCTTCCATGGCACCAATTATACTAGGGTAATAGTTTAAAAATCTAGCATCTCTAAGATGCAGGTAGATAGATTAATTAATTCCTTTTTACATTGAGTGGTTTAACTGCAACTTGAATAAGACCTATTTGAATAAAATTGTAACCCTTTTTTCTATGTTTTTTAATAACTTCTGGAGATAAAAGACTACAATTTTCATATTCTTTGTTAATTGCATAAACGTTTTTAACTGTTTTAACATTATAATTAGTTTTGAAATTATCTAAAAAGGTTGACTGATAAATTTCTTTTGGAGATACCTTAGGTATGTTCCAATTATGTAACACTTGACTAATGTTTTCATAACTATGTTCTTCTTGGTTTTACGATGTCGTGATGGAGGAGGCAAAGTGACTTCATTACTAATCAAGAGCTAGATCTGAATAATCTACTCATCTTAACTGTTTTCAAAATAAAATCCTATTCAAGGTTCATTCATGCATACCTCGTTTACCCTAAGTAGGCTCATACCTATGTTCTATAACCCGACACTGCTCACACCCTGGAGACTTACAAAGGTTAGACAAGAACTAGGTGGACTACAGGTAAGTAAGGTGACTTCAAAACTCTGAGGAAGAAGAATATTTTGAAAAAGTAAAGAGAAGTTTGATTAAAAAGATTTTACTAAACAGTTACTAACAACAAACAACTTGGTAGTTCTACTAGGACCTTCTTCAGTTTTAAGTTTTTAAATAATTTATCAATAGATTGAACAAGTTCTCTTGTCTTCATTAGGTAAACCTAAATTATATCATCTGCTTTTCTTGTAATTTTATTAAAGGTTGTTCAATTTTTGAATCAGGGTTTCTTAATAATATTTTCTTCAAATTTTCTTCAATCCTATCTAGTTGTTTTCCTACATGTTGCTTGCTGAATCTCATTACTAAAGTTTAATTGCTCAATTATTTTTTTATCATCATTAGTTCCATCAGGGATTTTAAAAGGACTAGTAATAACTCAGATATTTTTAACTAGAATTAGAACTGTTTCTAAAGGAGGATGACTAAACGAAATTTTTGATTTATCTTCTTTAATCCACTGAGTTTTATTAATAACATTACATTTACTTTCATATTGCTCATACCAAACGTAAAACGTAACGTTAATTTCCTCACTTTTAATAAATCTTTTCCATCTATTAATTATTTTATCTCTTTCTTTTCAAGATGATTAAATCAATAGATGTCTTTTTTCTTTATTGGATTTTGAATTAAAATCTTTGACTAAATTATCACAATCTAATCTGAAATCCTTTTTAATGACTCTTAATTGATTATGAATTGGGGCATTAAAATCGGATCAATGGGATACACGAAGATGCTTAGGAGAGAAGAACCTTCATCTTCATTAAGATCATTCTGGGTATAACACGGATGACTAACTTGTCCTTGATTAAGGATACCTTTAAGTTTGATATCATTAACCGAAGGGTTACTAGGGTTACTAAGTACTTCAGTATCTCTTCTAGTAAGAATAACTGAAAGTGCTGAAGAGCTGGAAATATCTTCAATAATGACTGGTGTTCTAGTGCGTTCAAAACTAATCTTAACAATTCCATCAGAAAACTGTTTGATATTTTTTAAATTTAATAAATTGTTAATTACGGGTTGTTGTGGTAATTCATTCGATAAAGTCCATTGACTAGGTAAAGTAATATCCTTCCAAAGAATTGTTCTTGGGATTTGGATATTAGCATCACTAAATAGAACTTTGAATTAAAAACTGTTTTGATATTTAGGGTTTTTATTAAGAGCATGAACATTCAAGTTTGACTTCATAGTCTTATAATAAATCCTCGTAAATCAAAGCAATAGGTTGCGATCCTTCAATCATTTGAGTTATTTCACCGCAGCTTTTAATATTTAATGATAAAGCTTTAAATAAATTTTGATCACTAAGACTCAATGTGAAATCAGGAAGGCAATTGAAATCGATAGGACCATTATGCAAGCCTGCTTCCATCGCACCAATTATACTAGGTAATAGTTTAAAAATCTAGCATCTCTAAGACAAAGGTAGATAGATGAATTAATTCCTTTTTACATTGAGTGGTTTAACCGCAACTTGAACAAGACCTATATGAATAAAATTGTAACCCTTTTTTCTGTGTTTTTTAATAACTTCTGGAGATAAAAGACTACAATTTTCATATTCTTTGTTAATTGCATAAATGTTTTCAACTGTTTTAACATTATAATCAGTTTTGAAATTATCTAAAAAGATTGACTGATAAATTTCTTTTGGAGATACCTTAGGTATGTTCCAATTATGTAACACTTGACTAATGTTTTCATAACTATGTTTTTCTTGGTTTACGATGTCAGGGACATGAGGCAAAGCTGACCTGTTACTAACTGAAGAGCTAGATCTGAATAATCTACTCATCTTAACTATTTTCAAAATAAAATCCTATTCAAGGTTCATTCATGCATACCCCGTTTACCCTAAGTAGGCTCATACCTATGTTCTATAACCCGACACTGCTCACACCCTGGAGACTTACAAAGGTTAGACAAGAACTAGGTGGACTACAGGTAAGTAAGGTGACTTCAAAACTCTGAGGAAGAAGAATATTTTGAAAAAGTAAAGAGAAGTTTGATTAAAAAGATTTTACTAAACAGTTACTAACAACAAACAACTTGGTAGTTCTACTCGGACCTTCTTCAGTTTTAAGTTTTTTAAATAATTTATCAATAGACTGAACAAGTTCTCTGTCTTCATTAGGTAAACCTAAATTATATCTGTTTTCTTGTAATTTTATTAAAGGTTGTTCAATTTTTGAATCAGGTTTCTTAATAATATTTTCTTCAAATTTTTCTTCAATCCTATCTAGCTGTTTTCCTACAGTTGCTAGATACTGATTACTAAAGTTTAATTGCTCAATTATTTTTTATCATCATTAGTTCCATCGAGAGTTTTAAAGGACTAGTAATAATCGAGGTATTTTAATCCTAATTAGAACTGTTTTCTAAAGGAGGATGACTAGACGAAATTTTTGATTTATCTTCTTTAATCCACTGAGTTTTATTAATAACATTACATTTACTTTGATATTGCTCATACCAAACGTAAAAAATAACGTTAATTTCCTCATTTTTAATAAATCTTTTCCATCTATTAATTATTTTATCTCTTTCTTTTTCAGGATGATTAAATCTGAATAGATGTCTTTTTTCTTTATTGGATTTTGAATTAAAATTTTTGACTAAATTATCGCAATCTAATACGAAATCCTTTTTAATGACTCTTAATTGATTATGAATTGGGGCATTAAAATTAGACTCTGTGGGATACACAGAAGATGCCGGAGAAGAAGAACCTTCATCTTCATTAGGATCATTCTAGGTATAACACAGATGACTAACTTGTCCTTGATTAAGGATACCTTTAAGTTTGATATCATTAACCGAAGGGTTACTAGGGTTACTAAGTACTTCAGTATCTCTTCTAGTAAGAATAACTGGAGGTGCTGAAGAGCTGGAAATATCTTCAATAATGACTGGTGTTCTAGTGCGTTCAAAACTAATCTTAACAGTTCCATCAGAAAACTGTTTGATATTTTCTAAATTTAATAAATTGTTAATTACGGGTTGTTGTGGTAATTCGTTCGGTAAAGTCCATTGACTAGGTAAAGTAATATCCTTTCAAAGAATTGTTCTTGGGATTTGGATATTAGCATCACTAGTTGAACTTTGAATTAAAACTGTTTGATCTTTAGGGCTTTTATTAAGAGCATGAACATTCAAGTTTGACTTCATAGTCTTATAATAAATCCTGTAAATCAAAGAAATAGGTTGCGATCCTTCAATCATTTGAGTTATTTCACCTGCAGTTTTAATATTTAATGATAAAGCTTTAAATAAATTTTGATCACTAAGACTCAAGGTGAAATCAGGAATGCAATTGAAATGGATAGGACCATTATGCAAGCTTGCTTCCATGGCACCAATTATACTAGGGTAATAGTTTAAAAATCTAGCATCTCTAAGACAGAGGTAGATAGATGAATTAATTCCTTTTCTGTTGAGTGGTTTAACTGCAACTTGAATAAGAGCTATTTGAATAAAATTGTAACCCTTTTTTCTGTGTTTTTTAATAACTTCTGGAGATAAAAGACTACAATTTTCATATTCTTTGTTAATTGCATAAACGTTTTTAACTGTTTTAACATTATAATTAGTTTTGAAATTATCTAAAAAGGTTGACTGATAAATTTCTTTTGGAGATACCTTAGGTATGTTCCAATTATGTAACACTTGACTAATGTTTTCATAACTATGTTCTTCTTGGTTTACGATGTCAGGGACAAGAGGCAAAGCTGACCTGTTACTAACTGAAGAGCTAGATCTGAATAATCTACTCATCTTAACTGTTTTCAAAATAAAATCTTATTCAAGGTTCATTCATGCATACCCCGTTTACCCTAAGTAGGCTCATACCTATGTTCTATAACCCGACACTGCTCACACCCTGGAGACTTACAAAGGTTAGACACGAACTAGGTGGACTACAGGTAAGTAAGGTGACTTCAGAACTCTAAGGAAGAAGAATATTTTGAAAAAGTAAAGAGAAGTTTGATTAAAAAGATTTTACTAAATAGTTACTAACAACAAACAACTTGGCTTTGATACCATTTGGGACAAGTAACCTTACTTGTCCCACGCTAAGTGATTTTAGGTGGTACGAAGATGTTTTTACTTCTTGAGTTATGATGCGCACTGATAGCAATAAACTATTTTGGAAAGAAAAATTCATTAATGGTTTACCTTCTTTGTTTACACATAAAGTTAGAGAAGAATTGAGTAAAAATCTAGGATATATTGATTATGATAATCTAACCTACGGTGATATCATAAGTTATATTCAAAAAAATGGTTTAAAGATGTGTATTATCTTCAAATTAGCTAAACAAGCTAGTAAAGATAAAAATAAAGCTAAATACGAGTTAGACACTTTTTGTGAACAATATGGTTTACCCCCTGTTGCTCCCTCCAGAAGAAAGCACAGGCATAAGCATATTGAGTCTCGACAGAAGAGTCATAAACGTCATAAAAACAGATATAATCAATATAAGAATAATAAAAATAATAATCAAGATTCTTATTATAAGAAACCTAAGTTAACACACAAATCAACTACAAAATCAAAGACATTTGACAAGAGTAAAATTGTCTGTCACAATTGTGATCCTTATGGCACTATCAATCTTCAGGATACTCAAGATCCTTTTTCTTGAGTCCCGTAGTAATCAATCAAAGTGGAGATGATGATATCAGCCGCCATCATGTCCTCGACACACTGCTCCGTGCCTAAGTTAACTTAGCCAAAGACTTTCCGTGACCTAGTCATCAGCATCTTCTGCTTTTCCACCGAAAGTATCCATCAGTCAAACATCTGGCCCCACGACCGCATTAATCAAAAGAGACGTCTGCTTTTCCACCGAAAGCAGATTCTTTTAAATTTTACTTTACTTTAGTAAATGTAATATGTTTTTTACTTGTACTTTTACTTTAGTTAATGTAATAGTAACCTTGTAAACAGTTCATTTCCTTGTTCTATAAAAGGAAACTGAATTCATTTGGTAAGGCAGACTTAGAAAGACTCAGAGCTCCTTCTCTGATTAATCTTTAACCTCTACCGTTGATTAACCTTTCCCTACCCCTCTTCTTCTAATGTTCTTATTTCAGTAAACTTGTAAGTCATTTTATTTCTTGCTCTTGTACATAGTTCTAGTAATCATCAATAAAACTATTTTTATTTAGTAATTTAATTGTGTTTGTATGCGCTCTTTTGTTCTTCTCATTTCTCTCTTGTTCCGCCCCAAATGGTATCAGAGCCAAGTTGTTTGTTGTTAGTAACTGTTTAGTAAAATCTTTTTAATCAAACTTCTCTTTCCTTTTTCAAAATATTCTTCTTCCTCAGAGTTCTGAAGTCACCTTACTTACCTGTAGTCCACCTAGTTCGTGTCTAACCTTTGTAAGTCTCCAGGGTGTGAGCAGTGTCGGGTTATAGAACATAGGTATGAGCCTAGTTAGGGTAAACGGGGTATGCATGAATGAACCTTGAATAGGATTTTATTTTGAAAACAGTTAAGATGAGTAGATTATTCAGATCTAGCTCTTGATTAGTAATAAAGTCGACTTTGCCTCCCCTGTCCGACATCGTCAACCAAGAAGAACATAGTTATGAAAACATTAGTCAAGTGTTACATAATTGGAACATACCTAAGGTATCTCCAAAAGAAATTTATCAGTCAACCTTTTTAGATAATTTCAAAACTGATTATAATATTAAAACAGTTGAAAAAGTTTTATGCAATTAACAAAGAATATGAAAATTGTAGTCTTTTATCTCCAGAAGTTATTAAAAAACACAGAAAAAAGGGTTACAATTTTATTCATATAGGTCTTGTTCAAGTTGCAGTTAAACCACTCAACAGAGAAGGAATTAATTCATCTATCTACCTCTGTCTTAGAGATGCTAGATTTTTAAACTATTACCCTAGTATAATTGGTGTCATGGAAGCAAGCTTGCATAATGGTCCTATCCATTTCAATTGCATTCCTGATTTCACCTTGAGTCTTAGTGATCAAAATTTATTTAAAGCTTTATCATTAAATATTAAAACTGCAGGTGAAATAACTCAAATGATTGAAGGATCGCAACCTATTGCTTTGATTTACAGGATTTATTATAAGACTATGAAGTCAAACTTGAATGTTCATGCTCTTAATAAAAGCCCTAAAGATCAAACAGTTTTAATTCAAAGTTCAACTAGTGAAGCTAATATCCAAATCCCAAGAACAATTCTTTGGAAGGATATTACTTTACCTAGTCAATGGACTTTACTGAATGAATTACCACAACAACCCATAATTAACAATTTATTAAATTTAGAAAATATCAAATAGTTTTCTGATGGAACTGTTAAGATTAGTTTTGAACGCACTAGAACACCAGTCATTATTGAAGATATTTCCAACTCTTGACACCTTGATTATTCTTACTAGAAGAAGTTCTTTGAAGTACTTAGTAACCTAAGTAACCCTTTAGTTAATGATATCAAACTTAAAGGTATCCTTAATCAAGGACAAGTTAGTCATCCGTGTTATACCCAAAATGATCCTAATGAAGATGAAGGTTCTTCTTCTCCGGCATCTTCTGTGTATCCCACAGAGTCTGATTTTAATGCCCCAATTCATAATCAATTAAGAGTCATTAAAAAGGATTTCATATTAGATTGGGATAATTTAGTCAAAGATTTTAATTCAAAATCCAATAAAGAAAAAAGACATCTATTCAGATTTAATCATCCTGAAAAAGAAAGAGATAAAGTAATTAATAGATGAAAAAGATTTATTAAAAATGAGGAAATTAACGTTACTTTTTACGATTGGTATGAGCAATATGAAAGTAAATGTAATGTTATGAATAAAACTTCGATTGGATTAAAGAAGATAAATCAAAAATTTAAATACAGTCATCCTCCTTTAGAAACAGTTCTAATTCGATTAAAAATACCTCGATTATTGCTAGTCCTTTTAAAATCCACGATGGAACTAATGATGATAAAAAAATAATTGAGCAATTAAACTTTAGTAATCGATATCTATGGCTTTGTAGGAAAAGCGACTAGATAGGATTGAAGAAAAATTTGAAGAAAATATTATTACGAAACTTGATTCAAAAATTGAACAACCTTTAATAAAATTACCAGAAAACATATATAATTTAGGTTTAGCTAATGAAGACAGAGAACTTGTTCAGTCAATTGATAAATTATTTACAAAACTTAAAACTGAAGATGGTCCCAGTAGAACTATTGCTATTATCGATCAAGTGGAATTTGATTATGATAACGACAGTTCATTTGTGCACTCTAATCACTCATCTATTTCAAACCTAAATGAACAGCTAAATAAATTAACTGTAAATAACACATGTATTACCAGAAATTGGTATTCTAGACCAACTCCTCCGGATCTACAGTTCGATGAGAGAAATCTAGATAAACAATTTTTTGTTTCATCTAATAAAATATATGAATGGAATATTGATGGATTTAGTGAACAAGAAGTTCTTAATAAATTAAATCATATGTCTATGGTAGCTAATAGCTATATCACCAAATTCAACAACCTGCCCCAACCAGACATTTTTGAATTAATAGCTAGTGGATTTACTAGTATTCTCAGATCTTGGTGGGAGAAACATCTCACAGAAGACGTTAGAGTATCAATAATTCATGATATCCAAAGAGATGATGATGGCAATCCCATCTTTGATGAGGAAGCTGGCATTGGTTCTCCTGATGGAGTTAATACTTTAATTTTTACCATTATTAAACATTTTGTTGGAACTCCCAGTAACATCACTGAAAAAATCCATGATCAACTTAGTAACCTTACTTGTCCCACGCTAAGTGATTTTAGGTGATACAAAGATGTTTTTACTTCTCGAGTTATGATGCTTGTTTATAGAATAAAACCATTTTGGAAAAAAAATTCGTTAATGGCTTACCTTCTTTGTTTGCACATAAAGTTAGAGAAGAATTGAGTAAAAATCTAGGATATATTGATTATGATAATCTAACCTACGGTGATATCATAAGTTATATTCAAAAAATTGGTTTAAAGATGTGTATTGACTTCAAATTAGCTAAACAAGCTAGTAAAGATAAAAATAAAGCTAAATACGAGTTAGGCACTTTCTGTGAACAATATGGTTTACCCCCTGTTGCTCCCTCTAGAAGAAAGCACATGCATAAGCATATTGAGTCTCGACAGAAGAGTCATAAACGTCATAAAAAGAGATATAATCAAGATAAGAATAATAAAAATAATAATCAAGATTCTTATTATAAGAAACCTAAGTTAACACACAAATCAACTAAAAAATCAAACACATTTGACAAGAGTAAAATTGTCTGTCACAATTGTGGACAGAAAGGGCACTACAAGAGTGAGTGTAGAGTTAAGAAAAAATTAGCTCAATTAAACATCTCAGCCGAAGACACTGAACAGTTATTAGAATTAATGAGAATTGAAAATAACAATAGTAATGAAGAAGTTTCAGACATCCCAGAATCATCTAGTAAGAACACACAGTGATGATGAGTCAAATAGTGATAATGAAGTCACCATATATACTTAAAAAATTGCAATAATAAGCATTATTCTTTAAAGAATTAATGTAATTACCAAGATGAAGAAGAAAGCTCTTTGTTAATTGATTTAATTAGTAAAATTCTTGACCTAGTTTAAAAACTCAATATATGAATCAATTGAAAGATTTATTAACTAAAGATAAGAGGAGTTCTTGATAAGGCTCTTAGAGCGAAAAGAAAACCCATTTTAGGTCTTAATAAAACACTTGAGAGATTTAAGTCTCCGATTAGAAATCACCCTCCACTGAATTAAATCAAGAATTTAATAAACTCAAGAAAGAGATTTCTAACTTAAAATTAGATATTACAATCTAAGAAAAGAGATTGATGATAAAAAATCGATCTTCAAGTTCATGATTCCTCTTACAGTGATGAAAGTCACGATGAACTGAATCATCAGGTACTAAAGATCCTAATCTTTTTATTCAAGGTCTCTCCCTTAAAAGAATCAAAGATATTACTATTCAAAAATGGTATATCTCTATTAATTTAGTTATCGATAAAACTTTCTCTATCTGACTCCACTTGCACTTGGTTGATCTTTGGTGCGATTTAAAGCGTATTCAAGAAGGTCTTATCCCCACTAAGTATTATAAAAAAAAAACTAATGAAAAGCTTAATTCAGCCAATAGTAGTCAAATGGAAATAAAATATAAATTCCCTAATGTGCATATTTGTCAAGACAATATGTGTTTTAAAACCTCATTTGTTTTAATTACATAATCTTCTTGATAAAATCATTTTAGGATTACCATTTATCTATTTATTATATACATTTACTACCGATAATAAAGGTTTAAGTTGCAAACATTTAGGGAAAGGATTACATTTAAATTCCTAATCAAACCAAAAGAAAGAGATTTAAAATTTATTCAAGAAGAATCCATTTCTAAATCATTGAATACATTAAATTGTAAAGTTACCCACCTAAGTTTCCTCGAAAGAAGAAGTTAGGTATCAACAAGTTGAAGAACAACTTAAAAATGTGAGTTCAAGAAAAGATAAATGAATTAAAAGATTATTTAGTAAAAAATTTATGTTCTGATTCTCCCAATGCTTTTTGGCATAGGAAGAAGTACACAATTAGATTACCCTATGCTAAGGAATTCAAAGAACATTTAATTCCCACCTAAGCTAGGCCTATTCAAATGAGTCATGAACAGATGGAGTTATGTAAAAGTGAAATTAATGATCTTCTTAGTAAAGGTTTAATTAGACATAGTAAGTCACCATGGTCTTGCCCAGCCTTCTATGTTAATAACGAAGCTAAGAAAGAAAGAGGAGTCCCTCGGTTAGTCATTAATTACAAACCATTAAACAAAGTACTAGAATGGATTAGGTACCCTTTGCCCAACAAGGATGATCTCCTTGGTAGGTTAAGTGTCTCCACCATCTTTAGTAAATTTGACCTCAAGTCCGGGATTACGTCAAGATTCTTTATTCATCCCGATGATAGGTACAAAGCGACATTCACCACTCCAGTTAAATTCATTCTGAATGGAATGTTCAATCATTTGGACTAAAAAATGCACCCGATGAATTTGAATATTCTTAACAATATTTTGAATCCTTTCGATCATTTATTATTGTTTACATCGAAGATATCCTTGTATTCTCCAAGACTATTGAAGAGCATATTAAACATTTGAATTAGTTCTTCAAAGCAGTTAAAACCAATGGTCTTGTTCTTTCACCTTCCAAGTGTGATACATTTACGACTAAAGTCGGGTTTCTCGGATTAATCCTCTATCATGGACTCACACGGCCAATTAATGAGCTATTTAATTATTAGATCGGTTCCTAAATAAGATTCTGATAAAACTTCATTCTGATTTCTTGGCTCGCTTAATTATATTGGCAAGTTTTACAAGGATCTCAGGAAGATTTATAAGCCTCTTTTTCAGCGCTTACAAAGTAATCCACCTCCTTGGACTGACATTCATACTTCTGTCATCCAACAAGTTAAAAAATATGTTAAGGTTTTGCCTTGCCTTGGCTTCTCAAATGATTCAGCTTTCAAAATAGTTGAAACCGATGCCTCTGACATTGGATTCGATGGCATACTCAAACAAAAGTTAACTCCTACTTCTGATGAACAAATTGTTCGTTTCCATTCGGTATACGGAACCCTACCGCGATTTAAAATACGATCTTATTAAAAAAGAAATTTTATCCTTGTGTCACATGTATTAAAAAATTTGGAGAGATTTCTTGAATCGAAATTTCTAGTTAAGATAGATTGCAAGTCAGCAAAATTCATTCTTGAGAAAGACGTTGAAAACGTCGCCTCTAAGCATTCATTCGCCAGATGGAAAGCTATTTTAAGTATTTTTTTTATTTTGATATTGAATATATTTAAGGAAGTAACAACTCAGTTCCTGATTTTCTCACACGTGAGTTTATTAACACAGGTACTATTGCAGCAACATGAGTGTGCGATGAGGTTCATCTTTTCGTGGTCGTGGGCGCTCTCCCGGCCCAATCAACCAGTTAAAGGGAACCGTGGTTCCTCACCCAGTTAGTCAAACCACCCATAATAAATTTCAGGTGCTTGGTACAGTCCCCAAGCCCTATTCATCTGTTCTAGCCAGTCAACCAGAAGCATTTTGCCAAAAATATCAAAATCAATATATTCTTAGAGTTGTTACTTCCTTTAATATATTCAATATCAAAAATACTTAAAATAGCTTTCCATCTAGCGAATGAATGCTTAGAGGCGACGTTTTCAACGTCTTTCTCAAGAATGAATTTTGCTGACTTGCAATCTATTCTAACTAGAAATTTCTGATTCAGTAAATCTCTCTGAAATTTTTTAATACACAGGACAAGGGATAAAATTTCTTTTTTAATAGTACTGTATTTTAATTGTGTAGGGTTCCATACGCCTGAATAGAAACGAACAATTTGTTCATCAGAAGTAGGAGTTAACTTTTGTTTGAGTATGCCACCGAATCTAATGTCAGAAGCATCGGTTTCAACTATTTTGAAAGCTGAATCATTTGAGATGCCAAGGCAAGGCAAAACCTTAACATATTTTTTAACTTGTTGGATGACAGAAGTATGAATGTCAGTCCAAGGAGGTGGATTGCTTTGTAAGCGCTGAAAAAGAGGCTTATAAATCTTCCTGAGATCCTTGTAAAACTTGCCAATATAATTAAGCAAGCTAAGAAATCTCTGTAGCTGAGTTTTATAGGTAATCTTATTTAGGAACCGATCGGCGAATTAAATAGCTCTGTCAATTGGCCGTGTGAGTCCATGATAGAGGATTAATCTGAGAAACCTGACTTTAGTCAGAAACAGACTACACTTGGAAGGTGAAAGAACAAGACCATTGGTTTTAACTGTTTTGAAGAACGAATTCAAATGTTTAATATGCTCTTCAATAGTCTTGGAGAATACAAGGATATCTTCGATGTAAACAATAATAAAATGACTGAAAGGATTCAAAATATTGTTAAGAATATTTTAAAATTCACTGGGTGCATTTTTTAGTCCAAATGACTGAACATTCCATTCGTAATGACCGAATGGAGTGGTGAATGCTGTTTTGTACCTATCATCAGGATGAATAGAAACTTGCCAGAATCCGGACTTGAGGTCAAATTTACTAAAGATGGTGGAGACACTTAACCTACCAAGGAGATCATCCTTGTTGGGCAAAGGGTACCTAATCCATTCTAGTACTTTGTTTAATGGTTTGTAATTAATGACTAACCGAGGGACTCCTCTTTGTTTCTCAGCTTCGTTATTAACATAGAAGGCTGGGCAAGACCATGGTGACTTACTATGTCTAATTAAACCTTTACTAAGAAGATCATTAATTTTACTTTTACACAACTCCATCTGTTCATGACTCATTTGAATAGGCCTAGCTTTGGTGGGAATTAAATGTTCTTTGAATTCCTTAGCATAGGGTAATCTAACTGTGTGCTTCTTCCTATGCCAAAAAGCATTGGGAGAATCAGAACATAAATTATTTACTAAATAATCTTTTAATTCATTTATCTTTTCTTGAACTCTGTTACTCTTAAGTTGTTCTTCAACTTGTTGATACCTAACATCTTCTTTGAGGAAACTTAGGTGGGTAACTTTACAATTTAACAGATTCAATGATTTAGAAATGGATTCTTCTTGAATAAATTTTAAATCTCTTTCTTTTGGTTTGATTAGGAATTTAAATGTAATCCTTTTCCCTAAATGTTCACAACTTAAACCTTTATTACTGGTAGTAAATGAATATAATAAATAGATAAATGGTAATCTTAAAATGATTTTATCAGTAAGATTGCGAATTAAAACAAATGAGGTTTTAAAAACATATTGTCTTGACAAATATGCACATTAGGTAATTTATATTTTATTTCCATTTGACTACCATTTGCTGAATTAAGCTTTTCACTAGTTTTTTTATAATACTTAGTGGGGATAAGACCTTCTTGAATACAGTTTAAATCTGCACCAGTATCAACTAAGGCAGGGAGCTGTATAGAGAAAGTTTTATCGATAACTAAATTAATAGAGATATACCATTTTTGAATAGTAATATCTTTGATTCTTTTAAGGGAGAGACCTTGAATAAAAAGATCAGGATCTTTAGTACCTGGTGATTTAGGTTCATCGAGACTTTCATCACTAGAAGAGGAATCATGAACTTGAAGATCTGATTTTTTATCATCAATCTCTTTTCTTAGATTGGAAATATCTAATTTTAAGTTAGAAATCTCTTTCTTGAGTTTATTTACTTCTTGATTTAATTCAGGGAGGGTGATTTCCCTAACTGGAGACTTAAATCTCTCAAGTGTTTTATTAAGACTGAAAATGGGTTTTTCTTTGGCTCTAAGAGCCTTATCAGTAACTCTCTTATCTTTATTTAATAAATCTTTCAATTGATTCATATATTGAGTTTTTAAACTAGGGTCAATAATTTTACTAATTAAATCAAGTAACAAAGAGCTTTCTTCTTCATCTTTGGTAATTACATTAATTCTTTTGCAACAGTTATTATTGCAATTTTCGGTATATATGGTGACTTCATTATCATTATTTGACTCATCACTACAGGTGTTATTACTAGAAGATTCTGGGATGTCTGAAACTTCTTCATTACTATTGTTATTTTCAATTCTCATTAATTCTAATAACTATTCAGTGTCTTCGGCTGAGATGTTTAATTGAGCTAATTTTTGCTTAACTCTACACTCACTCTTGTAGTGCCCTTTCTGTCCACAATTGTGACAGACAATTTTACTCTTGTCAAATGTCTTTGATTTTTTAGTTGATTTGTGTGTTAACTTAGGTTTCTTATAATAAGAATCTTGATTATTATTTTTATTATTCTTATCTTGATTATATCTCTTTTTATGACGTTTATGACTCTTCTGTCGAGACTCAATATGCTTATGCATGTGCTTTCTTCTAGAGGGAGCAACAGGGGGTAAACCATATTGTTAACAGAAAGTACCTAACTCGTATTTAGCTTTATTTTTATCTTTACTAGCTTGTTTAGCTAATTTGAAGTCAATACACATCTTTAAATCAATTTTTTGAATATAACTTATGATATCACCGTAGGTTAGATTATCATAATCAATATATCTTAGATTTTTACTCAATTCTTCTCTAACTTTATGTGCAAACAAAGAAGGTAAACCATTAACGAATTTTTCTTTCCAAAATGGTTTATTGCTATCAGTGCGCATCATAACTCGAGAAGTAAAAACATCTTTGTACCACCTAAAATCACTTAGCGTGGGACAAGTAAGGTTACTAAGTTGATCATGGATTCTTTCAGTGATGTTACTGGGAGTTCCAATAAAATGTTTAGTAATGGTAAAAATTAAAGTATTAACTCCATCAGGTGAACCAATGTCAGCTTCCTCATCAAAGATGGGATTTTCGTCATCATCTCTTTGGATAACATGAATTATTGATACTCTAATGTCTTCTGTGAGATGTTTCTCCCACCAAGATCTGAGAATACTAGTAAATCCACTAGCTATTAATTCAACAATGTCTGGTTGGGACAAGTTGTTGAATTTGGTGATATAGCTATTAGCTACCATAGACATATGATTTAATTTATTAAGAACTTCTTGTTCACTAAATCCATCAATATTCCATTCATATATTTTATTAGATGAAACAGAAAATTGTTTATCTAGATTTCTCTCTTCGAACTGTAGATCCGGAGGAGTTGGTCTAGAATACCAATTTCTGGTAATACTTGTGTTATTTACAGTTAATTTATTTAGCTGTTCATTTAGGTTTCAAATAGATGAGTGATTAGAGTGCACAGATGAACTGTCGTTATCATCATCAAATTCCACTTGATCGATAATAGCAATAGTTCTACTTGGGACCTTCTTCAGTTTAAAGTTTTTTAAATAATTTATCAATAGACTGAACAAGTTCTCTGTCTTCATTAGGTAAACCTAAATTATATCTGTTTTCTGGTAATTTTATTAAAGGTTGTTCAATTTTTGAATCAGGTTTCTTAATAATATTTTCTTCAAATTTTTCTTCAATCCTATCTAGTTGTTTTCCTACAGTTGCTAGATACTGATTACTAAAGTTTAATTGCTCAATTATTTTTTTATCATCATTAGTTCCATCAGGGATTTTAAAAGGACTAGCAATAACTAAGGTATTTTTAACTGGAATTAGAACTGTTTCTAAAGGAGGATGACTAGACGAAATTTTTGATTTATCTTCTTTAATCCACTGAGTTTTATTAATAACATTACATATTTACTTTGATATTGCTCATACCAATCGTAAAAAGTAACGTTAATTTCCTCATTTTTAATAATTCTTTTCCATCTATTAATTATTTTATCTCTTTCTTTTTCAGGATGATTAAATCTGAATAGATGTATTTTTTCTTTATTGGATTTTGAATTAAAATCTTTGACTAAATTATCCCAATCTAATACGAAATCCTTTTTAATGACTCTTAATTGATTATGAATTGGGCCATTAAAATCAAACTGTGTGGGATACACAGAAGATGTCGGAGAAGAAGAACCTTCATCTTCATTAGGATCATTCTTGGTATAACACGGATGACTAACTTGTCATTGATTAAGAATACCTTTAAGTTTGATATTATTAACCGAAGGGTTACTAGGGTTACTAAGTACTTCAGTATCTCTTCTAGTAAGAATAACTGAAGGTGCTGAAGAGCTGGAAATATCTTCAATAATGACTGGTGTTCTAGTGCGTTCAAAACTAATCTTAACAGTTCCCTCAGAAAACTGTTTGATATTTTCTAAATTTTCTAAATTGTTAATTACGGGTTGTTGTGGTAATTCATTCGGTAAAGTCCATTGACTAGGTAAAGTAATATCCTTTCAAAGAATTGTTCTTGGGATTTGGATATTAGCATCACTAGTTGAACTTTGAATTAAAACTGTTTGATCTTTAGGGCTTTTATTAAGAGCATGAACATTCAAATTTGACTTCATAGTCTTATAATAAATCCACGTAAATCAAAGCAATATATATATATATATATATATATATATATATATATATATATATATATATATATATATATCATTCCTCATATACTATTAATCATATATACAAAAAGATATTTATATGAATTTGTCACAAATTCCATTAATGGTTCTATATATTATGAAAAAGCTAACCTCCGCCTCCGCCTCCGCCTCCGCACATGACCAGGAGAATGTTCAGATCTCATTAATTATTTTAAAGAAAACATGAGATTTTTCGTCGTGATTGAAATGGTTTTAATTTATCATGTGGATTAGAGAGCAAGCTCCATGGTCAAAAAACTCTATTTGTATATGAATATTGCACAAGTGTAGTTAATTTAATAAGGAGTACTTAATGCGTTGTATCTTAAACAAGAACCATACCATTAATTTGACATACATGTACAAGGGAAACATTTTATATTTATTTTTATAAAGTATGAGAATTATTTCTCATGATCGAAAATGGAATATTACAATTATATTAACTACTACAAGTCAGCATATATATAAATAAAATAAAAAGTTTTTACAGCTCCCTTAAAGATCATAAAGTTGGAGAAATCTTCTGGTAGAGGCCCATGTCCATCCCATTGTAAGCAATAGGGGCATACATCCACATATCATCAGAGCTCAGTAACTACAAAACAATAATTATTGAACAAATCAGTTAATTATATGCTCCTTGTAGATTAAATAGAAGTAAATGAAGAATAATTCATTAATCAGTCTTTTGACTCAAATTACCTTTATTTGAAGCTGCAAAAACTTCACATAATGGACTGCCTCTTCAAGCATTGTGCTAATGTCAACCTTTGTTCCATTCGGGACAAGGTTTTGCAAGATTCTCAATCTCTCATTTATTCTTTCTCTTCTTTTCTGCAAGAATATTAGGAGGACATACCATTAGTAAAATAAATAAATAAATCTTAATTTGTTTGAAATAGAAGTAACTAAAGACACTTCGTTGAATTTTATACACTTAGTCCCTCCATCCAGAAAATAGAGTCCCATGCTTAAAACATAATTTATCTCCAATAACAAATATTATTTTGTAAATTTTTTACGAGAATGATTGAAGAATTATATGTTTAATAGGAAAATATCAGTAGGCAAAAGTCAAAATGTCAAATGAAACTCTCCTTTTCGGATGATTAGAAGGAGTATCATGATATATGGTTACTAAGTTTGCTACTTACCCTAGCATAGAGACTTTGGGGATCAGTTGCAGCCCCTCTACTGGCTCTCGCCTTCCCGCTTGAGTTAGGAGCTGCAGATCCTTCATTTAACTCCTGACAAGCATTGGAATCATCCTCTGAGCTGCAACTACTAGAGCTTTGTCCATTTGGACTAGCATAAGTAGACTCTTCACTATTGTTGACATTTTGAATTACCTTCTGATTCTTCTTTGGCTGTGCATTCCTCTTATTTTTAGGTGTCTGCATATAGTAATTAAGTAATTTAATTTATTAGAAGCTACATTATCGCAATTCTATTACATTCTTGAAAACTATAAAAAGTCATCCAATTTCAACTCTAGAAACTTACATCTCTAATAACCCGAGATTTTTTATTGGGATGCTGAACTGATTCGCTTTTGGTTTTGAGATCTTTGGCAGTTTCAGGCTGTTGTGGCTCTTCAAACTTCCTCTTGATGCCTAAATTAGTATTACCTGCATTTCCCAATGTGTCATTGCCAATGTCCTCATTCAAGAAGAGAACATCATGCATGACATTATCTTTAGGAAAAACTTGTGCTAACGCATTAATTTCTCCATCCATTTCACAAAAATTCATGGACTCAGAAATGTCATCCATCATTGGAATAAGATTAGAATCACAAAAGTGGTGGTTTTCATGGCTTGGAGTGGGAAAACAAGCACTACTATAATTAGTACTTTCTTGAGAAAGATAATTAGGGTTAAAATTCTCATCAAAATTAGCCAAATTGGCATTGGCATTGGCTTCACTAATGGACCAAAAATTTGAAGGAGTTCCAAAACCTTCCAAAAACTGCAGGGCGAAATCAATTTCTTCATCACTAGAGAACATTTTGCTCAAAGAATTCCAATCTTCATTAGGAAAAACTCCCACAGAATCCATTTCTTCCTATGAATTGGGAAGTGTATGGATTGGAGAGAGAATTAATTGATATCAAAATGCTCTAGTGATGGTGCTGAGAGAAGCTTGTACAATTAATTGACTTAATTGAATGAGAGTTGGAGCTAGATGTATTTATACTAATTAAAGAATGTGAGTAAAGGTTGACTTGGATTATTGTATTGCATTGTTAATACTTAATACCTAATTATTATTCTTAGTTCTCAATTTGTAAAACTCCAGGAGTCCAATGTGGGGCAAAAACAGGCAAGAACAGCTCATAGGGGGACCAATTAAGTTCATGCATCTATGGTTTAAATTAACATCACCCTTCATACCATATTAGGCTTGCTAAACCATATTATCAAATTTGTTTCTTTCAAAATCTAAATGAATTTATATCAATTTTGAATTTTATGATTTCACAAATTAACTTCAAAAAATAATATTGTATGCTACCCGGATCAAATCCCGAGTACCGAACAAATCTGGGTAAAATTATTCAAATAAGGCTTTAAATCACTACCTCAATAGTATTTTGAGTCATTTTTGTTCACCACAGGTTCACCTAAAAGGTTAGTGTAAGACCCTAAATTATTAATAAATGAAATTTATTTTCCTCTATTTATTATTTTGAAATAGTAAGGATTGATTTGATTAATGTGGATAGTTATGGGTAAAATACGCAAATATTTCAAAATAAACAAGTGGTTATAAAATATTCATTGTTGTCGGGGAATATTCGTTTGGTCGTGGAATATTCTTAACATTGTCTTGGGGAATATTCGTAAATAACAATGCACAATCTTTTGTGGGCCCCATAACGAAAAGCGATTGGATGAGGAAAACGCACAAATATAAGTTGTTTAAAAATAATCTAGGCGTAGTTATTCTGAATTAATATTTGTTAAAATACCCTTGGTTAAAACACACGATGTCTGGCGTTGTTGCATTGCGAGCAGCACCAGTATTGCACAAATTATTGATTCTTACGTAAGTAAAGCACTACTCAATAATTGTTACGATGAATTCTTTCGCTCAAAGATTTTATTTTATTGATTCAATAATTGCTTTGCGTTGATATTTTATATTCTTTGTTGTTTCAATAATTGTCACTATACAAGATTTTTCATTATCGAAGCAATAATTCATATTATCTGAATAATATTATTAGATAACATTATTGGCAATGTCTAGAAAGTTACATCTAAGAAGAGGTTTGGTCACCTAATTACGCAGCGTCGATGAGGAGAAATTCTTATTGGAAGCCTCCTCTTTCACAGGAGGCGCTGCGTTGTCAATATTGTGATTCTGTAATATTATTGTGAATAATTAATTATTGATTCATATGATGAGGAAAATATTGATTTTATGTGGATATAGATGGAGAAAATTTTAATGTGACAATTGTTGAAAATTGAAATTTTATCTTTTACGATAAAATAATTTATTTAAATATATTATTATATTTTAATAATATAATAATGATGATATTTTTACGATGAATGTGGGATATATGAGTATATGTGGAGGAGTATTTTTGTTACCAAAATATTTAAAACATATTAAACATGTCGGTGGACCCCATTTATTGATCGAATTTGATTATAAACAAAAATCGTCTGTTTATGGATTTCGTCAATTTTTGTTTGGAATTTGGAAAAACTTTCTTCTGCAAAGTTGTAGAGAATTGAATTTCCTATAATAAGTCGCGAGATTCGAATTTTCTAACAAAAGGATATTTATTGTGAATTATTGAAGTTCTGAAACTCTAAAATAATTGATTTTTGGAAGTTTAAAATATTTTAATTATGGAAAACGTTTTTGGTGAGTTAAGTGGGTCTAGCATGTGTTATTGATTGCTGAAATCAGATCTCCAAAAGTGGGCATATGGAATTTTAACAAATAATAATATTATTTTAATAAATTTTCTGCTTTGGTGTTCTAAGCATTTTCCTATAAATAGGGTGCTTAGGTTAGAATTAAAAATTACACCAGAAACTGAAGTTTTCTCTATATTTTTCTCTCTATATATTGAGCGTATTCTTGTGAGGATTTTGATACTTTGAGTATTGTTATACGGTGCAAGTTCCTTCAAAGACTATACCCACCCATTCTAAATTTTTAGTACTAATCTTTCGAGGTAAGGGATATTATTTTTTTTCGTAATGATATTATTTCTTCAATATCATTATGTTGAAATATTGATCTGAAGTTTTTATCAAATTTGAAACTTTTGGTGTCGGAGTTACTATTCACGTATACGACACTATTCACGTATACGATACTATTCACGAATACGGCATTATTCATCGAAAAATGAAAATTTTCCCTTTTCGTCTAAAATATCTCTTGTGGATACTAGCTTTGATTGTATCCATGTTTTTGACCATTCTTGAATTTTACACTACTATGATTATTTTTGAGGTATTTTTGGACATGGATAAAACAAAGTACGAATCCTTAATCCTTAATCCTTGTCATTTTGTTTCAATTGGATTCGCTTTTTAAAATATTTTCATCATCCTCGGTCTTAAATGATGATATTATTGAATATCTTTGGCACAGAGTGCAAAGATGAATGATTTCGATGAATATCTTTGGCCCGTAGTGCAAAGATGATGAGCAGTGTTTAGATGAACATGACCAATCGATGAATATCTTTGGCCTCAGTAGTGCAAAGATGAATATTTGATTCGAGATATATATTGATTGATGTTACAGTGATAAAAGATGAGATTTATGAACTTTTAAATTCATACATAGAAGATAGTAGTTTGCATTCTCTACTTAACTCTTCTAATGAATTATTATTTTCCTCATTGCAAATATTGATTTAAAACTTTTTGTCTATTGTATTCTATTAGATTTTTTCCTCTTGGAGACTAACGATAATTTGTTGTATATTATCTTAGTCATAATATTCTTTATCGGGCTAGTTGAGCTCACCCTTTTCCTTTTTGTTCCATTTTTCTTCTCGAGGAGGAGATAATGTAAGCGAAAGTACTGAGTCTGGGGAAGTAATGATGGTTCTAGAGAGAGTTGTTTAGTAGTCCTCACCATTTTGTAAAATAATGTATCAATAATTATGATGAGGATTTATTTGTATGTGGATATTGTCTAGATGGCAATATCTCGTATTTAAACTCACGATTTCTTTATTTGTAATAATAAAATTGTAGTTGTTTCTGTACCATGTATTGACAACTCAGAATGGGTGGTGTATACTTATTTTGGGGGCGTCACAGTTACGTACAACTGAAGGTACAATTATTAATAATTTAATTCTTTATTTACAGACAAATTCTTTACACATGTTTTAATGTGAAACCATGGGTGTTACATTGTATCTCTAATTTTAAAAGAAAGAATATTAAGAAAAGAAATTACTTAAAAATATCACTACGAGTATAGATTGACGTTTTAATAGATAGGTTTACATGTACTAAAAACAATAACACGTATAATTTAATTTCTGTGTACTTTTAAATTATACTCCTTCTGTCCCAGGATAAAAATTTTGGTGGACTTTTCACACATATTAAGAAGATGAATGAAATGACAAAATTGTCAATAATAATGTCATTAAATATGGAGAAAGAATTAGAATAAGAAAAGTATGAGATATTTAATGTTACGGGTATAATAGGAAAATATGTAAAAAAACTAAAAATTTGGTTATTAAAGGAAAATGGACATTTAACATGGGACTACTCAAAATAGTAATAAGGACTTTTATCATGGGACGGATGGAGTATTAAGTAATTATGATAATCATCATTTTCCTTACTTCGGTAGACCATTGTGTCTAGGTACTGTCATTATCCCAATCATTGGGACATGGCTAAGCATGATTAATCAGTGGTTTAAAATGGCAAACAAAATTAGGTTGATTGAGAGTGATAGTAATGGAGAGAGGGAGAAAAAGTACTTGGGTACTGTTTGTTTGGAATCGGGAGAACGTGGGAACTTATTTTTTTAGTAGTTTTTTTTTCCAATTCATTATTTTATTTTGAAGGGAATTCTGCAGTGATAAATAGAATGAATCTGCAGGACGGTCTTATTTGAACGTGGAGATGAGTCTGACATTCTTTATAATACTGACATAGTAACCGGAAAGCGCGGTCCTTGTCTGCTCAGATGCCCTAATTAACCTAACAAGTGTCTCTCCTTTGAACTTACAAGTATGCATTTTCTTAAATCAATACGAGAATTATTCAGTTATTCATAGCATGCAGCTTTGTAGTGATTAATCCACAACAATATTTTGCCCTTAAAACGTCAAACAAATCTGCCAAACTACATGTACAATGTACATGATCATATTGTAGAAGAACATATTATTTTTTACTTCTATTTTATGTGTCTAATAATTCAAGCATGCAGCTCAGATGAAGGGAGAGATCAGTGATGAAAATGTGCTCTACATTGTGCAGAACATCAATGTTGCAGCAATAGAGATAACACTATTTCCCATGGAATGTCCATGGACCATAGCAGAATTGGTCAATCATCCGACCGATGCGCATCGTGGCATAACGCTCGAGGTGAAGTCGGATCCTAAAAGATTGAATAAAACGGTATATAGACAAGTAAATCTCTTATGAATTCCAATGATTAAATGGTACTGATCTATATAGAAAATAGTAACTAAAGATCAATTTTCTGACAACCACATATTACACTGTTTATTATAAGATTTTATAGTGGATGGTTAAAAATACAATTACCTTACCGCAACACAGTGTTACAGTAGGTGATATTTATTTTTTAAATCACAGCAATAGGATTTATAAATGGATGATGCACATAAATTTGGTGGCCAAAAATTGATTCATAGCCTTCATTTGTTATGAATCAGTTTCCATTCAAACAAATCTTGTTACAAAACTTATTGTAACCAACTCATCTCGCTTAGAAGGGCTCTTACAATGTATATTGAGTTAACACCATTACGTGCATATCGTACGTAGAGAGAAAAATTAAATACAAGTTTGAACTAAAATAAAAATAAATGTTCAATTCTGGAACGGTGGAAATATGTTTCCATTCGACACTAAGTCTACAATTAATGTAGATTATGAGATGTAATATTGCCATTTAGCCTACCTAATTAAGTGAGATCCCAAATAATATTCCTCTAAAGAATAATATCTATTAAAGCACCAATACCCAGCTGTGATATGCAGTATATAACTTGGTTTTAAGATTAATAGAGAAACCCAAAAACCCTTGATATGTCATGCAGTTAATGGATTCAGATTACTTGAACTTAGTCCATTAACTACCTATCCACACCGTAGATTCCGCTACTTCTCATGCTTCAATTCCTACGCGTCCGAAGGATACCGACTTTGAAATAATTAAAAAAAAACATACTCATTTTGTTCCACAAGAGTCTAATTTGCAAAGAAAAAAAATTAGAATTAGTCACAATAAGAGTTCGCTTTTTAATGTTAATAGGATAAAATAATATAATATCCTTAAAATTGTCATCATAATTTCATTGCATGTTATATTACTAAACTAACAACTTATTATTTTAAAGCATATATAGAATAAAAATGTACCCTTAATATCACAAATTTTGCAATTTTTGTGGAATTAATGGAGGAAGTACTCTATTCTAAAATTACACATATTTTCAATTGTTTCAAAGTTAGAGATACGTTTTCAAATTTTTCCCATAAAATCACATCATTTTCTTAAAATGTCATTAGTTATATACTAGATAACTTGAGAATTATCCTTCCACCATTACTATATATTTATCAAATATCAGATATATATTTAAAATAAATAATTTTTTTCTTAATAGTAGTCGTTTTAAAAAGTTATATCTAATTATAATGGAGTTGAAAGATTTGTGTAAGGTAGTTCTTCAATGTTCTTTGGAGGTTGCACCGCCCATTGCACGATTTATGTGGGAAAAAATATAACTTGAAACCTAAAAATGTAGGGAATAAAATCTTAAAATTATGGACAGTAAAGAGATTGGAAACCCTAAAAAAATGAGATTGTGTTGGCTTGGAAGTTTTCTCACGTTTGTTTTGGCCGGCTTTGCACGACTAGCTAGGGTTGGGATTAGGGTGTTTTGGTAAGATCAAAGTGCATGCTGTCACTCTCATCTGAGTTTACACCTTTTGAGCATAAACAAGAGGTCCAAAGTGACAGCTATTTTTGTCTTCTCAAACTACCAACAATTCAAATTATTCTGCCTTAGCCAGCCACTAGTTGACACGTATTACTATAATATAGAACCACGAGTTCAACATTTATTAATTCATTTTACATAAGTAAAAAAAGAATAGTAACTACTCCGTCTCTTAATATATACTCCCTCGTCCCATTATATATCACGTTCTAGAGATTTTAACATATATTAAAAATAGATATAGTTTTATTATTTTATCTTTAATTAATAGTTTAATCTCATTTATTTCTCCATTAACACCAAATTTGATTCCACACTCTCTTTCCTAATTAAAGAATAGAATTTGAATTGTTTTTTAAAAACCGAGAAAATAGTCATTAATGGTGGTGGAGAAGGAAGGGTAGAAAAGGAAACAAATAGGCAAAATATTCTTGATTTTGTAAAACGTCAAATATTTTGAGAAGAAAAAAACCCTCTAGAACGTCAGATATAATGGGATGGAGGGAGTATATCATTTTAGGCGTTCTCTATTTTTCTTAATTATTTGTTGTTTAATATAATCTAGGAGAATCAATTATAATCTTTCTAAATTTACCCCTCATTATTTCACCTAATTTTTTATGATCTTTATTCACAATTGTCGAATGCTTTACCTATTTTTCTCTTCTTATCACAACAAAATTCACTTCTATTTTTTCTTATTTTAGTTCCCTAATTTTTGTTACATCCATTTTTTTTCTTCCTCGTCTCTCTCTTTCTTTTGTTTACCGTGTATATACTCTCCTTTTAAAAATTTGTATGGCCTACAGCTTTTTTATAAAAAAAATGGTGGAAAAGTTAAAAAAATAAAAATTAAGCAAAAAAAATCAGAGTACATGGCGCCAGTTTTTAACTTGTTTAAATTGAAAAAGATGAAACTGAAGTTTTCAAGTATAATATAAATTGTGAGGGAGAGAGAGTGGAGTGAATTTCTAAATAATTGGATGAGTTGTTTTATGGGGAGAGAGAGAGATAATAGTAAATGAGAGCAATGAGTTTTTTAGGAGAAAATTGTGAGAAAATATTACAGATGAGAGAGAGAAAGACAACTATGATAATTATGAAAATTTAAGGGTATTATAGAAAATTGATATTATATTTAATGTACAAATACATATAAGTTAGGGTTGACATATGACCTAAATCAATTAAATGAATGACAAAAATAACTAAGACCACAATTAATGAATGGAGCATTAAATGAGCAAAAAGAGAAAATCCTAGGGTTTGGCCTGGAGGGTTCGGCCACCTCGATCAAGGTGGGCACTTCTTAAGGAAAAGTTTTGTCAATATCTTCTCCGACCGGAATTGGTTTGAATTACTGGAACAAAACAACAAAAACGAACAAAAGGTGAACAAAAGAAGCCAAAGTACCCCCTAGGCACTCTAGGTTTTGGCCACCCCAAGTGTGACGAATGAATTATTTGAATTGTGATTTTGGGGACAGAATCCTTGTAAGAATGGAAGCATGTAACGATCCAGAATTTTTATATGTAATATTGAATTAAATAAATATTTTAGTGGATGTGTTTAGTGTTAAATAAATATTTGATTAATTTATTTATTTATTAGTTAAATAAATAATTCATGAGTTGTTGAAAGTTAACTTGATTAAGTGTAATATATTACTTAAATTTTTATTTAGTAATTGTGTGGATTAGAATTTTAATTTAATTAGTTAATTAAATTAGTGAGTATTAATAAATTAGAATATTACCACTATGTAACATAACAATTAATTAACACTCACTAATTAACGCTCCACGCCCACAAATCTACCCTTCTTCGGTCCCCCTGTAGCCTGCAGCCAGTCCTCTATTCTCCTCGTCCACACGCGTAGACTCGTCTACTGGAGTGTCACCTTTCTGGATGCTCCGGGCCACTGCAAGATCCTCGAACCGTCGCTGAAAAAAAACACATTAGTAGATGATACGCAAAGTATAAAATGAAATAATACAAAAGAATATCCGAATTTTAAATACATACTAAATAAGAGAATTAAATAACTTACAACAATGCATTCTGCCTCAGGTGAGATATAGCCACCGTCACCTTTCTTTTGGTGGGCGTGCCACCAAAACTCCAAGCGGGAGGGTGCATGCTTTAAACTCACCTCAAGTCTCTCCCGATACAGGTCGTACGACTGAGACCCAGTGCAATGTGGGAGACAACTCTGATGTCGGGCAGCTGAACGTTGTGCCGACATCTTCTTGAAGGCCTCGCCGTCCCAAATGCTGCACATTTGGTCCCACACCGCAGCAGATATAAAATCTGGCCGGACATCCTTAAGTGTCTGTCCATCAGCCATCTTCGTCTAGGCCATCTTCTTCCAGTCGTAGACCCACTTGTGCCAATTCATCTCTAGCTAGGTATCTGTACAGAACAGTCATGCCATGGGCTTCCTGCCCGTCCTCAAAACGATAATATCTCTGCACATTACACATTAAGAAGCTTAGTAGACAACATAAATCAAATAGGTAACATAAATCAGAGAGGTAACAGTATATTCAAATGGAATATAAAACTAGCATATGAATGATTGGCATCCTACCCTAAACTCAGCAATAATCAACTGATGTATGCTGTCATCCACATCCGCCCACCTCATCTGTGACGCCCCCAAAATTAGGTATACATCACCCATCTTGGGTCGCCAGATACATGGTGCGTAATTCAAATACAACTTACTAATACAACTGCTGCGTGTACAATACAAAAACATAAAGCGTGAGTTTGAATACAAATATTATCTACTAGAGATTATACAAACTCAAAAGGAGTCCTCATTACAATTATTATCACACTATTTCACGAGAATAGTGAGGACTACTAATCTTTATCATCTGGACCATCACTCCGCTCCCCGACTAAGTCCCAACTAAATTCTCATTTCACAGAGAAAAAATGAAAGAAAGGGTGAGCTCAACTAGCCCGATAAGAAATATTATGACTAAGATAATGCGAGAATAAATTATCATTAGTCTCCAACAATGTTAAACTGATAAAATATAATAGACATCAAGTTTAACTGCAGCGGAACAAGCAATCCATTAAAAGAGTTAAGTAGAAAATAAAATCTATGATCTTTTATGATTAAAAGGTTTTTGATCACTATTATCATTGAGACTCGACAATAAATATTCCACATCATCGAATCACCCCTACACTACTACTGCCAAGGACATTCTTTAAGATATCACGACCATAATTATCCATGCACTACGGGCCAAGAATATTTGTGTATTCATTAATGGTCATGATCATGCCAACAATCGGCCCATCAATGCACTACGGGCCAATGAGAATTTTACCACATCATTTGTAACATTACTACCATGATTACACCGAATAATCCACTCATCATAATCATACCAAGTCCATCTATGCACTTCACAGCCCACAGATGACTTTCAACAAAATATAAACATGAGGATGATGACAATGATATAAGAATTCAATAAAACAAGTTCAAGAATTATTTTATCCGAGAATTTTTAACGTCCAAATTGTCAACATGATCTTGTTTTGTAGAGTAAAATTCAAGAATGATCGAAAGAATATTTCCATGAAAAGATCTTTGGATGAAGCGCAAATATCAAGGATATTTTACTAATTTCATAGAGTATAGAAGTCAAACTTTAACCAACCGAGTATAATAAAGAATGGAATAACAAAAGAAATCACCATGCATGCGGTATTTCGCATAGGCATGATTATTCCAATGTAAATAATAATAACGAAACCAAAGTCGAGCAAAATTTGCACAAGCGGGATGTTCCAACAGAATAATAAAAAAGGCGGAACCGGTCCGTGTAAAAACACACGCATGGGATGTTCCAACGAGTATAATAATAAGATTTTAACCGGTCCGGTGTAAAACACATGACGTGATGTTCCAAATCAATAATAATAAAGATTTTAACCGGTCCCACAGAAAACGCATGCATAAGAGATATTCCAACAGGATAGTAAAGACGGCGGAATAATAGAAGAATGTCACCAAGTATAGGGTAGCTTGCACAGATACAAAAGTTATTCAACAATGAATAATAAGAAATGGAATAACAACAGTTCTCTTCATGAATAAGAAAGAATAACACCCTTTACGAGTACAACAAATAATATTCCCTACCTTAAGAAGAAAGAGTCTTGAATATATAAGTAGTGAAGTAGCGAGAATACTTTCTTCTTTCTCTCTATAGTTTATCTCTCTAGAGTTTCAAAGAATTAAAAGAAAATAATAAATGAATGAGCTTCTATTTATAGAAAAATGGAATGCATAAGTAACTAACTTTCTCATGAGCATTCGAGATTGATTTACTTTAATCGATGGTCCATATTTAAAGCAAAATCTTTTAAATAAAATATAATATATTCTATTTATAATCTAATAAAACGAATAACTTTATAAAAGATTTTACTATGTAGACACTATGCAACACTATGCATAATAGAATATAATATATTCTATTTATAGAATAACTTTATAAAAGTATTATATTTTATATAAAAAATTTTTTCAGATATTACATTAATAATACCAACAAAAATCGAGTGACTTATCACTTAAGCATCAATAATTAATACCGTATTACTGCAACTCAATGCCACCCGCATCGTTCTTTACTTTAACACCGGGTGTTTCAACAGTTAACAGTAAAACTTCCGCCGTTATTTTCATAAAGTATTTTTGTCGTTTTCTCAATCCGACAATAATTCCGTTTTGGGGTCCACCAATGATTGTGCCGTTGTACTAATATTCCCTCTTAAAATGAATATTCTCCGACCAATCGAATATTATATAACAACTTGCGTACTTTGCAAAATTTATAAATATTACCCACAACTATTATATCAATTTCACTCCATAATATTCAAAAATAATATTTATAGAAAATTCATCTTTATTCAAAAAGTTGGGGTTTTACAATCTCCCCTTCTTATGAAATATCGCCCTCGAAATTAGGGTACGTACCTGGTATGTCGAAGAGGTAAAGATACCTTGATTTCATTTCAGATTCTAACTCCCAAGTCATTTCCTCAACATCGTGGTTTCTCCACAAAACTTTGACTTGAGGTATAACCTTGGTGCGTAGAATATGTTCCTTCTTATCCAAGATTTGAACAGGAACCTCTTCATACGTCAAATCTTCCGCTATTTCGTCCGGTTCCAACTCAATAATGTGGTTCGGGTCTTCCACATATTTACGTAACATGGATATGTGAAAATGTTATGAACACGAGACATACCTAGCGGTAAAGCGAGTCTATAGGCCATAGTTCCTACTCGATCAAGGATTAAAAATGGGCCGATAAATCGAGGATTGAGCTTTCCTCTCTTTCCAAATCTCGTAACTCCTTTCCATGGAGCAACACGTAACAACACATGATCTCCTATATCGAATTCTACGTCCTTTCGATGAAGATCAGCATAACTCTTTTGTCAATCTTGTGAGGTTTTTATACGTTGCAGGATCGTTTGAATCTTTTTCGTAGTCATACGTACCAACTTTGGTCCCAACAACGTTGCTTCACCCACCTCATCCCAAAGATACTTTGGAGAACGACACTTTCTTCCATACAACGCCTTGAATGGAGCCATGTCAATACTTGCTTGATAAGCGTTGTTGTAGGAAAACTCCACCAATGGTAAGAACTTGTCCCAACTTCCTTGAAATCAAGGACCTGAGTCTTAATAGATCTTCAAGAGTTTGAATAGTCCTCTCCGACTGTCCGTCCGTCTGAGGATGATATGCCGAGCTAAATCGTAAATCTGTGCCCATAGCTTTTTCCAAACGAACCCAAAATCGCGAAGTGAATCTTGGGTCTCGATCAGAAAGTATGGATACTGGCATACCATGCAATCTTACAACCTCGTTTATGTACATACGAGCAAGACGTTCAAGTGTATAAGTTTCTCGTATCGGTAAGAAATGAGCAAACTTGGTCAATCTATCAACAATGACCCAAATCGTATCTATGCCTTGAGAAACTTTGGGAAGACCAATAACGAAATCCATGGTAATGTGCTCCCACTTCCATTCTGGAATTTCAAGTGGTTGCAATGGACCTTTTGGTACTTGATGCTCCTCCTTAACTCGTTGACACGTTAGACACCTTGAGATAAACAGCGCTATCTCTCTCTTCATATTGCCCCACCAAAATGTATGTCGAAGATCATGATACATTTTGGTACTCCCAAGATGGATTGTAAACAGTGTGTTGTGCGCCTCCATCATGATTTTATACTTTAAATCAGGGTCACTAGGAACACAAAGTCTGGAGTTGACTCGAAGTATTCCTTCTTTATCGATTCTTGCTTCCGGCATCGCACCTTCTTGCACTTTCTTCCTCATACGCATCAGCTCCGGATCTGTAACTTGAGCAGCTTTAATTTTATCAATTAAAGTCGGTTCTACTCGTATATTTGCCATCATCACGTGGGTCCCTGGAGTCTTTATCTCTATCTCCATCCTTTGCAAGTCATACAAAATGGGCCTTTGCGTTGACAATATTGCACTCGTAACCGCATATGATCTTCTACTCAATGCGTCAGCTACCACGTTCGCTTTTCCAAGATGGTATTGGATAGTATGATCATAATCTTTCAATAGTTCAAGCCAACGTCGTTGTCACATGTTGAGTTCCTTTTGAGTGAAGAAATATTTGAGGCTTTTATGATCCGTAAAGATCTCCACTTTCTCCCCATACAAGTAATGCCTCCAAATCTTTAGTGCGAAGACAACAGCTGCCAACTCTAGATCATGAGTAGGATAATTCCTCTCATATTCTTTGAGTTGTCATGAGGCATAGGCTATGACTTTCCCATGTTGCATGAGAACACATCCTAACCCTTTGCCCTAAGCATCACTGTAGATGACAAATCCCTCCGAACCAGATGATATTGTCAGAACAGGTGCTGAAATGAGTCTCCTCTTGAGTTCTTGAAAACTCTTCTCACATTCCTCGCTCCAACCGAACTTTGTATCTTTCCGAGTCAGCTGAGTTAGTGGAGTAGCAATTCGAGAAAACCCTTCTACGAATCTCCGATAATAACCAATGCAAAGCGAGAAAGCTTCAGACTTTTAGTCATCGATTTAGGTTGCTCCCGACTTTGAATAGCTTCAATCTTTCTTTGGGTCAATAGATATTCCATGACTTGATACCACGTGCCCAAGGAATGCTACTTCCTCAAGCGAACTCGCATTTCTTCAACTTGGCATAAAGCTTATATTCACGAAGCTTTTGGAGATGTCGACCTCAAGTGTTGCTCATGTTCTTCACGGGTTTTGGAATATATGAGGATGTCATCAATAAAGAGCGACCACAAAGTGATCCAAATATTCCTTGAATACTCGGTTCATCATATCCATGAAGGCAACAGGAGCATTAGTCAATCCAAAGGACATGACTAGAATTCATAATGCCGTCTGCATCGAGTTACGAAAGTCGTCTTTGGAATGTCATCGGCTCTAATCTTCAATTGGTGATATCCTAAGCGAAGATCAATCTTTGAAAAGAATTTGGCTCCTTGCAATCGGGTCAAACAGTCATCAATATGTGGCAATGGGTACCTATTTTTGATGGTGACATGATTCAACTCCCGATAATCAATACAAAGTCGTATACTCCCATCTTTCTTCTTCACGAATAGAATAGGAGCACCCCAAGGAGAAGTACTAGGACGAATAAAGCCAATGTCTAACAATTCCTGCAGTTGAGTTTTTAACTCTTGAAGTTCAATAGGAGCCATTCGATATGGGGATTTAGAAATGGGTTTTGTCTGGGGGTTCAAGGTCGATACAAAATTCAATTTCACGCTCTGGGGTAGGCTGCAGGAAGTTCTTGAGGAATACGTTAGGAAATTCATTAACAATAGAAATATTATTCAAAACTGACGTATTTTTGTTTAGATATGTGACATGAGCTAAGAAAGCTTGACATCCGTTTTTCAATAAACGAATAGCTTTATGGCTTGAGATTACAATGATTGATTTTAATGGGTTGGTTGCTTGAATTCGCATAATATGTCGATTAGGAATATGAAAGCTAACAACCTTAGGAAAATAATCAATTTTTGCATGATGAGTAGTTAACCAATCAATCCCTAGAATTACATCAAATACAAGTATTTTTAATGCAATAAGATCGACAGGTAATGTGTGGGTACCAACTTGAACCAAACAAGACTTATAAACCGTGGATGTAATGAAGGTTTCTCTAACGGAGTTTCCACAGATAAGTCAAATTCTAATTTCTCCGGAGTCAAATTTAATCGTTGAGCGCAAGTAGGAGAAATAAAAGAATGGGTAGAACCGGTATCAAATAAAGTGTAAACTTCGCTAGAGTTTATGATAAGCTTACCCGTGATGACCTCATTCGGGTTCCTTGCTTTCTGGGAGGTCACAACAAACGCTCTCCCTTGCACTACCAGCTTTGACTTTTCCAGGACAACCTTTGGTGCCTCCATCCTAGTTGAATTTGTCTTTGATGAACGACAAAATCGGGCTAAGTGACCTTCTCTTCCACAATTATAACATGCTTTGGACGGCATCGCGCAATTTGGACTGATGTCCCTCCCCTCCGCATTTGAAGCATATGATAGGTGGTCTTTATTTTTCCTTAACAACGGGTGCTGGTGCTGACGTCTTTCCATCATTGTTGAATCTCCTCTTCTTGAAATGTCTATTCTTATTGTTTTGGCCATGATTACCACCGAAGTGGTTACCATTTCTGGCCTGTTGATTCCCTCCACGCTTGTTGTCACCGCTTGATGATCGCTTCTCACCGGTATTATCATTTCTTGCCAATTTTTCTCTCTTTTGGTTGCGTTGACTCGTTATCGCGCTCCACCAATCGAGCCCTATTTACAACATCTAAATACAAACACGGTTTATGAGAAATAAGATGTTGGCGTATCTCGACTTCAAACCTCTTAAAAACATTAACGCCATTCTCTCTTCATTATCCACCAAGTGGGGCGAACCGGGATAACTCATAAATTTTGCCTCGTATTGCGACACGATCATATTGTTTTGCTCCAATTTGATAAACTCCACCTCCTTCATGTAGCGAATACTTTCGGAAAGTATTTGTCGTTGAAACGACTCTTGGAACTTCTCCCAAGACATCTTGATCTGGCGGAGTTGAGTCGTTTTATCGATTCCCACCGATGTCTCCTCTCTCCGCGCAACATAAAGGCGGCAAAGGGAACTTTTTTCTCCTCGGAGCATCCCAAGACATCAAATATCTTGGTGATCTACTTTATCCATGCTTCCGCCATAAGTGGTTTTGGCTCTCCCTTAAACTCCGGTGGTCCCAGCTCCTTGAATCTGCTTAGCGGTGACCTTTGAGAGTTCCGATGTTTCCACCTACATTTTGGGCGAGGGGCCGCTATCGCCATCTTTGTTGCATGAATTACATAAAAGCCTCTGAACAATCCATCATTCATCATTTGGTCAGTGTTGTTGTTTGCATGAGGATTATCGCCTTCCTGATGCACATTCTCCTGATTATTGATATGTGGAGACTCAACGGTCTCTTGTGCTCCATTGCTATTCTCAACATTTTCAAATGTCATTTTCGAATCTTGCCACAAAACAAAGGTTAATTGACATGTAACATAATATCTCTAAACTCGACCAACAAATTTAAATACAAAATAAATTTAAGTAGGTCATACTACTAAGCGAAAAATTCCCATCTCTCCCTCCTAGTTCTAGTCTCACATCTTAGCAGGGGATCATATCCCTAAGCTTTGATACCAATCCGTGACACCCCCAAAATTAGGTATACATCACCCATCTTGGGTGCTTGATACATGATGCAATTTCAAATACAACTTACTAATACAACTATGTAAGTATACAATCTGACAAAACACATAAAGCTGTGAGTTTGAATACAAACATTATCTACTAGAGATTATACAAACTCAAAAGGAGCCCTCATTACAATTATTATCACACTATTTCACGAATAGTGAGGACTACTAATGCTATCCTCTGGACCATCACTCCGTTCCCAGACTAGTCCCCAGCTATATTCTCATTTTCACGAAGAAAACGGTGAAAGGAAGGGTGAGCTCAACTAGCCCGATGAAATATTATGACTAAGATAATGCGAGAATAAATTATCATTAGTCTCCAACAATGTTAAAGCGATAAAATATAATAGACATCAAGTTTAAGCTGCAGGTGAACAAGCAATCCATTAAAAGAGTCAAGTAAAAATAAAATCTACGATCTTTTATGATTAAAAGGTTTTTGATCACTTTGTTATCGCCGAGACTCGACAATAAATATTCCACATCATCGAATCACCCACATCTACGGCCAGGACATTCTTTAGTATCACGACCACAATTATCCATGCACTACGGGCCAAGAATATTTGTGTATTCATTAATGGTCATGATCATGCCAACAACCATCCATCAATGCACTACGGGCCAATAAGAACTTTTACCACATCATTTATAACATTACGGTCATGATTACAAGAATAATCCTCGGTCATAATCATACCAAGTCCATCTATGCACTACAGAATACGACGATGACTTTCAATAAAATATAAACATGAGGATGATGACAATGATATAAGAATTCAATAAAACAAGTTCAAGAATTATTTTATCCAGGAATTTTTAACGTCCTAATTGTCAACGTGATACTGTTTTGTAGAGTAAAATTCAAGAATGATCAGAAGAATATTTCCATGAAAAGATACTGGATGAAGCGCAAATATCAAGGATATTCTACTAATTTCATGGAGTATAGAAGTCAAACTTTAACCAACTGAGTATAATAAAGAATGGAATAATAAAAGAAATCACCATGCATGTGGTATTTCACATAGACAGGTTATTCCAACAGAATAATAATAATGTAACCAAATTCGGAGCAAAATTTGCACAAGCGGGATGTTCCAACAGAATAATAAAGACGGAACCAGGTCCGGTGTAAAACACACAGACAAGATATTCCAACAGAATAATAATAAGACGAGACCAGGTCCGGTGTAAAACACACAAACAGGATGTTCCAACGGAATAATAATAAAGAAAGCGGAACCGTGTCCCAGTAAAAACGCATGAGACAGGATATTCCAACGGGATAGTAAAGACTTTTAATAATAGAAGAATGTCACCAAGTATAGGGTAGCCAGCGTATCTGAGTTATTCAAATGAATAATAAGAATGGAATAACAACGATTCTCTTCATGAATAAGAAAGAATAACACCCTTACGAGTACAACAAATAATATTCCCTACCTTAAGAAGAAGAGTCTTGAATATATAAGTAGTGAAGTAGCGAGAATACTTTCTTCTTTCTCTCTATAGTTTATCTCTACAGAGTTTCAAAGAATTAAATAAGAAAATAATGAATGAATGAGCTTATTTATAGAAAAATGGAATGCATAGTAACTAACTCATGAACAGTTTAGATTGATTTACTTTAATTTGACGTCCATATTTAAAGCAAAATCTTTTAAATAAAATATAATATATTCTATTTATAATCTAATAAAACGAATAACTTTATAAAATATTTTACTATGCAAACACTATGCGAATACTATGCAACACTATGCATAATTGAATATAATATATTCTATTTATAGAATAACTTTATAAAAGTATTACATTTTATATAAAAAAGATTTTCGTATTATTACATTAATAATACCAACAAAATAGAGTGACTTATCACTTAAGCATCAATAATTAATCTACCGTGCTTTACTATGCAACCACGCCAGACATTCTTTATTTTTTAACACCGGTGTTTCAACAGTTAACGGTAAAACTTCCGCCGTTATTTTCATAAAGTATTTTTGTCGTTTTCTCAATCCGACAATAATTCCGTTGTGGGGTCCACCAATGATTGTGCCGTTGTACTAATATTCCCTGTTAAAATGAATATTCCTCGACCAATCGAATATTATATAACAACTTGCGTACTTTGCAAAATTTATAAATATTACCCACAACTATTATATCAATTTCACTCCATAATATTCAAAAATAATATTTATAGAAAATTCATATATATTCAAAAAGTTGGGGTTTTACATCATCCACGGGCTTGAGAATCGGTTACGGACAATCCCAAGCAACGTGTTCCTTGGCGTGGCGTCAAGGATACTACAATTAAAATCAATACATTGCAGATTACAAAGAATATATAAGAACTAAATACTTATATTATAGTAATACTATATAGTATTATGAAATTACCTATGAGTCCCAACATGATATATAAGCGACGCCATGTGGTAGTCCTCGCGGAGGCCTACGTCGATCACCTATGTAGTGAAATACATCAATATTTATATAAACGAATATAATGTCAATAAAATATAAAATAAAAAATAATAAGATGTATCCCAATAAAATATGTAATTATACCTGACGATCCGGCCTGATCATCACGCGTAGAATCGCTACGGCCCCCACGACCTACACGCCCACCACAATCGCCGTGTGGTGTGCACGCCATGTGTATGTATACTGTCAACTAAAAGAATGCAACATACAGTAAAAGAGGGATAACATAGAGCATAACATACAAATACAGATAAAAGAGGATCGATAACATATACTGCCCACCTCATATGTATGTATACATACGTAAATACTATATTTGTGAACAGTAACAAAGAGGATAACATACAGATACAATTAAAAGAATGCAACATAAATAGTAACCTAAAAGGATACAGCATAAATAGTAACCTAAAACAACTAACACCTTATTTAGTAGATTAATATAAGTTGAAGATAATGATTGCACTACTACAAACTATTACATTTGAATACAACTAAAAGGACACAAAGCGTACATACTCCTAATCATTTATATCGTCAAAGCCATCAATATCAGAATTGTCATCTTCGAGCAATAGATCTTCACTATCGTTGTCATCACCATCTTCGTCGTCCTCAACGATTTCTTCAATTATATCTACCTCCTCAACAACATCGTCTTCACTTTCGACAGCGAAAACATCATCCTCTTCTTCACTAGACTCACTAATAATTGTCATATCATATCAGTAGGTGTGACACTAGTAGACTCAACTTGTAAAGGTTCATCGTCAGGACGAGGAGTTATGCATTGAAAACCACGGGCTTTGGTGGTTATAACAGCATGCCCATGGGTTTCCAGGAGTCTTAACACTCCGCGCATAGTACACATGTGTTGCTTGACTTGCTAAAATAAAAGGCTCGTCCATACCACTCATCAGTCTTAGTTTTAAGTTAACGTTAATAGTCATATGTCCTGATTTGTTATCTACTTTAACTCCATTCTCAACATCAAACCCATGACAATTGAAGCAAACTAATTCTCTATGACCCCAATATTTGAGAACGACAACTTCTAGCAATCGTCCATACCAGTCATCCCAAATGTTATCGTAGTAGCTACGTACCTTTCACCACAACACCGGAATCAACAGAAGCGACTTCCCCAATATCACAACACTTAAATATGTAACCGTTGACAATGCAGCATATATAAGTATCTACAGATCTTTCAGGGCTTTCGGCTATAAGCTTTAGCCGATTGTCAGCTAACTCATCTGTGAGGACCTAATGTACATTAACACAACATATTTTAAAGTTAATTACGCCATAAGAGTAAATCTATGATGGTAGATTCATTGAACTTGTAAAGGTTAGACTTACATGATCTTTAAACAATTGCACAAATTGTCCATTTCTCAAATTTTGCAAATCCCCGTCCGATATACTCGGATATGCTTCACGTACTTCAGCATCATATTGATTGTAGCATAGTTATATACTTAATGTGTTTGTAAATGAACTTGACACAGTTACACCAGACATTCATAGTTATGACTACGTACTTAATGTATGGCGCTACTTCATTCATGTTGACAAGTGCATACAATGTGGCAGTTGCATACTCACTATCGGTCAAGAATCACCTTTTTTTTACCGTCGAATGGGCGTATAGGATGACTAAAGGCCGTTAATTCTCTATTTTTCTCGTGCGCAACAGCCTGATTCTAACGTAAGCGATTGTGCTTCATCTGAACATTCGGCTCAAAGTACAACGAGCAAAAATTAACAAGTTCCTCCATAACATAACTTTCAGCAATCGACCCCTCTACACGGGCTCTATTCTTCACCTTTTGCTTTAGACATCGCATATACCTATGTGATATATAGATTAGCAAAAAAGAATGAACATTTTACCGTATTAAAAACATTAATGTCATTATCTCTCGAATGGATACATCCATCTACATTATACGGGACCGCCAAACTTAGCTTCGTATGGCAAGTGAATAAGCAAATGCTCCATTAAAACAAAAAATGATGGAGGGAAGATCATTTCTAACTTGCACATTATTTCCACTATCTGCATCTCCGTTTTATCTATGTCTTTGACCTGAAGCTCCGTAAAGCAGATCTCTGAAGAAATTAGAAAGCTCTGTCAGTAATTCAACCACACGTTTCGGTAACAAGTAGATAAATGCCACAGGGATCAACTTCTACATGTATACGTGACAATCATGACTTTTGAGACCCCGAAACTTCAGCTCTTCGACTTTACAACACCTTGCTATATTCAAAGAATATCCATCTGGGAGCTTCAGTCCACTGATCCAATTACATATCAATATCAATTGTTCCCTGGTCAAAGTATATTCAGCTATAGGCGTTACCGTCTTACTACCCTCCTGATACAGCCTCAGATCTTCCCTAATGTTCATTTCTACCAAATCAAGCCTCGACTTGTTGTTTTCCTTTGTTCTACCAGTGGCATCTAGGACTGTATAAAAAATGTTATCAAATACGTTCTTCTCAGTATGCATCGGATCTAAACAATGACGGATGCAGAGTATAGCCCAATAAGGCAGGTCAAAGAACATGGATCTGTGTGTCCAGTTGTGAACCTTGTCATAACCATAAGCTCGCTCTAATCTGTGATTCTTCCCTGGAGGTGGAAACTTCAAATGACTAATCCAACTCAACACTGCTGACCCAGAAAGATGGCCAGGTACTTGACGTTTCTCTGTTTTTCGATTGAATTGTCTACTCATCAGTCGATAATGATGTTTAATCGGCAAAAACTGTCTAGATGTTGCAAAGAAACTCATTCCCCCCCCCCCATGTTTGAGCCGTATAACTTTAACTGACCCCATGCACACGGGACATGACAAGCCCCCATGACTCGACCATCCACTGATCATTCCTAACGCCGGGAAGTCATTTATTGTCCATAGTAAAGCTGCCCTCAAGGACAATGGGAAAGTAACGTAAGATCTTTTTCGGCACGTCTTTTCCCTTTTTCTTGCAATGTTCACAGTATCTACTTGTACCACAAATATCACATGACCTCTTATCTTTATTGACATCATCGTAATACAACATACAGTCATTCTCACAAGCATTAATCTTCTTATACCCTAGATTGAGCCTTTTGACCATTTTCTTCACATCATAGTACGACTCCGGTAACTTATTGCATGCAGGTAAGCACTCCTTCACAATGCTTAAAAGTTCATTAAAACCTCTCTCGCTACAGTCATGCTCGTTCTTAAAGTGTAAAAACTTAGTCACGATAGATAAGACGGTGTGCTTTTTGTGCCCGTCATACAGTGGCGTCGCTGCTTCATGCAATAACTCATAGAAACCCTTAGCCTCATCATTCGGTTCTTGCTCGACGCTACTGCCATCCCTGTCTATATTCCACTAGAAGTATGAACCGGCAGCTTCGACTATCATGTTAGTACAATCAAAGGTTTCGTCACCTCTGGATTCCGGTTCTGATTTATGTTCATCCAACCATGTTTCCCCATGATAGATCCATGTCGTATAACCCTGCTTGAACCCATACATAAATAAGTCGCACATGACATCACTCATTTCCTTCCACACTTCATTCACACACCTCTTACAAGGACATCTGATCGCATCGTCGCTGACTTGCTCAAACGCAAAGTTGATAAACTGTTCAACCCCACTACGATACTCAGAGCTAAGCCCACTCTTATCAGTGGCTACCCTACGTTCCATCCAACTTCAATCAACAGACATCTCGGACAACTGTCTGCTATATATATGGAAAGTCAGACAAACACAATCAAGTCTCCAAGTTAATGTATATGCAAGCTAATGAGTTTCCTAACTTCATCTCCACCTCTAACGGGTAAAGCTTCTATCCCATTCCCGGATGTGTCGCCTCACTGATGCCAACAACTTTAACACATCTTTAAATTGTTTAGAAATTTCAGCAGCACCTCCCCATGGTCTTCAAGTACACAAAATAGACTAACACATCGTAGTCTAAATATGCACCCGAAGAACATCAAGAGATATATATACTGACCGAAAATTCAAAAAATATAAAGATGTGCTCAAGTCGTTAACACCAACCTAAGTGAGATCGAAACATACAAGAACAGTCCCAAAATGGGGACTATTTGAGATTCACTCATACTAAGTGAATCTCAAATGGGTTACTAAGCTTCCTAAACTATATGAAAATATGCACATGTGAAAGTAAGGATTATTTTTGTATAACAAAAAGAATACACTGAAATATAATTTGATATCTGCACACATTAAAATTTTTATGTAAACTTGCAAACATTAGTTAGTGATTTAAAATTACTACTAAATAAATCGCATCAAATGCACCAAACCTTAACAAAACAAATGATGTGCCGTGATTGACCATCATCAACATAGTGAACTAAAGAACATGCCATGATTGAACACTACATGAAAGAAAGTAAAGTGAATTATATCTTGAAATAAATCACAAAAGGAAACATGAAACTCATCTAAAATACCATACTTTTTTCAATCAATTTGGGGAAAACCAGTTTTAAACTCTACAAATCAAATATGATAGAATCAAATAATTTGGTCCAAACATTGTCAGGTTTTATCAGTCTAATCTCTTTTTTAACATTCTAATTGCACTTTAATCTGACAACATTCATTTCTTATGTAACCAACTTAAATGAGGTGTGATTCACCTGAATCAAACGGTAGTAATCAGTCAACCTCTACCGTAAACCAAAAAACCCATACTATACAAAAAACAAATCAAACACAAACACAAACAGATGGGAGAAATCAAGAATAGCGTGGACCTTGTGGACAGCAAAGCAAGAACAAGAATAGGGGGGACAATATTGAACATCAAAGCCTTTTCAAGAAATTTCCAAGCTATGGGAACATTATTGTCCCAACAAATGTGAGACACCAAAAGGGTAGCTAGCTCAGGAGAAGGCAGATAAATCCCTGCAGAGTTCAAATTGGATGAGAGCTGAATTGCCCACATTATTGGATCACCACCCTTATCTTCTGCCATATATTGCAGTGAAAATGAAACAAATAGCATATCGTAAGACTGAAAGAAAAACAATCAAGATGCAATGGAGTTTGAGCAATTTATACACTGTAATATATACGTACACTGCAATATAATTGGATATATGTACACATTAAAATTTTCATGTAAACTTGCAAACATTTGAAATAGTAATACACTGCAATTGATATATATATATATATATATATATATATATATTTATACATTAAAAATTTCCAGTCAATTGATGCATTTGATACAAAATTTTCATTAACTAAAACTGAATCAAACACATTTGATAAGCTAACATGTTACAAAGCACCGAAAATGAAATCTCTGCAACACAAATTAATACATACTTTTCTGGGCTTAGTCCAAGAGTTGTGCTAATCAGTCACCTGAAGAGAAACAAAGCCCTCTTACTGTCAAAACCCTAGCTTCTGATGTATGTTGTGTGTGTAGTGTGCAAATGTCAGTGAAGAGAAAGAAGAACGGTAGCGAAGAAGAGGGAAAATGAAGAGGGAGAAGTAAGCGGCCGGTGAACAGGAGGGACGAGCGAGCGAGGGAAAAGGGAAATAATGGAGCACTTGCAGCAGGAGATGAACGAAATGGGTGAACTGGATAAATTGGGAGAAATCAATTGAGCAAAATAGAGAATCAATTGAGCGAAATGGGCAAATTAGAAGCGAAATCGAATTGAGAGGGAAGGAGAAAAAAATCAGAAAGAGGGAACAAAAGGAGTCATTGTCGTCGTGAGCCTGGGAATTAAAATATAAGACTCATTCTCGACGGCACGTCCGTCGCTATCTACCCGTCGAGATTAAGTCAATATCGACGGCATTCTCGTCGTCTTTAACATTACGTCCGTCGCCAATGAGTTTTCCCTCCACCGCCAACTTTTCGCACCAATTTTTCTCCTGGGAAAATGCCATTAGTGATGGCACTCATTAACGACAGCATACCCGTAGACATTGGTATCATTCTCGACGGAACATTAGCCGTCGCTAATGACCCTGTCGCTAATGACCCTGTCGCTAATGACCCTTTTTTTGTAGTGTGATTTAGGTTAGTAAGATGGTTTGATATAGTTTCTGTAATATAAAAATTGTTTTGTAATGGTATAGCCAGTGTTTAACGAGTTTATAGAGTTAAAAATTAGCTAATTCGGATCATAGATGAAGAGCAGATATGGAGTTTGTATAAAATCAGACTATTCATCGCGAAATTGGAAAACTAATTCTGCTAACAGGCGTTATCGCATTGCTTTCCACGTTCATTCGGGCGCGGGCGCGCTAGGAAGAGAAATCTGGATCATAAAGCAAGGGCATTGTCGCGCCGATAAACAAGCTATAATGGGCGCGGGCGCGTTGGTGGTTAAACAGACCCAATAATGAGTTTTTAAAAGGGAGGTCCATATATAGGAGATTTATATAATCAGTTCTAATGATAATTTCATAACAAACCTTAATCACTTAATTAGATGTTATGTTTACATAATTAACTTAATAAATATTATGTACATAACATATTGACCTAATAAACCTTAAAAACTTACTTAAAAGACTGAGTGTTGATTAAAAGGAAAGAATTATGGAATTTGATATGGAGTTAATGAAAGCATTTAGTAAATGTAGATTTGTGATTAATTGTTATATTTATGTGATTTAAATGTGTAGGATGTTTAAAGAAAGTGTATCGTAACTTTTTACCGAATACACAAGACAAGTTTCCTAACTTTAATATTAAGCAAATTTTCTTAATTTGTACCATTCCTTTGTACTTGTACGAATCTTCTATGTAAATGCAAGCTTTCTAACTTATTTTGGAAAGCATTACTTTGATAATTAGTACTTATTCATAGTAAATCATTACAGCTCTATATTCTAAACAAAGTTATTGAATTGTGACATATTCATGTGAAGTTATTCAAGATGATATATTATTTAACCCTTGGTTGATTATCAAAGATTCGGCAAGTCCATAGTCAATAATCGTTCTAAAATTTTAAAATCCTTTCTGAAGTTATTTCAAACCAAATTGTCTTTGGTGCGGATTCCTATGATTAAGTTGAGATGAATAGCCCTTTTTCGGGGATAAATGTTATTGGAAACTATAATTTCGAGTTATGCAATAGCGATAATATATTTGTGCACAATACATAGTATGAAGAGCTGATCACCTAGAGTACGAGGAAAGATGGTCCATAGTCTTTTGACTATTAAAGGTTACAGTAGAAATACTTGTAAACCAAGGATGTAGTTCACGATCTTATGACCCTCAATGTATACATCTGAAATAGCATCTATGGTTTAATTTAGAGATTTATTATCTTATTGAATTCTAAAGTTCTTGATTAATTGATGATTTATTCCAATAATGGACTTTATATTCAGCTGAAGAATAATCATCTATTTTCTTTCATAAGTTATTTGTTGTATATCATTATAATTGTGGGCAATTTGATTGCTCACCCTTGCATAAATATTTCAGCTAAGATCGAGGAACCTGAGAAGCCTTCTTCAAGAAAAAGGCAAGGGCAATATGCAGGAGTAGTGGACGTCTAGTTTATTTTTATTTATGATAAGTTATGTAATGAACTTATTTACTTTTTCTCTATTAAGATATAATAATAAAGTTTGATGACCTGGGATACGTTTATGTAAGTAATATTTTAATAAGATTTAACATATATGATGTTTATTATCTTATTCAACTGATAATTTGGATGTTGTATGTGTTGGATCGTGAGCACCGAATCTATGGGTTGAGGAACCCAAATTTGGGGGCCTCATACTAGGGTTCGATCACACTAGGGTTTGCCCCCCCAGGGCACACACTGCTTCATTTTCTTGATTTGTGTGCTAGATGAGTTTTGATTAATGCAATGACGGAACCATGAGCTCGAACCATAGAAAGAAACTAATATCTTGTGAAACTCTAAGGAATGACTCAGCTTAGAATCTCTGTGACAAGAGTAGTTTCTCACAAGACTAAAAATGAGAAGAAAAGGATGAAAACCGACCAAGAAAAGTCGAGACGAGCGAAGAGAATCGAAGGAGGCACAAACTTAGGGTTCGACCACCTAGGTTCGGCCCCCTAGGGTTTGGCGCCCTAGGGCGCGACCTCTTGTGTCCAGTGCTGATTTCCTTTGAGGTTTTCGGATGACACGATTCTCAGATAAAGAATGAAGAGTAAGAAAGCATGGTTTGAGCAATAAGAGCTTTGAAGAATGAGACCTAGGAGGGGCCTCCGTGAGTGCCAAGGTAGAAAGCTTATGGAGGTAACTCATTTTGGGAATTGATTGGTGGCTAGAATGAAAGGATGATATGGGCATTATTCTGGTGACTAAGGGTATTTCTAGAATTTCCCCCGAGTTTACATGTTTGGCACATGACCACTTTCCAGAAAACTCTATAAATACCCTTTCCATTCCATCGAGGAAGGGACTTTTAGAAAATCTGAGACTTGCGGATTCTCCCCTCTTCAATTCATTAATCAATACCGTACTCTTTGTGGATTTTTCTCCTCCTCACCCAAAAAGAAACCATAACCCTAGCAAGATACGATTTCCTTACTCACATTTCTTTGGCGACTCTGCTGGATCGGTGTAGAATTCATAAAGGGTATGCCCACAACTCGAAGCGAAAGAATAACGGGTAGCGAGCTTCTCCTTCTACAAGTATCACCTCACTAGATCTAGCTTTAAGGCCATCGAATCAAGCTTTTCAATATACAAATATGGATATAGACAGACCCATTATAGAAGAAATCTCAAAAGATGGAGATGATGAAGGAGTTGAAGGATGCATGTGAGGGACAAGGAATGATGAGGTCCATAATGTTCGAGATACTGAAGCAACAAGAGGAAATGAGGAGCTTTCATCAACAATTGGTACAAGCTATGTTCCCTGGAAGTTCGAAAGCAACACGAGTAAGAGCGGACAATAACAAATACATTCAAAGTGTGACTCCGAAAATAACATAAGGCCAAAGAAGATTTCATCGGTGAATGTCACTCAAGCTAAAGGGGTCTCACTGACAAAAGTTGTCAAAAATAAGAGTCAAAAACCCATCGATTAAAACAAACAAAAAAAAATTGAGGAAGTATTTTAAGAAGTTTTTTGTAATTTTGATTTCTCAAAGTAAAGAAAACTAGGGCATGATGGACTCCATAAGTCCTACCATTCATACCAAGGGAAGTATACTATACCATTCCTTTTAATTCATTCATGTGAAAACTTAACGTACTTGCATTAAAAGATTTTATTGATGGCCTAAAAGTAAGTAAATAAATAAATAAAATTTTATATTCCGAAGTGACAATTAAGATTCAGAAACACATTAGGATTTAGATCCTACTTTAGGATTCGACATATGAGTATTCTGAGCCCAAGTAAATTAAGGTTCACATGTGACCTAAAAGAATGGAATGAAAAAAGGAAAAGTCAAAAATAAATGTGTGAGACCTGAGAGAATTCTACACGTGTCTCGAGTCAGAAGACTCATGGATGAGACTCATTTTGGGAATTGATTGAGGGATTGGATTAGTGGCTAGAAGGACAGGACGATCTGGGTATTACTCTGGTGACTAAGGGTATTTCTGAATTTTCCAGAGGGCACGTACCCGGCACGTGATTATTTTCCAGGAAACTCTATAAATACTCCTTCCATTTCATTGAGTAGTAGACTTTTGGACTTTTGGACTTTTGGACTTTTGGAGGACTTGAAGACTCTTTCTCAACCCCAGACACTCAAAAAGGCTCTCTGGATCCTTGATACCCGAATAAGTTCTCAAATCTTAAAGAGTTCTGTCACGGGTCATTGGATTAATCGCTCACCTGTTCTTCTCCCCTCTTCAATTCACCAATCAATTATGTACGCTTTGTGGATTTCTATCCTTCTGAGCCAACACGAAACTCTAACTCTAGCAAAGAATTTGTTCACTTTTCTTCATATATACATCCACACATATCAGGAGACTGGAGAGTGTGAAGAATAATAAATAAATATATATATATATATATAATATTCATGTTGTAAGTAATAATGATTTGACTCCACAATTATATTCATGCTGTAAGCAATAATGGTTTGACTCAACTTGTTGCTTGATTAAATGTAAAAATAAAATAAAAATATGATTAGATACTTTCTACTTAAAGCACAAACCATATCCTTGCATGAATAAACCAACCAACCCCTAATTGCACTTCTGAATGATAAGAGGAAATTATAATTAACAAACTCCATACATGGGCTCATCATTTGATGCAGAACTGATGCATGTTATTGGCATCACATATACTTGGATACATTGATGAAATCTAATGATTCTTTTAGAGCAAAATATTGTGAGTGTATATTCAAGGGACCAATTCTAGCAGAACCCGGAACCACCTATGTCATCAAATTACTTTATTGGCACATAATAGTTTGGTGCTAAAAACTATCAGATTGACCAAAGCAACTTAGATATCTGCCAGACAAAAATGTTAGGAATCTAATTAGGGATTAGAAGGTTGCTTTATTAAGGGAAAGAGTGATTAGAACACTTATTAAATTCCAAATGTATATGATTAAATGATAAAACACTTCAAGTGTATTTGTATGCATAAGTTTTGTACAGTCCTTAATTGAGATATCTATGTGCAAGAACTTAGAATAGTATGATCAAACTTGTTAAATTTATCTTTAACCTATTTGTATATGTAATAGACAAAATAAATTGTAAAAGCTACTCTGCATGTTAGTAGTATAGTCAACAAAGTAATCTATATGTGCTTGAAGAGAAATATGATTAATGTATATGTGTACAAGTAAGTTTTGTAAAGTCTTTTCAAATGAATTTATGTACAAGGACTTGGATTAGAAAGATCAAATAATGTTAGGTTGATCTTATTGAAATTGATCTGATGTATAGATGATAGGAATTCGTTGATCGCAAAATTACTCTGCCAACTCGTAGTATGAAGATACTTCGCAAACTTAACTTTGTTCGTAAAGCCTCAGGGGAATCGCATAGCTCACTCCATCGAATAAGACAAGGATCAGCTCATAATATGATCAGATGATCTAAAAGCTGCAAGGCTATCACAGAGTTATAGAAAAAATCACAGAAACTATCACAATTATTGTAAACATCACTTAGCGAAGCAACAACCAACTTACTAAGTGATCAGTGAAACATAAATTCAAGTAAGACTTGTTCATAAAGACTAATCGTAGAATACTCCAAGCAGACACTTAATGAAATATCGTAAGATAACTCTAAGATCATTCAGAAAAGTCAAGATCATAAAGTCAGTCTCGGAATCGTAAAGATTTATTTGTAAAGTTAACCATAAAGCTAAAGGAGATTATAGAGCTTACATTGTGCCATAGATATAAGGTGAAGATCAAAAGAAGAAGCATACAGCAGAAGAATATACGCTGATGATATTTGAGTATAGTTCTCACTAGAATAGATCTCCAGAAGGAATCTATAAAGGTCACATTGTAAAGGTATTCTGCCTGATCGTAAATCTCGTAACAGTTCACAAAGAAATCAGGATTTCGTATAACAACAGCTGGCACTTGAAAGAAAAAAGGGACATCTAATTCAGAAAGCTATTTTCAACTTCGCAGAGCAGCTAAATTATTAAGAGAACAAAAAAGAGTCTACACATCAAGTCCAAGCATCATAAAGAAATCGAAAGGCAGAACAGAAGTTGAAGTAATAGTAGCAGTGATAATATAGAGCATAAGTCTACGATCTCCATCACTTTACTATCTACAAACAGAAGAACAAAAAGTTTAATAGAACGTAGATCTCAACTATACGATTGATTAATCACTAGATAGTAGAGTCAAGTCAGGTCTGACATGAGGACTGACAAATGGAACGGTTTGAGAAGAAGATCTCAAGGTGTAAAACTGTGACGCCCCAAAAATAGGTCCAATCCATCCAACCTATTCTGAGTCGCCAAATACATGGTACAGAAAACAACTACAACTTTATTACAACAATTGTCGTACAAAATACAACAACACATATGCTGTGAGTTTTGATACAAATATATACCAACTGTGACTCTCATCCCAACCTTGGATAGCACATCACAATGGCACCTTACATAAAGGTACAGTCAAAAACTGTTTTAAAAATTAAAATCTTTGGGAAGTGCTCAAGGAAACCTTCGTACATGGGAGGCCATGCGTCTAGGTTATGATAGATATCATATACCCACAGAATTATCCTTGGTTGACCCAATAGACCCCAAAGAAAAACGAGAAGATTACTATCATGTTCTTTCCAATGGTGACTCTTATCTTGACATATGACTATCTCCACTGTCTCTAATTGAGAACTATACTCCAACCAAACTCCAAGATCATAAAGGTAGTGCTCGTATATATACTCAGCAAGTGGATGTGCACAACCCTGTCTTATGATAACACGAGGTTGTATGTCATTAGACATCTTTTATGATAGTGGCAAAACACCCTTCCAACGTTGGATTCGCCACACCCTATTTGATTCACCAAATATAACTTCTAAATGATGTATAAAATACAACACACTTTTCTATGCTATTTAGGGAGAACCTCCACAGCTAGAGACCACCATTCTATTCCCCTGTTATCCCCGCTTGACCCAGCTACACTTTTATTGCCTGAAAGGAATTGTGAAGCAAAAGGGTGAGCACAACTAGCCCAGTAAAGAATATCATGACTAAAGATAATTAAATTATCAATAGCATTCATCAGTAATAAATCAGAGATTTAGAACATATGGTAGATGATAAAACTTTTCACCATAGTTACGTGAATCAAGCAATCCATTAGAAGAGTCAAATAGACCATAAAGTCTATTATCTTCTCCATGTTAAAAATCCAACAACAATATTTTATCCTTGTAACATCAATCAATAGTTATGGTCCACAATCATATGAATAACTCATAATCATAATTGTGATTCTAAATTCCTCTTCGCATCCAGGTCGAAGATAATTTTCATCACATGTCTTTACCTGAAACATCAAATATCATGGTTATACCAAATCACGCCTCTGCTCATAATCATACTAATAAATTCATCTTTGCACTACGGGCCAAAGATATTCGTCAACAGATTCATCTTTTTGCACCATCGCCAAAGATATTCAACAACAGGACATCTTTGCACTACGGGCCAAAGATATTCAACAACAGATCATCTTTGCACTACAGGCCAAAGATATTCAACAACAGTTCATCTTTGCACTACATGCCAAAGATATTCAACCACAGATCATCTTTGCACTACAGGCCAAAGATATTAATATCTCAAAGAAATATATAATCATTTCAGGATTTATATAAACAATAATTATAACCATGTTGATCAATTCACCGTTGCACTTAAGCTAAAGATATTCAATTATAAATTCAATAGTCATGATCAAACTAGTCAACAATTTATCTTTGCACCACTGGCCAAAGAGAACCCATAGTCACGATCATACCAATAATCTACCCATCTTTACACTCAAGTCAAAGAGAATTCTCATCATTAGGGTTATAAAAATGTTATATATGTTAATAAAAATAATATAATCAACATATAGATTTAATCTCAAGAGTAAGATTCATAAATCAACGATAATTTGGTCAGAAAAAGAAACCAATTTTATTGTGAATAGTACCCGTGAATAGTAACTCGTTGAATAGTAACTCATGAATAGTAATTCATGAATATAAACTCGTGATAGTAACCCCGACATGAAAAAGGTAGAAATTCCACAATAAAATCCATACCAATATTTCAGTATAATGATATTGAAATAATAACATTTCTTAAACTTATAAACAATTTATTTTAATTGTTTACACTTTACTAATTAATGCATTTAATCATCCTAAAATGCCAAACTCATAAGATTTTATCACCAATAACCAAAACTCTCATCAAAAATCTGCATATACCTTATATAGGATTCTCAAGCCATAATATCCTATTTTCCAATTTTCTTACTTCACATAACATATTTAATTCAATTACTCATAACTAGTCCATTTTAATGAAAAATACCAAATCAGTTCCAAAAATATTTCTTTTCTAGGATTTATCAGAATATAGTCCCATATTGAACATATATTTTTCTCGGAATTTTTAAAATTCATTTACTATTTTTCATATGGCCAAAACTGCCGAATATTTAGATATTTATCATAAATTATACTTTTGTCCAAAAATTCTGAAATTTATAGAGTATACTGATGTTATATACATGTACTTCCAATAAAAATTTTTCCAATTTTAGAGTTAACCACAAGGAGTTATAAGGGTTTACTTTTAAAATAGTCTTTCCCCATAAAATTCATAACTCCTAATCTATACATCCAAAAATCACCATTTTTGGACACAATCTAGAAAACTCATCAAATTATCATTTCAAATTTTTCCAAAATATTTGAGAGTCAAAAAAATTACAAAACTGAAAAACATAATAACCGTTAAAATCCTTTACCTCAAAAGAGCAGTATTTCTGACCGGAATATCGGATGTAAAGCCGAAAAAACCTTGCACTGAATAGCAACTCTCAAAGTATCTAAATACTCACAAAAATATGCTTGATAATATAGAGAGAGAAAGAGAGAAATCTTATGTTTCTGGTGTGATTTTCAATTCTAACTTAGCCCTCTATTTATAGGAAAATGTTAGCACGCCGAAGCAGACTTGACTTGCTATTTGATGGCTTTACCTGCTACTATTGCCACCCGCCACATTTGAAATAAAATTCAGCACATTTCTTCACCAACCACAAGTGAGGCCTACTCAATTCTAGAATTTTCCACCAAAATCATTTATAAACCTAATTTTCGAATCAGTCACCTCTTAATATTCATAACAAATTATACGTTCATTTTTAACGGTTCAAAATTTGTGGATATGTACTCAACTTATATATGTCTAACATATCCAAAAATCACAACGATCCAACGGTCGGATTAAAAATTATAACTCATGCAATAGAGCTTTAAGAACACCGATTTGATCTTTTAATACCTCTAATCCGACAAAATACTGATAAAACACCTCAACATTAATTCCTTCATTTATAACCACATAAATAAATCCATCATTTATATTCGCATCAAATAAATATTTCCTTATCATATAAATCAATAATTAATTATTCACAAATAATATTACAGAATCACAATAATGACAACCAGGTGGTTCCCAGGAAAGAGGGGGCTTTCTGATAAGGATTTCTCCTCATCATGCGCCAATTAGGTGACCAAACTTCTCCTTGACAGAACTTTCTAGACATTGTCAATAATGCTATCTAATAATATTATTCAAATAATATTAATTATTGATCTGATAATGAAAAATATTGTGCAGTGAAAATTATTGAAACAACAATAATATAAAATATCAAAACGCAGCAATTATTGAATCAATAAAATAAAATATTGAACAGTAATTACTGTAACAATTATTGAGTAGTGTCTTCTTACGTAAGAATCAATAATTCAAAAATATTGTGCAATACCGCGTGCTACTATGCAACCACGCCAGACATCGTATTTTTAACCACCGTGTATTCTAACAAAGGTTAATTGTGAATAAATATGCCGTTATTTATAAAAACTCAAACTTGTTGTTTTCTTCATCCGACAGTTATTCTGTTATGGGGCCCATAAATTGGGCTGCTACCGCATGCATTTAATATTCCCCGACAACAAGAATATTCCACAACCAAACGAATATTCCCCGACAACAATGAGTATTTTATAACCACTTGTTTATTTTGAAAATTTTGCACATTTCACCCATAACCAAAACATTATATCAATTTAACCATTTACTGAATAATAATTATAAGAAAATTTGAATACTTTTATTTCATAAAATTCGGGGTCTTACAAAAATAATATCCCTGGGAGAAATAAAATGTGTGTTAACTGGCTAGTCGACGAAAGCGATTTGTCATAAAATTAAGTAAAGCTGTTGATTGATGTGATAAGTCACAAGTCAAAAAGTACACTGACACGAAGCTCCAAAAAGTCAACATCAGAGATATCAAAGTATCTGAGCATTAAATGTTCCAACAGATACTTATCAAAGGGAAGATTTTAATCGGACTAGAAAAGGAAATATCATTTAAAATACGAAAAGAGGATGATGGGTAACTGAGCGACAAATACAAGAAGAGGATCATCATAGAAAAATAACACAGTGTTGAAAGATGAAAAACATAGAGTAAGTAACATTCTACGATTGAAGATATGCTAAAGGCTGCCAAGTACAAAAAGAGAAGGAGATAAAAGAGAACATGGCAAAACTAAAATTCTAAGTATGAAGAAGTCATGTAGTTGATGTTGGTAACGTAAGAGTGGCAGATCAGAAGGCAAATCTTAAGCACCACTCTACGTTTCACCAGAAACACTCAGAGCCAACCACCTGAAGACGTAGAGCAGAATTCTACAATCCAAAAAGTGTTCAAGACTTCTAAGCACAAAAGAAAAAGAGCTTAATTGAATAGATTTGTAACACATCAACCATAATCATTAGTTATTGATGATAATCAGAAGAGTTCGAGCTTCAACAACAAATTTCAGCAAACACGAAGGAGGTGATAAAAAATGTTGTTAAGTATTATAAGATGAAGAGCATACAAGCCATCTTAGCATCACCACCAACACACTTTAAAATTAAAACAAGAAATAAGGTCAGAGGATCCTGATCTGAGTGATCGAATTGGGGTGGTTGGATCATGGTTTGTATGACCGAATTGGGGTCAGAAGATCCTGGTCTAAGTAACCGAATTAGGATCAAAGGATCCTGGTTTTAGTGAGTGAATTGTCGAGACTTAATGACTCGAAAAAACCTTACTGTCTCAGTTGTAAAATGGTATGTTGGGCCTATATCCTTAGTGGATATCCTACTTGTTGAGTAAAAGAGTGGAATATGAGTTTTTTAATCTCTGAACCACTTAAAACCTCCGATGACTTTTACTTTACGTCATTTACATTATGCTAGCTATAACTGCCATATCTTATATATGTTTGTCTATTAGTATAACTTATTTTAGAACTGAGATTTCTTAAAAAATCTTCAAGGGGAGTTTTCAAACTTATATTTCATTGTGCATAGATAATCTTGATTAATTAATTATTTGGTAATATTCAAATAAGTACTTGAAGAAGTTTGAAAGATCTATTCAACCCCCTTTCTAGATCTCTATTATGCCTCTAAGAAATAACGAAAAAGATCACTCACAAGCACAAATTGATTTTTGATTCATGGTCCCGAAGTGCTACTTAGGATCTGTTACACCACCTAAGGCTTGGCCTTGTAGGGTTCGACCTTTAGGCCTTACAAGGTTCGGCTAGGCCAAATCTGATCGACAATATTATCATATCCCAATAAGCTGTTCAGATTGACACACATCAGAGAGTGGAGAAAAGGAAGTAAATTGGTCAAAGACATTATCCAATAATTATCTCCTTCATTGTTAATTAAGAAATACTAGATCGGAAAGAGAATGAGGCAAAAAATTCAAATCGTAGTCGTCGTTAAGCTCATAACTTCAAAAAGTTTTCTTTACATCTGATTTTTTAAAGTAAAGAAAACTAGGGGTAAGAGGGACTCGATATAACTTCTACTTCTCATACTAAGGAAAGCACATTATACCATTCGTTTTAATTCGTTGAGATTTTCATCTACATGAAAAATTAGTATATGTGTGCATTAAAAAATTTATTCATGGTCAAGATACGGAGGAGTCTTCAATATATATATATATATATATATATATATATATATATATATATATATATATATATATATAATGATTGGTGATATTATTTTTCATGTAATTCCCAAGACATTAGACTTTTGCATGGGCTAATTAATTGTTCATAATGAGATGCATTTTATGTTCTTTTATCTTGTGCATGGATGGACTCTCATTAATGGTTATATTATCTAGTTAGTCCAGTAAGTGGCATGTATGACAAAATAAATATTAAATAATGATTTTGTAATGATAGATTACTCCACTTTTTTATTCATACTGACCATAAGTTAGAAATAAAATTGATCATCAATCAAAGTAATTTGGCCTAGATATGCATGGACATATATGAGTGAATATGATGCTAGGATAGGTCACTTTGGTAGAGCCCTCCTTATTAGAGGGTCGAACCCTCCTTGATCTCACTCATGTGGGACTTAAAAAAATGAATGAATATATAAAAGACTTCATAACCATGATTGGGATTTGGTTACCTCTTTAAATACATAGATTGACCGTCAATTAAAAACAGACCCAAGGAGGATTTGACTATTTGGGGCTCCGTAGAATTAAAGAACATAGCAGAACAAGGGCATAATTTTTTAATAAAAGACTATGGTAGAGAAATAACATAACTCACCCGAATCCTCCATCCTTGGTTGAATTCTGCATGGCCCGAGTCCTCCTTGGCCGAACCCAAGTTGCCCACTTTAGCCAAACCTAGATTCCATGGTCTAACTCTGTCCTTCTTGGTCGAAGCCACCAAATGGAGGGATTGAAAAGAATATGAAGATAAGGAATGTGTGGTGTAAACATGCCATCATGTATTTATGCATGATGTCAACGAAGCCTCTAAGCCTCGAATCCTGTTGTAACCTGGTAGTACACATGAGTTTACTAAGAATCAAGTTGGATGACACAAATGTATTAGGAACTCACCAAACATAGTTGAGAATAACTTAGTGGCACACCGGATCATCACATGGGTGACTTTGAATTAGAACAACTCAATAAATATGATGATGCTAAGATCTAAAGAAGATTGAATCTCACCAAGAGGAAATACATTATAATGGATCACGATTACTACCAAGGAAGGGCGGAGGTCAAATCTAAGGCCCAAAGACGTTATAACGACCGAACTATCATTGAAAGATGGACAACCCATATTCCTCACGTGTTCGGACCATAAGCTCAATCATTCAAGAGTTGTGTTATGCGAAGAATGAGAGACAACTCTCACCTTCTAAAAAAATTTGAAAATGTATTTCAAGAAGTTTTCTTTACTTTCGATTTCTCAAAGTAAAGAAAACTAAGGGTATTAGGACTCCATAATTCTAACTTTTCAAACGTGTACACATGTGTATATATATAAATGTCTATATGTACATATGTACACGTGTGTTAATATATAAATGTCCGTATGATTAACAAATATGGACAATATCCATGCATGTGTATATATATATATATATATATATATATATATATATATATATATATATATATATATATATATATACGAACATCCTCTAGAGTTGGAAGATGAGTTTAATGAACCATTTTCAAATGGTCTCCCCTTGGGAGAATGATTCAGGTGAAAGTACTGTTAACAAACTCAATTTTGAAAGTGGCCAAGAAGCAACTTCACAAGAAAGCGTCCTTGAGAGTTATAAGACGAGTTTAATGAACTTTTTTCAAATGGTCACCCTTTAGGAGGATGATTTAGGCGAAAGTGGTCAAGAAGAAACTTCATAATAGAGCTTGAAGGATGCTTGAGCTCAAAAAAACCCCTAAGGGTTCAACTCTTCCAACTTATGCCAATGAAGTTCCTTTCTTGACATAAGATTAACTACCGAACGAAATGAAGACCAGAACAAAAGAAATAAGCAAAAGAAGAAGAACTCAAGGGTTCCTCTCCTATGGTTTGACCCCTAGGGGACATACTCCTTTTTGAGCTCTGAATTGATTTCCCGATCGAAATTTGGTTCTAATAACTATCAAGGTGATTAAAACCAACGAAAGTGGAGAGATATACTGTAAGACCCCAACTTTTATAAATAAAGATTAAATTTTTTTGAAATATATTTTTGAATATTATGGTGTGGATATGATATAATGTTATAGTTGTGGTATTATTTACAAATTTTGCAAAGTAAGCAAGTGGTTATATAATATTCGATTGGTCGGGGAATATTCGTACAACGGCACAATCATTGGTAGACCCCACAACGAAATTATTGTCGTAGTAAGAAAACAACAGAATTATCTTTTTATAAAAATAACGGCGAAAGTGTTACCGTTAAAAAGCGTTGAACTACCCTAAGAGTAAAAGTACAAGATGTCTGGCGTGGTTACATAAGTAGCAAACGATATTGGTTATTGATGCTTACGTGAGAAGTCACTCGCTTATACTCAATTATTGTTACAGTAATTGCTGCATCATATCTCTCATATTATTGATTCAATTTTATTGTCACAGTATCATCTGCATAATATTTTATATTATTAAATCAATAATAGAGATGACAAAGTAATTCATATTATTATTTACAATATTGACAATGTCTAGAAGTTCACAAGGAGAGGTTTGGTCACCTAATTGCGGCGCCAATAAGGAGAAATCATTATCTAAAGCCCCTCTTTCACGGGAACGACACAGTTGTTAAATATTGTGAGTTATAATATTAATGATGAATAAGTTCGTGTTGATTAAAGATGAATTTGATAGTTCCATTGTGTTGGGATTATTAGTGTTAGTGGAAATCGACATCTATTTCGATGATAATTGATGTCTGGGGGTTATATTGATAAATTGGGTAATTTATCGGATAAATAAGCAATTAATTACTACTAATTCACATGCTTATATAACTATTTTTCACATGTGTGTACTATTGAATCACATTCATTTACTATTAGGGGAGTTGGTGCAAGTTTGATAATACTTACAGGACTAAATTAAAAATAAAAGAAAAGAGGAAGGTATTATACTGTAATATTCTAAGCCCCAAAACGTGCAATTATCAAAACTATATTTTCCTATAAATAGAAGCTCATTTCTTCATTATTCTTCACCAATTCACTCAAGCTATAGAGCATTTATTATAGAGAGAAAGTATAGAGAGAAAGAAAAAGAGACGTCTGCTACCTCACTACTCCAAAGATCCGGCTTTTTCTAAGGTAAGTGGTATTATTTCTTTAAATGTCGTCATGAAGAGAACTTCATTATTCCATTCTTTATCATTATGTTGGAATAACTTTGTCTATCTAATACAATCGCATACATGGTGAAATTCTTCTGTTATTCTGTTCTTTATCATTCTGTTGGAACATTCTATCTGTGCTTTACGCATGACCTGGTTCCGTTCTTTATCATTCTGTTGGAACATATTGTTTATGCTTTACACATGACCTGGTTCCGTACTTTATTATTCTGTTGGAACATCCTGTCTGTGCTTTACGCATGACCTAGTTCCATTATTTATCATTCTGTTGGAACATCACGCCTGCGTGCGTTTACGCACGACTGATTACTCGTTATTTATTATTACATTGGAATAACTTTTATGTAAGGGTCTATCGCATGCCTGGTGATTTCTTTTGTTATTACATTTGTTATTATACTCAGTTGGTTAAAGTTTTAACTTCTACACTCCATAAAATTAGTGGAATATCCTTGATATTTACGCTTCATCCAGTATCTTTCATGGAAATATTCTTCTGAACATTCTTGAATTTTACTCCACAAAGAAGTATCATGTTGACAATTTGGACGCTATTGATTCCTGGATCAAATAATTCTTGAACTTGTTTAATTGAATTCTTATATCATTGTCATCATCCTCATGTTTATATTTTGTTGAAAGTCATATGTGGCCTGTAGTGCATAGATGGACTTGGTATGATTATGACCATGGATTATTCAGTGTAATCATGACCGTAATGTTACAAATGATGTGGTAAAAGTCCTCATTGGCCCGTAGTGCATTGATGGACAGTTGTTGGCATGATCATGACCATTGATGAATACACGAATATCCTTGGCCCGAAGTACATGGATAATTTGTGGTTGTGATACTAATAAATATCCTTGGCCGTAGTGCGGGGATGATATGGATTATTTATTAAGCTGAGTCCCGACGATAAAAGTAATGAAAAACATTTTAAATCATAAAAGATAGTAGATTTTATTCTCTACTTGACTCTTTTAATGGATTGCTTGTTCCGTTGCAATTAAACTTGATGTTTGTTATATTTTATCAGTTTAACACTGTTGAAGACTAATGATAATTTATTTTGCATTATCTTAGTCATAATATTTCTTATTGGGTTAGTTGAGCTCACCTTTTTACTTTCATTGTTCTCTTCAGGAAATGAGAACGTAGTAGGGACTAGTCGGGGAACGGAGTGACGGTCCAGACGATAGCATTAGTAGTCCTCACTATTCTATGAAATAGTGTGTTAATAAATGTATTGAGGACTTATTTTGAGTTTTAATACTGTCTAGAAGACAATATTTGTATTAAAACTCACAGCTCATGTTGTATATTTAAGATTGTATTTGTATTTTTTACCATATATTTGGCGACTCAAGATGGGTGATGTATACTTGTTTTGGGGGGCGTCACATATACATTGAGACTTAGGGATGATCTCCCTTAAGTCTTTCGTGAGATAGAAAACTACTCAAATGGGCCAAAGATCGTGACGCCATAACAAAGGTATGTATGACATCAATCCAAAAGGACATAAAAAGATTTCCATAGACACATAATGTGGCTTAAAAATATAAATGTCCAAGACTACACCCTAAAGCTTGATCACGAGAAAAACAAATGCTCAAACTAAATTTCAAGATAATGATGGACAACCCAAACACTAGTTCTACCATCGAAAATCTCTGAGTTGTAGAGACAAAAATATCACAAATCCTCCTAATATGGTGGTCCACCAAAAATGGTGGTTTAAGTCCCCAAAAGTATCCCTTGCTAAGAAATTAGATGACCAAGAGAGGAGGCACAAGAATTGATGAATTAAAAATATACCTAAGATGGTGGTCCTGAAAGTAGTATGCATACAAGCCAATTATGTATGATGATAAGGCATATACTTTGTAAACGATCTTATTCATTTATTAATAAAAGTATTTATTTACTGAAGGCACTTAATTATCTACATGGTGTTGTTTTTAATAATATGTGATAAACTCATAGTTTTAAGCAATGCTTTTAGAATCATGATGAGATCATGCCAATGAAATTTAAATTCTTAGATAGCTTAAAAACTAAAATGTTCCCAATCGATGGATTACTAAAAAGGGAATTAGTGAATCCAGATAAATTGGTGCACACGTTGCTTGCTCATTGGATAAGAATGATTGATCTCATGATTTCATTTGTGTGGAGATATTAAAGCAAGTATGCATGTGCTTATTGGAGAATAAGTTCACTGAACGTGGCTCTCTAAGGAATACCTAATGGAATTTTACTTGTCTGTCAATAGGAATTCCTGAAGTGATAGTATTACAAGTGATCATTAGACTTGAGATCATCATAGTATCTTGTGTATGATAAGTTGTACTTTGACATGTCCCATAAGACCCTTAGGATATATCAATAGGTATGCTTGGGTGTAATAAGTTATATATGGAGATAATAAATGATCAATAAAGAATCTACCGCTTTTAGTTAAAGAAGAGAAATGTCATATGTGATTCAATAAATGACAACCCAAGAATCCTTGTCCAAGGTGGAATGAAATTAGAAAGGAGTTTCTTATTTGCATTATTTGAAGTTATGAATTTAAGAATCGAAATATATATAATTAAATGAAATAAGAATTAATAGTAGTTCCATGTATTTAATTGGGATATTATATGGTTGAAGGATTGAATTGTACGGTAATTATTTACTCAAAAGTTCTTTTATGATTAATGTTGAAATTTATATTATCTGGAAAGTCGTTGATCGCTAAGAAGGCTTATCCTTATTGTAGAATAAATGTTATTTATTTAAATAAATTAATATTTTAATTTATTTATTTAAATAAGATTAGAATTGTTCTAATTGATTTATTCACAACTAGTTTAATATGGAGAATCTAAAGGGTCACACCATAAAAAAAATATTTATTTAAGAAGTAAATGACATAATCGTAATAATAAGTTAAGTGTATTTAATTTAATCTATGGTGATAGAATAAATTAAATAGCTTAATATTTATTATTTAATATTTTAGAAATATTAAATATAAATTAATAAGAGGAGTCTTATTATTATTATTACTATTATTATTAAGTTAATTCTAAAGGTGTTTGAGAATTAATTAATATAAGTACTCTCATATATTCCTAATAAGATTAGGACGATAATTAATTAAAATGTTTAATTAATTAGTTCTAATGAGATTAGGAAACCTAATTAATTAAATAAAAACCATATTCCTAAATAGTTTAGGAGGGTTCCCTACATCTATAAATAAGAAAGTCTTTTTTATGGAGAGAGAGTGAAAACAATTTACACACTTTATTTCAAGAGTTGGGAGAGTACACATTTTCTATTGAGATAGGAAAAACTAGGGTTTAGCCAAACACCCTTCTTATTGAGTTTTTGTTCTTCCTTAAGTGGATCACTTATTGAGGTCAAACGCTTGGGTGGCTAACTTGGATCAAAGGAAAGAATTCAATCTCGCGTATTCTAGGAGTCGAACTTGTACTAGGAGTCGAACTTATACCTGAGGAAGCTCGAATCTTCAAGGGTATGAATCTAATCTCTTTTCTTCTTCGTTTATATTGATAATTAAGCAAAAAAACATGATCATGGTATGAGATTATATGAAAATTTTAAATTTCAACTTATCACACTTTTTTTCTTTTTTATATGATTTGATTATGTAACCGCGCTATATACAATCCTAACAGTGGTATCAGAGCCAAACTTTGTACTAATTGTCGATTTTATGATTCCATTTATGAATTGATATGCGATTGAATCGAAATTTCAGAGCAAAATGAAGTTTTCTTTTTTCGCTTGGCTATGACCTTACCACGCCCTAGTTCACTCGACGCCGCGTCATTATGATTTCCAAAATCCGATCTATCTTCACACCCGGATTTCGTACATCACGAGTACATTTCATTCCAAACATACATCATTATACAACTAAATATAATAACATACATTCTCAAATCCTAGGTTCTATTACCTTAAAACCACGTTCATTACAAATAATGATAATTATATTATTCTTTACATCTTACAAGAGTGGCTTTCATCCGCCACAAAAGATACATCACAGTTCAATAAACTAATCTATATTTTAATTAACTATTTTACATTACAAGTCTTGACTTGATCTTCACGCACATTCATATACTGAATGACACTTCATCAGGATACCTGTCAACTTGATCTTTATAGGATCCTTAGTTCGTTCTAACATCGTTCGCTGAAAATATTTTTATTTAAAGCAAGAGTGAGCATTCAATTGCTCAGCAAGTCATAGTAGTTGAATAAACAAAATCAAAAATTTAAACATTCTTTTAAAACTTTAATAACCGAACAAAGGTTATGAAGCAACTCAAATAACAGGAATAAACTCTGATTCTTATCATTTTAAAATATTAGTCACCTTCACTTTTACATACTTTCATTCTTCTACCTTTTTCATGCACATTTTATCTGGCTAGAATCATTAACACAGACTTAACAATAACTGTTCATGTATAAACAGAACTTCTTCACATTAAACAATTCAATCACAAAATAGTTCAATTCACAGAAACACCAAAGTGTTAAAATTATGGCACAAGGCCTCAACATTCTACCACCTTGTATAAACATAACACATTTGCATATAAGTAAAATTTTCTCAAGTTCAACATCTTAGAAAATTTAAGAAACTAACATTTATGTTAAAAATGAATGAAGTAAGGAAACTTGACTTGTGCACAGTTTTAACTTATAGTTTACGTTGAACTGCTCATTGATATTCCTATATATCACATAAGGAATAACACATACGAATTAGTCATATACTTGACTTACGCATTTGTTTAAACTTAACTTTAGTTCTTGTGGTTCGCGTTCTTGTAATCTAAGTTTACGCAACCAACTTCTAGCTTCATTCCTTCGGTTGTTATGACATACAGAGATGCTATAACCTTACAATCATCTCTACAATAGATTTACATTATCTTATCTTTCCTTCTTTATAACTTAACTTGTTCGAAGCATTACAACTGTAATGTTCGTTAAGTTAATTATCATTCCTTATGGATTTCTAACAAATAAATGTCATCCCTCAGAATTATCCATTAACGTCTATGTCGTACAGTCATTTGTATGCCAAGAACGAACATTCAATTTTAAGACTACATGTTCGTAGCTTTTAAGCATTTACATTATCTCCTCTTTATATCTTACAACGTCCGGTTCATTTAACTCGGAACATTATCCAAGTTATTACCATTAACTCGGCTTGTTCAACGTTTATACGTTAATCGTTATTCTTCATTATCTCACGTTCAAACCATACACAATGTGTATGATAAACACGTTTAACTTACGCTTACACTCAACACCTCCACGTAGGTTTAAGGTTTTACGTTTACGTTTCATTCTATCATCTTCTATCCGACTAAAATCAAATCATCATTAATCTTATTACCGTTCATTATAGTTTTCTTGATAATTTAATATCTTACTTTACTTACATTCATCAACATCTAAGTCATATAACCAATGTATGCTTAGATCGTTCGCTCGACACGAATACGATTTACGAATATTGTTTACGTACTTTTCATTTATGTTGTTCATCTTTTAATCATTCATTCAACCTTTACTTAAGGTTCTAATCACTTTCCATAGCGATTCATTACATGAACATCACGTTCATCATCATCTCTTAATGTCTAAGACATACTGTTCGTGGTATGCTAAGACCGATCATTTAACATAATAACTTTGCGTTTAGATTGAAAATTAATTTTGGTGGGAAATCAATTTTTGGCGGAAGAAAATTTTCAACCTGGACGGATGGACATAAAAGAATGATATGGAAGAGTGTGAGAGAGAAGAGAGAGAATATTTATTAAATAAGGGTATTTTAGTCTTATACAATAACTTTTTACTCATATTAGTAGCTTCCTTAATCCATGTGCAAAAACTTTAAACGACACTTATTTAGGAAGGAAGGGAGTATTTTGGTTGGATGATATGAAAAGATGTTGTATATATATGTTTATGGGTTTGTGTAATCCATTTTATATCATCTAAAAGTTATTTTAGATTAATCAGATTCATGATAATATGTTGAAAGATGAAGATTAGAGTTTTGTTGTAAATATATGTGTTTTGGCTTATTTTGAGGTCAAAATTGGTTAGGAATTCAAGTTATAATCTGCAAATTGATAATGGAAGTTGTTAATATGTTGAAAAATGAGAACAATGAAGGTTTAATGGATTAAATTTGTTATGAATTGAATTCGTGGTGAACTATTACACTAAACATGTTAAAATATAAAAATTTAGTATGAACTTGAAATTGAGACATTAGAATGGTTGGTTAATGTGTTTAGAAGATGCTGATTTTTTGGTATGTTATAGTTTCAGAAATTAAGAGTCTATAAAATCAGAAACGGACTCATTTGAACGTATATTGATCAAGTTATGAAGATTTGATGAAGGAATGGTCAAAAGTCGTGAGGAACAGAAATCTGGGCAACCTATTCTACAAATCCAAGTAGCATCGTCAGTAAATAGCCTATAATCTGAATCTTTATTTACTTGACCGACCGTATCAACGAAGACCCAAGCCCAGCACCGTAGCGCCAGTTGACAGTCCAAACTGGGCCCCGCAATGTCGGGCCCTAGTCAGGCGCAAACATGAGCTTTTAATTGCATGTTTTAAAGAAAACTTAATATTAAAAATTCTAATGAATATTATGTTAGGTTTGTAATATTCATGAACGCAATCAAATTGCACAAAATAAGCGAAAACGTGGAAAAATCAGAGTTTAAAAAAAATTACAAACCATATACCCAGATCATCCTTTATGCACAATTATTAATGAAACGAAAAGATAACGAATAAGAATCATACCCTTGAAGATTCGAGCTTCCTCATGTACGAGTTCACCTCCTAATCCTTTTGCGTTCAAATTGAATCCACCGGGTTTGGTTCCTTCCTTTGATCAACGTTAGCCACCCAAGTGTTTGGCCTCTAGAGGTGATCCACCAAGAAAGAAGAAAGATTCAAGAAGATGGTTGTTTGGCAAAACCCTAGTTTTTCTATCTCTCATAGAAAAAAGCGTACTCTCCCAACTCTTAGAATTACGTACGTTTGATATCTGATATAAGACTCCTCTTATAAAGATATCAGGTAACCCTATTTAATTAAAAATAAGGTATTATTTATTTAATTAAACTCTTTTAATTAAATGGGCTCCCTAATCTTATTAGGGATAATTAATTAAACTCCTTTAACTAATTTTCCCTCCTAATCCTATTAGGAATAAATGAGAGTACTTATATTAAATTAATTCCTAAACTCTTTTAGAAATTAAAATAATAATAATTGTAATAATATTAATAAGACTCATCTTATTAATTTATATTTAATATTTCTAAAATATTAAATAATAAATATCAAGCTATTTAATTTATTCTATCACCATAGATTAAATTAAATATACTTAACATATTATTACGATTATGTCATTAACTTCTTAAATAATTATTCTTCCTTTTATGGTGTGACCCTTTAGGTTCTCCATATTAAACCGATTGTGAATAAATCAATTAGAAATGTTCTAATCTTATTTAAATAAATAAATTAAATTATTAATTTATTTAAATAAATAATATTTATTCTACAATAGGGATAAGCCTCCCTAGCGATCAACGACTTTTTCGGATAATATAGATTTCAATATTAATCATAAAAAACCTTTGAGTAAATAGTTCTGCATGAATTCAATCCTTCCACCATACAATGTCCCAATTAAATATAAGACATGGAATTACTCATCAAGTCTTATTTTATTTAATTATATGTATTTCGATCCTTAAATGCACAACTCCAAATAATACAAATTAGAAATTCCTTTCTAATTTCATTCTGCATTGGCCAATGACTACTGGGTTGTCATTTATCGAATCACATAGGACATTTCTCTTCTTTTACTAGAAGTGGTAGATTCTTTATTGATCATACATTATCTCCATGTACAACTTATTATACCCAAGCATACCCTTTGATATACTCTAAGGGTCTTAAGGAATAAGTCAAAGTATAATTCATCATACACAAGATACTATGATGATCTCAAGTCCAAGGATCACTTGTACTACTATCACTACAGGAATTCCTATTGACAGGCAAGTAAAACTCCATTAGGTATTCCTTAGCAAGCCACGTTCAGTGAACTTATTCTCTAATAAGCACTTAAATACTTTCTTTAGTGTCTCCACACAAATGATCATGAGATCAATCATCCTCATCCAATGAGCAAGCAACGTATGTACCAATCTATCCGGATTCACTAATTCCCAATTTAGTAATCCAACGATTGGGAACTATTTTAGTTTTAAGCTTTCTAAGAATTTAGATCTCATTAGAATGATCATCATCATTATTCTAAAAGCATTGCTTAAAACTATGGGTTTATCACATATTATAAAATAGCATCATGTAGATAATTAAAAGCCTTTAATAAATTAATACTTTTTATTAGTAAATGAATAAGATTGTTACAAAGTATATTCTTTATCATCAAACATGATTGGCTTATGTGCATACTACTTTCAATCTCCCACTTTCACTAAAGCCAATCATCATGGTATCTCATAGTCTTCTTCTCTAAGTGACGATTATCCTGCTGTTGGATAAGCTTCAGTAAATGGATATGTAATGTTGTTCTTGAGAGTCCACTATCTCTATAGTGATTTCCCATCTTTCAATGATTCTTATAATCAAATGAAAGTGCCACAACACATGTTTAGATCCAAGATGAGACTTAGGAACTATTCCTAGTTCTGTAATGAAATTTTCATCCAAACAATCAACTTGCATCTTCATTTATAGTTATATACTTTGTCTTTATCACTAAACCAACAACTCTTTGCTGTTTGGAACCTTTCCAATTCACTGCACCACCGTTCAAGGTAACGCTTTACCTTAAAGTGGATTTTCTGTCGTCTTAGTCTGTCTGAAGAAACTTGAGTATGTTAAGCCTTATAGTTTTAATTCAGACCCACTATAAATCTGATCACATCCCTAGTGTCGATTAAGAACTTTAAGATATTTTTCACTGTCTTACAGTGATCTTCTCCAGAATATGACCGATCAACATCAGGTCTCGTATATTTCATTGCATACATGATAGTTACTCATGTGATCTCTCTTTTATGAGTCTATGAGGACTATTAAGAGAGATACACTCCAAGGCTCATCAACATGAGACTTCCCTTGGAGTTTGTCATGCTAAACGACTTTAGCATCAAATGAATATACGTTCCTTGGGTTAAGATACTCTTCCCAAATCATTCATGGAGTGTTTAGACAACTTTATCTTTACTGATTGTAGCATTGGTATGTCATTCCTTATCCGTAGTATATCAACATATAATACTAGGAATGTCACGACGCTCCCACTGACCATTTTGTACACACTAGGTTCATTCTTGTTTTTGATAAAATCAAACTCTTTTGATTGTCTCATCAAAACTAATGTTCCATATTTGAGAAACTTGCTTCAATCCATTTCTCTGAGTGTCTACAACTCTTCCCTCATCGTATGTAACTGGATCATCATCTTCTATGATGCGTACCTAATCATCATCATCTATGATGAATCCATACCTTCTAGGTATCTTCGGTACTTTTCCAGATTTACAATTCGGTTGTGGTACAATAGGTCTATCTATAGGTTCCTCTTATTTGACTTATAGTGATTTATGGTTCTTGAACTCTTCAAGATTCTATTATCCTCCCACTAGCCCCTTCAATGATAAACACCTTTATCTTAGAAGGCAGCGTGTTTCATAACAAACACCTTTTGCTAAGTAGGATTATAAAACATATACCCTAAACTTGCTTTAGGATGTCCCACAAATTGACACTTGTCAAATCTTGTCCCAAGCTTATCCTTTGAAACCTTTTCACATAAGTTGGACAACCCCTTATCTTAACATACTTAAGATTAGGAATCCTCCCTGTCCATAACTTTTATGGAGTCTTAGGGACGGATTTTGAGGTTACCTTTTCGTAGATATATAGCCATTTCTAGGACATTATCCCAGAAGGATATTGGAATGTCGATAAAATCATTATGGACCGCACCATGTCTAACAAGGTACGATTTTTCCTTTCAGATACATCAATCAATTATTGCGTATTAGGAGGCGTCCATTATGAGAAAACCATTTGAGATGATTAAGAAACTCATTGCATAAGTATTCCTTCCTTGATCCGATCAAAGAATCCTAATACTTTGCCAATTTCTTTCACTTCTGAATTCTTTGAACTTTTCAAATAATTAACACTTGTATTTCAGCAAATAGACACATTCAACTCTTTGAATGATCATCTCCTTTTTTTATACTAGTTTGTTCAATTTGCAAAATATATTGTCACGTAAATCAAGTACACAAAATTCATTAAGTAATATTCCAGTTTTATACAAAACATTATTATTATAAATAGAACAACAATTGTTCTTAATTATAATACCAAAGAATTTATTGTCCAACAATAAAATGAAAATAATGTTTCTAACAAGAACTGGGATACAATAACAACTTATTGACTTAATAGATTTGCCCGTAGGCATTGCTAAACTATAAGTTTTTATGGCTAATGTGGCAACCTTTGCTTCATTTCCCACACATAGGATTACTTATATTTCTTTAGCTTTCTACTTCTGTTTGGTCTCTTCATAAATCTATATTTATGATAAGCAAAGTCGGTATCCAATACCCAAGTAGAACCTTGACTTAAAGAAAAATTTATTTTAAATCATGAACAAATTTGTATTTGTAACCGAAACTTCACTAAGCTTCTTTTGGTTAGCCTCTGCAAGATGTTTCTCGCAGTTTCTTTTCAGTGTCCAGACTTATTGCAGTGGAAGCAAACTCCTTTGCTATCCGTATCAGTTTTGTTCTTTTTATCCTTTGTTTTTGCCTTTCTATTTACCTTCTTTGAATCGTTCTTCTTTTCAAAAGATCATTTGGCCCCTACCAGTAAGACATGGTCTTTCTTGGTTGAAAAGTGACTCTCAACATTTTCAACATGTTAAGCAAATCAGCGAGGCTGATATCTAACTTGTTCATATGAAAAATTCACAACAATTGTGAAAGGAGTCAGGGAGTGAGTGCAAGATCAAATCTTTGCTCAACTCTCCATCCATGACAAAACCCGTTGTCCTAATTGATCAATCAAATTGATTATGTTAAGGACTTTTATCTGTACTGTAGTGTCGGTGATTCTAGATCGAAAAAGCTCCTTAGATATCTGATATCTTTCAGTCCTACTTTCTTCACCATCAACTACTTGATGTGCAGGAATATAGTAAGAGCATCCATAGTTTCATGCTGACGCTGAAGCTCGTTACTCAAGGATGCGAACTTGATGCATTGAGCCAACTGTGCATCATTTTGTCACTTTCTAAAAGTAGTAATCTCTTCCTCAAATGCATTATCTGCAACTATTGCAGGGATAGGCGTATTAAGGACATAAGATAGCTTTTCAGCCATGAGAACTATTCTCAAATTCCTTAACCAATCCGTTTAATTCGGTCCGATTAATTTAGCATCTAATATGCTACGCAGTGATAGTAATTTAGACATTGTAAAATTCTGTAAATGAATTTATAATTAACAACATTTTAGCATACATTCTTTTATTAATTACCAAAATAATTTAGGTCTTGTTTTAAATTGGCATCTCCCACTATTTTCATCAAACTATATTACCCTCACTTATATAGTTCGGCAAAATCTAATTAAAGATTTGCTAGTGAGAATAAGGATCTCATTTCAAATGTATATAGCCTTGTGGTGACACAACAAACTATATATAAATAAATAGGTAGACAACTCTTGTCAATTGCATCAACTATGCAACTCCTTGTATTTTGCCTCTTAAATTATTTTGATCAAGTGGTGGCACATCCGAATCAAAATTATCCAAGTTAAGTCCAACCTAGCACTCCATATATTCAAAAAAGAAAAATATTGTTCTTGTGGTGACACAACAAAATAACATTGTTCAATTTTTTTTATAAGTATCAAATGTGATAAAATTATCATCTCAAAGAATTAAGATAAGCCTTGTGGTGACACAACAAACTTATAATAATTAATTGATACTCTATTATTTTTTATCATGCTAGAAGGCGACGTTCGATATTCCAATATCTTTGAACGCTTAGGACTTAATATAAAAAATTTGAGGGGTTTATTATTAATTTGTCTCATCTTGTTTAGCGCGCATGCACATATATATATAAAATACGCGTCATATTAATTAAATGCAAAGCATGTTTGCATAATATATAATATATATAGTATAAGCATGCACATATAGAATACTATATTCTATCCGGATTGATTATGAACTTTTATTCTAGTTTTGTTCACTAGAGCCACCAAGTGAACCAAAAGGTCAAACCCTAGGGGTGCAAGAATTAATATTTAAATATAACTATTACATTTAAACCCGAGCTCCATTACAAATGAGTCTTCAAGCGCTCCTTGCTCCTTGATCTCCAATTCTTCAAAATTAATTCTAATTATTCCTATTACAAAATTATTTAAAATAAATAGAAACCTTGATTAGCAGTCAAGAAAAAGTACATAAGAGGGAGATAGAATTTACATTAAGAAAAAATTAGAGAAGACGAGGTACGCAGACCCCATTTAATAAAACTCATACATTCATGCATCCAACTAAAATAAAATTCAATCACATTGGTCAATAGTCCATAATCAATTCCATTTATTATCATACACATCACCATACGCATCAATAAATAACATTCATCTCATGAATAATAAACATTCAATATATACATTGATATCATTTAATGGGCAAATTTAGTTAGTATAAAATCTAATTTTGAATCAAAATAAACTCTTTTATTTTAATCCAAATTTAAATAAAAATAAATCTTTTTATTTTAATTTATCCAATTTTGAATAAAATAAGCTATTTTATTTTAATCAAATTCGTTAATCAAAATAAACTCCTTTATTTTAATTAATTATGGAATCCAATTTCAAGTAAAAAAAACTCCTTTGCTAAAGAAAATACGGATTCTCTTTCCTATTCACAAATAAACCATTTTATTTTGAATAATATGAAATCTTATTCCATATCTAAATAAACTCTTTTATTTAAGAAAATACAGATTCTCTTTCCTATTCACAAATAAACTCCTTTATTTTGAATAATATGAAATCTTATTTCATATCTAAATAAACTCTTTTATTTAAGGAAACATGAAATCCAATTTTAACTCCAATTAGTTATCATATAATCCAATTCCAACTCTAATTAGTTAGCATGAAATCTAATTTTAAAATTAAAATAAAATCTTTATTTTAAAATTAAAATAAACTTTTTATTTTAATTATAAAATAATTAAGAATATATATATATAACTATTATATATATATATATATATAGTTACAGGTTGTATAAATATTATATATATTATATTATATGCGAATAACATGTCTTTCACGTCCAGGAACATAATACAAATATAAAGTAATAAAATCAACTTCATGGAGCATGCAAGAATCCAGTATATCAACATGCGATGTGCGGACAGGAAACAGGATTTGCGAATTGGTTTTTCCTTTTTTTTTTTTTTTAAATAAATTTTATACAACAAAATTATGTCCAATTAAATTATTCTAAACACATATCAATATACATATTAAATTAAAATAATTAATAATTCGCATAAAGGTTTGGCTCTGATGCCACTATTAGGTTTGTAATATTCATGAACGCAATCAAATTGCACAAAATAAGCGGAAATGTGGAAAAATCAGAGTTTAAAAAAAATTACAAATCATATACCCGGATCATCCTTTATGCACAATTATTAATTAAACGAATAGATAACGAATAAGAATCATACCCTTGAAGATTCGAGCTTCCTCAGGTACGAGTTCACCTCCAAATCCTTTTGCGTTCCAACTTGAATCCACCGGGTTTGGTTCCTTCTTTTGATCAACGTTAGCCACCCAAGTGTTTGGCCTCTAGAGGTGATCCACCAAGAAAGAAGAAAGATTCAAGAAGATGGGTGTTTGGCAAAACCCTAGTTTTTTTATCTCTCATAGAAAAGAGCGTACTCTCCCAACTCTTAGAATTACGTACGTTTGATATCTGATATAAGACTCCTCTTATAAAAATATCAGGTAACCTTATTTAATTAAAAATAAGGTATTATTTATTTAATTAAACTCTTTTAATTAAATGGGCTCCCTAATCTTATTAGGGATAATTAATTAAACTCATTTAACTAATTTTCCCTCCTAATCCTATTAGGAATAAATGAGAGTACTTATATTAAATTAATTCCTAAACTCTTTTAGAAATTAAAATAATAATTATTTTTTCTTTTATAGTGCGACCCTTTAGGTTCTCCATATTAAACCGGTTGTAAATAAATCAATTAGAACAATTCTAATCTTATTTAAATAAATAAATTACATTATTAATTTATTTAAATAAATAATATTTATTCTGCAATAGGGATAAGCCTCCCTAGCGATCAACGACTTTTCAGATAATATAGATTTCAACATTAATCATAAAAGAACCTTTGAGCAAATAGTTATCGTACAATTCAATCCTTCCACCATACAATCTCCCAATTAAATATAAGACATGAAATTACTGTCAAGTCTTATTTTATTTAATTATATGTATTTCGATCCTTAAATGCACAACTCCAAATAATACAAATTAGAAACTCCTTTCTAATTTCATTCTGCCTTGGCCAAGGACTACTGGGTTGTCATTTATCGAATCACATAGGACATTTCTCTTCCTTTACTAGAAGCAGTAGATTCTTTATTGATCATATATTATCTTCATGTACAACTTATTATACCCAAGCATACCCTTTGATATACCCTAAGGGTCTTAAGGAATAAGTCAAAGTATAATTCATCATACACAAGATACTATGATGATCTCAAGTCCAAGGATCACTTATACTACTATCACTACAGGAATTCCTATTGACAGGCAAGTAAAACTCCATTAGGTATTCCTTAGCGAGCCACGTTCAGTGAACTTATTCTCTAATAAGCACTTAAATACTTGCTTTAGTATCTCCACACAAATGATCATGAGATCAATCATCCTCATCCAATGAGCAAATAACGTATGTACCAATCTATCCGGATTCACTAATCCCCAATTTAGTAATCCAACGATTGGGAACTATTTTAGTTTTAAGCTTTCTAAGAATTTAGATTTCATTAGAATGATCATCATCATTATTCTAAAAGCATTGCTTAAAACTATGAGTTTATCACGTATTATAAAACAACATCATGTAGATAATTAAAACCCTTTAATAAATTTATATTTTTTATTAATAAATGAATAAAATTGTTACAAAGTATATGTTTTATCATCAAACATGATTGGCTTATATGCATACTACTTTTATATTATACACTTAATAAAGTATAATGAGAGACTTAAAATACTTTAACTTCATATTAAGTATCAGTTAAAAGATGAAATTGGAAAGAATGATATGAAGGTTTATTTAAATAATAATAATAATAATAAAGCTTATTCACATAATGTGATAAAATGAGAGGCCTTAAAAACTTAATTAGATGATAAGTAAAAGGTATAAGGTTACTTAATGAATTAGATGATAAGTAAAAGAGATAATGTTACTTAATGAATCTTAATCAATGTTATTGAACATGAGCCTCATAATATGGAGGCATGTCAAGCCTTAAGCACTTAAGTTAACATTAAGTGTAAATTAAAACGGGATGTAAAGAGAAGTAAAAGGAAGTGCAACGTAATTGAACCGAATTTACAATAAGGAGTCTTAGAAAGCCTTAAACACATAATTGAATAATGTGCATCAAATAAAAGGAAGGATTATGGATTATAGAGTAAAGTTTACATAAACAACTACTAAGTGTTATTATGTGGCTAATAGCACTACAAGAAAAAGGCCTAACAGCGACACATATGTTCATATCCTAAATTTCTATCAATATTAGTCTGGTCATACATATGATATGTTTGGATGTCATACTTGAACAGAATCAGACACAACATTGTAATGCACTAAATATTTAACATTCCAGAATTTTAAATGTAATATTAAATATTTATTGATTTATATAAATATTTAATGGATGTGATTATCGTTGAATAAATATTTGTTCTGATTTAATTTTGTTTAGTTAATTATTTATTAAATAAATAATTGATGAATTAAGGAAATGATTATTATATTGATATTTCAATTTAATGGTTAATTATTTGTATTGAGTTATGTGATTAAATGATTTATTTAATTAATTGTGATTTGATTTAATTAAAATAAATATGAAATCTTGATTAAATATAGTGTGACAAATAACTATATTATAAGGAGTTATTAAAATAAATTAAAGTAGTTTAATTTAGTTTTTGCCAAACAAGGCTTAATATATTAATTCTTTAATATTTAAAGGGTTTTTGTCAAACAAGCCTTATGGCTTTTGAAATTTCTAGATTTTTTAAAATAAATTAAAATAATAAATATAGTGTAATTATAACTTATACGTTATAACTGATATCCTAATTAGTATTAGTATTAAGGTTAATCAGTTTATTTGTTTACGCTTAAGTTAGTCTAGCCAATATACTGAGAAGAGAGAAGAGAAGAGAAGAGAGCTTGACACAGAGAATTGAGAAGGAGTTTGAGAGAATTTGAGAGAGAACGTAAGCAATTTCCAGCAATTAGCAAGGATTATATTAGCAAATTGAAGGTATGTTCATAATATTAGTATTTTATATATACATGTATGAATTTACGGCATAAAGTTTCAAACTCTGTGAATTCTAGTTTTCTGTGAAATGTGGTTACGTAATATGTTGATGATAATTAGTTATAGTTATGATTAGAGATTATGTTTAAACAACAATTGCATGCTAATTTCGGATATCAGTAGAAATATTTATCAGTATATGGAATTTTCATATGTTCATGAAAAGTATCAATTCTAGTGGCTAATTAGTATGTGAAATTGTAAATTGAAGCTTGTATATGTTAGTTCATTGAGATACGAACATAACGTAATTTGAATGAGATGATTTGGTCATGTTTTGAAATCACAGTGATGATTTTTAGGATGAAGTCAAGAAAATTGAGTTTTTCATGAAAACATGAAAATTGAGAAATTAAAATAGTTTTAGTGATTGTTAAATTATGCTAAGTGGTTAAATATGTTAGCAATCATGTCTATGATAGTTGTATATTTATTTTTTGTGTTATTATCCTTTGTTTGGTGGGTGAAATTAGGTGTTAGTTGGCTTAAGAAAAGTCTTAAAAACTCTATTCTCGCAAAAGCGAAGTTCTTAGCGTCACATGGCCCTTAAGCGCAGGCTTGTACTGGTACCGCTGCCCATGGTCTCCTGAAGATAAAAACTTCATGGCTGCCACATGAAAGTGCCCATTTCCAAACACTAAAGTCTGCTAATTCTGCAGACTTTGGTCATTCTTTGTGGCTTAACTAGAGGTTATGGTAATGTGTCCAACATGTAACAACAAGGCTAATACTGAGTTGTGTTATATGTATTATGAATTCAAAGTTGCAAAAATGATTAGTAAATCAAAAATGCGTTATGTGATAACCTAGTTTATACAATGAACGTTAGTTAAGTGTTGTGATGATTAACACTTGGAAATTCTGAAATATAAATGGTAGCTTAAGACTTGTGCTAAAATAACAAGTTTAGCTAGTAATGCGTTTTATATTGAAAATTGAATATTAGTATGTCTAATAGATGTTGTGGTTTTAATATTGTGTATAGCTGAACGTGAGTTTAATATTTTAGCTTACGCTCGAGGCAAGTTTTCTAACTCTACACTTCCGTTGAGTTAGTTTATTATCATATTGTATAACTTCATGCTTGTGATTGAGCAAACTTTTTATCTTAACTGTTATTGAATAAATCAATTGTCCTAAGATTCATTCTAACTTGTTTACAGTTAAGCAAGTTTCTTAAGTTCTATTATTGTATAATGAACGTAGTTTTGAACTCTTGTCTCTATTATTGAACTGTTTTAATTCTTTGCATGAGTTAATACATTATTGGGCAAGTTTTTAGTTTCCAGCTTTCTATCAGTTAAATGTACGTTCAGGAATTTTGTTTCTAATTTTATAAGACTCGAACCTTAGCTTATTTTACTATTCAAGCAATGGTTAACCATTTTATTCATTTTATTGAATGCTTATGCTCTATAGTTATTCCAAGCATGAGTTTAATATGTGGAATCAGTTCATTTATGATTCTCAAATGTTCTAAGTTATGTTGTTATTAAACAATTGTTGCATTATCAAGCGTTGTTGATTCAACTAGTTCCCTAGTTGATGATTATTAAACTTCAAATACCCTTGAAAGCTTATCCAAACCAAACTTTCTTTGGTGCGGACATGTACTCTAAATACTGAGATGAACAACCCTATGTTTAGGGGTTTACGCTTAGCGTTGAAATAGTTGTACACAATACATTGTATGAAGGATTGATCCCCCTAAGTACGTGGAGTCCTTATAGTCATATGACTGTTAAAGTTAAAGTTTAAAGATTACTTATAATTGTGGACATGGTTCATGGTCATTTGACCCTCAGTAGTATATTTAAGAATGTTAATAAAACAAATCATTCAGTTCTATTGAGCCTATGAATTGGCAAATATTGTAATGTTAATAGAACATATCATTCAGTTCTATTGAGCCTATTATTTGAAAAATGATGTAAAGATATTTATTCTTATTTCAAGTGAGCTTTGTTTGTTCACTCTTGCATATTTATACACTTATTGCAGCTATGGTTGAGAAGGTAGATAAACCTATAACTAGCAAAGAAAAGGGGAAAATGTACAAGTGATGAAGACTTGTAATTTTGTTTTATCGTTATGATGATAGACTTTTAATAATGACGTGATGTAATAATTTAATTTCCGCACTTGAATGATTGTATTAAAGGTTAGAGAACCTGGGAGATAATGTTTTATTAATGTAATCCTGTATGGGCAGGTTTTATTATTAAATTTATTATGATTGGGTAGTTAGATATGAATGTTTTGATTACGTGAACACCAAATCTTGAGGTAATGAAGTATCGGGATTTGGGGGTGTCACAAGTTTGTATCAAAGCTTTAGGTTATGAACCTTAGGTGGGTGAAACCCTTAGGAAGTAACCTTTGAAAAGATAGTGGTGATTAACTCTTATCGAGTTTTAAGGAAGAATAATAAAACACTTATGTGATTATGTGTTCATAACTTATGTGCTCGTGAGTGTCAAATAGTAATGATTAATAATTGAAACTTAAAATTTTGTTGTCAGGATGACTAATGTCGGAGAATCCAGTCAGGCTAGGGAGAGAGGACCTCAGATGCCTATAGAGGAGGAGCTTCACTACACTCATGTTATTTGGGAACAACTACTGCCATGGGAGTCAGCCCGTTGGTCACAGTGGTTGAAGATGAGGATGATGATGTGGAGACGGATGAGGAGGATCCCGTTGAGTTGCCACAGGAGGATGAGGATGACGAGGATGAGGAGGAGTAGACTCTACTAACCTCGATAGCTGCTCGTATGTACGATGAAGTCTACGACCGTAACGTGGAACTTCAGGATACAGTCGAAGAATTGCAAGAGATAGTAGCTGAACAACAGACTACAATGACACAGAAAGATGATGAGATCTAGGATCGTGAGGAACGACTGAATAATGTCGAGGAGAAGCTAGAACAGACTGAAGGAGAGAAATAACAACTGATCGAGTAGGTCGCTGAATTGAAGAATAAGCTAAGGGAAGAAGCTACGAAGAGGGCAAGAGCCGAAGACGCATACGAGGAAATGTTTCAACGAAATGGATATCGATGAAAGAGCGCGACAGCAAAGAGAATGAAGATGGAAGAGATGAATAGAGTATTCAACACCGTGGTTAATCGAGCTCAAGATCGGGTCATGGGTTATCCGATCTAGTTCGAAACGCTGCCATTGTATGTATTAGATCGCAGAACAATGTTCTGGATTATGGAAGAAGAGCGTAGTAAGGCTAAGCAGTATCTTAGTAGAACATCGTAGTTGTTATGCGAGTTATAAATATTAAATAAATTGTAAATCCCAAGTGTTATGTAACCTATGAGATATGACGATGAGGTTGTCCTGAAACTTTTGTAGTTCAGGAAAGTAATGTAAATAGCAGTGATGCTATCGTTTTATATTTTCAAAGAGGTTATGAATAAATAAAAGTTGTAATTTTATTTAAAGTGTTATGTGGTATGTGGCTATTTCTTTTATGGAGGCAAGTTAAGTTGAAATTACTTAAAAGAGTTGAATAATAGCCTAATGAGTGTATTTTTAACAAAAAATGCCTCCCAGACGTCTACCACCACGACAGAGAACCACCGAAGGAACCAACAATAACGACAATGTTGATGCTAACCCAATTCAACAATTAGTGACGTTACTGATAGGAGCATTGCAGAATCAACCACAGAACCAAGGAACAACATTTAAGGAGTTCAAGGCGGTTGGACCACTTGAATTTTGTGGGTCCGTGAATCCAGTCGAGGCACAGACTTGGATTATGGAGATAGAAAAGGTGTTCGATGTTGCTAGGGTAAAGGATGACCAGAAGACTGTTTTTGCATCATTCATGTCGAAAGCAGAGGCTAGTTATTGGTGACAGACCAATAAAACTCGAGAAGGACCAGGGATGATGACTTAGGATAGGTTTAAGGAGATATTCTTTGAGACCTATTTTCCCGAGAGTTCGAAGGGTCAGTTAGAAGTGCAATTTCTGGAACTGAAGCAGGGAACAATGACGATATCCGAGTATGCCACAAAATTCAACGAGTTAGCGAGTTTTGCGCCTTATCAAGTTAGCACGGACAAACGCAAGGCGAAGAGATTTGAATAAGGACTGAAGCCCTGATTGTACAGTAGGGTTTCCCTATTTCAATTGAAGACTTTTCCAGCAGTGATAAAGAAAGCAATACTCGCTAAAGGTGGAGGCGAGGTAGTGACAAAATTCAATCAAGAACAGAAGAAGAAGAAAAATGAGGTGGAGATTAAGAATAGAGGTGGTAGTGGTGGAAACAACAACAACAACAACAATAACTTGAAGAGGAAGTGGAATGAAAACGTGGGCACTGGAAACCAGCAGGGTAACCAGTAAAATAAGAAGTTTGAAGCATGTGCTACATGCGGGAAGTTTCACAAGGGTGCGTGCTTGATGGGGAAACGAGTATGTTTCAATTGTGGCCAAGAGGGTCACATCGCCCCAAATTGCACTCAACCTAAGAAGAACGTGTGCTTCACGTGCGCATCCAAGGATCACTTTGCTCGTGAATGCCCTAAGAAGAAGGATGAAGTGACAACCAGAAGCAATGGAGGTAACAGTGGAGGTACAACATCAAACAAACCCACAGCTAGAACCTTCAACATGACTGTGTAAGATGTTGTGCAATCAAAAGATGTCATGTCAGGTATTATCTCAATCAATGATATTGATGCTTATGTATTATTTGATTCGGGTGATACTTGCTCGTTTATCTCCGATGAATTTGCTAAGAGGTTAGAATTGCCTAGAGAGGAACTGAATTTTCCTTTGAACATAGAAATTGCGAATAAAGAGATAATCCCTATTAGGTTCGTATACAAGAACTGTAGGGTGAACATTAAAGAGAATATCTTGATGGTAGATTTGATTCCAATTAGACTGGGAGAGTTTGATGTTATTTTGGGAATGGATTGGCTGTTCAAATATGGAGCGGTAATTGAATGCCAAAAGAAGTGTGTAAACCTTATGACCCCGTCAAAGGTAGTATTTTATGGTAGCAAGTCGCCTAGACAAATGAAATGTCTGACGATTATGCAGGCCAAGAAATTTTTGAGTCAAGGTTGTGTGGGCTATTTAGCTTACATAGTCGATACTCAGAAAAAGAATATGAAACTGAAAGAGATACTAGTGGTGAGGAAATTTGAGGATGTGTTTCCAGAGGATTTTCCAGGACTTCCGCCTGACAAAGAAATTGAGTTTGTGAGCGACTTAGTGCCGGGAACAGCACCGATATCGAAGGCCCCGTACATAATGGCTCCAGTGGAAATGAAGGAACTGATGGTACAATTACAAGAACTATTAGACAAGAAGTATATTCAACCAAGCGTATCACCGTGGGGAGCGCCAGTGTTATTCATGAAAAAGAAGGATGGGTCGATGCGTCTTTGCATTAATTATAGAGAATTGAACAAAGTCACTATTAAAAACAAATATCCATTACCAAGAATAGATGACTTGTTTGATCAGTTAAAAGGTGTTAAATACTTCTCAAAAATAGATTTGAGAAGTGGGTATCACCAATTGAAGGTAAGGAAGGAGGATATACCTAGAACGACATTCAAAACTCGGTATGGGCATTACGAGTTTTTGGTGATGTCTTTTGGTTTAACAATTGCACCTGCTGCATTCATGGATTTGATGAATAGGGTGTTTAAACCATTCTTAGACAAGTTTGTAGTGGTATTCATCGATGACATTATGGTATATTCCAAAACTCAAGAAGAACACGTGGAACACTTACGTTTGACATTGGAAACGCTAAGAAAGGAAAAATTGTACGCGAAATTCTCTAAGTGCAAATTTTGGCTAGATCGTGTGCAATTTCTTGGGCATGTGATTGACAAAGATGGGATTTCAGTGGATCCATCAAAAGTGGAAGTTGTAATCAATTGGGAACAACCAAGAACACCGTCGGAAGTGAAGAGTTTCTTGGGACTGGCCGGTTATTATAGACGATTTATTCAAGATTTTTCTAAGATAGCCACTCCATTAACAAATTTGACCAGGAAATGTGACGCCCCCAAAATAGGTATACAACACCCATTCTGAGTCGTCAAAATACATGGTACAGAAACAACTACAACTTTATTAATACAACATAAAACTATGAGTTTAAATACAAATATTGTCATCTAGACAATATCCACACTCAAATAAGTCCTCATTACAATTATTGATACATTATTTTACAAAAATGGTGAGGACTACTAAAACGACTTTCTAGAACCTTCATTCCATACCCCGACTAGTACTCGCTACATTCTCACCTCCTGAGAAGAAAAATGGAACAAAAAGGAAAAAGGTGAGCTCAACTAGCCCAGTAAAGAATATTATAACCAAGATAATATAGAACAAATTATCGTTAGTCTTCAACAGGAAAAAATCTAATAGAATACAATAGACAACAAGTTTTAAATCAATATTCGCAGCGGAAATAATAATTCATTAGAAGAGTTAAATAGAGAATAAAGTCTACTATCTTCTATATATGAATTTAAAAGTCCATTGTCAATATTTTATCCCTGTAACATCAATCAACATATATCTGGAATCAAATATTCATCTTTGCACTACAGGCCAAAGATATTCATCAGTTGGTCATGTTCATCTAAACACATGTTCATCTTTGCACTACGAGCCATAGATATTCATCAGAAAATCATTCATCTTTGCACTACATGCCAAAGATATTCAGTAATATCATCATTTAGGACTAAGGATGGTGAAAAATATTTTAAAGAAAACGAATCCAATGAAACAAAAGAATAAATATTAAGGATTCGTATTTCAGCTATTTCATGTCCAAAAATACCTCATAAATAATCATAGTGGAGTAAAATTTAGGAATGATCAAAACATGGATACAATAAAAGCTAGTATCCATAATAGATATTTTGGACGAAAAACGAAAATTTAATTTTTTGTGAATAGTCTTAGTATTCGTGAATAGTGTTGTATCGTGAATAGTGTCGTATATGTGAATAGTAACCCCTAAGACAAAAAAATTCCAAATTTGATAAAAGTTCAAACCAATATTTCTAAGCATAATGATATTGAAGAAAATAATATCATTTAAGAAGAAAATAACATCCCTTACCTCGAAAAAGACAAAGATTTCCATTGGAATACTTGATATAGTGCTGAAGGGAACTTTCACAGTATAGCAACACTCAAAGTATCAAATTACTCACAAGAATACGCTCGATAATATAGAGAGAGAAACTTGTTTCTGGTGTGATTTTCAATTCTAACCTAAGCACCCTATTTATAAGAAAATGCTTAGAACACCAAAGTAGAAAATTTAATATAATAATAATAATATATATTATAAATTCTTACGCACACCTTCATTGATCCAAAATATCAGCCACACATGTGCCAAACTTGCCAAAAACGTTTTTCATATAAAAGTTATTTAAAACTCCAAAAAAAAATAATCAATTAATCCGGAACTTCAATAATTCATAATAAATAGCCATTTTGTCAGAAAAATTCGAACCTTATGTCTTTTCCATAAGAAATTCCATTCTCTACAACTTTGCAGAAGAAAGTTTTTCCAAATTCCAAACAAAAATTGACCGAAATCCACAAACGGACGATTCTACAGGCTATAATCAAATTTAAGTCAAGAAATGGGTCCACAGACATGTTTAACATGTGTTAAACAACTTTTGCAACAAAAATACTCTTCCTCCTCATATACTCATATATCCCACATTCATTATAAAAAAATATCCCTATTATTATATTATTAAAATATAATAATATATTTTAGTGAATTATTTTATCAGAAAAAGATAAAATATTAATTTTCAACAATTGTCACATTAAAAATTTCCTCCATCTATATCCACATAAAATGAATATTTTCCTTATCATATAAATCAATAATTAATTACTCACAAATAATATTACAGAATCACAATCTCGGCAACCAGTAGTTCTTGGGAAAGGGGGCTTTCAATAAGGATTTCTCCTTCTTGGCCTATGCAATTAGGTGACCAAATCTCTCCTTAGATAGAACTTTCTAGACATTGCCAATAATGTTATCTAATAATATTATTCAAATAATATGAATTATTACTCCGATAATGAAAAATACTGTGAAGTGACAATTATTAAAACAACAGTAATATAAAATATCAACGTAGCAATTATTGAATCAATGAAATAAAATATTGAACAGTAATTACTGTAACAATTATTGAGTAGTGCCTTCTTACGTAAGAATCAATAATTGGTGCAATATTGTGTAATATCGCAACAACAACGTGTATTCGTGTTTTTAACCACCGGTATTCCAACAAAGATAATTGTAAATAACTATATGTCGTTATTTATAAACGACTTATACTTGTCGTTTTCTTCATCCAATCGCTTTTAGTTATGGGGCCCACACAAGGTCATTGTACTAATATTCGCATTAAATATTCCATTCCATATTCCTGAATAATGAATATTCTCTGATAAAAATGAATATTTTATAACCACTTGCTTATTTAAAATATTTGCGCATTTTACCCATAACTAACCACATTAATCAAATCAACCCTTACTATTTCAAAATAATAAATAGAGGAAATTTAATTTTATTAATAATAAGTTGGGGTCTTACAACCTCCTCTCCTTATGAAATTTCGTCCACGAAATTGACATACGTACCTGGTGTTTCAAAAAGATGAGGATACCTCACTTTCATTTCCGTTTCCAACTCCCAGGTCATTTCCTCAATAGCATGGTTTCTCCATAAAACTTTAACTTGTGGTATGACCTTCGTGCGTAGGACATGCTCCTTCCTATCCAAGATCTTGACAGGTACCTCTTCGTACGTTAAGTCTTCGGCTATCTCATCCGGTTCTAACTCAATAACGTGGTTTGAGTCTTTCACATATTTACGTAGCACAGATATATAAAAAACATTATGAACACGAGACATACTTGGAGGTAACGCGAGTCTATAAGCCACATTTCCTACTCGGTCAAGAATCTGAAATGGACCAATAAATCGTGGATTGAGCTTTCATCTCTTCCCAAATCTTGTAACTCTTTTCCATGGAGCAACATGCAATAATACATGATCCCCAATACTAAATTCCACGTCCTTTCGATGAAGATCCGCATAACTCTTTTGTCGATCCTATGTCGTTTGTATACGTTGTCGAATCATTTGGATCTTTTCTGTAGTCATACGTACCAACTTGAGTCCCAACAATCTTGCTTCACCCACCTCATCCCAACATATTGGAGAGCGACACTTTCGTCCATACAATGCTTCGAATGGAGCCACACTTATACTTGCCTAATAACTGTTGTTGTAGGAGAATTCCACCAATGGTAAATACTTATCCCAACAGCCTTTGAAGTCTAGGACACAGAGTCTTAATAGATCTTCAAGAGTTTCAATAGTCCTCTCTGATTGCCCGTCCATTTGAGGATGGTATGCCGAACTGAACCGTAAATTCGTGCCCATAGCTTTTTGCAAGCTAACCCAAAATCTTGAAGTGAATCTTGGGTCACGATCCAAAACTATGGATACTGGCATGCCATGCAACCTCACAATCTCATTCACGTACATACTAGCAAGACGTTCAAGGAATAAGTCTCCGTGATCGGCGAAATGAGCGGACTTGGTTAATCTATCAACAATAACCCAAATAACATTTATGCCTTGAGCCGTGGGAAGACTCAGTATTGAAATCCATGGTAATGTGTTCCCACTTCCATTTCGGAATCTCAAGTGGTTGCAATGGACCCTTTGGCACTTGATGCTCCGCCTTTACACGTTGACAAGTTAAACGCCTCGAGATAAACTTTGCAATCTCTCTCTTCATATTGTTCCACCAAAATGTATGTCGAAGATCATGATACATTTTGGTACTTCCAGGATGGATTGCAAACAGTGTATTATGTGCCTCCATCATGATCTTGTACTTCAAATCAGAATCGTTAGGAACACAAAGTCTGGAGTGGACTCGAAGTATTCCTTCTTCATCTATTCTTGGTTCTGGATAGCACCTTCTTGCACTTTCTTCTTCATACGCATCAGCTCCGGGTCTGTGGCTTGAGCAACTTTAACTTTTTCAATTAAAGTTGGTTCTATACGTATACTTGACATCATTGTATGGGTCCCCGGAGTCTTGAATTCTATCTTCATCTTTTGTAAATCACACAAAATAGGCCTTTGTGTTAACAACATCGCACTTTCGTTCCGATATGATCTTCTACTCAACGCCATTACCTACCACGCTTTTTTTAGGATGGTATTGAATGGTGTGTTCGTAGTCTTTCAACAGCTCGAGCCAACGTCGTTGCCACATGTTGAGTTCCTTTTGGGTGAAGAAATATTTGAGGCTTTTATGGTCTGAATATATCTCCACTTTCTCCCCATATAGATAGTGCCTCAAAATCATTAACACGAAAACGACTACTGCCAACTCTAGATCATGAGTAGGATAATTCCTCTCATATTCTTTAAGTTATCGCGAGGCATAGGCTATGACTTTCCCACGTTGCATGAGAACACATCCTAACCCTTTGCCTGAAGCATCACTATAGATAACAAATCCATCTGAACCAGATGGTATTGTCAAAACAGGTGCCAAAATGAGTCTCTTCTTGAGATCTTGGAAACTCTTCTCACATTCCTCGCTCCATACGAATTTTGTATCTTTACGAGTCAGATGAGTTAACGGAGTAGCGATTCGAGAAAATCCTTCCATAAATCTCTGATAATAACCAGCTAAGCCCAAAAAGCTACGTACTTCGGTCACCGATTTCGGTTGCTCCCAACTTTGTATTGCTTCAATCTTCGCTGGGTCAATAGATACTCTATGTTTTGACACCACGTGCCCAAGGAATGCTCCTTTCTCAAGCCAGAACTCGTATTTCTTCAGCTTGGCATATAGCTTGTTATCACGAAGCCTTTGCAGTACCAGCTTCAAATGGTTCTCATGATCTTCACGGCTTTTGGAATATATGAGGATGTCATCAATAAAGACAACAACTAACTGATCCAAATAATCCTTGAATACTCGGTTCATCATATCCATGAAAGCCGAAGGAGCATTAGTCAATCCAAAAGACATGACTAGAAATTCATAATGCCCGTACCGAGTTCTGAAGGCAGTCTTCAGAATATCCTCAGTTTTAACCTTCAGCTGATGATATCCAGAATGAAGATCGATCTTTGAAAAGAATTGTGCTCCTTGAAACTGGTCAAACAGGTCATCAATACGAGGTAGCGGATACCTATTCTTGATGGTAACATGGTTCAATTCCCGGTAATTAATACAAAGGTGCATACTCCCATCTTTCTTCTTTACGAATAAAACAGGAGCACCCCAAGGAGATGTACTAAGACGAATGAAACCGAAGTCCAACAACTCCTGTAGTTGGACCTTCAACTCCTAAAGTTCAATAGGAGCCATTCGATATGGGGTTTTAGAAATGGGCTTTGGACCAGGTTCAAGATCAATAAAGAATTCAACTTCACATTCTGGGGGTAGACCGAGAAGTTCTTCAGGAAATACGTCAGGAAAGTCAATAACAACAGGAATATTATTCAAATCTGACATGTCTTTATTCAAATCCATAACATGGGCTAAGAAAGCTTGACATCCGTTTTTCAATAAACGAATAGCTTTATGACTTGATATGACAGTGATTGATTTTAATGGTTTAGTTGCTTGAATTCAAACAACATGTTGATTAGGAATATGAAACTAACAACCTTACGAAAACAATCAATTTTGGCATGATGAGTAGTTAACCAATCAATCCCTAAAATCACGTCAAATGCAAGTATCTTTAAAGAGATAAGGTCAACAGGTAAGGTGATGGTGCCAACTTAGATCAAACAAGATTTATAAACAATGGATATGATGAAAGTTTCTCCTAACGGATTCTCCACAGATAAATCAAAGTCTAATTTCTCCAGAGTCAAGTTTAAACGTTGAGCAAAAGCAGGAGAAATAAATGAATGGTTAGCACCGGTATCTAATAAGGTATAAACTTCGCATGAATTTATGATTAGCTTACCCGTGATCACCTCGTTTGGGTTCCTCGCATGTTGACCAGTCACGACAAACGCTCTTCCAGGAACCGTTGACTTTGACTTTTCTGGGACAGCCTTTTGAGTCACCATCCCCGCTGGACTTGGTTTTGCTACAGTGCAATCTCGAGCGATATGTCCTTCCTTTCCACAATTATAACATACCTTAAACTGTTGTGGGTAGTTTGGGCTGATATGTCCTTCTTTTCCGTACTTATAGCATATGACCGATGGTCATTCTCCTCCCTTGGAACCAGTTGCTGCTGGTGCTGACGTCTTCGTATAGTCATTGTTGAATCTCCTTTTTTTAAAATCTACTCCCGACTCGCTTCTTCTATTCTCATGGCCACGATTACCACCAGAGTGGTTGCCGCTCTTGTTCGTATTTTTCTTTCTCCGCTGGTTATTGTTGTTTTGATGACTGCTATCACTGGTATGATCCTGGTTGTGGTCCCTCGGTTGACCGTAATCGTTATCTCGCTCTAATAATTGAGCCCTATTGACAACATCTGAATAAAGAGAAAATTTATGAGAAATGAGATATTGACGTATGCAGGGTTTTAAACCTCTCAGAAACATCTGTGTCATACGTTCCTCATTCTCCACCAAATGAGGTGCAAACCTGGATAACTCCGCGAACTTTGCCTCGTACTGGGACACCGTCATGTTGTTTTGTTCCATTCTAATAAAATCTACCCCTTCATATGACGAACACTTTCAGGAAAGTATTTGTCATTGAACAGTTTCTGAAATGTCTCCCAAGACATGCTAAAGCCTTGCAGTATGGAGTGCACGCTTCACGATTCCCACCACCGAATGTCGCCTCATTAAAGAATATAAAAGTGGCGAATGGAACTTTCTGTTCCTCCGTGCATCCCAAGACATCGAATATCTTGATAATTTGCTTGACCCATGTCTCTGCCTTAATCGGATCCGGCTTTCCCCAGAATTTTGGTGGTCCCAACTCTTTGAACTGCTTGGCTGTGACCAACTATGTGTTGCCATTGTTTCTACCTGTATTTTGAACAGGAATCTCCTTCTTCTGGTTTTGCATGAATCGCAAAAAGCTTCTAAACATCTCATCGTTCATTGTCTGCTCAGTGGTGTTGTTTACAAGAGGAACATTGCCAGCCTGTTGCACGTTCTCCTCATTGGTGAGCAAAGGTGTCTCCATGGTCTCATTTACTCCACTGTTAACATTCTCAGTCGACATTCTCAAATACTGCCATAAAACAAGGGTTAATTTAACAAATTAACAAATCACATAATATCCCTATATTATGACCAACCAACAAATAAGCTTAGGTAGGACACATTAGCGAAGGATTTACTCGTCTCTCCCCTCCTAGTTCTATTCCCCAATCTCCGCCAGAGATCATATCTCTAAGCTCTGATACCAACTGTGACACCCCTAAAATAGGTATACAACACCCATTCTGAGTCGTCAAAATACATGGTATAGAAACAACTACAACTTTATTAATACAACATAAAACTGTGAGTTTAAAAACAAATATTTTCATCTAGATAATATCCACACTCAAATAAGTCCTCATTACAATTATTGATACATTATTTTACAAAAATGGTGAGGACTACTAAAACGACTTTCTAGAACCTTCATTCCATACCCCGACTAGTACTCGCTACATTATCGCTCCTGAGAAGAAAAATGGAACAAAAAGGAAAAGGGTGAGCTCAACTAGCCCAGTAAAGAATATTATAACCAAGATAATATAGAACAAATTATCGTTAGCCTTCAACAGGAAAAAATCTAATAGAATACAATAGACAACAAGTTTTAAATAAATATTAGCAACGGAAATAATAATTCATTAGAAGAGTTAAATAGAGAATAAAGTCTACTATCTTCTATATATGAATTTAAAAGTCCATCGTCAATATTTTATCCCTGTAACATCAATCAACATATATCTGGAATCAAATATTCATCTTTGCACTACAGGCCAAAGATATTTATCAGTTGGTTATGTTCATCTAAAGACATGTTCATCTTTGCACTACGGGCTAAAGATATTCATCAGAAAATCATTCATCTTTGCACTACATGCCAAAGATATTCAGTAATATCATCATTTAGGACTGAGGATGATGAAAAATATTTTATAGAAAATGAATCCAGTGAAATAAAAGAATAAATATTAAGGATTCAGTATTTCAAATTATTTCATGTCCAAAATACCTCATAAATAATCATAGTGGAGTAAAATTCAAGAATGATCAAAACATGGATACAATCAAAGCTAGTATCCATAATAGATATTTTGGACGAAAAACGAAAATTTAATTTTTCTGTGAATAGTGCCGTATACGTGAATAGTAATCCCGACACAAAAAGTTCTAAATTTGATAAAAAGTTTAAACCAATATTTCGGCATAATGATATTGAAGAAAATAATATCATTTAAGAAGAGAATAACATCCCTTACCTCGAAAATACAGTACTTCTGACTGAAATACTGGATATAGTGCTGAAGGGAACTTTCACCGTATAGCAACACTCAAAGTATCAAATTACTCACAAGAATACGCTCGATAATATAGAGAGAAAGAGAGAGAAACTTGTTTCTGGTGTGATTTTCAATTCTAACCTAAGCACCCTATTTATAGGAAAATGCTTAGAACACCAAAGCAGAAAATTTAATATAATAATAATATATATATATTATAAATTCTTATGCACACCTTCATTGATCCAGAATATCAGCCACACATATGTCAAACTTGCCAAAAACGTTTTTCATATAAAAGTTATTTAAAACTCCAAAAAAAATAATAATCAATTAATCCGGAACTTCAATAATTCATAATAAATAGCCTTTTGTCAGAAAAATTCGAACCTTATGTCTTTTTCATAGGAAATTCCATTCTCTACAACTTTGCAGAAGAAAGTTTTTCCAAATTCCAAACAGAAATTGACCGAAATCCACAAACGGGCGATTCTACAAGCTATAATCAAATTTCAGTCAAGAAATGGGCCCACAGACATATTTAATATGTTTTAAACAACTTTTGCAACAAAAATACTCTTCCTCCTCATATACTCATATATCCCACATTCATTGTAAAAAAATATCCCCATTATTATATTATTAAAATATAATAATATATTTAAATGAATTATTTTATCAAAAAAAGATAAAATATTAATTTTCAACAATTGTCACATTAAAAATTTTCTCCATCTATATCCACATAAAATGAATATTTTTCTTATCATATAAATCAATAATTAATTACTCACAAATAATATTACAGAATCACAATCATGGCAACGGTGTTACTCTCGTGAAAGAGGGGCTTTCGAATAAAGTATTTCTCTTTCTTGGCATGATTAGATGACCAAACCTCTCCTTAGATGAACTTTCTAAACATTGCCAATAATGTTATCTAATAATATTATTCAGATAATATGAATTATTACTCCGATAATGAAAAATACTGTGTAGTGACAATTATTAAAACAACAGTAATATAAAATATCAACGTAACAATTATTGAATCAATGAAATAAAATGTTGAATAAGAATTATCGTAACAATTATTGAGTAGTGTCTTATTACGTAAGAATCAATAATTGGTGCAATACCGTAGTCTTCTTGTGCAACAACGCCAGCGTATTCTTGTATTTTAACCAACGGTATTCCAACAAGATAATAGCAGTAATAACTACGCCAATTATTTATAAACGACTTATACTTGTCATTTTCTTCATCCAATAGCTTTACATTATGGGGCCCATTAGTAAATTTTGCACCGTCGCATACGAATATTCCTCGACGAAGAAGAATATTCCACGACCAAACGAATATTCTCCGATAAAAATGAATATTTTATAACCACTTGCTTATTTAAAATATTTGCGCATTTTACCCATAACTAACCACATTAATCAAATCAACCCTTACTATTTCAAAATAATAAATAGAGAAAATTTAATTTTATTTATAATAAGTTGGGGTCTTACAGGAAAATTGTGAAATTTATTTGGACGGAGAAGTGTGAAGAAATTTCCAAGACTTGAAGAAGAAATTAAGCATGACACCTATGTTGTCATTACCAGATAGCACTGGAAATTTTGTGGTGTATAGTGATGCCTCACATAAAGGGTTGGGATGTGTTCTTATGTAGACCGGCAAAGTTATTGCATATGCATCAAGACAACTGAAGGATTATGAGAAAGGTTATCCGACTCATAATTTGGAATTGGCTGCAGTAGTATTTACTCTCAAGATATGGAGACACTATCTCTATGGAGAGAAATGTGAAATCTACACAGACCATAAAAGTCTGAAGTATATTTTCACACAGAAGGACCTGAATATGCGTCAAATGAGATGGATGGAATTGATAAAGGATTACGATTGTGAGATCTTTTATCACCCGGGAAAAAGCGAATGTGGTTGCAGATGCTTTGAGCAGGAAAGGTCGGGAGAAGTTGATGTTGATAACTACTCCGGAGGAGCTTATTTCAGCAATGACAAAGCTAGAGTTGGAAATCCAATTTCTAAAGGAGTACGATGAACGACTATTTTAGATAGATGTTAGTCCAACTTTGGTGGACAAAGTGAAGAGTGCTCAACTACAAGATAAAGAATGTGAAACGATCAAAGAGAAAGTGGTTGAGGGTAGCGATGTAAAATACAAGGTCTATACCGAAGGACTACTACGATTCGAGGAAAGAATCTGGGTTCCAGCAGTACCGGATATTAGAGATGAAATCTTGACTGAAGCGCACAACACAAGATTTCGATTCATGCAGGAAGTACAAAGATGTATCAAGATTTGCGGCAACATTTTTGGTGGCCGAATATGAAAAGAGACGCGTTATCGAATCGTTGCAAAAATGTTGGCGTGTCGAAGGTGAAAGTGAACATCAACGACCAAGCGGATTACTTCAACCGTTGGAAATATCGGAATGGAAATGGGAGCATATCACAATGAATTTTGTGGTAGGTCTTCCAACGACTCAGAAAGGATACGATGCAATATGGGTAATAGTGGACAGATTAACAAAATCTGCACACTTTTTGCCAATAAAGATTAGATTTAATCTTGATCAGCTAGCGAAACTATACGTTAAAGAGATCGTGTCAAGACATGGAGTTCCAGTGTCAATTGTGTCGGATAGAGATCCAAGGTTCACATCAAACTTCTGGAAGAGAGTACAAGAATGTATGGGAACACAGTTGCAAATGAGTACAACATACCATCCGCAAATCGACGGGCAAAGCGAACGAACAATCCAAACGTTGGAAGATATGCTGAGAGCATGTGTCATGGATTTCAAAGGAAGCTGGGACGAACATTTACCGTTGGTAGAATTTGCCTATAACAACAGTTACCACGCGAGTATCGGCATGCCACCTTACGAGGTATTGTACGGCAGAAAGTGCAGAACTCCACTGTGCTGGGATGAAGTCGGTGAACGCCAACTATTAGGACTAGAACTGGTACAAAAAACTGCTGAAATTGTCAAACTCATCAGGACAAGATTGGTAGCAGCCCAAGACAGACAGAAAAAGTATGCCGATCAACATAGGCAGAATCGCGAATTTAAAGTAGGAAATTTTGTTTTCCTAAAAGTTTCTCCTTGGAAGGGGGAAATTCATTTTGGCAAGAAAGGAAAGCTCAACCCAAGATTTATTGGACCATTTGAAATACTACGAAGAGTGGGGGAAGTGGCTTATGAGGTAGCTCTACCTCCAGGATAGGAAAACATTCATAATGTTTTTCACATTTTGGTGTTACGACCATATAAACCCGATTACAAGCACGTGATCGAGTACGAACCATTGCAATTCAATAAAGATTTGTCTTATGAAGAAGTTCCTATCCAGATAGTCGACATGAAAGAACAAGTGCTCAGAAATAAAGTGATACCTTCTGTGAAGGTGATATGGAGAAACCACAATGTCGAAGAGGCAACGTGGGAACTCGAAGCTGAAATGATAAAAAATTATTCAATTTTGGGGACAGAATCTTTGTAAATAGGGAAGAATGTGACGATTTGATTGTTTGAATTATGATTCTGAGGACAGAATCCTTTTAAGGAGGGAATGATGTAATATTCTAGAATTTTAAATGTAATATTAAATATTTATTGATTTATATAAATATTTAATGGATGTGATTATCGTTGAATGAATATTTGTTCAATTGATTTAATTTTGTTTAGTTAATTATTTATTAAATAAATAATTGATGAATTAAGGAAATGATTATTATATTGATATTTTCATTTAATGGTTAATTATTTATATTGAGTTATGTGATTAAAGAATTTATTTAATTAATTGTGATTTGAATTAATTAAAATAACTATGAAAGCTTGATTAAATATAGTGTGACAAATAACTATATTATAAGGAGTTATTAAAATAAATTAAAGTAGTTTAATTTAGTTTTTGCCAAACAAGGCTTAATATATTAATTCTTTAATATTTAAAGGGTTTTTGCCAAACAAGCCTTATGGCTTTTGAAATTTCTAGATTTTTTAAAATAAATTAAAATAATAAATATAATGTAATTATAACTTATACGTTATAACTGATATCCTAATTAGTATTAGTATTAAGGTTTATCAATTTATTTGTTTACGCTTAAGTTAGTCTAGCCAATATACTGAGAAGAGAGAAGAGAAGAGAGCTTGACATAGAGAATTGAGAAGGAGCTTGAGAGAATTTGAGAGAGAACGTAAGCAATTTCCAGCAATTAGCAAGGATTATATTAGCAAATTGAAGGTAAGCTCATAATATTAGTATTTTATATATACATGTATGAATTTACGGCATAAAGTTTCAAACTCTGTGAATTCTAGTTTTCTGTGAATTGTGGTTACATAATCTGTTGATGATAATTAGTTATAGCTATGATTAGAGATTATGTTTAAACAACAATTGCATGCTAATTTCGGATATCAGTAGAAATATTTGTCAGTATATGGAATTTTCATATGTTCATGAAAAGTATCAATTCTAGTGGCTAATTAGTATGTGAAATTGTAAATTGAAGCTTGTATATGTTAGTTCATTGAGATACGAATATAACGTAATTTGAATGAGATGATTTGGTCATGTTTTGAAATCACGTGATGATTTTTAGGATGAATGTCAAGAAAATTGAGTTTTTCATGAAAACATGAAAATTGAGAAATTAAAATAGTTTTAGTGATTGTTAAATTGTGCTAAGTGGTTGAATATGTAAGACCCCAACTTTTATAAATAAAGATGAATTTTCTATAAATATCATTTGTTAAATATTATGGAGTAAATTTGATATAATGTTATAGCTGTGGGTAATATTTATAATTTATTTTATTATATAATTATAAATAGAATATATTATATTTTATTTAAAAGATTTTGCTTTAATTATGGACCGTCCGTTAAAAGTAAATCAATCTAGACCGTTCATGGATTAGTTACTATGCAGTCCATTCTTCTATAAATAGAAGCTCATTCCTTCATTATTTCTTACGAATTCACTGAAACTCTAGAGAGAGAAATTATAGAGAAGCTATAGAAAAGTATTACGCTCCTTCCCTACTCTTATATTCGGTTTATTTTACTGTAGGGGGTATAATTTCTTTTGTATTCATAAAGAGAACTTACATTATTCTATTCTTTATTATTCTCATTGGAATAACCAAAGATCTGTTGACTACCCTATACTTGGTGACATTCTTCTATTATTCCGCCTTTTATTATTATTACATTTGGAACATCCTGTACTCGCATGTGTTTCTGGCCGGACCTTGTTAAAATCTTTATTATTATTACATTGGAATATCCTCGTACAGACATTTACTGTAGGACTGGTTCCGTCTTTATTATTACTGTTGGAACATCCTGTCGGTGTAATTTTGCACGACTTTGATTCGATTACTTTATTAATCTGTTGGAATAACTTTTCTCTGTCATGCAATCGCATGCATGGTGATTTCTTTTGTTATTCCATTCATTATTATACTCAGTTGCTTAAAGTTTTGACTTCTATACTCCATGAAATTAGTGGAATATCCTTGATATTTGCGCTTCATTCAGTATCTTTTCGTAGAAATATTCTTCTAAGCATTCTTGAATTTTACTCTACAAAGTAGTATCATGTTGACAATTTGGACGTTATTAGTTCCTAGATAAATTAATTCTTGGACTTTTTTTATTGAATTCTTATATCATTGTCATCATCCTCATGTTTATATTATGTTGAAAGTCATCTGTGGCCTGTAGTGCATAGATGGACTTGGTATGATTATGACCGTGGGGATTATTCGGTGTAATCATGGTAGTAATGTTACAAATGATGTGGTAAAAGTCCTCATTAGCCCGTAGTGCATTGATGGACGAGTTGTTGGCATGATCATGACCATTAATGAATACACAAATATTCTTGGCCCGTAGAGCATGGATAATTGTGGTTTGGTATGATAAAAAGAATATCCTTGGTAGTAGTGCGGGGTGATTCGATGATGTGGATTATTTATTAAGTTTGAGTCTCAATGATAAAAGTCATGAAAACCTTTTAAATCATAGAAGATAGTACATTTTATTCTCTACTTGACTCTTTTAATGGATTGCTTGTTCCGCTGCAGTTAAACTTGATGTTGTTATATTTTATCAGTTTAACACTGTTGAAGGCTAACGATAATTTATTCTGCATTATCTTAGTCATAATATTTCTTACTGGGCTAGTTGAGCTCACCCTTTCTTTCACTGTTCTCTTCAGGAAATGAGAACATAGCAGGGACTAGTTGGGGAACGGAGTGACGGTCCAGAGGATAGCATTAGTAGTCCTCACTATTCTGTGAAATAGTGTGTTAGTAATTTTAATGAGGACTCCTTTTGAGTTTGTATAATCTCTAGTAGACAATAATTATATTCAAACTCACAATTATGTTTTGTCGTATTGTACACGACAGTTGTATTAGTAAGTTGTATTTGAATTTTGTACCATATATCTGACAACCCAAGATGGGTGATGTATACCTAATTTTGGGGGTGTCACAGTTGGTATCAAAGCTTAGGGATATGATCCATGGCTAAGATGTGAGAATAGAACTAGGAGGGGAGAGACGGGGAATTCCTTCGCTAGTATGACCTACCTAAGTTTTTTGGTATTTAATTGGTCGGTCAGAATATAGGGATAATATGTTACATGTCAATTAACCTTTCGTTTTGTGGCATTATATGAAAATGACATCCGAGAATGTTGAGAATAGCAATGGAGCACAGGCGACCGTTGATTCACCACATATCAATAATCAGGATAATGTGCATTAGGAAGGCGACAATCCTCATGCAAACAACAATACTGACCAAATGATGAATGATGGAATGTTCAGAGGCTTTATGCAATTCATGCAACAGCAGGTGAGGGCGGCTCCTGTCCAAAATGTAGGTGGAACCACTGGAAACTCTCGGACGGTCACCGCTAAACAGTTCAAGGAGCTGGGACCACCGGAGTTTATTGGAGAGCCAAAACCACTTAAGGCGGAAGCATGGATAAAGAAGATCACCAAGATATTCGATGTATTGGGATGCTCCGAGGAGCAAAAGGTTCCCTTTGCCGCCTTTATGTTGCGAGGAGAGGCAGATTACTGGTGGAAATCTGTAAAGCGTACTCAACCTACCGCACTAAAAATGTCTTGGGAGAAGTTTCAAGAACTATTCAATGACAAGTACTTTCCCGAAAGTATTCATCACATGAAGGAGGTGGAGTTCATTAAGTTGGAACAGAATAATATGACCGTGTCGCAGTACGAAGCAAAGTTTGCCGAGTTGTCCCAGTTTACGTCCCACTTGGTGGATAATGAAGAGAGAATGACGCGGATGTTTTTAAGAGGTTTGAAGCCGGAGATACGTCAACATCTTATTTCTCATAAAATGTGTTTATATTCGGATGTTGTAAATAGGGCTCGATTAGTGGGCGCGATAACGAGTTAACGCAACCAAAAGCGAGCAACATCGAGCGGTGACAACAAGCGTGGAGGAATCAACAGGCCAAAATGGCAACCACTTGGTGGTAATCGTACCAAAGCAATAAGAATGGACATTTCAAGAAGAAGATTCAATAATGATGGAAAGACGTCAAGACCAAAGACCCGTTGTTAAGGAAGGAGAACGACCACCTATCATATGCTTCAAATGCGGAGGGAGGGACACATCGGTCAAAGCTGCGATCTTTGTCAAAGCATGTTATAATTGTGGAAGAGAAGGTCACTTAGCCCGATTTTGTCGTTCACCGAAGACAAGTTCAGCTAGGATGGAGGCACCAAAGGCCGTCCCAGAAAAGTCAAAGCCGGTAGTGCAAGGGAGAGCGTTTGTTGTGACCTCCCAGAAAGCAAGGAACTCGAATGAGGTCATCACGGGTAAGCTTATCATAAAATCTAGCGAAGTCTATATTTTATTTGATATCGGTTCTACCCATTCTTTTATTTCTCCTACTTGCGCTCAACGATTAAATTTTACTCCGGAGAAATTAGACTTTGACTTATCTGTGGAAACTCCATTGGGAGAAACCTTCATTACATCCACTGTTTATAAGTCTTGTTTGGTTCAAATCGGTACCCTCACATTACCTGTCGATCTTATTTCATTGAAAATACTTGCATTTGATGTGATTCTAGGGATTGATTTGTTAACTACTCCTCATGCAAAAATTGATTATTTTCGTAAGATTGTTAGCTTTTATATTTCTAATCAACCTATTATGCGAATTCAAGCGACCAAACCATTAGAATCAATCACGATCATCTCAAGCCATAAAGCTATTCGTTTATTAAAAAACGGATGTCAAGCTTTCTTAGCCCACGTCACAGATCTAAACACAAATACGTCAGTTTTGAATGATATTTCTATTGTTAATGAATTTCTTGGCGTATTCCTGAAGAACTTCCCCCCTACCCCAGGCGTGAAATTGAATTTTGTATCGACCTTGAACCTGGTACAAAACCTATTTCCAAAGCCCCATATCAAATGGCTCCTATTGAACTTCAGGAGTTAAAGACCCAACTGCAGGAATTGTTAGACATTGGCTTTATTCATCCTAGTACTTCTCCTTGGGGTGCTCCTATTCTATTCGTGAAAAAGAAAGATGGGAGTATGCGACTTTGTATTGATTATCGGGAGTTGAATCATGTCACCATCAAAAATAGTACCCATTGCCACGTATTGATGACCTGTTTGACCAGTTGCAAGGAGCCAAATTCTTTTCAAAGATTGATCTTCATTCCGGATATCACCAATTGAAGATTAGAACCGATGACATTCCAAAGACGACTTTCAAAACTCGGTACGGGCATTATGAATTCCTAGTCATGTCCTTTGGATTGACTAATGCTCCTGCTGCCTTCATGGATATGATGAACCGAGTATTCAAGGAATATTTGGATCGCTTTGTGGTCGTCTTTATTGATGACATCCTTATTTATTCCAAAAGACGTGAAGATCATGAGCAACACTTGAGGCTGACACTCCAAAAGCTTCGTGAATATAAGCTTTATGCCAAGTTGAAGAAATGCGAGTTCTGGCTTGAGGAAGTAGCATTCGTGGTATCAAGTCCTGGAATATCTGTTGACCTAGCAAAGATTGAAGCTATTCAAAGCTGGGAGCAACCTAAATCAGTGACCGAAGTACGTAGCTTTCTCGGTTTAGCTGGTTATTATCGGAGATTCGTGGAAAGATTTTCTCGAATCGCTACTCCATTGACTCAGCTGACTCGAAAAGATACAAAGTTCGGTTGGAGCGAAGAATGTGAGAAGAGTTTTCAAGAACTCAAGAGGAGACTCATTTTGGCACCTGTTTTGACAATACCATCTGGCTCGGAGGGATTTGTCATCTACAGTGATGCTTCGGGCAAAGGGTTGGGATGTGTTCTCATGCAACATGGAAAAGTCATAGCCTATGCCTCAAGAGAACTCAAAGAATATGAGAGGAATTATCTTACTCATGATCTAGAGTTGGCAGCTGTTGTCTTCGCACTAAAGATTTGGAGGCATTACTTGTATGGGGAGAAGGTGGAGATCTTTACGGATCATAAAAGCCTCAAATATTTATTCACTCAAAAGGAACTCAACATGTGACAACGACGCTGGCTTGAACTATTGAGAGATTATGATCATACCATCCAATACCATCCTGGAAAAGCGAACGTGGTAGCTGACGCATTGAGTGAAAGATCATATGCAAGTGTGAATGCAATATTGTCAACGCAAAGGTCCATTTTGTGTGACTTGCAAAGGATGGAGATAGAGTTAAAGACTCCAGGGACCCATGTGATGATGGCGAATATACGAGTAGAACCGACTTTAATCGATAAAGTTAAAGCTGCTCAAGCTACGGACATGGAGCTGATGCGTATGAAGAAGAAAGTGCAAGAAGGTGCTATTCCAGAAGCAAGAATCGATGAAGAAGGAATACTTAGATTTAACTCCAGACTTTGTGTTCCTAACGATTCTGACTTGAAGCATAGAATCATGATGGAGGCACACAACACACCGTTTGCAATCCATCCTGGGAGTACCAAAATGTATCATGATATTCGTCATAAATTTTGGTGAAGCAATATAAAGAGAGAGATAGCGTTATTTATCTCAAGGTGTCTAACTTGTCAACGAGTTAAAGCGAAGCATCAAGTACCAAAAGGTCCATTGCAACCACTTGAAATTCCAGAATGGATGTGGGATCACATTACCATGGATTTCATTACCGGTCTTCCTAAGGTTTCTCAAGGTATAGATGTGATTTGGGTCATTGTTGATAGATTGACCAAGTCTGCTCATTTCTTCCCGATACGAGAAACTTATACACTTGAACGTCTTGCTCGTATATACATAAACGAGATTGTAAGATCAGTATGGTATCTGCGGTATCCATAGTTTACGATCGAGACCCAAGATTCACTTCATGATTTTGGGTTAGTTTGCAAAAAGCTATGGGCACAGACTTATGATTTAGCTCGACATATCATCCTCAGACGGACGAAAAGTCGGAGAGGACTATTCAAACTCTTGAAGATCTATTAAGACTCTGTGTCCTTTATTTCAAGGGAAGTTGGGACAAGTTCTTATCATTGGTGGAGTTTTCCTACAACAACAGTTATCAAGCAAGTATTGGCATGGCTCCATTTGAAGCGTTGTATGGAAGAAAGTGTCGTTCTCCATTATGATGGGATGAGGTGGGTGAAAACGCGTTGTTGGGGCCGGAGTTGAATGCGTATGACTACGAGAAAAGATTCAAACGATCCGACAACGATAAAAACCTCACAAGATCGACAAAAGAGTTATGTTGATCTTCATCGAAAGGACGTGGAATTCGATATAGGAGATCATGTGTTGTTACGTGTTGCTCCATGGAAAAGAGTTACGAGATTTGGAAAGAGAGGAAAACTCAATCCTCGATTCATCGGCCCATTTTTAATCCTCGATCGAGTAGGAACTGTGGCCTATAGACTCGCTTTACCGCCAAGTATGTCTCGTGTTCATAACGTTTTTCACATATCCATGTTACGTAAATATGTGAAAGACCCGAACCACATCATTGAGTTAGAACCGGACGAAATAGCGAAAGATTTGACGTATGAAGAGGTTCCTGTTCAAATCTTGGATAAGAAAGAACATATTCTACGCTCCAAGGTTATACCTCAAGTCAAAGTTTTGTGGAGAAACCACGATGTTGAGGAAATAACTTGGGAGTTAGAATCTAAAATGAAATCAAGGTATCCTTACCTCTTTGATATACCAGGTACGTACCCTAATTTCGAGGGCGAAATTTCATAAGAAGGGGAGGTTGTAAGACCCCAACTTTTATAAATAAAGATAAATTTTCTATAAATATCATTTTTTAAATATTATGGAGTAAATTTGATATAATGTTATAGCTGTGGGTAATATTTATAAATTTTGTTTTATTAAATAATTATAAATAGAATATATTATATTTTATTTAAAAGATTTTGCTTTAATTATGGACCGTACGTTTAAAAGTAAATCAATCTGGACCGTTCATGGATTAGTTACTATGCAGTCCATTCTTCTATAAATAGAAGCTCATTCCTTCATTATTTCTTACGAATTTATTGAAACTCTAGAGAGAGAAATTATAGAGAAGCTATAGAAAAGTATTATGTTCCTTCCCTACTCTTGTATTCAGTTTATTTTACGGTAAGGGGTATTATTTCTTTTGTATTCATAAAGAGAACTTCTATTATTCTATTCTTTATTATTCTGCTGGAATAACCAGTATACGCGGACTACCCTATACTTGGTGACATTCTTCTATTATTCCATCTTTATTATTATTCGGTTGGAACATCATATCTGTGTGTTTTCTGTGGGACCGGTTCCGCTTTATTATTATTATTCTGGAATATCCTGTTTTGTGCGTTCTGTAATTCTGGTTCCGTCTTTATTATTACTGTTGGAACATCCTGTCGGTCTTAAATTTACTTTGAATCCGGTTTCGTTATTTATTAATCTGTTGAATAACTTTTCTACGCGAAGTACCGCATGCATGGTGATTTCTTTTGTTATTCCATTCGCTATTATACTCAGTTGGTTAAAGTTTTGACTTCTATACTCCATGAAATTAGCGGAATATCCTTGATATTTGCGCTTCATTCAGTATCTTTTCATAGAAATATTCTTCTGAGCATTCTTGAATTTTACTCTACAAAGCAGTATCATGTTGACAATTTGGACGTTATTAGTTCCTAGATAAATTAATTCTTGAACTTGTTTTATTGAATTCTTATATCATTGTCATCATCCTCATGTTTATATTATGTTGAAAGTCATCTGTGGCCTGTAGTGCATAGATGGACTTGGTATGATTATGACCAGGGATTATCCGGTGTAATCATGACCGTAATGTTACAAATGATGTGGTAAAAGTCCTCATTGGCCCATAGTGCATTGATGGATAGTTGTTGGCATGATCATGACCATTAATGAATACACAAATATTCTTGGCCCGTAGAGCATGGATAATTGTGGTCGTGATACTAAAGAATATCCTCGGCCAGTAGTGCAGGGTGATTCGATGATGTGGATTATTTATTAAAATTTGAGTCTCAAATGATAAAAGTCATGAAAAACCTTTTAAATCATAGAAGATAGTAGATTTTATTCTCTACTTGACTCTTTTAATGGATTGCTTGTTCTGCTGCAGTTAAACTTGATGTTGTTATATTTTATCAGTTTAACACTGTTGAAGGCTAACGATAATTTATTTTTCATTAATCTTAGTCATAATATTTCTTACTGGGCTAGTTGAGGTCACCCTTTCTTTCACTGTTATCTTCAGGAAATGAGAACATAGCAGGGACTAGTCGGGGAACGGAGTGACGGTCCAGAGGATAGCATTAGTAGTCCTCACTATTCTGTGAAATAGTGTGTTAGTAATTGTAATGAGGACTCCTTTTGAGTTTGTATAATTTCTAGTAAACAATAATTGTATTCAACTCACAGTTATGTTTTGTCGTATTGTACACGACAGTTGTATTAGTAAGTTGTATTTGAATTTTGTACCATGTATCTAACGACCCAAGATGGGTGATGTATACCTAATTTTGGGGACGTCACAGAATATGTTAGCAATCATGTCTATGATAGTTGTATATTTATTTTATGTGTTATTATCACTGTTTGGTGGGTGAAATTCGTGTTAATTGGCTTAAGAAAAGTGTCAAAGCTCTATTCTATAAAACTGAGTTACGTATATTGGCGGCGTAGCAATGAAATTTAGGCGCGTGGTAGCGTAGACATGCCATGTGTGACCTTCAATCACAAAAACTTCGTGTGGCCGCGCGAGTGCCCATTTCTAGACATTGAAGTCTATAATTTTGCACACTTTGGTCGTTCTTTGTGGCTTAACTAAAGGTTATGGTAATGTGTCCAACATATAACAACAAGGCTAATACAGAGTTGTGTTATATGTATTATGAATTCAAAGTTGCAAAAATGATTAGTAAATCAAAAATGCGTTATGTGATAACCTAGTTTATACAATGAACGTTAGTTAAGTGTTGTGATGATTAACACTTGGGAATTCTGAAATGTAAATGGTAGCTTAAGACTTGTGCTAAAATAACAAGTTTAGCTAGTAATGCGTTTTATATTGAAAATTGAATATTAGTATGTCTAATAGATGTTGTGGTTTTAATACTGTGTATAGGTGAACGTGAGTTTACTATTTTAGCTTACGCTCGAAGCAAGTTTTCTAACTCTACACTTTCGTTGAGCTAGTTCATTTATTACATTGTGCAAGTTTTCTAACTCTACATTTTCGTTGAGTTAGTTTATTATCATATTGTATAACTTCATGCTTGTGATTGAGCAAACTTTTTATCTTAACTGTTATTGAATAAATCAATTGTCCTAAGATTCATTCTAACATGTTTACAGTTAAGCAAGTTTCTTAAGTTCTATTATTGTATAATGAACGTAGTTTTGAACTCTCGTCTCTATTATTGAACTGTTTTAATTCTTTGCATGAGTTAATACATTATTGGGCAAGTTTTTAGTTTCCAGCTTGCTATCAGTTAAATGTACGTTCAGGAATTTCGTTTCTAATGTTATAAGACTCGAACCTTAGCTTATTTTACTATTCAAGCAAAGGTTAACCATTTTATTCATTTTATTGAATGCTTATGCTCTATAGTTATTCCAAGCATGAGTTTAATATGTGGAATCAGTTCATTTATGATTATCAAATGTTCTAAGTTATGTTGTTATTAAACAATTGTTGCATTATCAAGCGTTGTTGATTCAACTAGTTCCCTAGTTGATGATTATTAAACTTCAATTACCCTTGAAAGCTTATCCAAACCAAACTTTCTTTGGTGCAGACTTGTACTCTAAATACTGAGATGAACAACCCTATGTTTAGGGATTTACGCTTAGTGTTGAAATGGTTGTGCACAATACATTGTATGAAGGATTGATCCCCCTAAGTACGTGGAGTCCTTATACTCATATGACTGTTAAAGTTAAAGTTGAAAGATTACTTATAACTGTGGACATAGTTCATGGTCATTTGACCCTCAGTAGTATATTTAAGAATGTTAATAGAACAAATCATTCAGTTCTATTAGCTTATGAATTGGCAAATGTTGTAATGTTAATAGAACATATCATTCAGTTCTATTGAGCCTATTATTTGGCAAATGATGTAAAGATATTTATTCTTATTTCAAATGAGCTTTGTTTGTTCACTCTTGCATATTTATACACTTATTGCAGCTATGGTTGAGAAGGTGGATAAACCTACAACTAGCAAAGGAAAGGAAAAAATGTACAAGTGATGAAGACTTGTAATTTTGTTTTATCGTTATGATGATAGACTTTTAATAATGACGTTATGTAATAATTTAATTTCCACACTTGAATGATTGTATTAAAGGTTAGAGAACCTGGGAGATAATGTTTTATTAATGTAATCCTGTATGGGCAGGTTTTATTATTCAATTTATTATGATTGGGTAGTTAGATATGAATATTTTGATTACGTGAACACCAAATCTTGAGGTAATGAAGTACCGGGATTTGGGGGTGTCACAAAATATGCATTTAATACTTTTTTTTCACTTTGCAGGACATTAGAAATATTGAAGGAGCTCAAACTGTTGTTTGATCAGTCACTGCCATTCTTATTCAAGTTTTCCTAACAGGGTATGCGATAGATTTAGTAGCAGCAAATACATGACCTATGTTACTATCCATATTAATTTAGTAACAGCAAATACATGACCTATTATTTTGCTTCTAAATGTAGTAACAACATTTTACAGATGAAACACCCGATAAATGAATCAATATTGCATAAACAGACAATAGTGTAAATTTATGCTACCCTTCAATTAAACAGACCACAGACACAATATAAATGTTGTAGAAAAACCCTTCAATTACTCAAATTAAATGATACCTTCAATAGTATGATATTACCTGTGGCGGCGGTTTGGGCAGCGGTGGTGGCGTTGATGGCAGTGGTGGCGACGACGATGGCAACGGTGGCATCCCTCTTCTCCTTCTTCTCTTCTCTCTATTATACGCCCCCTATTTTTTTCCTTCCGTCTGCTATGTCGAGTGAATGCCTGATACTAATTAAATTAAGTTTGAACAGCGACCGCCATCAGCGACCGCATGCGGTCGCTAATTTTTAATGTCATGGACTTATCAGCGACCGCATGCGGTCACTGATGTTAAGTGGTCGCACAAAACCTTCGCGCCAACATTTCCAGCCAAATTTTGGGGGGCAAATTTGTGCTAGCGACCGCAGGCGGTCGCAGATATTAAACTGCGACTGGATTAAATCACGGTCGCAAATGTCGGTCGCTATACTAATATTAGCGACTGCAAGTGCAGTCGCTGATAGTATTGGTCGTTGTTGGGCCTTTTTCTTGTAGTGTAGTTGACATATATGATTATATAATTGTGTAGGATTGCATGAAGTGCAGATAGCTATACGCAGTTATGTGGTTCAGCTATACTTGTAATCAATAAGCCAGGTAAGTCTTTATGTTCCTCTTTGCTATGTGAACTTGATGATGATCTGTTTTAAATTTGTATTGCAAAGAGCATGAGGTATTACATGTGTTGTAAGTATGAAACGTTAAAGTCAATTTATGACTACGTTGATTGACTAAAGAATGCTGATTAAGTATTGAACTTAATCTTTATACTTGTTATGTGAACTGCAACATGTATGTTATGTTAGTATAATGATTATGTAATATATGAGCATGTTATTTATGTGCTACATGATGCATGAAAACTGTTAGATTTGCTGGGCTGTCGAGCTCAATCTTGCAAAATAATCATGTTTATAGGTTAAGGATTCAAGGTAACGCTATGTGCTACTTAAATGACATGGATCAGATGTAATGCATGAAGTTAAATATTTTAGCTACATTTGTTATTCTTTTAAACCATGTTTAAGGTTTTTAAGAAATGTACTTAATAATTTATGATGTGTAATTTCATATTTAGTTGTAAAGTTTAAGCTACCCAATGTATAAGGGATATCGAGCTGAGATGTAAGATTTTATATAATAACTCTGACGAAGCAAATCATAAAATAAATTTGATCCAGAGATGTGTAGATGATAAAGGTTATGATTCAGGGAAATAAATAAGGAAAAAACTAAAAAGTTTTAATTACTCCACACTTTTATTGATTAAATCATTGAATAATGATGTAAAATTAGAGGTTTGATGTATTGTTAATGGCCGAAGATGGATGTTAAATTGTATAAATTTTGGGGTCGATACAGTAAACCTATTGGTAAAGAAGAATGGTTTGCGGTGAAATACAGTTAAATCAAGTTCAAAGTTTATGGTCTATATGACCCCTCAGCAAAATATGTACTGTTTTAAGGGAATCTTTATATTCCTAGTTATTCATTCTACTTCATAATTATTTTAATTGGGAAGACTCTTGAATGTTTGGAAGATGAGAACTTCTTCGAAGAGAAGTTGAGAAGAAAATTGGTATGTTAAATTCGAGAACGAAATTTCTAGAAGAAGTGGTGAATGTGATATCCCGAATGATTGGAACTATACTTAAGCATGATATTTAACTAATGACGATTATGTCAGAAGATAATCTTTAGAAAGAGGAAGTGAGTTAGTTAAGGAAAGAAATAATTAGGTAATAACTAATTAAAAGAGTAAGTTGAGGTTATTCAACAAGAAAGAAAAGAAGAAGGGAAGAACATTAAACCTTTGATAAAGGTGGTAAGAATAATGCATCTATATATGGATGTAATTATGTAATGGTGATTCCGAGGATGGAAACCTTATAAAGGGGAAATAGACCCTATTCATTTGTTGAATAACCTAAGTTATTTTGAGAGTTCGGTATGTCGGAATGACATTCTGTTAATTTGAAGATTTGAAGGTAATATGTCGTGAAAAGTTATGTTAGCGGATAAAAGTTTTTTTCCCAAAAAACATGCAGAAATTGGACGAAATAAAAATGATAAAAAGTATTGTTATGTACTTTTCGAACGTTTAGCTATGTTTTGGGAAAACTTCGCGAAAAAAGCTAATCATCAACAAGTGTTTTTCAATTTTTTGAAATTTCGAAAAACGCGCTAACGTTAAAATGATGAAGAAAGACGGAATGTCCAAAAAGATTTGGAATTTGAGAAACGCAATTTTTGCAACTGTGTAATAATTAAATAGATTAAATTAATAAGAATACGAGTATAATATGAATTATTATAAGAGTATAATACGAATAGAATACCCGTATAATATATTATTATACGGTAAGAATATGAAAAGTTAATGTCAAAAGGTCAAGTAAACAAAAGTGGCTAGCTTTTGAACTTTCCCACAATTTAACCACACTTGGTTTAATGTTTAATCAAGGATGGTTAAGTTAAGAAAACTTAGAAGCATTTATAAATTTCTAGCGAATGCGTAAATGTTAATATGTAGAGGAAAGACATAATATCTTTAAAAAATTAGATTCGGATAATGCAGTTTTTCAACTGTCGAATGAATTTTGAAACACAGAACAACGATGCTTCCAAGAGAAGCTTGGTTGATATTTGTGAATAGTAAAGAGGTGTGAATAGTAAAAGTAGGGGTGTTTTGTAAGTTTTGCAAACTTATAGGTTTGGACTATACAAGATCGAAGGTTAAGTGACCAAACTGTAAATTGGTGAAAAGTTGTCTAAATGACCAAAATGCCCTAAGTCTTGCTTTTCTATATAAACAAGCCTTAGCTCATTTTTTTTATTCACACAAAACTCCCTAACCCATTTCAAAGAGAAAAGAGAGAAATAATGAGAGAAAAAGAGCTAGAGATCTCGGATTGAAGAAGAAGAAAGAAAAAGCTAGCAAATTGCAAGCTTTATCTAGAGGAAGAAGAATAATGAAAAAAATAAGAAGAAAGGTATTAAAACCTAACCTTAATCTAATTTTTCTTTACGATTTTTTATGTTAAAATAAATAGCTTAATGAAAATAGAAGTAAAGAAGTTAAGAAACGATTTTCTTATGGTTTAATCATAAGAAAATGAAGGTATGACAATTTGAAGTTTAGTTTATAAATTTCTTTTAGAAGCATTCATATGGTGTATGAATTGCTTTGATGTTAATGGACGATACAGATGAATTATAAGAACGATCCAGGGTAATAAGAAAGGATTGGTGTTTTATAACACTAAAATCCTTGAAAAAGTGAAATCGTAATCAAAATATCGATTAAAAACGAAGAACGGACCAAGAAAACGAAGAACGTTGTTGATGAAAAAATTAAAAACCAACCTAATTAAATCTTGTTATTGATGGACAAGTTTAAAACCATTATATATTTATATATATATATATATATATATATATATATATATATATTTGTTGATATATGTTTGGTTAGGAATTCGAGAATTGAAAGAAATGTTCCTTTGAAACGAATTGAAATTAGCCTATAACGAAGTTATGGTGAAATTTTGTAGAAGACGAACAAAATGTAGAAAATAATTTAATGAACCCTAATTAGTAAGGTTTCATGAGAATGTTGGAAAACATTTAAAACGTGAGTCGTGGACTCAAGAAAAAATGACTTCTGAGTTCGGATGATCGAATTGCGGATGAACGAACGAAGAACGTTAATAATGTAAAACTAATGAACGTGAAATTTGTACTAACGGCTCGTTAACGGATTCAAAAAATTAGTTTGTCCAGGGGAAATCTTAGTACGTAAAAAAATTAAGAAAATGGCTTTGGAACGAATTTGTTTCGAGTTATAACGAAGAAGTTACGAGATTTCAAAGTAGGCAATTTGTTTGTAAGAGAATTCTTTAGAAAATATGTAGAATTTGTCAATGAAATAGTATCGGTCTTTGCAGTTACCGATTTGAATCGAAATGGGCGCCATAGCACGCCACAAATAATAATAATAATAGAGGCAAAGCCCAAATCCAGTAGCAGGTATGAAGCCAAAATGGGCTTTTAACTACTCAATTCTTGGGGAATATGTACGAAAAGATAATGAACATAAATTTCATGTAATGTAACACTTAAATAAGTGATTTAAACCTTAAGTAAAGGCTTATGGATGTTTAAAAGATGAAGAACGTAAGCGTAAAACATGTAAACTGACAAAGGCGGTTCGTGTACGCGTAAATTAAACGTTCTTAGCATACACACTTGTGTATGGTTTAAACGTAAGGTAATGAAGAGCTATGAGTGACATGTAATGCGTGAAGAACCCCGAGCCTCTCGCTGGTGACGTCTCGGAAGGAGAATGCACTACATCCAAACTCTCCGTAGGGTATACCAAGCAAGTTGGTAGTATATTGATCATTGTAATTAAAATGCTATGGTTGTAAGTACCATGTGTGTTACAATAACTTGAATAATGAATAATGTGTAAACGTTGAGAAGCCTAGTTAATAATAATAACTTAAAGAATGTTCCGAGTAAACTAAACCGGACATTTTAAGATATAAAATGTGGTAATATAAAATGCTTGAACGCTATAAACACATAACATTAGCATTGAATGACCACTCTTGGAATACCAAAGATTGTATAACTTAGACGATAAAGAATAATCATGCGATATGCCATTTGTTTATTAGAAAGCCATAAGGAATGATAATTGATGTAACGAACATTATAGTTGTAATACTTCGGACAAGTTAAGCTATAAAGAAGGAAAAGGGTAATGTAAATCTACCGTAAAAGATGATCACAAGGATTATGACATCTCCGTATGTCGTAACGCCGAAAGACGGTCAAGAAAGTTGGTTTTGTGGACTTATGTTATGGAACGCGAATCATAAGAAATAAAGTTAAGTTTAAATTAATGCGTAAATCAAATATATGACTAATTGGTATATGTTATTCCTTATGTGATATATAGGAATTTTGAAGATCCGTACAATGCAAACTGTAATTGTATGAAGCGCTTAAGAAAAGTTTCCTAACTTCATTCATATTTAAATGAATGGTAGTTTCTTTAAGCTTGCTAAGATGTTGTAAATGAGTAAATTATACCTATGTAAAAATGTGGAATATTTGTGCAAGGTGTTTATGATGTATGAGGTATGTGCCAAATTTTCAACACTTATGAGTTTCTGTGAGATGAATTGTTTTGTGATTGAACTGTTCAATATGAAACATTTTCAATGAAAGACGGTAGAATGAACTAAAGGATCCTGTGAAGATCAAGCTGACCAGTATCCTGATGAAGTATCATTCATTATATGAATGAGCGTGAAGATCAAGCCAAGACTTGTAATGTAGAATAGTTAATTAAACTATAAAGTAGTTTAATAAAATGTTATGCATCTATTGTGGTGGATGAAAGTTACACGTGTAGAGAAGTAAAGAATAATGTATTTACCGTTATTTGTATGTATGAAAATTTTAAGGTAATAGAATATGGAAATTTAAGTAATATGTTGTTATATTTAATTATATAATGATGTATGTAAAGAATAAGAAGCACTATTGATTCACCGAATCCAGGTTTTAAGATAGACCGGATTTGGGGGACTTACATCAGACCATTTGAAGTGCTAACAAGAGTAAGGGAGGTGGCATATGAGGTTACCTTACCTCGTGAGTTAGAACATGTACATAATGTGTTTTATGTGTTAGTTTTACAAATGTATAAACCTAACTATAAACACGTAATTGAATATGAACATATAATGGTTGAAAAAGACTTAACGTATTAAGAAATGTCAATTCAAATAATTGATAGAAAAGAACAAGTCTTAAGGAGCAAGGTTATACCCTTGGTGAAGATTATATAAAGAGGAACCATGATGCCAAAGAAGCAACTTGGGAACTCAAAGACAAGATAAAGAAAGAATACCCCCAGCTTTTTTGTATGATATATGTTTTATGTTTTAATTAATTAAGGGGACGCAATCTTTATAAGGGGGAAGAATGTAATGATCGCAACGATCGAACAATATTTGTAAATGAGATTATATGAAAATTAATTAATAAAATTAGTTTTTATTAATAATTTGTGTATTATGTGCCTTATGATCATTATTTGATGGCGCTACGATTTATGTGCGCTTATTTGAGTGTTAAAAGGATAAATGTGGAAAATAAATTTTTTCTAAAAAAACAGACATAAAAACACTATTCACGCTAAAAACGTAAACTCATTTTTTCAAAATTTTGAATTACGGCATATCATTTATTCGAAAAAAGGGGGATCGGTGGAGAAATCAGATTTTCAAAAATCAAAAGTTGAATTTTTGGCTAACTGACTGGAATATGAATAGTGACTGAAAAAGTTAAAAAACCTAACTAGATAAGGAAAAGTCTAACTATAATTAGTTAGACTAACTAAGCCTAGGGTTTCTAAGGCTTGGCTAAGAATTTTGGAATGTGGCTAAGGTTAAGTTAAAGTTTGAGCCTAAGGTTTGGAAGGCTTGGCTAGGGTTTAACCAAGGGGGAAGCTAAAGGTTTAAGGGTGGATTACCTTAAAGTTGAGCTATGGCTCAAGCCTTATGGTTAAACCCTAAGACTTAGAGCTAAAGCTAGCAAATTTTGTGATTATCCAACATGGGATAATTTAGTGATGACTTATGTAAGACCCCAAATTTTTTTAATGAAATTGAATTTTCTCTATTTATTATTTTGAAATAGTAAGGGGTTGATTTGATTAATGTGGTTAGTTATGGGTAAAATGCGCAAATATTTTAAATAAGCAAGTGGTTATAAAATATTCATTGTTGTCGGGAAATATTCGTTTGGTCGTAGAATATTCTTCATTGCTCTGGGAATATTAAATGCGACCAGCAGCGACTTATGTGGGCCCCATAATGGAAAGCGATTGGATGAAGAAAACGACAAGTATAAGTTGTTTATAAATAATTCACAGAAGTAGTTATTCTGAAGATTATCTTGTTGGAATACCGGTGGTTAAAACACAAGAGAAGATTACTGCGGTATTGAACCAATTATTGATTCTTACGTAAGAAGGCACTACTCAATAATTGTTACAGTAATTACTATTCAATATTTTATTTTATTAATTCAATAATTGCTACATTGATATTTTATATTATTGATGTTTCAATAATTGTCACCACACAGTATTTTCCATTATCAGATCAATAATTCATATTATTTGAATAATATTATTAGATAGCATTATTAGCAATGTTTAGAAAGTTCTTTCAAAGGAGAGGTTTGGTCACCTAATTGCGCGCCAGTAAGGAGAAATCCTTATTGAAAAGCCCCCTCTTTCCTGGGAACGGCCTGGTTGTCAGTATTGTGATTCTGTAATAATATTTATGAATAATTAATTATTGATTTATATATGATAAGGAAAATATTCATTTTATGTGGATATAGATGGAGAAAATTTTTTAATGTGACAATTGTTGAAAATTGATATTTTATCTTTTCTGATAAAATAATTCATTTAAATATATTATTATATTTGGTGATATTTTTACAATGAATGTGTGATATATGAATAAATGAGGAAGAAGAGTATTTTTGTTACAAAAAATATTTAACACATGTTTTATGTATTGGTGAACCCCATTTCTTGACTGAAATTTGATTATAGCCTGTAAAATCATCCGTATGTGGATTTCGGTCAATTTCTGTTTGGAATTTGGAAAAACTTAAACTTACAAAGTTGTAGAGAATTGAATTTCCTAAGAAGGAACATAAGATTCGAATTTTTCTGATAAAAGGGCTATTTATTATGAATTATCGAAGTTCCGGAATAATTGATTTTTGAAGTTTTAAATATTTTTTTAATAAAAAGGTTTTTGTTATGGTTGGTGGGCCCCACTTGTTGTTAAACATGCTGAAATTGGATGATTCAAGGTGGACGCAGAAAATTTAATTTATATATTAATATTTTATTAAATTTTCTACTTTGGTGTTCTAAGGATTTTCCTATAAATAGGGTGCTTAGGTTAGAATTTAAAATCACACCAGAAACTAAAGTTTTCTCTCTCTATAATATCGAGTGTATTTTTATGAGTATTTTGAAACTTTGAGTGTTGCTATACGGTGCAAGTTCCTTCAAAGACTATATCCAAAGATTTTCGATGTAAGATCTTGTTTTTTCGGTAAGGGATGTTATTTTTTTATAAATGATATTATTTCTTTCAATATCATTATGTCGGAATATTGGTAAGATTTTTCTTGTGAAATTCTTATCTTTTCATGTCGGGGTTACTATTCATGAGTTACTATTCATGAGTTACTATTCACGAGTACTATTCACGAAGCATGATGATTTTTTTTCCTTGTAAAATTTCTACCTTTTAGTGTCGGAGTTACTATTCATGTATACGACACTTATTCACGATATCTGACACTATTCACGAATCATTTACACATTATTCAAAGAAAAATTAAATTTTCTTTTATGTGTCCAAGATTGTCTGTTATGGTTCCTATCTTTGATTGGATCTATGTTTTGATCTTCATTTTTGAATTTTGCTCCACAATAGTTTATTATGGAGTATTTTTGAACTTGGATAAACTAAAGTACGAATCCCTAATATTTGTTCTTTTATTTCACTAGATTCGTTTTCTTTAAATATTTTTTACCATCCTCAATCCTAAATGATGATATAACTGAATATCTTTGGCATGAAGTGCAAAGATGAATGATTTTCTGATGAATATCTTTGGTCTGTAGTGCAAAGATGTACAGGTGTTTAGATGAACATGACCAACTGATGAATATCTTTGGCCTGTAGTGCAAAGATGAATATTTGATTTCAGATATATATTGATTGATGTTATAGGGATAAAATAGTGATGATGAACTTTTAAATTCATAAATAGAAGATAGTAGATTTTATTCTCTACTTAACTCTTCTAATGAATTATTATTTTCGCTGCGAATATTGATTTAAAACTTGTTGTCTATTGTATTCTATTAGATTTTTTCCCTGTGGAGGACTAACGATAATTTGTTCTATATTATCTTAGTCATAATATTCTTTACTGGGCAAGTTGAGCTCACCCTTTTCCTTTTTGTTCTATTTTTCTTCTCAGGATGCGAGAATGTAGCGAGTACTAGTCGGGGTGTGGAATGATGGTTCTAGAAGTTGTTTTAGTAGTCCTCACTATTTTGTAAAATAGTGTATCAATAATTGTAGTGAGGACTTATTTGAGTGTGGATATTGTCTAGATGACAATATTTGTATTTAAACTCACAGTTTATGTGTTGTCGTATTTTGCACGACAATTATATTAATAAAGTTGTAGTTGTTTCTGTACCATGTATTTGGCGACTCAGAATGGGTTTTGTATACCTATTTTGGGGGCGTCACAACTTAACTTATCAATAATGCAAGATAAAGGGAAATTTAGGGCCTTATGGCCAGATTTTTGAGGAGGTGGGGGACCAAGTGGTCTTAATGAAAAAGTGGCCAATAAGTACCTTGTGTTAATTTAATTATGGTTTGATTAGGCTAACTCAAGGGGGGTGATTATTAAGTTAATAAACACGAGGGGGGAAGACCTTGTTTGACTTATTTGGGTTACCAACTTGTATTGAAGGGAAACTATGTTTTATATAACCAAATCAAGTCCTAAACATTTCATTTTTTAGCCAAAATTAAGTTAAGTGTTGGGAGAAATCTAAGGAGAGCAAGAGAAAGCAAAAACATAGAGAGAAAAGAGAGAGAGAGATAGAGAGAGAGAGAGAGAAAGAGAGAGAGAGGCCGGAACTTAAAGGAAAGAAAGGAGAGCAAGGATCTTGGATAATTAAGCTCAAGAAGAAGAACTAAGAAATGTAAGAACACTAATTCATCTATTTCATCCTTTTCTTTTAAAACTTTATAGTTTGTTAGAGAAGTGTTGGTGGATGGATTATGTGTGTGAGATTGTAGAAGGATATTGGAGACACAAGGTTTATGTGTTTTACAAGTGTTAAAATGTAACAACTGAGAAAATCGGATTATAATGTAAATTAATTTTATTTGAATATATATTGAATAAAATTATATTATATGTTATTTATAACGAGTAAGTGAGATGAAGGTCATTCTATAACGTAGAAGTGATGTATGATCGTAGTATTCTGGCTAAGTGCTAGAAATAAAGTGTGTGAATTTCCAAGACGAAAATAAAAGTTTTTCGAGAAATTCACCAAAAAACACTATTCATCCATTTCTGCTCGGGAATTATTTTTGAACTTCCGGGAAATATGTTATGATATAATTTTAAGGGAAAATGGATTATCTAATAATAATTCAGTTATGGAAAACGCAGTTTTTTGCTTGCGTACTCAATTCGAGAATGTTAGGGAAAGTGAAGATATTATACGGGGGAAATAATATGAGTATAATACAAGGTATTGTACAATTATATACAAAAAATAATACAACGAATAAGATGAATGTTATACGAACTAATATACGAGAAGAATATGAGGATTATGCGTTAAAAGCACAAACCATTAGTAATGGACTAGAAAAGATTGAATGTAAACTTTGGCAAACCCAAATAAGAGATGATTGAGGCCCAATGACAAACTTAATCAAGGCCCAAAGATATATTAATTCAAGCCCAAGGTTAGGCCTGAATTGAATTAAACCTAAGCCCAAATCAAGAACCGAACCCGTGGATCAAATCGTTGGATCACCGGATGGGTAAAACCCATGTGGGCTCCCCATGGTGAGTCATGGCCGGCCAAAAAGGAGGTGGGATAGCTTCCTTTGGAAGCTTAGTTTGTGGAGGGGGGACCAAATGACCATTTTGCCCCAACTTTGTAATTCTATAAATTAGAGAGAGTTGGTTTCATTTGTTGGTTGTTTGATTTCACCAACATCTAGAGAAATATATTGAGAGGTAACAGAGAGCTTTTATAAGTGATTAAAGAGAAGAAAGAGTTAGCTAAAACTCAAGAACGTAAAAAATGCAAAAGGTAAAAACGTTTAAACTAGTTATCTTTCTTTTCTTTCTAGTTTGATTAGTAGAGAAGTGAAATTGGTGGAGCATGTCTCATAAGGAGTAATAAGGATGGCTATTGGTGGACTTTAAACATTAGTAACCTTGTTACAAGTGGAATCATAACCAAATAAGTAAGAAATAATGAAAAAAACATGAAAACTTAATGCATGTTATTGACGGACAAGTTTAAAACCATCGTATATAGGATTAGATGTTATATGCTTGGTTAGGTTGGTTAGGTTCCCCCGGGTACTATTCACTCGGGGATTCGGGGTACTTTGTATGACGGGTTACTATTCATTTATTACTATTCACTCGGGTACTACTCACTTGGGAATTTGGGGTACTTTGCATGACGGGGTACTATTCATTTGGATATTATTCCCGGGGTACTATTCATGACAAAAGTGATTTATTTTCTATCCAAATTATTTTTGATACATGAATATCATTCTTGAATTTTACTCCACAAAGAAGTTATCATGTTGACAATATGGACATTCTGAAACTCTGGATAAATTGAATTATAAATCTTTAAAATTTATCATTGATCTCACTTAATTGAATTCTTATATCATTGTCATCATCCTCATACTTATATTGTGATTAAAGTCATCTTTGGCCCGTAGTGCATAGATGGACTGTTGATTGGTATGATTATGACCAGGAATTATGTATCGGTATAATCATGACATGTAATATTACAAATGATGTGATAAAAGTCCTCATTGGCCCGTAGTGCATTGATGGACAGTTGTTTGGATTGATCATGACCCCTGGTGATAATAACGAATATACTTGGCACGTAGTGCATGGATGATTCGTGGATGTGATACTAATGAATATCCTTGGCCCATAGTGCATGGATAATTCAATGATGTGGATTATTTATTGAGTTGTGTTACAACGATAATGTGACGCCCCAAAAATAGGTCCACACAACCCATTCTGAGTCGCCAAATACATGGTACAGAAAACAACTATAACTTTATTATTACAATTGCCGTGCAAAATATGACAACACATGTTGTGAGTTTAAATACAAATATTATCTTCTAGACAATATCCAAACTCAAATAAGTCCTCATTACAATTATTGATACACTATTTTACAAAATAGTGAGAACTGCTAAAACAACTGTCTTGAAACATCACTCCACACCCCAACTAATTCCCGTTATATTCTCGCCTCCTGAGAAAAAAAATGGAATAAAAAGGAAATGGGTGATCTCAACTAGCCCAGTAAAGAATATTATGACTAAGATAATGAAAAAAAATTATTGTTAGCCTTCAATAAATCAGATAAAATATAATGGACAACAAGTTTAGATCAATATTCACAGCGAAAATAATAATTTATTAGAAGAGTTAAGTAGAACATAATGTCTACTATCTTCTCCAAATTAAAGGCCCATCGTTAATATTTCATTTCTGTAATATTCATCAACAGTTCTTGGTTGTACCTAAGACAAAGAGAACTTTCATCACATGTCTTTACCTGAACCATACACTAAAGATTATAGTTAAGTTCACAATTCATATTTATAATCATGTAAATCAACAGTTTTTCCTTGCCACAAAGGCTTAATAGAACGTTTACTCAATATCCTTACCCCAAAGGCTAAAAATATTCAAATGTAATAACAATGATCATACCAATCAGTTGTCTATCTTTGCACTACGGGCCAAAGATATTCAACTATAAAACCAATGGTCATGATCATACCAATCAATTGTCTGTCAGTGCACTATGGCCAAAGACATTCCACTGTTAACTAATGGTCATGATCCTGCCAATCACATCATTAAATTATCCATGCACTACGGGCCAAGGATATTAGTTATTATCATCAGTGGTCAAGATCATGTCATACACATGTCCATCTTTGCACTACGGGCCAAAGCTATCAATTAACAGTTCGTCTTTGCACGTAAGCCAAAAATATACAACTGTATAACCAATCATCAACAGTCCATCTATGCACTACGGGCCAAAGATTACTCTCATTACAATATAAGCATGAAGATGATGACAATGATATGAACATCAATCAAACGAAATCAAGGATAAATATTAAAGATTTTTAATTTATCCAGAGTTTAAAATTTTTCAAATTGTCAACATGATACTACTTTGTGGAGTAAAATTCAAGAATAATATTCACGTATTAAAAATAATTTGGACAAAAAAGAATCAATTTTTCATCGTGAATAGTATCCCATGAATAGTACCCCATAAATAGTACTTTGTAAATAGTACCCTGTGAATAGTACCCCGTGAATAGTAACCCATGCATAGTACTCCATATTCATAAATAGTACCGTATACATAAATAGTGTCGTATACAAAAATAGTGTCATATACATGAATAGTGCCGTATACATGAATAGTGTCATATATATGAATAGTACCGTATACGTGAATAGTAACCATGACATGAAAAAGATAAAGTTTCACAATAAAATTCATATCAATATTTCGGTATAATGATATTAAAAGAAAAAACATCATTTACTTGAAAAAAAAATAACATCCCTTACCATCCCTTACCTAAAAAGAATATCACTTCTAGCTGAAATATTGGATATAATTGTGACGCCCCCAAAATAGGTATACAGGACCCATTCTGAGTCACCAAATATCACACTATAAAAAAAATACAAACTTCATCTATACAACTGTTGAACTGTCATATAGAATACGACCACAGTTAACTGTGAGTTTTAATACAAATGTATGTAACTATCATGGTGCCTCGACCACAACCTTACAATGGTACTTTACATAAAAGTATAGTCAAAAACTGTTTTAGGAATTAAAATCTTTGGGAATTGCTCAATGAAACCTTCGTACATGGGAGGTCATGCGTCTAGGTTATGATAGATATCATATGTCCACAAAATTATCCTTGGTTGACCCAATAGACCCCAAAGAAAAATGAGAAGATTACTACCATCTTCTTTCCAATGGTGAGTCTTCTCTTGGCATATAACTATCTCCACTGTCTCCAAGTGAAAATTATATTTCAAATAAACTCCAAGATCATATAGGTAGTGTTCATAGATATACTTAGCAAGTGGATGTACATAATCCTGTCTTATGATAACATGAGGTTGTATGTCATTAGACATCTTGTATGATAGTGGCAAAACACCTTTCCAAAGTTGGGTTCACCTCACCCTATTTGGTTCACCAAAATTAAATATCAAATGACGTATACAATAAGACACACTTATCTAAAGTTCTCAATAAAATTATTTCCATACTATTTAGGGAGAACCTCAACAGCTATAGACCACCGTTCTATTCCCTTGTTATCCCCATTGAGACCAAATTACACTCTTATTATCTGAAAGGAATTGTGAAGCAAAAGGGTGAGCACAACTAGCCCAGTAAAGAATATCATGACTAAAGATAATTACATTATCAATAGCTTTCATCAATAATAACTCAGAGATTTAGAACATATGGTAGATGATAAAACTTTTCAACCATAGTTGCAAATGAACGAGCAATCCATTAAAAAGAGTCAAATAGACCATCGTGTCTATTATCTTCTCCATGTTAAAAGTCCACCAATAATGTTTTATCCTCCTAACATCAATCAACAATTCACCCACAATCATATGAATAACTCATAATCATAATTGTGGTTCTGAATTCCTTTTTGCACCCAGGACGAAGATAATTTTCATCACCTATCTTCACCTGAAACATCAAAAATCATGGTTATACCAAATCATAATTTTTGCTCATAATCATACTAATTAAATCATCTTTGCACTACGGCCAAAGATATTCATTATTATCACATCCATGAATTAATATTTCATTGCTGAGACTCAGCTCAATAATTAATCCACATCATCGAATCATCCCTGCACTACAGGCCAAGGAAATTCTTTAGTATCACGACCACGAATTATCCATGCACTACGGGCCAAAGATAATCGTGTTTTCATCAACGGTCCTGATCATGCCATAAAAAAATTCATCTTTGCACTATTGGCCGAAGAGAATCCATAGCCATAATCATACCAAAAACTGTCCATCAATGCATTATGGGCCAATGAGGACTTTTTCCACATCATTTGTAATATTACGGTCATAATTATACCGATTAATCCCTGGTCATAATCATACCAAGTTCATCTATGCACTACAGGCCACAGATGACTTTCAACATAATATAAACATGAGGATGATGACAATGATATAAGAATTAAATAAAACAAGTTCAAGAATTAATTTATCCAAGACCAATAACATCCAAATTGTTAACATGATACTTCTTTGTGGAGTAAAATTCAAGAATGCTCAGAAGAATATTTCCATTAAAAGATACTGGATGAAGCGCAAATATCAAGGATATTCCACTAATTTCATAGAGTATAGAAGTCAAAGCTTTAACCAACTGAGTATAATAAAGAATATATGAAACTGCAAATGGATTTTCGTCCGCCACACGGTAAACCAGTTAGACAAATCATTTCCATAATTTAATAAGGAATGAATATAAAGGATCATTCACTATGCATGTGATAATCTACATAGACAGGTTATTCCAACAAAATAATAAAGAATGGAATAACAGAAGAAATCACCATGCATGCGATAGACACATGCATGACGAGTTATTCAAATGTAATAATAAAGAATGGAACTAGGTCATGCGTAAACACACGACCAGGATATTCCGACAGAATAATAAATAATGGAACCAGGTCCGGCGTAAATGCATAGACAGGATATTCCGATAGAATAATAATGAACGGAATAATAGAAGAATTTCACCATGTATGCGGTACTTCGTATAAACAGGTTATTCCAACATAATAATAAAGAATGGAATAATAGAAGAATTTCACCATGTATAAGGTACTTCGCATAAACAGATTATTCTAACATAATAATAAAGAATGGAATAATAGAAGAATTTCACCATGTATGCGGTACTTCGCATAAACAAGTTATTCCAACATAATTATAAAGAATGGAATAATAGAAGAATTTCACCATGTATGCGGTACTTCGCATAAACAGGTTATTCCAACATAATTATAAAGAATGGAATAATAGCTCTTACGAGTATTGAAAGAAAATAATACTCTTTATGAATACGAAAGAATAATATCCCTTACAAGTACAACAAATAATATCCCTTACTTTAAAAAGAAGAGTACTCCGACTGGTAGGGCGAGAATATACTTGAAGAAAACTTGCACTATCTTCTACGCTCAAAGCTTTCTTAAACTCTAAAGAAATACGCTCGAGATAACAGAAGAAGAACTCTCTCTATAGTTTCTCTCTCTAGAGTTTCAATGAATTCGTAAGAAATAATGAAGGAATGAGCTTCTATTTATAGAAGAATGGACTGCATAGTAACTAATTTATGAACGGTCCAGATTGATTTACTTTTAATCGGATGGTCCATATTTAAAGCAAATTCTTTTAAATAAAATATAATATATTCTATTTATAATCTAATAAAACGAATAACTTTATAAAAGTATTCTATTTTATATAAAAAAAATTTATTATGCAAAACACTATGCGTAACTATACAACACTATGCATAATAAAATATAATATATTCTATTTATTGAATAACTTTATAAAAGTATTTTATTTTATATAAAAAGATTTTACTATGCAAAATACTATGCACAATAGAATATAATATAATTTATTTATAGAATAACTTTATAAAAGTATTATATTTTATATAAAAAGTTTTTCTATTTTATTACATTAATAATACTAATAAAACAAAACTGAGTGACTTCTCACGTAAGCATTAATAATCAATATCGTGTGTTACTATGCAACCACGCGTATTACTGTACTTTTACTATCAAGTAGTTCAACAGTTTTAACGGTAAAACTTCCGTCGTTATTTTCATAAAAATATTTTTGTTGTTTTCTAAATCCGATAATAATTCCGTTGCGGGGTCCACCAATGATTGTACCATCGTACGGATATTCCCTGACAAAATGAATATTTTATATCAACTTATTTACTTTGTAAAAATTTCACATATTACCCTTAACTTTAAATTTTTATCAATTTAACTATTTGCCAAAATAGAAAAATTGAATACTTTTATTTCATAAAATTCGGGGTCTCACAATCTCCCCTCCTTATGAAATTTCGCCCTCGAAATTCACGTACGTACCTGCTATTCGAAGAGATGAGAATACCTTGCTTTCTTTTCAGATTGTACCTTCCCGGTAATTTTCCTGCTATTATGATTTTCCCATTTCTCATCTCCTTTATTTCAGATATCATTCTAGAATATAGTTTTAAAACAAAGGTTAATCGACATATCACAATTTGTCAATTTATCAAGTAAACAATTTCAGCTTAAGTAAGTCACACTAGCGAAGTATATAACTCGTCTCTCCCCTCCTAGTTCTAGACTCTTATCTCCGCCAGCGACCATATCCCTAAGCTCTGATACCAATTATGATGCCCCCAAAATAGGTATAAACGACCCATTCTAAGTCGCCAGATATCACACTATAAAAAAAATACAAACTTCATTTATACAATTGTTGAACTGTTGTATAGAATACGACCACAGTTAACTGTGAGTTTTAATACAAATGTATGTAACTATCATGGTGCCTCGACCACAACCTTACAATGGTACTTAAATAAAAGTATAGTCAAAAACTGTTTTAGGAATTAAAATCTTTGGGAAGTGCTCAATGAAACCTTCGTACATGGGAGGCCATGCGTCTAGGTTATGATAGATATCATATGTCCACATAATTATCCTTGGTTAACCCAATAAACCCCATAGAAAAACGAGAAGATTACTATCATCTGCTTTCCAATGGTGAGTCTTCTCTTGGCATATAACAATCTCCACTGTCTCCAAGAGAAAATTATATTTTAAATAAACTCTAAGATCATATAGGTAGTGTTAAGTAGATATACTCAAGAATCGGATGTACACAACCACATCTTTATGATAACACGAGGTTGTATGTAATTAGACATCTTGTATGATAGTGGCAAAACACATTTCCAAAGTTGGGTTCACCGCACCCTATTTGGTTCACCAAAATTAAATATCAAATGACGTATACAATACGACACACTTATCTAAAGTTCTCAATAAAATTATTTCCATACTATTTAGGGAGAACCTCAACAGCTATAGACCACCGTCCTATTCCATTGTTATCCCCGCTCGACCCAGCTACACTCTTATTACCTAAAAGGAATTGTGAAGCAAAAGGGTGAGCACAACTAGCCCAGTAAAGAATATCATGACTAAAGATATTTACATTATCAATAGCTTTCATCAAGAATAACTCGGAGATTTAGAACATATGGTAGATGATAAAACTTTTCAACCATAGTTGCAGCGGAACGAGCAATCCATTAAAAGAGTCAAATAGACCATCAGGTCTATTATCTTCTCCATGTTAAAAGTCAACCAATAATGTTTTATCCCTGTAACATCAATCAATAATTCCTGTCCACAATCATATAAATAACTCATAATCATAATTGTGATTCTGAATTCCTTTTCGCAACTAGGACGAAGATAATTTTTATCACCTATCTTCACCTGAAACATCAAAAATCATGGTTATACCAAATCACAATTTTTGCTCATAATCATACTAATTAAATCATCTTTTACTACTACCAAAGATATTCATTATTATCACATCCATGAATTAATATTTCATTCTTTGAGACTCACTCAATAATTAATCCACATCATCGAATCATCCACGCACTTTTCTGAGGCCAAGGATATTCTTTAGTATCACGACCACGAATTATACATGCACTACAGGCCAAAGATAATCGTGTTTTTATCAACGGCCCTTATCATGCCATAAAACAATTCATTTTTGCACCCTTTGCCGAAGAGAATCCATAGCCATAATCATACCAAAAAGCGTCAAATCGATGCACTACTACGGACGATGAGGACTTTTTCCATATCATTTGTAACATTACGGTTAAGCCATGATTATACTGATTAATCCCTGTTCATAATCATACCAAGTCCATCTATGCACTACAGGCCACATATGACTTTCAACATAATATAAACATGAGGATGATGACAATGATATAAGAATTAAATAAAACAAGTTCAAGAATTAATTTATCCAAGAACTAATAACGTCCAAATTGTAAACATTATACTTCTTTGTTGAGTAAAATTCAAGAATGCTCAGAAGAATATTTTCATGAAAAGATATTGGATGAAGCGCAAATATCAAGAATATTCCACTAATTTCTTGGAGTATAGAAGTCAAAGCTTTAACCAACTGAGTATAATAAAGAATATATGAAACTGCAAATGAATTTTAGTCCGCCACGCGGTAATCCACTTAGACAGATCATTTCCACAATTTAATAAGGAATGAATATAAAGGATCATTCACCATGCATGTGATAATCCACATAGACAGGCTATTCCAACAGAATAATAAAGAATGGAATAACAGAAAAAATCACCATGCATGCGATAGAATCGCATAGGCGAGTTATTCCAACGAAATAATAAAGAATGGAACTGTGTCATGCGTAACGCACTGGTCGAAGATATTTTGATGAGAATAATAAATAATGGAATCAGTCCCGTAAACGCATGCATGTGATATTAAACGAAATAATAAAGAACGGAATAATAGAAGAATTTCACCATATATGCGGTACTTTGCATAAACAGGTTATTCCAACATAATAATAAAGAATGGAATAATAGAAGAACTTCACCATGTATGAGGTACTTCGCATAAACAGGTTATTCCAACATAATAATAAAGAATGAAATAATAGAAGAATTTCACCATGTATGCGGTACTTCGCATAAACAGGTTATTCCAACATAATAATAAAGAATGGAATAATAGAAGACTTTCACCATGTATGCGGTACTTCGCATAAACAGGTTATTCCAACATAATAATAAAGAATGGAATAACAGCTCTTACGAGTATTGAAAGAAAATAATTCTCTTTATGAATACGAAAGAATAATACCCCTTACAAGTACAACAAATAATATCCCTTACTTTAAGAAGAAGAGTACTCCGATTCGGTAGAAGGCGAGAATATACTTGAAGAAAACTTGCACTATCTTCTACGCTCAAAGCTTTCTTAAACTCTCTAAAGAAATACGCTCGAGATAACGTAAGAAGAACTCTCTCTATAGTTTCTCTCTCTAGAGTTTCAATGAATTAAAAGAAATAATGAAGGAATGAGCTTCTATTTATAGAAGAATGGATCTATAGTAGTAACTAATTCATGAACTAGTCCAGATTGATTTACTTTTAATCGGACGGTCCATATTTAAAGCAAAATTTTTAAATAAAATATAATATATTCTATTTATAATCTAATAAAATGAATAACTTTATAAAAGTATTCTATTTTATATAAAAAGATTTTAATATACAAAACACTATGCAGCACTATGCAATACTATGCATAATAAAATATAATATATCCTATTTATAGAATAACTTTATAAAAGTATTACATTTTTATATAAAAAGATTTTACTATGCAAAACACTATGCACAATAGAATATAATATATTCTATTTATAGAATAACTTTATAAAAGTATTCGCTTTTATATAAAAAAGCTTTTACATGCTTTTATACATTAATAATACTAATAAAACAAAACTGAGTGACTTCTCACGTAAGCATTAATAATCAATACCGTGTGCTACTATGCAACCACGCATATTACTATACTTTTACTATCAAGTAGTTCAACAATTTTAACGGTAAAACTTCCGCCGTTATTTTCATAAAAATATTTTTGTCATTTTCTAAATCCGACAATAATTCCGTTGCGAGGTCCACCAATGATTGTACTGTCGTACGGATATTCTCCGATAAAAATAATATTTTATATCAACTTGCTTACTTTGCAAAAATTTTACATATTACCCTTAAATTTAAACTTTTATCAATTTAACTATTTACCAAAATAGAAAAATTGAATACTTTTATTTCATAAAATTCGGGGTCTCACAAAAATGCTGAAGGAAACTTGCACTGTAAAATAACACACAAGATATCTAAATACTCACAAAAATACGCTCGATATTATAGAGAGAAAAAACTTCTGATTTTGGTGTGTTTTTCAATTCTAACATAAGCACCCTATTTATAAAAAAATGCTTAGAACACCAAAGTAGAAAATTTAATAAAATTTTATTATTTATAAAAAATTTCCTACGCCCACTTTGAAATCTGATTCCAGCATTTACAACATGCAAAAGGACAAGTGTGGAGCCCACCTTCTTGAAATCTCCACTAAAAAGCATTTATAAATTCAGAAACTTCAATAATTCATAAAAAAAAAATAGCCATTTTTCATAGGAAAATTAATTCTCTACAACTTTATAGAAGAAAGTTTTTTCAAATTCTGAACGAAAAATGACCAAAATTTACATACTGACGAACTTGCAGGCTATCATCAATTTTTAGTCAAAAATAGGGCCCACCAATATATTTAACATGTTTTTTGTAACAAAAATACTCCGGACCCAATTTGCTCTCTTCCTCCTCATTTATTCATATATCGTTCATTCATTGTAAAAATATCACCATTATTATATTATTATATTATTACATCATACACTTATAATGTAATATTACAATAATATATTTGAATGAATTATGGTATCGAAGAAGATAAAATATCAAATTTTAATAATTCTCTCTTTAAAAATTTCTCCATTAAACAAATATTTTCTTATCAATAATTAATTATTCACAAATAATATTATAGAATCACAATAATGACAACCAGGTCGTTCCTAGGAAAGAGGGGGCTTTCTGATAAGGATTTCTCCTTACTAGCGCGTATTTAGGTGACCAAACCCCTTTCCTAGACAGAACTTCCTTAGACATTGTCAATAATGCTATCTAATCATATTATTCAAATAATATGAATTATTGATCTGATAATGGAAAATACTGTGCAATGACAATTATTGAATCAATAATATAAAATATCAATGTAGCAATTATTGAATCACTAAAATAAAATATTGAACAGAAATTACTGTAATAATTATTGAGTAGTGACTTTTTACGTAAGAATCAATAATTTGTGCAATACCGTGTACTACTGTGCAACACCTCATATTACTATATTTTTAACCACCGGGTATTCCAACAGTGTTAACGGTAACAACTACGTCGTTATTTATAAAATACTCATACTTGTCATTTTCTTCATCCGATAATTTTTTGTTATGGGGCCCACAAATGGCTGCACCGTCGTACGAATATTCCCTGACAATAAAAATATTCCACGACCAAACGAATATTCCCTGATAAAAATGAATATTTTATAACCACTTGCTTATTTAAAATATTTGCGCATTTTACCCATAACTAACCACATTAATCAAATCAACCCCTTACTATTTCAAAATAATAAATAGAGGGAATTTAATTTTATTTATAAAAAGTCGGGGTCTTACAACATCCCCTCCTTATGAAATTTCGACCCCAAAATTTACGTACCTGGTATTTCGAAGAGTTGAGAATACCTTGCTTTCATTTCAGATTCCATCTCCTTGTCATCATGATTTCTCCATTACTCATTCTAGAATACAGCTTCAAAACAAAGGTTAATTGACATATCACAATTTGTCAACTTATCAAGTAAGAATTTCAGCTTAGGTAAGTCACACACTAGCGAATTTTATTACTCGTCTCTTCCCTCCTAGTTCTAGACTCAGATCTCCGCCAGCGACCATTTTCCTAAGCTCTGATACCAACTGTGACGCCCCCAAAATAGGTCCACACAACCCATTCTGAGTCGCCAAATACATGGTACATAAAACAACTACAACTTCATTATTACAATTGTCGTGCAAAATACGACAACACATATGCTGTGAGTTTAAATACAAATATTTTCTTCTAGACAATATCTAAACTCAAATAAGTCCCCATTATAATTATTAATACATTATTTTACAAAATAGTGAGGACTGTTAAAATAACTGTCTTGTAATATCACTCCACACTCCAACTAATTCTCGCTATATTCTCGCCTCCTGAGAAGAAAAATGGAACAAGAAGGAAAAGGGTGAGCTCAACTAGCCCAGTAAAGAATATTATGACTAAGATAATAAAAAATAAATTATTGTTAGCCTTCAATAAATCAGATAAAATATGATGGATAACAAGTTTAGATCAATATTCACAACAAAAATAACAATTCATTAGAAGAGTTAAGTATAACATAATGTCTACTATCTTCTCCAAATTAAAGGTCCATCATTAATATTTTATTCCTGTAATACTCATCAATAGTTCATGGTTGTACCCAAGACAAAGAGAACTTTCATCACATGTCTTCACCTGAACCACTAAAAATTATAGTTAAGTTCACAATTCATATTTATAATCATGTAAATCAACAGTTTCTCTTTGCCACAAAGGCTTAATAAAACGTTTACTCAATATCCTTATCCCAAAGACTAAAAATATTCAAATGTAATAACAATGATCATACCAATCAGTTGTCTATATTTTCACTACGGACCAAAGATATTCATATTATTATTTGCATTATTGACAATGTCTAGAAAGTTCTGTGGAAGAAAGGGGTTAGGTTATTTAATTGTGCGCCAATAAGGAGAAATCCTTACCGGAAAGCCCCCTTTTTCCTAGGAAGGATCTGGTTGTCAATATTGTGAGTTATAATATTAATTAAGAATAATTATTGATAAAAATATTTCTATTGTGTTGGGAATATTAGTGTTAGTAGAAATCGACATTTATTTCGATAATAGTTGATTTCTGGATGTTAAAGTGACCAAACGGGTAATTAATCGAATAAATGAGCAATTAATTGTTATTAGTTCACATGCAAGGAACTATTGGTTCACATGTAAGAAACTATTGATTCACATTCAATTACTATTAGGGGAGGTTATGCAAGATTGATAATACTTGAGGGACTAAATTAAAAATAGAGGCAAAAATGAAGGTACTAAAGTATAATTAACCTTGTAAATTATCATATTTTCCTAGCCTATAAATACTCCTCCATCCATTCATTATTTCCTACCAATTTGAAGAGCAAAGTTATAATCACAAGTTATAGTGAGAGAAACTATAGAGAGAAAGAAGAAGAATATTCTGCTACTTCACTATTGCAATATCAAATCTCCTACTAAGGTAAGGGGTATTATTTCTTTCGTATTCGTAAAGAATGTTATTTACTTAATACTCATAAGAGTTGTCATTCTATTCCTTAAGAATCTGCGGGAGTAACCTGTCTACGCAGATTCCAGCATGCATGGTGAATAACCCTTCGTATTCATTCTTTATTAATCTGCGGGAGTAACCTATCTACGCGGATTACTGCATGTGTAAGACCCCAAATTTTTTTAATAAAATTGAATTTCCTTTATTTATTATTTTGAAATAGTAAGGGGTTGATTTGATTAATGTGGTTAGTTATGGGTAAAATATGCAAATATTTTAAATAAGCAAGTGGTTATAAAATAATCATTGTTGTCGAGAAATATTCGTTTGGTCATGGAATATTCTTGCTGTCGGGGAATATTCGTACGACGGCACAACCTTGTGTGGGACCCATAACGGAAAACGATTGGATGAAAAAATGACAAATATAAATTATTTATAAATAATTCCGTAGTTGTTACCGTTAATACTATTGGAATACCCGATGGTTAAAACACAGTAGCACACGGTATTGAACCAATTATTGATTCTTACGTAAGAAGGCACTACTCAATAATTGTTACAGTAATTATTGTTCAATATTTTATTTTATTGATTCAATAATTGCTACATTGATATTTTATATTATTGTTGTTTCAATAATTGTCACCACACAGTATTTTTCATTATCAGATCAATAATTCATATTATTTGAATAATATTATTAGATAGCATTATTTGCAATGTCTAGAAAGTTCTGTCTAATGAGAGGTTTGGTCACCTACTTGCGCGCCAGTAACGAGAAATCCTTATTGAAAAGCCCCCTCTTTCTTAGGAACGGCCTGGTTGTCAGTATTGTGATTTTGTAATATTATTTATGAATAATTAATTATTGATTTATATATGATAAGGAAAATATTCATTTTACGTGGATATAGATAGAGAAAAAATTTTAATGTGACAATTGTTGAAAATTGATATTTTATCTTTTCTAATAAAATAATTTATTTAAATATATTATTATATTATAATAATATAATAACGGTGATATTTTTACAATGAATGTGTGATATATGAATAAATGAGGAGGAAGAGTATTTTTGTTACAAAAAATGTTTACACATGTTTTGTGTGTTGGTGGACCATATTTCTTGACTGAAATTTGATTATAGCCTGTAAAATCGTCCGTATGTGGATTTCGGTCAATTTTTGTTTGAAATTTAGAAAAACTTAAACTTACAAAGTTGTAGAGAATTGAATTTCCTATGGAGGGACATAAGAGTCTAATTTTCTAATAAAAGGACTATTTATTATTATTGAAGTTCCTAATAATTGATTTTTGAAGTTTTAAATATTTTTTAACAAAAACGTTTTTGTTATGGTTGGTGGGCCCCACTTGTTGTTAAACATCTTTGAAATTAGATGATTCAAGGTGGTAGCAGAAATTTAATTTATATATTAATATTTTATTAAATTTTACTGCTTTGGTGTTCTAAGCATTTTTCTATAAATAGGGTGCTTAGGTTAGAATTGAAAATCACACCAGTAACTAAAGTTTTCTCTCTCTATAATATCGAGTGTATTTTTGTGAGTATTTTGATACTTTGAGTGTTGCTTTACTTGCAAGTTCCTTCAAAGACTATATCCGATATTCCAATGTAAGTAATCTTGTTTTTTCGAGGTAAGGGGTGTTATTTTTTTATAAATGATATTATTTCTTTCAATATCATTATGCCGAAATATTAGTAAGATTTTTCTTGTGAAATTCTTTTCTTTTCATGTCGGGGTTACTATTCACGAGTTACTATTCATGAATTATTATTCACGAGTTACTATTCACGAGTACTATTCACGAAGCATGATATTTTTTTTTTCTTGTGGAATTTTTACCTTTTAGTGTCAGAGTTAATATTCATGTATACGGCATTATTCACGTATACGGCACTATTCACGAATATGATACTATTCAAAGAAAAATTAAAATTTCTTTTCTATGTCCAAGATTGTCTGTTATGGTTCCTATCTTTGATTGGATCTATGTTTTGATCTTCATTTTTGAATTCTGCTCCACAATAGTTTATTATGGAGTATTTTTGAACTTGGATAAACTAAATTACAAATCCCTAATATTTATTCTTTTGTTTCACTAGATTCATTTTCTTTAAAATATTTTTCATCATCCTCAGTCCTAAATGATGATATAACTGAATATCTTTGGCATGAAGTGCAAAGGTGAATGATTTTCTGATGAATATCTTTGGCCTGTAGTGCAAAGATGTACAGGTGTTTAGATGATCATGACCAACTGGTGAATATCTTTGGCCTATAGTGCAAAGATGAATATTTGATTCCAGATATATATTGATTGATGTTACAGGGATAAAATAGTGGCGATGAACTTTTAAATTCATATATAGAAGATAATAGATTTTATTCTCTACTTAACTCTTCTAATGAATTATTATTTCCACTGCAAATATTGATTTAAAACTTGTTGTCTATTGTATTCTATTAGATTTTTTTCCTGTTGAAGACTAACGATAATTTGTTCTATATTATCTTAGTCATAATTTTCTTTACTAGGCTAGTTGAGCTCACCCTTTTCCTTTTTGTTCTATTTTTCTTCTCAGTAGGCGAGAATGTAGTGAGTACTAGTCGGGGTGTGGAATGATGGTTCTAGAAGTTATTTTAGTAGTCCTCACTATTTTGTAAAATAGTGTATCAATAATTGTAATGAGGACTTATTTGAGTGTGGATATTGTCTAGATGACAATATTTGTATTTAAACTCATAATTTATGTGTTGTCGTATTTTGCACGATAATTGTATTAATAAAGTTGTAGTTGTTTCTGTATCATGTATTTGGCGACTCAGAATGGGTGTTGTATACCTATTTTGGGGGCGTCACAGTTGGTATCAGAGCTTAGGGATATGATCTCTAGCGGAGATCGGGGAATAGAACTAGGAGGGGAGAGACGAGTAAATCCTTCGCTAGTGTGTCCTACCTAAGCTTATTTGTTGGTTGGTCAGAATATAGGGATATTATGTGATATGTTAATTTCTTTAATTAACCATTGTTTTATGGCAGTATTTGAATATGGCAACTGAGAATGTTAACAATGGAGTAAATGAGACCGTGGAGACACCTTTACTCACCAATGAGGAGAACGTGCAATAGGCCGGCAATGTTCCTCCTGTAAACAACACCAATTGAAAGCGTATCGATGAACGACGGGATGTTTAGAAGCTTTTTGCGATTCATGCAAAATCGCATTTAGGAGACTCGTGTAAAAAATACAGGTGGAAATGATAGCAACGCACGGTTTGTCACAGCCAAGCAGTTCAAAGAGTTGGGACCACCAGAATTCTGGAGAAAACCGGATCCGATTAAGGCAGAAACGTGGGTCAAGCAAATTACCAAGATATTTGATGTCTTGGGATGCACGGAGGAACATAAGGTTCCATTCGCCACCTTTATGTTCCGTAATAAGGCAGATTACTGGTGGGAATCTGTGAGCCGCACTCATCCAGCCGCACTCAATATGTCTTGGGAGACATTTCAGAAACTATTCAATGACAAGTACTTTCCTGAAAGTATTCGTCATATGAAGGAGGTGGAATTTATTAGACTGGAACAGAACAACATGACAGTGTCACAGTACGAGGCGAAGTTCACTGAGTTATCCAGGTTTGCACCTCATTTGGTGGAGAATGAGGAACGTATGACGCGGATGTTTCTGAGTGGTTTAAAACCCGACATACGTCAGTATCTCATTTCTCATAAACTTTCTCTATATTCAGATGTTGTCAACAGGGCTCAATTATTAGAACGAGATAACGAGTACGTTCAACCGAGGGACCACAATCGTAAGTGATACCCAGGCGATGAGTCATCGTAGCATGTGATAACCAAATGGGGAAAGAAAAATACGGACAAAAGCGATAACCACTCTGGTGGTAATCGTGGCCATGATAATAGAAGAAGCGAGTCGGGAGGAGATTTTAAAAAGAGAAGGTACAACAATGACAATGTGAAGACATCAAGACCCAGATCAACTCGATTCTAAGGGAGGAGAAACGACCACCGGTCAGATGCTATAAATCTTGCGGAAAGAGGGACATATCATTGGCCCAAACCCTTACCAACAGTTCAAGGTATGTTATAATTGTGAAAAGAAAGGGCATATCGCTCGAGATTGTACTGTAGCGAAACTAAGTCCAGCGGGGATGGTGACTCAAAAGGCTGTCCCGGAAAAATCAAAGTCAACGGTTCTGGAAGAGCGTTTGTTGTGGATCGGTTAAAATGCGAGGAACCCAAACGAGGTGATCACGGGTAAGCTAATCATAAATTCTTGTGAAGTTTATACTTTACTAGATACCGGTGCTACCCATTCATTTATCTCTCCTACTTGTGCTCAACGTTTAAACTTGACTCTGGAGAAATTAGACTTTGACTTATCTGTGGAGACTCCGTTAGGAGAAACTTTCATTACATCCACTGTTTATAAATCTTGTTTGATCCAAGTTGGCACCATCACATTACCTCTTGATCTTATCTCTTTAAAGATACTTGTTTTTGATGTGATTTTAGGGATTGATTGGTTAACTACTCATCATGCCAAAATTGATTGTTTTCGTAAGGTTGTTAGTTTTCATATTCCTAAGCAACCTGTTATTCGAATTCAAGCAACCAAACCATTGAAGTCAAATTCTTTCATATCAAGCCATAAAGCCATTCATTTATTGAAAAACGGATGTCAAGCTTTCTTAGCCCATGTCATGGACTTGAACAAAAATACGTCAGATTTGAATGATATTTCTATTGTTTGTAAATATCCTGACGTATTTCTAGAAGAATTTCTTGGCTTACTCTCAGAACGTGATATTGAATTTTGTATCGACTTTGAACACAGTACAAAACCCATTTCTAAAATCTCATATTGAATGACTCCTATTGAACTTCAGGAGTTAAAAACCCAACTATAGAAGTTGATAACCGAGCCTCTAACTGGTGACTTCCTTTGTGGAATGCACTGAAGCCAAACTCTCCGTAGGGGACGCCATATTCGTGCGGTAGTAAACTAATAGGTGCTATTGTGACGTGCTATCTAAGATTGGGATATGAGTCACAGTTGAGAGCAACCTAAGTCAGTAATCAAAATACGTAGCTTTCTAGGCTTAGTTGGTTATTATCGGAGATTCGTGGAAAGATTTTCTCAAATCACTACTCTATTAACTCAGCTTACTCGTAGAGATAAAAAAATTTGAATAGAGCAAGGAATGTGGGAAGAGCTTCGAAGAACTCAAGAGGAGACTCATTTCGGCACATGTTCTGACCATACCATCCTGGAAAAGCGAACGTGGTAGCTAACGTGTTGAGTAAAAAATCGACGCGGCACGAGTGCAATATTGTCGAATACAAAGACCCATTTCGTATAACTTACAAACGATAAAGATAGAGTTAAAGACTCTAGGGACCCACGTGATGATATACGAGTAGAATCGACTTTAATCAAAAAAGTTAAAATCGCTCAAGCTACACACCGGAGCTGATGAATATGAAGAAGGAGGTGTAAGAAGTTGTTATTCCACAAGCGAGAATCGGCGTTGTGAGGAAAGGTCAAACCTTCGATTTATTAGTCCATTTGAAATCCTCGATCAAGTAGGAATTATGGCCTATAGACTCGTTTTACCGCCAAGTATGTCGCATGTTCATAACGTTTTTCACGTATTGATGTTACGTAAATATGTGGACGACCCGAACCACGTTATTGAGTTAGAACCAGACGAGATAGCCAAAGACTTAACGTATGAAGAGGTACCTGTCAAGATCTGGGATAGGAAGGAGCATGTCTTACGCACAAAGGTCATACCACAAGTCAAAGTTTTGTGAAGGAACTATGCTATTGAGGAAATGACCTGGGAGTTGGAAACGGAAATGAAAGCGAGGTATCCTCACCGTTTCGAAACACCAGGTACGTACGTCAATTTCGAGGACAAAATTTCATAAGGAGGGGAGTTTGTAAGACCCCAAATTTTTTTAATGAAATTGAATTTCCTCTATTTATTATTTTGAAATAGTAAGGGGTTGATTTGATTAATGTGGTTAGTTATGGATAAAATGCGCAAATATTTTAAATAAGCAAGTGGTTATAAAATAATCATTGTTGTCGAGAAATATTCATTTGGTCATGGAATATTCTTGCTGTCGGGGAATATTTGTACGACGGCACAACCTTGTGTGGGACCCATAACGAAAAACGATTGGATGAAAAAAATGACAAGTATAAATTGTTTATAAATAATGGCGTGAGTTATTACTGAATAATACTATTGGAATACCCGATGGTTAAAACACAAGAAGACATTATTGAACCAATTATTGATTCTTACGTAAGAAGGCACTACTCAATAATTGTTACAGTAATTATTATTCAATATTTTATTTTATTGATTCAATAATTGCTACATTGATATTTTATATTATTGTTGTTTCAATAATTGTCACCACACAGTAATTTTCATTATCAGATCAATAATTCATATTATTTGAATAATATTATTAGATAGCATTATTGGCAATGTCTAGAAAGTTCTGTCTATTGAGAGGTTTGGTCACCTAATTGCGCGCCAATAACGAGAAATCCTTATTGAAAAGCCCCTCTTTCTAGAAACTACCACAGTTGTCGATGATTGTGATTTTGTAATATTATTTATGAATAATTAATTATTGATTTATATATGATAAGGAAAATATTCATTTTACGTAGATATAGATGGAGAAAAAATTTTAATCTGACAATTGTTGAAAATTGATATTTTATCTTTTCTAATAAAATAATTTATTTAAATATATTATTATATTATAATAATATAATAACGGTGATATTTTTACAATGAATGTGTGATATATGAATAAATGAGGAGGAAGAGTATTTTTGTTACAAAAAATGTTTACACATGTTTTGTGTGTTGGTGGACCATATTTCTTGACTGAAATTTGATTATAGCCTGTAAAATCGTCCGTATGTGGATTTCGGTCAATTTTTGTTTGAAATTTAGAAAAACTTAAACTTACAAAGTTGTAGAGAATTGAATTTCCTATGGAGGGACATAAGAGTCGAATTTTTCTAATAAAAGGACTATTTATTATTATTGAAGTTCCGGAATAATTGATTTTTGAAGTTTTAAATATTTTTTTAACAAAAACGTTTTTGTTATGGTTGGTGGGCCCCACTTGTTGTTAAACATGCTGAAATTAGATGATTCAAGGTGGGCGCAGAAATTTAATTTATATATTAATATTTTATTAAATTTTCTGTTTTGGTGTTCTAAGCATTTTTCTATAAATAGGGTGCTTAGGTTAGAATTGAAAATCACACCAGTAACTAAAGTTTTCTCTCTCTATAATATCGAGTGTATTTTTGTGAGTATTTTGATACTTTGAGTGTTGCTATACGGTGCAAGTTCCTTCAGCACTATATCCAGTATTCCAGTCAGAAGTACTGTTTTTTCGAGGTAAGGGGTGTTATTTTTTTATAAATGATATTATTTCTTTCAATATCATTATGCCGAAATATTAGTAAGATTTTTCTTGTGAAATTCTTTTCTTTTCATGTCGGGGTTACTATTCACGAGTTACTATTCATGAATTATTATTCACGAGTTACTATTCACGAGTACTATTCACGAAGCATGATAATTTTTTTTTCTTGTGGAATTTTTACCTTTTAGTGTCAGAGTTACTATTCATGTATACGGCATTATTCACGGATACGGCACTATTCACGAATATGATACTATTCAAAGAAAAATTAAAATTTCTTTTCTATATTCAAGATTGTCTGTTATGGTTCCTATCTTTGATTAGATCTATGTTTTGATCTTCATTTTTGAATTCTGCTCCACAATAGTTTATTATGGAGTATTTTTGAACTTGGATAAACTAAATTACGAATCCCTAATATTTGTTCTTTTGTTTCACTAGATTCATTTTCTTTAAAATATTTTTCATCATCCTCAGTCCTAAATAATGATATAACTGAATATCTTTGGCATGAAGTGCAAAGGTGAATGATTTTCTGATGAATATCTTTGGCCTGTAGTGCAAAGATATACAGGTGTTTAGATGATCATGACCAACTGGTGAATATCTTTGGCCTATAGTGCAAAGATGAATATTTGATTCCAGATATATATTGATTGATGTTACAGGGATAAAATAGTGGCGATGAACTTTTAAATTCATATATAGAAGATAATAGATTTTATTCTCTACTTAACTCTTCTAATGAATTATTATTTCCGCTGCAAATATTGATTTAAAACTTGTTGTTTATTGTATTCTATTAGATTTTTTCCCTGTTGAAGACTAACGATAATTTGTTCTATATTATCTTAGTCATAATGTTCTTTACTAGGCTAGTTGAGCTCACCCTTTTCCTTTTTGTTCTATTTTTCTTCTCAGGAGGCGAGAATGTAGTGAGTACTAGTCGGGGTGTGGAATGATGGTTCTAGAAGTTATTTTAGTAGTCCTCACTATTTTGTAAAATAGTGTATCAATAATTGTAATGAGGACTTATTTGAGTGTGGATATTGTCTAGATGACAATATTTGTATTTAAACTCATAATTTATGTGTTGTCGTATTTTGCACGACAATTGTATTAATAAAGTTGTAGTTGTTTCTGTATCATGTATTTGGCGACTCAAAATGGGTGTTGTATACCTATTTTGGGGCGTCAATTGGTATCGAGCTTAGGATATGATCTCTAGCGGAGATCGGGAATAGAACTAGGAGGGAGAGACGAGTAAATCCTTCGCTAGTGTGTCCTACCTAAGCTTATTTGTTGGTTGGTCAGAATATAGGGATATTATGTGATATGTTAATTTCTTTAATTAACCATTGTTTTATGGCGATATTTGAATATGGCAACCGAGAATGTTAACAATGGAGTAAATGAGACCGTGGAGACACCTTTTTACTCACCAATGAGGAGAACGTGCAATAGGCCAAGAATGTTCCTCCCGAAACAACACCACACGAAAGCGATGATGAACGAGCGGGATGTTTAGAAGCTTTTTGCAGCTTCATGCAAAATCGACGCGAGGGAGACTCGTGTAAAAAATGCAGTGGAAATGATAGCAACGCATTTATTTGTCACAAATGCAAGCGCTTCAAAGAGTTGGGACCACTGCACTCAGGGAAAGCCAGATCCGATTAAGGCAAAAATGTGGGTCAAGCAAATTACTAACATATTCGATGTCTTGGGATGCACGGAGGAACAGAAGGTTCCATTCGCCACCTTTATGTTCTGTAATAAGGCAGATTACTGGTGGGAATCTGTGAGCCGCACTCATCCAACCGCACTCAACATGTCTTGGGAGACATTTCAGAAACTGTTCAATGACAAGTACTTTCCTGAAAGTATTCGTCATATGAAGGAGGTGGAATTTATTAGATCGAATGAACAACATGACAAAGGTCACAAGACGAGGCGAAGTTCACTGAGTTATCCAGGTTTGCACCTCATTTGGTGGAGAATGAGGAACGTATGACGCGGATGTTTCTGAGTGGTTTAAAACCCGACATACGTCAGTATCTCATTTCTCATAAACTTTCTCTATATTCAGATGTTGTCATCAGGGCTCAATTATTAGAACGAGATAACGAGTACGTTCAACCGAGGGACCACAATCGGTGATCTGCGGTGTGGATGAGTCATCGTAATGTTGATAACCAAATGGGAAAGAAAAATACGGACAAAAGCGATAACCACTCTGGTGGTAATCGTGGCCATGATAATAGAAGAAGCGAAGCCTGGGAGGAGATTTTAAAAAGAGAAGGTACAACAATGACAATGTGAAGACATCAAAGACCCCAGATCAACTGATTCTAAGGAGGAGAACGAACGACCACCTATCAGATGCTATAAATGCGGAAAGAGGGACATATCAAATTTCAAACCCGCCCACAACAGTTCAAGGTATGTTATAATTGTGAAAAGAAAGGGCATATCGCTCGAGATTGTACTGTAGCGAAACTAAGTCCAGCGGGGATGGTGACTCAAAAGGCTGTCCCGGAAAAATCAAAGTCAACGGTTCCTGGAAGAGCGTTTGTTGTGACTGGTTAAAATGCGAGGAACCCAAACGAGGTGATCACGGTTAAGCTAATCATAAATTCTTGTGAAGTTTATACTTTACTAGATACCGGTGCTACCCATTCATTTATCTCTCCTACTTGTGCTCAACGCTTAAACTTGACTCGAGAAATTAGACTTTGACTTATCTCATGGAGACTCACTAGAGAAACTTTCATTACATCCACCGTTTATAAATCTTGTTTGATCCAAGTTGGCACCATCACATTACCTCTTGATCTTATCTCTTTAAAGATACTTGTTTTTGATGTGATTTTAGGGATTGATTGGTTAACTACTCATCATGCCAAAATTGATTGTTTTCGTAAGGTTGTTAGTTTTCATATTCCTAAGCAACTTTGTTATTCAATTCAAGCAACCAAACCATTGAAGTCAAATTCTTTCATATCAAGCCATAAAGCCATTCATTTATTGAAAAACGGATGTCAAGCTTTCTTAGCCCATGTCATGGACTTGAACAAAAATACGTCAGATTTGAATGATATTTCTATTGTTAGTAAATATCCTGACGTATTTCTAGAAGAATTTCTTGGCTTACTCTCAGAACGTGATATTGAATTTTGTATCGACTTTGAACACGGTACAAAACCCATTTCTAAAATCTCATATTGAATGACTCCTATTGAACTTCAGGAGTTAAAAACCCAACTATAGAAGTTGATAACCGAGCCTCTAACTGGTGACTTCCTTTGTGGAATGCACTGAAGCCAAACTCTCCGTAGGGGACGCCATATTCGTGCGGTAGTAAACTAATAGGTGTTATTGTGACGTGCTATCTAAGATTGGGATATGAGTCACAGTTGAGAGCAACCTAAGTCAGTAATCAAAATACGTAGCTTTCTAGGCTTAGTTGGTTATTATCGGAGATTCGTGGAAAGATTTTCTCAAATCACTACCCTATTAACTCAGCTTACTCGTAGAGATAAAAAAATTTGAATAGAGCAAGGAATGTGGGAAGAGCTTCGAAGAACTCAAGAGGAGACTCATTTCGGCACATGTTCTGACCATACCATCCTGGAAAAGCGAACGTGGTAGCTAACGTGTTGAGTAAAAAATCGTATGTGGGTACGAGTGCAATATTGTCGAATACAAAGACCCATTTCGTATAACTTACAAACGATAAAGATAGAGTTAAAGACTCTAGGGACCCACGTGATGATATACGAGTAGAATCGACTTTAATCAAAAAAGTTAAAATCGCTCAAGCTACACACCGGAGCTGATGAATATGAAGAAGGAGGTGTAAGAAGTTGTTATTCCACAAGCGAGAATCGGCGTTGTGAGGAAAGGTCAAACCTTCGATTTATTAGTCCATTTGAAATCCTCGATCAAGTAGGAATTATGGCCTATAGACTCATTTTACCGCCAAGTATGTCGCATGTTCATAACGTTTTTCACGTATTGATGTTACGTAAATATGTGGAAGACCCGAACCACGTTATTGAGTTAGAACCAGACGAGATAGCCAAAGACTTAACGTATGAAGAGGTACCTATCAAGATCTGGGATAGAAGGAGCATGTCTTACGCACAAAGGTCATACCACAAGTCAAAGTTTTGTGAAGGAACTATGCTATTGAGGAAATGACCTGGGAGTTGGAAACGGAAATGAAAGCGAGGTATCCTCACCGTTTCGAAACACCAGGTACATACATCAATTTCGAGGACAAAAATTCATAAGGAGGGGAGGTTGTAAGACCCCAAATTTTTTTAATGAAATTGAATTTCCTTTATTTATTATTTTGAAATAGTAAGGGGTTGATTTGATTAATGTGGTTAGTTATGGGTAAAATGCGCAAATATTTTAAATAAGCAAGTGGTTATAAAATAATCATTGTTGTCGAGAAATATTCGTTTGCTCATGGAATATTCTTGCTGTCGGGGAATATTCGTACGACGGCACAACCTTGTGTGGGACCCATAACGGAAAACGATTGGATGAAAAAAATGACAAGTATAAATTGTTTATAAATAATGGCGTAGTTGTTACCGTTAATACTATTGGAATACCCGATGGTTAAAACACAGTAGCACACGGTATTGAACCAATTATTGATTCTTACGTAAGAAGGCACTACTCAATAATTGTTACAGTAATTATTATTCAATATTTTATTTTATTGATTCAATAATTGCTACATTGATATTTTATATTATTGTTGTTTCAATAATTGTCACCACACAGTATTTTTCATTATCAGATCAATAATTCATATTATTTGAATAATATTATTAGATAGCATTATTGGCAATGTCTAAAAGTTCATCTAATGAGAGGTTTGGTCACCTAATCATGCGCCAAAGAATTTAGAAATCCTTATTGAAAAGCCCCTCTTTTTCTAGAACTACCGTCACGATTGTTGTGATTTTGTAATATTATTTATGAATAATTAATTATTGATTTATATATCATAAGGAAAATATTCATTTTACGTGGATATAGATGGAGAAAAATTTTAATGTGACAATTGTTGAAAATTGATATTTTATCTTTTCTAATAAAATAATTTATTTAAATATATTATTATATTATAATAATATAATAACGGTGATATTTTTACAATGAATGTGTGATATATGAATAAATGAGGAAGAAGAGTATTTTTGTTATAAAAAATGTTTACACGTGTTTTGTGTGTTGGTGGACCATATTTCTTGACTGAAATTTGATTATAGCCTGTAAAATCGTCCGTATGTGGATTTCGGTCAATTTATGTTTGGAATTTGGAAAAACTTAAACTTACAAAGTTGTAGATAATTGAATTTCCTATGGAGGGACATAAAATTTGAATTTTTCTGATAAAAGGGCTATTTATTATGAATTATTGAAGTTCCGGAATAATTGATTTTTGAAGTTTTAAATATTTTTTTTTAATAAAAACATTTTTGTTATGGTTGGTGGGCCCCACTTGTTGTTAAACATGCTGAAATTGGATGATTCAAGGTGGGCATAGAAAATTAAATATATATATTAATATTTTATTAAATTTTTTGCTTTGGTGTTCTAAGCATTTTTCTATAAATAGGGTGCTTAGGTTAGAATTGAAAATCACACAAGAAACTAAAGTTTTCTCTCTCATATCATCTTCTTTCATATTTCTCCATTTATGGTACGAATTTATTGTTTGTTTCCATAACCTTATTATTAAATGGTGAAAACCCTTGAAATTAGTGGAATATTTTTAATAGTCTATACTTCATCTATTATCATTTCACTATTGGTCTGAACTTTCTTATTGAAATTATAATATTTCCATGACGGGATACTATTTATGTCGAGGTACTATTCATTTGGGATACTATTCATTTGGGGTACTTTTCATTCGAGTACTATTTATTCGGGGTACTATTCATGACAAAATTAATTTCTTTTCGATCCAAATTATTTTTGATACATGAATATCATTCTTGAATTTTTACTCCACAAGTAGTGATCATGTCGACAATTAGGGCATTCTTGAACTCTGGATAAATTGAATTATAAATCTCTAATATTTATCATTTATCTCACTTGATTGATTCTTTATGTCATTGTCATCATCCTCATGCTTATGTTGTGTGAAAATCATCTTTGGCTTATAGTACATAGATGGACTGTTGATTGATATGATTATGATAAGGAATTATGTATTGGTATAATCATGACTTGTAATGTTATAGACACAGGTTTGTGGTGAAAGTCTTTTTTGGCTCGTAGTGCATAGATGGACATGTGTTTGGTATGATCATGACTACTGGTGATACAAACGATTTTCTTTGGCCCGTAGTGTATAGATAATTCATTGATTAAAAATATTTATTGATTGGTGTTACATCAATAAAATATTAATGATGGACTTTTAAATCATAGAAGATAATAGACATCATACTCTACTTGATTCTTCTAATGGATTGCTATTTCCACTGCAGTTGTTGATCTAAACTTGTTGTGATCTATTGTATTCTATCAGATTTTTTCCTATCAAGGACTAAGGATAACTTGTTTTACATTATCTTAGTCATAATATTCTTTATTGGGCTAGTTGAGCTCACACTTTTCCTTTTGGTTCCATTGTTCTTCTCAGGAGGCGAGAATGTAGCTGGGACTAGTCGGGGATTGGAGTAATGGTCCAAGATGGTTATTATAGTAGTCATCCCTATTTTGTAAAATAATGTAACAATAATTGTAATGAGGACTTTATTTGAGTTTGGATATTGTCTATAAGACTATATTTGTATTAAAATTCTTAGCTTGTATGTTGTCGTATTTTGCACGACAGTTGTATAAATGAAGTTTGTATTTGAATTCTGTACCATGTATTTGGCGACTCAGAATGAGTTGTTTGGACCTATTTTGGGGCGTCACAAACATAGCGAAAATAATTTTGTCAGGTCAATAAGTGTCACTTAAAATATATTTAGTGTCGCTAGAATAATTATAAAAGTGTCGCGAAATGTAATTTGTTCTGACAATATCAATCCTCGAAATTAATTTATTGTGAATAATATACGATTAAAAGATCTATTATGTGCTCAATTAAGCATAATTCAAGTGTCATTAACTCATGTTAGGATTTATTGATTTCTGACTAATATAACCAGTAAGTACCACTAGTTCATAGGATATATTCCTTGGTCATTGGAATATATAAAACGGGTCATCATAAATTTGATATTTTTCTATTTTTGGTTTATAAATGAATTTTTGAGTTTTTTTTTTTCAGCAGAAGTTGTACTGTGAGTTAATACAATATATACACCAACAAGACGACACATATCCTACATATACATGAGGGGCACACGAGCAGTGTCTCTTTGTCTATGTAAATATCCTTAACTGAAAACTTAATTAGCGTTTTAATGTTAATTTATAAATATTTTTGTTCATAATACATATCCTACATAGGCATGAGGTTCACCGACTTTAATTAAAAAAATAATTAAAGTTCTAATGTTAATTTTATAAGTAATTGTTTTCATTTATACATATACACAAGATAATCATTAAACATGTGATCTCCACGTATAAAAAACCGGTTTATTTGTTAATTACGCGGGATACTCCTAAAATCTTTCTTATCAAACCCCTTTATCACTTGTTTGTATATCCCTTAACATGCAGTTTTGGTTTGTTTGTTTTTTCCTTTTCTTTTCAGTTGTATTTTTTATGTGAATTTGTGGTTATATTTCTTAGTTATTACAGTTTGTACAAATTCCTTGATCCAAATATTATATTTTGGGTTGAGGTTATTTCAATAATAAAATATTTTGTCTTTTGCTAAAATATTTTGGGTTTATTAGAATCCTTCTATGTATTGCGATAAATTTACGTCAAATTACAATTGCGAAACTTATCAATACATGAGATTGTAGAAAAATGACAGAAGAACTCCGCTTATTAGTAGACATGGCAAAATATTGATTTAGTTGGTTATGATTTTCACAATATGGGTTATGGATCCATTAGGAAGTAAAACCATATTATTCATTTTAAATATGGATAATATGGGTTGGACCTATATGGTTATAGATTCAGGTCAATCCATATGGTTATGGTTTGGACCCATATGGTTATGCATGGTTCTAATCAAGATGTGTAATAAATTATTACACATCTTGATCTTTAAAAAAATTATTACATACCTGATAATAAAAAAATCAACGTAAACATTCGCAATATATATCATTTTCCCAAAGTTTATAGGAGTTCTTTGTTTCATATAGCTTCTTTAATTACTTAATGAAGAAATGTAGAATTCAAAGATTAATATACAAAATTATTGAAAGAAAATTGATCATTAACATATACTCCATCCGTTCCTAAAAGATTGTCGTTTTAGAAGAAAAAATTTATTCTAAAAAGTTTGTCGTTTACAACTTTCAAGGAGAATAAATTATTTACTTTCCTATATTACCCTACCTTCTCTCAGTATCCCAAGAAATTATCTCCCTTGTATTAATAGTTTTCAACTTTCTATGAAGGGGTAGTGATGGAATTTCAAACAAATTTTACTTGATAAATGATACTTTCTTAATCTTTGTGTCAAAATCTTAAAACGATAATTTTTTAAGAACAGAAATAGTTATCTATCTAATAAAATACAAATGATTTTGAATTTTCCGCTCACTCAATAAATCATCTGGACAGTCCAAAGTTTGGGATAAATCCCACTGTCCATATATCTATTTAATAAAATACATCTATCTATCTAATAAAATACAAATAATTTTAAATTTTTCGCTCATTCAATAAATTATCTGCGCCGTTTAAAATTTGAGATAAATCTCACTGTTTATATAGTGTCGGAGTCACGAGACCCAGCTAATTACTAATATTATGGAAGTTATAGTACCAAACTTCTAGGACTAGTTTCAAACATGCTTGTTCTAATCATTAAGATGCATAATAGGCTTATCCTCCAAATTAATAAGAATACATGGTAGGGATTAATTAAGCTTATTTCTTGTCTAATAATGTCTACACGTACTTAAGTCAACACTCTTGTATAGTTGTATTTTTTATTTTTATTTTGGTATTGGAATATAATTTGTTGCCATAATACCTATAAATAAAATAGTCATGCATGAGATATCAAATTTAATTGCTTCTAGAACAGTAGAACTGAATTAAATCGATTCATACAAAAATCAAGAAATAAAAATAATTGCCAATAATATAATTTAAAATTTAAAATAGCAAAGTCAGAGAGAGACCAAGGGAGTGAGGGACCCAGTCTTACTTATGGCAGAAGTTTAGTTTTTTTTTTGTTGGTTGACTTATGTGTTTTAACAGTCAAATACGGCCTAACACGTGGAGACACGCGTCACATGATTTCAGTTGCTAGAATAAGTGTGTTCTAGCCTTCTAGGCAAACAGGTCAGTGGCTTGTCACGTGATTAAATCATTTAATCTGACGTGGCAGAAGTTAAGGTTTGATGACTGTACATGACAGTTGGTCCCCAGAGTAAGCTACGTAGGACATGCCTGCACTCTATCTATTCTGAAACTATATATACACATACATATATATAATTGATTATAAAAATAAAACTAGTTTTTATTTTTAAATTATAAATTAATATAAATTTATAACATATCATTACTTGTATATTAAATAAATTAAATACAATAATGTTATCTGTGACACCCCCAAAACAGGTCCATTCCATTCAACCTATTCTGAGTCGCCAAATACATGGTACAGAAAACAACTACAACTTTATTAATACAACTTTAAACTGTGAGTTTAAATACAAATATATATCAACTGTGACTCATGTCCCAACCGTGGACATCACCTCACAGTGGTACCTACATAAATGTATAGTTGAAAACTGTTTTAGAAATTAGAACCTTTGGAAAGTGCTCAAGGAAACCTTCGTACATGGGAGGCCATGCGTCAAGGTTATGATAGATATCATATGGCCACAGAATTATCCTTGGTTGACCCGATAGACCCCAAAGAAAAACGAGAAGATTACTATCATATTCTTCCCAATGGTGAGTCTTCTCTTGACATATCATTATCTCCACTGTCTCTAATTGGGAATTATACTATAAACAAACACCAAGATTATATAGGTAGTGCTTGTAAATATACTCAGCAAGTGGATGAGCACATCCATGTCTTATGATGACACGAGGTTGTATGTCATTAGACATCTTGTATGATAGTGGCAAAACACCTTTCCAACGTTGGGTTCGCCTCACCCTATCTGATTCACCAAATATAACTATTAAATGATGACCACCATTCTATTCTCCTGTTACCCCGCTCAACCCAGCTACACTTTTATTACCTGAAAGGAATTGTGAAATAGAAGGGTGAGCACAACTAGCCCAGTAAAGAATATTATGACTAAAGATAAATAAATTATCAATAGTCTTCATCAGTAATAAATCAGAAATTTAGAAAATATGGTAGATGATAAAAATTTTCAACCATAGTTGCAGCGGAACGAGCAATCGTTAGAAGAGTCAAATAGACTATAAAGTTTATTATCTTCTCCGTGTTAAAAGTCCACCAACAATGTTTTATCCCTGTAACATCAATCAACAATTTCTGTCCACAATCACATGTATAACTCATAATCGTAATTGTTGTTCTAAATTCCTTTTTCATCCAGGACATAATTTTCATCACCTGAAACATCAAAGATCATGGTTATACCAAATCACAGTTCATGTTCATAATCATACTAATAAATTCATCTTTGCACTACGGCCAAAGATATTCATTAACAGTTCATCTTTGCACTACAGACCAAAGATATTCAACAACAGGTCATCTTTGCACTACGGGCCAAAGATATTCATCAACAGTTCATCTTTGCACTACATGCCAAAGATATACATCAACAGTTCATATTTGCACTACATGCCAAATATATTAATATCTCAAAGAAATATATAATCATTTCAGAATTTAGATAAACAATAATTATAACCATGTTGATCAATTCACCTTTGCACTTAAGCTAAAAATATTCAATTATAAATTCAATGGTCATGATCATACCAGTCACAATTCAACTTTTCACTACTGGCCAAAGAGAACCCTAGTCATGATCATACCAATAATCTACCCATTTTTACACTCTAGTAAAAGAGAATTTCAACATCAGGGTTATAAAAATGTTATATATGATAATAAAATCAATATAATCAACATATAGATTTAATCTCCAGAGTAATATTCATAAATCAACTATAATTTGGTTAGAAAAAGAAACCAATTTTGTAGTGAATAGTATCCGTGAATAGTAACTCGTGAATAGTAACTCATGAATAGTAACCCATCGTGAATAGTAACTCATAAATAGTAAATCGTGAATAGTAACTCGTGAATAGTAACTCATGAATAGTAACTCATGAATAGTAACTCATGAATAGTAACCTCGACATAAAAAAGTTCCAAATTTGATAAAAAGTTAAAACCAATATTTCAACATAATGATATTAAAAAAATAATATCACTTACGAAGAAAATAACATTCCTTACAATCCCTTAAAATCACTTACTATCCCTTACCTCAAAAGAGTAGTATTAGAATGTCGGATATAATGCTGAACGAACTTGCACTGTATAGCAATACTCAAAGTACTAAAATACTCACAAAAAATACGCTCGATATTATAGAGAGAAATAGAGAGAAAACTTCAATTTTTGGTGTGATTTTCAATTCTAACCTAAACACCTTATTTATAGGAAAATGCTTAGAACACCAAAGCAGAAAATTTAATAAAATATTATATTTATATAACAAATTTTCTACGCCTCTTTGAATTCAGATTTCAACATGTTTAACAACCCACTAATCATTAAAAAAAACGTTTTTCTTGAATAAAACAATTAAAACTTCCAAAAATCAATTATTTTGGAATTTCAGAACTTCAATAATTCATAATAAATAGCCCTTTTATCAAAAAAATTTGAATCTCGCAATTTTTTATAGGAAATTCAATTCTCTACAACTTTGCAGAAGAAAGTTTTTCCAAATTCCAAACAGAAATTGACCGAAATCCACATACGGACGATTTTACAAGCTATAATCAAATTTCAGTCAAGAAATGGGCCCACAGACATGTTTAACATGTTTTAAATAACTTTTGCAACAAAAATATTCCTCATCCTCATATACTCATATATCCCACATTCATTGTAAAAATATCACCATTATTATATTATAATAATATAATAAAATATTATTTTATCAGAAAAGATAAAATATCAATTTTTAACAATTGTCACTTTAAAAATTTTCTCCATCTATATCCACATAAAATGAATATTTTCCTCATCATATAAATCAATAATTAATTATTCATAAATAATGTAAGACCCCAACTTATTATAAATAAAATCGAATTTTCTCTAATTATTATTGTGAATAATAAGGTATTAATTTGATATAATTCTCTGGTTATGGGTGAAATGTGCAAATTTTGTAAAATATGCAAGTGGTTATAAAATAATCATTGTTGTCAGGGAATATTCATTTGGTCATGGAATATTCTTGTTGTCGGGGAATATTCGTACGACGGCGCAGTCATTTATGGGCCCCATAACAGAATAATTGTCGGATGAAGAAAATGACAAGTTTGAATTTTTATAAATAACGGCGTAGTTGTTACCGTTAACACTGTTAGAATACCCGGTGGTTAAAATACAGTAATACGCGTGGATGCACAGTATTGATGAATTATTGATCCTTACGTAAAAGCACTTCTCAATAATTGTTACAATGAGTTATTTATTCAATATTTTATTTTATTGATTCAATAATTGTTGCGTTGATATTTTATATTATTGTTGTTTCAATAATTGTCATCGCACAATATTTCCCATTATCGGATCAATAATTCATATTATTTGAATAATATTATTAGATAAAGATTATTGGCAATGTCTAGAAAGTTCTCATCAAGGAGAGGTTTGGTCACCTAATTGCGGCCACCGATGAGGAGAAATTCTTATTTGAAAGCCCCTCTTTCTTGGGAACTACCGGTTGTCATAAATGTGATTCGTAATATTATTTGTGAATAATTAATTATGGATTCATATGATAAGGAAATATTTATTTTATGTGGATATAAATGTTGGATATATTTATTGTGGTTAAAAATGAAGGAGTTAATGTTGAGGTATTTTATCAAGATTTTTTTTCTGGAATAGAGGTATTAAAAAATTAAACCAAAGTGTTTTTGAGATATATTATGTGAGTTATAATTTTAATACGACTCGTTGGATCGTCGTAATTTTTGGATATGTTATACATATATAAGTTGAGTATATGTCCACAAATTTTGAACCATTAAAAATGAACGTATGATTTGTTATGAATTTTAAGAGGTAACTGGTTCAGAAATTGTTGAAGTATCTGAATTTAGCATTTTGGTGGAAAATTCTAGAATTGAATGGGCCCCACTTGTGGTTGGTGAATAAATGTACTGAATTTTATTACAAATATGGTGGGTGAGAATAGTAGCAGGTAAAGCCATCAGGTTACAGGTCAAGTCTGCTAACATTTTTCTATAAATAGAGGGTTAAGTTAGAATTGAAAATTACACCAGAAACATAAGCTTTCTCTCTTTCTCTTTCTAGATTATTGAGTGTATTTTGTGAGTATTTAGATACTTTGTGAGTTTCTATTCATCAGTGCAAGTTTCCTTCAGCCTTATACCGATATTCCGATCAGAAGTACTGATATTTTGAGGTAAGAGGTGTTATATTCTTCTTAAAATGATATTTTCTTCAATATCATTATACCGAAATGTTGGTATGAACTTTTTATCAAATTTGGAACTTTTTGTGTCGGGGTTACTATTCACGATACTGACACTTATTCACGTGATACTGACACTATTCACTTAATACTCTGACACTATTCAATTTGAAACATGAAATTTTCTTCTTTTTGTCCAAGATGTCTATTATGGTTATTATCTTTGATTGTATCCATGTTTTGATCTTTATTCTTGAATTTTGCTTCAAAATTGGTTATTATGGAGTATTATTGATCTTGGATAAACTGTTATACGAATCCTTACTATTTGTCCTTCTGTCTCACTGGATTCGTTTTCTTTAAAATATTTTTCATCATCCTCAGTCCTAAATGATGATATTACTGAATATCTTTAGCTTGTAGTGCAAAGATGAATGATTAACTGATGAATATCTTTGGCCGTAGTGCGAAGATGAACAGGTGTTGAGATGAACATGACCAACTGGTGATACAAATGAATATCTTTAGCCTGTAGTGCAAAGATGAATATTTGATTAAAGATGTATATTGATTGTTGTTACAGGGATAAAATATTGATGATGGACTTTTAAATCTTAGAAGATAGTAGAACTCATTCTCTACTTGACTCTTCTAATGGATTGTTTTTTTTTTTATTGCGATTGTTGATCTTAAACTTGTTGTCTATTATATTTTATCAGATTTTTCCCTGTTGAAGACTAACGATAATTTGTTGTAAATTATCTTAGTCATAATATTCTTTACTGGGCTAGTTGAGCTCACCCTTTTCCTTTTTGTTCCATTTTTCTCAGGAGGCGAGAACATAGCAGGAACTAGTCGGGGTACGGAGTGATGGTTCTAGAAAGATGTTTTAGCAGTCCTCACTATTTCTGTAAAGAGTGTTTGAATAATTGTAATGAGGACTTATTTGAGTGTGGATATTGTCTAGAAGACAATATTTGTATTTAAAATCACAGTATGTGTTGTCGTATTTTGCACGACAATTGTATTATTGAAGTTGTAGTTTGCTTTCTGTACCATGTATTTGGCGACTCAGAATGGGTGTTGTGTACCTATTTTGGGGGCGTCACAGTTGGTATCAGAGCTTAGGGATATGGTCTCTGGCGGAGATCGGGGAATAGAACTAGGAGGGGAGAGATGAGTAAATCCTTCGCTAGTGTGTCTTATCTAAGCTTATTTGTTGGTCAGTCATAATATAGGGATATTATGTGATATGTTAATTTGTTTAATTAACCCTTGTTTTATGGAAGTATTTAAGAATGGCTGCTGAGAACGTTAACAATGAAGTGTATGAGACTGTGGAACAACCTTTAGTTACAAACCAGGAGAACGTGCAACAGGAAGGCAATAATCCTCCTGTAAGCAACACTACCAAACAAATGATGAATGATGGGATGTTCAGAAGTTTTTTGCATTTTATGCAAAAACCGCATTTAGGAAAACTCGTAACCTACGAATACGGTGGAAATGCTAGCAATGCGCCACTTATCACAACCAAGCGAGTTCAAGAGTTGGGACCACCAGAATTTAAGGGAAAGCCGGATTCGATCATGGAGGAAACGTGGGTCAAGCAAATTACCAAGATATTCGATGTCTTGGGATGCACGGAGGAACATAAGGTTCCATTCGCCACCTTTATGTTCATGGTGAGGCGGACTCACCGGTGGGAGTCGTAGGCACTCTCCAGCCTAGCCACACTCAGCATGTCTTGGGAAACATTTTAGAAACTATTCAATGACAAGTATTTTCCTGAAAGTATTCGTCATATGAAGGAGGTGAAGTTTATCGATCGAACAAAACAACATGACGTGTCCCAAAGACGAGGCTAAAGTTTGCAGAGTTATCCAAGTTTGTACCTCATTTGGTCAAAATGAGGAACGAATGACAAGGATGTTTCGAGAGGTCTAAAGCTTAGATTGACAATATCTTATATCTCATAAATTTTCTTTATATTCGGATGTTGTAAAATGTGGCTCAATTATTAGAGCGAGATAATGAGTATGTACTGCAACCGGGACTACAACCGTGGTCATACCTATGTGATGTGATCATCGTGAGCGATGATAACCAACGAGGAAGGAAAAATACTGAACAAAGCGGTAACCACTCGGGTGGTCATCGTGGCCCATGATAATAGGAGAGGTGAGTCAAGTGGAAATTTCGGAAAGAGGAGATTTAACAATGACGGAAGACATCGGCAGAACACCAAAGACCAACAACAAATTCTAGGGGAGGAGAACGGTGCCGCCAGCTTAGATGTTACAAATGCGGAAAAGAGGGACATATCAGCCCAAACTGTCCACAACAATCCAAGGTATGTTACAACTGTGGAAAAGAAGGCCACATAGCTCGGGATTATTCTGTAGCAAAACCAAGTTCAACGGGGATGGTGACTCCAAGGGCTGTCCCGGATAAGTCGAAATCAGCGGTTCTTGGAAGAGCGTTTGTCGTGACTGGCCAAAACGCGAGGAAACCGAACGAGGTGATTACGGGTAAGATAATCTTGAACTCTTGCAAAGTTTATACCTTACTAGATACCGGTTCTACCCATTCTTTTATCTCTCTTACTTGTGCTCAACGTTTAAACTTGACTCCGGAGAAATTAGACTTTGATTTATCAATGGAGACTCCGTTGGGTGAAACTTTCGTTACATCCACAGTTTATAAATCTTGCATGATCCAAGTTGGCACTATCACATTACCTGTTGATCTTATCTCTTTAAAGATACTTGCTTTTGATGTGATTTTAGGAATTGATTGGTTAACCACTCATCATGTCAAAATTAATTATTTTCGTAAGGTTGTTAGTTTTCATATTCCTAACCAACCTGTCATACGAATTCAAACAACTAAACCACTAAAATCAATCACTATCATATCAAGCCATAAAGCTATTCGTTTATTGAAAAACGGATGTCAAGCTTTCTTAGCCCATGTTATGGATTTGAACAAAGACAAGTCGATTTGAATAATATTTACATTGTTAGAGAATTTCTTGATGTATTTCTGAAGAACTTCCTTGGTCTACCCCGAACGTGATGTTGAATTCTTTATTGACCTTGAGCCGCATACAAAACCCATTTCTAAAACCCCATATCGAATGACTCTATTGAACTTCAAGAGTTAAAAGTCCAACTACGAGAATTGTTAGACATAGGTTTCATTCTTCCTAGTACATCTCCTTGGGGTGCTCCTGTTTTATTCGTAAAGAAGAAAGAAGGGAGTATGCGACTTTGTATTGACTACGAGAGAATTAAACCATGTCACCATCAAGAATAGGTATCCGCTACCTCGCATTGATGACACTGTTAGACCCGATTGCAAGGAGCACAATTCTTTTCAAAGATCGATATTAGCTACGGATATCATCAATTTGAAGATTAAAAGCGAGGATATTCCAAAGACCGCCTTGAACTTCGATGCGGGCATTATAAATTCTTAGTCATGTCTTTTGGATTGACTAATGCTCCTCTTTGCTTTCATGGATATGATGAATCAGTGTGTGACGCCCCAAAATTAGGTATACATCACCCATCTTGGGTCGCATGATATACATGGTACGAAATTCAAATACAACTTGATAATACAACCTGCCGTGTACAATACGACAAAACATAAGTCGTGAGTTTGAATATAAATATTGTCTACTGTAGAGAGTATACAAACTCAAAAGGAGTCCATATTACAATTATTATCACACTATTTCACAGAATAGTGAGGACTACTAATGCACCATCTAGGACCATCACTCGCTTCCCAGACTTCGTCCCGACTATATTCTCATTTCCTAAAGAGAACAGTGAAAGAAAGGGTGAGCTCAACTAGCCCAGTAAGAAATATTATGACTAAGATAATGCAGAATAAATTATCATTAGCCTTAAACAGTGTTAAATTGATACAATATATCAAACATTAAGTTTAACTACAGTGGAACAAGCAATCCATTAAAAGAGTCAAGTAGAGAATAAAATCTACTATCATTTATGATTTAAAAGGTTTTCATCACTTTTATCATTTGGGACTCGACAATAAATAATCCACATCATCGAATCACCCCTTGCACTACTGACCAAGGATATTCTTTAGTATCACGACCACAATTATCCATGCACTACGGGCCAAGAATATTTGTGTATTCATTAATGGTCATGATCATGCCAACAATTGTCCATCAATGCACTACGGGCCAATGAGGACTTTTACCACATCATTTGTAACATTACGGTCATGATTACACCGAATAATCCCTGGTCATAATCATACCAAGTCCATCTATGCACTACAGGAAGCCACGGATGACTTTCAACATAATATAAACATGATGATGATGACAATGATATAAGAATTCAATAAAACAAGTTCAAGAATTAATTTGTCCAAGAACTACTAATGTCCAAATTGTCAACATGATACTACTTTGTAGAGTAAAATTCAAGAATGATCAGAAGAATATTTCCATGAAAAGATTCTGGATGAAGCGCAAATATCAAGGATATTCTACTAATTTCATGGAGTATAGAAGTCAAAACTTTAACCAACTGAGTATAATAAAGAATGGAATAACAAAAGAAATCACCATGCATGCGGTACTTGCATGTATGCAAAGTTATTTCAACAGAATACTAAATAACGAGAACCGGTCAAAGCGTAAATTCGCACCGGCGTGATGTTCCAACAGAATAATAAAGAATGGAATAACAATGTAAATCACCATGCATACGGTGCTTGACAGACAGAGTTATTCCAACAGAATACTAATAAGGATTTTAATCGATTCGGCGTAAAACGCATGCAGATGTGATGGATATTCCAACAAAATAATAATAAAGACTTTAACCAGTCCGGCGTAAAACGCACAAACAGGATATATTCCAAATGTAATAATAAAGACAGAGAATCGAGGTCCAACAGAAACGCATGCAGACGTGATATTCCAAATGAATAGTAAAACGATGAATAATAGAAGAATGTCACCAAGTGTAGGGTAGACCAGCATGATACAAAGTTATTCCAATAGAATAATAAAGAATGAAATAAAACAGAAATCACCATGCATGCGGTGCCCATTATAGACATGTTATTCCAATGAGAATAATAAAGACGGAACTAGGTCCCAAGTAAAAAACGCATGAATAGGATATTCCAACGTAATAATAAAGATGGAACCCGTGTCCCAAAAAAACGCATGCAGACGGGATGTTCCAAATGTAATAATAGAAGAATGTCACCAAGTATAGGGTAGATCAGCATATCTGAGTTATTCCAATGTAATAATAAGAAATGGAATAACAACAGCTTCTCTTCATGAATAAGAAAGAATAACACCCTTACTTAGTACAACAAATAATATTCCCTACCTTAAGAAGAAGAGTCTTCGGATATATAAGTAGTGAAGTAGCAGAATACTTTCTTCTTTCTCTCTATAGTTTATCTCTCTAGAGTTTCAAAGAATTAAGTAAAAAAATAATGAATGAATGAGCTTCTATTTATAGAAAAATGGAATGCATAGTAACTAATTCATGAGCAACTAGAGATTGATTTACTTTAATCGGACGGTCCATATTTAAAGAAAAATCTTTTAAATAAAATATAATATATTCTATTTATAATCTAATAAAACGAATAACTTTATAAAAGATTTTACTATGCAAACACTATCGCAGTGCACTATGCAAAACACTATGCATAATAAAATATAATATATTCTAATTATTGTCTAATAAAAAGTATAACTTTATAAAAGTATTCTGCTTTTATATAAAAGATTTTTCAGATTATTACATTAATAATAACAACAAAACCGAGTGACTTATCACTTAAGCATCAATAATTAATACCGTGTGCTACTATGTAACCACGCCAGATTCTTTATTTTTTTTAACACCGGTGTTTCAACAGCTTAACGGTAAAACTTCCGCCGTTATTTTCATAAAGTATTTTTGTCGTTCTCTAAATCCGACAATAATTACATTGTGGAGTCCACCAATGATTGTCTTTGTTATTTAATATTCCATGTTAAAACGAATATTCCCCAATTAATCGAATATTATATAACAACTTGCGTACTTTTCAAAATTTATAAATATCACCCACAACTATTATATCAATTTCACTCCATAATATTCAAAAATAATATTTATAGAAAATTCATCTTTATTCAAAAAGTTGGGATTTTACAATCTCCCCTTCTTATGAAATTTTGCCCTCAAATTAGGGTACGTACCTAGTATGTCGAAGAGGTAAGGATACCTTGATTTCATTTCAGATTCTAACTCCCAAGTCATTTCCTCAACATCGTGGTTTCTCCACAAAACTTTGACTTGAGGTATAACCTTGGTGCGTAGAATATGTTCCTTCTTATCCAAGATTTGAACAGGAACCTCTTCATACGTCAAATCTTCCGCTATTTCGTCCGGTTCCAACTCAATAATGTGGTTCGGGTCTTCCACATATTTACGTAACATGGATATGTGAAAAACGTTATGAACACGAGACATACTTGGCGGTAAAGCGAGTCTATAGGCCACCGTTCCTACTCGATCAAGGATTAAAAATGGGCCGATGAATCGAGGATTGAGCTTTCCTCTTTTTCCAAATCTCGTAACTCCTTTCCATGGAGCTACATGTAACAACACATGATCTCCTATATCGAATTCCACGTCCTTTCGATGAAGATCAGCATAACTCTTTTGTCGATCTTGTGAGGTTTTTATACGTTGCCGGATCGTTTGAATCTTTTCTGTAGTCATACGTACCAACTCCGATCCCAACAACGTTGCTTCACCCACCTCATCCCAACATACTGGAGAACAACACTTTCTTCCATACAACGCCTCAAATGGAGCCATGCCAATACTTGCTTGATAACTGTTGTTGTAGAAAAAATCCACCAATGGTAAGAACTTGTCCCAACTTCCCTTGAAGTCAAGGACATAGAGTCTTAATAGATCTTTAAGAGTTTGAATCGTCCTCTCCGACTGCCCGTCCGTCTGAGGATGATATGCCGAACTAAATCGTAAATCCGTGCCCATAGCTTTTGTAAACTAACCCAAAATCGTGAAATGAATCTTGGGTCTCGATCAGAAACTATGGATATTGGCATACCATGCAGTCTTACAATCTCGTTTATGTATATACGAGCAAGACGTTCAAGTGTATAAGTTTCTTGTATTGGTAAGAAATGAGCAGATTTGGTCAATTTATCAACAATGACCCAAATTGCATCAATGCCTTGAGAAACCTTGGGAAGACCAGTAACGAAATCCATGGTAATGTGCTCCCACTTCCATTCTGGAATTTCAAGTGGTTGCAATGGACCTTTTGGTACTTGATGCTCCGCCTTAACTCGTTGACAAGTTAGACACCTTGACATAAACAGCGCTATCTCTCTCTTCATATTGCTCCACCAAAATGTATGATGAAGATCACGATATATTTTGGTACTCCCAGGATGGATTGCAAACGGTGTGTTGTGCGCCTCCATCATGATTTTATACTTTAACTCAGGATCGTTAGGAACACAAAGTCTGGAGTTGACTCTAAGTATTCCTTCATCATCGATTCTTGCTTCCAGCATTGCACCTTCTTGCACTTTCTTCCTCATACGCATCAGCTCCGGATCTGTAACTTGAGCAACTTTAATTTTATCAATTAAAGTCGGTTTTACTCATATATTCGCCATCATCACATGGTTCCTTAGAGTCTTTATCTCTATCTCCATCCTTTGCAAGTCATACAAAATGGGCCTTTGCGTTGACAATATTGCACTCGTACCCGCATATGATCTTCTACTCAATGCGTCAGCTACCACGTTCGCTTTTCTAGGATGCTATTGGATGGTACGATCGTAATCTTCAATAGCTCAAGTCAACGTCTTTGGTACATTATACGTTCGTTTTAGTTGAAGAAATATTTGAGGGTTTCAGAAATGGGTTTTGTACTGGGGTCAATACAAAATTCGATTTTACGCTCTAGGGGTAGGCTAAGAAGTCTTCAAGAATACGTCAGGAAATTTATTAACAATAGAAATATCATTCAAAACTGTGACTCTCATCCAAGACTTGGATAACACGTCACATTGATACCTATCAACTTGCCATCATCATTTACAACGTCTCCTACGGAAAGTCTGGCTTCGGTGCATCCCACACAAGGAAGTCAACAACGAAAGAATCGCGACTCTTTACTTATGGCTTAATATGATAATGATTGACTTTAGTGGTTTGGTTACTTTGAATTCGCATAACAGGTTGGTTAGGAGTATGAAAGCTAACAACCTTACCAAAAAAATGATGAGTAGTTAACCAATCGTTTCCAAAAATCACATCAAAGGCAAGTATTTTCAAAGAGACAAGATCGACACGTAATGTGAAAGTGTTAATTTGAACAAGATTTATAAATAGTGGAGGTAACGAAGGTTTCTCCGAACTGAGTTTAAACAGATATATCAAAGTCTAACTTCTCCGGAGTTAACTTCAAACATTGAACACAACTAGGTGAAATAAAAGAGTGAGTAGAACCCAGATTCAACAACTCAGTATAGACTTCGTAAGAGTTTATGACTAACATACCCGTGATAATTTTATTCAGGTTCCTTGTCACGAAAAAAAACGCTCTTTCTTAAACTACCGGCTTTAGCTTGTCTGGGACATCCTTTGGCATCACTATCCAAGCTAGACTTGACTTCACCATACGACAAAATCGAGCTAGGTGACCTTTTCCGCAATTAAAACACGTTTTGGATTCTTTGCGTCATGATTTAGACGGATGTGTCCCTCCTGTCCGCATTTGAAACATACGACCGGTGGTCATTCTTCTTCCTTTGAAATGGGTGCTGGTGCCGACGTCTTTACGTCATTGTTGAACCTTCTCTTCTTGAAATATCCATTCTTATTGTTTTGGCCATGATTACCACCGAAGTGGTTACCATTTCTGACATGTTGATTCCCTCCATGCTTTCTGTCACCATTTTGATGACTGTTATCACCGGTATTATCATTTTGCTTACCGCTTCTCTTTTTAGTTGCGTTGACTCGTTACGGCGCTACAATAATCGAGCCCTATTTACAACATCCGAGTACAAACACGCTTTATGAGAAATAAGATATTGACGTATCTCCTGGTTTTAACCTCTTAAAAACATTCGCGTCATTCGCTCCTCATTATCGACCAAATGGGATGCAAACCGGGATAACTCCACAAATTTAGCCTCAGACATTATTACACGGTCCATATTGTTTTGTTCCAATTTGATAAATTCCACTTCTTTCATGTGACGAATGCTTTCGGAAAGTACTTGTCATTGAATGCGACTCTTGGAACTTCTCCCAAGACATCTTGAGTCGTCCAGTCGGGTATGTTTTATAGATTCCCACCAATGAATCGCCTCTTCACGCAACATAAAAGGTGGCAAGGGAACCTTGTGCTCCTCGGAGCATCCCAAGACATCAAATATCTTGGTGATCTCGCTTTAACCACGCCTCCGCCTTTAAGTGGTTCTAGCTTTCCCAAAAACTCGTGGTCCCAAATTTGAATTGCTTAGCGGTGACCAACCGTGGGTTGCCATTGTTTCCTCCTCATTATGATGCAAGAAGCGCCTTCGCTTGATGTTGCATGAATTCTAAAAAGCTCTTAAACGTCACTGGTCGTTCGTTAATTGATCGGTGTTGTTGTTTACAGGAGGATTATCGCCATCCCGTTGCACATTGTCCCGATTATTGATCCGTGGAGAATCAACAGTCTCCTCATGCTCCATTGCTTATCTCAACATTTTCGGATGCCATTTTCAAATATTGCGAAAACAAGGGTTAATTAACATATCACATATTATCTCTATACTCGACCAGCCAATTAAATATCAAATAAACTTAGGTAGGTCATACTAGCGAAGGAATTCCCGTCTCTCCCCTCCTAGTTCTATTCTCACATCACATCTGGCCGGGATCATATCCCTAAGCTTTGATACCAACCGTGACGCCCCCAAAATTAGGTATACATCACCCATCTTGGGTCGCCAGAGATACATGGTACGTAATTCAAATACAACTTGATAATACAACTGTCTCTGCATAATACGACAAAACATAAATCGTGAGTTTGAATACAAATATTGTCTACTAGAGAGTATACAAACTCAAAAGGAGTCCATATTACAATTATTATCACACTATTTCACGCGTAATAGTGAGGACTACTAATGCACCATCTAGGACCATCACTCAGCTTCCCCGACTCGTCCCGGCTATATTCTCATTTTACAAGAGAACGTTGAAAGAAAGGGTGAGCTCAACTAGCCCAAGAAGAAATATTATGACTAAGATAATGCAGAATAAATTATCATTAGCCTTAAACAGTGTTAAACTGATACAATATATCAAACATGAAGTTTAACTGCAGCAGAACAAGCAATCCATTAAAAGAGTCAAGTAGAGAATAAAATATACTATCATTTATGATTTAAAAGGTTTTTCATCACTTTTATCGCTGGGACTCAGCTTAATAAATAATCCACATCATCGAATCACCCTTGCACTACGGCCAAAGATATTCTTTAGTATCACGACCACAATTATCCATGCACTACGGGCCAAGAATATTTGGGTATTCATTACTGGTCATGATCATGCCAACAATTGTCCATCAATGCACTACGGGCCAATGAGGACTTTTACCACATCATTTGTAACATTACTACATCATGATTACAATCGAATAATCCTCAGTCATAATCATACCAAGTCCATCTATGCACTACTGGTCACGAGATGACTTTCAACATAATATAAACATGAGGATGATGACAATGATATAAGAATTTAATAAAACAAGTTCAAGAATTAATTTGTCCAAGAACTACTAATGTCCAAATTGTCAACATGATACTACTTTGTAGAGTAAAATTCAAGAATGATCGGGAAGAATATTTCCATGAAAAGATCTTTGGATGAAGCGCAAATATCAAGGATATTCTACTAATTTCATGGAGTATAGAAGTCAAAACTTTAACCAACCGAGTATAATAAAGAATGGAATAACAAAAGAAATCACCATGCATGCGGTATCAGATAGACAGTTTATTTCAACAGAATACTAAATAACGAGAACTGTGTCAAAGTAAATTAACACCAAGCGATGATGTTCCAATGAATAATAAAGAATGGAATAACAACAGAAATCACCATGCATACGGTGCTTAGCATGAGATGAGTTATTCCAACGTAATACTAATAAGGATTTTAATCGGTTCCCAGCAAAACGCATGCATGTGATATTCCAACAAAATAATAATAAAAAAGCGGAACCAGTCCGGCGTAAAAACGCATAAAATGAGATATTCCAACGTAATAATAAAGACGAGAATCAGTCCAGTAGAAAACGCATGCATGTGATATTCAATGAGAATAGTAAAGACGGAATAATAGAAGAATGTCACCAAGTGTAGGGTAGATCGCGTATACGAGTTATTCCAACATAATAATAAAGAATGAAATAACAACGTAAATCACCATGCATGCGGTATCAGATATAGACATGTTATTCCAACGAGAATAATAAAGATTTTAACCAGTCCGGCGTAAAAGCATGAGCAGGATATTCCAAGTATAGGGTAGATCACAGATACAAAGTTATTCCAATGTAATAATAAGAAATGGAATAACAACAGTTCTCTTCATGAATAAGAAAGAATAACACCCCTTACGAGTACAACAAATAATATTCCCTACCTTAAGAAGAAGAGTACTGGATATATAAGTAGTGAAGTAGCAGAATACTTTCTTCTTTCTCTCTATAGTTTATCTCTCTAGAGTTTCAAAGAAATTAAAAGAAAATAATGAATGAATGAGCTTCTATTTATAGAAAAATGGAATGCATAAGAACTAACTCATGAATCAATTGAGATTGATTTACTTTAATCTGACGGTCCATATTTAAAAGCAAATCTTTTAAATAAAATATAATATATTCTATTTATAATCTAATAAAATGAATAACTTTATAAAAGATTTTACTATGCAAACACTATGCAGCACTATGCAAACACTATGCATAATAAAATATAATATATTCTAATTATTGTCTAATAAAAGCAGATAATTTTATAAAAGTATTCATTTTTATATAAAATGATTTTCTCAGATTATTACATTAATAATACCAACAAAAGCTGAAAGTGACTTATCACTTAAGCATCAATAATTAATACTGGTGTCTACTTTTATGCAACCACGCCAGATTAATGTACTTTTTTAACACCGGTGTTTCAACAGCTTAATGATAAAACTTCCGCCGTCATTTTCATAAAGTATTTTTGTTGTTTTCTCAATCCGACAATAATTCTGTTGTTGGGTCCACCAATGATTGTGCCATTGTATGAATATTCCCTGTTAAAACGAATATTCCCCGATCAATCAAATATTATATAACAACTTGCATACTTTGCAAAATTTATAAATATTACCCACAACTATTATATCAATTTCACTCCATAATATTCAAAAATAATATTTATAGAAAATTCATCTTTATTCAAAAAGTTGGGGTTTTACACCGTGTATTTAAGGAATATTTGGATCAGTTTGTTGTTGTCTTTATTGATGACATCCTCATCTATTCCAAAAGCTGTGAAGATAATGAGCACCATTTGAAGCTGATACTTGAAAGGCTTCGTGAAAACAAGCTTTATGCCAAGTCAAGAAATGTGAGTTACGGCTTGAGGAAATAGCATTCCTTGGGCACGTGGTGTCAAAACATGGAGTATCTCGTTGACCTTGACAAAGATTAAAGCGGTCTGAAAGTTAGGAGCAACCAAAGTCGGTGATGAAGTCGTAGATTTAAGGGCTTAGGTGGTTATTATCGGAGATTCGTGGAAGGATTTTCTCGGTTGCTACTCCGTTAACTCGGTGACTCGGAAAGATACAAAATTGAATATGGAGCGAAGAATGCGAGAAGAGTTTCCAAGAGCTCAAGAGAGACCGATTTCAAGCACTGTTCGCAATACCATCCGGTATGGATGGATTTGTTATATACAAATGATGCTTGAGCAAAGGGTTAGTATGCGTTCTCATGCAACATGGGAAAGTCATAGCCTATGCCTCACGACAACTCAAAGAATATGAGAGGAATTATCCTACTCATGATCTAGAGTTGGCAGCAGTCGTATTCGCGTTGAAAATTTGGAGACACTACTTGTATAGGGAGAAAGTGGAGATTTATACAGACCATAAAAGCCTCAAATATTTCTTCACCCAAAAAGAACTCAACATGCGGCAACGACGTTGGCTCGAGCTGTTGAAAGATTATGATCATACCATTCAATACCATCCTGGAAAAGCGAATGTAGTAGCTGACGCATCTTCCAAAAGTTTCTCAAGGCATAGATGCTATTTGGGTTATTGTTGATAGATTAACCAAGTCTGCCCATTTCTTGCCGATACGTGAGATTTATTCCCTTGAACGTCTTACTAGTATGTACGTGAATGAGATTGTGAGATTGAATGGCATGCCAGTATCCATAGTTTCGGATCGTGACCCAAGATTCACTTCACGATTTTGGGTTAGCTTACGAAAGCTATGGGCACGCATTTTCGATTGATTGGCATACCATCCTCAAAGCAGACGGACAATCGAGAGGACTATTCAAACCCTTGAAGATCTATTAAGACTTTGTGTCCAAGATTTTAAAGGAAGTTGGGATAAGTACTTGTCATTTGGTGGAATTCTCCTACAACAACAGCTATCAAGCAAGTATAGGCGTGGCTCCATTTGAGGCGTTGTATGGATTTAAAGTGTCGTTCTCCGTATCTTTGGGACGAGGTGGGAGAAGCAACGTTGTTGGGACCAGAATTAGTACGCATGACTAAAGAAAAGATCCAAATGATTCGACAACGTATTCAAACCTCACAAGATTGACAAAAGAGTTATGCTGATCTTCATAGAAAGGACGTGGAGTTTAATATTGGAGATCATGTATTGTTACGTGTTGCTCCATGGAAGGGAGTTATAAGATTTGGAAAGAGAGGAAAGCTCAATCCACGATTTGTTGGTCCATTTGAGATTCTTGACCGAATAGGAAATGTGGCCTATAGACTCGTATTACCTCCAAGTATATCTCGTGTTCATAATGTTTTTCACATATCCATGCTTCGTAAATATGTGAAAGACCCGAACCATATTATTGCGTTAGAACTAGACGAGATAACCGAAGATTTAACGTACGAAAAAGTACCTGTTAAGATCTTGGATAGGAAAGAGCATGTCCTACGCACCAAGGTTATACCACAAGTTAAGGTTTTGTGGAGAAACCATGCTATTGAAGAAATGACCTAGGAGTTAGAATCAGAAATGAAAGCGAGGTATCCTCACCTTTTCGAAACACCAGGTACGCATGTCAATTTCGAGGAAGAAATTTCATAAGGAGGGGAGGTTGTAAGACCCCAACTTATTATAAATAAAATCGAATTTTCTCTAATTATTATTGTGAATAATAAGGTATTAATTTGATATAATTCTCTAGTTATGGGTGAAATGTGCAAATTTTGCAAAATATGCAAATGGTTATAAAATAATCATTGTTGTCGAGGAATATTCATTTGGTTGTGGAATATTCTTGTTGTCGGGGAATATTCGTACGACGGCGCAGTCATTTGTGGGCCCCATAACAGAATAATTGTCGGACGAAGAAAACGACAAGTTTGAATTTTTATAAATAATGGCGTAGTTGTTACCGTTAACACTGTTGGAATACCCGGTGGTTAAAATACGATGTCTGCATGGATGCAGTATTGATGAATTATTGATCCTTACGTAAGAAGGCACTTTACTCAATAATTGTTATAGTAGTTCTTGCTTCAATATTTTATTTTATTGATTCAATAATTGTTGTGTTGATATTTTATATTATTGTTGTTTCAATAATTGTCACCGCACATGTTCTCATTATCGATCAATAATTCATATTATTTGAATAATATTATTAGATAGCATTATTAGCAATGTCTAGAAAGTTACATCAAGGAGAGGTTTGGTCACCTAATTGTGCGCCAAGAAGGAGAAATTCTTATTGAAAGCCCCTCTTTCCTGAACTACCGTTGTCATAAATGTGATTACGTAATACTATTTGTGAATAATTAATTATTGATTCATATGATAAGGAAATATTTATTTTATGTGGATATAAATGTTGGATATATTTATTGTGGTTAAAAATGAAGGAGTTAATGTTGAGGTATTTTATCAAGATTTTTGTTTAATAAAGATATTAAAAAATTAAACCAAATGTTTTGAGATATATTAAATGAGTTATAATTTTTAATCCGAATAGTTGGATCGTTGTAATTTTTGGTTATGTTATACATATATAAGTTGAGTATATGTCCACAAATTTTGAACCATTAAAAATGAACGTATGATTTGTTATGAATTTTAAGAGGTAGCTGGTTCAGAAATTGTTGAAGTATCCGAATTTAGCATTTTGGTTGAAAATTCTAGAATTGAGTGGGCCCCACTTGTGGCTGGTGAATAAATGTGCTGAATTTTATTTCAAATATGATGGGTGGGAATAGTAGCAGGTAAAGCCATCAGGTTGCAGGTCAAATCTGCTAACATTTTTCTATAAATAGAGGGCTAAGTTAGAATTGAAAATCACACCAGAAACATAAGCTTTCTCTCTTTCTCTTTCTATATTATTGAGTGTATTTTGTGAGTATTTAGATACTTTGTGAGTTTCTATTCATCAGTGCAAGTTTCCTTCACCTTATACTGACCGATATTACGATCGTAATCTTGATATTTTGAGGTAAGAGGTGTTATATTCTTCTTAAAATGATATTTTCTTCAATATCATTATACCGAAATGTTGTTATGAAATTTTTATCAAATTTGGAACTTTTGTGTGTGGGGTTACTATTCACGTGTACTGGACTATTCACGAATACTGACACTATTCACCTAAAAATGAAATTTTCTTCTTTTGTCCAAGATGTCTATTATGGTTATTATCTTTGATTGTATCCATGTTTTGATCTTTATTCTTGAATTTTTCTTCAAAATTGGTTATTATGGAGTATTATTGATCTTGGATAAACTGTTATACTAATCCTTACTATTTGTCCTTCCATCTCCTTTGGATTCGTTTTTCTTTAAAATATTTTTCATCATCCTCAGTCCTAAATGATGATATTACGGAATATCTTTGGCTTGTAGTGCAAAGATGAATGATTAACTGATGAATATCTTTGGCTGTAGTGCGAAGATGAACAGGTGTTGAGATAAACATGACCAACTGGTGATACAAATGAATATCTTTGGCTTTTGTGGTGCAAAGATGAATATTTGATTAAAGATGTATATTGATTGTTGTTACGAGAGGATAAAATATTGATGATGAATTTTAAATCTTAGAAGATAGTAGAACTCATTCTCTACTTGACTCTTCTATTGAATTCTTTATTTTTATTGCCGCAGCTTGTTGATCTTAAACTTGTTGTCTATTATATTTTATCGATTTTTTTCCTGTTGAAGACTAACGATAATTTGTTGTATATTATCTTAGTCATAATATTCTTCTTCGGGCTAGTTGAGCTCACCCTTTTTCTTTTTGTTCCATTTTTCTCAGGAGGTGAGAACATAGCGAGAACTAGTCGGGTACTTGAGTGATGGTTCTAGAAAGATGTTTTAGCAGGTCCTCACTATTTCTATAAAATAGTGTTTGAATAATTGTAATGAGGACTTATTTGAGTGTGGATATTGTGCAGAAAGACAATATTTGTATTTAAACTCACGGTATGTGTTGTCGTATTTTGCACGACAATTGTATTATTGAAGTTGTAGTTTGCTTTCTGTACCATGTATTTGGCGACTCAGAATGGGTGTTGTATGCCTATTTTAGGGGCGTCATAAATAATATTGCAGAATCACAATAATGACAACTAGGCAATTTCCAGGAAAGAGGGGGCTTTTCAATAAGGATTTTTCCTTACTGGCGCGCAATTAGGTGACCAAACCTCTCCTTAGACAGAACTTTCTAGACATTGGCAATAATGTTTTCTAATAATAGTATTCAGATAATATGAATTATTGCTTCGATAATGAAAAATACTGTGTAGTGACAATTATTTAAACAACAGTAATATAAAATATCAACGCAACAATTATTGAATCAAAAATAAAATATTGAATAAGAATTACTTGTAACAATTATTGAGTAGTGTCTTCACGTAAGAATCAATAATTGGTGCAATACCGCGTATATTCTTGTGCAACAACGCCAGATCGTGTGTTTTAACCACCGGTATTCCAACAAGATATTACTTGAAACAACTACGCCATTATTTATAAAAACTCATGCTTGTCGTTTTCTTCATCCAATCGCTTTCCGTTATGGGGCCCACAAAAGACTGCGTCGTCGTACGAATATTCCCCGATAGGAAGAATATTCCACGACCAAATATTCTCCGATAACAATGAGTATTTTATAACCACTTGCTTATTTTGAAAAATTTACATATATCACCCTTAACTTTAAATTTTTATCAATTTAACCATTTACTAAATAGTAATTATAAGAAAAAATTAAATACTTTTATTTCATAAAATTCGGGGTATTACATTATCGCTATTATATTTTAAAGGCAAAACTATATTTTTTACCACTATATTTGACAAGTTTTACTTAATACACCATTGAACTTTTAATTTTTTGGATTACCCATTAAACTAATTAAAATAGTAAAATTGGGTCATTCCATTAAAAAAAGTTGATAGACGTTAAAATATTGCTGAGGTGGCAAAAAAACAGATTTTTATTGTTTATGTGGCAAAAAAAATCAAAAGCAGATTTTAAAAATAAAAAAAGTAACATTTTAAAGTTTTAAAAATAACAAAAACATAATAAAATAAAACAAAAAATACAATTTTTTTTAAAAAATACATTTTTTTAAAAAAAATAGAGTTTTTTCAAAAAACGGAACTTTTTTAAAAAACAATTTTTTTTTTAAAAAACAGATTTTGTAAAAAAATAGTTTTTTTAAAACAGATTTTTTTAAAATCAGATTTTTAAAAAAATAGATTTGTTTTAAAAACAGTTTTTTTTAAAACAGTTTTTTCAAAAAAACGGAACTTTTTAAAAACAGAATTTTAAAAAAACAGATTTTCTTAAAAAAACAGAATTCTATAAAAATATACTTTTTAAAAAACAGATTTTTAGAAAATAGAATTTTTTAAAAACAATTTTTAAAAACAGATTTTTTAAAAAGACATATATTTTTTAAAAATAGACTTTTTTAAAAGCAGGTTTTTTTTTAAAACAGAATTTTTAATAAAACGGAACTTTTTAAAAAATAGAATTTTTAAAAAAATGAATTCTATAAAAAATATATTTTTTAAAAAAAAATCTGTTTTAAAAAAAATTATATTTTTATAGAATTCTGTTTTTAAAAAATTTGTTTTTAAAAAGTTCCGTTTTTGAAAGAACTCTATTTTTTTAAAAAAATCAGTTTTTTAAAAAAATTTGATTTTTAAATTTTTTAAAAAAAGTTCCGTTTTTTGAAAAAACTCTATTTTTTAAAAAAAAATCTGTTTTTTAAAAAAAATCTGCTTTTAAAAAAGTTTGTTTTTTAAAAAAAATCTGTTTTTTTAAAAAATTTGTATTTTTTGTTTTATTTTATTAAGTTTTTGTTATTTTTAAAACTTTAAAATGTTACTTTTTTTATTTTTAAAATATGTTTTTGAATTTTTTTTTTGCCGCATAAGCAATAAAAATCTATTTTTTTTGCCACGTCGCCACTATCAAAGAATAATTTAACGTCATCAACTTTTTTAGCGAATGACCCAATTTTACTATTTTAATTAGTTTAATGGGGTAATCCAATAAATTAAAAATTCAATGGTGTATTAAGTAAAACTTGCAAATATAGTGGTGAAAAACATAGTTTTGCTATATTTTAAACAAATAAAATTAGGCATAAACTTCAGGAATAAGTCATCATTTTAAAGATGTACTCTTTTCATCCCAAAAAGACGAACAAAGTATAATTTGCACATATATTAAGAAAAATAAAAGTAGAAAGAGAGTAAAAAAAATTAAATTTATTCTTAGTGGCCCGCAAGATTATATAAAGTTATTAGTGTTTTTTTTATTTTTTTTTATTTTTATAGAAATGATATATTTACCATTTATTTTATATATTTTACTTTATCCTTTTAAGCCAATAAAATTTGTGCCTTTAGTTATACTTTTGAGTACTAACGGAGTATCTTTAATTTTAAAATATAAAAAGTACTACTATTGTAAGTACTTAGCAAATTGGTTGTTATGTTTTTCTTTTTCTTTTCTTAAAATAAAATCTTTGATAGAGGTCAAAGGTAATAATATTAAATTTCAATTTAATATAGCAAAACAAAAATTGAAACTCCATAGGCAGGCCGGCCGGCCAGCCGGCCACTTGTCTCGCATCTTCTCAACGACTTGTTTTCAAGGAGTAGTTTGAGAATTCAAAACGACCATAATCATAATAAATGGGCCTCAATTTGCTTTTGCTTGTGCCTATTTGTTATGGGCAACTGAAACATCATGCAGAATACTAGGGACGGAGTCAGAATTTGTTATTTGGAGAGGCAAAAAAAATTTAACAGTATAAAATATATTAAAAAGTAAAATTTCACTATTACAAAATATATTTTTATTAAAACAAAAATAATATAGTAATAGAATTTGCTTTGACAAAGATAATAAAACATAGCAAAAAAAAGTCTTTTAAAACATATCAAAACTTGGGGGGCGTAACCTTACAAAATTTTCAAACCAAACCAAATGTACAAGTGAGTTTTATAAAATTTTCAAACTTTGGGGGGTTGAATTTTACAAAAATTTCAAACCTTGGGGGGGAGGGGCCCTCCAACATACATGTGGCTCCATCCCTGACTAGAGTGATAATTAAAAGATTGCCAACCATAATAATTCAAGGTCGTTATTGAGAGGGTCGATCGTCTTGGGCCTCCGACCAAGAGGTGCTTATATATATATATATATATATATATATATATATATATATATATATATATATATATATATATATATATCTCATCCACAAGAATCCCATTGTTGGGAAGAACCCTTTTAGGCCAAAAATTTACAACCTGTAGCGGTTTATAAAAATAAAAAAAAACTAAGTAACAAGCCTACATGGTCAGTGGCAGGCTAAAGGGTTGCTTCTCAACAACCTATTCTTGTGGATGGAATCCCTATATATATATATATATATATATATATATATATATATATATATATATATATGAAGTATTTATTATGGATATAAATTGGTATGATTAAAATTAACTATTGCTTTACGCCATTATAAATACAGCGTACATATAAAATTTTAAAGCCCCGTACGCTACACCAAGTAGCGTACCATAAAAACAATATTTGATTCCCAATTCTTTTCTCTCTGTATTCCTCGAACCGGGTCACCATCCTGGCCAAATTCCGAACCTTGAACACCATTCTTGTCAAGTATGGTAAAATAAGGCAACATTCTTGTCAACTAGTGGAATCAGCCATGTAGTGGAATCTTGTCAACTGGTGGAATCAGCCATGTAGTGGAATCAGCCATGCAACAGGTAGTGGAAAAATTTGTTCTCTTCAAGCTCCAATTGTAAAATCTGTTCGCTTCCGGGAGCATCAACTTCGCCGGTTGCTATTTTGCGTGATCAGAAACTGAAAACTTGTCGTCCTACCGACAAGTTCGGCCTTAGTCACATCCATTCCAGGACGGTAAACGCTCGTCTATAGGGGTGTAAACGGTATTAAACAGATACGGATACAGGTATATCCGTATCCATATCCGGAAAACTAATTCGCTATCCGTATCCGTATCCGGTATCCGGCGGATTTTAAAAATATTATTCGTATCCGGTATTTGGAAAAATATTCAATCTGGATAATATCTCATTCTCATTTATTTTATCCGAATAGACAAATTATTCTGGATATCCAGAATATCCGAATTCGCTTATCAAGAACCTAATATAAAATTCATTCAAAATATTTACGAAAAAAAATTAAAGTTTAAATCATACATATTAATTAAACACAATTTAATATTTAAACCATACATATTAATTAAACATCCTAATCATAAGGGAGAAACATGCTAATTGACGTTTTGGGTGAAAATAAAAGATTCAATAATGTAACCGATACTTTGTTTGATGGATCAAATTGAAATTAAAATCTCAATATTATTCTTCCAAATTTTATTAAATAATAAAAAGAGAAATAAATTAATATTTAATAAATGAATAGTAATATTTATGGGAGATTTATTTATTATTTATCCTCAATAAATAAATTACATGGTTATAAGAAATTATTTGATTTCATTATATTTATGGAAAGTCACGAGTTATAATGTATGTGTGACAAACTAGTTAATCTAACTTGATTCAAAATTGACATTGAACTTATTTTACATATTTGGACTTCTAGTTTCTAAATAATTAGGCAAATGAAAGTGATAAATAATCTCTCCACCCAAAAATTAAATAACGTGAATTAATTTATTTAACTCTCCCTTCTAGATTAATTTTAAATTAATTCGGACTTAACACATTTTAACAATAAAATTATATTGTCCATTGCTTCCGCCTCTCGTATGAATTGTCCTTAAACGTATGTGTATATATATATATATAAATATATATTAATAGCTTATATAAATGAATGTAAGTGATTAATTAATGAATGTAAGTTATTAATATATATATGTGTGTATATATATATTGTGTGTGTGTATATATATATATATATATATATATATATATATATATATATATATATATATAACTATATATATAAATGTAAATGTAAGTTACTATATATATATATATATATATATATGTAAGTTATTAATTAATTAATGCAAGTTATTAATATATATGTGTGTATATATATAATAACTTATATATATAAATGTATATGTAAGTTATTAATTAATGAATATAAGTTAAAGTGATTAATTAATGAATCTAATGTGACGCCCCCAAAACAGGTATACAACACCCATTCTGAGTCGCCAAAATACATGGTATAGAAAGCAAACTACAACTTCAATAATACAAGTGTCGTGTGAAATACGACAATACATACTGTGAGTTTAAATACAATATCCACACGCAAATAAGTCCTCATTACAATTATTCAAATACTATTTTATAGAAATAGTGAGGACTGCAAAAACATCTTCCTAGAACCATCACTCCATACCCCGACTCGATCCTGCTATGTTCTCACCTCCTGAGAAGAAAATGGAACAAAAAGGAAAGGGTGAGCTCAACTAGCCCAGTAAAGAATATTATGACTAAGATAATATGCAACAAATTATCGTTAGTCTTCAACAGGGAAAAATCTAATAGAATACAATAGACAACAAATTTTAGATCAACAAATGCAGCGGAAACATCAATCCATTAGAAGAGTCACGTAGAGAAAGAATTCTACTGTCTTCTAAGGTTTGAAAGTCCATCATCAATATTTTATCCTCAGAACAACAATCAATATTCATCTTTGCACTACGTGCCAAAGATATTCATTTAAATCACCAATTGGTTATGTTCATCTCAATACTGCTCATCTTTGCTCTACGCCAAAGATATTCATCGATTAATCGTTCATCTTTGCACTACTACAGCCAAAGATATTCATTTATATCATCATTTAAGACCGAGGATGATGAAAAATATTTTTAAAGAAACGAATCCAAAGAAACAAAATGACAAGGATTAAGGATTAAGGATTAGTACTTTGTTTTACCCATGTCCAAAAATACCTCGAAAATAATCATAGTGGTGTAAAATTCAAGAATGATCAAAACATGGATACGATCAAAGCTAGTATCTAGAATAGATATTTTGGACAAAAAGAAAATTTTTATTTTTTCTATTGAATAGTGCTTGTATTCATGAATAATGTCGATATCGTGAATAGTCTTGATATCGTGAATAAGTAACTCCGACACAACAAGTTCCAAATTTGATAAAAAATTTCACCAATACTTCTGAGATAATGATATTGAAGAAAAAAAATATCATTTAAGAAGAAAATAATATCCCTTACCTCAAAATAACTGTACTTCTGACTGAATTTCGGTATAGTGCTGACAGAAACTCGCACCATATAGCAACACTCAAAGTATACTCACAAGAATACGTTCGATAATATAGAGAGAAAAGAGAAAACTTTGTTTCGGTGTGATTTTCAATTCTAACTTAACCTCTATTTATAGGAAAATGCTAGAGCATGAAGGAGACTAAAATAATAAAATAATATTATAATTTATATCTTCTACGCATGCCTTTGAACCAAATCAGCCACCACCAACCTTGACCCAATTTCCAAAGACCCCACATGTTCAAACAAGAGTGGGTCCCACCCATTATTTAATAAAAATTATTTTATCTTCCAAACTTCAATAATTAAGAGAAAATAGCTCGTTTATCGTAAAAATTGAAACTTATGACTTTCCATGGGAAATTCCATTCTCTACAACTTTGCGTAAGAAAATATTTCCAAATTCCAAATGAAATTGGACCAAATCCACAAACGGGCAATTTTATAGTCTATAATAAATTTTCGGTTAAGAATTGTGTCCACCGACAGACAAAACATATGTTAAACATTTAATGCCACAAAATACTCTACCTCCTCATATACTCATATATCCCACATTCATTATAAAAATATCACCGTTAATATATTATTAAAATAATATATTTAAATGAATTATTTTTAAAGATAAAATATTAATTTTCAACAATTGTCACATTAAAAATTTTCTCCATCTATATCCACATAAAATAAATATTTTCTTTATCATAATAATCAATAATTAATTATTCAAAAATAATATTACGAGAATCACAAGATCGATAACCGTGCCGCTCCTCAGAAAGAGGGGCTTTCGATAAGGATTTCTCCTTCTTGCGCAACGCAATTAGGTGACCAAACCTCTCCTTAGAGCGTAACTTTCTAGACATTTCCAATAATGTTATCTCGATAATATTATTCAAATAATATGAATTATTGATTTGATAATGGAAAATCTTGTGTAATGACAATTATTGAAACAACAAAGAATACAAAATATCAACGCAAAGAAATTATTGAATCAATAAAATATAATATTGAGCGATAGAATTCATCGTAACAATTATTGAGTAGTGCCTTCTTATGTAACGATCAATAATTCAATAATCTTGTAATAATCTGGTGTCTTCTTTGTGCAACCACGCCAGACATTATATTTTAACCACCGGGTAACCCAACAAAGTTAATAACAGTAACAATTTACGTCGTTATTTATAAAACTCAATCTTTATGCGTTTTCAAACCGCTTTTTCCGCTATAGGGCCCACCAATGATCAACGGCCATCAGCACGGAGATTCCCGACAAAAAAGAATATTCCACGACCAAACGAATATTCCCCGACAATAATGAATATTTTATAACCACTTGCTTATTTTATAAACTTTGCATATTTCACCCATAACCAAAGAATTATATCAAATTAACCCTTATTAATTTAGAATAATGAATAAAGGAAAATTAAATTTTATTTATAATAAGTTGGGTCTTACAACCTCCCCTCCTTATGAAATTTCGTCCTCGAAATTGACGTACGTACCTGGTGTATCGAAAAGGTGAGGGTACCTCGCTTTCATCTCCGATTCCAACTCCCATGTCATTTCCTCAATTGCATGGTTTCTCCACAAAACCTTAACTTGTGGTATAACCTTCGTGCGTAAGACATGCTCTTTCCTATCCAAAATCTCAACAGGTATCTCCTCGTATGTTAAATCTTCAGCTATCTCGTCTGGTTCTAACGCAATAATGTGGTTCGGGTCTTTCACATATTTACGAAGCATAGATATGTGGAATACATTGTGAACACGAGACATACTTGGAGGTAACGCGAGTCTATAGGCTACGTTTCCTATTCGGTCAAGAATCTCAAATGGACCAAAAAACCTTGGATTGAGCTTTCCTCTTTTCCCAAATCTTGTAACTCCTTTCCATGGAGCAATACATAACAATACATGATCTCTACTATTAAACTCCACGTCCTTTCTATGAAGATCAGCATAACTTTTTTGTCGATCTTGTGAAGTTTGAATACGTTGTCGAATCATTTGGATCTTTTCTGTAGTCATGCGTACTAATTCTGGTCCCAACAATGTTGCTTCTCCCACCTCGTCCCAGCATACTGGAGAACGACATTTTCGTCCATACAACGCCTCAAATGGAGCCATGCCTATACTTGCTTGATAACTGTTGTTGTTGTAGGAGAATTCCACCGGTGGTAGGTACTTATCCCAACTTCCTTTGAAATCTAGGACCACGAGTCTTAATAGATCTTCAAGGGTTTGAATAGTCCTCTCTCGATTGTCCGTCCGCTTGAGGATGGTATCTTTGAATCAGATCGTAAATCTGTGCCCATAGCTTTCTGCAAGCTAACCCAAAATCTTGAAGTGAATCTCGGGTCACGATCCGAAACTATGGATACTGGCATGCCATGCAATCGTACAATCTCATTCACGTACATACGAGCAAGACGTTCAAGGGATAAGTCTCAGCGTACGGTAGAAATGGGCGGAGACTTGGTTAATCTATCAACAATAACCCAAATTGCATCTACGCCTTGAGAAACTTTGGGAAGACTCAGTAACAAAATCCGTAGTAATGTGTTCCCATTTCCATTCCTAATCTCAAGTGGTTGCAATGGACCTTTTGGCACTTGATGCTCCGCCTTTACACGTTGACAGGTTAAACATCTTGAGATAAACTCCGCAATCTCTCTCTTCATATTGTTCCACCAAAATGTATGTCGAATATCATGATACATTTTGGTACTCCCAGGATGGATTGCAAACGGGGTGTTGTGTGCCTCCATCATGATTTTATGCTTCAGGTCAGAATCGTTAGGAATGCAAAGTCTAGAATTGACTCGAAGTATTCCTTCCTCATCAATTCTTGCTTCCGGAATAGCTCTTTCTTGCACTTTCTTCTTCATACGCATCAACCCCAGGTCCGTAGCTTGAGCAGATTTAACTTTATCGATTAAAGTCGGTTCTACTTGTATATTCGCCATCATTATGTGGGTCCCTGGAGTCTTTAATTCTACCTCCATCCTTTGCAAGTCATACAAAATGGGCCTTTACGTTGACAATATCGCACTCGTACTTGCATATGATCTTCTACTTAATGCGTCAGCTACTACGTTCGCTTTTCCAAGATGATATTGAATAGTGTGATCGTAATCTTTTAACAGCTCCAGCCAACGTCGTTGCCGCATGTTGAGTTCTTTTGGGTGAAGAAATATTTGAGGCTTTTATAATCCGTATAAATCTCTACTTTCTCCCGTATAAGTAGTGTCTCCATATCTTCAACGCAACACATTGCTCACGCTAACTCCGGATTATGAGTAGGATAATTCCTCTCATATTCTTTGAGTTGTCGTGAGGCATAGGCTATGACTTTCCCATGTTGCATGAGAACACATCCTAACCCCTTGCGGTAAGCATCAGCAGTAGATAACAAATCCATCCTCGAACCGGATGGTATTGTCGAAACAGTCTTAAAATGAGTCTCCTCTTGAGCTCTTGGAAGCTCTTCTCGCATTCCTCGCTCCATTAGAATTTTCCATCCTTCCGAGTCACCGAGTTAACTGAGTAGCGATTCGAGAAAATCCTTCCACAAATCTCCGATAATAACCAAGCCCCGAAAGTCACAGATTTGATCATGGAAACTTGGTTGCTCCCAACTTTGTATTGCTTCAATCTTGGCACGTCAACAGATACTCCTTGTTTTGACACCACGTGCCCAAGGAATGCTACTTCCTCGCCGAACTCGCATTTCTTCAACTTTTGGCATAAAGCTTGTGTTCACGAAGTCTTTGTAGTACCACTTCAAATGGTGCTCATGATCTTCACGGCTTTTGGAATAGATGAGGATGTCATCAATAAAGACAACAACAAACTGATCCAAATATTCCTTGAATACACGGTTCATCATATCCATGAAAGCAGCAGGAGCATTAGTCAATCCAAAAGACATGACCAAGAATCCATAATGCCCGTATCGAGTCCTGAATGCCGTCTTTGGAATATCCTCAGTTTTAATTTTCAGCTGATGATATCCAGAACGAAGATCGATCTTTGAAAAGAATTACGCTCCTTGTAACTGATCGAACAGGTCATCAATGCGAGGTAGCGGATACCTATTCTTGATGGTGACATGGTTCAATTCTCGATAGTCAATACAAAGTCGCATACTCCGTCTTTCTTCTTTACTGAATAAAACAGAGCACCCCAAGGAGACGTCTTAGGGCGAATGAAACCGATGTCTAATAACTCCTGTAGTTGGACTTTTAACTCCACGAAGTTCAATAGGAGCCATTCGATATGGGGTTTTAGAAATGGGTTTTGTGCGGCTCAAGGTCAATAAAGAATTCAACATCACGTTCTGGGGGTAAACCAGGAAGCTCTTCAGGAAATACATCAGGAAATTCTCTAACCACAGAAATATTATTCAAATCTGACTTGTCTTTATTCAAATCCATAACATGGGCTAAGAAAGCTTGACATCCGTTTTTCAATAAACGAATAGCTTTGTGGCTTGATATGACAGTGACTAATTTTAGTGGTTTAGTGGTTTGAATTCGTATGACAGGTTGGTTAGGAATATGAAAACTAACCACCTTACGAAAACAATCAATTTTGGCATGATGAGTGGTTAACCAATCAATTCCTAAAATCACATCAAAAGCAAGTATCTTTAAAGAGATAAGATCAATGTAATAATGTGATAGTGCCAACTTGAATCATGCAAGATTTATAAACCTGTAGATGTAACGAAGGTTTCACCCAACGGAGTTTCAATGAGATAAATCAAAATTTAATTTCTCTGGAGTCAAGTTTAAACGTTGAGCACAAGCAGGAGAGATAAAAGAATGGGTAGAACCGGTATCTAGCAAGGTATAAACTTCGCAAGAATTCAAGATTAGCTTACCCGTGATCACCTCGTTCGGGTTCCTCATGTTTTGGCCAGTCACGACAAAAGCTCTTCCAGGAACCGCTGATTTCGACTTATCCGGGACAGCCCTTGGAATCACCACTCCTGCTGAACTTGGTTTCGCTATAGTACAATCTCGAGCGATGTGGCCTTCCTTTCCACAGTTGTAACATACCTTGGATTGTTGTGGACAGTTTGGGCTGATATGTCCCTCCTTCCCGCATTTGTAACATCTAACTGGCGGTCGTTCTCCTCCCCTAGAATTTGTTGTTGGTCTTTGGTGTCATTTGTTGATATCTTCCGTCATTGTTGAATCTTCTCTTTCTAAAATTTCCACTTGAGTCACCTCTCCTATTATCATGTCCACGATTACCACCTGAGTGGTTACCGCCTTTGTCCGTATTCTTTCCTCCTCGCTGGTTATCATCGTTCTGATGACTACCCTGATTGTGGTCCCTCGATTGAGTATACTCACTATCTCGCTCTAATAACTGAGCCCTGTTGACAACATCTGAATACAGAGAAAATTTAGAGAGATAAGGTATTGACGAATCTTTGGTTTTAGACCTCTCAGAAACATACGCGTCATTCGTTCCTCATTCTCCACCAAATGAGGTGCAAACACGATAATTCTCGCAAACCTTGCCTCGTCTTCGAGACACCGCCATGTTGTTCGCTTCGAGTCTAATAAACTCTACCTCCTTCATATGACGAATACTTTCTGGAAAGTACTTGTCATTGAACAGTTTCAGAAATCTTTCCCAAGACATGTTAAGTGCATCTGGCTGGGTACGCTTCACAGATTCCCACCAATGAATCTTCTTCACCACGAAACATAAAGGTGGCGAATGGAACCTTCATTCCTCCGCACCCCAAGACATCGAATATCTTGGTAATTTGTTTGACCCACGTTTACGCCTTGATCGGATCCGCTTTCCATGGAAATCTGGTGGTCCCAACTCTTTGAATTGTTTGGCCGTGACAAACCGCACGTTACTATCATTTCCTCCCCAGTATTTTGTACACGAGTCTCCTCGTCGTCGATTTTGCATGAACTCGCAAAAGCTTCTAAACATCCGTCGTTCATCATTTGCTCGATGGGCGTTGTTCACAGGAGGAACATTGCCACTGTTGCCGTTCTCCTCGTTGGTGAGTCACTGCAAGCGTCTCCACGGTCTCATAAACTCCATTGTTAACGCTCTCGGCGCAGCCATTCTTAAATACTGCCATAAAACAAGGGTTAATTAAACAAATTAACATATCACATAATATCCTATATTATGACCGACCAACAAATAAGCTTAGGTAGGACACACTAGCGAATGATTTACTCGTCTCTCCCCTCCTAGTTCTATTCCCCGATCTCCGCCAGAGATCATATCCCTAAGCTCGATACCAACCGTGACGCCCCCAAAATGGTGTATACAACACCCATTCTGAGTCGCCAAAATACATGGTATAGAAAGCAAACTACAACTTCAATAATACAAGTGTCGTGTGAAATACGACAATACATACTGTGAGTTTAAATACAATATCCACACGCAAATAAGTCCTCATTACAATTATTCAAACACTATTTTATAGAAATAGTGAGGATGCTAAAACCTCTTTCTAGAACCATCACTCCATACCCCGACTCGATCCTTGCTATGTTCTCACCTCCTGAGAAGAAAATGGAACAAAAAGGAAAGGGTGAGCTAAACTAGCCCAGTAAAGAATATTATGACTAAGATAATATGCAACAAATTATCGTTAGTCTTCAACAGGGAAAAATCTAATAGAATACAATAGACAACAAGTTTTAGATCAACAAATGCAATGAAATAACAATCCATTAGAAGAGTCACGTAGAAAAGAATTCTACTATCTTCTAAGGTTTAAAAGTCCATCATCAATATTTTATCCTCAGAATAACAATCAATATTCATCTTTGCACTCTGAAAGCCAAAGATATTCATTTAAATCACCAATTGGTTATGTTCATCTCAATACTGCTTCATCTTTGCACTACTGTGCCAAAGATATTCATCGATTAATCGCTCATCTTTGCACTACGGTGCCAAAGATATTCATTTATATCATCATTTAAGACCGAGGATGATGAAAAATATTTTTAAAGAAACGAATCCGAAGGAAACAAAATAACAAGGATTAAGGATTAAGGATTAGTACTTTGTTTTACCCATGTCCAAAAATACCTCGAAAATAATCATAGTGGTGTAAAATTCAAGAATGATCAAAACATGGATACGATCAAAGCTAGTATCCGAATAGATATTTTGACAAAAAGAAAATTTTTTATTTTTCTATTGAATAGTCTTAGTATTCATGAATAAGGTCAGATATCGTGAATAGTCTTGGATATCGTGAATAATAACCCCAAACACAACAAGCTCCAAATTTGATAAAAAAGTTCACCAATACTTGAAGATAATGATATTGAAGAAAAAAAATATCATTTAAGAAGAAAATAATACCCCTTACCTCAAAATAACCGTACTTCTGACTGAATTTCGGTATAGTGCTGACAGAAACTCGCACTGTATAGCAACACTCAAAGTATACTCACAAGAATACGTTCGATAATATAGAGAGAGAAGAGAGAAAACTTTGTTTACGGTGTGATTTTCAATTCTAACTTAACCCTCTATTTATAGGAAAATGCTGAACGCATGAAAGGAGACTAAAATAATAAAATAATATTATAATTTATATCTTCTACGCATGCCTTTGAACCAAATCAGCCACCACCCAACCTTGACCCAATTTCCAAAGACCCATGTTCAAACAAGAGTGGGTCCCACCCATTATTTAATAAAATTATTTTATCTTCCAAACTTCAATAATTAGTGAAAATAGCTCGTTTATCGTAAAAATTCAAAACTTATGCGACTTTCCATGGGAAATTCCATTCTCTACAACTTTGCGAAAGAAAATATTTCCAAATTCCAAATGAAATTGACCAAATCCACAAGCGGGCAATTTTACGATCTATAATAAATTTTCGGTCAAGAATTGTGTCCCACCGAACACAAAAACATATGTTAAACATTTAATGCCACAAAATACTCTACCTCCTCATATACTCATATATCCCACATTCATTATAAAATATCATCACCGTTAATATATTATTAAAATAATATATTTAAATGAATTATTTTATCGTAAAAAAGATAAAATATTAATTTTCAACAATTGTCACATTAAAAATTTTCTCCATCTATATCCACATAAAATAAATATTTTCTTTATCATAATAATAAATAATTAATTATCCAAAATAATATTACGTAATCACAAAGATCGACAACCCGGTAGTTCTGTAGGAAGAGGGGCTTTCAATAAGGATTTCTCCTTCTTGGCGCCAAGATTAGGTGACCAAACCTCTCCTTGAGCGTAACTTTCTAGACATTGCCAATAATGTTATCTCGATAATATTATTCAAATAATATGAATTATTGATTTGATAATGGAAAATCTTGTGTAATGACAATTATTGAAACAACAAAGAATACAAAATATCAACGCAAATTATTGAATCAATAAAATAGAATATTGAACGAAGAACTTCACGTAACAATTATTGAGTAGTGCCTTCTTACGTAAGGATCAATAATTCAATAATCTTTCATGCAATACTGCAGTGTCTTGCTATATGCAACCACGCCAGTATTCATCAGATTTTAACCACCGTGTAACCCAACAGTGTTAACGGTAACAATTTACGTCGTTATTTATAAAATTCAATCTTTGTCGTTTTCCAACCGTTTTCCGCTATGGGGCCCACCAATGATTGCGTCATCGTACGGAGATTCCAGACAAAAAGAATATTCCACGACCAAATGAATATTCCCCGACAATAATGAATATTTTATAACCACTTGCTTATTTTATAAACTTTGCACATTTCACCCATAACCAAAGAATTATATCAAATTAACCCTTATTAATTTAGAATAATGAATAAAGGAAAATTAAATTTTATTTATAATAAGTTGGGGTCTTACATCTAAGTTATGATTTATTAATATATATATACACACACGTATATATTAATAACTTATATAAATGAATGTAAGTTATTAATAAATACATATATATATATTAAATTATTAACAACTTATATAGGTAAATTATTAAGTAATAATTTACATTAATTAATAACTTAATTAATGTAAATATTAAGTGTGTGTGTGTATATATATATATATATAAGTTATTCTGATCTGATTCTAGATATCGAATTCGGATATCCGTATCCATTGGATATATTTACTGACGGATGTTAATAGAATACTTAATACGCCTATATCCGTATTCGTGTCCGCTTATTTGAGATACCTTTAAACCGAATACGGATATATCCATTTTTTTCTCGAATACTGAATAATATCCGCTTTTTTTGAATACTGGATGCGACGAATCACGAATTTTTCTGCTACCATTTACGACCCTACTTTCTTTACGTTGAATCGGCCACGTCGGACTCTCCAACCAACGGAGTGCTTGCCGTATTTTTTCGATTATGTCGTAATTAAGAACCAAAGAATGAACCGGTGGAATATCGAGATCGCGATCACCATCATCGAGGAATAGAAAACTACGGTTAGCAACCGGATTTTCAAGCCATCGTAACTCAAATGAGAGAAGTATCCGCTCTCAAATTACCATCTCGCTTCCAGATCTTGTAAGTCTCGTGACGGAGCGATTTTGCCGACGAAAACGGAACGGAACAATAGAGCTCTCAAAGTGAAATGATATCTTCATGTAGAAGTCTCAGATCCGGTGAAGACAAATGATGATGAGCCGCTGAGGCTATGCACGCCACTTTCACGGTAGAAAATGTGATAAGAAATATTCCACTAGTTGACTGTTGTGGTAAGAGATTTTTTGGCCTTTTTGTGTGAGACCCCGAATTTTATGAAATAAAAGTATTCAATTTTTCTATTTTGGTAAATAGTTAAATTGATAAAAGTTTAAAGTTAAGGATAATATGTGAATTTTTTTTTTTGCAAACTAAGCAAGTTGATATAAAATATTCGTTGTGTCGGGGAATATTCGATTAGTCGGGGAATATTCTTTTTGTCGGGGAATATCCGTACGACGGTACAATCATTGGTGGACCCCACAACGGAATTATTGTCGGATTGAAAAAACGATAAAAATATTTTTATGAAAATAACGGCGGAAGTTTTACCGTTAACTGTTGAAACACCCGGTGTTAAAAGTACAGTAATACACGTGGTTGTATTGTAGCACACGGTATTGATTATTGATGCTTATGTGATAAGTCACTCAGTTTTATTTTATTGATATTATTAATGTAATAAAATGCAAAAAAGCTTTTATATAAAAATGTAATACTTTTATAAAGTTATTCGCTTTTATTAGGCTAATAGTAAAATCTTTTTATATAAAAGAGAATACTTTTATAAAGTTATCTGTTTTATTAGGCTAATAGTAAAATCTTTTTATATAAAACAAAATACTTTTATAAAGTTGTCTATTTTATTAGACAATAATTAGAATATATTATATTTTATTATGCATAGTGTTTGCATAGTGCCTGCATAGTATTTGCATAGTAAATTTTTTTATAAAGTTATTCATTTTATTAGATTATAAATAGAATATATTATAATTTATTTAAAAGATTTTGCTTTAAATATGGACCGTCAGATTAAAGTAAATCAATCTGGACCGTTCATGAGTTAGTTACTATGTAGTCCATTTTTCTATAAATAGAAGCTCATTCCTTCATTATTTCTTACGAATTCGCTGAAACTCTAGAGAGAAACTCTAGAGAGAGTTCTTCTTCTATAATCTTGAGCGTATTTCTTTAGAGTTTAAGAAAGCTTTGAGCGAAGTGCAAGTTTTCTTCAAGTATATTCCCGCCCTACCAATCGGAATACTCTTCTTTTTAAGGTAGGTGATATAATTGTCGTACTCGTAAATGATATTATTATCATTATTTATTATTCTGTTGGAATAACCTGTATACGTAGACTACCCTATACTTGGTGAAATTCTTCTATTATTCCATTCTTTATTATTATGTTGGAATAACCTGTTTATGAGAAGTACCGCATACATGGTGAAATTCTTCTAATATTCCGTTCTTTTATTATTCGCCTTAATATCACGTCGTGAGTTTTCTGTAGGACTGGTTCCATTATTTATTATTCCGCTTAATATCCTCGTGCGTGTGTTTACGCGAATTGGTTCCATTATTTATTATTCTCATTGGGAATAACTTTTGTCGGTGCGATCTATCGCATGCGTGGTGAATCCTTCATTATTCCATTCTTTATTATTCTGCGTGGAATAACTTTTGTCTATATGTGGATTAGCACATGCATGGTGAATGATCCTTCGTTTTCATACGAATAGTATTTTTTCATTAAAAAGGGGGTTTCGTCAGAAGCGATTCATAATTTTTCGACCTCTCAAAATTCTCAAAAAAATTTAAAATGATAATTTGATGAGTTTTCTAGATTGTGTTCAAAAAAGGAAATTTTTGGATGTATAGATTAAGAGTTATGGATTTTATGGGAAAATACTATTTTAAAAGTAAACCCTTATAACTCCTTGTGGTTAACTCCAAAATTGGTAAAATTTTTATTGGAAGTACATGTATAACAGAAGTATACCCTGTAAATTTTGGAATTTTTGGACCAAAGAATAATTTATGATAAATGTCTAAATATTCGGTAGTTTTAGTCATATGAAAAATAGTAAATGAATTTTAAAAATTCTGAGAAAAATATATGTTCAAGATGGGACTATATTCTGCTAAATCCCAAAAATGAATAATTTTTGGGACTGATTTGGTATTTTTCATGAAAATAGTTTAGCTACGAATATATGAGTTAAATATGTTATGTGGAGTTGAAGAATTGGTAAATAGGATTTTATGGCTTGGAAATCCTATATAAGGTATATGCAGATTTTTGATGAGTAATTTGATTATTGGTGATGAAATCTTATGAGTATGACATTTTTGAATGATTAAATGCATTATTTGGAAAAGTAAAAAGCAGTTAAATGTAATTGTTTATAAGTTTAAGAAGTGATTAAAATATTGTTATAGTATTAACATTATTAGATTATGATTTTATTAAGTAATTGATAATGTCTGGATAAATTTAAAGTCTTTAATATTTATCATTGATTTAGTTTGATTAATGCTTATAATATTGTCATCATCCTCATATTTATATTATGTTTAAAAGTCATCATGGCACAGAAAAGTAGATGGACGTGGTATGATTATGACCAGGGATTATTCGGTATAATCATGATTGTAATATTGTAAATGATGTGGAAAAAGTCCTCATTGGCCCGTAGTGCATTGATGGACAGTTTTTGGTATGATTATGGCTATGGATTCTCTTCGGCCAAGGGTGTAAAGATGAATTGTTTTATGGCATGATCAGGACCGTTGATGAAAACACGATTATCGTTGACCCTTAGTGCATGGATAATTCGTGGTCGTGATACTAATGAATATCCTTGGCCTGTAGTGCAGGGATGATTCGATGATGTGGATTAACTGTAGCATCCCCGAATCCGGGTCCCAAATCCCCGTGGATCCGGGATACTAATTCTATCACTATTATAAGATATAAACATACATTGTTTATACATTAAACTTTACACATCACCCCCCAAGGTCCACAACCTTAACTTAATACATACCTTCAATATTAAAAGGTTTACAATACTATTTTTGTGTAAAATTTAATAAATCTAATCGCAACATAAAAAAAAAAACTTTGCACTTTGTCTTTTGCCTCTGTCCCTTATCAAGCCTTCATCTTAATCAAAATTTTATCATGATATAGCAAGGGTGAGCAAACAAATTTGCCCAAAGAAGTTTTACATACAATGGAGATATATCATGATTGAAAAGAATGAATAAGCTTTCAAGTTTTCAAAAATATAATAATTGTGAAATAACATGAATCAAGTTTCAATGATTGAATGATCGAACCAATGATATTGATGTCAACAATTAACATGAACAAGTTTAATCAAACCTATGGTAATGAAGGTGATCAGCCTTTCATACCTGATGAACATAAATAACATGCACAATGTGCGAATCAATAAATTATTGACGTGGTATAATCAACAATAATTAACCACTAACATGCTTTGAATTAACTCAAGTTGAGTTAGGAAACTTGCACAATAATTAGAAGTTCAAGTTTAGGAACTTGCCTATACCGTTGATTACCGCTAAGCAATCAATTTAATCTCTTATAAAAGACCTATCATTAATAAGATCGATCCTCCAATTAGCATAATACATTTTATCCCACAACACTATTACTCAAATAATAAATTAGCTAACATTTAGCCACATAATTAAACATTGAATAATTCTTTAACTCATTAGTAATATTATTATCCCTTAATAATATTACTATCACTTAACCATTATCTTAAACTTTTGTCTAATATTTTTAATCAGTTAATAGAGTATTTATCATTCACAAATATTATTAATAACTTAATAATATTTAAATCTTTTACTAATATTATTAATCATTTAATAATATTGTAATCACCTTCTAATATTATTAATCATGTAATAATATTTTACTTGTTTCATAAATAGTAAAGGTCTCACACATTTTAAGATGCAAATATTTTACATCTTGAAACTTAAACCATTTAAATTTCATTTCGTAAATATCTTTTACCTCTACTCGCAAATATACGGAGTTTCAATAGCTAATGCATAACTTTTATAGTAAAACTCAATTTACTATATTATTTCTTTACTTTAAATAACTTTTACTTCATTTTGTCCGCTTATGAGTCAACACCCACTATCCTTCATATATAAACATTTCATCTCACTAGCACATTCGCTTTATTTTCATTTTACGCCCATAAGATTTTATTAGATTATTATGACTTATTATTTCTCTATCATTTGCCCAAACACATAATATTCATTGAATATCAATTTCAACAATTACATTGAAAAATATCATAAATCTCTTATTAAATCTCCCGTCAATATTATTAATTATGCAATAATATTTTACGCTAAGGTTATCAACCTTTTAATTACATTCCAATCAAATACTACTAATAATACCTCACTACAATACTATTAGTCATATAAAAAAAATATCTTAAGTCATTAATCACATAAATAAACAATTATTTCAATTGTTTTCCTTTTTAATAAATAACTTGCTTAAGCATTCTAAAATGCTATAAACATTACAACACTTTAAACCCGACCTCAAGCTTCATTACAAACTTGCATAAGCCATGCTCAAGGGTCTCACGACATAAATCACATTTTTCCTATTTTTGGACAATTTTGATTTTCGAAAATTTTACCCAGCCTAGCTAAAACGGCCATAACTCTCGCTTTTTAAACATTTTTGAGCGATTCTTGAGCCCACGCCAAGATAACTTCCAGGGCTACAACTTTTGTCTCACGACATTTTTTCCAAAATCAGAACACAACAGTCCAAAAATTTACATCAAGGAGGCTGTTCGGGACTTGAGGAACAGTTTTGCTACGACCTTCCTAACGCCATAACTACCTCATCCGAGTCGGAATTAGTCCGCTCCGAGTCTATGGAAAGATAAAATAGTGTACTACAACATATCAAAAGCCCAGAATTTTTAAAGCACAAAAACTGGACGAAATTGCCTCTCGCTACTGACTGCCCCGAATCTGCCCATTTTTGGTTGTAAAAAACGGAACTGTTTTCACCAAATCAGTCACTACCCCATGTAAACTCAACATTTTTTAGTACTACCACTTGGGTTAACTACTAAACACATATATCTAACATCCCTTTTTGACGGATCACAAAAAGAAGTCATAGATTTAAAACGGTGAAATTTCAAAGTACTAGGAAATTTCGGATTCAAAACTAGAAAATAAATTTTCTTTATTCTTTTGATTCACCCAAATCAACATCAAAAATGAGTAAATCCATACATAAATCCATAGAAAACACATAGATCTTAAGGGTTTGAACATCCAAATCAAAACCCCCTTTTCATCAATTTCATAAAATAAAAGAATAAAGCTTAGAAAGAGAAAATTTTTTACCTTCGTCTTCTTCTTCTTCTTCTTCTTCTTCTTCTTCTTCTTCTTCTTCTCTTTCATGGAGGATTTCTCCTCCTCTTTGACACTCAAGGGCTTCCGCCCTTCTCTTCTTCTCTCCCTCTCTCTCTCATGGTTCTCCGATCTCCTCTCTTCTCTTGTCTCGGCCCTCCTTTCTCTTCTTCTCCCGTTTTTTTTCTTGCAATAATCTACCACTTGGCCTTTAAATTGCCACATGATGGTTTAATTAATTGTTTTCATTAAATTGCTTTATTAAATGACCACCATGCCCATTATCACTAATTGGGTTAAAATAAATTGAGACATTTCCCATAAATGTTTGGGCTTTCCCACTAAATTCTTTTGGGCAATGAAATATATACATAGACCAATTCTTTCTATCTTTACCCACCCTAAATATTTAATTAGGGTATCATTCCAAATAATTAGAATTTAAATCATCACTCTACTACAATAAATTCTATAACCCAATTAAGCTTATTTTAATTAAGTTATAAAATTAATAACCCGAGATAATAAAATATATCTCTTAACTTAATACAATTTACTAATCTCCCACAAGTGGGCTTAGTTTGTACCCTTAATTAATTTCATAAAGCTAGCAATTTTACTTGCTTTACTTACTAACAAAACTAACTTGGGCTTTCACCCAAAATTTAATTGGGTCATTATAATACTTGTCACATACATAATATGTTGGGCTAGATTAAATAATTTAATCATCCTTAATCATTTATCTACAAGTCCCATGCTTAATTAATTAATTGGGCTTGTTTAAATAATATAACCTCCTTAGCCCATTAAATCCACTTCTCTTGACTCTATTCAAAATAATTGGGCTATAACCTTATTATAGTCCATTATTTTTAATTCTATTTCATTCTACCCTTATCTTTAAATTAGGGTTTACATCTCTCACTCTAGAAAATAAATTCCTTACTATGCCCTTTTAATTTCATAAACCAAATTATACTTGGTTATAAAATTAATTATTAGAGATATATAAAATAAATCTCTTAATGTCAAGATATATACATTTATATACTAATATTCTCCCATATTATAACCTCTTAGGTTATTTAATCACCACACCTAATATATATATTAGGTTACATAACTTAATTCTTACTTCACCCTTATATACAAAATAAATGTATTCACATTATATAATGTATATTTATTTACTCATATCCATAATTCACATAATCATAACATATTTCACTTCTCACACTAATTTTGACTTTTCTCCATAAAAAGTTAACTATTGACTTTGACCAAAAGTCAACCTTTATATATTTTGTGTTTACTGTCCATTCTGACTAAATTCGACGTTCTGGACGCAACCGAGCAGTCCATGCTTCAAAATTCTATCTCTAACTCAAATTTTGAGTTTTAAATTACTCCCTTCTCATTGCTAATCGTATTATCTAACGACTTTTATACTTATTCAAATTCTTATTTGCCAAATAAGGCCAACACTCAAACTATATTAATTACTAACATAGTTTTATCTTGATCATTATATCATTAACTTAATTCATCATTCCTCTTGCTAAAATATATATAAGACCTTACTAAGTATATATATTTCTATACATATACTCATCTTCGCTTAACCTCATAGCATCTCTTCATGTGTGAAATCTTATCTCCAATAATAAAATTTCCATATGTACTTATATAACATTTTTTTAGACTATTCCGTTCACATCAATTTAAAGGTATCGTAATACCTTATTCTTAATATTCCTTCAAGTACATATTAATTCATTTCTAGGGTTTTGGAATTTTGTAACCCATATTTTCTCTATTCTTATTCGAATAGCAAACCATATAGGTTTTTCTTGAAAATTTTAAATAAATTCTCAAATTCTCATCTAGGTTTTATTCTTTAACCTTTATTCTAATCATTCAAGATTTTAGAAACTTTTCGGGTTGTCACATTAATTATTGAGCTGAGTCTCAACGATGAAATATTAATTCATAGATGTGATAATAACGAATATCCTTAGCCGTAGTGCATGGATAATTCAGTGATATGGATTGATTATCGAGCTGAGTCTCAGCGATGAAATATAAATTCATGGATGTGATATTAACGAATATCGTTGGTAGTAAAGTCGAGGGTGATTCGATGATGTGGATTATTTATTAAAATTTGAGTCTCGGTGATAAAATATTTATTATACACTTTAAATTAAGAGAATATAGTAAATATCATGCTCTACTTGACTCTTCTAAAATACAGGTTGTATGTCTTTGGCATGTAGTGCAAAAGATGAATTGTTAATGAATATCTTTGGTCAGTAGTGCAAAGATGAATTTATTAGTATGATTATGAAAGCGAATTGGTTTGGTATAACCATGATTTTTGATGTTTCGTGAAGATAGGTGATGAAAATTTTCTTTGTCCCGATTGCGAAGAGAATTTAGAACCACAATTATGATTATGAGTTATTCATATGATTGTGATGATGAACCGGTTATTTATTTACATGGATAAAACATTATTGGTGGACTTTTAACATAGAGAAAATAATAAACCTTATGGTCTATTTGACTCTTCTAATGGATTGCTTTCGTTCAACAAGAACTATGGTTGAAAAGTTTTATCATCTACCATATGTTCTAAATCTCTGATTTATTATTGATGAAAGCTATTGATAATTTAATTATCATTAGTCATGATATTCTTTACTGGGCTAGTTGTGCTCACCCTTTCTGCTTCACAATTCCTTTCAGGTAATGAGTGTTGCCGTAAGAGTGTTTCCGGGTTGAGTGGGGATAACAAGGGAATAGAACGGTGGTCTCTAGCTGTGGAGGTTCTCCCTAAATAGTATAGAAAAGTGTGTTGTATTCTATACAACATTTAGTAGTTATATTTAATTTGGTGAATCAAATAGGGTGAGGTGAACCCAACTTTGGAAGAGTGTTTTGTCACTATCATACAAGATGTCTAATGACATACAATCTCGTGTTATTATAAGATAGGGTGTGCGCATCCACTTGCTGAGTATATCTACGGGCACTACCTATATGATCTTGGAGTTTATTTGAAATATAATATTCACTTGGAGACAGTGGAGATAGTTATATGTCAAGAGAAGACTCACCATTGGAAAGAAGATGATAGTAATCTTCTCATTTTTCTTTGGGGTCTAGTGGGTCAACCAATGATAATTGTGTGGCCATATGATATCTATTATAACCTAGACGCATGGCCACCCATGTACGAAAGTTTCCTTTAACACTTCCCAAAGATTTTAATTTCTAAAACAGTTTTTGACTAAACTTTTATGTAAAGTACCATTGTAAGGTTGTGGTCGAGGCACAATGAGAGTTACATACATTTGTATTAAAACTCACAGTTAATTGTGGTCGTATTCTATACGACAGCTCAACAGTTGTATAAATGAAGTTGTATTTGAATTTTGTACCATGTATCCATGCACTCGAATGGGTGATGTATACCTAATTTTGGGGCGTCACATTTGGTATCGAGCTTAGGATATGGTCATTGGCGAGATAAGAGTCTAGAACTAGGAGGGAGAGAGAGTTATATACTTCATTAGTGTGTGACTTACATAAGTCAAATTGTTTACTTGATAAATTGACAAATTGTGATATGTCAATTAACCTTTATTTTGAAGATATATTTTAGAATGATATCTAAAATACAGGAGATGAGCAATTGAAACATCATGATACACAGGATATAACCGGGAAGGTACAATCTGAAAAGAAAGCAAGGTATTCTCATCTCTTCAATATCAATGCGATACGTAAAATTTCGAGGGAAAATTTCATAAGGAGGGGTGATTGTGAGACCTCAATTTTATGAAATAAAAGTATTTAATTTTTCTATTTTGGTAAATAGTTAAATTGATAAAAGTTTAAAGTTAAGGGTAATATGTGAATTTTTTTTTTTTGCAAAGTAAGCAAGTTGATATAAAATATTCGTTGTGTCGGGGAATATTCGATTAGTCGGGGAATATTTTTTTTGTCGGGAAATATCCATATGACGATACAATCATTGGTGGACCCCACAACGGAATTATTATCGGATTGAGAAAACGACAAAAATATTTTTATGAAAATAATGACGGAAGTTTTACCGTTAATTGTTGAAACACCCTGTTAAAAGTACAAGATGTCTGGCGTGGTTGTATAGTAAGACACGGTATTGATTATTGATGCTTATGTGATAAGTCACTTTCGCTTTTGTTTTATTGGTATTATTAATGTAATAAAAAAGTAAAAGCTTTTTATATATTTAAAATGTAATACTTTTATAAAGTTATTCGCTTTTATTAGGCTAATAGTAAAATCTTTTTATATAAAAATGTAATACTTTTATAAAGTTATCATTTTTATTAGACAATAATTAGAATATATTATATTTTATTATGCATAGTGTTTGCATAGTGCTTGCATAGTGTTTGTATAGTAAAATCTTTTATAAAGTTATTCGTTTTATTAGATTATAAATTGAATATATTATAATTTATTTAAAAGATTTTGCTTTAAATATGGACCGTCAGATTAAAGTAAATCAATCTGGACCGTTCATGAGTTAGTTACTATGCAGTCCATTTTTATATAAATAAAAGCTCATTCTTTCATTATTTCATACGAATTCGCTGAAACTCTAGAGAGAGTTCTTCTATAATCTTGAGCGTATTTCTTTAGAGTTTAAGAAAGCTTTGAGCGTAGTGCAAGTTTTCTTCAAGTATATTCCCGCCCTACCAGTCGGAATACTTTTCTTTTTAAGGTAGGGGATATAATTGTCGTACTCGTAAAGGATATTATTATTATTTATTATTACATTGGGAATAACTCATATCTGCGACTACCCTATACTTGGTGAAATTCTTCATTATTCCATTCTTTATTATTATGTTGAATAACTTTGTTTATCAGTAATCCGCATACACATGGTGAAATTTTTCTAATATTCCGCTCTTTATTATTCGCCGGAATATCACATGCAAGCGTTCGCCACGACACTGGTTCCATTATTTATTATCCTGTTAGAATATCCTCGTCTGCATGCGTTTTTACTGTGGGACACAGTTGCATTATTTATTATTCTCATTAGGAATAATCATTTGCGGTCTTGATCTATCGCACACATGGTGAATCCTCTTCATTATTCCATTATTTATTATTCTGTTGGAATAACCTGTCTATGTGGATTAGCACATGCATGGTGAATGATCCTTCGTATTTATACGAATAGTATTTTCATTAAAAAGGGGTTTCTGTCAGGGGTAGATTCATAATTTGTTTGACCCTCAAAAATTCTGGAAAAATTTGAAATGATAATTTGATGAGTTTTCTAGATTGTGTCTAAAAATGGTGATTTTTGGATGTATAGATTAAGAGTTATGGATTTTATGGGAAAAGACTATTTTAAAAGTAAACCCTTATAACTCCTTGTGGTTAACTCCAAAATTGGTGAAATTTTTATTGGGAGTACATGTATATAACAGGAGTATACCCTGTAAATTTCAGAAGTTTTCAACAAAAGTATAATTTATGATAAATGTCTAAATATTCGGCAGTTTTAGCCATATGAAAAATAGTAAATGAATTTTAAAAATTCTGAGAAAAATATATGTTCAAGATGGGACTATATTCTGCTAAATCCCCAAAAAGAATAATTTTTGGGACTGATTTGGTATTTTTCATGAAAATAATTTAGCTACGAACATATGAGTTAAATATGTTATGTGGAGTTGAAGAATTGGTAAATAGGATTTTATGGCTTGAAAATCCTATATAAGGTATATACAGATTTTTTATGAGTAATTTGATTATTGGTGATGAAATCTTATGAGTATGACATTTTTGAATGATTAAATGCATTATTTGGAAAAGTGTAAACAATTAAATGTAATTGTTTATAAGTTTAAGAAGTGATTAAAATATTGTTATAGTATTAACAGTATTATATTATGATTTTATTAAGTGATTGATAATGTCTGGATAAATTTAAAGTCTTTAATAATTATCCTTGATTTAGTTTGATTAATGCTTATAATATTGTCATAATCCTCATATTTATATTATGTTGAAAGTCATCTGCGGCCTGTAGTGCATAGATGGACTTGGTATGATTATGACCAGGGATTATTCGATATAATCATGACTGCAATGTTGCAAATGATGTGGAAAAAGTCCTCATTGGCCCGTAGTGCCTTGATGAACAGTTTTTGGTATGATTATGACTATGGATTCTCTTCGGCCAAGGGTGCAAAGATGAATTGTTTTATGGCATGATCAAGACCGTTGATGAAAACACGATTATCTTTGGCCCGTAATGCATGGATAATACGTGGTCGTGATAATAATGAATATCCTTGGCATGTAGTGCAGGGATGATTCGATGATGTGGATTAATTATTGAGCTGAGTCTCAGCGATGAAATATTAATCCATGGATGTGATAATAACGAATATCCTTAGCCGTAGTGCAGAGATAATTCAGTGATATGGATTGATTATCGAGCTGAGTCTCAGCGATGAAATATAAATTCATGGATGTGATATTAACGAATATCCTTGGCCGTAGTGCAGGAGTGATTCGATGATGTGGATTATTTATTAAGCTGAGTCTCAGCGATAAAATATTTATTATACACTTTAAATTCGTAGAATATAGTAAATATCATGCTCTACTTGACTTTTCTAAAATACAGTTGTATGTCTTTGGCATGTAGTGCAAAGATGAATTGTTAATGAATATCTTTGGCCGTAGTGAAAATATGAATTTATTAGTATGATTATGAGTAGGAATTCTGATTTGGTATAACCATGATTTTTTAATGTTTCAGGTGAAGATAAGTGAAGAAAATTTTCTTCGTCCTGATTGCGAAGAGGAATTTAGAACCACAATTATGATTAAGAGTTATTCATATGATTGTGGACAGGAACTGGTTATTTATTTTACATGGATAAAACATTATTGGTGGACTTTTAACATAGAGAAGATAATAGACCTTATGGTCTATTTGACTCTTCTAATGGATTGCTCGTTCTGCTGCAACTATGGTTGAAAAGTTTTATCATCTACCATATGTTCTAAATCTCTGATTTATTATTGATGAAAGCTATTGATAATTTAATTATATTTAGTCATGATATTCTTTATTGGGCTAGTTGTGCTCACCCTTTCTGCTTCACAATTCCTTTCAGGTAATAAGAGTGTTGCCGTAAGAGTGTTTCCGGGTTGAGTGGGGATAACAAGGGAATAGAACGGTGGTCTCTAGCTGTGGACGTTCTCCCTAAACAGTATAGAAAATTGTGTTGTATTCTATACAACATTTAGTAGTTATATTTAATTTGGTGAATCAAATAGGGTGAGGTGAACCCAACTTTGGAAGGGTGTTTTGTCACTATCATACAAGATGTCTAATGGCATACAATCTCGTGTTATTATAAGACAGGGTTGTGCGCATCCACTTGCTGAGTATATCTACGGGCACTACCTATATGATCTTGGAGTTTATTTGAAATATAATATTCACTTAGAGACAGTGGAGATAGTTCTATGTCAAGAGAAGACTCACCATTGGAAAGAAGATGATAGTAATCTTCTCATTTTTCTTTGGGGTCTATTGGGTCAACCAAGGATAATTTTGTGGCCATATGATATCTATTATAACCTAGACGCATGGTCACCCTTGTACGAAGGTTTCCTTGACCACTTCCCAAAGATTTTAATTTCTAAAATAGTTTTTGACTATACTTTTATGTAAAGTACCATTGTAAGGTTGTGGTCGAGGCACCATGAGAGTTACATACATTTGTATTAAAACTCACAGTTAACTGTGGTCGTATTCTATACGACAGCTCAACAGTTGTATAAATGAAGTTGTATTTGAATTTTGTACCATGTATCTGGCGACTCAGAATGGGTGATGTATACCTAATTTTGGGGCGTCACATTTGGTATCAGAGCTTAGGGATATGGTCGCTGGCGGAGATAAGAGTCTAGAACTAGGAGGGGAGAGATGAGTTATATACTTCGCTATTGTGTGACTTACCTAAGCTGAAATTGTTTACTTGATAAGTTGACAAATTGTGATATGTCAATTAACCTTTGTTTTGAAGATATTCTAGAATGATATCTAAAATACAGGAGATGAGCAATGGAAAAATCATGATACAGAGGATATAACCGGGAAGGTACAATCTGAAAAAAAAGTATGGTATTCTCATCTCTTCAAATATCAGGTACGTATGTAAATTTCGAGGGTGAAATTTCATAAGGAGGGGTGATTGTGAGACCCCGAATTTTATAAAATAAAAGTATTTAATTTTTCTATTTTGGTAAATAGTTAAATTGATAAAAGTTTAAAGTTAAGGGTAATATGTGAATTTTTTTTTTTGCAAAGTAAGTAAGTTGATATAAAATATTCATTGTGTCGGGGAATATTCGATTAGTCGGGGAATATTCTTTTTATCTAGAATATCCGTATGACGGTACAATCATTGGTGGACCCTAACGAAATTATTATCGGATTGAGAAAAACGACAAAAAACATTTTTATGAAAATAACGACGGAAGTTTCTACAGTTAATGTTGAAACACCCGATTGTTAAAAGTACGATGTCTGGCGTGGTTTGTATAGTAGCACACGGTATTGATTTATGCTTATGTGATAAGTCATTCATTTTTGTTTTATTGGTATTATTAATGTAATAAAACAGAAAAAGCTTTTTATATAAAAGCAGAATACTTTTATAAAGTTATTCGTTTTATTAGGCTAATAGTAAAATCTTTTTATATAAAATGTAATACTTTTATTTAGTTATATCTGCTTTTATTAGGCTAATAGTAAAATCTTTTTATATAAAATGTAATACTTTTATAAAGTTATACTGCTTTATTAGACAATAATTAGAATATATTATATTTTATTATGCATAGTGTTTGCATTGTAAAATCTTTTATAAAGTTATTCGTTTTATTAGATTATAAATTGAATATATTATAATTTATTTAAAAGATTTTGCTTTAAATATGGACCGTCAGATTAAAGTAAATCAATCTGGACTGTTCATGAGTTAGTTACTATGCAGTCCATTTTTCTATAAATAGAAGCTCATTCCTTCATTATTTTATATGAATTCGCTGAAACTCTAGATAGAGTTCTTCTATAATCTTGAGTGTATTTCTTTAGAGTTTAAGAAAGCTTTGAGCGTAGTGCAAGTTTTCTTCAAGTATATTCCCGCCCTACCAGTCGGAATACTTTTCTTTTTAAGGTAGGGGATATAATTGTCGTACTCGTAAAGGATATTATTATTATTTATTATTCTGTTGGAATAACCTATATACGCGGACTACCCTATACTTGGTGAAATTCTTCTGTTATTCCATTATTTATTATTATGTTGGAATAACCTGTTTATGTAAAGTACCGCATACATGGTGAAATTCTTCTAATATTCCGTTCTTTATTATTCTGTCGGAATATCTTGTGCATGCGTTCTGCTTACACAATTCCATTATTTATTATTTATTATTCTCACATAATATCCTCGCCGTGTGTATTACGCCGGATTTCGTTTCCATTATTTATTATTCATTGGGAATAAGTCATTTAAGTGCGATCTATCGAACACATGGTGAATCCTTCTGTTATTCCATTTTTTATTATTCTGTTGGAATAACCTGTCTATGTGGATTAACACATACATGGTGAATGATCCTTCGTATTCATACGAATAGTATTTTCATTAAAAAGGGGTTTCTGTCAGGGGCATATTCATAATTTTTCTGACCCTCAAAAATTCTGGAAAAATTTAAAATGATAATTTGATGAGTTTTCTAGATTGTGTCAAAAAAAGGCAATTTTTGGATGTATAGATTAAGAGTTATGGATTTTATGGGAAAATACTATTTTAAAAGTAAACCCTTATAACTCCTTGTGGTTAACTCAAAAATTGGTAAAAATTTTATTGGAAGTACATGTATATAACAGAAGTATACCCTGTAAATTTCGGAATTTTTGGACCGAAGAATAATTTATGATAAATGTCTAAATATTCGGCAGTTTTAGTCATATGAAAAATAGTAAATGAATTTTAAAAATTCTGAGAAAAATATATGTTCAAGACGGGACTATATTCTGCTAAATCCCAAAAAAGAATAATTTTTGGGACTGATTTGGTATTTTTCATGAAAATAGTTTAGCTACGATCATATGAGTTAAATATGTTATGTGGAGTTGAAGAATTGGTAAATAGGATTTTATGGCTTGGAAATCCTATATAAGGTATATGCAGATTTTTGATGAGTAATTTGATTATTGGTGATGAAATCTTATGAGTATGACATTTTTGAATGATTAAATGCATTATTTGGAAAAGTGTAAACAGTTAAATGTAATTGTTTATAAGTTTAAGAAGTGATTAAAATATTGTTATAGTATTAACATTATTAGATTATGATTTTATTAAGTGATTGATAATGTCTGGATAAATTTAAAGTCTTTAATATTTATCATTGATTTAGTTTGATTAATGCTTATAATATTGTCATCATCCTCATATTTATATTATGTTGAAAGTCATCTGTGGCCTGTAGTGCATAGATGGACGTGGTATGATTATGACCAGGGATTATTCGGTATAATCATGATTGTAATGTTATAAATGATGTGGAAAAAGTCCTCATTGGCCCGTAGTGCATTGATGGATAGTTTTTGGTATGATTATGGCTATGGATTCTCTTCGGCCAAGGGTGTAAAGATGAATTGTTTTATGGCATGATCAGGACCGTTGATGAAAACACGATTATCTTTAGCCCTTAGTGCATGGATAATTCGTGGTCGTGATACTAATGAATATCCTTGGCTTGTAGTGCAGAGATGATTCGATGATGTGGATTAATTATTGAGCTGAGTCTCAGCGATGAAATATTAATTCATGGATGTGATAATAACGAATATCCTTAGCCGTAGTGCATGGATAATTCAGTGATATGGATTGATTATCTAAATTTGAGTCTCGTGATGAAATATAAATTCATGGATGTGATATTAATGAATATCCTTGGCAGTAGTGTAGGGGTGATTCGATGATGTGGATTATTTATTAAAATTTGAGTCTCGTGATAAAATATTTATTATACACTTTTAATTAAGTAGAAGATAGTAAATATCATGCTCTCTGCTTGACTCTTCTAAAATACAGTTATATGTCTTTGGCATGTAGTGCAAAGATGAATTGTTAATGAAAATCTTTAGCCGTAGTGCAAAGATGAATTTATTAGTATGATTATGAGTAGGAATTCTGATTTGGTATAACCATGGTTTTTGATGTTTCAAGTGAAGATAGGTGATGAAAATTTTCTTCGTCCTGATTGCGAAGAGGAATTTAGAACCACAATTATGATTAAGAGTTATTCATATGATTGTGGACAGGAACTGGTTATTTATTTACATGGATAAAACATTATTGGTGGACTTTTAACATAGAGAAGATAATAGACCTTATGGTTTATTTGACTCTTCTAATGGATTGCTCTTTCCGCTGCAACTATGGTTGAAAAGTTTTATCATCTACCATATGTTCTAAATCTCTGATTTATTATTGATGAAAGCTATTGATAATTTAATTATCTTTAGTCATGATATTTTTTTACTGGGCTAGTTGTGCTCACCCTTTCTGCTTCACAATTCCTTTCAGGTAATAAGAGTGTTGCCGTAAGAGTGTTTCCGGGTTGCATGGGGATAACAAGGGAATAGAACGGTGGTCTCTAGCTGTGGAGGTTCTCCCTAAATAGTATAGAAAAGTGTGTTGTATTCTATACAACATTTAGTAGTTATATTTAATTTGGTGAATCAAATAGGGTGAGGTGAACCCAACTTTGGAAGGGTGTTTTGTCACTATCATACAAGATGTCTAATGACATACAATCTCGTGTTATTATAAAGATGGGGTTATGCGCATCCACTTGCTGAGTATATCTACGGGCACTACCTATATGATCTTGGAGTTTATTTGAAATATAATATTCACTTGGAGACAGTGGAGATAGTTATATGTCAAGAGAAGAATCACCATTGGAAAGAAGATGATAGTAATCTTCTCATTTTTCTTTGGGGTCTATTGGGTCAACCAAGGATAATTCTGTGGCCATATGATATCTATTATAACCTAGACGCATGGCCACCCATCTACGAAGGTTTCCTTGAGGACTTCCCAAAGATTTTAATTTCTAAAATACTTTTTGACTATACTTTTATGTAAAGTACCATTGTAAGGTTGTGGTCGAGGCACCATGAGAGTTACATATATTTGTATTAAAACTCACGATTAATCGTGGTCGTATTCTATCTGACATTTCAACGATTAATATAAATAAAGTTGTATTTGAATTTTGTACCATGTATCTGCGACTCGGAATGGGTGATGTATACCTAATTTTGGGGGTGCCACATTTTGGGTTTGTGTTTTACGGCCTCAACAACGACGTTGAGACTCGAGAGAAACTTTTCTGCTGCACTAGAAGAGGGAGAAATGAGATGGTGGTAATGGTGTTTAGGTGTAACGACGTCGTCAATTGCCCTTGATTTGCCTTTAACGACTTAACCTTGACCGATTGCCATATAAGCGATGTTGTTGAAAAGCTCTACTTTCTCTCTCTAAACAAGACATTTTATTGTTTCTTTTCTCTCTTTATAAACTTAAGACAATATATATATATATATATATATATATATTGTATATATATATGTGTGTCTTGTAGTATTGAGGTGTTGTTTTTATGGGATTGTCTTTGGTTTGGAGAGATTGAATGGAAGGGACGTGGGAGATATTAAATGAGTCTAAAGAGGATGCGGGTGGAATTGGATTACTAAGCTAGCCTTCTGAAGTTGATATATTGTTTTTATGGTACGTTACTTGGTGTAGCGTACTAGGCTTTAAAATTTTACACGTACGCTAGACGAATTGGCGTAAGACAATAATTAATTTTTAATCTATGCCCTTGATTTATATAATGAACAGATATGATGCTATTTGTCCAATTTATATCCATAACAAATACTTGATATGGATCATATCCCTATATATATATATATATGTGTGTGTGTGTGTGTGTGTGCGCGCGCGCGTGCGCGTGTGTGATTTTGTCAAGAGAAATAGAGTCAGTCATTGAAATTTTCTAGAGTTTATAAAAGTTTTGAATTGTTTTCTTAATGTTTCAATTACTTACATGATATTACTAATTATTCATGTGACAGTGACATCTGTTGAAAGAAATTTTTCAAAGTTAAAATTGTTAAAAAATTACTTGCGGTCAACTATGACACTGGAAATGTTAAATTGGTTCGTAACCATGCGCATTGAGAAGGATATGTTGGGGAAACTTGATTTTGAACATTTGATTGAAGATTTTGCCTATAGACATACTATAATAAGTATCTTTCAATAGACCTGACAAAATTGGCCCAAGCCCGCGGGCTGGGCCGGCCCGCCTCTTCAAAAAATGGGCTTTGGCCCTCATTTTTTCAGCCCACAAAAATTCGGGCCGTTTTAGCCCGGTCCGGCAATGGGACGGCCTGTTTGGGCTAGGCCAAAAAAAAAGTCAAGAAATAGTCATAAATCAACCTAGGTCGACCCCGCCCGCCCACCAAAAATTGGGCTTTGGGTTTAATTTTTTTAGCCCACCAAAACATGACTCGTTTTGACCTGACCTAGCCATGGCCTGGCCCGTTTGCCAGGTCTATCTTTCAATGAATGTATTCTCATATATTTTGTTGTTGTCGAACTATTTAGTCGAACATATCATATATTTTGTTGTAGTCGAAATTCTCATATATTTTGTTATAGTCGAAGTTCTCATATATTTTGTTGTAGTCGAACTATTATGTTTTAAGCTCCGAAAAGATTTTTTTGGATACAACTTGTACTTTTTATTTATTTATTAATTTTTACTTTTTTTATGAAGACAATGCTTTGAAAAGGATCTCGTTTTCATTTTTCGTTGTACACCACCTGTAAGACCTCAACTTATTATAAATAAAATCGAATTTTCTCTAATTATTATTGTGAATAATAAGGTATTAATTTGATATAATTCTCTGGTTATGGGTGAAATGTGCAAATTTTGCAAAATATGCAAGTGGTTATAAAATAATCATTGTTGTCGGTGAATATTCATTTGGTCGTGGAATATTCTTGTTGTCGGGGAATATTCGTACGACGACACAGTCAATTGTGGGCCCCATAACATAATAATTGTCGGATGAAGAAAGCGATAAGTTTGAGTTTTTATAAATAACGGCGTAGTTATTCTTAATAACCGCTGGAATACCCAAAGGGTTAAAATACGATGTCTGGCGTGGATGCACAGATATTGATGAATTATTGATCCTTACGTGAAAGGCACTACTCAATAATTGTTACGATGAATTCTTGTTCAATATTTTATTTTATTGATTCAATAATTTACTGCGTTGATATTTTATATTATTGTTGTTTCAATAATTGTCAACGCACAATATTTCCCATTATCGGATCAATAATTCATATTATTTGAATAATATTATTAGATAGCATTATTGGCAATGTCTAGAAAGTTACATCAAGGAGAGGTTTGGTCACCTAATTGCGCCGCCAAGAAGGAGAAATTCTTATTGAAAGCCCTCTTTCCACAGGAGCGGCTACCGTTGTCATAAATGTGATTACGTAATATTATTTGTTAATAATTAATTATTGATTCATATGATAAGGAAATATTTATTTTATGTGGATATAAATGTTGGATATATTTATTGTGGTTAAAAATGAAAGAGTTAATGTTGAGGTGTTTTATCAGTATTTTTGTCGGAATGAAGGTATTAAAAAAATTAAACCAGTGTTTTTGAGATATATTGCGTGAATTATAATTTTTAATCCAATCGTTGGATCGTTGTAATTTTTGGATATGTTATACATATATAAGTTGAGTATATGTCCACAAATTTTGAACCGTTAAAAATGAACGTATGATTTGTTATGTATTTTAAGAGGTGACTGGTTCAGAAATTATTGAAGTATCTGAATTTAGCATTTTGGTGGAAATTCTAGAATTGAGTGGGCCCACTTGTGGTTGGTGAAGAAATGTGCTGAATTTTATTTCAAATGTGGTGGGTGGGAATAGTAGTAGGTAAAGCCATCAGGTTGCAGGTCAAGTCTGCTAACATTTTCCTATAAATAGAGAGCCAAGTTAGAATTGAAAATCACACTAGAAACATAAGCTTTCTCTCTTTCTCTCTCTAGATTATTGAGTGTATTTTGTGAGTATTTAGATACTTTGTGAGTTTCTATTCATCAGTGTAAGTTTCCTTCAGCCTTATACCGATATTCCGATCAGAAGTACTGATATTTTGAGGTAAGGAGTGTTATATTCTTCTTACAATGATATTTTTCTTCAATATCATTATACCAAAATGTTGGTATGAACTTTTTATCAAATTTGGAACTTTTTGAGTTGGGGTTACTATTCACGTATACGACACTATTCACGTATACGGCACTATTCACAAATACGGCACTATTCACTGAAAAATGAAATTTTCTTCTTTTTGTCCAAGATGTCTATTATGGTTACTATCTTTGATTGTATCCATGTTTTGATCTTTATTGTTGAATTTTGCTTCAAAATTGGTTATTATGGAGTATTATTGATCTTGGATAAACTGTTATACGAATCCTTACTATTTGTCCTTCTGTCTCACTGGATTCATTTTCTTTAAAATATTTTTTATCATCCTCAGTCCTAAATGATGATATTAATGAATATCTTTGGCCTGTAGTGCAAAGATGAATGATTAACTGATGAATATCTTTGGCCCGTAGTGCGAAGATGAACAGGTGTTGAGATGAACTTGACCAACTGGTGATACAAATGAATATCTTTGGCCTATAGTGCAAAGATGAATATTTGATTAAAGATGTATATTGATTGTTGTTACAGGGATAAAATATTGATGATGGACTTTTAAATTTTAGAAGATAGTAGAACTCATTCTCTACTTGACTCTTCTAATGGATTGCTGTTTCCGCTGTAGTTGTTGATCTAAAACTTGTTGTCTATTATATTTTATCAAATTTTTCCCTGTTGAAGACTAATGATAATTTGTTGTATATTATCTTAGTCATAATATTCTTTACTGGGCTAGGTGAGCTCACCCTTTTCCTTTTTGTTCCATTTTTCTTCTCAGGAGGTGAGAACATAACAGGATCTAGTCGGGGTATGGAGTGATGGTTCTAGAAAGATGTTTTAGCATTCCTCACTATTTTCTGTAAAATAGTGTTTGAATAATTGTAATGAGGACTTATTTGAGTGTGGATATTGTCTAGAAGACCATATTTGTATTTAAACTCACAGTATGTGTTGTCGTATTTTGCACGACAATTGTATTATTGAAGTTGTAGTTTGCTTTCTGTACCATGTATTTGGCGACTCAGAATGGGTGTTGTATACCTATTTAGGGGGCGTCACAGTTAGTATCAAAGCTTAGGGATATGGTCTCTGGCGGAGATCGGGTAATAGAACTAGGAGGGGAGAGATGAGTAAATCCTTCGCTAGTGTGTCCTATCTAAGCTTATTTGTTGGTCAGTCATATTATAGGGATATTATGTGATATGTTAATTTGTTTAATTTACCCTTGTTTTATGGCAGTATTTAAGAATGGATGCTGAGAACGTTAACAATGGAGTGTATGAGACTGTGGAACAACCTTTAGTTACAAACCAGGAGAACGTGCAACATAAAGGCAATAATCCTCCTGTAAACAACATTACCGAACAAATGATGAATGATGGGATGTTCAGAAGTTTTTTGCATTTTATGCAAAACCAGACGAGGGAAACTTGTGCGCAGAATACGGGTGGAAATGCTAGCAATGCGCGGCTTGTCATAGCAAAGCAGTTCAAAGAGTTGGGACCACCAGAATTTAAGGGAAAGTTGGATCCGATCATGGCGGAAATGTGGGTCAAGCAAATTACCAAGATATTCAATGTCTTGGGATGCACGGAGGAACATAAGGTTCCATTCGCCACCTTTATGTTCCACGGTGAGGCAGACTACTGGTGGGAGTCTCAGGAAGCGTACTGACCCGGCCCGCTCAAAGATGTCTTGGGAAACATTTCAGAACTATTCAATGACAAGTACTTTCCTCGAAAGTATTCATATATGAAGGAGGTGGAGTTTATCAGACTGGAACAAAACAACATGACGGTGTCCCAGTACGAGGCGAAGTTTGCAGAGTTATCCAAGTTTGTACCTCATTTGGTCAAAAATGAGGAACGAATGACAAGGATGTTTCTGAGAGGTCTAAAGCCCGAGATTCTAAGAATATCTTATATCTCATAAATTTTCTTTATATTCGGATGTTGTAAATGGCTCAATTATTAGAGCGAGATAATGAGTATATGCAACCGAGGGACCACAACCGAGGTCATACTTAAGGACAAAGAAGCCATCATCGAGCGATGATGATAACCAACGAGGAGGGAAAAATACGAACAAAGGCGGTAACCACTAGGGTGGTCATCATGGCCATGATAATTGGAGAGGTGAGTCAAGTGGAAATATCAGAAAGATGAGATTTAACAATGACGGGAAGACATCGCCAGCTGACTGACCAAAGACCAACAACAAATTCTAGGGAGGAGAACGTAGCCGCCATTAGATGTTACAAATGCGGGAAAGAGGGACATATCAGCCCAAACTGTCCACAACAATCCAAGGTATGTTACAACTATGGAAAGGAAGGCCACATAGCTCGGGATTGTTCTATAGCAAAACCAAGTTCAACGGGGATGGTGACTCCAAGGGCTGTCCCGGATAAGTCGAAATCAGCGGTTCCTGGAAGAGCGTTTGTCGTGACTGGCCAAAATGCGAGGAACCCGAACGAAGTGATTACGGGTTAGCTAATATTGAACTCTTGCGAAGTTTATACCTTACTAGATACCGATTCTACCCATTTTTTTTATTTCCTGCTTGTGCTAAACGTTTAAACTTGACTCCGGAGAAATTAGACTTTGATTTATCAGTGGAGACTCCGTTGGGTGAAACTTTCGTTACATCCACTGTTTATAAATCTTGCTTAATCCAAGTTGGCACTATCACATTACCCTTTGATCTTATCTCTTTAAAGATACTTGCTTTTGATGTGATTTTAGGAATTGATTGGTTAACCACTCATCATGCCAAAATTGATTATTTTCGTAAGGTTGTTAGTTTTCATATTCCTAACCAACCTATCATACGAATTCAAACAACTAAACCACTAAAATCAGTCACTATCATATCAAGCCATAAAGCTATTCATTTATTGAAAAACGGATGTCAAGCTTTTTTAGCCCATGTTATGGATTTGAACAAAGACAAGTCAGATTTGAATAATATTTCTATTGTTAGAGAATTTCCTGATGTATTTCCTGAAGAACTTCCCGGTCTACCCCCAGAACGTGATGTTGAATTCTTTATTGACCTTGAGCACCGTACAAAACCCATTTCTAAAACCCCATATCGAATGGCTCTATTGAACTTCGTGGAGTTAAAAGTCCAACTACGAGAATTATTAGACATATGTTTCATTCCTCCTAGTACATCTCCTTGGGGTGCTCCTGTTTTATTCGTAAAGAAGAAAGACAGGAGTATGCGACTTTGTATTGACTACCGAGAATTAAACCTTGTCACCATCAAGAATAGGTATCCGCTACCTCGCATTGATGACCTGTTCGACCAGTTGCAAGGAGCACAATTCTTTTCAAAGATCGATCTTCGTTCTGGATATCATCAGCTGAAGATTAAAACTGAGGATATTCCAAAGACTGCCTTCAGAACTCGGTACGGGCATTATGAATTCTTAGTCATGTCTTTTGGATTGACTAATGCTCCTGTTGCTTTCATGGATATGATGAACCGTGTATTCAAGGAATATTTGGATCAGTTTGTTGTTGTCTTTATTGATGACATCCTCATCTATTCCAAAAGCCGTGAATATCATGAGCACCATTTGAAGCTGATACTTGAAAGGCTTCATGAAAACAAGCTTTATGCCTAGCTGAAGAAATGTGAGTTCTGGCTTGAGGAAGTAGCATTCCTTGGGCACGTGGTGTCAAAACATGGAGTATCTGTTGACCCGGCAAAGATTGAAGCAGTACAAAGTTGGGAGAACCCAAAGTCGGTGACCGAAGTGCGTAGCTTTCTGGGCTTAGCTAGTTATTATCGGAGATTCGTGGAAGGATTTTCTCGAATCGCTACTCCGTTAACTCAGCTGACTCAGAAAGATACAAAATTTGTATGAAGCGAGGAATGAGAGAAGAGTTTCCAAGAGCTCAAGAGGAGACTCATTTCGGCACATGTTCTGGCAATACCATCTGGTACGAATGGATTTGTTATATACAGCGATGCTTCAGGCAAAAGGTTAGGATGCGTTCTCATGCAACATGGGAAAGTCATAGCCTATGCCTCACGACAACTCAAAGAATTGAAAGGAATTATCCTACTCATGTTCTATAGTTGGCAGCAGTCGTATTCACATTGAAAATTTGGAGACACTACTTGTATGGGGAGAAAATGGAGATTTATACGGACCATAAAAGCCTCAAATATTTCTTCACCCAAAAAGAACTCAACATGAGGCAACGACGTTAGCTTGAACTATTGAAAGATTACGATCACACTATTCAATATCATCCTGGAAAAGCTTAACGTAGTAGTAACGCGTTGAGTAGAAGATCATATCTTGAGTACGAAAAGGATATTGTCAATGCAAAGGCCCATTCAGTATGACTTGCAAAGGATGGAGGTAGAATTAAAGTCTCTAGGGACCCACATGATGATGGCGAATATCTGAGTAGAACCAGACTTTAATCGATAAAGTTAAAGTCTTTCTTGCTACTGGACATGGAGCCGATGCGTATGAAGAAGAAAGTGCAAGAAGGTGCTATTCTAGAAGCAAGAATCGATGAAGAAGGAATACTTAGATTTAACTCCAGACTTTGTGTTCCTAACGATTCTGACTTGAAGCATAGAATCATGATGGAGGCACACAACACACCATTTACAATCCAATCTGGGAGTACCAAAATGTATTATGATTTTTGACATACATTTTGGTGGAGCAATATGAAAAGAGAGATCGCGGAGTTTATCTAGAGGTGTTTAACTTGTCAACGTGTAAAGGCGGAGCATCAAATGCCAAAGGGTCCATTACAACAACTTGAGATTCTGAAATGGAAGTGGGAACACATTACTATGGATTTCGTTACGGGTCTTCCCAAAGTTTCTCAAGGCGTAGATGCGATTTGGGTTATTGTTGATAGATTAACCAAGTCTGCCCATTTCTTAACGATACGTGAGACTTATTCCCTTGAACGTCTTGCTCGCATGTACGTGAATGTGATTGTGAGATTGCATGGCATGCCAGTATCCATAGTTTCGAATCGTGACCCAAGATTCACTTCACAATTTTGGGTTAGCTTGCAGAAAGCTATGGGCATGGATTTACGATTCAGTTCGACATACCATCCTCAAACGGACGGACAATCAGAGAGGACTATTCAAACCCTTGAAGATCTATTAAGACTTTGAGTCCTAGATTTTAAAGGAAGTTGGGATAAGTACTTGCCACTAGTGGAATTCTCCTACAACAACAGTTATCAAGCAAGTATAGGCATGGCTCCATTTGAGGCGTTGTATGGACGAAAGTGTCGTTCTCCAGTATGCTGGGACGAGGTGGGAGAAGCAACGTTGTTGGGACTAGAATTAGTACGCATGACTACAGAAAAGATCCAAATGATTCGACAACGTATTCAAACCTCACAAGATCGATAAAAGAGTTATGCTAATCTTCATAGAAAGGACGTGGAGTTTAATATTGGAGATTATGCTTTCAAATGTGGTGGGTGGGAATAGTAGCAGGTAAAGCCATCAGGTTGCAGGTCAAGTCTGTTAACATTTTCCTATAAATAGAGGGCCAAGTTAGAATTGAAAATCACACTAGAAACATAAGCTTTCTCTCTTTTTCTCTCTAGATTATTGAGTGTATTTTGTGAGTGTTTAGATACTTTGTGAGTTTCTATTCATCAGTACAAGTTTCCTTCAGCCTTATACCGATATTTCGATCAGAAGTACTGATATTTTGAGGTAAAGGGTGTTATATTCTTTTTAAAATGATATTTTTCTTCAATATCATTATACCGAAATGTTGGTATGAACTTTTTATCAAATTTGGAACTTTTTGTGTCGGGGTTACTATTCACGTATACAGCACTATTCACGTATATGTCACTATTCACGAATACGGCACTCTTCACCGAAAAATAAGATTTTCTTCTTTTTGTCCAAGATGTCTATTATGGTTACTATCTTTGATTGTATCCATGTTTTGATCTTTATTCTTGAATTTTGCTTCAAAATTGGTTATTATGGAGTATTATTGATCTTGGATAAACTGTTATACGAATCCTTACTATTGTCCTTCTGTCTCACTAAATTCATTTTCTTTAAAATATTTTTCATCATCCTTAGTCCTAAATGATGATATTACTGAATATCTTTGGCCTGTAGTGCAAAGATGAATGATTAATCGATGAATATCTTTGGCCAGTAGTCACGAGATGAGCAGTGTTGAGATGAACATGACCAACCGGGTGATACAAATGAATATCTTTGGCCTGTAGTGTAATGATGAATATTTAATTAAAGATGTATATTGATTGTTGTTACATGGATAAAATATTGATGATGAACTTTTAAATATTAGAAGATAGTAGAACTCATTCTCTACTTGACTCTTCTAATGGATTCTTTATTCTCACGCAGCTTGTTGATCTAAACCTTGTTGTCTATTATATTTTATCGATTTTCCTCCTGTTGAAGACTAACGATAATTTGTTGTATATTATCTTAGTCATAATATTCTTCTTGGGGCTAGTTGAGCTCACCTTTTTTCTTTTTGTTCCATTTTTCTCGGGAGGTGAGAACATAGCAGGAACTAGTCGGGGTACGGAGTGATGGTTCTAGAAAGATGTTTTAGCAGTCCTCACTATTTCTGTAAAATAGTGTTTGAATAATTGTAATGAGGACTTATTTGAGTGTGGATATTGTTTAGAAGACAATATTTTTATTTAAACTCACAGTATGTGTTGTCGTATTTTGCACGACAATTGTATTATTGAAGTTGTAGTTTGCTTTCTGTACCATGTATTTGGCGACTCAAAATGGGTGTTGTATACCTATTTTGGGGGCGTCACACCACCAAAATCTCAAGAACGACCCTGCGTAACATGACACCATAACATTCCCTCTGGGGGGGGGGGGATAATATTATATACTCCATCCGTTCCTTAATATATGTCGTTTTAGATTATTTTATTTTCCTAATTATTTGTCGTTTTACATAATCTAAGAGAATTAACAACAATCTTTCCAAAATTACTCCTCATGAGAAAATATTATAGATGAGAGAGAGTACGAGACAAGTATGATAATTATGAGAATTTAAGGGTATTATTAAAGCTATAAAATGAACCAAACAGTTTTAAAATTCGATTCGAGCTCAACTCGAAATATAAATGATTCAAATATGAACAAATTTTAAAATTCAATAAAGTACTCGAACCTCTTTAAATTATAATTTTCTATTGATACTCGGATCATATTCGCTTGAAAAGTTTAAACTGCACAAGATCGATTTGAGATCGTGCTTGACTCGATAGCTAAACGAGTTTCAATCAAACCTTATTTTATACTCAATAAATTTTGTGAACTAAATTTGTGCAACTCAATAATCGGGTCATGTGATGCCCCCAAAATAGGTATACAACACCTATTCTGAGTCGCCAAATACATGGTACAGAAAGAAAACTACAACTTCAATAATACAATTGTCGTGCAAAATACGACAACACATACTGTGAGTTTAAATACAAATATTGTCTTCTAGACAATATCCACACTCAAATAAGTCCTCATTATAATTATCCATACACTATTTTACAAAAATAGTGAGGACTGCTACAACGACTTTCTAGAACCATCACTCCGTACCCCGACTAGATCCTGCTATGTTCTCACCTCCTGAGAAGAAAAAAGGAACAAAAAGGAAAATGGTGAGCTCACCTAGCCCAGTAAAGAATATTATGACTAAGATAATATACAACAAATTATCATTAGTCCTCAACAGGAAAAAATATGATAGAATATAATAAACAACAAGTTTTAGATCAATATTCTACAGCGGAAACAACAATCCATTAGAAGAGTCAAGTAGAGAATGAGTTCTACTATCTTCTAAGATTTAAAAGTCCATCATCAATATTTTATCCCTGTAACAACAATCAATATACATCTTTAATCAATATTCATCTTTGCACTACAGGCCAAAGATATTCATTTGTATCACCAATTGGTCATGTTCATCTCAACACCTGTTCATCTTTGCACTACGGGCCAAAGATATTCATCAATTAATCATTCATCTTTGCACTACAGGCCAAAGATATTCAGTAATATCATCATTTAGGACTAAGGATGATGAAAAATATTTTAAAGAAAATGAATCCAGTGAGACAAAAGGACAAATATTAGGGATTCGTATAACAGTTTATTCAAGATCAATAATACTTCATAATAACAAATTTTGAAGCAGAATTCAAAAATAAAGACCAAAACATGGATACAATCAAATATAGTAACCATAATAGACATCTTGGACAAAAAGAAGAAATTTTTATTTTTTGGTGAATAGTGCCGTATTCGTGAATAGTGCCATATACGTGAATAGTGCCGTATATGTGAATAGTAACCCCGACACAAAAATTTCCAAATTTGATAAAAAGTTCAGACCAATATTTTGGCATAATGATATTGAAGAAAATAATACCATTTAAGAAGAAAACAACATCCTTTACCTCAAAATAACCGTACTTCTGACTGAATTTCGGATATAGTGCTGACAAAAAGTTGCACTAAATAGCAACTCTCGAAATATCAAAATAATCACAAAAATACGCTCGATAATTTAGAGAGAAAGAAAACTTGTTTCTGGTGTGATTTTCAATTCTAACCTAAGCGTCTATTTATAGAAAAATGTTAGAACGCCGTAGGAGACTAAAATAATAAATTAATATTATTTCTTTTCAAACTTCCTATGCACACCTTCACCAACCAAGCTAGCCAAATCTGAAAAATAATAGCAGCCCACATGCTTGAAAAACCAAAAGTGGGTCCCACCCATAATTTAATAAAAATTATTTTATTTTACGAAACTTCAGTAATTCATAGAAAATAGCCCGTTTATCAGAAAAATACAAATTTTATATCCATTCAGCCTGAAATCGAATTCTCTACAACTTTGTAGCTTTGAGTTTTTCCAAATTTTAAATAGAAAATATCCGAAATCCACAAATAGATGATTTTAATACCTCCCTTCCGACAAAATACTGATAAAATACCTCAGCATTAATTCCTTTATTTATAACCACATAAATAAATCCATCATTTATATTCACATCAAATAAATATTTTTTTTATCATATAAATCAATAATTAATTATTCACAAATAATATTACAAAATCACAATTATAACAACCAAAATTCGCTCCTGTGAAAGAGGGGGCTTTCAATAAGGATTTCTCCTTCTTCATGCGTGCAATTAGGTGACCAAACCTCTCCTTGATGTAACTTTCTAGACATTGCCAATAATGTAATCTAATAATATTATTCAAATAATATGAATTATTGATCCGATAATGGAAATCTTCAGTAAGGTGATAATTATTGAAACAACAATAATATAAAATATCAACACGGCAATTATTGAATCAATAAAATAAAATATTGAGCAAGAATTCATCGTAACAATTATTGAGTAGTGCCTTCTTCACGCATAAATCAATAATTAAACTATACTGTCAATACTGTAATACCGTGTCTTCTTTGTGTAACTACATATTACTATATTTTAACCACGGTGTATTCCAACGAAGTTTAATTGCGGTAACCATTACTGTAGTTAATAATAAAAACTCATACTTTGTCGTTTTCTTTATCCGACAATTATTCCATTATAGGGCCCACAATTGACTGCGCCGTCGTACAGAGATTCCCGACAAAAAAAATATTCCACGACCAAACGAATATTTCCCGACAAAATGAATATTTTATAACCACTTGCTTATTTTGTAAAATTTTCACATTTCACCCATATCCAAAACATTATATCAAATTAATACCTTATTAATTTAGAATAATGAATAGAGAAAAATTCACTTTTATTTATAATAAGTTGGGGTCTTACAACCTCCCCTCCTTATAAAATTTCGTCCTCGAAATTGACGTACGTACTTGGTGTTTCGAACAGGTGAGGGTACCTTGCTTTCATTTCGGATTCCAACTCCCAGGTCATTTCCTCAATAGCATGGTTCACCCACAAAACCTTAACTTGTGGTATAACCTTGGTGCGTAGGACATGCTCTTTCCTATCCAAGATCTTAACAGGTACCTCCTCGTACGTTAAATCTTCGTCTATCTCGTCTGGTTCTAACTCAATAATATGGTTCGGGTCTTTCACATATTTACGAAGCATAGATATGTGAAAAACATTATGAACACGAGACATGTTTGGAGGTAATGCGAGTCTATAGGCCACATTTCCTATTCGGTCAAGAATCTCAAATGGACCAAAAAGTCGTGGATTGAGCTTTCCTCTCTTTCCAAATCTTGTAACTCCCTTCCATGGAGCAATACGTAATAATACAAGATCCCCAATATTAAATTCCACGTCCTTTCGATGAAGATCAGCATAACTCTTTTGTCGATCTTGTGAGGTTTGAATACGTTGTCGAATCATTTGGATCTTTTCTGTAGTCATGCGTACTAATTCTAGTCCCAACAACGTTGCTTCTCCCACCTCGTCCCAAAGATAATTTGGAGAATGACACTTTCGTCCATCTGGTACGCCTCAAATGGAGCCATGCTATACTTGCTTAATAACTGTTGTTGTAGGAGAATTCCACCAGTGGTAAGTACTTATCCCAACTTCCTTTTAAATCTAGAACACAGAGTCTTAATAGATCTTCAAGGGTTTGAATAGTCCTCTCTGATTGTCCGTCCGTTTGAGGATGGTATGACAAACTGAATCGTAAATCCGTGCCCATAGCTTTCTGCAAGCTAACCCAAAATCTTGAAGTGAATCTTGGGTCACGATCCAAAACTATGGATACTGGCATGCCATGCAATCTCACAATCTCATTCACGTACATACGAGCAAGACGTTCAAGGGAATAAGTTTCTCGTATCGATAAGAAATGGGCAGACTTGGTTAATCTATCAACAATAACCCAAATAGCATCTATGCCTTGAGAAAATTTGGGAAGACCTATAACGAAATCCATGGTAATGTGTTCCCACTTCCATTCTGGAATCTCAAGTGGTTGCAATGGACCCTTTGGCACTTGATGCTCCACCTTTACATGGTGACTGGTTAAACACCTCGAGATAAACTCTGCGATCTCTCTCTTCATATTATTCCACCAAAATGTATGTCGAATATCATGATACATTTTGGTACTCCCAGGATGGATTGCAAACGGTGTGTTGTGTGCCTCCATCATGATTCTATGCTTCAAATTAGAGTCTTTAGGAACACAAAGTCTGGAGTTGAATCTAAGTATTCCTTCTTCATCGATTCTTGCTTCTGGGATAGCTCCTTCTTGCACTTTCTTCTTCATACATATCAGCCCCAGGTCCGTAGCTTTAACAGCTTTAACTTTATCGATTAAAGTCGGTTCTACTCGTATATTCGCCATCATCATGTGGGTCCTGGAGTCTTTAATTCTACCTCCATCCTTTGCAAGTCATACAGAACAGGCCTTTGCATTGACAATATCGCACTCGTACTCGCATATGATCTTCTACTCAATGCGTCAGCTACTACGTTCGCTTTTCTAGGATGATATTGAATAGTGTGATCGTAATCTTTCAATAGTTCAAGCTAACGTCGTTGCCGCATATTGAGTTCTTTTTGAGTGAATAAATATTTGAGGCTTTTATGGTCCGTATAAATCTCCACTTTCTCCCCATACAAGTAGTGTCTCAAAATTTTCAATGCGAATACGACTGCTGCCAACTCCAGATCATGAGTAGGATAATTCCTCTCATATTCTTTAAGTTGTCGTGAGGCATAGGCTATGACTTTCCCATGTTGCATGAGAACACATCCTAACCCTTTGCCTAAAGCACCGCTGTAGATAACAAATCCATCCATACCAGATGGTATTGCCAGAACAGGTGCCGAAATGAGTCTCCTCTTGAGCTCTTGGAAACTCTTCTCGCATTCCTCGCTCCATACGAATTTTGTATCTTTCCGAGTTAGCTGAGTTAACAGAATAGCGATTCGAGAAAAAATCCTTCCACGAATCTCGATAATAACCAAATAAGCCCAAAAGTCACGTACTTCTGATCACTTTGACTTGGTTGCTCCCTAACTTTGTATTGCTTCAATCTTCACGGGTCAATAGATACTCCATGTTTTGACACCACGTGCCCAAGGAATGCTACTTCCTCAAGCGAGAACTCGCATTTCTTCAGCTTGGCATAAAGCTTGTTTTCACGAAGCCTTTCAAGTATCAGCTTCAAATGGTGCTCATGATCTTCATGGCTTTTCGAATAGATGAGGATGTCATCAATAAAGACAATAACAAACTGATCCAAATATTCCTTGAATACATGGTTCATCATATCCATGAAAGCAGCAGGAGCATTAGTCAATCCAAAAGATATGACTAAAAATTCATAATGTCCATACCGAGTTCTAAAGGCAGTCTTTGGAATATCCTCAGTTTTAATCTTCAGCTTATGATATCCAGAACGAAGGTCGATCTTTGAAAAGAATTGTGCTCCTTGCAACTGGTCGAACAGGTCATCAATGCGAGGTAACGGATACCTATTCTTGATGGTGACATGGTTTAATTCTCATTAGTCAATACAAAGTCGCATACTCCGTCTTTTTTTCTTTACTGAATAAAACAGAGCACCCTGTGGAGATGTACTAGGACAAATGAAACCGATGTCTAATAACTCCCCGTAGTTGGACTTTTAACTCCACGAAGTTCAATAGGAGCCATTCGATATGGGGTTTTAGAAATGTGCTTTAATGCGGTTCAAGGTCAATAAAGAATTCAACATCACATTCGGGGTAGACCGGGAAGCTCTTCAGGAAATACATCAGGAAATTCTCTAACCACAAAAATATTATTCAAATCTGACTTGTCTCTATTCAAATCCATAACATGGGCTAAGAAAGCTTGACATTCGTCTTTCAATAAATGAATAGCTTTGTGGCTTGATATGACAGTGACTGATTTTAGTGGTTTAGTAGTTTGAATTCGTATGACAGGTTGGTTAGGAATAAGAAAACTAACAACCTTACGAAAACAATCAATTTTAGCATGATGAGTGGTTAACCAATCAATTCCTAAAATCACATCAAAAGCAAGTATCTTTAAAGAGATAATATCAACAGGTAATGTGATTGTGCCAACTTGGATAATGCAAGATTTATAAACTGTAGATGTAACGAAGGTTTCACCCAACGGGGTTTCAACAGATAAAGTCAAAGTCCAATTTCTCCTGAGTCAAGTTTAAGCGTTGAGCACAAGCGGAGAGATAAAAGAATGGGTAGAACCCAGGTATCTAGTAAGGTATAAACTTTGCAAGAGTTCAAGATTAGCTTACCCGTGATCACCTCATTTGGGTTCCTCACGTTTTGGCCAGTCACGACAAACGCTCTTCCAAGAACCGTTGATTTTAACTTATCCGGGACAGCCCTTGGAGTCACCATCCCCGTTGAACTTGGTTTTGCTGAAACAATCCCGAAGCTCGTGGCCTTCCTTTCTGAGTTGTAACATACCTTGGATTGTTGTGGGACGATTTGGTGATATGTCCCTCTTTCCCGCATTTGTAACATCTAACTGGCGGTTGTTCTCCTCCCCTAGAATTTGTTGTTGGTGATGGTGCTGCTGCTGATGTCTTACCGTCATTGTTGAATCTCCTCTTTCTGAAATTTCCACTTGACTCACCTCTCCTATTATCATGGCCACGATGACCACCGAGTGGTTACCGCCTTTGTTAAATATTTTTCCTCCTCGTTGGTTATCATCGCTCGATGATTCTTTATCCACACCGGTATGACCACAGTTGTGGTCCCTCGGTTGAACATACTCACTATCTCACTCTAATAATTGAGCCTTGTTGACAACATCCGAATCTGAGAGAAAATTTATGAGAGATAAGGTATTGATTTAATCTCGGGTTTTAGACCTCTCGAAACATCCTTGTCATTCGCTTCCTCATTCTCTACCAAATGAGGTGCAAACACGGATAACTCAAATGAACTTCACCTCGTCTTTGGGACACCGTCATGTTGTTTTGTTCGGTCGATAAACTCTACCTCCTTCATATAACGAATACTTTCGAGAAATTACTTGTCATTGAATAGTTTCAAACGTTTCCCAAGACATATTGAGTCGGCGGTTTGGATGCGCTTCACGAGACTCCCACCAAGATGCCGCCTCATCATGGAACATAAAGGTGGCGAATGGAACCTTCTGTTCCTCCGTGCATCCCAAGACATCGAATATCTTGGTAATTTGCTTGACCCACATTTCCGCCTTGATTGGATCCGGCTTTCCAATAAATTCTGGTGGTCCCAACTCCTTGAACTACTTGGCTGTGACAGACCGCACGTTGGTATCACTTCCACCCGTATTTTGTATACGAGTCTACATCGTCTGATTTTGCATGAACTGCAAAAAAACTCCTAAGCATTCCATCATTCATCGTTTGCTCGTTAGTGTTGTTTATAGGAGGAATATTGCCTTCCTGTTGCACGTTCTCCTAGTTTGTAACTAAAGGTTGTTTCACAGTCTCATACACTCCATTGTTAACGTTCTCAGCAGCCATTCTTAAATACTGCCATAAAACAAGGGTTAATTAAACAAATTAACATATCACATAATATCCCTATATTATGACTGACCAACAAATAAGCTTAGAGAGGACACACTAGCGAAGGATTTAGTCATCTCTTTCCTCCTAGTTCTATTCCCCGATATCCGCCAGAGACCATATCCCTAAGCTTTGATACCAACTGTGATGCCCCCAAAATAGGTATATAACACCTATTCCGAGTCAAAAATACATGGTACGTAAAGCAAACTATAACTTTAATAATACAATTGTCGTGCAAAATACGACAACACATAATTTGTGAGTTTAAATACAAATATTATCTTCTAGACAATATCCACACTCAAATAAGTTCTCATTACAATTATTCATACACTATTTTACAAAAATAGTGAGAGGATCATCATAATGACTTTCTAGAACCATCACTCGTTACCCATTAGATCTGCTATGTTCTCACCTCCACGAGAAGAAAAATAGAATAAAAGGAAAAGGGTGAGCTCAACTAGCCCGATAAAGAATATTATGACTAAGATAATATAGAACAAATTATCATTAGTCCTCAACAGGAAAAAATATGATAGAATATAATAAACAACAAGTTTTAGATAAATATTCTGCAGCCGAAACAACAATCCATTAGAAGAGTCAAGTAGAGAATGAGTTCTACTATCTTCTAAGATTTAAAAATCCATCATCAATACTTTATCCACAGTAACAACAATCAATATACATCTTTAATCAATATTCATCTTTGCACTTCACAGCCAAAGATATTCATTTATATCACCCAATTGGTCATGTTCATCTCAACACTGTTAATCTTTGCACTACTGGACCAAAGATATTCATCAATTAATCATTCATCTTTTTTCTGGCCAAAGATATTGATAATATTATCATTTAGGGTAGAGGATGATGAAAATATTTTAAAGAAAAGCGAATCCAAAGGAGACGAGAATGACAAATATTAGGGATTCGTAACAGTTTATCCAAGATCAATAATACTTCATAATAACAAATTTTGAAGCAGAATTCAAAAATAAAGACCAAAACATGGATACAATCAAATATAGTAACCATAATAGACTTCTTGGACAAAAAGAAAAAAAATTTATTTTTCGGTGAATAGTGCCATATTCGTGAATAGTGTCGTATACGTGAATAGTCTTTGTATCGTGAATAATAACCCCAAACACAAAAGTTCTAAATTTGATAAAAAGTTCAGACCAATATTTCGGCATAATGATATTGAAGAAAATAATATCATTTAAGAAGAAAACAACATCCTTTACCTCAAAATAACCGTACTTCTGACTGAATTTCGGATATAGTGCTGACAGAAACTTGCACTGAATAGCAACTCTCGAAGTATCAAAATACTCACAAAAATACGCTCGATAATCTAGAGAGAAAGAAAACTTGTTTCTGGTGTGATTTTCAATTCTAACCTAAGCGTCTATTTATAGGAAAATGCTAGAACGCCGTAGGAGACAAAAATAATAAATTAATATTATTTCTTATCAAACTTCCTACGCTCACCTTCACCAACCAAGCGAGCCAAATCTGAAAAATAATAGCAGCCCACATGCTTGAAAAACCAATAGTGGGTCCCACCCATAATTTAATAAAAATTATTTTATTTTCTGAAACTTCAGTAATTCATAGAAAATAGCCCGTTTATCAGAAAAATACAAATTTTATGTCCATTCTGCCTGAAATCGAATTCTCTACAACTTTGTAGCTTTGAGTTTTTCCAAATTTCAAATAAAAAATATCCAAAATCCACAAACGGATGATTTTTAATACCTTCCTTCTGACAAAATACTGATAAAATACCTCAGCATTAATTCCTTCATTTATAACCACATAAATAAATCCATCATTTATATTCACATCAAATAAATATTTTCTTATCATATAAATCAATAATTAATTATTCACAAATAATATTACGAGAATCACAATTATGACAACCAAAAGCGTTCCTCGGAAGAGGGGGCTTTCCAATAAGGATTTCTCCTCTTCTTGGCCGCAATTAGGTGACCAAACCTCTCCTTGATGAACTTTCTAGACATTGCCAATAATGTTATCTAATAATATTATTCAAATAATATGAATTATTGATCTGATAATGGGAAATACTGTAAAGTGATAATTATTGAAACAACAATAATATAAAATATCAACACAGCAATTATTGAATCAATAAAATAAAATATTGAACAGTAACTACTGTAACAATTATTGAGTAGTGCCTTTTTATGTACGAATCAATAATTCAACTATACTGTGTGTAAGACCCCAACTTATTATAAATAAAATCAAATTTTCTCTAATTATTATTGTGAATAATAAGGTATTAATTTGATATAATTCTCTGGTTATGGGTGAAATGTGCAAATTTTGCAAAATATGCAAGTGGTTATAAAATAATCATTGTTGTCAGGGAATATTATTTGGCCGTGGAATATTCTTGTTGTCGGAGAATAATCGCATCTGAAGGCGCTTGATCATTTGTGGGCCCCATAATGTAATAATTATCGGATGAAGAAAATGACAAGTTTGAGTTTTTATAAGTAATTTGGCGTTGTTACCAAGAATTAACAATTGTTGGAATACCCGGTGGTTAAAATACGATGTCTGGCGTGGATGAATGAAGATTGATGAATTATTGATCCTTACGTGAAGAAGGCACTACTCAATAATTGTTACAGATGAGTTACCGCTTCAATATTTTATTTTATTGATTCAATAATTGTTGCGTTGATATTTTATATTATTGTTGTTTCAATAATTGTCACCGCATGAATATTTTCCATTATCATATCAATAATTCATATTATTTGAATAATATTATTAGATAACATTATTGGCAATGTCTAAAAAATTCTGTCAAAGAGAGGTTTGGTCACCTAATTGCGCGCCAGTAAGGAGAAATTCTTATTGGAAAGCCCTCTCTTTCCTGGGAACGGCCTGGTTGTCATAAATATGATTATGTAATATTATTTGTGAATAATTAATTATTGATTGATATGATAAGAAAATATTTATTTTATGTGGATATAAATGTTGGATATATTTATTGTGGTTAAAAATGAAGGAGTTAATGTTGAGGTGTTTTATCGAGATTTTTGTTTGAATGGAGGTATTAAAAATTAAACCAGTGTTTTTGAGATATATTGCGTGAGTTATAATTTTTAATCCGACCGTTGGATCATTGTAATTTTTGGATATGTTATACATATATAAGTTGAGTATATGTCCACAAATTTTGAACCGTTAAAAATGAGCGTATGATTTGTTATGAATTTTAAGAAGTGGCAGATTCGGAAATCAGGTTATAAATCATTTTGGTGGAAAATTCTAGAATTGGTGGGCCCCACTCTTAGTTGGTGAAGAAATGTGCTGAGATTTTTATTCAAATGTGGTGGGTGGGAATAGTAGTAGGTAAAGCCATCAGGTTGCAGGTTAAGTCTGCTTCGGCGTGCTAACATTTTCCTATAAATAGAGGGCTAAGTTAGAATTGAAAATCACACCAGAAACAAGTTTTCTCTCTCTCTAGATTATTGAGTGTATTTTGTGAGTATTTAGATACTTTGTGAGTTTCTGTTAATCAGTGCAAGTTTTCTTCAGTCTTATACCGATATTCCGATCAGAAGTACTGATATTTTGAAGTAAGGGGTGTTATATTCTTTTTAAAATGATATTTTCTTCAATATCATTATGCCGAAATATTGGTATGAATTTTTTTATCAAATTTGGAACTTTTTGTGTCGGGATTACTATTCACGTATATGGAACTATTCACGTATACGGTACTATTCACGAATACGACACTATTCACCGAAAAATAAAATTTTCTTCTTTTTGTCCAAGTTATCTATTATGGTTATTATCTTTGATTGTATCCATGTTTTGATCTTTATTTTTGAATTCTGCTTCAAAATGGGTATTTATGAAGTATTATTGATTTTGGATAAACTGTTATACGAATCCCTACTATTTGTCCTTCTGTCTCACTGGATTCGTTTTCTTTAAAATATTTTTCATCATCCTCAGTCCTAAATGATGATATTACTGAATATCTTTGGCCTGTAATGCAAAGATGAATGATTAACTGATGAATATCTTTGGCCCGTAGTGCGAAGATGAACAGGTGTTGAGATGAACATGACCAACTGGTGATACAAATGAATATCTTTGGCCTATAGTGCAAAGATGAATATTGATTAAAGATGTATATTGATTGTTGTTACAAGGATAAAATATTGATGATGGACTTTTAAATCTTAGAAGATATTAGAATTCTTTCTCTACTTGACTCTTCTAATGGATTGTCATTGTTTTCCATTGCAGCTTGTTGATCTAAAACTTGTTGTTTCATTATATTTTATCGATTATTCCTGTTGAAGACTAATGATAATTTGTTGTATATTATCTTAGTCATAATATTCTTTATCGGCTAGTTGAGCTCACCCTTTTGTTCCATTTTCTTCTCGGGAGGTGAGAACATAGCAGAACTAGCTCGGGGTAGTGCGGTGATGGTTCTAGAAAGTTGTTTTAGCAAATCCTCGCTATTTTAAAATAGTGTATCAATAATTGTAATGAGGACTCCTTTTGAGTTTTATACTCTTTATTTGTATTTAAACTCACAATTTAATGAAGTTGTATTTGTTTCACATACCATGTATTTGGCGACTTTCGGAATAGGTGATGTATACCTATTTTGGGGCCGTTATAATCGCATAAATACTGGTCTTCTTCATAACCACGCAGACATCGTATTTTAACCACCGGTATTCCAACAATGTTAATGGTAACCATTACGCCGTTAATAATAAAAATTCATACTTTGTCGTTTTCTTTATCCGACAATTATTCCGTTATGGGGCCCATAATTGACTGCGCCGTCGTACGAAGATTCCCGACAAAAAGAATATTCCACGACCAAACGAATATTCCCCGACAAAATGAATATTTTATAACCACTTGCTTATTTTACAAAATTTTCACATTTCACCCATATCCAAAGCATTATATCAAATTAAAACCTTATTAATTTAGAATAATGAATAAAGGAAAATTCGCTTTTATTATAATAAGTTGGGGTCTTACAGGTCAACTCGGTTCATTTGCACCCTAGGTAGTATAGACAATTGATATTATATTGTGATTTTATTTTTCCTTAATTATTTGTCGTTTTATATAATCTAGGAGAATTAAGTACAATTTTTTCAAAATTACTTCTCATGGAAAAATGTTACATATGAAAGAGTATAAAAAATAAAATAGAAATTAAAGTATGGTAATTATGAGAATTTAAGAGTATTATAAACAATTAATAATATATTTAATGCTATATAATTATTTTATTAGTTTTGTACACAACTCTAAAATGACATATATTAAAGGACGGAGTGAGTATATATATATATATATATATATATATATATATATATATATATATATATATATATACACACAAGATCCATCCAGGACTCCCTTGACAGTCTAAAATACGGACCATTTTTTTTTTTTTGCTTTTTTTTTTTTGAAACAACTAAAAAAAAAATTATAAACTGAATTTTAAATAATAAAGTGTTTTTTTGGGTGTGTTTTGATACCTATACCAAAAATATATGTACGATGCACACGCATCGTGTATATACATATTTGGTATAGGTATCCAAATCACACCCAAAACACTGTATTATGTAAAAATTCCAGTTCCATAAATTTTTTTTTTTTTAGTTGTTTCAAAAAAAAAAAAAAGTACAAAAAAAAATGGTTCGTATTTTATAGAGTCCGGAATCCCAGACTGAATCCGGACTCTATATATATAAGTCCAAGTATTGTTGTGTATGTATAAATAATTGTTATATGGCTTACTTTATGACATTATTTGGAGATAATATATGTTTTTTGTATTATTTGTTTACTAGGAAGCACAGTTTAATAATATAGTCTGGAAAAGCATGCGTAACAATGAGCACCATAGTCAAATAATCAAATGAATACATTATTTCATATTTCATTATCAATTAAAGTATGGGTTTTAAACAGTTCACGCGGTCTTAATTCCAACGGTTAAAGGAGAGAGACGACGTGATTTCTTTTTTAAAAAATATGAATAAGTCTAGCCGGACAGAAAATTGGGACCGAAAAATTGGATCGGTCCTTTTCTTTTTTTATTCTGACTTTCAAAAAATGTATAGTATTTATTCCAACAATTTTTTTTTACAAAATATAGTATTTTAAATATAATTTGGATACATATACAAATACAGGGTTATACAGTCTGTATAACCCTATTTTTGTATATGTATCCAAATTATACCTAAAACACTATATTTTGTAAAAATTTCTGTTGGAATAAATACTATACATTTTTTAGTAGTCACAAGCAAAAAAAAAAATAATTGAAAATGTCCAATAAAACTGTCCAATAAAGCTGTCTGTGTAGCATTACTTAAAAAATATTATGTATTTAATAATATTTCATTGATCACATTCTTATTTATCACAGAAAATGAATTATTTATCACAGAAAATGAATTATTCGTATACTATTATTTCCTTAATAATTAAAAAAGTAGATACTAACATAATAATAGTCGTTTTATTTTCATGCACATTGTTAACGCCAAGATATTGCTACGCGCCTCAATCACTGAAAAATGCGTCCAACCCTGCACAAAAAACGAGTCAGCATCGAAAGCTTGACAGAGCTTGGGCCGACGAGGGATAGCTCCGGTGTGAAAATTAGTACAGGCCGATACAAGATTAACAATGGAGGTTGTATGTTCTAGTGTTTTGTATAAAATTTGCATGTTACCCTCTTCTATGAAGTGCTCTGTACTCTTATATTCATCTCACCGCCTTGCCTGCAACCCTTTTCATGATCTCAGCTAATTGCATGCAATTCACATGCTGATCCCATCACTATTCCCCACTAACTAGGATTATGTCAAATCCTTATTAATTAAGGTGTTGGATCAACAGTCCAACACCTATCCATTCAATAATCACCGACCTAAACCCACATATAACCTTATTTAAATAATGGCCCAATACTCCAACAACCCAAATAATTGTGGTCCAATAGGTCCAAATAAATATGGCCTAACATTGCCCCCCAGTTTTTTATTAAACAAAATTTTTGATAGAAGAGTATACAAAGAATTGGCCCAAACAATAAAAGGAGTCCAAATATGGCCAAACAAAGCCCAACACTCAAACAACCCAAAACCAGACGCCAACTCTTCAAATTCACCATCATTACCCACATTAAATGTGCCGCCCTCGTCTTTCAAAAACAACTGAAAGGACATCCACTATAAAAACCCATTTCCCCCAAATAAGACGGTTTCACCTGCCCATTTCAAATTTAGAATACTTTTGCTTTCTTCTTCCTCTAGCTTTCTCTCTGCAATCAGTTAACAATGGCTTCTCAGAACCCAGACAACACCATTCCTATTTTTGTAACTCCTATCTCATTCATCCTTGCTGCTCAGACTCCCACCAATGTATCTTCAGAAATAAACCCCAAATCCACCCCTTCCTCCAGCAAAATCATCCACCTGCCCCCATTCCAAACCCTTCTCTGAAATTCTAAAATGAGGAACAATACCCCCACGCCAAAACTATCTTTGAAATTACTGAGGATGATATATGTATCATCCGAGAACGATATCTGATTCCAGACACTCACCATTTGAGAGTGCCCACCTCCACCGAGCGTATGTACCTCCGTCCCGAAGGATGGACTGCCATGCCCCTCACCTTCTTGGAGAAAGGGATTCACTTTCCCCTCCATGCTTTCATTATCACCCTTTTAGAGTTTATAGGCATTGGATTTGTCTAATTGGTCCCTAAATCCTACATTCACATCATCACCTTCATAGCCCTCTGCCACTTGATAAGGATTCCACCCACTATCGATTTTTTCTTTACTCTCTTCACAGCCGACAATTCTCGTGAAAGAGGTTTTAAAATGTTGAGCAAACAATCCCCGAAACCCAATGCCAAATTTGAGAAGCGTCCCCTGATGGATACTCCTCGAGCAACAAAGGGTGGCATAAGGATTGATTTTTCGTCAAAGGACCCGAAGTCTCTTCCATCCCTGATTGGACTTTGACGACATCTCATGAGCGTGTGGTAGAGATGACAAAGCTTTTGGAGAAGCTTCCTATGAAGGAATAGAGCTTCACTACTGGAAAAACCTCTATCTGCGACCAAATTTTTTAACGAATGCCCTATTCGGTCGCTGATAGTAGTAATAGCAACAACCATCTGCGACCGGAAATGATTATAGTCGCTAATTTATATCATCGACCGCATTCGGTCGCTGGATTGAATTTTCCTCCCAAAAATTGGTGCGAAACGTTGGCGCGTATATCTTGTGCGACCAGTCTCTATCAGCGACCGCCTAGCAGTCGCTGACACGTCCACATCATTAAAAATTAGCGACCGCATGCGGTCATTGATGGCAATCGCTGATCCTCTTAAACATAATTAGACTCAGGCATTCGCTCGATCACCAGAAGAAAAGAAAAAGAGGGAGAGAAGAAGAGGGAGAAGAAGGAGAAGGGGGGAGAAGAGAAGAGGGAGGGAAATTACAAGCCACCGCCGCCCGTCTCAACAACTCAGGTATTAACTACAAATTTTTCATCTTCTTTAATAGTGTTCTCTTAAATCAGAACTTTTGCAAAGTATTGTTAGTGTGATTTTTGTGAATTTGTTACCTATCATAGCTGAATAGTGTAGTGAATAGTATGATGCTACAATCTCTAACATTTTTGGACTTGTGACAAGTTATTGCGAGCGTATTGAACTAGTACAATACTTGTAATTTGTAATCCTAAATATTAGTGGGATGAATAATGTTCTTTTCAAATGGGGTTTTTAGATGTGCTTGGTTAAAATTTTATAAAAGATATGAACTCATTGACTGAACTATTAACGTGAAAAGGAAATTATCAATTTCAAACAAAAAATACTAAAATTTTAAAAGCCCTCTTCAATTATCCATTTAGAACACAATTATAATTTAATTTCTAAAAACTAATTAAAAATAATATGCTTAAAGTAATAATGATAGTTATTAAACTTTATTTATAAATATTAATAGATAAGTTCTCTATGGATGAGTAGTATTACAAATATTCTATCAAAGATAAGTTTTTTCAAATACAATAAAAGTAGGAAATTGATATTACCACATGGAAAAATGATATTTCCACAAGACCTCACTCATATGAATGTGGGTCCCGTTTACTATTCATGTGAGGGGAGACTTGTGGAAATATCAATTCCATAAAAGTAACTTCCAAAAACAACCGCTTAAAAGATCAAACATGCATTATCACAAGTCTCCATCCTCGATGGTAAACAAAAGTAATTTCTAAAACCTATGTACTACTACTTAAACAATGCATAATCACAAGTCTCCATCTTCATCGTTATCATTGCTTGAATCTTCATCATGCTCATCCTCAATATTATCATCCTACAAGTAGTACCTAATACCTAAGTAAAATACAATTATACCACCGACATTACATTGATAAATAACTAATTTTTCTAAAAATGAGAATTAAAAAAACCATTCATCCATTATTGAGAGTTCAAAAGCACTTTGAAATAAATTATATAGGGACATGAAGTTTTTTTTAGTTTGAAAGGAAGAGATACTTATATTACATGATGAACAAAAGTTTACAAAAGCAACCAACTACAGAACACACACAACAACAACATTACAGAAAAACCATACACAACTAGTTCACTAAACAACAAGACATTCTAACAAGTAACAACTAGAAACCCACAAACAACTAGCACACTAAACAACAGTTATCTGATGGTTTCGATCCAAATTCAGAACACAATTGAAAGCTCAAAGCCATTTAGAAGCCAAGTTTGACGCAACAGTTATTTAATGGTTTCGACAAGTTTACAAACGCTAATAAGGATGCAGAAACTTTAATAACAGTGATTTATAAATAGAAAGATGGGAACTCTGAATTTGTAGTATACTCCTGAACTTTTTACTATTTTAATTTGCATTCATTCGGTTGGACATTGGTATTATTATATTGGAAATTTGTATATTTCTCTTGGTTTGTGTCTTGGGTGCCTAGAGATGACTATATATGCATGCCGTCGTGCATGTGGCTAGTCCATATTATATGGGAGACTCTGGAAAAAAAAATTTGTTGGTCGGGCAGTTGCGAACATTTATAATATTAACGACCTCTTTATGTCTTACTAGTATGCTCAAGTCATATGCTTACTAGCTAGTATATATGCTCAATCTCATTCAGCTACAAGTATGCTCAAGTCATATGCTTACAATCATGCTATACATTAATAAGCTCATGTTGTCTGTAGTAGGTACCGTGGTATCATAGACCTCTATTCAGACAGTAGTTGTAAGATCCCAAATTTTGTGAATAAAGATTAATTTTCTGAAAATATTTTTTAAGTATTATGGTGTGGATTTGATATTTGTGGGTAGTATTTATAAATTTTACAAAGTATGAAAGTTGTCATAAAATATTAGATTGGTCGAAAAATATTCGTTTTAACAGGGAATATTTGTACGATGGCACAATCATTGGTGGAACCCACAACGGAATTATTGTCGGAATGAGAAAACGACAGAAATATCTTTTTATAAAAATAACGGTGGAAGTTTTACCGTTAAACTGTTGAAATACACGGTGGTAAAAGTACAGTAATACGCGTTGTTGCATAGTAGCACACGGTATTGATTAATGATGATTACGTGAAAATTCACTAAGTTATACTCAATTATTACTACAGTAATTGTTGCATAGTATCTTACGTTATTTGATTCAATTATTGTCAATATATTATATATTATTAAATCAATAATTGAGACGATACAGTTATTCATATTATTATTTTCAATATTGACGATGTCTTGAAAGTTTTGTCGAGGAGAGGTTTGGTCACTTAATTGCGCGCCAATAAGGAGAAATCCTTATCGGAAAGCCCCCTCTTTCCTGGGAACGATCTGTTGTTAAATATTGCGAATAATAATAGTGATGAATAAATGTTGTTAAAAAATATTAAGGGAATTTTATGAAGTATTTGTTGTAAATATTGACGTATTATTTGGACCCCCATTTACCCATTTTCAAAATAATCGGTAGAAATTTATTCTTTATAATAAAGGTGGGGGCCACATGTGGGGCCCATGTGTGGAAGAAATGATTTTGGAAATGGGGAGGGGGGGAGAGTATACGTAAAGGGGAGGGAATGTATATATATAAGTATGTGATGTGTGTGTGTGTGTGTGTGTATATATATATATATATATATATATATATATATTATAATATAATGTATGTGTGAGTGGAAAGTGGTGGAAAAGTGATAGTTGTGAAAGTGATAGGTGGAAGAAAAGTGGTAGTGGGTAATGTGTGTGGGTGTGTGTATATATATATAATTGGTATGTATGTGTGTGATAGTGATATATATGAAAGGTGTGTGTGTGTATGTGGGATAAAAATGGAATTGGGGTGGGGGGGAGTTAACGTGTTTGGGAGGGAGTTAGTATTTTATATATATATATATATATATATATATATATATATATATATATATATATATATATATATATATATATACATGTGGGTGATAATGACATTGGGGGAGGAAAAATGAAGCATTCACGGGTGGTAATCATTATGGTGGTGGTTTGTTGTGTGTGTGTGTGTGTGTGTGTGTGTGTGTATATATAATATTAAATTTTTTTTATGAAAAAATAGAATATATTATATTTTATTGAATATTAAATTAATAAAAAAAAACATGCGTAAGAAATTTTCTTCCGCCCGTGAGTTTTTTTTGACTGAAATCCTACTGTTACATCCGTGATTTTGCAAATAGTATCCTTTCTATTCTCCTATAAATAGGATGCTTAGTTAGAATTGAAAATCACATCAGAATCAGAGAATTCTTCTTCTATAATATTGAGCTTATTTCTTTCTAGTTTTAGAAAGCTTTGAGCGTAGAAAACAGTTTAAGTTTTCTTCAAGAATATCCCCGCCCTACCAGTCGGAAGACTCATCTTTTTAAGGTAAGGGGTATTATTTATTTCATATTCGCTTACGATATTATTTTTCGTATTCGTAAGAAATTTATTTCTTTTAATAATCGCAAGAAATATTATCTTCGTTTAATATTCGTAAGGAATATTATATTTGTTTAATATTCGTAAAGAATATTATTTTCGTTCAACAGTCGTAAGTGATATTATTTTTGTTCAATACTCGTAAGAAATAATATTTTCTTCCATACTATGTAGTATGTAAGTAATATTATTTCGTTTTAGATTCTGAATTTTGTACTTATTTTGTTAAGTTTTGGCTTTTGTACTCCATGAAATTAGAAGAATATCCTTGATATTTGCGCTTCATCCAGTATCTTTTCATGGAAATGTCCATTCTTATTGTTTTGGCCCTGATTACCACCGAAGTGGTTACCATTTCTGGCATGTTGATTCCCTCCACGCTTGTTGTCACCGCTTCGATGATTGCTCTCACTGGTATTATCATTTTGCCGGCTGCTTTCTCTTGGTTTCATTGACTTGTTATCGTGCTCCAATAACTGATCCCTATTTACAACACCTGAATACAAACACAGTTTATGAGAAATTAGATATTGACGTATCTCGGGTTTCAAACCTCTTAGAAACATCCGTGTCATTCTCTCCTCATTGTCAACCAAGTGAGACGCAAATCGGGACAACTCGGCAAACTTAGCTTCGTACTGCGACACGGTCATATTGTTCTGCTCTAACTTGATGAACTCTACCTCTTTCATGTGACGAATACTTTTGGGAAAGTACTTGTCGTTGAATAGTTCTTGGAACTTCTCCCAAGACATCTTCAGTGCGGCAGGTTGAGTACGCTTTAGCGATTCCCACCAGTACTCTTCATCACTTTTATCGATGAGACTCAGCTTAATAAATAATCCACATCATTGAATCACCCCTGCACTACGTCCAAGGATATTCTTTAGTATCACGACCACAAATTATCCATGAACTACGGGCCAAGGATATTCGTGTATTCATTAATGATCATGATCATGCCAACAATTGTCCATCAATGCACTACGGGCCAATGGGGACTTTTTCCACATCATTTGTAACATTACGGTCATGATTACACCGAATAATCCCTGGTCATAATATAAACATGAGGATGATGACAATGATATAAGAATTCAATAAAACAAGTTCAAGAATTTATTTATCCAGGAACAAATAACGTCCAAATTGTCAACATGATACTTCTTTGTGGAGTAAGATTCAAGAATGCTCAGAAGAATATTTCCATGAAAAGATACTAGATGAAGTGCAAATATCAAGGATATTCCATTAATTTTATGGAGTCTAGAAGTCAAAACTTTAACCAACTGAGTATAATAAAGAATGGAATAACAAAAGAAATCACCAGGCATGCGATAGACCGCACAGACAGGTTATTCCAACAGAATAATAAATAACGGAACCAAGTCATGCGTAAACGGACAGACAGGATGTTCTAACAGAATGATAAATAATGAAACCAGGTCATGCGTAAAGCACATACATGATGTTCCAACAGAATAATAAAGAACGGAACCAGGTCATGCATAAATCACAGACATGATGTTCCAACGGAATAATAAAGAACGAAATAATAACAAAAATCACCATGCATGCGGTACTTCGCATAGACAGGTTATTCTAACATAATGATAAAGAATGGAATAACAGAATAATTTCACCAAGTATAGGGTAGCCCGCGTATACAGGTTATTCCAAAAGAATAATAAAGAATGGAATAACAGAATTTCTTTTCATGAATATGAAAGAAATAATACCCCTTACGAGTACAACAAATAATATCCCCTACCTTAGAAAGAAGAGTACTGGATATAGAAGTAGTGAAGTAGCGTAACACTTTTCTTCTTTCTCTCTATAGTTTCTCTCTCTAGAAGTTTCATGAATTAAGTAAGAAATAATGAAGGAATGAGCTTCTATTTATAGAAGAATGGACCATATAGTAACTAATTCATGAACGGTCCAAATTGATTTACTTTTAAGCAGATTTTATCTGATTTAAAATAAAATCTTTTAAATAAAATAAAATATATTCTTTTTTATAATCTAATAAAACGAATAACTTTATAAAAGTATTCTACTTTTATATAAATGTATTTTACTATGCAAAAAACACTATGCAACACTATGCATAATAAAATATAATATATTATAATTATTGTCTAATAAAACAAATAACTTTATAAATGTATTACATTTTTTATATAAAAAGATTTTACTATGCAAAACACTATGCATAATAGAATATTATATATTCTATTTATAGTCTAATAAACCGAATAACTTTATAAAAGTATTCTGTTTTATATAAAAAGTTTTTCTGTTTTATTACATTAATAATACTAATAAAACAAACTTTATCACCATTATTATAATTCACAATATTAATCGACCAGGTCGTTCCTAGGACAGATGGGGCTTTCCAATAAGGATTTCTCCCTATTGGCGCTCAATTAGGTGACCAAACCTCTCCTTGACAGAACTTCTAGACATCGTTAATATTGCAAATAATAATATTAGTAGCCTTGTCGTCTCAATTATTGATTTAATAATATATAAAATATTGACAATAATTGAATCAAATAACGTGAGATACTATGCAACAATTACTATAGCAATAATTGAACTAAACTGAGTGACTTCTCATGTAAGCATCAATAATCAATATCGTGTGTTACTATGCAATCACGCAGACATTCATCGCACTTTTAACACCGTGTGTTTCAACAGCTTAATCGGTAAAAACTTCCTACGTTATTTTCATAAAGTATTTTGTCACTTTCTCAATCCAACAATAATTCCGTTGTGGGTCCACCAATGATTGTGCCGTTGGTTATCATTTAATATTCCTCGTTAAAACGAATATTTCCCGATCAATCGAATATTATATAACAACTTGCGTACTTTGCAAAATTTATAAATATTACCCACAACTATAACATTATATCAAATTTACTCCATAATATTCAAAAATGATATTTATAGAAAATTCATATTTATTTATAAAAGTTGGGGTCTTACATGTGTTGTAAGACCCCGAATTTTATGAAATAAAAGTATTCAATTTTTTCTTATAATTTTATTTATAAAAGTTTTAAAGTTAACGGTGATATATGAATTTTTTTTAAAATAAGCAAGTGGTTATAAAATACTCATTATTGTCGGGGAATATTCGTTTGGTCGTGGAATATTCTTCCGTCTTGAATATTCATATGATGGCCATGCACCTTTTGTGGGCCCCATAACTGAAAGCGATTGGATGAAGAAAATGACAAAAGGGAGTTTTTATAAATAATCTACAGTAGTTGTTACCAATTAACAATCATTTGGAATACCCGATGGTTAAAATACAAGAATACTGCGTTGTTGCATGATAGCACTGCGGTATTGCACCAATTATTGATTCTTACGTGAAGACACTACTCAATAATTGTTACAAGAATTACTATTCAATATTTTATTGATTCAATAATTGTCAACGTTGATATTTTATATTACCGTTGTTTTAATAATTGTCACTACACGATATTTTCATTATTGAAGCAATAATTCATATTATTTGAATAATATTATTAGATAACATTATTGGCAATGTCTAGAAAGTTCTGTCTAAAGAGAGGTTTGGTCACCTAATTGCGCGCCAGTAAGGAGAAATTCTTATTGGAAAGCCCCCTATTTCCTGGGAACTGCCTGGTTGTCAGTATTGTGATTCTGTAATATTATTTGTGAATAATTAATTATTAATTTATATGATGAGGAAAATATTCATTTTATGTGGATATAGATGGAGAAAATTTTTAAAGTGACAATTGTTGAAAATTAATATTTTATCTTTTCTGATAAAATAATATTTTATTATATTATTATAATATAATAATGGTGATATTTTTATAATGAATGTAGGATATATGAGTATATGAGGAGGAAGAGTATTTTTGTTGCAAAGTTGTTTAAAACATGTTAAACATGTTGGTGGACCCATTTCTTGGTCGAAATTTGATTATAAACAGAAAAATCGTCTCAGATATGGATTTCTGTACCATTGCATTTGGAATTTGGAAAAACTTTCTTCTGTAAAGTTGTAGAGAATTGAATTTCCTATAAAAAAAACCTTGAGATTTGAATTTTCTGATAAAAGGCTATTTATTATGAATTATTGAAGTTCTGGAATAATTGATTTTTGAAGTTTTAATAATTTTTATTAAGAAAAACGTTTTTTATATTGTTGGTGGGCCCCACTGGTGTTGAATGCATGCTGAATTCAGATTCTTGGTGTACGTAGGAAATTTATATAAATATAATAATATTTTATTAAATTTTCTGTTTTGGTGTTCTAAGCAATTTCCTATAAATAGGGTGCTTAGGTTAGAATTGAAAATCACACCAGAAACTGAAGTTTTCTTTCTACTTCTCTCTCTATATTATCGAGTGTATTCTTTTGAGTATTTTGATATCTTGAGTGTTGCTATACGGTGCAAGTTCGTTCAAATATATTCGGTCAAGATAGTCTCGCTTTTTTGAGGTAAGAGATAGTAAGGGATTTTAAGGAATTGTAAGGGAGGTTATTTTCTTTTAAAATGATATTATTTCTTCAATATCATTATGCCGAAATATTGGTCTGAATTTTTATCAAATTTAGAATTTTTTTTATTCATGAGTTACTATTCACGAGTTACTATTCATGATTTACTATTCACGACGGGTTACTATTTATGAGTTACTATTCACGGGTACTATTCACTATAAAATTGGTTTCTTTTTCTAATCAAATTATAGTTGATTTATGAATATTACTCCGGAGATTAAAACTATGTATTGATTATATTGATTTTATTATCATATATAACATTTTTATAACCCTGATGTTGAAATTCTCTTTCACTGGAGTGTAAAGATGGGTAGATTATTGGTATGATCATGACTAGGGTTCTCTTTGGCCAGTAGTGAAAAGTTGAATTGTGACTGGTATGATCATGACCATTGAATTTATAATTGAATATCTTTAGCTTAAGTGCAAAGGTGAATAGATCAACAAGGTTATAATTATTATTTATATAAATTCTGAAATGATTATATATTTCTTTAAGATATGAATATCTTTGGCCCGTAGTGCAAAGATGAATGATTTCTGATGAATATCTTTGGCACAGTAGTACAAAGATGAACAGTGTTTAGATGAACATGACTAATCGATGAATATCTTTGGCACATGGTCAAAGATGACATGTTGTTGAATATCTTTGGCCAGTAGTGCAAAGATGAACTGTTGATGAATATCTTTGGCCCGTAGTGCAAAGATGAATTTATTAGTATGATTATGAACAGGAACTATGATTTGGTATAACCATGATCTTTGATGTTTCAGGTAAAGACAGGTGATGAAAATTATCTTCGTCTTGGATGCGAAGAGGATTTTAGAATCACAATTATGATTATGAGTTATTCATATGATTGTGGAAAGGAATTGTTGATTGATGTTACAGGGATAAAACATTGTTGGTGGACTTTTAATATGGAGAAGATAATAGACTTTATGGTCTATTTGACTCTTCTAATGGATTGCTCGTTCCGCTGCATCTATGGTTGAAAAGTTTTATCATTTACCATATGTTCTAAATCTCTGATTTATTACTGTTGAAGGCTATTGATAATTTATTTATCTTTAGTCATGATATTCTTTACTGAGGTAGTTGTGCTCACCCTTTTGCTTCACAATTCCTTTTAGGTAATACGAGTGTAGCTGGGTCGAGCGAGGGTAACAGGGGAATAGAACGGTGGTCATCATTTAGTATTTATATTTGGTGAATCAACTAGGGTAAGGCGAACCCAACGTTGGAAGGGTGTTTTGCCACTATCATACAAGATGTCTAATGACATACAACCTCGTGTCATCATAAGACAAAGATGTGCTCATCCACTTGCTGAGTATATTTACAAGCACTACCTATATAATCTTGGTGTTTGTTTGGAGTATAATACCCAATTAGAGACAGTGGAGATAATGATATGTCAAGAGAAGACTCACCATTGGGAAGAATATGATAGTAATCTTCTCGTTCTTCTTTGGGGTCTATTGGGTCAACCAAGGATAATTTTGTGGCCATATGATATCTATCATAACCTAGACGCATGGCCTCCCATGTATGAAGGTTTCCTTGAGCACTTCCCAAAGATTTTAATTTCTAAAACAGTTTTCGACTATACCTTTATGTAAGGTGTCATTATGAGGTGTTGTCCAAGTTGGTGTCCAGAGTCACAGTTAGTATATATTTGTATTTAAACTCCTAGTTTAAGTGTTGTCGTATCTTGCACGACAATTGTATTAATAAAATTATAGTTGTTTTCTGTACCATGTATTTGGCGACTTAGAATGGGTTGGATGGAATGGACCTATTTTGGGGTTGTCACATGTGTTGTCGTATTTTGCACGATAATTATAATAATGAAGTTGTAGTTATTTTCTGTACCATGTATTTGGCGAGTCATAATGGGTTGTGTGGACCTATTTTGGGGGTGTCACAGTAGTTGGATGGCACGACGAAAGTCAAGTGCCTGATAGATGCTACAGCTGAATTTAGAGCTGGTTGCCAAGTGTTTTTGGAGTATGCGTATAGTCACCCAGAATGTGTGAATGGTCAAAACCAGATAAGATGTCCTTGTTTGAAGTGTAAGAATATAAATTATATGGACAGAGACGTGGTAAACTATCATTTACTTGTTTTTAGGTTCATGAAAAATAATGAAGAATGTTGGTGGGCACATGGGCAGAGAAGAGATAGTGGCATCACACAAGTACATAATCCAGGTAGCAGTACCCATCATATGAATGACATGGTTCATGATATTGCAGGGTTGGATTTTGATTGGGAACAAGGCAGAGAGCAACATATGAATTCTAATGCCAAAGCATTCTTTAAGTTGTTAGACGAGGGTAGCAAACCATTGTGGCATGGTTGCACGAAGCACACTACATTGTCTGCAGTGGCGACATTACTTAACATCAAGGCTGATCACAACATGAGCCATTAGTGTTTTGAGTCACTTTTGAGGGCCATTAAGAGTATGTTGCATGTCGGTGAAAAATTTCCCGATAACTACTACTATTGTAAAAAAATGGTGAAGAAGTTGGATCTTGGATATCAAAAGATCGATGCATGTCCGAACGATTGCATGTTGTTTTATAAGGAAAATGAACAGAAGACAAAGTGCACATTTTGTAGTCATGATCGATTTAGGCCTATTAAAGAGAGTCTGACTACAAAAAAGACAAATATACCTTTTAAGATTTTAAGGTATTTTCCAATTACACCTCGGCTCAAAAGATTGTACATGTCTTCAAGAATAGCTGAACATATGACTTGGCATGCGAAATCTCCAACCAAAGATGGAGAACTTAACCACCCCGCAGACGGGCAGGCTTGAAAAGATTTCAACTTAGCACATTCCAAGTTTGTATTGGAACATAGAAATGTGAGGCTTGGATTGTCCACTGATGGTTTCAACCTGTTCGACCACTCAGCTATTCCGTACTCCTGCTGGCCTGTGATTGTTACTCTGTATAACTTACCTCCTTGGATGTGTATGAAACAACCATACTTATTTCTTTCACTCGTGATTCCTGGTCCCAAGAGTCCTGGAAAGAACCTAGATGTTTACTTGAGACCTCTTATAGACGAGTTGAAGGTATTGTGGGAGGATGGAGTACAGACTTGGGATGTTTCCATGAAAACAAATTTTAACCTTAGGGCAATGGGTATGTGGACTATAAGTGACTTTCCCGCTTATGGTATGTTATCTGGATGGAGTACACACGGGAAGTTGGCTTGTCCATATTGTATGGAGCATACAAAGTCTTTCAATCTATCAAATGGTCGAAAGCCATGCTGGTTTGATTGTCATTGTCGATTATTACCGGTAGATCACCCGTTTCGAAGAAATAGAGAAAACTTCAAGAAATGGAAAGTAGAGAATGATATGCCTGCACCACGACTGTCGAGGACGGAGATGCGTGACCGTGTGATGAGATTACCGGTCATCCTATTTAGTAAGATTGTTGCCTTTGACAACATCGATGGGTTTGGCATATCTCATAATTGGGTTCATATAAGCATCTTTTGGGAACTGCCTTATTGGTCTACAAATTTGATTCATCATAATCTAGACGTGATGTATATTGAGAAGAATGTGTTCGACAATGTATTTAACACCGTGATGGGTGTTATGGGCAAGACGGAAGATAATGATAAGGCACGGTTGGACATGAAAGATATTTGTAAGCATCCTGGATTAGAACTTTATGAATCGACTAATGGTAAGATGGTCAAACCGCATGCAAGGTACACATTATCCAAAAAATAGGTTGAAGATGTGTGCACATGGATAAAGTCTCTGAAACTACCAGATGGATATCGTCAAACATTGCAAGGTGTGTTCTGTGGGAAATTGCAAGGATGAAGAGTCATGACCGCATGTGTGTTCATGGAGAGACTCATGCCTATAGCATTTTGGGACTTGCTTGATAAACCAATATGGGATTCTTTGACTGATCTTAGTCGTTTCTTTAGAAACATATGTTCAAAAACGTTAAATGAAAAGGACATGCCTATACTTGAAAAGAACATCATTGAGATCACGTGTAAGCTTGAAAAAAATATTCCCACCTGGTTTTTTTTGACGCTATGGAGCATTTGCAAATCCATCTACCCTATGAAGCTCGTGTTGGTGGCCCAGTTCAATATAGATGGATGTACCCTTTCGATAGGGTCATGGGAAACCTGAAGAGGAAGGTGAAGAATAGAGCTTATATCGAGGGGTTGATATGTGAGGCATACAGTTTCGATGAGATATCTATGTTTGTCTCAAACTATTTTCTCGACGAAGTCTTGACAAAGGCCAATCGAGTCCCGAGACATGATGATGGGGGCAATTTTGAACTAAATTTCTGGCTATCTGTATTTGGTTTATCGGGTCGCGCGTATGGAAAAGAAAAACGCATATTCCTTTCTGAGCAAGAATTACATGCTGCACATACTTACATTCTTCTCAATTGCGAGGAGATTGATGAATTTGTGAGGTATACATGTAAAATTCATATGTATTGGACCTATATCTTAACCTACAATCTCATATTAATATATGTTAATATTAATGTTTATAAAATTGTATAGAACATACGATGACGAGTTAAAAGCAAATCAGCCCGACATCACTAATAAATATATTCAAGTTAGTCGTGATAAAAAATTTGCTCTTTGGCTAAAGACAAAGTAAGTTAAGCTAATTAAGCACGACATATATCGTATTAATTTATGAATTTATTTAATTTAATAGAATTTTTGTAGGCTCTTAATGAGGGAACGATTCCTCCAAATATACAAGTCCTAGCTATGGGTCCAGACAGGGACCAAGTTATTCGCAATGGTTACAAAATAAATGGCTGTGAATTTTATACAAAGACATATGCTCGCGGTAAAAGAACAACAAATACTGGAGTGTGTGTTCAAGGAGATTGTTACAATGAGCTTGGTCGTGCCTTTTATGGGGAGTTGGAGGAAATCACTGGGTTGTCATACAAGGGTAATTATGGGGGTTATATTAACTTTTTCAAGTTTCGTTGGTTTGATTCAGAAAAATGGATACGTGTCGATCGACATGGAATCGTCGATATTGACCTCCATAGGTCCACGTACATCAGCGCACCATTTGTGTTGCCAACTCAAACAGTACAAGTATATTACACTCCTAGTCCTGTTAGGAAAAGGGATAGACCACCTGCAGATTGACAAGTTGTAATTCATACTCCCACGCGCAGTCGTGTCCAAGTAGTAGAAGGGGATTTCTACCAAGAGGTAATGCTTCATAGACCCCCTATAATAAATATGGAGGACAACATAGAATTAATCCAAAGGGTGGAGATGAACCTGATGAATTGGATCCCGAGACAGTTATTGTGCCAGATGTTATTGATACTGAGGAAGAGTTATTAACTGAAACTGACACTGAATCTAAAGAAGAAGATGGTTATGAATCTCCGATACTTATACAAAATGATTTTGACTCAGACAACGATTTTCATTAAAATGTATGTTTAGTTTTAATTGTATTACATACAATTACATATATACATGTTCTCTATATCCTTGACATGTTTATGTACCTTTCATTTATAGTTGTTGTAGTTAACTATTTCATACAACTACTTGTCATTATTGTCATTTTATTTATATATGTAAACCATATAACTCATAATAACATTACTTGTCATTACTTGTCATTATAGATGTCTGAAGAACTAGCGCAACGAAAGTGCGGGTTGGGTCAGGGCCTTAATCATGTACCGAAGGCCCTGGCTAATCCGGCAGACCGGATTCTCAAACAGATTCGTCCTCCTCCGGAGAGAACGTAAGCTAAACATCGTGTATATATAACTATTTTATATTTCCATTGTTATAGATATATACTAATGTAAATAAAATAATAAAATTATTGTATATATAATAAAATTAATTATCTTTAATGTAAATTGTTGTATATTGTAGTGATTTTCAAGATAGTAAAATTATGAAGTGCATTTCACAATTATGCTTACGTAATTGGCTTCACGCCTGATGATAACGCATAGTAGCACCCTCTCGCCCATAAGGATGCGATTTGAATGAAGTTCGTATATTTTTTTTATCACTCTGATAGATAATCTATAGTTAATCAAATAATATTGTTTAGTAATATTGAATTATGGTAATATCACCTTTTTAATATTAATATTGTTGTTTTATTTGCAGAAAAGGTACGTATAAATGGGACGACGCGCAAGCATCAATTATTTAGACACTGTTCTGGCAGAAATGTGCCATCTGAACTAAAGATAATCTGAACAAGGAACGACAGAAAGCCCTGCATAATGTAGAGATTGACCATCCAGGACAGGGTGAGCAGTATATGCATGAGCATAGCCCCTGGTGGTGCGCACAACCCATATGGGTGAAGATGTGTGACCAGTGGAGAGCTGAGAGCTTGGTCAAGAGACGCAAAAATGCCGCCTCGAGCAGATCCTCAGGTGTACCTGAAGGCGAAAAGGCGAAAAGGCAAAAAGTATGTATTGGGGCGGCAGTATATCACAGCTGCAGCATATTACTGCAAAGGTACGTATGTATAGCAAGCTTATTGGCTTTGTTATTTGTTTTTATGTTTACAGTCATGTTTTGTATTGTAAAATATCATATGTTTACATATTAATATGAGAACATGTTTTGTAGGATTCTCAATCTCAAGGTCAACCTATCAATTGGTTGGATGTGTATGTGGCCACCCGCGATGGTCTGCCTGAGGTTGTTCAGATAGAGGTAATAAGTTAACTTTATACTAATATGTTGTTTATAAATTGTGACGACCTTTTTATAGCATTTTTTACTTTTTTTAACTATTTAATTGTTAACCTTTTGACAGGACACTTATAAGAGCTTAATGAACGAGCGCTATCCTGAAGGCACCCCGTGTCCGCCGATTGATCAAGAATTGTGGGAGAGGGCGTCAGTCATTAAGAAAAACTACGTTAAAGGCCAAGGACAAAAACGACGCCCGACCATCAGTGGCACATGCAGCTCTGCTACCCAGTCTGCACAGTCATCAGGTCATCCAGCCTATCATACTCCTGCTGACTGTGTGAGAGCGTTCTGTCGAGATCGTTATCTTCTTTGTATACTGGGCGGGCATATGCAGTCTCTGAGTCTTGATGAGTTGGCGGATGCTGTGGCGGCAACAGCATGACATCAGGATGGCAATGAGGTATACATAGATATTGTTGTGTCTTACTTATGTTTAAATAATTTCTATTGTTTAGCTTTCCCTAAGTTATATCAGTATCAACACATGTAACATGTTATATTCTTTTGGTAATTATAGGGTCTTACTAATTTGGATAATGCTGCATGAAGAGCTACACTTATTTTGTAGATATTTTGGTAGTTGCCTTGTACTTTTATATTCATTCTTTGGACAATTGTATTGATTTAATATTGTGTTGGTTTACGTGTCTGCAATGGATGGATGTTTATATATACTGTTGTACGTGGATGTGTTGGGATATATATATATATATATATATATATATATATATATAAATCATGGATGGATGTTTATATGGATGCTTATATAAACTGCTGTGTTGGGATAGAAAACATGTACAAAGCAGGGTATATTTTTTTTGGGAAATCCATAAAATAGGAAAAAATATTTTAAAAAAATATATAAACATCAGCGACCGCATGCGATCGCTAATACAGATAGCGATCCCTAATGGCCTTTGGGAAATTAGCGACCGATGCGGTCGCAATTGTTGGTCGCTGACACATGTGCCACATCAGCCCTGAAAACTGACTCATCATGACTCAGATTAACGACAATGTTGATTTTTGATGGCGGTCACTGATAAGTCGATCGCTAATAATGGTCGCTGATGTTCACCCAGCGACCAGATTATATGCGACTACTATCAGCGACCGCACTCGATCTCATATGATCATTAGCGACCGAGTGCAGTCGCTGCTATGCGTTCGCTGATAAGCTTTTTTGTTATAGTGTTCGGTCTTCTTAGCAAGCAAGCATGATTGTATGACCATAAATGTAAGTACCGAACTCAATACTTATGTAATTTCTCAAATTTTCTTCAGTAATTATTTTATGACATTTTTCTTCATCTTTTTTAGTATCTCTTATCAAACCTACTTCCATTGACCGAAAAGAACTGAAAAAATTCTTTGTTGCCAACCCAATCCAAAGTCTTGTCGAACCCCAAAATATAGAACCTCAAACCTTTGAACCAAAAGCCTCCGAACCTCAAATCACTGAACCCCAAATCACCGAACCAACTCCAACTGAAGAAACAAGCCAACCACGACGAAAGAAAAGAGCTGCCAGAAAACCAAAACATGTTCCTGTCCCCATACTTAATGAAAGCCTTTTAGATATGCCCATCGCCGAACGCACCCAAATCCTTTGAACCAAAAAGAAAAGAGCCAAAATAACCCACCTTTCTGCCGAAGAACTCAGAGAACCTCATACCGAAGCCAATCAACGTCATGTCATACCAGTTGAAATCAACGAGCCCGAAGAAGAACACGAAGAACACGCTGAGCCCAATTCTCCCCTTATCCAAAAAAGAAAACACACTCTAGACAGCCAACCAACCACAAAAACTGAACCTTCAATAAACTACACTCCACCTCCACCCGAACAACCCATACCATCTCCACAACGTCCATCTTCTTCTTCTATACCTGAAGTCGTACATTCGCCCACCTTATGGCCAGAGTTAAATGAAAACTTCCCTCTACACCTCTACAACACCTTTATACTCGACACCGACGACCACCACTTTGGCAATAGCTCTATTTCTGACTTAATCGAAGCCGACATGACTCACCAAGCCAGAGTAAGTCAACTATTACTTAACCATTTGTATTCACAAATAATTTCTTGAAACATTTTGCTTAATTCTGAACAAATGTAGGCAAATAGAATCTTCGGGTGACTCCATCAGAGGTACAAAGAAATTGAAGCCGAAGAGGATGCTACTCGAAGGGAAAATATTATTCTGAAGTTTTCTCTGGCAAGGGAGAGAGGTTTACATGGAGACACCCTCTTCAACTCTGAATGCCTTAGAAAAGATCTCGACAAATTAAAAGATCAACTAGCCACGGCCGAAAAACTTCAATAAACTCTTCAATGAATGCAGGCAGAACTACTATCAAGAAGGCAAATCTTGACATGAAACAACCGAGGCCTGACTAAAGAAATCAACGAATCTAAAATTTCTGAAGAACGACATCTCGAGTATCGGTGTAAAGGTAAAAAGAACTTCGTGAACTCAGAGCCCTCGGCCCACCACTCACCGAAGAACTCCGCAAGGAAATACAAATCGAATACCGTCGATCACCTGAACTGACCAATGAAATAGTTTAGATGTATGCTGAAGGTTATGAAACGGCCTGAAGCAAAGGCAAAAGCAAATTTGCTGCTGCCTCTCTGAACCCATTACTCCTTGACTCTTCTGAAGATGAAGATGAGGGTAATACCGAAGACGATCCTCCTCAACCTTAGCTTTAAACTTTGTAAAATTTTATCAACAATATTTTGTAATTCTTTTTTAATGAAAATATTACTAGCTTCTTCCTTTTTACTCCTTTTAAATTTATTTTGCACTGTTAGTAAATAATCTAATAATCTGAACTCAACACTTTAAATAAAATCAGGTAATAATGTAAAGTAATACTTATTCATTACCGAAGTGTGAAACATATCTTCAACAATCCAATTTGTCATCTTTAGGAAGAATAGATCTAACTGAACCTCTTAGCAAGCCTGTTCTCCATCTTGAGGACGAACATGTCCTGTTCACCATTTATAGGATGAACATGTTTTGTTCACCATCTTTAGGATGAACATACCACCGAACCTCCAGAAAATCCAGTTCGCCATTTTTAGAACGAATCAGGACCCCACTCATCATCTTTAGGATGAGCAGGTTCTGTTCACCATCTATAGGATGAACATATCCAACCGAACCTCCCATTAAACCTATTCGCCATCTTGAGGACGAACAGGCCCTGTTCACCATCTATAGGATGACCATGTTCTATTTCACCATCTTGAGGATGAATAGATCACCAAACTCTTAGAAAATCCAATTCGCCATCTATAGGACGAATCAGGACCCTGTTCACCATCTATAGGATGAACATGCCACCAAACCCCCAAACAACCAGTAGGTAAAACATTATTGGAGAAAAAAAGCTTCTTTTATTGATAACTGTTGGCATAATTACAGACTCCTATACATTGACACTGGACCTACTGAAAAATATTTTTGAAGCCTTCCAACATGCCAAGTATTCTTTATCTCAGACCCATCTAATGCTCACAATCGATAAGTCCCTGACTTCGTTACCTCAACAACCTCATAAGGACCTTCCCAGTTTGGCATCAATTTTCCCATATTCTGTGGTGTAGAAGCCTCAACTTCCCAAAGAACAAAATCTCTCACTTCAAACCTTCGAAGCTTTACCCCTTTATTGTAGTGCTTACCCACACGACGTTGATATGCTGCCAATTTTACCAAGGCTGCTTCCCTGACTTCTTCAAAAAAATCCAGGTTGACCTTAAGCCCTTCGTCACTATACACCTCTCGAAACTGACTGACCTGAAGACTTGTAGACCCAATCTCCACAGGAACCAATGCATCTGAACCATAAGCCAACCTAAAAGGTGAGTCCCCTGTTGTAGTCCTCGATGTAGTTTGATAGGCCCATAACATGCTATGTAATTCCTCTGCCCATCTACCTTTTGCTTCATCCATTCTTCTCTTAATTCCATTTAGAAGTGTTCTATTAGTTACCTCAACTTGCCCATTCGATTGTGGATGAGCAACCGATGTCTTTCTATGTTGAATCCCCAACTACTTTAAAAATGCTTCAAATTTCGAGCCCACAAACTGACGTCCATTATTCGAGACTATCGCCATAGGAATGCCAAAATGGAACACCACATATTCCTTTAGAAATTTTAAACATTCTTGCTCCGTGATCGCTCTAAGCGACTTCACCTCCACCCAATTGGTCATATATTCAATTGCCACTATAACAAAACTAACCTTCCCTTTTGATTTCGGCAATGGAACCAATATATCCACCCCCCAGACAACAAAAGGTATAAGAGATAAAATCGAGTATAGCTCTTCTGGTGGCTGATGTGGGATCGGACTGTTCAATTGGAATTTTTGACACTTCTTCACATTTTTAGTGGCCTCTTTAAAAATTGTTGGCCAATAATATCCCTGTCGAAACACCTTGTATGCTAATGACTTTGCAGCCATATGATCACCAAAAATACCTTCATAAACCTCCCGAAGTACATAATCATCTTCAGAAGGAACCAAACATTTCAACAAGGGAGATGAGTAAGCCCTTCGATAAAGATCTCCATAAATAAGCACAAAGTTTGCACTTTTGTATTTCACATTTTTAGCCAACATCTGATCCGAAGGTAGTACGCCATCTGTCAAATAATCTAAATATGAGGTCATCCAACAATTAGATCGCTCTACACATATCACTTCTTCATGTTGGATACTAGGCTGTTTAAGAGTCTCTAAATACACTGAGCCATCAAGGTACTCGCTTCAGTAGTAGCCAATTTTGACAACGCATTTGTAATTGAATTATCATTTCGATCGACCCCCTGAAACTCATAAGAATTGAAATATTGAAGTCGATCCTTTAACTCTGCCAGATATTTAATCATCCTCAAACCCCGAGCTTAATATTCCCCAGAAAGTTGCTTGATAAACAACTGAGAATCACTGTAGATGATCAACCTCTGAACTTCAAGACTCTTTGCCAATCACAAGCCTGCTAACACTGCTTCATACTCTGCCTCGTTGTTCGTTGCCCTGAACCCAAATCTGATGGCTTGCTGCACTTTGAATCCCTTCGGACTCGTCAAGATGATCCCAACCCCACTAACATCCAAAGTAGAAGACCCATCAGCATATAACGTCCACGAACTCTGCATCTGCTGAAGTACTGCAACTGCCTTCTCAGATCCCTCAACTACATTCAAACTCTCATCAACTTCAGGGAATGAACATTATACCACAAAATTAGCTAAGGCTTGACCTTTAATAGCTGTTCGAGGATGATACTCGATAAAGAATTGAGATAACTCCATTGTCCATGCATCAAGTCTCCACGAAAGTTCTGGTTTGCCTAACACCTTCTTTAGTGACTGATATGTGTATACCACTATTAACCAACCTTGGAAGTATTGCCAAAGCTTTCGACTGACTATTATCAAAGCAAAGGCAAATTTTTCAAGGTTCGGATACCTTGTCTCTGCATCCATTAGGGCATGGCTCACATAGTAAACCGGGTACTGCTTACCCCAAATCTCCCACACCAACACTGCTCCTACTGCCAACGAACTTGTCGCCAAATACTAATACAAAGGTTCAGTAGGAACTGGCTTCGCCAACAAAGGCGCCGAAGACAAATACTTCTTTATCCCCTGGAAAACATCTTCACATTCTGAAGTCCATTGAAATTTCTTAGCATTCTTTGGCCCTTTCAACGTATCAAAAAATGTCAAACACCTCTCTGCCGATTTAGACATGAATCTTCTCAGAGCTGCTATTTGACCCGTCAAATGCTGAACGTCTTTGTAAGACTGAGGAGACTTCATATTCATAATAGCCTGGATCTTTTCTGGATTTGCCTCTATTCCCCTTTTGCTAACCAGATAGCCCAAAAATTTCCGGCTCCAAGCCGAAGGTACACTTGGTTGGATTCAGCTTCAAATTGTAATGACGTATCGTCTGAAAACACTCCTCCAAATCATCTAAATGACCTTTAACTGACATACTCTTGATAATCATGTCATTAACATAAACTTCTATATTCTTTCCCAACTGCCTTGTGAACACATAATTCATTATCCTCTGATAAATAGCCCCTACGTTCAACAAGCCGAAGGTCATCTTCTTATAGGTATACACTGACCGATGAGTAATGAATGTTGTCTTTAAAATATCCTCTTTACACATAGAAATCTGATGATTCCCTGAGAAAGCATCCATAAAGCTGATTAAGGCATATCCCGAAGTCGCATCAATAAGCTGATCAATGTGAGGCAAAGGATAATAGTCCTTCAAGCATGCTTTGTTCAGATCAGTGTAGTCTATGCAAACTCGCCATTTCCCATTCTGCTTCTGCACCAAAATCGCGTTTGCCATCCATTCCTAATAATCGATCTCGAATATAAAATCTGATGTTAACAACTTTGCAATCTCCTCGTCAATTATCTTCTGTCTCTCTGGTGCAAAAATCTGCCTTTTCTACCGAACTGGCCTCTTTGCTAGGTCCACTTATAACCTATATTCAGCAACCTTTCGACTTACTCCCGGCATATCACTAGGAACCCAAGCAAAAATGTCAGCATAACACTGAAGTAATTCCACCAAGTTCGTCCAAAAAGGTTCCGGCAGACCTGAACCTATCTTCACCGTCTTTTCTTTCTTTCCCAGAATTAGCTTAAACTCTTTGGTTTCTTCAGCCGGCATAACCAATGGCTATGTACTACTTTCTATAAACGGCTCAATCTTGATAGCCATAGTATTCTTTTGTCTACTGACCCCTACACCCGAAGTAATCAAAGCATTCTGGTAACACCTCCTCGCTAAGTCCAAATCTCCTGCAACTTCCCTAACCCCATGTGGCATCAAAAACTTAATCTTGAAATGGGGAATCGATGTCACTGCCTGAAGAGATGTCAAAGTGGGTCTTACCAAAATGGAGTTGTAGGCCGAGTCCACATGCACTACATAAAATTTACACATAATTTCAACTTGCTGTGGAGCTGACCCAAAGATAACTGGCAGCTCAATAGTTCCCGCCACCTTGAATGGATCGTTGCTGAACCCATATAGGGGAGCTTCCTGCCCAATTTCCATCTTCCTTCCATCCAAGTGCATCCTCTGGTAAGCATATGCATATAGAATATCCAACAAAGACCCGTTATTTATCATCATCCTCTTCATGTCCACCGAACCCACTTGTGCACTAATCACTAGAGCTCCTTCATGTGGTTCGATGGGTTCAGAAGGGAAATCATCATCTGTGAAAGAGATTACCGAACCAGGGTATGCCCTTTCAGTCTTCGAGAGTTTACTCGCCATAGCCATCACCGAATCCAGATATCCACGTCGCTTCTTTCCAGCAACTTTTCCAATATTTCCTCTTGTAATTACATCCACAACATGCCTTACTGGTTGATTCAGAGCTAGTTGGGCAGATTGAGCAGCCTGAACAGGTCTATTATTCCTCTGCTGCTCCCTCAGAGGTTCTCGTCCTGCCACATATTGAACCAAAGTACCACTTTGGATTTATCTTTCAATGAAATCTCTTAAATTCCAACAAGAGTTCGTTTCATGCCCAGCTGCCTGATGGTAATCACAATATTTGTGAGGATTTCCAGTTCCTGGTTTAAGATTATCCCGAGGATGCTTAAAGTAGGGCTGGTCTTTTATCTACGCTAAAATGGTAGCCCGATCAGTATTAAGTTGGGTAAACACCTCATTCACCTTTTGACTCGAAAAAGGTGGTCGACCTCCTTTCAACCCCCAATTGTTGGTATACTTCTTCTGATTCCCACTATAATGATCATTGCTACCACCACTCTTCTTTGATTACCATTAGTTTTATCCTTATCTTTCACCTTTTCCGAAGGGCCTTGATTCAGACTACTCATTGCCTCTTCTACCATGATGTAGCCTTCCGCTTTCTCAAATGCTTCGGCTAGGCTCTTCGGATGACTAAACATCAACTTCTTCACTAGTTTTTCAGACTTCAACAAGTCCAGCCCATTTTGAAATAGACCTACAACCTGAAGATCATTGAGGTCTGTCACCTGACCCACTGCTTCTCTGAACCTCTTCACATATTGGCCTAGAGTCTCATTCGAGTACTGTCTAACTTGTGCCAATAACCCTGTAGGCTTTCCTCTCCTCTTATTACTCCCTAACCGAGCATGAAATTTATCACACAAAGCCCAGGATGAAATTAAATCTGGATGCAAAGTCCCCATCCACTGCCTCGTGTCTTTTCTCAACGTCGTCACAAAAGTCTGGCACTTGGCTACATCCGAATAGTCATAATAATCCATCAGCCTATCAAACGCCTGGCTGTGGTCATACGGATCTCGTGAACCATCGTAACTCTCCATATAAGGAAGCTTTTTATTAGGATCTGCCTTCTCTTGAAGAATTTCTGAAGAGAAAGGAGACAACTTTTTACCAGAGCGTTCTTTCACCTGTTGAACTTTTGCCAATTGTCTCCGAAGCTCCTTCATCTATTTGGCTAAGAGTTCCACTCCTTCTGGTTGTGGAGAGACTTCTTTCTTCGAAGGAATTCTCTTCTTCTGAGCAGACTGACCCTTTCTATCCAAGCTAGATGCTCTAGAGGGGCTTTGTCTATGACTCCTGCTGTGACGAGTATCTACAGAGCGGTGTGCCCTCTTCGGAATCTCGGGAGTACTACTTTTGGATCTGTTTCAGCATCTACCCTTCTCGTTATGCCGAGAATACTCAAGGCGAGGTGCCTTCTTTGAATTCTCGGACATACGCCCTCTCGATCTACTTCTTCACCGACTCTCGTCATTATCCCGATAATCCTCAGGTCAAAGTACTCTCTTCGGATCTTCGGGAGTATGACCCCTTGCTCTTCTTCGGTCTCGAGAACGACTTCGGGACATGCTTTCAGACTATATGGGCTTCTCATCTTTGTCTTGTTCGTCTACTTGGAGATCTACCACGTTCTTTGGGCCTAGTATAACTAGATCCTCATCTTTCATTTCGGACATAAGAACCATCAGTTTGGAAATCTCTTCTCTTTGTTGTAGAAGCACTTTTAAAGCTTTGTCAGTCTCTTGTGCCATCTTTGCTAGAGTAGAGGTCTTGTTTGCCTAACCTTCTCGGTGTTGGGTTCTAGGCGGTGTGCCTTCTACCCTTTTCCAATCCATGTCAGGTCCTTTACTAGCAGTAGAAATAACTTTCTTTTGGTATCACCATGGTCTCTTGTATGAGACCCCTCCAGCACATCTTGTGATCCAAGTCTGTCATGGATACTCTTTGAAGGCCCCGGTCTATCCTTAACAGAAATTCTTTGTATAGAAGAACTTGCAGTCGTCGGCTGCCCTTCAGCTGTGATGGTCCTACTTTTCACCATAACTTCCGATGTAGGATGTTCAATATATATGATTGAAAATCAAAAACACTAGAAAAGGCCCTCCTTCTAGCGCCAATGTTAACGCCAAGATCTTTCAACGCGCTTCAATCACTGAAAAACACGTCCAACCTTGCACGAAAAATGAGTCAGTACCAAAAGCTTGACGGCTTGGGCCGCAGGGGGATAACTCCGGTGTGAAAATTAGTACAGGCCGATACAAGGTTAACAATGGAGGTTGTGTGCTCTAGTATTTTGTATAAAATTTGCATGTTACCCTCTTCTATGAAGTGATCTGTACTCTTATATTCATCTCACCGCCTTGCATGCAACCCTTTTCATGATCTCAGCTAATTGCATGCAATTCACCTGCTGATCTCATCACTGTTACCCACTAACTAGGATAATGTCAAATCCTCATTAATTAAGGTGTTAGATCAACAGTCCAATACCTATCCATTCAATAATCACCGATCAAAGCCCACATATAACCTTATTTAAATAATGGCCCAATACTCTAACATCCTAAATAATTGTGGTCCAATAGGTCCAAATAAATATGGCCTAACACATATAAATTAAAAAAGTCATTTAATACTATCATTTAATATTTAAAATTTATATGAAATTTCATCACTACCCTTTTATGGGAAGTTAAAAACTACTAATACAAGAGAGAAAATTTCTTGAGATAATGAGAGAAATTAGGGGTGATATATGAAAGTAAATAATTTATTATCCTAAAAAGTTGTAAACGATAAATAAATTGGAACATATTTTTTCTTTTAAAAGGTCAATTATTATGGAATGGAGGTAGTACAAGACAAACGTACTAAATGGATACAAAACATGTACTTCCTAATGATTTCATTTTTTTCAAATTATTTGTCGTTTTATATAATCTTGAAGAATTAATTAACTACAATCTTCCCAAAATTACCCCTCATGAGCAGTGGCGAAGCCATGAAGTTTTAGAAGTGGAGTCAAAATTATTAGTAAGTTATAAAACAATTGGCGAGGGTTCGGGGGCAGCGCCCTCGAGCCATTTGTTTTAATACTTTATACTTTTCGGGTTAGACAAATGCATCCAAATATCTAATTTAATAATACTAACAAAAGGGGGAAATTACAATTGATTTCTGAAAACAAAACTGAGGTTGAAGAAATTGAAGAGAGAGTAATTTCTGTTACATGCAAGGGCATAAGGCTGAAAGAGAGTCACAGTAGAATAGAGTCACACTCCAGTCTCCACACTCGCGGCTCACCAGTCACCAGTACCCACCCCGACCACTCGCGAAAGGCTTTGATGGTTCACGGTTTGACTTTTGCCTTTTGCGATTTGGCTTTGCCCCTTCTCTCTCTGTTTTGTGGCTGAAGTGTTGAACATATATTGATGTATGAGATTTAGGACTGAGGCTTGGCCGCTTGGGTATCTCTAATTAAAAAAAAATCTAAGTGGGGTCAAAAATTGAGTGGGGGTCAAAATTTGAGTAGGTTAAATTTTTTTATAAGTGATTTCAAAAATTGAGTGGGGTCAATTGACCCCATATTTTTACCATAGCTTCGCCATTGCTCATGAGAAAATGTTACGAATGAGAGAGTATGCGATAAGTATGGTAATTATAAGAATTTAAGAGTATTATAGATAATTGATATTATATTTAAAGTTATACAATTATTTCTGTAATTTTTGTGCACAATTTTAAAACGTCATATATTATGAGACGAAAATAGTATTGATGTAGTAAATCGATCAATGCTCTTATGCTACGTTTGGATTGGTGGAATTAGAGAGGGAATGAAATGACTCATTCTTATAGAATGAAAAAATTGTGTTTGGTTTGTGATTGGAATAAAAAAAATTATGTTTAGTTTCTTGGGAGAAGAGAGAACATGGAATAATTTATTCTAACTAGAATGGAATGAATTATTCCACCTTTTATTTTATTCTTTCAATCCAAACATAGTATTAGGGTGATGCAAGTTGACTGAAATTTTGAGTTTTGACATATTAATCGGTGCAACACAGATTTAAATAAGGAGTCGGTTAATTTGACAAAAAGCTTTTGGAAACACAGTGCATGCATAAATAAGAACTTGATGAATACATATATTAAACCAGCATCCCACACCCGAAAGGTGCCCTACATGATAAGTCTTCCCTCTAACCTAACAATTTTAACAAATTAATTATATAAATTAAATACTAGCTAACGGCCACGATTAAAACAAAATTTAGGAGATACGGAGAGATACTGGCAAATTAAAGGGAAACTAAAAGCTGATATCACTGCTTTATTAAACTTAAAATGCATGGTATCTTGGTATTTAATATGTTTAAGATATTAATTAATTACTCATTGAAGAAAGGTTGCTTGTCCTTATAATTAATAAAGGCAAAACTTTTTTTATTTTTAGAAATAAGATAAAGTCAAACTTAATTTTAAAAAATAAAGTCAAAAGCATTTTGTATTTTAAATAAAATAAAGTCAAATCATTTTTCTTTTTTGAAATAAAAATAAGTCAAAACGTTGATGAAGAACAAATATATATAAGAATATTAATATTGTTTTTCTTTCCCTAAAATTGTATGTTACTTGATTAACATAATTCCTATCGTAGTGTCCACTCCACTCTAATTAATATCTGGAAGTTTGGAAGCAAAAAACAATTATTCCCTCCGTCCCAAATTAATTGCTCAGTTTTGATTTTTTAAAATTAAATTGACCATTTTTAAAACTAATTTTTTTACTATTTTTGCTAAAATATAGATGAAGAGATTATAACCAAAAGAAAGTATATATAATTTATTACTAATCCTAATTTTTATAATTTTAGAAATATATTTATATATGCTTAATTATTAATTTTAAAAATAGTCAATTTAACTTTAAAAAGTCAAAACTGAGCAATTAATTTGAGACGGAGGGGTATTGAAAAACCCCTTTTCTTATTATTTCCATTTATTTCACTCAAACGCATGATACTGGCAATCGAGAGTTTAGAATGAGAACATCATTTTCATTTGTGGAGCCAAAATTTTCAAAATAGTAGTATAGTTAATAATTTTCCAACAAAGACGTTACTAAAGAGTGGTCTTCATTTTCCTCTCCTCACTCTCGTTTGGAGAAGACGAAGAGGGTGATACTGGGTATCGTCCTTACTGAACAAAATTCCCGTGAGCTACAAAAATACTTGATGATGCTAACGCCATAGCCCATATATAATACTCCATGATATCGTCGCCCAATAGGATTAATTGGTTTTTTGATCACCGTATTAGGAGTCAATTTTCATTGTAATTACCGATTTTTTTTTTTACAAACACATTATTATACTCGAAAAAACTTACAAAATGGTCGTTACTTATAATTCCGTTCAACAAAAATGAACGAAAGTGATGAGTAGACTAACGGACGTTGTTCGAGTTAATTGATGTTTTGGTCATTACATTAGGAGTCGATTTTCATTTTGGTTACTGAAACTTTTTTTGTTTACATTCTCGTTATCGAAGTACCAAAAATATTACAAATTAATGATTTTATAATTTATAATAGTACAAAATATTATAACAACATTTAATACTAAGAAAATAAAATGTAAAATAAACATACAAGCCGGGTTGTTGGATCCCAAATCAGCGACATTTAAATTGTTGTCGTTCCATAGTAATATTATTGATAATGAACTTTTGGTGGCTGATCTAATTGATAAAGATATATTTATTTGGAAGGTTGAGATGCTAGAAGGTAAGGTACACCTCAGCGATATAGATATTATTAAAAAAAATCATCTTCTCTTTCAAGCTCCTGGAGACGAACTGGTTTGGCACTACAATTCTCATGGGAGTAATTCGGTTAAATCGGCTTATCACATAGCAATCCAAAGAAAATGCGATGGTCTCAAATTACTTCACAGGTTTGTAATTCTTTGTGGAAATTGATTTGGAATTTGAAGATTCCTCCTAAAATCAGACTTTTCTCGTGTGGACAGCTCTTTGTCAGCGTCGAATGGGGTCAGATCCTTCCTGTCATGTGTGTAATTTTCATGCTGAGTCTGTTTTCCATGCTCTGATAGGTTGCCCAACAGCAGTAGCAGCATGGTTCGTGACTCGTGAGCCCTTTTGGTTTCCTTTGTGACCGAATAACTGAAGGTAGTTTTGGGGAGTTTGCTGGTATAAAGGATTATTTGGACACTTATCAGGATTGCTTACAAAATATTACAAAATTATAAAATTACTAATTTGTAATATTTTTTGTACATCGATAACGGGAATGTAAAAAAAAGTTTCAGTAACCAAAATGAAAATCGACCCTAAGTACAATGACCAAAACATCAATTATCCCGATCCACGTCACCTGCCACATAATTAACATCTGTCAACGGTTAGTCTACTCAGCACATCCATTCATTTTGTTGGACAAAATTATAAGTAATGACCATTTTGTATGTTTTTTTCAAGTATAGCAATACATTTGTAACAAAAAATAGATTCGATAACTGCAATGAAAATTGACCACTAGTACAGTGACCAAAAAGTCAATTAACACTTGCCAATTATATGTGGTTTGTACAATATAACAAATCGGTGAACAAACGATCGTAGCACTTGCAAAAACTCTAAAGTTTTAGCAACTTCGACTCTGGCCCCAAAACGTTTGCGGTTGGTGTGACGCCCCCAAAATAGGTCCACACGACTTATTCTGAGTCGCCAAATATCACACTACAGAAACTAAATACAAACTTCATTTATACAATTGTTGAACTGCTGTGCAGAGTACAACAACACATAAGTTGTGAGTTTTAATACAAATATATGTAACTCTCATGGTGCCTCGACCACAACACCTTACAATGGTACTTTACATAAAAGTACAATCAATAACTGTTTTAGAAATTAAAATCTTTGAAAAATGCTCAAGGAAACCATTGTACATGGGAGGCCATGCATCTAAGTTATGATATATATCATATGACTCGAGAGTTATCCTTGGTTGACCCAATAGACCCCAAAGAAAAATGAGAAGAATACTATCATGTTCTTTCCAATAGTGAGTCTTCTCTTGACATATATTTATCTCCATTATCTCCAATTGAGAATTATATTTCAAACATAGTGGCAGCGGAACGAACAATCCAGTAGAAGAGTCAAATAGACCATAAAGTCTATTATCTTCTCCATATTAAAAGTCCACCAACAATGTTTTATTCCTATAACATTAATCAACAATTCCTGTCCACAATCATGCGAATAACTCATAATCATAATTGTGATTCTAAATTCTTATTCGCGCCCTGGACGAAGATAATTTTCATCACCTGTCTTTACCTGAAACATCAAAGATCATGGTTATACCAAATCACAGTTCCTGTTCATAATCATACTAATAAATTCATCTTTGCACTACGGGCCAAAGATATTCATTAACAATTCATCTTTGCACTACAGGCCAAAGACATACAACTGTATTTTAGAAGAGTCATGTAGAGCACGATATCTACTATCTTCATCTAATTAAAAGTTTATTATCAATATTTTATCGCTGAGACTCAGCTCAATACGTCACAGAATTATCCATGCACTACTGTGACGCCCCCAAAATAGGTATACATCACCCATCTTGAGTCGCCAAATACATGTTACATAATTCAAATACAAACTTAATTATACAACGATTAAATGTAAAATACGACAAAACATAAATTTGTGAGTTTTAATACAAATCATGTCCTCTAGAGAGTATACAAACTCAATGGAGACCTCATTACATTTATTATCACACTATTTCACAGAATAGTGAGGACTACTAATGCACCATCTAGGACCATCACTCTGTTCCCCGACTAGTCCCCGCTACGTTCTCATTTCACAGAGAAACGGTGAAAAGAAAAGGGTGAGCTCAACTAGCCCGATAAGAAATATTATGACTAAGATAATGCGAATAAATTATCATTAGCCTTCAACAATGTTAAACCGATAAAATATAACAACATCAAGTTTAAGCTGCAATGAACAAGCAATCCATTAAAAGAGTCAAGTAGAGAATAAAATCTACTATCTTTTATGATTTAAAAGGTTTTTCATCACTTTTCCATTTGGGACTCGACAATAAATAATCCACATCATCGAATCACACCCCTTACTACTGACCAGGATATTCTTTAGTATCCGACCACAATTATCCACGCACTACGGGCCACAAATATTTGTGTATTCATTAATGGTCATGATCATGCCAACAATCGTCCATCAATGCACTACTGAGTAGATGAGGACTTTTACCACATCATTTTTAACATTACTACCATGATTACAATCGAATAATCCTCGGTCATAATCATACCAAGTCCATCTATGCACTACAGCCCACGATGACTTTCAAAAAATATAAATATGAGGATGATGACAATGATATAAGAATTCAATAAAACAATTTTAAGAATTAATTTGTCCAAGAACTAATAACGTCCAAATTGTCAACATGATCTTTGCTTTGTAGAGTAAAATTCAAGAATGCTCGTAAGAATATTTCCATAAAAGATCTTTGGATGAAGCGCAATTATCAAGGATATTCCACTAATTTCATGGAGTATAGAAGTCAAAACTTTAACCAACCGAGTATAATAAAGAATGGAATAACAAAAGAAATCACCATGTATGCGGTGCTTGCAGATGTAGGCAGTTATTCCAATGAATACTAAATAACGGAACCGTGTCGGTGAAATTACGCACCGGCGGGATGTTCCAACGAGAATAATAAAGAATGGAATAACAACAGAAATCACCATGCATGCGGTGCTTGCGATAGATGAGTTATTCCAATGAGAATACTAATAAGGATTTTAATCGGTCCCACAGAAACGCACAAACATGATATTTCAATGAATAATAATAAAGATTTTAACCGTCCCATAAAACACACAGATACATGATATTCCAATGAGAATAATAAAGAGGCGGAATCGGTCCTACGTAAAACACACGAGCAGGATATTCCAAATGTAATAGTAAAGACGGAATAATAGAAGAATTTTACCATGTATGCGGTATTGTGATAAACAAAGTTATTCCAACAGAATAATAAGAATGGAATAACAGAAGAATTTCACCAAGTATAGGGTATCCCGCGTATACATGTTATTCCAACAGAATAATAAAGAATGGAATAACAGAAGTTCTCTTCATGAATATAAAAGAAGTAATACTCCTTACGAGTACAACAAATAATATTCCTTACCTTAAGAAGAAGAGTACTGGATATCACTATAAGAAAAAGACCTATCAGCGACCAAATATATCATTGATCGATATCCCGGTCACGATAGTCTTAATCATGACCGAATATCGTCGACGATATAATATTCCGTCATTACTTTATATCCGCTGACCGATTATGCGATCACGATGATCGGTCGCCATAACAAATTTCCCACCCAAAATTGGTAGGAAATGTTGGCGCGTAGTTTTTTTTTGCGACCACTTATAATCAGCGACCGCATGCGGTCGCTGATAAGTCCATGTCATTAAAAATCAGCGACCGCATGCCGTCGCTGATGGCGGTCGCTGATCCTTTTAATCTAACAGTCTTTCGCTCGACAGTAGCTCAGAATCAGAAAGAAAAAAAAGAAGAGGGAGACCGAATAGGGAGACGAGGAAGAAGGGGGGAAAGAGGGAGAAGAAGAAATCTTGTTGCTGTCGCGCGATTGGGTTGGCTTTCTCCTTCAATTGGTGTTAGGTACCAAATTATATAACAAATATTTGATATATATATATATATATATGTGTGTGTGTGTGTGTGTGTGTGTTATGTTATGTTTGAATATTTGGGTTTTTCTTCTTCTTTTCGGCTACTGTAGCTTGTGGGTTTCGATTGAATGCGATTATTTGTTAATTTATGTGGTTCAAATGTTTGATTGAATGTATTAGTCTCCAATGTTAGTATAATGGGTTAGTCTCTAATGTTAATATTTTTTGTATAATGTTGGTATTTGTGTTTGGCACTTGAAATTATTTTGTATAATGTTAGTCTCTAATGTTAATATTTTTTTGTATAATGTTAGTTTAATGGGTTAGTCTCTAATGTTAATATTTTTTGTATAATGTTGGTATTTGTGGTTTATGAGTTGGTATTTGTGTTTGGCACTTGGAATTATTTTGTATAATGTTAGTCTCTAATGTTAATATTTTTTTGTATAATGTTTGTTTAATGGGTTAGTCTCTAATGTTAATATTTTTTGTATAATGTTGGTATTTGTGGTTTATGAGTTGGTATTTGTGTTTGGCACTTGGAATTATTTTGTATAATGTTAGTCTCTAATGTTAATATTTTTTTGTATAATGTTAGTTTAATGAGTTATTCTCTAATGTTAATATTTTTTGTATAATGTTGGTATTTGTGGTTCACGAGTTGGTATTTGTGTTTGACACTTGGAATTATTATAGATTTCATACCTCTTCAGAGATATCTTTGTGGTCCAAATCTTGTTGGGTAGGGTAGGAGGATAATTGGGATTGACAAAATTTATGCTTAAGCATTTATTTCCCACCTAATGGCTTGTTGATTTCTAATGTACTGTATTTGGGTTATTCCTAGGTCACACGCTAGGGGTGAGTTGGTCTATATAATTGTGAGCGCAAGGACCAATGCTATATACTTTTAAAGAAGAGGAGATGATATCGAATTGAATTAGTTACACTTACATTAATAAATGTCAAACCACTAACATTGGAGTCTAAGGGTATTTTAGCGATTAGGAATCTCAGGGTATTGTTCAATGAAACTTTTGAATTGTTATCATTTCTGATATTATCATTATGTGTTCATTGTGATTGAGTTGAGTCTACTGCATTATAACGTTTTCCTCAATCTGATTTATGTGATGTAATTTGCAGTATAAAGAGGTTCTAGAAAAGGGGGCTTTCAAAAAAGTGTATACTCAACACGGTTAGCTTATCAACGAGACTCTACTTGATAAGTTTGTTTGCTCTATTTCTTCTTTTATTTTTAGTCAATTTGTATAGCCATCATATTATAGGTATTGATATTTATAGCAATTATTTGATGTAATAATATTTATAATGGAAGGCTTGGGGACTGTTAGTATAATTTAGTACTTAATCATGCCTAAAGTACCTTGTATGAACCGCTTTTGGATGTGAATAAGTTAGTTAAGCGATCTGAAGCATGATAATGGATATAGGGTAATTTTATTATCATGATTTTAAAATTGTTTGAATGCCTAAAGGTTTCTTTTTTCCTACATGTGGATTGTTTATGAAATTATAGTCAAATCTATGCCTATATGAGAACTATTATATCAAATTTTTGCAACTAAAGTTTTAAGACAGTATGGAGTCCCTATATTGTCTACACATATCATTTAAAAGGTGTTCCTTAACTTAGTTATGGTCACATGTTGTGTATTGACCAAATTTCATGTTTAAAAGCCATGAAAAGTAAGCTTTAAGTGGCAACTAAGACTTAAGTATAGAATTCTCATACTTGGACCATGTGGGCAAGTTTCAATAGTCATAATATGACATAAGTAAGCTACACAAGCTAAAGAAACCAAGCCTAAACTGTTTTGAGCATTAAACTTGTGAAAAGTCACATTTTAAGTCCAAAAGTGGACTATTTTGGGTGACCTTTAGTGCCTGATCTTATAAGACTATAATGAACTCATATAAAATTGCTAACTCATGCTTGTGATGATTCCTAATTATTGCAATGACCAAAGCTACTAAGAAAATCAAGTTAGGATCTATTAAGGGGATGTTGGAGCTGATGGGCTGGGCTTGGCACCGCGAGGCCACACGAGGCCACACACCAAGCTTAGCCAAGCCTCACGAGGCCAAGCCAAGCTTAGTTGTTAGCATGGTAAGCTATTAGAGAACATTAAGCCAAAATAAGCGATCTTAGGAACCATTAGTGCAACAGAGAAGGTAACTAGATTGACTTGGTCAATAAAGAGACTATTTTGGCTATAACAGAAAAACAAGGGTATTTAACACTTATGTATACAAGAATAAAACTACAAAAGTATGCTCTCAAGTCATATGCTTACAAGTATGCTTAAATGTCATTCATATGCTTACAAGTATGCTCAAGTCATATGATTACAAGTATGCTCAAGTCATATGCTTACAAGTATTCTTAAGTTATATGCTTAGAAGTATTCTTAAATGTTAATCATATGCATGCTTACAAGTATGCTCAAGTCATATGGTTACAAGTATGCTCAAGTCATATGTTAACATTTATAATGTTGTCTGTAGTAGGTACCGTGGAATCATGGACCTCTATTCAGACCGTAGTTGCAGTTATGTTTATGTATCTTTCACTTATGATAATCGTAGTTAACTATTTCATACAATTAATTGTCATTCATAATTTCATACTAACATCCTAATTTTTTTATTTATAGATGTCTTCTGAACCTGCAGCACGAAAGCGCGGGTTGGGTCGGGGCCCTAATCATGTGCCGAAGGCCCCGGCTAATCCGGATGATCGCATTCTTATACAGATCCGTCCTCCTCCAGAAAGCACGTAAGTTAAACATCGTGTATATATAAGGGTTAATATTTTCATTGTTATAAATATATTTTAATGTAAATTACTGTATATTGTAGTGATTTTCAAGATAGTAAAATTGTGAAGTGCATTTCACAATTATGCTTCTGTAATCGCCTCACGGTGATTACATAAATGAGCACACCTCTAAGCCATAAGGATCTGATTTAATTTGAATTTCGGTATGTTTTTATTAATTATGATGATTATATTAATATAATATTCAAAGGATAATTTTAGTAATGTTATTATTGTTATTTTATTTGCGAGAAAAGGTATAGATGGGAGGACGCTCGAGCTTCTTGATTCGGACATTATTCAGCGTAAGTCATGGTCCGTACCAAGGATAACTTAAATAAAGAACGACAAAAAGCCATTCACAATGCCGAGATCGACCATCCGGCTGTGGGAGAAGATTATATGCCTGAGCATAGCCCACAGGTGGTGCACCCATCCATATGGGTTTGAGATGTGTGCCCAATGGAGAGCCGAGAGTCGGGTGAAAAGATGAAAGACCGCCACTCAACAGAGCCTCGGGTGTGTCCAAAGGCGAAAAGGCTAAAAAGGAACATACAAGGGCGGCGATATTTCACGATTGCAACATATCAACGCTGCCGGTAATGATTTACAAGTTTTAATATGTTTTCAACCATGAATTGTAGAAAATATATCCCATTTTACTTAGTAATATTGTGTTATTTTTGTATAGGAGTCTCGGTCTCAAGGTCACCTATCCATTGGTTGGATGTGTATGCGTACCACCGTGATGGTTCCGCTTTGAGGCTATCCAGATAGCGATAATAAATTTTAACAACTTGATCTTTAATTAATGCTTACAAAATTAATTTATTTTTAACTATTTAATTGTTAACATGATGACATGCGAGGACACTTATAAGCGTTTATTGAATGAGCGCTATCCTCAAGGCACTCCACGTCCGTCTCATCGATCAAGAGTTGTGGGAGAGGCGTCATTGTGAAGAAGAACTACGTTAAAGGCCAAGGACAACGGCGACGCCCATCCTTCAAAGGCTCATCTTTCGCTCTTCTACCCCATCTACATATCATCTAACCATCCAAATTCTCATACTACTCAAATTTGACCGTGTGTGAGAGCTATATGTCAAGATCGGGATCTTCTCAAGATATCTTTGGCGGACATCCTGGGGCTCTGAGTCTTTGAGGAGTTAGTTTGAAGCGATGGCGGCGGCAAGCAGCAGCAAAGATCACAACACCACGGGGATGGCGACGGGTATAAAATCAATTTGTTGTATATTGTCGTAATATACCAATATTAACATAGTTAGTAAATATTTATAACTTGTTTTATTATTTTGTTAATATTACAGGGTGATCAAGGAGGCGGTGATGCTTGATTAGTACCTGCTTTAGATTAGTTTTATAGTTATAATATAAGTTTGTACTTGTTTCATTCTTAGGATGTTTGTATATTGTTACTTAAACAATTTTTAAAATGTTATTATATTTATTCAAAATCATATTGGTTTTGAATGGTTTATATTCTAGTTTAGTGTATGTGTTATATGATGGACGATGGATGTTTATATTGTTGTGTATGCTGTTATTGTGTATGTGTGTTGGGATAAAACAGGTACAGGTTTTTGGGATTTATGCAAAAACAGCAAGATTCTGTTATTTTATTTTTTAATATTAGCGACCGCATGCGGTCGCTGATTCCGGTCGCTGACACGTGAAACACGTCAGCTTTGGCCATGGCCCATGCTGACTCAGCTTAGCGACCGGATTTGCCATTTCGGTCGCTGATATCGGTCGCTACTAATCGGTCGCTAATAGTGGTCGCTGATGTGCATTTTAGCGACCAGATTTTGTGCGACGCCTTTTAGCGACCGCAAATCTGTCATAGATAGATATCAATGACCACGAAGTGTCATCGATAAAGCGGTCCCTGATAAGCTTTTTTGTTGTAGTGTATATGAGTAGTGAAGTAGCAGAATACTTTTCTTCTTTCTCTCTATTGTTTATCTCTCTAGAGTTTCAGTGAATTCGTAAGAAATAATGAAGGAATGAGCTTCTATTTATAAAAAATGGACCAGCATAGTAACTAACTCATGAACGGTCCAGATTGATTTACTTTAATCGATGGTCCATATTTAAAGTAAAATCTTTTAAATAAAATATAATATATTCTATTTATAATATAATAAAATGAATAACTTTATAAAAGATTTTACTATGCTAACACTATGCAGTAATTTATATCAAACACTATGCATAATAAAATATAATATATTCTAATTATTGTCTAATAAAAATGTATAACTTTATAAAAGTATTACATTTTATATAAAAAAATTTTACTATGCAAAAAACTATGAAGATACTATGCAACACTATGCATAATAGAATATAATATATTCTATTTATAGAATAACTTTATAAAAGTATTCTGTTTTATATAAAAAGCTTTTCTGTATTATTACATTAATAAGACCAACAAAACTGAGTGACTTATCACGTAAGCATCAATAATTAATACCGTGTGCTACTATGCAACCACGCGTATTACTATACTTTTAACACCAGGTGTTTCAACAGTTAACGGTAAAACTTTCGCCGTTATTTTCATAAAATATTTTTGTCGTTTTCTCAATCCGACAATAATTTCGTTGTGGGGTCCACCAATGATTGTACCGTCGTACGGATATTCTCCGACAAAAAGAATATTCCCCGACCAATCGAATATTATACAACAACTTGCATACTTTTCAAAATTTATAAATACTACCCACAACTATAACACACACCATAATATTAAAAAATTATTTCGAGAAAATTAAATATTTATTCATAAAATTTGGGGTCTCAAAATCTCCCCTCCATATGAAATTTCGCCCTCAAAATTTACGTACGTACCTGGTATGCCGAACATGTGAGGATACCTTGACTTCACTTCAAATTTTAACTCTTGAGGTATAACCTTTGAGTGTTGAATACGATCCTTCTTATCCAAGATTTTAACATGTATCTCCTCATACGTTAAATCTTCTGCTGTATCGTTTAGTTCTAATTTAATAATGTGGTTCAGGTCGTCCACATATTTACGTAACATCGATAAGAAAAAAAAATGTTCTGAACACGCAACATACTTGGCGGTAAAACGAGTCTATAGGCCACAGTTCCTACTTAATTGGGATTTCAAATGGGCCAATTAAATCGAGGGTTAAGATTTCCTCTCTTCGTAGAATCTTGCTTCTAGAATAATGCCCTCTTGAACCTTCATCTTCACATTCATCAGCTCCGGGTGTGTAGCTTGAGCGGCTTTAACTTTATCGATTAAAGTCGATTCTACTCGTATATTCGTTATCTTCACGTGGATTCGTATATTCGCACTTGTAACCGCATACGATCTTCTACTCAACGCGTTAGCTACCATATTCGATTTTCCTACGATGGTATTGCATGGTACGATCGTAATCTTCAATAGCTCGAGCCAACGTCTTTAGCGCATGTTACATTCATTTTAGTTGAAGAAATATTTGAGGGTTTAAGAAATGGGTTTTGTACCGGGGTCAATACAAAATTCGATTTTATGCTCTAGGGGTAGGCTAAGAAGTCTTCAAGAATACGCCAGGAAATTTATTTACAATAGAAATATCATTCAAACTGTGACCCTTATCCAAGACTTGGATAGTACGTCACATTGATACCTATCAACTTGCCATCGTCATTCACGACATCGCCTACATAAAGTCTGGCTTTGGGGCATACCACACAAGAAAGTAAACAACGAAAGGACCGGGACTCTTTACTTATGGCTTGATATGACAATGATTGACTTTAGTGGTTTGGTTTCTTGAATTCGCATAACAGGTTGGTTAGGAATATGAAAGCTAATAATCTTACGAAAAGCATGATGAGTAGTTAACCAATCGATTCCTAAAATCGCATCAAAGGCAAGTATTTTCAAAGAGACAAGATCAACACGTAACGTGAAAGTGTTGATTTGAACAAGATTTATAAATAGTGGAGGTAACAAAGGTTTCTCTGAACTGAGTTTAAACAGATATATCAAAGTCTAACTTCTCCGGAGTTAACTTCAAACATTGAACACAAACTAGTGAAATAAAAGAGTAAGTAGAACCAGATCTAACACGGTATAGACTTCATGAGAGTTTATGACTAACATACCCGTGATAATTTTATTCAGGTTCCTTGTCACGAAAAAAAAATGCTCTTTCTTAAACTACCGGCTTTAGCTTGTCTGGGACATCCTTTGGCATCACTATCCCAGCTGGACTTGACTTCATATGATAAAATCGAGCTAGGTGACCTTCTCTTCCGCAATTAAAACACGTTTTGGATTCTCACAGTCAGTTTGACGGATGTGTCCCTCTGTCGCATTTTTGAAACATACTGACCGGTGGTCGTTCTTCTTCCTTTGAAACGGGTGCTGGTGCCGACGTCTTTACGTCATTGTTGAACCTTCTCTTCTTGAAATGTCCATTCTTATTGTTTTGGCCATGATTACTACCGAAGTGGTTACCATTTCTGACATGTTGATTCCCTCCATGCTTATTATCATCGCTTTGATGACTATTATCACCGGTATTATCATTTTGTCGGCTGCTCTCTTTTGGTTTGGTTGTCTCATTATCGCGCTCCAATAACTGAGCCCTATTAACAACATCTGAATATAAACACAGTTTATGAGAGATAAGATATTAACGTATCTCAGGTTTCAAACCTCTTAGAAACATTCGCGTCATTCTCTCCTCATTATAAACCAAATGGGACGCAAATCGGGATAACTCGGCAAACTTGACTTCGTACTGCGACACGGTCATGTTGTTTTGCTCCAACTTGATAAATTCCACCTCCTTCATGTGACGAATGCTTTCGGGAAAGTACTTGTTATTGAACAGCTCTTGGAACTTCTCCCAAGACATCTTGAGTCGTCTATGTCTTTGGTACGCGTTTCTGATTCCCACCGTTGATCCGCTTCTTCACGCAATATAAAGGTGGCAAAGGGAACCTTTTTCTCCTCGGAGCATCCCAAGACATCAAATATCTTGGTGATCTGCTTTAACCACGTCTTTGCCTTAACTGGTTCTGGCTTTCCCAAAACTCCGGTGGTCCCAGCTCCTTGAATTGCTTAGCGGTGACCAACCGTGGGTTGCCATTGTTTCCTCCTGCATTATGAACAGGATCCGCCTTCACCTGATGTTGCATGAATTCTAAAAAGCTCTTAAACGTACCGTTGTTCGTCAATTGATCAGTGTTGTTGTTTACAGGAGGATTAACTCTATCCTGTTGCACATTATCCTGATTATTGATCTGTGGAGACTCAACAGTCTCCTGTGCCCCATTGCTTATCTCAACATTTTCAGATGCCATTTTCAAATACTGCCACAAAACAAGGGTTAATTAACATATCACATATTATCTTTATACTCTGACCGACTAATTAAATACCAAATAAACTTAGGTAGGTCATACTAGCGAAGAAATTCCCCGTCTCTCCTCTCCTAGTTCTATTCTCACATCCTAGCCAGGGATCATATCCCTAAGCTTTGATACCAACTGTGATGCCCTCAAAATAGGTATACATCACCCATCTTGAGTCGTCAAATACATGATACAAAATTCAAATACAAACTTAATTATACAATAGTCGTGTAAAATACGACAAAACATAGGCTGTGAGTTTTAATACAAATATTGTCCTCTAGAGAGTATACAAACTCAATGGAGACCTCATTACATTTATTATCACACTATTTCACAAAATAGTGAGGACTACTAATGCACCATCTAGGACCATCACTCTGTTCCCCGACTAGTCCCCGCTACGTTCTCATTTCCTGAAGAGAACAGTGAAAGAAAGGGTGAGCTCAACTAGCCCGATGAAGAAATATTATGACTAAGATAATGCAGAATAAATTATCATTAGCCTTCAACAGTGTTAAACTGATAAAATATAACAACATCAAGTTTAACTGCAGCGGAACAAGCAATCCATTAAAAGAGTCAAGTAGAGAATAAAATCTACTATCTTTTATGATTTAAAAGGTTTTTCATCACTTTTATCGCTGGGACTCAGCTTAATAAATAATCCACATCATCGAATCACCCATGTACTACGGCCAAGGATATTCTTTAGTATCACGACCACAATTATCCACGCACTACGGGCCACAAATATTTGTGTATTCATTAATGGTCATGATCATGCCAACAACTGTCCATCAATGCACTACGAGCCAATGAGGACTTTTACCACATCATTTTTAACATTACGGTCATGATTACACCGAATAATCCCTGGTCATAATCATACCAAGTCCATCTATGCACTACAGGCCACAGATGACTTTCAAAAAATATAAATATGAGGATGATGACAATGATATAAGAATTCAATAAAACAATTTTAAGAATTAATTTGTCCAAGAACTAATAACGTCCAAATTGTCAACATGATACTGCTTTGTAGAGTAAAATTCAAGAATGCTCAGAAGAATATTTCCATAAAAGATCTTTGGATGAAGCGCAATTATCAAGGATATTCCACTAATTTCATGGAGTATAGAAGTCAAAACTTTAACCAACCGAGTATAATAAAGAATGGAATAACAAAAGAAATCACCATGCATGCGGTATTGCGCATGAGGCAGTTATTCCAATGAATACTAAATAACGGAACCGGTCAAAGTAAATTACACCAAGCGGGATGTTCCAAATGAATAATAAAGAATGGAATAACAACAGAAATCACCATGCATGCGGTATCAGATGACGTGTTATTCCAACGAGAATACTAATAAGGGCGGAATCGGTCCGCGTAAAAGCGCACAAACATGATATTTCAACAGAATAATAATAAAGATTTTAACCATGTCCCAAGTAAAACACACGAACATGATATTCCAATGTAATAATAAAGATTTTAATCGGTCCGTAAAAAAAACACACCATGCGAGGATATTCCAAATGTAATAGTAAAGACGGAATAATAGAAGAATTTTACCATGTATGCAGATTAGATAAACAAAGTTATTCCAACGTAGAATAATAAGAATGGAATAATGTAAGAATTTCACCAAGTATAGGGTATCCACAGATACATGTTATTCCAATGAAATAATAAAGAATGGAATAATGAAGTTCTCTTCATGAATATAAAAGAAGTAATACTCCTTACGAGTACAACAAATAATATTCCCTACCTTAAGAAGAAGAGTACTGGATATATGAGTAGTGAAGTAGCATAATACATTTCTTCTTTCTCTCTATAGTTTATCTCTCTAGAGTTTCAGTGAATTCGTAAAAAATAATGAAGGAATGAGCTTCTATTTATAAAAAAATGGACTGCATAGTAACTAACTCATGAACGGTCCAGATTGATTAACTTTAATCTGACGGTCCATATTTAAAGTAAAATCTTTTAAATAAAATATAATATATTTTATTTATAATATAATAAAATGAATAACTTTATAAAAGATTTTACTATGCTAACACTATGCAGGCACTATGCAAACACTATGCATAATAAAATATAATATATTCTAATTATTGTCTAATAAAATGTATAACTTTATAAAAGTATTACATTTTATATAAAAAAGATTTTACTATGCAAAATACTATGCGCACACTATGCAACACTATGCATAATAGAATATAATATATTATATTTATAGAATAACTTTATAAAAGTATTCTGTTTTATATAAAAAGCTTTTCTGTATTATTACATTAATAATACCAACAAAACTGAGTGACTTATCACGTAAGCATCAATAATTAATACTGGTAGCTACTACTGCAAACCACGCGTATTCATCATGACTTTTTTTAACGGGTGTTTCAACAGTTAACGGTAAAACATCCGCCGTTATTTTCATAAAATATTTTTGTCGTTTTCTCAATCCAACAATAATTCCGTTGTGGGGTCTACCAATGATTGTACCGTCGTACGGATATTCTCCGTCAAAAAAAATATTCCCCGACCAATCAAATATTATACAACAACTTGCATACTTTTTAAAATTTATAAATACTACCCACAACTATAACACACACCATAATATTAAAAAATTATTTCGAGAAAATTAAATATTTATTCATAAAATTTGGGGTCTCACAACTACGGCCAATGATATTCGTTAGTATCACATCTATGAATTATCCATGCACTACGGGCCAAGGATATTTATTAGTATCACGACCACGAATTATCCATTCACTACGGGCCAAGGATATTCGTGTTTTCACCAATGGTCATGATCATGCTAAACAACAATTCATCTTTGCACCCTTGGCCGAAGAGAACACATGGTTATGATTATACCAACATATGTCCATCAATGCACTACGGGCCAATGAGGACTTTTACCACATCATTTGTAACATTACGGTCATGATTATACCGAATAATCCCTGGTCATAATCGTACCAATCAACAGTCCATCTATGCACGTAAGCCACATATGACTTTCTTTATAATATAAGCATAATGATGATGACAATGATATAAGCATTGATCAAACGAAATCAAGGATAAATATTAAAGACATTAAATTTATCCAGAGTTTAAAAATATCCAAATTGTCAACATGATATTGCTTTATGGAGTAAAATTCAAGAATAATATTCATGTATCAAAAATAATTTTGACAGAAAAGAAATATATATTTCGAGTGAATAGTACCCCGTGAATAGTATCCTATGAATAGTACTTCAGGAATAGTACCTCGTGAATAGTATCCCCAGCATGAAAAGTGCTCCAAATACCCGAGTGAATAATATTCGAGTGAATAGTAACTGGGTGAATAGTAACCCATGAATAGTAACTCGTGAATAGTACTCTGACATGAAAAGTGCCCCGAATACCCGAGTGAATAATATTTGAGTGAATAGTAATCGGGTGATTAGTAACACGTAAATAGTAACTCATGAATAGTAACCCGTGAATAGTATTCCAGCGTGAAAAGATCAATAATTATCAAGAAAGCTCAGAATAATATTTCCATGAAAAGATACTAGATGAAGCGCAAATATCAAGGATATTATACTAATTTCACGAAGTATAGAAGCAATACTTCAACAAAAATGAGTGTAGAAGTAGGAATACGAAACAAAATAATATTACTTACATACTATAGAGTATGGAAGAAAATATTATTTCATATGAATATTGAATGAAGAGAATATCCATACGAATACGAAAAATAATATCTCTTCTGAATATGAAATAAATAATACCTCTTACAAATAAGAAATAAATAAATTCCCTTACGAATATTGAACGAAATAATATTCATACGAATACGAAAAATAATATCTCTTCTGAATATGAAAATAATACCCCTTACCTCAGAAGAAGACTAGATACTGGAATAGTGAAGTAACAGACTTCACTTCTTCTTTCTCTCTATAACTTCTCACTCTATAACTTTTCTCTCTATAATTGTTCTTGTGAGTCTTAGTGAATTGGTGAGAATGGAAGAAGAATGAGCTTCTATTTATAGAAAAATATAGTTTTGATAATTGCACGCTTTGGGGCTCGAAATATTACAGTATAATACCTTCATCTTTTCCTCTATTTTTAATTTAGTTCTACAAGTATTATCAAACTTGCATCACCTCCCCTAATAGTACATCATGTGAATCAATAGTTCAATCATGTGAATCAATAGTTCTATACATGTGAAAAAAATAATTACAGTATAGTACCTTCATCTATACCTCTATTTTTAATTTAGTCATGCAAGTATTATCAATCTTGCACCACCTCCCCTAATAGTACATGCATGTGAATCAATAGTACATACATGTGAACAAATAGTTATAAGCATGTGAATTAATCGCAATTAATTGCTCATTTATCCGATTAATTACCCAATTGGTCAATATAACCTTATCGAAATAAATGTCGATTTTCACTAACACTAATAATCCCAACACAATGAAAATATCAATTTTATCTTTAATCAACACAAACTTATTCATCATTAATATTATAACTCACAATATTTAACAACTAGATCATTCCCAGGAAAGGGGGCTTTCCGATAAGGATTTCTCCCTATTGGCGCGTAATTAGGTGACCAAACCTCTCCTCGACAGAACTTTCTAGACATCATCAATATTGAAAATAATAATATGAATAACGTCATCTCAATTATTGATTTAAAAAAATATTATGCAAATGATACTGTGACAATAATTGAATCAATAATATGAGAGATATTATGCAGCAATTACTATAGTAATAATTGAGTATAACTGAGTGACTTCTCACGTAAGCATCAATAATCAATATCTTGTGCTACTATGCAACCACGCGTATTACTATTCTTTTACCACCGGGTATTTCAACAGTTTAACAGTAAAACTTTCGCCGTTATTTTTATAAAAAATAATTTTGTCGTTTTCTAACTCTGAAAGTTATTCCGGTGTGGAGTCCACTAATGACGGTGTCTTCATACGGATATTCCCTGACAAAAAGAATATTCCCCAATGAAACGAATATTTTATATCAACTTTCTTACTTTGCAAAATTTTCAAATATCACCCTTAACCTTTTATCAATTTAACCATTTACTAAATAGAATAACAATTATCAGAAAATTGAATTCTTTTATTTCGTAAAATTCGGGGTCTTACATTGGGCATCGAAACAATATGCAACCAAAGAAATAGATCTCATAGATATTAGGAACACGTTACAACTTACAGAACTCGATTCCGATATCCGGAGGCTGAGTTATCGGCCTATTTGCCTAAGTTTGTTAAAACATAGACTAATAGTTGAAAAAGAGACCAAAACCCGCCTAAGGTCACGAAAGACACAAAATCATAGACATATCACCTCATAGATATTAGGCACACGTTACAATTTACGGAACTCGATTCTGATAGTCGGAGCTGAGTTATCAGACTGTTTGCCTAACTTGTTAAAATTAGAACAATAGTCGAAAAAGAGTCCAAAATTTGCCTCAGGTGTTGAAACGACAAGCAACCATACATAGAACCTCATAGATATTAAGCATATGTTAAAACTTACGGTACTCGATTCCGATATCTGGAGGCTGAGTTAGTAGCCTGTTTGCCTACCTTGTTAAAACTTAGAACAATAGTCGAAAAAGAGACCAAAAACCGCCTCAAGCGTCGAAATAACACGCAATCATAAACATAGCACCTCATAGATATTAAGTACATGTTAAAACTTATAGGACTCAATTCCGATATCCAGATGCCTAGTTAACAGCCCATTTGCCTAACTTGTTAAAACATAGAATAATAGTAAAAACAGACCAAAACTCGCCTCAAGTGTCAAAATGATACGCAACCATAAACATAGCACCTCATAGATATTAGGCACACATTATAACTTACAGGACTCGATTCTGATATTTGGAGGCCGAGTTAATAGGCTGTTTGCCTAACTTGTTAAAACTTAGAATAATAGTAAAAAAGAGAGACCAAAACCCGGCTCGGGTGTCGAAACAACACGCAACCATAGACATAACTCCTCATAGATATTAAACACACATTACAAGTTATGGGACTCAATTTCGATATCCAGAGGCCGAGTTATCAGCTCGTTTGCCTAACTTACTTAACTTGAAGAACACAAACTAAAATTATTTAACTATGCTCTCTTTTCGACTTTGTTACTAATATTTTAATTTTGTAGCGTCTTTTTGATGAGCCTCGTGGGGGTGGAGTCAGTGGCACATGCGATGACCATGGAGAAGATGGTGAGGACCGTGGAGTTGACGTTGATAATGCTATGGAGGGTGAGACTGACGGTGATATGATAGATAACGACGATGATGATACTGGTATTTCTAATCTGGGGATGTAGTTAGTTTATGTTTATATTTTAACTTTCATGTATGTTTATACAATTTTTTTGGTTGTACAGACTAGAGTTTTGTATCTAGTTAGGTTGATGATTTATGTATCTAACTAAATTGATGAAAGCTTCATGATGATTACATTTTGTATCTACTAACATCGTACGACCTTTATCTATCTATATATTTGATGGTTGATATCAAAAGATTTGATTGTTATTGATATACGTTAATGAAGAATTATTTGTTTTTCTTTAGTTTATAACAGGTTGTTTGTGTTGTAGGACATGGCTTCGGAAGGTCAAAACATGAAAAATGGAGGTTTGATGATAGTATGGCTACTCCGAATTTTGTTGAGATTGATATTCATCTTCACCAAGGTAGCGTATGGACATATATTTAGAGAGGAACCTCCATCTATCAAGACTCCAGCTAACATGTATCTGGAGGACAAGACCGCAAAGTGTAACGGCTTAAATGATGGCCGGTCCCTTCTAAGCAGATGTCATCATCAGTGAAGGATATCACATTGTTGTTGAAAATGTGATCAACCAGATGTTAAAATTTTTCCGTATCAACTGATGTCGGTAGATAGGCTTCTTCTAAAACCTTCAACAAGACCCTCCGGTGATTCTTGGAAGTTAGGACCAAGTCCAAAATTGATATTTGTTGTGGAGCTTCTTTTAAGCTTAAAACCACCGTGGCTTCGTTATGACCCATAGTGCAGAGGAATTTTTCAATTTTCTCCATGGGTATTTTCCCCTTTGATTTGGTGGTGGACTTCATCACCCGTGGGGGAAGATACAGTGGATTTTCCTTCGACACTGTAGCAGTTGTATGTGAGGTGGATCCTTTACCTTCTCCATAATTCCACGGAACTTTGCTCAAGCTAACAATGGAATATTGTGCTCTGCACGACAAGTTGATTGGCTCGGGAGCGGCCACTTTTAAAGGATTGTTGCTTCCCTTAAGTTGAATTATTGGCGTTGTGAGTAATGTGTTAATCCCATCAGTTTCACTGGATATGACTACTACCACACTCTTCCACTTAGTAGGACCTGAATTCTCACTTGCACGTAACACAGTATCGTCGTCCGCTAGGCGCAGGACACCACTGTCGATTAGATTTTGAATAAGGTGGATGAGTGCCCAGCATTCTTCTGTGCTGTGATCGCGAGACTGGGAGTGATATTGACATACTCCATCAGAGTTGTACCGCCCTAAACGTGGGTTGATTGGAGGTATAAGGGAACTGATCCTTCCTTCATTGATTAATATATGAAGGATTTCCTCCATAGGTTGGCCCAAATAGGTGAATTCCCTTTTGTTGGCAAAATCTCGACGGGCCTTGGCATTTGCTCTCTTTATCACTTTGTCTTCCATCATTTCATTTTTTAAAAGTGACGAGGGCATATTCATGACAAGAGGTAGGAGACTGGCATGCTCCTGGCTGATTAACTGACGTGTCACTTGATGCTAATAAGTCACCAGTTCGGCTAATTGCTCAATCTACTTGCCTAAAGCTTTTATCTTTCGTTCCATTGTGAACTGGAACTTGGCATAATCCCATTTGTCATCACCATCTTTGAGGGTCTGGGAGGATTCACAGCTGAAATTGGAATTCTGTCTACTACTTCAATTTATCATGTTGACCTCTTCTTCTTTGTGTTGAGGAAGAGGGTTGTCTTTCACATGAGGCTGATCTGGTTTGGTGACCACGATCTCCCCGTTGTCTATCAGGTCCTGGATCTTGTGTTTTAAGGCCCAACAATCCTGAGTATCATGTCTAGGTGCCCTGGCATGATAAGCACATTTCCGAGCAGCATTGAAACCCCGTCCATTAGGGCTGGCCGGTGGAAGAAGATGTGTAATTTTCTTCTATGTTGTCAAAAGAGTTAGAATGTTCTCGAGGGTATCCCCTAAGGGTTTAAACACTCGAGGGCATTTGACTTCTCCACCTTTTGGTATTGGAGGGTTCACAGACTGTGCTTGAAAGGGAGTGTAGTTTCTCCTTTGAATAGGCATGTTTTAATTGCCCTTTTGACCCTGTAGTATCAGGGAAACATCTTCCTCTTTCTTTTTATGGACCCTCCGGGGGTTGTTTCCATAATTTTCGGATTGGATGTGATCAGCAACAGCTTTAAGAGCAGCTAGGTCTTGAATCTTTCCGGACTTCAATCCCATCTCAGCCATCTCCCCATGTTTGACCATTTCAGAAAATGGTTTGCCGATGCCGGCTAAAACTCTCTCATAGAACGGAGCTTCTTGTATGTCTATGAAAGTCATGACCATCTCTGATTCTGTTATGGAAGGGCTAACTTGGGCAGCCAGGCGTCTCCACCTTTGAGCATACTCTTTGAAAGACTCGTTAGACTATTTCTTGATCTTGGTAATTTGATACCGATTAGGAGCCATCTGAGTTTGAAAGCTGTATTGAGTGAGGAAAGCATGTGCTAGCTCTTCCCAGCTATGGATCTTCGAATTGTCTAATCTTGTGTACCACGAACGGGCTTCTCCAGTTAGACTCTTTTGGAACAATTGCATTCTGAGCTTTTCGTCCTCTGCATAAGATCCAAGTTCTCCAATAAACACCTTTAAATGTGTGTAAGGATCTCCTAACCCGTCATATTTTTCAAAGTCAGGAGTTTAAAATTTTTCTGGATAATGAACACCAGGAAAAATACACAGATCAGCATATGAAACACTTCCGCGTGTTCCAATTCCTTTGATAGCACGAAGGGTCTCTTCCATTTGGAGGACTTTCTTTTTAATGTCACCAGTGTCTGGATCTCCAGTGGGATGGGCAGCATCATGAGTCTTGTTGGTTGGATCCAACTGCAGTTCAGGTATTGTAATGACCTGGGTTCCTCCTTGTGTGGAGGATTCAGCATGTACGGGTATTTTCCGACCCTGAGTAGACTGGTGTAATTCTTTGAGTAGAACAACAAAATCTGTAATTTGTTTGCTTAATCCGTCGAATTCTTTGCGAGACACTGGATTAAGTTTAGTCTGGTCGATTGATCATGTGTTGCTACGTGTTGCTCCATGGAAAGGAGTTGCAAGATTTGAAAAGAGAGGAAAGCTCAATCCTCAATTCATTGGCCCATTTTTAATCCTCGATCGAGTAGAAACTGTGGCCTATAAACTTGCGTTACCGCCAAGTATGTCTCGTGTTCATAACGTTTTTCACATATCCATGTTACGTAAATATGTGAAAGACCCAAACCATATTATTGAGTTAGAACCGAACGAAATAGAGGAAGATTTAACGTATGAAGAGGTTCCTGTTAAAATCTTGGATAAGAAGGAACATATTCTACGCTCCAAGGTTATACCTCAAGTAAGTTTTGTGCAGAAACCACGATGTTGAGGAAATGACCTGGGAGTTAGAATTTGAAATGAAACCAAAGTATCCTCACCTCTTCGACATACCAGGTACACACCCTAATTTCGAGGACAAAATTTCATAAGAAGGGGAGGTTGTAAGACCCCAACTTTTTGAATAAAGATTAAATTTTCTCGAAATATATTTTTGAATATTATGGTGTGGATTTGATATAATGTTATAGTTGTGGGTAATATTTACAAATTTTGCAAAGTACGCAAGTTGTTATATAATATTCGATTGGTCAGGGAATATTCATTTTAACGAGGAATATCGTCTGATAATGGCACAATCATTGGTGGACCCCATAACGGAATTATTGTCGAATTGAGAAAACGACAAAAATACTTTATGAAAATAACGGCGGAAGTTTTACCGTTAACTGTTGAACTACCCGTAGTAAAAAAACTGATGTCTACGCGTGGTTGTATAGTAGCACACAAGTATTGATTATTGATGCTTACGTGAGAAGTCAATCGCTTATACTCAATTATTGCTATAGTAATTGCTTTGATCATATCTCTCGTATTATTGATTCGATTATTGTCATAGTATCATCTCGCATAATATGTTATTTTATTAAATCAATAATTGAGACGACAAAGTTATTCATATTATTAAATTGCAATATTTACAATGTCTAGAAGTTACATCGAGGAGAGGTTTGGTCACCTAATTGCGGCGCAATAAGGAGAAATCCTTATTGGAAAGCCCCTCTTTCTCGGAAATCGACCGGTTGATAAATATTGTGAGTTATAATATTAATGATGAATGTTATTAAAATTGAAGTTGTGTTCGGAGTTGAATTTGGTGACGCGGACATGATATTTGAGTCCGGAACGATGAAATTAGTAAAAATAGTCTATAAACACAAAATTTTCTTGAATTCACTATTTGGTCAAAAAGTCAACAGTTGACTTTTTTGGGAAAAGTCAAACTTCGAAATTTCAAAACTTATATGTTTGATAAAAATGGTTTCATTGTATTGAAATTATTTGTGTTAATGAAAATCGACAATTATTTCGATAATAATTGATGTCTAGAGGTTATATTGACCAATCGGGTATTTAACCAGATAAATGAGCAATTGATTGCTATTATTTCACATGATTATAACTATTTATTCACATGTGTATACTATTGTTTCACATTCTTGTTACTATTAGGGGAGTTGGTGCAAGATTGATAATACTTGCATGACTAAGTTAAAAATGGAGGTATAGATGGAGGTATTATACTGTCATTCGTATTTTCACATGTCTAGAACTATTGATTCACATAATTTACTATTGAATCATATTATTTACTATTAGGGGAGGTGGTGCAAGTTTGATAATACTTCCATGACTAAATTATAAATAATGGAAAAGTTGGAGGTATTGTACTGAAACTTTTTGAGCCCCAAAATGTGCAATTATCGAAACTATATTTTTCTATAAATAGAAGCTCATTCTTCCTTCATTTCTCACCGATTCACAAAAGCTTTAGAGCGATTTTTATAGGGAGAAATTATAGAAAGAAGAAGAGAAGTCTGCTACCTCACTATTCCAGTATCCAGTTTTTCTAAAGGTAGGGAGTATTATTTCTTTCTTATTTATGAAGAGAACTTTTGTTATTCCATTCTTTATTATTCTGTTGGAATAACCTGTATACGCGGGCTACCCTATACTTGGTGAAATTCTTTTGTTGTTCCATTCTTTATCATTCCGTTGGAACATCCTCGCTTTTAAGGTTCTCTGGCCGGACTGGTTCCGCTCTTTATTATTCTGTTAGAATATCCTGTTTGTGCGTTTTTACGTCGGACTGATTCCGCCTTTATTATTACATTGGAATATCCTCGTGCAGACGTTTCTCGCCGGACTGATTCCGTCTTTATTATTACATTGAATATCACATGCATGCGCTTTATGCTGGACCGATTAAAATCTTTATTATTACATTGGAATATCCTGTCAAGGTCGCGTTTCGTCGGACTGATTCCATTATTTATTATTCATTGGAATAACTTTGCGTGTGCGGTCTATCGCATGCTGGTGATTTCTTTTGTTATTCCATTCCTTATTATACTCGGTTGGTTAAAGTTTTGACTTCTATACTCCATGAAATTAGTGGAATATTCTTGATATTTGCGCTTCATCCAAAGATCTTTTCATGGAAATATTCTTCGAGCATTCTTGAATTTTACTCTACAAAGCAGTATCATGTTGACAATTTGGACGTTATTAGATCCTGGATAAAATAATTCTTGAACTTGTTTTATTGAATTCTTATATCATTGTCATCATCCTCATGTTTATATTTTGTTGAAAGTCATCTGTGGCCTATAGTGCATAGATGGACTTGGTATGATTATGACCAGGGATTATGTGGTGTAATCATGACCGTAATGTTATAAATGATGTGGTAAAAGTCCTCATTGGCCGTAGTGCATTGATGGACAGTTGTTGGAATGATCATGACCATTATTGAATACACAAATATTCTTGGCCCGTAGTGCATAGATAATTGTGGTCGTGATACTAAAGAATATCCTTGGCCGAGGTACAGGGGTGATTCGATGATGTGGATTATTTATTAAGCTGAGTCCCAGCGATAAAAGTGATAAAAAAACCTTTTAAATCATAAAAGATAGTAGATTTTATTCTCTACTTGACTCTTTTAATGGATTGCTTGTTCTGCTGCAGTTAAACTTGATGGTTGTTATATTGTATCATTTTAACATTTGTTGAAGGCTAACGATAATATATTACGCATTATCTTAGTCATAATATTTTCTCTTGGGCTAGTTGAGCTCACCCTTTTACTTTTATTGTTCTCTTGAAATGAGAGCGTAGCGAGGACTAGTCTCTCGGGGAACGGAGTGCGAACGAGATGATAGCATTAGTAGTCCTCAATATTCAAAGTGAAATAGTGGAAAATAAATGTAATAATATTGAATTTGAGTTTGAATATTGTCTGGCGAAAAATATTTGTATTAAAACTCATAGCTTATGTTTTGTCGTACTTTACATGACAGTTGTATAATTAAGTTGTATTTGTATTACATGTACCATGTATTTGATGACTTCGTAATAGGTGATGTATACCTATTTTGGGGCGTCACAGTTAGTATCAAAGCTTAGAGATATGATCCTGCGGCTAAGATGTGAGACTAGAACTAGGAGGGGAGAGACGGGGAATTCCTTCGCTACTATGACCTACCTAAGTTTATTTGGTATTTAATTGGTCAGTTAGAGTGTAGGGATAATATGTTTCATATCAATTAACCTTTGTTTTGTGACAGTATTTGAAAATGGCATCCGAGAATGTTGAGAACATCAATGGAGCACAGGAGACCGTTGAGTCTCCACAGATTAATAACCAGGACAATGTGCATCACGAAGGAAACAATCCTCATGTAAACAACAACACTGACCAAATGATGAACGATGGAATGTTCCGAGGCTTCATGCAATTCATGTAACATCAAGCGAGAGCGGCTCCTGTCCAAAATGCAGGTGGAAACACTGGCAATTCTCGGACGGTCACCGCCGAACAGTTCAAGGAGCTGGGACCATCGGAGTTTATTGGAGAGCCAAAACCACTTAAGGCGGAAGCATGGATAAAGCAGATAGCCAAGATATTTGATGTCTTGGGATGCTTCGAGGAACCAAAGGTTCCCTTTGTCACCTTTATGTTGCGTGAAGAGGCAGATTACTGGTGGGAATCTATAAACGCGTACCCGACTGGCCTTTTCAAGATGTCTTGGGAGAAGTTCCAAGAGCTGTTCAACGACAAGTACTTTTCCAAAAGTATTAAATCACATGAAGGAGGTAGAGTTTATCAAGTTGGAACAAAACAATATGACCGTGTCGCAATACGAGGCTAAATTTGTGGAGTTATCCGGTTTGCATCCCATTTGGTTGATAATGAGGAGCGAATGACCGAATGTTTTAAGAGGTTTGAAACCGGGAATACGACAATATCTTATTTCTCGAAGCTGTGTTTGTATTTAGATGTTGTAAATAGGGCTCGATTGTTGGAGCGCGATAACGAGTCAACGACCAAGAGAAAGCGTAATTTGAGAATGAAAATACCGATGGTAACGATCATCGAAGCGGTGACAACAAATGTGGAGGAATCGGCATGCCAGAAATGGTAACCACTTTGGTGGTAATCATAGCCAAGACAATAAAATGGACATTTCAAGAAAAGGAGATTCAACAATGATGGAAAGACGTCGAAGACCAAAGACCCGTTGTTAAGGAAGGAGACCGATCACCTATCATATGCTTCAAATGCGGAGGGGAGGGACACATCAGTCCAAACTGCGCGATGCCGTCCAAAGCATGTTATAATTGTGGAAGAGAAGGTCACTTAGCTCTATTTTGTCGTTCACCGAAGACAAATTCAGCTAGGATGGAGGCACCAAAGGCCGTCCCAGAAAAGTCAAAGCCGGTAGTACAAGGGAGAGCGTTTGTTGTGACCTCCCAGAAAGTAAGGAACCCGAACGAGGTTATCACGGGTAAACTTATCATAAACTCTAGTGAAGTCTATACCTTACTTGATACCGGTTCTACCCATTCTTTTATTTCTCCTACTTCCGCTCAACGTTTAAATTTAACTCCGGAGAAATTAGACTTTGACTTATCTGTTGAAACTCCATTAGGAGAAACCTTCATTACATCCAATTTGCTTATAAGTCTTGTTTGATTCAAATCGGTATCATATCGTTACTCCGTCAATCTTATCTCCTTAAAAATTCTTGCATTTGACGTGATTCTAGGGATTGATTGGTTAACTACTTATCATGCTAAAATTGATTATTTTCGTAAGGTTGTTATCTTTCATATTCCTAATAAACCTATTATGTGAATTCAAGCGACCAAACCATTAAAATCAATCACAGTCATCTCAAGCCATAAAGCTATTCGTTTATTAAAAAATGGATGTTAAGCTTTGTTAGCTCATGTCACGGATTTAAACAAAAATACGTCAGATTTGAAGGATATTTCTATTATTAATAAATTTCCTGACGTATTCCCTGAAGAACTTCCTGGCCTACCCCCAGAGCGTGAAGTTGAATTTTGTATCGACCTTGAACCCGATACAAAACCCATTTCCAAAGCCCAATATCGAATGGCTCTATTGAACTTCGGAGTTAAAGACCCAATTCACGAAATTGTTAGACATTGGTTTCATTCATCCTAATCGTCTCCTTGGGGTGCTCCTGCTTCTATTCGTGAAGAAGAAAAAGATGGGAGTATGCGACTTTGTATTGATTATCGGGAGTTGAATCATGTCACCATCAAAAATAGGTACCCATTCCCACGTATTGATGACCTGTTTGATCAGTTACAAGGAGCATAATTTTTTTCAAAGATCAATCTTCGTTCTGGATATCATCAGCTGAAGGTTAAAATTGAGAATTTTCCAAAGACTGCATTCAGAACTCGGTACGGACATTATGAATTCTTAGTCATGTCTTTTGGATTGACTAATGCTCCTGCTGCCTTCATGGATATGATGAACCGAGTATTCAAGGAATATTTGGATCACTTTGTGGTCGTCTTTATTGATAACATCCTTATTTATTCCAAAAGATGTGAAAACCATGAACAACACTTGAGGCTGATACTCCAAAAGCTTCGTGAATATAAGCTTTATGCCAAGTTAAAAAAAATGCGAGTTCTGGCTTTAGGAAGTAGCATTCCTTGGGCACGTAGTATCAAGTTATGGAATATCCGTTGACCCGACAAAGATTGAAGCTATTCAAAGCTGGGAGCAACCCAAATCGATGGCCAAAGTCACGTAGCTTTCTCTTGGTTTAAATTTGGTTATTATCGGAGATTCTTGGAAGGATTTTCTCGAATCGCTACTCCATTAACTCAGCTGACTCAGAAAGATACAAAGTTCGGTTGGAGCAAGGAATGTGAGAAGATTTTTCAAGAACTTAAAAGGAGACTCATTTCAGCACCTGTTCTGACAATACCATCTGGTTCGGAGGGATTTGTCATCTACAGTGATGCTTCGGGCAAAGGGTTAGGATGTGTTCTCATGCAACATGGGAAAGTCATAGCCTATGCCTCAATACAACTCAAAGAATATGAGAGGAATTATCCTACTCATGATCTAGAGTTGGCAGCTGTTGTCTTCACACTTAAAATTTGGAGGCATTACTTGTATGGAGAGAAAGTGGAGATCTTTACGGATCATAAAAGCCTCAAATATTTCTTCACTCAAAAGGAACTCAACATGCGACAACGACGTTGGCTTGAACTGTTGAAAGATTATGATCATACCATTCAATACCATCCTGGAAAAGCGAACGTGGTAGCTGACGCATTGAGTAGAAGATCATATGCGGGTACGAGTGCAATATTCACAACACAAAAGCCCATTTTGTGTGACTTACAAAGGATGGAGATAGAGTTAAAGACTCCAGGGACCCATGTGATGATGGCTAATATACGAGTAGAACCGACTTTAATTGATAAAGTTAAAGTTGCTCAAGTTACAAATCCGGAGCTGATGCGTATGAGGAAGAAAGTGCAAGAAGGTGTTATGCCGGAAGCAAGAATCGATGAAGAAGGAATACTTCGAGTTAACTCCAGACTTTGTGTTCCTAACGACCCTGATTTAAAGTATAAAATCATGATGGAGGCGCACAACACACCGTTTGCAATCCATCCCGGGTGTACCAAAATGTATCGTGATCTTCGTCATACATTTTGGTGGAGCAATATGAGGAGAGAGATAGCGCTATTTATCTCAAGGTGTCTAATTTGTCAACGAGTTAAAGCGGAGCATCAAGTACCAAAAGGTCTATTGCAACCACTTGAAATTCCAGAATGGAAGTGAGAGCACATTACCATGGATTTCGTTACCGGTCTTCCAAAAGTTTCTCAAGGCATAGATGCGATTTGGGTCATTGTTGATAGATTGACCAAGTCTGCTCATTTCTTACCGATATGAGAAACTTATACACTTGAACGTCTTGCTCGTATGTACATAAACGAGGTTGTAAGATTGCATGGTATGCTAGTATCCATAGTTTCTGATCGAGACCCAAGATTCACTTCAAGATTTTGGGTTAGTTTGCAAAAAGCTATGGGCACGAATTTACGATTTAGCTCGGCATATCATCCTCGGACGGACGAGGCGATGAGAGGACGATTCAAACTCTTGAAGATCTATTAAGACTCTGTGTCCTTGACTTCAAGGGAAGTTGGGACAAGTTCTTACCATTGGTGGAGTTTTCCTACAACAATAGTTATCAAACAAGTATTGGCATGGTTTCATTTGAAGCGTTGTATGGAAGAAAGTGTTGTTCTCCAGTATGCTAGGATGAGGTGGGTGAAGCAACGTTGTTGGGACCGGATTTGGTACGTATAACTACAGAAAAGATTCAAACGATTCGACAACGTATAAAAACCTCACAAGATCAACAAAAGAGTTATGCTGATCTTCATCGAAAGGACGTGGTATTCAATATTGGAGATCATGTGTTGTTACGTGTTGCTCCATGGAAAGGAGTTACGAGATTTGGAAATAGAGGAAAGCTCAATCCTCGATTCATTGGCCCATTTTTAATCCTCGATCGAGTAGGAACTGTGGCTTATAGACTTACCTTACCGCCAAGTATGTCTCGTGTTCATAACATTTTTCATATATCTATGTTAAGTAAATATGTGAAAGACCCGAACCATATTATTGAATTAGAACCAGACGAAATAGAGGAAGATTTAACATATGAAGAGTTACCTGTTAAAATCTTGGATAAGAAGGATCATATTCTACGCTCCAAGGATATACCTCAAGTCAAAGTTTTGTGGAGAAACCACGATGTGGAGGAAATGACCTGGGAGTTAGAATCTGAAATAAAATCAAAGTATCCTCACCTCTTCGACATACCAGGTACGTACCCTAATTTCGAGGACGAAATTTCATAAGAAGGGGAGGTTGTAAGACCCCAACTTTCTGAATAAAGATTAAAGTCAAAGTATTGGCATGGCTCCATTCGAGGCGTTGTATGGAAGAAAGTGTCGTTCTCCAGTATGCTGGGATGAGGTGGGTGAAGCAACGTTGTTGGGACCAGAGTTGGTACGTATGACTACGAAAAAGATTCAAATGATCCGATAACGTATAAAAACCTCACAAGATCGACAAAAGAGTTATGCTGATCTTCATCGAAAGGACATAGAATTCGATATTGGAGATCATCTGTTGTTACGTGTTGCTCTATGGAAAGGAGTTACAAGATTTGGAAAGAGAGAAAAGCTCAATCCTCGATTCATTGGCCCATTTTTAATCCTCGATCGAGTAGGAACTGTAGCTTATAGACTTGTGTTATCGCCAAGTATGTCTCGTGTTCATAACGTTTTTCACATATCCATGTTACGTAAATATGTGAAAGACCCGAACCACATTATTGAGTTAGAACCGGACGAAATAGAGGAAGATTTAACGTATGAAGAGGTTCCTGTTAAAATCTTGGATAAGAAGGAACATATTTTACGCTCCAAGGTTATACCTCAAGTCAAAGTTTTGTGGAGAAACCACGGTGTTGAGGAAATGACCTGGGAGTTAGAATCTGAAATGAAATCAAAGTATCCTCACCTCTTCGACATACCAGGTACGCACCCTAATTTCGAGGATGAAATTTCATATGAAGGGGAGGTTGTAAGAACCCAACTTTTTGAATAAATATTTAATTTTCTCGAAATATATTTTTGAATATTATGGTGTGGATTTGGTATAATGTTATAGTTGTGGGTAATATTTACAAATTTTGCAAAGTACGCAAGTTGTTATATAATATTCGATTGGTCGGGAATATTCGTTTTAACGAGGAATATTCGTATAACCAAGACAATCATTGGTGGTCCCCCATTAACGGAATTATTGTTTGATTGAGAAAACGACAAAAATACTTTATGAAAATAACAGTAGGAAGTTTTACTGTTAATTGTTGAACTACCCATTAGTAAAAAAGTACGATGTCTGGCGTGGTTGCATAAGTAGCACACATTATTGATTATTGATGCTTACGTGAGAAGTCACTCAGTTATACTCAATTATTGCTACAGTAATTGATGCATCATATCTCTCATATTATTGATTCGATTATTATCATAGTATCATCTGCATAATATGTTATTTTATTAAATCAATAATTGAGACGACAAAGTTATTCATATTATTAAATTGCAAAATTTACAATGTCTAGAAGTTCTATCAAGGAGAGGTTTGGTCACCTAATTGCGCGCAAATAGGGAGAAATCCTTATTGGAAAGCCCCCGCTTTCCTGGGAACGACCTGGTTGATAAATATTATGAGTTATAATATTAATGATGAATGTTATTAAAATTAAAGTTGTGTTCGGAGTTGAATTTGGTGACGCGGACGTGATATTTGAGTCTGGAACGATGAAATTAGTAAAAATAGTCTATAAACACAAAATTTTCCGAAATTCACTATTTGGTCAAAAAGTCAACAGTTGACTTTTTTGGGAAAAGTCAAACTTCAAAATTTCAAAACTTATATTTTTGATTAAAATGGTTTCATTGTGTTGAAATTATCTGTGTTAATGAAAATCGACAATTGTTTCGATAATAATTGATGTCTGGAGGTTATATTGACCAATCGGGTATTTAACCGGATAAATGAGCAATTGATTGCTATTATTTCACATGATTATAACTATTTGTTCACATGTGTATACTATTGTTTCACATTCTTGTTACTATTAGGGGAGTTGGTGCAAGATTGATAATACTTGCATGACTAAGTTAAAAATGGAGGTATAGATGGAGGTACTATACTGTAATTCGTATTTTCAAATGTCTAGAACTATTGATTCACATAATTACTATTGAATCACATTATTTATTATTAGGGGAGGTGGTGCAAGTTTGATAATACTTCCATGACTAAATTATAAATAAAGGAAAAGTTGGAGGTATTGTACTGAAATTTTTTGAGCCCCAAAACGTGCAATTATCAAAACTATATTTTTCTATAAATAGAAGCTCATTCTTCCTTAATTTCTCACTAATTCACAAAAGCTTTAGAGCGATTATTATAGAGAGAAATTATAGAAAGAAGAAGAGAAGTCTCGCTACCTCACTATTCCAAAGATCCAGTTTTTTCTAAAGGTAGGGAGTATTATTTCTTTCTTATCTATGAAGAGAACTTTTGTTATTCCATTCTTTATTATTACATTGGAATAACTTTTGTATCTGTGCTACCCTATACTTGGTGAAATTCTTTTGTTGTTCCATTCTTTATCATTCCGTTGGAACATCCTCGCTTTTGTCGTTTCTACACCTAGGACTGATTCCGTCTTTATTATTACATTGGAATATCCTCTCTCATGCGTTTTACGGGACTGATTCCGTCTTTATTATTACATTTGGAATATCCCGTCTGCATGCATTTTACACCGGACTGATTACATTATTTATTATTACATTGGAATAACTTTTGTCATGGTCTATCGCATGCCCGGTGATTTCTTTTGTTATTCCATTCCTTATTATACTCAATTGGTTAAAGTTTTGACTTCTATACTCCATGAAATTAGTGGAATATCCTTGATATTTGCGCTTCATCCAAAGATCTTTTCATGGAAATATTCTTACGAGCATTCTTGAATTTTACTCTACAAAGCGAAAGATCATGTTGACAATTTGGGCGTTATTAGATCCTGGATAAAATAATTCTTGAACTTGTTTTATTGAATTCTTATATCATTGTCATCATCCTCATGTTTATATTATGTTGAAAGTCATCTGTGACTCAGTAGTGCATAGATGGACTTGGTATGATTATGACCTGGGATTATTCGGTGTAATCATGGTAGTAATGTTACAAATGATGTGGTAAAAGTCCTCATTGGCGTAGTGCATTGATGGACGAGTTGTTGGCATGATCATGACCATTATTGAATACACAAATATTCTTGGCCGTGATGCATGGATAATTGTGGTCGTGATACTAAAAAATATCCTCGGCCGTAGTGCGAGGGTGATTCGATGATGTGGATTATTTATTAAGCTGAGTCCCAGCGATAAAAGTGATGAAAAACCTTTTAAATCATAAAAGATAGTATATTTTATTCTCTACTTGAAGCTTTTAATGGATTGCTTGTTCTGCTGCAGTTAAACTTGATGGTTGTTATATTGTATCAGTTTAACACTGTTGAATGCTAACGATAATATATTCTGCATTATCTTAGTCATAATATTTCCTACTAGGCTAGTTGAGCTCACCCTTTTACTTTTATTGTTCTCTTCAGGAAATGAGAATGTAGCGAGGGACTAGTCGAGCAACCTGGAGCGGACTTTAATTGATGATAAGATTAGTAGTCCTCACTATTCAAAGAAATAGTGGAAAATAAATGTAATAATATTGAATTTGAGTTTGAATATTGTCAGGCGACAATATTTGTATTAAAACTCATGACTTATGTTTTGTTGTACTTTACGATAGTTGTATAATTAAGTTGTATTTGTATTACATACCATGTATTTGATTTAACTCGAGAATAGGTGATGTATACCTATTTTGGGGGCGTCACATAAATGATTTTTAAAACATTTAAAATCATTTTTAAATAATATTCATTACTATTAAAGTATTAATGTTTTGTTTATTAAAATATTAAAAGTCATTAAGTATAACTTAAAATATTTTTAATTCATTTATATCCTTTTTAAATGATTTTTAAATTAATAAAACCATTTTTAAACTATTTATTTAATATAATTATTAAATAAATTTAATATCATTAATACTAAATTAATAATCATTAACATTAAATTATTAATGAAATTATCCTTTAAATATTAAAAGTTATATTTTATAACTTAAAATATCTTTAAACTAATTTATTTAATATAATTATTAAATAACTTTAATATCATTAATATTAAATAATTAATGAAATTTGTCTTTAAATATTAAAAGTTATATTTTATAACTTAAAATATTAATAAATACCTTTTATTATTTAAAATGATTTTAATATATTAAAATCATTTTTAATTAATTTATTTAATGTATTTATTAAATAAATAACATATCAATAATATCCAAATAAATATTAATATTTATGAAAAATATGTCAAATTATTAAAAGTTAATTTTTATAACTTCAAATAATTTTTAAAATTAAGTTTGTAATTTTCAGAATTTATTTACTATTTTTAAATGCTTTTTCGAAATTAAAATAAATATAATTATTAAATCTGTCGCTATAGCCTTTAGCGACAAAATCTGTCGCCTTAGGTGTTCTTGAGGCTCAAGAACATTTATAGCAGTTAACAAGTGAGCACGTTTGACCATGTGTAGATGTTAGCTCGTTAAGTTTCTGGGATTTTTGCTCATCATACCTTGTAGTACTAGTAACATACTACAAGCTCCAACAATCAACATGATCACAAAGCAACTAACAAAGGAGATCTAATCGTCCAAAGTGGCTGTCAGAGCTGTTCTTCATTTCTGGGTTACCCAGAAATGAAGAACAGTTCTACTGTCCACTTTTGGGCTTCCACAACTTGATTCTTGTGCAGTGGTTTTGTGATCTAATATATTCAGTGTGTAGCCAACATGTCAAGGAAGAGATAGATCACATATAATCACCATAACAACAACTAAATTGCCAGATTTTAACCGGTCAACCCATGTCAGAAATCACGATCATACGTTTTCTGGGTTACCCAGAAAATGGAAATCGTGATCGTCTTACATGGTTTGACCGTACACTACATGCATCCTGTTAACCATTTAGATGTTCTACAAGCTTAAACATGTAGCATAAACAACATACAACAACCTTGTTACAACAAAAAAAAATCCAATTAACAAAAATATGAAAGATCTGGGCCCATGAACTTGCTGTCAGAGATTTCTGGGCAAGTTCTGGGTTACTCAAATCTGGCTTGGTCAATGTCGGTCAACGGTGTTTGACCACGATTAACTGACATTCTATGCATGATCTGGTCCTGCTACAAGTTCTAGATCACAGATCTCATATCACACTACATGTTCAAACATTAAAAACACAAAAACCATAAACATCCAAAGATCTAAAGGGCCTGACATTCGGTTGTCAATCAACATAAAAAAAATTTCCCGGATTTTTAAAAACACATAATCCGAGTCTATAGATGTTATGGATCTAACATCTATCAACCCAGATCATCATTATACACTACATACAACATATTTAACAGAAAAAAAACTAACATCAAACATAGAATCATTTGAAAGATTTCTTGCTAGGGTTTTTACCTTGTATCAGCAATTTTTGATTCTTGGCTACTGATTTGGTTCTGGAATTCATGGGGCTTAATTCAAGGACTGATATGCTAAGAGAATTCGTAGCTTAGAGAGAGAGAGACTTGATGGAGTGTTTGTGAATGAATGAGCATTGTTGGGTCATAATATTTCTCCTATCCTGGGCCGGATAGATTGGGCCCATTTATCAGTATAATCTATTGGGCTTTTATTATTAAGCCATGGGACTCTTTGAGCCCATTTATTGTGTCAACTTTATTTAATTCTATTGGACCGGTCGCACCAAAGGATCGACCCATTAGATATTTTAATATCTCATTACTTTGACTTGTGATGATGAAAAAGCATGACAGTTGACCAATCCTCCCGCCATGCATTAATGTGGATGGGATCATAACCTACCACGGAGAAAAATAAAGGCCAAAAGCAAGAGATAAACCCGATATAGTCGTGAGGGTCCATCGGATCGGAGGGGTGTCGGGTAGTAGCGGGTGTACGATAATCCAAGCAAAAGTAATATAACTTAGCAAGGAAGCCATCGTATGGAGGTATGTTCTCTCATATCTTGATTACTCATATTCTCCTATACCCACGGTATCGAGATTTTAATTCTCTCAATACACTAGACCATATATTCCTCCATTGTTAACCTTGTGAACACGTCTTAATTCTCACGCTTTGAAGCTATCCCCGACGGAACCGCCAAATCAAGCTTTTTCGGTGTTGATTTGTGTTTCTCGTGTCTGCGTGATCGGGGCGTCTTACGTGATTGGGACGTGGAGAAAGATCTTGGCGTTAACATTGGCGCTAGAAGGAGGGCTTTTTGAGTTCTAGTGTCATAAAAATTTTCAATCACAATCGTTTAACCTACTTCAGAAGATGAGGAGGAGTAGGGATGGTACACCAGAAGGGCGATGATGGTCATTGGCTAAATCGTCACGCCTCGTGTTTCGGTGAAGGATCGTCTGGGTCCTTCCAAGAGTGCTCACGAGAGCACGGCTTCTAAGCATAATTCAGGGGATCTCCGTCCGAAGATTCCGCGCGGGGCTAGACGAAGATTGGTTTTGGTCATGAATGAGGAGCGAGATCCCAGTCGAGGATGGTGGAAGGCTCGCCAACCAAGATTCATCATAGAAGTAGCCAAGGAGATAGAGTCGCCAAGTTGGCGAAGATGGCGACGAAGCGAGAGCGAGCCATGGCGGTCCTATTAAAGCAAAGAAAGATATAGCCGAACACAGATGCTTGGTGGGCGGAATTACAAGACGAAGCATCCAAATGCATGATCAATACGAAAAGACGCGATGGGCATAAGGAGGAGACTCGGCGAAGGGGTAAGGAGCCAAGAGGTCCCTCATGGGTTTCTAGGGATCATTCTCGAGTAGGAGAAGATCGAGAAGCGAGAACTCCCATGGCCTCGAAGAAGGCGATAATGGCCAGATTACTTCTCGACATCGAGATGATTATCAACAAAGGAGCGGTCGAAGGAGGTCATACCAAGTCCGGGTAATGGACTACCAACGTGATCATTCTCACCACAAGGAAAGAGTTGTGTACCGGCGCGATCAAGAAGTCCCTCTCAGGCGTGAGTGGGATCGGCGGAGAGGGTCGATCCTCTCGAGACATAATATTGTTCATGAGAAAGAGGCTTCTCCGCGACTGAAGGCGTTGATTTTCTAGTAAAGGAGCTTAAAGAGCTTAGAAAACAACCGGCCGAGGTCCAAGAAAAGGACGCTTCCGGAAAAAAGCATCCCTTTTTCCTCGCCTATTCTCAAGGAAAAGGCGGATATCACTAAAAAATGCCTCGCATGGAAAGTTACGATGGAACCGGAGATCCTTATGACCATAGCCAGCGTTCGGCCCGACTAATGGACTATTACGACTTCACCGATCTTTGAAGTGCCACACCTTTGTTACAACGCTTTCGAAAAGATGCGAGGCGATGGTTTGGGGAACTTTGCCTTGATTCCATATCCTCATGGACCGAACTTTGTGATAAGTTCCATGCTCGTTTCGAGAGCAAACAAAGAAGAGGAAAGCCCACGGGTTCTTTAGCACGATTCGGCGGTTGCCGAATCTTTGGGCGATATGTAAAGAGGTTCGAGAGAAGCGATCGGTCGGTGTCCGATCTTAATGACCTCCAGTACGTAGGTTTGTTCCGAATGGATTGGATCCGTCAAGTCCGAAAAGTTGGTGAAGAAATTGATGTTCAATCATCCAAGAGCTTGGCGAAGCCTTTGACAAAGCGAAGGTTACATCGTTGTGGAAGAAGCTATGAACGACTGAAAAAAATCTCTTTGAATCAGGGAAAGAGTCGGTGGCTCCTAAGCCCGAAGTTGAACAGAGGAGAACGGGGGTATAATGATCTGACGGAGGGCGGCGGTTCAAAAAGTACAACAATTCTCGGCGGAAGGAAGCGGTCATCCCTCCGCTCCTACCAAGGTGAATAAGATCTACACCAAACTAAACAATCGATAGATCAATAATTTTGGATCGATCAGAAACCAACCTTTCTTTGAGCCACCCCGTGATAATTACCGAACCGGGCAGGGTAACTCTCGTAAGTATTGTGGCTATCATCAGGCCGCTGGCCACGACACTAACGAGTGTTGCAATTTGAAAGACTTTGTGGAGAAGAAGATTAAAGATCGCTTGTTGGTGCGATGTGGCCGTAAATAATCGATGAGAACGTTAACCGTCTTTGTTTCGACGGCCTGAGGGGCTCCAATCTCGCCGCCGAGGCGGAGTTATCGATGTGATAACCGGTGGGTCCGCGCAGGGAAGTTGATAGGAAAGAAGAGAAGGGCTTACACGAATTGGTCATGACTATGACGAGATGTTCCCCAAAGCGGATAGACCATTCCCCGGATCATCATATCATTCACCGACGCCGATTATCCTTCTCGAGCCCATCGAGCCGCATGAGGGGCCTTGGTGATCACAAATATAAGTGGGCACGGTGGACATGAAGTGCATGATGATAGACAATGGATCTTGATGGAATATCCTGTATGCCCATGCCTATCGGAGGATGCACCTCGTGACAGGCGTAAATGGAGGTCGGGCAGAAGCTCCTTTATACGGCTTGAAGAATGATCCCGTAAAAAGTAGCGAGCACTATTGAACTCCGGTTGTCTTGACACGCAGCTACCAAAGAAGTCGAAATAGTGTGTAAATTCTATGTTGTGCACGTTGATTCACTTACAACGCTATCTCTGGGAAGACCTACTTTAACTGCTCTCCAAGCTGTGACCTCCATCCCTCATTTCAAAATCAAGTTCCCCACGGCTCATGGAGTAGGAGAGGTGGCAGGGGACTTGGATCTGGCCCGACGATGCTATCGGAATGCTGTTATTTCCTCCGGAGTGGGGGTCAGCAAGCAAAAGCAGGCGATGGCAATTGAGATTGAGCCCTTTACCGAAAGTAGTTCCGAACCGATGGTGATTCCTGCCGGAGAGACGGAGGAGGTCGAGTTGATCATTGGAAAGCCCGACAAGACCGTGAAGATCGGTTCGGGCTTACCAGAATCTCTTCGGACAAACCTTATAGAGTTGTTCTTGTTTGCTATGCGGATATTTTTGCATGGGAACCGAAGGACATGCACAGAGTTAAGCCGGAAAATAGTGAGCACACGACTGAATGTAGATCCTCGAAGAGGCCGATTCGGCGAAAAGGGCGGATCTTTGCGCTCGAGCGACGAAAAATCATTGATGAGGAAATAGCAAAGTTTGTTGGTGCCGACTTCATCTATGAAATTGATTATCCCGAGTGGATGGCGAATGTGGTGTTGGTGCAGAAGCAGAATGGAAAATGGCGGGTTTGCATCGACTACACCGACCTCAATAAAGCTTGCCCGAAGGATTTTTATCCTCTGCCCCATATTGATCGACTTATCGATGCCACTTGGGTATGCATTACTAAGCTTTATGGATGCTTTTTGAGTTATCACCAAATATCCATGCGTAAAGAGGACATCCCAAAGATCAGCGTTTATTACACAGATTCGATTATCACGCCTTCAAGAAGATGACTTTTGGCCTTATAAATGCCGGAGCCACTTATCGAGAGAATGATGAACTTCATCTTCGATAGGCGGTAGGAAGGAACATGGAGGTATCGTTGATGACATGATTGTGAAAAGCATGCACGTTCGTTCGAGTCATTTGGACGATCTAGAGGAATGCTTTCGGATCGTCGTCATCGTCAACTAAGGCTTAATCCGGCCAAATGCACTTTCGGCCTCGGTGCGAGGAAGTTTCGGGTTATCTTGTTAGTCAAAGGGTATCGAGGCCAACCCGAGAGAAGATTCGAGCCATTCTTGATATGAAGACTCTCGGTCATTCAAGGACGTCCAACGTCGTGGATCGCGGGATTGCGGCGATTAAGGAGGTTCGTCGCCAAATCTGCAGAGAGGTGCCTTCCTTTCTTTGATACTTTAAAAGGGCCGAAGAATGCGAAGACGTTCCAATGGACTTCGATTGTGAAGACGCATTCCGAGCATAAAGGCGTATCTTTCCTCGGCTCCTTTATTGGTGAAACCCATTCCAAAGAGACCTTATATCTCATGTCTGGCGGCAAGTTCGTTAGCGGTTGGAAGCGATCTTTGGTTCGGAGATCGATGGAAGACAACATCCGATCTATTATGTTAGTCACGTCTGCGAGATCTTTCAAACCGGTATCCAAATATTGAAAAATTTGCCTTCGCTTTGATAATTGCTAGTAGGAAGCTTCGGCAGTATTTTCAAGGTCGGCTCCTAGTTGTCTACACTGATCAACCATTGAAGAAGGTGATGGGCAAGCCAGAAGTTTCAGGAAGGTTAGCGGCGTGGACAATGGAGTTATCCGCGATTTTTCATCGAATATCATCCACGAACCCATATCAAAGGCCAAGCTTTGGCCGATTTCATAATAGAATGTTCGTTCACGAAGCGATCTGCCGAAGTTACCTGGGTCAATCCTCCGATCAGCGATTCAGCGATTCTTGACGAGATCGAGAATGTTTGGACCCTATATGCGAGATGGTTCTTCTACCCTAACTCGTTAGTGGGCGAGAATTATCTTGACAAGTCCTGGACGGGTTCAAAGTTCAACAGGCCATCAGATTTGGATTTAAAGCGACCAACAACGAAGCCGAGTATGAAGCAGTGTTAGCGGGTGTTCGATTGGCAAAGAGTCTAGAGGTCCGGAACCTTATCATCTACAGTGACTCTCAGTTGGTTGTCAAGCAGTTATCAGGGGACTATGAAGCTCGTGGGAATCGAATGATCAAGTATTTGGCGGAGTTAAAGGACCGACTGCAGTATTTCGCTTCGTACGAATTTCAGGGCATAGAGCGTAATGACAATTCTATCGCCGATGCATTGTCAAAATTGGCTACTACGGATGCAGATGTTTTTAACGGATCAGTTTACTTGGAAGTTCTGCAACAGCCGAGTGTTCAGCATGAAGTTGTGATGTGTATCGAACGAACTAACTGCTGGATGACCCCCTACATCGAATATTTGGCAGATGGCGTCCTTCCTTCGGATCAGATGATAGCAAAGAAGATCAAATACAAGAGCGCCAACTTTATTCTTATTGATGGCGATCTTTACCGATTGGCCTTTTCTTCACCATTACTGAAGTGCCTGGTCCCATCTGAGGCGGAATATGCTCTTCGGGAAGTTCACGAGGGCATTTGCGGTGATCATATGGCTGCTAAATCTTTGGCTTACAAAGTACTTCGACAAGGATACTATTGGCCTACAATTTTCAAGGAAGCTACAGAGTATGTCAAGAAATGTGAAAAGTGTCAACTCAACAGTCCGATCCCACATCAGCCACCTGAAGAGCTATATTCAATTTTATCTCCTATACCCTTCGCTGTCTGGGGGGTAGATATATTGGGTCCATTGCCTAAAGCTAAAGGTCAAGTTAGTTTTGTCATAGTTGCTATTGATTACATGACTAAGTGGGTAGAGGCGAAGCCGCTTCGGTTAATTACGGAGCAAGAATGCTTGAAGTTCATAAAAGAATCCGTAGTGTTTCGCTTCGGGATCCCTAGAGTATTAATATCGGACAACGGACGTCAGTTTGTGGGATCAAAATTTGAAGCATTTTTAAAGGAGTTGGGGATTCAACATAAGAAGACTTCGGTGGCTCATCCACAGTCAAATGGCCAAGTTGAGGTGACCAACAGGACGCTGCTGAACGGGATCAAGCGCAGACTAGATGAAGCTAAAGGAAGATGGCCAGAGGAGCTGCTCAGCGTGTTGTGGGCTTACCGGACTACACCAAGGACTACCACTGGGGATTCACCCTTTCGGTCGGCTATGGTGCGATGCCTTAGTCCTCGTCAAATCGGATCTCAAGTCTTGGTCGACCAATACAAAGAAATATACAATGACGAAGGACTGAAGGCCAATTTAGATCTACTAGAAGAAGTTAGAGAGGTTGCTCTACTTAAATTGGCTGCTTATCAACGAAGAGTAGCGAAGCATTACAACAAAGGAGTCAAACTTCGCAGATTCGAAGTAGGAGACTTCGTCCTCAGAGAAGCCGAAGCTTCTACACCTCAAAATACGGGAAAGTTAATGCCAAACTGGGAAGGACCATATGAGGTGATCGAAGTATCCAAACAAGGCACTTACCGGTTAAGGGCATTAGATGGTTCCGAAATCAAAAACACTTGGCACGCTGGCAGGCTTCGGAAATACTTTCAATAAAGATCAAGTCAGTTCATCGGAAGTCTGTATATTATCGTTCATTATCAATAAAAAGACACTTTTTCACTATTGATCCTGGTCCTATTTTGTCCTACGGTCACTATGGTGTAAGGAGGTATGGTAGGACTCGCTGGCCATTCGATGGCAGCCCATTTGTCGTTCTACCCCGAGTGGTAGATGAAGGATCCTATATTGATTTTACCAGGGTGGTAAATCAATGGTCACTATTGGTCCTGGTCCTATTTTGTCCTACGGTCACTATGGTGTAAGGAGGTATGGTAGGACTTGCTGGCCATTCGATGGCAGCCCATTTGTCGTTCTACCCCGAGTGGTAGACGAAGGATCCTATATTGATTTTACCAGGGTGGTAAGTCAATGGTCACAATTGGTCCTTATATCTCGATCCTTATATCTCGATCCTTATATCTTGGTCCTTATACCTCGATCCTTATATCTTGGTCCTTAAGTCTCGATCCTTATATCTTGGTCCTTATGTCTTGATCCTTATATCTTGGTTTTCGTATAATTGTTTCATCCCTAGTGGTAAACAAATGACCGATCTCACACTTCGGAGCCGATGAGTATTTGGTACTTTATTTTATTTAAGTGTTGAGTTGGAATGCCTCGTCCCCTTAACATCACTTTATACATTACATGACATGTTTATATCATTTATATGACATGCTTAATCATTTGAAGTTAAATCCTCGAAAGGGTTTTTTGTATACTTGTCCATATAAATTCATATTGAAGTATTGACATAAAATAAAAAGTACACTGAAGTCATAAGGAAGAAAATCATTTCTCATTAATATTTAAATTCATTTACAAACAAGGAAATAAACATAAAATTTCTCTGAGATATTCATAATAAGACCTAAGACAATCCATAAGTCGGTGGTGCTTGGGTAGCTCCATCATCATCCAAGAGTCCAAAGGTAAGGATCTAAGTTAGCCTTGATCAACCTTTCCTTGCCAAGACTTCGGCAGAGCTCGTAGCTTTCTTTGTGAATCCTCATGATTTCTTCGTTTATTTCGTCCGAGTTCCTATACTCTTCACAAATTTCTTTGCGAAGAGCATTAGTTAAAGGAGGCCCAAGGTCCCGAAGAACCTTGAGTTCTCGGATCTCTTGCTCGAAATACTGCCCGATATTTCGATTGAAGCTTTTCATCCTGCTCCATCTTACGGATCGTCTTGGTCAAGATTTTGGCGTTGGACTTCAACTCCTTGATCTTATTCATCCTCAGTTCACTCCTCTGAACTAAGTCGACGTTCATGTTGATAATTTCAGCATGCTGAGCCTTAGTCGACTTTAGTTCTTCCTTGGAGGCCTTCACTTCTCCCTTAGCTTTGGGCTAACTCTTTACGAAGACCTTCATTAGTATGAAGAAGGCCTTCACGATGAGTCCTTTCAAAACGAGCAGGCGGATTTCGTGAGAGGAATTTTCCTTCTTTAACGCTTCCTCCTCGGATTCAGCTTGGAGAGATCTGGGACGCAGACGTCCGAAGACAGCATTTGCCTGTTCATGTTCAATGTTATTCAATCAGCTTCAGATGTATGAGTATGAAAGTAAGTAAGCAAAGGAAGAGAAGAGTCATTTACCCTAGCCAAGTAGCTCATGCCCTCGCTGAGCAAATCCCCGTTTGAACTGTTCCCGAACCGATGGTCATCGGTCTCACGAACAAAGGCCTCAAACAGTTGAAAGGGGAAGTTGGCATTAAACCGAGGCCACATAGTCGGTGAACCCATGGTATCATGCTGAAATTCGGATGTCATTGATCCTTGAGGAGGAGGCATAGGCTGACTGCGAACCGGTGAAGGATCCGCATGCATTGCCTCTGGAGAAGGTGATCGAGCTGGCATTGGCTCAGGAGTTGAAGAAGGTTCAGAAGTCGAGCTGAAATTTGGCGTCCATCAGAAAAAGGTTTCTTTTTCGGGACGGAGACGGAGAAGAATTAAACCGACCCTTTCGGCTTAGGTGTTGGGGTTTCATTTAATGGGCTGGATGTTGAAGGAGGAGGAACGCGGAGTTCGTCGGCAGTAAGAGGAATTATTTTGCTTCTTAATTTTTTAGCACGAAGGACTTTCGCCCGATCGTGTGGAGGAATGTCAAGGAGACTCCTCTTTCTTAGATTTGGTTCAGAAGTTGGTAGAATTGGTTCAGAAGTTGGTAGGGTTGATTCAGAGGTTGTTGTGGGTTCATTGAAGGAATCGTTTGTGGGTTTACCTCCCAAGTACCTCCTCGTCGCTTTGGATTTATCTCGCGAGAGTCCTGGCCCTTTTGCGCGCCTTCTTTCTTCTAATGAGGTCGGAGGACCGCCTGGGGATGATAGGATTGTCGACCTTCGGTCATCATCCCGAAGGGAGTTGTTGTTGTTGGCTCGAGGCGGGAGGTTCGATTCGGAAGGCTCCTCATTAGGGAGTTCTTCATTTGCATCAACAATCCTCCCCGCCAAGAAATCTTCCAAGTCTTTTACTTAGGGAAGTTGGTTTGATCAAAGACAACGCAAATAATCACAAGTTAAAATCCATACCACATAAACATTTCAAAAATTATATCACGTAATGGTCCAAGACTTACGTTTATGGTCATACAACCATGCTTGCTTGGTCGATGAAGTGAAGCTCCACTCTTGAGAAGGATTTTATTCATGAAGTCGCCCATCTCCTCACACGCCCCTCGGGGATGTCACCGTCGTGAGATATCGCTCCAAGTGGTCCAATCGGGAGGGAAGAGATTCCGGGACCAAATGACGAAGAACCATTTCTCGTGCCATCCTTTGTTGCTCGAGGGGTGCTCATCGAGGCCTCTTCTCGAATTTCGAGTTTGGGCGTGGGGAATGTTTGCTCAAGATTTTGAACCCTCGTTCTCGGGATCTCGGTAGAAGAGGGGGTAAAGAAGAGATCAACAGAGGGGTAACCCCTAGTTCATGATGATGATGGCGATGAGCGCCAAAGATATGGATATAGGAGTTGGGCACCGATTCATGTGAAAGCCTACTCCAATAAACCCTAGGAGGTAACTATGAAGGCGTGGAGGGTAGGCGAACCCCTTTTCCACAGAGAGTAGTCGGCATGGCGACCCATCCATCTGGTCGCTGGTACATTCGCTCCTCAGCAGATGGAGCCCTCATAGCAAAGTTATCCGGAACATGATACCGAATCCGGAGAGTTCGCAGTTCAGATTCAGAAATGGTGGAGGTGATGTTGGCATGAGGAAATTGTTCCCCATCCTTGAAGAAATCAGTGGGAGATGGTGGATTGGCACTTGAACCCCCTTGGTTAGGGTTTGAACGAGAAGAACTTGAAGGGTTTTGGCTTGGATTCACCATTGTTAAGTTTGTGAAAGCTAAAGAGAGTTTTTTCCGAGAGAAGGAAGAAAGCTCAAAGGTTCGAATTTCAAATCGATGGGTAAAACCGAAATCAATTTTGGTGAGGTTTACCTTTTATCTCGACGATTTTGCTTGGCAGCGAATGGTAGTAGGCGCATTTAATGTCAGTAATAATGGGAATTAAAGTGGAATACGTTTGGATGACCTTTGAATATCTTGTCCGATTGGGCCTGACTGTTAGATCTCAATCTTATTGGCCCATGCCGTTCAGATTCAGATCCTTTATCAAATTGGGCTTATTGCTCTGGGTATCCACTATCCAGTCCTCCTTATTCCACTTCATTATGATAAAAGTGGGTATGATCCACTTATTTCCTATTTTGAGCCTTTATTAAATTCTAAATATCATGAATCTTATATAGTTTTCCATTAAACATTTTGTTTAACTAAAAAACTAGGGGGTAATGTTGGGTCATAATATTTCTCCTATCCTGGTAGGATAGATAGGGCCCATTTATCGATATAATCTATTGGGCTTTTATTATTAAGCCATGGGACTCTTTGAGCCCATTTATTGTGTCAACTTTATTTAATTCTATTGACCGGGTCGCACCAAAGGATCGACCCATTAGATATTTTAATATCTCATTACTTTGACTTGTGATGATGAAAAAGCATGACAGTTGACCAATCCTCCTACCATGCATTAATGTGGATGGGATCATAACCGGCCGGCGGGAGAAAACAGTGGCCAAAAGCAGTAGATAAACCTGATATAGTCAACAGGGTCCATCAGATCAGAGGGGGTGTCGTAGTAGTAAGCGAGCATACGATAATCCAAGCAAAAGTAATATAACTTAGCAAGGAAGCCATCGTATGGAGGTATGTTCTCTCATATACTGATTACTCATATTCTCCTATACCCACGACTGAGATTTTAATTCTCTCAATACACTAGACCATATATTCCTCCATTGTTAACCTTGTGAACACGTACTAATTCTCACGCCTGAGCTATCCCCCGACGGAACCGCCGTCAAGCTTTCGGTGTTGACTATGTTTACTGTGCAGGATCAGGACGTCTTACGTGATTGGGACGTGGAGAAAGATCTTGGCGTTAACAAGCATAATGTACACTTTTTCTCTCTCCTAAACTATTTAAATGACTTAGATTCAATGAATTTAACTTGCAAGGTGTCAATAGAGATAAACTTGAATGAGTTTTAGGCATGTGCTATAAATCTAGAGTGATGACTTGCATTCTAGCTCATTAAATAAATAACAAAAAGGTTATTTTAGTAAACTAACAAAGTATTTTAAGTGTATTTTTGTCCATGATGCTTGAATCTAGGTTAAAATCAATAGATCTTAAACCTTAAGGTTTCCCAAATAATTTCTAGGGTTTAAAAATTTAAGTTTAAAGTTTAATAAAATTTTAATTTAACCACACTAATTAAAATTAAGGGTTTTAATAAAAAATTAGGGTTTTCAAATAATTAGGGTTCCTAAATAATAATTAGGGTTTCTAATTAACCTTAAAATCTATAATACTCAACATTAATCAAATAACACAATTTCTTACCAATCACAAACTCCGGTTTGAGTTTCAAGTTACGATTTAACACAGTAAAATTAGGGTTTTCAAATATTGTAGCATTATTGACCAATAATTAACAGTACGTACATACCGTACATATTTATAGCACTGAAAAATCAAAATATAATATTATTATATTATTATTCTCATTCCTTGATAAAAATCCAAAATTAGGGTTTGGATTCTATATCTGATTATTCTTCCATATTTAACCTTATTAATTAAGGTAAAATAATTAACTTAATAATCTATACTAAAATTTATATAATAAAATAATTTATAATTATTCAAAGAAATCATTTCCTATATTATTTAAATAATATGAAACTATATTTTCATGGAAAATAATTAATAAAATATTTCTACAATAAAAGTAATTATTATAAGAATATATTTTTTAATAATCAATAACTCTAAAATACAATTATTTGTAAATATTCATGTAATAAATATATTTTTATTTATCACATAAATATATATATACATTATCTTGTACAAATCCTCATCTTTAAAATAAAAAAAATTTATACGCAAAATTTCTTATTTATTTATATAGAAAATATCGGGTTGTTACATTCACCCTCCCTTATAAAGATTTCGTCCCTGGAATCACCGTTTTAAAACCTATACATACAAGGGTACATAGCATACACAATCATTTCGAGTAGATCGTGATCAACCTTGATCGAATTGATCTTTAACTATTCATATAAAGCTTGTCTTTCTGATTAAATAGAAATTTAATTTCTAAAAGAACTCAAATTCCTCCCTCAAAATTTCTTTATAAAATAATTTACTATATATAGGAAAATCATGCAAAAGAAAATAAGAGTTATACGAATAATACCTGGAGTTGCATTACCAACTGCCATCGTATCCTGGACAGTCATGTTGTAGACCCTTGCTGTTGATTTTGTTGGTTTGTTTGACGAGGTCGGTCCGGTGATTGCTAAAGTCCCGCTGCCTGTGCCAGTATTAATTCCCACTTCCTGCCTCCGTCCTCCTCTTTAGACAATCTTTCACCTAGTGTTCAGTCAATCCGCACAGAAAACACCCACTGTTCATCCTAGGATTGGGGCAGTTGGGAGAGATATGGCCCTTCTGCCCGCACTTGTAGCATACGAACTTCCCCTTCAAACATTCCCCCGAGTGGTTCTTTCCACAATTCTTACATTGTACTGTTGTCTTCTTAACACCTTCTTGTTTTACCTGCACACTTCCAAAACTGCTCCCCTTCCTCTTGCTACTATCACCCCTATTCCCACTATTAATTTCCACCGTCCCAGCTCCTTCAGTCTTACCCTTATTCTTCCTCTCCTTGTTGTAGAGGCTCATGGCCTCACTTCCCTCCTCAGCTATAATTGTTTTCTCCATGAGTGCTGCAAATGTAGGGATCTGCAACACTTCCACCTTGTTGTAGAGCCAGGGTATTAATCCCAGCTCAAACCTTCTAGCTTTCCTAGCCTCCGTATCAACTTGATGCGGAGCAAACCTAGCTAACTCATTAAATTTAGCGGCGTATTCTGACACCGTCATGTTTTCCTGCTTCAACTCTAAAAATTTCACCTCTATCCTAGCCTGCATACTAGGTGAAAAATAATTTTTCGAAAAATAAAGTTTTGAACCTATCCCATATAACTACACCTTCTCCTGCCCTCACCTAATTCGCTTCCCACCAAAAGTTTGCCTCCCCCTTCATCATGTAGGTCGCAAAAGCGGTCTTTTGCCCCTCAGCTACACTAGCTACCATAAACGCCTTTTCAATCTCTTTAACCCAAGTTTAGGATTCTACAGGGTCAGTTGTACCTTTAAATTCCGACGGTCCTACAGCCTTAAAGTCTTTGAAGTTTGCTAAGAGATTATTCGGCTGATTCCCAGCGACTGGAATTCCTTGCTGCATAGCTTGTGCTACCATGTTTGCAAAGTGCTGCATCGGGTCTGCTTGTTGTTGTCCCTCAACGTTGTTAACATATTCTTCTGCCCTTTGGTTTCGAGTTCGACGTCTTGGTGGCATTATCTGGTTAAATAAAATCATAAATTTAACTTACATTCTAAATCTTATCGCCTAAGATGAGTATATCAAACTTGTTTCATTACTCAAACACAGGTTCATATTCATTTAACGAATATTTTACATAGCATAGCACATAATGCTTTAAACATCAGTTATCCCTTTGGGACCACAAAAGTCGGGATTTAGAGTCTTGACTAATACAAAAGTTGGAAACATTACATTACACAGACATACTTATCATACATATTACATTAAACACACCTACACAACAGAATCTATACTACCTATTTATTACACCATTTTCTTGGACAACCTTTCACCTGATGACCTTCTATCCCACAGATAAAACATGCTCCTGGTTTATAGTCAGGACAATACAGAGTGGTATGTCCTTCATAGCCGCAAAGGTAACATATTCTTTTCCCTTTCTTCTTATCGGATTTTCCTAAGTCATGGTCTTCTATCTTTCTTTTCCCCTTCTTGTTCGGAGCTGCACACGATGTGTTGCTTGAGGCTCCCATCTGATCAATTTGGATTTTAAGCTTATCCTACTCTTCCATTATTTCTATTAACGCCTGTCGCAGTTGACTATTTAATAGCTTTTCTATCTCCCACAACCTTTCCAGAGAAGAAACCTTGTTCCTCAGATCCTGCACCTCCGTTGATGCTTGATCAGCTTCAACTTTTGTGTCTAAATCACTATCTGTCAGCTCCACCATCTCCGGATCTGGTACTACGTTTTCTACAATAACCACATCGTCTGAGTTGTTTTCATTATGAGCCTCGATTTCATCTATTGGCTTCAATATCAGCTCGGGTGTATGGGTTTTACCCTTCTTCATGCTATAAGCATATAACAAGCCTTTTCCACCAAACATCTACACACATAAATTATCCTGATTAGCATATAGTATATACACACATCAAACAAGAGTTTTATATAAGTTATCTTTTATTTTGTTTGATGATGAATTTATTCAATTCATCTCTTTTTAAACTCTATATGAGTTATTTATATTTTCAACGTTTCCCTCTGTTCTAAGGTTATAGCCTAAGGTCTAACCCACCTAAGGTTTTTAACCCTAAGCTCTGATACCAACACTACAAGAAAGCCGGCTAAATCCGACGGATATATGTTCGACGGACACAGTCCCTCGAAAATAACATTTATTCCGACGGAGTATTCAGTCAAAGATACTTCAGTCGAAAATACTTTAATTTCGACTGATGTTCGTCGAACATTTATGTATCCCATTGGCGCCAATGTTCCCGCCAGCGCGAATATTAGTTTCGACGGAATATGATGTATTCCGATGGAAGAGTCAGTCGAAGATACCTTAAGTACGATGAATGTATGTACGACGGACTTGCCGTCGAAGATTATCCTAAAATTTAATTAATCGGTACGTCTTCCCGGCCCCTCATTTTTGTAGACCTTAATATAATCTCATTTCTCTCTTTCTCTCTGTCTCTCATTTCTCTAGATCTAGCTCTCAACCACCTCTTCGCTGAGACTTCACTGCTCTCACGCCACCACCATCGCCACCACCACCACGTACTGCCACCACCACCACCACCGGTTCCACCACGTACACCACCGGTTCCACCACGTACTGCCACAACCACCTTCAATTCCACCAGCACCACCACGTACTGCCACCACCACCACCACCACTGTCGATCGGTTCCACGACCAGTAGACGCCACCAACACCGTCGGTTGAACCACCATCATCGACATCACCAAAGCAGCCCACCACCGCGTTGCTTAGTTGCACATTAATTCAATTTCAAGGTTAGTTTTCTCGCTAAGTATTAGATTTTTAGGGTTAATTTGTTGCAAATTGTGAAATTTGTGGCTTAATTTGTTTTAGGTTTAGTTTAATTTGAGTTTGAATATGAGATTAACCCAATTTGGATAATATGTTGTTCTTTGTGAATTTGTTCTTTGTGAATTTGTGGACCGTATATTCTTTGAAATTGGAATTTTGATTTTGGGTTTGTGGACCCTTTATTATTTTAGTGCATATTATTTGGAATTTGGAAATTGCGTAATATTGATATCAAATTTGGGTTCCTTATCATAATGTAACGATTTTAGATTTGCTTTTTTAATCTTGATATATTTGTTATTTACGGTCTAATTTATATGTAAATTTTGTCGTAATTATGAAATTGCAGACTTGTATGTATTGTATTAGTAATTAGTTTCCCAATATTAATAAATCACAAACTAAGTGCCATTTACTTAGTTTCTTACTACTAAAATAAAATAAAGTAAATATAATTTAATTTAGTTTAGTTTATTAAATAAAATAAATTTTAAAAATAAAATAAATAACGTAATATAATACAAAATAAAGTAAAATAAAATAAAAAATAAATTAAATTAAATTAATTTCAATAAAATAAAAAAACTTTGATTTAATCTAATAAATAAAATACAATTCAATAAAAAATAAAATTAAATAAAAATAATAAAATAAAATAAATTTAATTTAATTTAAATAATCTAAATTAAATTAAATTAAATTTACAATAAATTTAATTTAATTAATTTAATTTAATTTAATAAAAACATTAAAAATTATATAATATATATATAATACAAAATAAAATAAAAGAAATAAAAAATTTAATTTAATTTAGTTTAATAAATAAAATAAAATAAAATATATAAGTAGTCTCTATAGATTCCAAATAAAAATTTTCATAAACTAAGTACCACTAACTTAGTTTATCATCATTGGCAAAATAGCAGTTTATAGCTAGAAGTAAATGTTGAACAGTAGTCTCTATAGACTCTACATAACAATTCTCATAAACATAACAATTCTCATAAACTAAGTACCACTTACTTAGTTTATCATCATTGGCAAAATAAACTAAGAATAGCTAGAAGTGAATGTCGAACAGTAGTCTCTATAGATTTCAAATAATTAATAATTCTCATAAACTAAGTACCACTTACTTAGTTTTATCATTGGCAAAATAAACTAAGTAGCATTTGCTTAGTTTGCCACAATTTTCAATATATAAATGCAATAATACTCTCCCTACATATATGTACTCTTTCTTGTATGCAGGTTTGGACATAGCAGTTGCAGCTAAATAGTACTCCAACCGGTTCCTCGGCAACAATTAAAAAAAAGGGGTCGTAGTTCCTGTTTGTGTCCTATACTCGAATAATAAAGGTAATTGAATTACTGCAGACATTCCTCACTGTTCCATCATAACAGATGACAACATCCTAAGTAGTGCCGATAAGTTGTTGAACTTTGTTCAATAAGCGTAATGGAACTCCTTCTTCGATGTTGTCATCTGCTATGATGGAATAGTGAGGAATGTTCATGAGAATTGAATTAACTTTATTATTTGAGTATAGACACAACAGAACTACGACCCTTTTTTTTTTGATTCTTAGGCTTCAAGTAGTAGATTCCACATAAATTCTCATAAACTATCTACTATACTTTAAAACTTAAAAACCCGCTTTGCACATACACTCAATAGGGGTGAATGTCTAATGATCCCCATTTGGGACTTTAATTGGATGTTATGTCTCACACTTAAAGTAGGTGTGCAAATCTGAAATTGGTACATTTTTTGTTATTTTGAGGATTAATCGACTGTTATCTCTATATGTTCTCCGAGTGCATACTTAGATTAAGTTATCTTAGTCTATTTCGTGTGCTTGGAGACCATGGGAGGTGCTGCCGAAATTTTCTTGAAACTCATGAAACCTTACTCAACGTGTTTGCACTAGCGACGAGACACATCCAATAACGGGATAAAGCCTTACCCACATCACCCGTAGAGATACTAGGTAAATCTAATTCACGCATGAATATCCAAATTAACTTAATCCGTACTTCTGTGTAGTTAAAAATGTCAGTCGACCGGAGTTGGATGTACCGTAGGATACCCATTGATGGGAGGGGATTAGTCTCAGCTTATCGTATTGGGGTTTTAGATTTCTTGACCAAAGCACTAGAACATACGGATGATCCGCACGGGAAGATGCGATGCCCGTGTGTCAAGTATAAAAATCTGATTTGGAAGAAAGTCGACGAGATTAAATTCGACTTATTTTCTCGTGGATTTGTAGATGGGTACTTCGTATAGACTCATCACGGGGAATCAGAAGTGATTGAAAATATTGTGGAACAACCAATTCCACGGGATTCATACGTCGAAAACTATGATCCAGTTGAGATGTTGGTTGATGCTTATGGCCCTACTACTATTATTCGGGTTGAATATGAACCTTCTTCAAGCGGTCTGAAGCAAGTGCCAAATGATCTGATTGTTGCCTTTTACAAGTTGTTATTCGAATCGGGGTCGCGTTGTATCCGGAAATGATACGAACACTAAGCTTTACTGCGATGTGAAGCTCTTACACTTCAAGAATGAGCACGATTTAGTAGAGAGAGGTTTCAATGATTTGCTCACTATAATTGGACCAGCTTCTTACCCAAGGATCATACTCTTCCTGCGAATTATTACGGAGTGAAGAAGATGGTCAAGGGTTAAATATAGGGTATCGAAAATCGATGCTTGTGGCGCAGGATTGCATGTTATACTATGGGAGGACAGAGATAAGGAGAAGATGTGATATATGCGCTTTATCACGCTACAAGGTTACAAAATGTGGGGGAAGGAGAAACATGTTCCCATGAAAATCTTACGATATTTTTTTCCACTTGGCATAGAGACTTCAAATGCTATTCATGTCGTCTTATACTACTCAACATATGAGTTGGCATCGAACAAGGGATGTCGTGCCTGGTCAGCTGACTCACCCAGCGGATGGAGATGAATTCATCAAATGTAAATGCAACATCCACACATAAGAAAATAACAGTTTTGAAAAGATTATAATGTCTTAAGTCCTGTAAGGCCCCCAAATTCGGGTACTTGAAACTCGAACTCGGTGCTTTACGATACTATTTCTATGAGCAGAATAATACTAATAATAATAACAATAATATAAAGATCAACTTAATTTACATATCATCAGAGTCTGAATCCCAAAAACGTAACCTTTAAACATTCATTACAACCCGTGATAGATAATATATATCATACTTGTCTTAATAAAGTTAATTATTACATAAAATAGCATTTCTCTCATTCAGCAACATTTCCCTTTCCCTTGTTCTTAGCAGAGCTCTCTGGTCGTTCACACTTAGCTGAAAACATTTAAATTAAGCAAGGATAAGCATTTGAGTGCCCAGCAAGTAATAGCAATTATATATATATAAGTTGAAAGAATTTAAATGTTTTCTTTGTAGTACCCTTCTACAACAGGTCAATAGTTGTGAAGTAATCTGTACCAATGATAATAATATATCAATTATATACCAAATCTTTGAAACTACGTACTGACTATAAATAGGGTTTAGGTGACGTGCTATGAACATTGTTTTCAATTTTTGAATAGGTTAAACAGAAATTCATCTGCAAACCGTCATAACTTACGGGCACGGGGGGTGATCAGCCCGTTATGCCTTGCATTGATCAATACTACGTGCAAGAACGAGGGTATCGTTCACTCTGTCCGCCTTGGGTGCATAAAAGTTTTCCCGTGTAGGAATGTTCATACTTGTCTGGGTTCCAAATCAAAGGTTTTATCTTGTTCAACAATAATCTATAATTCAACATATATGTATACGGGTAATTGACAAAGGAATATCAACATGTGATTAAATACAATGATTATCCAAGTGGGGACACTTGTATAACCATTTATAGAAATTAACGAACAGAATATATATATCTGAATTACTATATACTAACATGTTGATAATCAATGAGCGTATATAATATAAGGTTAATAATCTGTACAGTAATAATATAATTCATAATTATTCTTACTCATGTCCATTACATAAAGAAAATGCAAAGGTAAGATACTTGCCTGATGCGCTGCTTACAGTTCGTAACTTCGTTCTATCTTTTATATCACGACCTATCATTAGTCAGATCATTCGTTCGATTAGAACAATATATCTCAACACATAATACTGTTTATTGCAGTCAACACATAACCTAATCACATTATTATATATGTTTAACAACCATTAAATCATAAATAAACACTTATACAGTCAAAATATCTAAGTCCAGATCAATTTCTGAAACATGTCGGCGTACCGACAGTTTTATCGGGTAATTATTAAGTCTAAGACTCTATCCTCAGAACTTAGTATCACCATATTATTTTTAAATGACTTAATATAATTTTAAAACATTTATTATAATTTATCGCTGAATTTTCAAACATCTAATCATTATTAAATGTTTTAAATTTTAAACAATTCTATTATCATTAATATTTAATTAATATTAAACTATTAATGAAATCATTTCAAAATATTAAAGTTATTTATAATAACTTAAAATATTTTTAAAGTATTAATATTACCCTTAAATGATTTTTAAAACATTTAAAATCATTTTTAAATAATATTCATTAATATTAAAGTATTAATGTTTTATTTATTAAAATATTAAAAGTCATTAAGTATAACTTCAAATATTTTTATTTCATTTATATCCCTTTTAAATGATTTTTAACTTAATAAAACCATTTTAAAACTATTTATTTAATATAATTACTAAATAAATTTAATATCATTAATACTAAATTAATTAAATATTAAAAGTTATATTTTATAACTTCAAATATCTTTAAACACTTTTATATTTATTTAAAATGATTTTTATAATAATAAAATCATTTTAAACTAATTTATTTAATATAATTATTAAATAACTTTAATATCATTAATATTAAATAATTAATGAAAATTGTCTTTAAATATTAAAAGTTATATTTTATAACTTAAAATATTAATAAATACCTTTTATTATTTAAAATGATTTTTAATATATTAAAATCATTTTTAATTAATTTATTTAATGTATTTATTAAATAAATAACATATCAATAATATCCAAATAAATATTAATATTTATGAAAAATATGTCAAATTATTAAAAGTTAATTTTATAACTTAAAATAATTTTTAAAATTAAGTTTGTAATTTTTGGAATTTATTTACTATTTTTAAATTATTTTTCGAAATTAAAATAAATATAATTATTAAATCTGTCATTTATAGCCTTTAGCGACAAAAAAAATGTCATTTTAGGTGTGTTCTTGAGGCTCAAGAACATTCATAGCAGTTAACAAATGAGCACGTTTGACCATGTGTAGATCTTAGCTCGTTAAGTTTATGGGATTTCTGCTCATCATACCTTGTAGTACTAGTAACATACTACAAGCTTCAACAATCAACATGATCACAAAGCAACTAACAAAGGAGATCTAATCGTCCAGTGGTACGTTGAGCTCGTTTCTTCATTTCGGGTTACCCGAAATGAAGAAACAGATTGATCTATCACAACTTGATTCTTGTCAGCGAAAGGGTTTTGTGATCTAATATATTCGATGTGTAGCCAACATGTCAAGGAAGAGATAGATCACATATAATCACCATAACAACAACTAAATCGCCAGATTTTAACCCCAATCAACCCATGTCGAAATCACGATCATACGTTTTACGGGTTACCCGAGCGGAAATCGTGATCGCCTTTACATGGTTTGACCGTACACTACATGCATCCTGTTAATCATTTAGATGTTCTACAAGCTTAAACATGTAGCCTAAACAACATACAACAACCTTGTTACAACAAAAAAAATCCAATTAACAAAAACATGAAAGATCTGGGCCCATGAACTTGCTGTCAGAGATTTCTGGGCAAGTTCTGGGTTACCCAGATCTGGCTTGGTCAATGTCGGTCAACGGTCTTTGACCACGATTAACTGACATTCTATGCATGATCTGGTCTTGCCACAAGTTCTAGATCATAGATCTCATATCACACTACATGTTCAAACATTAAAAACACAAAAACCATAAACATACAAAGATCTAAAGGGCCTGACATTCGGTTGTCAGTCAACATAAAATTTTTTTTCCAGATTTTTAAAAACACATAATCCGAGCGTATAGATGTTATGGATCTAACATCTATCAACCCAGATCATCATTATACACTAGATACAACATATTTAACACAAAAAAAACTAACATCTAACATAGAATCATTGGACAGATTTCTTGCTAGGGTTTTTACCTTCTATGAGCAATCTTTGATTCTTGGCTACTGATTTGGTTCTGGAATTCGTGGGGCTTGATTCAAGGACTGATATGCTAAGAGAATTCGTAGCTTAGAGAGAGAGAGAGACTTGATGGAGTGTTGGTGAATGAATGAGCATAATGTACACTTTTTCTCTCTCCTAAACTATTTATATGACTTAGATTCAATGAATTTAACTTGCAAGGTGTCAATAGAGATAAGCTTGAATGAGTTTTAGGCATGTGCTATAAATCCAGAGTGGTGACTTGCATTCTAGCTCATTAAATAAATACCAAAAAGGCTATTTTAGTAAACTAACAAAGTATTTTTAAGGGTATTTTTATCCATGATGCTTGAATCTAGGTTAAAATCAATAGATCTTAAACCTTAAGGTTTTCCAAATAATTTCTAGGGTTTAAAAATTTAAGTTTAAAGTTTAATAAAATTTTAATTTAACCACACTAATTAAAATTAGGGGTTTTAATAAAAAATTAGGGTTTTCAAATAATTAGGGTTCCTAAATAATAATTAGGGTTTCTAATTAATCTTAAATTCTATAATACTCAACATTAATCAAATAACATAATTTCTTACCAATCATAAACTCCGGTTTGAGTTTCAAGTTACGATTTAACACAGTAAAATTAGGGTTTTCAAATATTGTACCATTATTGACCAATCATTAACAGTACGTACATACCGTACATATTTATAGCACTGAAAAATCAAAATATATTATTATTATATTATTATTCTCATTCCTTGATAAAAATACAAAATTAGGGTTTGGATTCCATATCTGATTATTCTTCCATATTTAACCTTATTAATTAAGGTAAAATAATTAACTTAATAATCTATACTAAAATTCATATAATAAAATAATTATTATAATTATTCAAAGATATCATTTCCTATATTATTTAAATAATATGAAATTATATTTTTATGGAAAATAATTAATAAAACATTTCTACAATAAAAGTAATTATTATAAGAATATACTTTTTAATAATCAATAACTCTAAAATAAAATTATTTGTAAATATTCATGTAATAAATATATTTTTATTTACCATATAAATACAAATATACATTATCTTGTACAAATCCTCATCTTTAAAATAAAAAAAAAAGTATACGCAAAATTTCTTATTTATTTATATAGAAAATATCGGGTTGTTACAAGTCCTCTTACTGGAGTCCCCAGCAGAGTCGCCACCTGTCGACGTCGGGATTTTTAGATGTCCCTTTCCGTTACTTGTTCTTTGGTGTTCTCATTTTAGGTGAGATTTTTTTGAAAAAATAAGTGAAAAAAAGTCCGATATGTATAATGTCGATTTATAGATCGTTAAGAGTCGCCATTGGTTTTTAAATGGTTGTACCAACACAACCGAGAAAAGGTTTGCACATTGACCCAAAGATGTGACACTACTAAACGAATTCGGTGAAACCGAGATTCATTAGGGTCCGGGGACTTGGTTATCTGAGGGAAGGTGTTAGGCACCCCAGACATCCGTGTTTACCACGGTGGACCGCCTCTTTTCAAGAAACTATTATCCAAAATGTGTGTGTGTGTCAATGTGTCTTTATTATTTGGAAGTAGTCGCGAGGCCTCGTTCGAACCTATATACACAGGGTTTGAATTTATGTAAAATTAAGTTTTAAGCAAGATATGGCAGTGATGTTTTATAAAAGAGGTTTTTCAAACCCTGATGCTCAATAGTAATTGAGACCTTTTACACTCCCATTTTATTAAGTGTTCGACTTGATTGATTTTATTTTACAGATGCGAGGCATCCGTATGAAAATAATATACAAAATAATGTCGACTTCCTCTTGGGTATGGAAACCATCTGAGGAAATTCAGACACCGCAAAATAATTTACAAGCAGCTTACAGCTGAAAATGTCCATCACGGGAATCGAATCTAGATCCAACGGATTGGATCTGTGATCATATGATTCCTAAAGCGCACAAGATACCGCAATTTGTATGAAAGCGATGGCGGTATATATATATATATATATATATATATATATATATATATATATATACATGATCACCAACCACGAAGCACCTCCATGGGGGATCAGAAATGTAAATAAAGTTGTAAAAGCTATCAACTGCCACTGAGGAAACTCTAAGCTGGACAAAACTTAAATAAAGTCAAATACTTGGCCAACCGCCACAAAGGGAACTCCAAAGGGAAGAAATGTAAATAAAGTCAGAAAAGCGATCAATCGCCACAAAGGAAACTCAGGCGGATGAATATATATATATATATATATATATATATATATATATATATATATATATATATATATATAGCGATAAACGCACCGGATGTAAAATCGGGCTCATCGAACATAGTTCGACAACAGTTCATATATATAAGTGTATATATATATAAAGTTTAATAAACGACTTGGATGTAAAATCTGTGCTTATCGAATGTAGTCCACACACACGCTTAATATATAAGTATATATATATATATATATATATATATATATATTAAAAAAGCAAGTAAAAGCTCTTATGTAAAATCCAGGCTCATCGAATGCAGTCCTGACACACACGCTAATATATATAAGTATATATATATTAAAGCAATAAAACGCACTGCATCAAGTCTAGGCTCATCGAACAAAGTTTGACACACGATTCATATATATAAATATATATATATATATATATATATATATAAAAGCGAAGAAACGCACTGCATCAAGTCTAGGCTCATCGAAAAAGTTCTACACACAGTTCATACATATAAATATATATATATATATATATATATATATATATATATATATATATATATATATATATATAGAAAAGCAAATAAACGCCCGCATCAAGTTCAGGCTCAATCGAGGCATAACTCGATAATGTTAGTCCGTATATATATATATATATATATATATATATATATATATATAAATCGAAATAAAAACCACTAATCAAGTCCGGAAAATACGCAACACGACTCTCAACGTGAAGAAGGGTGTGTGCAGAGATGAATAGAAAGACTCTAAAGTGTGTGAGAAGGCTTACAGTTGATTGCCAAAGAAGACTTCTATATCTTTAGAGTGGGTAAACACTGGCTTTTATAGGTGCAAAAGAGGCTATATATGAGCTCACAGGTGTTTAAAATGAGAAAGTACACTGCATAGGGTGAGTGCAGAGCAAATTAGGCAGGGCTTCCTCGCTGTTTTCTCTTGCAAAATGGGCAGCCCAAACCCTCTATTTATAGACGATTTAGCCACAGGTGTACCTGCGGCTGAGCCATAGGTGTACCACAGGCAACCCGGGTGGGCCCAAGTTTTTTGGGTCGGGTCATCTCGTAGTACGTGCACTTGGGCACTATAATGTCCACTCAAACTTTTAGAATTGCAATCCGGGCATCCGTTTGAGGTATACAGGACCTATTTTGGACCACCGTTGTCAAGAGTTGTACGATGGCATGAGATTAGAGTTTGTACGAAGTCATTAAAGATGGGACGATGCCCTCCGGTCTTCAAGCTTCAACTTTCATCCGTTACCCCGCACAATAGTCACTCGGGATTGGTTAGTCTTGTGGGACATCATTGCGTAGAGATGTTGAGACGACGTGGCATGGCATCACGTTGGCAAGATTACGATGTTGCCCCTCACCGGTGTTATCACTGGATTGGGCTGATAAAGCAGACGTTGCTCAGACTTCGCTGAGATTGGACTGCTACAATTGTTGAAGGTCCTCATTGTCATCTTTGAGGTGTGCCTGTCTTCCCGATGTTATCGCCGGGTTGGTACAGTGTATCTCGTTGTGAGCGCCGAGATTGAAGCTAGTCGCATTTGAAACAAGCATTTCCGGGGTTATCACCGAACCTGCATTCCTTGGGGCTATCACCAAGGTTGGTGGTTATTCCCATAGTTGGGACTGAGACTGAATACCTTGGGGTTATCTCTGAGATTAATCGGTCTTCTCCGGTGTGTATTCTGGTATTGGATCTGCACGCCTCGGGGTTATCTCTGAGGTTGGAATTGTTTACTCCTAGAGTGGGCTCCGGGGTTGATACTGAACTTTCGGTAGTATCTGGTATGTATATGGATTGTCTTTCAGGGTTCGCTCTTAAAAGACGAATCTGTCCTCCTGTAATGTTAGTGATAGTAGTATAGAAAATTTTGAGTGTCTACAGCCATTTACTATTTTAATCATATAGCTATTAATAAACCATATTTACTCAACTGTTTGGATAAGATTGAATTGATACATTTTAGTATTTGAATATCCTTAGTACTATTTCTCTGTGAGTTCGACACTCAACTTATTACTGTATTACTTGTTTGACCTCGTATACTTACGCGTGTTTATTTGATTTCGAATCCAATCAACCAATTTTTGGCACCGTTGTCGGGGACTTAGTATTATTTATTTTTCAATTTTAATACTAATTCAAGACGATTTTAATTTAAACTGATTTTTCTGTTTAAACTTTTTCTTAGGTACTCTTGATTGTGTATGCCACCTCGCAGGAATCAGAATATAATACTTCTTTATCCTGAGGTTGACAGAACATTTAGACGACTGAGAAGAGAAAGAGCTCGGGAAATACCAACTCTAGTTATTATGGTAGAGGAAATTCAAAAATCTCACCGGGATTATGCCATGCACCGTATCACATATATTTAAGCGAGCATACTAAAGCCCGAAGTTCAAGTAAACAACTTTGAAATCAAGTCGGGTACTATTCAAATGATACAAAATAATGTGCAATTCAGAGGGATGTTGAATGATGACCCGAATGATCATTTGATAAATATCGTGGAAATCTGTATACTTTCATATGTAATGGAGTTTCTGATGATGCTATCAGGCTCATATTGTTCCTATTCACTTCAGGACAAAGCTAAGAGTTGGTTGCATTCAATTTTACCGGGCTCCATTACAACATGGGCTGATTTAGCTCAAAACGTTATGGCGAAGTTCTTGTAGCCCGTGAAAATAGAAAGACTCAGTCATGATATCACATCCTTTAAACAACATGAAGCTGAATCTCTTTACGACTCAAGGGAGCGATTTAAGGATTTATTGAGACGATGTCCACACCATGGATTGCCCGATTGGCTTCCAATTTAGACCTTCTATATGACGTCCCCAAAATAGGTATGCATCACCTATTCTGAGTCGTCAAATACATGGTACAGAATATAAATACAACTTAATTATACAACTGTCGTGTAAAGTACGACAAAAAATATAAGTCGTGTGAGTTTTAATACAAATATTGTCGTCTAGACAATATTCAAACTCAAATTCAATATTATTACATTTATTTTCCACTATTTCACCGAATAGTGAGGACTACTAATGCTATCATCCGTCCGTCTACCCGCTTCTCCGACTAGTCCCTCGCGTTTTCATTTCACGAAGAGAACAATAAAAGTAAAAGGGTGAGCTCAACTAGCCCAATAGGAAATATTATGACTAAGATAATGCAGAATATAGTATCGTTAGCCTTCAACGGTGTTAAACTGATATAATATAACAACCATTAAGTTTAACTGCAGCGAAATAAGCAATCCATTAAAAGAGTCAAGTAGAGAATAAAATCTACTATCTTTTATGATTTAAAAGGGTTTTCATCACTTTTATCGCTGGGACTCAGCTTAATAAATAATCCACATCACCGAATCACCCCTACACTACGGCCAAGGATATTCTTTAGTATCATGACCACAATTATCCATGCACTACGGGCCAAGAATATTTGTGTATTCAATAATGGTCATGATCATGCCAACAACTGTCCATCAATGCACTATGGGCCAATGAGGACTTTTTCCACATCATTTGTAACATAACGGTCATGATTACACCGAATAATCCCTGGTCATAATCATACCAAGTCCATCTATGCACTATAGGCCACATATGACTTTCAACAAAATATAAACATGAGGATGCTGACAATGATATAAGAATTCAATAAAACAAGTTCAAGAATTATTTTATCCAGGAACTAATAACGTCCAAATTGTCAACATGATATCGCTTTGTAGAGTAAAATTCAAGAATGCTCGTAAGAAAATTTCCATGAAAAGATCTTCGATGAAGAGCAAATATCAAGGATATTCCACTAATTTCATGGAGTATAGAAGTCAAAACTTTAACCAATGAGTATAATAAGGAATGGAATAACAAAAGAAATCACCGGCATGCGATAGATCAAGACAGGCGGTGTTATTCCAATGAATAATAAATAACGAATTAGGTCAGCGTAAAACCCATGCAGATGTGATACTCCAATGTAATAATAAAGACGGAATCGTAATGCATGCGAAACGCATGAGCATGTGATATTCTAACGAGAATAATAAAAACTTTTAATCAGTCCCATATAAAACGCACAAACAGGATATTCCAATGTAATAATAAAGACGGAACCAGTCCCATGAGAATGCATGAGACAGGATGTTCCAATGTAATGATATAAAATGGAACAATGTAAGAATTTCACCAAGTATAGGGTAGCTCACGTATCTGAGTTATTCCAACGAATAATAAAGAATGGAATAATGAAGTTCTCTTCATAGATAAGAAAGAAATAATACTCCCTACCTTTAGAAAAAAGCGGATAATTGGAATAGTGAGGTAGCAGACTTCTCTTCTTCTTTCTATAATTTCTCCCTTATAATAATCGCTCTCTAAAGCTTTTGTGAATTGGTGAGAAATGAAGGAAGAATGAGCTTCATTTATAGAAAAATATAGTTTCGATAATTGCACGTTTTGGGGCTCGAAAAATTTCAGTGTACAATACCTCCAACTTTTCCTTTATTTTTAATTTAGTCATGGAAGTATTATCAAACTTGCACCACCTCCCCTAATAGTAAATAATGTGATTCAATAGTAAATTATGTGAATCAATAGTTCTAGACATGTGAAAATACTGAATTACAAAAGATAGTACCTCCATCTATACCTCCATTTTTAACTTAGTCATGCAAGTATTATCAATCTTGTACCAACTCCCCTAATAGTAACAAGAATGTGAAACAATAGTATACACATGTGAACAATTAGTTATAATCATGTGAAATAATAGCAATCAATTGCTCATTTATCTGGTTAAATACCCGATTGGTCAATATAACCTCCAGACATCAATTATTATCGAAAGAATTGTCTATTTTTACTAACACAAATAATTCCAACACAATGAAACCATTTTTATCAAAAATATAAATTTTGAAATTTCGAAGTTTGACTTTCTCTGAAAAAGTCAACTGTTGACTTTTTGACCAAATAGTGAATTCCGGAAAAATTTGTGTTTATAGACTATTTTTACTAATTTCATCGTTCCGGACTCAAATATCACATCCGCGTCACCAAATTCAACTCCGAACACAACTTCAATTTTAATAACATTCATCATTAATATTATAACTCACAATATTTATCAACCAGGTCGTTCCCAGGAAAGAGGGGGCTTTCCAATAAGGATTTCTCCTATTGGCGCCGCAATTAGGTGACCAAACCTCTCCTTGATGAACTTCTAGACATTGTAAATATTGCAATTTAATAATATGAATAACTTTGTCGTCTCAATTATTGATTTAATAAAATAACATATTATGCGGATGATACTACGACAATAATCGAATCAATAATATGAGAGATATGATCAAAGAATTACTATAGCAATAATTGAGTATAAACGAGTGACTTCTCACGTAAGCATCAATAATCAATATCTTGTGCTACTATGCAACCACGCCAGACATCAGTACTTTTACTATCGGGTAGTTCAACAGTTAACGGTAAAACTTCCGCCATTATTTTCATAAAGTATTTTTGTCATTTTCTCAATCCGATAATAATTTTGTTGTGGGGGGTCCACCAATGATTGTGCCATTGTACGAATATTCCCTGTTAAAACGAATATTCCCCGACCAATTAAATATTATATAACAACTTGTGTACTTTGCAAAATTTGTAAATATTACTCACAACTATAACATTATATCAAATCCACACCATAATATTCAAAAATATATTTCGAGAAAATTTAATCTTTATTCAAAAAGTTGGGGTCTTACAACCTCCCCTTCTTATGAAATTTTGTCCTTGAAATTAGGGTGCGTACCTGGTATGTTGAAGAGGTGAGGATACTTTGATTTCATTTCAGATTCTACCTCCCAGGTCATTTCCTCAACATCATGGTTTCTCCACAAAACTTTGACTTGAGGTATAACCTAGGAGCGTAGAATATGTTCCTTCTTATCCAAGATTTTAACAGCAACCTCTTCATACCTTAAATCTTCCTCTATTTCGTCCGGTTCTAACTCAATAATGTGGTTCGGGTCTTTCACATATTTACGTAACATGGATATGTGAAAAACGTTATGAACATGAGATATACTTGGCGGTAACGCAAGTCTATAGGCCACAGTTCCTATTCGATCGAGGATTAAAAATGGGCCAATGAATCGAGGATTGAGCTTTCTTCTCTTTCCAAATCTTGTAACTCCTTTCCATGGAGCAACACGTAACAACACATGATCTCCAATATCGAATTCTACGTTCTTTAGATGAAGATCATCATAACTCTTTTGTCGATCTTGTGAGGTTTTTATACGTTGTCGGATCATTTGAATCTTTTCCGTAGTCATACGTACCAACTCTGGTCCCAACAAAGTTGCTTCACCCACCTCATCCCAGCATACTGGAGAACGACACTTTCTTCCATACAACACCTCGAATAGAGTCATGCCAATACTTGCTTGATAACTGTTGTTGTAGGAAAACTCCACCAATGGTAAGAACTTGTCCCAACTTCCCTTGAAGTCAAGGACACAGAGTCTTAATAGATCTTCAAGAGTTTGAATCGTCCTCTCACCGATCGCCCATCCGTCTCCGAGGATGATATGCCGAAACTAAATCGTAAATCCGTGCCCATAGCTTTTTGCAAACTAACCCAAAATCTTGAAGTGAATCTTGGGTCTCGATCAGAAACTATGGATACTGGCATATCATGCAATCTTACAACCTCGTTTATGTACATACAAGCAAGACATTCAAGTGTATAAGTTTCTCGTATCGGTAAGAAATGAGCGGACTTGGTCAATCTATCAACAATGACCCAAATCGCATCTATGCCTTAAGAAACTTTGGGAAGGCCGTGTGAAAATCCATGGTAATGTGCTCCACTTCCATTCGGAATTTCAAGTGGTTGCAATGGACCTTTTGGTACTTGATGCTCCGCTTTAACTCGTTGACAAATTAGACACCTTGAGATAAATAACGCTATCTCTCTCTCATTGTATTGCTCCACCAAAATGTATGGCGAAGATCACGATACATTTTGGTACTCCCCGATGGATTGCAAAATCTGTGTTGTGCGCCTCCATCATGATTTTATACTTTAAATCGTCAAGTCGTTAGGAACACAAAGTCCGGAGTTGACTTGAAGTATTCCTTCTTCATCGATTCTTGCTTCCTAGCATAGCACCTTTTGGCACTTTCTTCCTCATACGCATCACTCCGGATCGTAAACTTGAGCAACTTTAACTTTATCAATTAAAGTCGGTTCTACTCGTATATTCGCCATCATCACATGGGTCCCTGGAGTCTTTAACTCTATCTCCATCCTTTACAAGTCACACAAAATGGGCTTTTATGTTGTGAATATTGCACTCGTACCCGCATATGATCTTCTACTCAATGCGTCGGCCTACTACACGTTCGCTTTTCCACGATGGTATTGGATGGTATGATCATAATCTTTCAATGATTCAAGCCAACGTCGTTGTCGCATGTTGAGTTCCTTTTGAGTGAAGAAATATTTGAGGCTTTTATGATCCGTAAAGATCTCCACTTTCTCTCCATACAAGTAATGCCTCCAAATTTTAAGTGCGAAGACAACAGCTGCCAACTCTAGATCATGAGTAGGATAATTCCTCTTATATTCTTTGAGTTGTCTTGAGGCATAGGCTATGACTTTCCCATGTTGCATGAGAACACATCCTAACCCTTTGCTCGAAGCATCACTGTAGATGACAAATCCCTCTGAACCAGATGATATTGTCAGAACAGGTGCTGAAATGAGTCTCCTTTTGAGTTCTTGAAAACTCTTCTCACATTCCTCGCTCCAACCAAACTTTGTATCTTTCCGAGTCAGCTGAGTTAATGGAGTAGCGATTCGAGAAAATCCTTCCACGAATCTCCGATAATAACCAGCTAAACCGAGAAAGCTACGTACTTCGGTCACTGATTTGGGTTGCTCCCAGCTTTGAATAGCTTCAATCTTTGCCAGGTCAACGAATATTCCATGACTTGATACTACGTGCCCAAGGAATGTTACTTCCTCAAGCCAGAACTCGCATTTCTTTAACTTGGAATAAAGCTTATATTCACGAAGCTTTTGGAGTATCAGCCTCAAGTGTTGCTCATGATCTTCACGGCTTTTGGAATAAATAAGGATGTCATCAATAAAGACGACCACAAAGTGATCCAAATATTCCTTGAATACTTTCGGTTCATCATATCCATGAAGGCGGCGGGGCATTAGTCAATCCAAAAGACATGACTAAGAATTCATAATGCCCGTCTTAAGTTCTCAAGGCGCTTTGGAATATCCTCGGTTTAACCTTCACCGATGATATCCGAATCGAAGATCGATCTTTGAAAAAATTGTGCTCCTTATAATCGATCAAACGAGTCATCAATACGTGGCAATGGGTACCTATTTTTTATGGTGACATAATTCAACTCCCGATAATCAATACAAAGTCGCATACTCCCATCTTTCTTCTTCACGAATAGAACAGAGCACCCCAAGGAGACGTCTTGGGGCAATGAAACCAATGTCTAACAATCCCTGCAATTGGGTCTTTAACTCTTGAAGTTCAATAGGAGCCATTCGATATGGGGCTTTGGAAATGGGTTTTGTACCGGGTTCATGGTCGATACAAAATTCAACTTCACGCTCTGGGGGTAGGCTAGGAAGTTCTTCAGGGAATACGTCAGGAAATTTATTAACAATAGAAATATCCTTCAAATTTGACATATTTTTGTTTAAATACGTGACATGAGCTAAGAAAGCTTGACATCCGTTTTTCAATAAACGAATAGCTTTATGGCTTGAGATGACCGTGAGTGATTTTAATGGTTTGGTCGCTTTAATTCGCATAATAGGTTTATTAGGAATATGAAAGCTAACAACCTTACGAAAACAATCAATTTTAGCATGATGAGTAGTTAACCAATCAATCCCTAGAATCACGTCAAATGCAAGTATTTTAAGGAGATAAGATCGACAGGTAACGTGCGATTCTGGATTTGAATCAAACAAGACTTATAAACAGTGGATGTAATGAAGGTTTCTCCTAATGGAGTTTCAACAGATAAGTCAAAGTCTAATTTCTCCGGAGTCAAATTTAAACGTTGAGCGCAAGTAGGAGAAATAAAAGAATGGGTAGAACCGGTATCAAATAAGGTATAGACTTCACTAGAGTTTATGATAAGCTTACCCGTGATAACCTCATTCGGGTTCCTTACTTTCTGGGAGGTCACAACAAACGCTCTCCCTTGCACTACCGATTTTGACTTTTCTGGGACGGCCTTTGGTGCCTCCATCCTAGCTGAATTTGTCTTCGGTGAATGACAAAATCGAGCTAAGTGACCTTCTCTTCCACAATTATAACATGCTTTGGGCTTGACATCGCCTTGATTTGGACTGATGTGTCCCTTCCCTCCGCATTTGAAGCATATGATAGGTGGTCGTTCTCTTTCCTTAACAACGGGTCTTTGGTCTTTGATGTCTTTCCATCATTATTGAATCTCCTTTTCTTGAAATGTCCATTTTTATTGTCTTGGCTATGATTACCACCGAAGTGGTTACCATTTCTGGCATGTTGATTCCCTCCACGCTTGTTGTCACCGCTTCGATGACTGTTACCACTAGTATTTTCATTCTGCCGGCTGCTTTCTCTTGGTTGCGTTGACTCGTTATCGCGCTCCAACAACTGAGCCCTATTTATAACATCTAAATACAAACACAGTTTATGAGAAATAAGATATTGTCGTATCTCCGGTTTCAAACCTCTTAAAAACATTCGGGTCATTCGCTCCTCATTATCAACCAAATGGGATGCAAACCGGGATAACTCCGCAAATTTAGCCTCGTATTGCGACACGATCATATTATTTTGTTCCAACTTGATAAACTCCACCTCTTTCATGTGACGAATACTTTTGGGAAAGTATTTGTCGTTGAACAGCTCTTGGAACTTCTCCCAAGACATCTTGAGTGCGTCAGGCTGGGTACGTTTTATAGATTCCCACCAATAATCTGCCTCTTCACGCAATATAAAGGTGGCGAAAGGAACCTTTTGTTCCTCGGAGCATCCCAAGACATCAAATATCTTGGTTATCTGTTTTATCCATGCTTTCGCCTTAAGTGGTTTTGGCTCTCCAATAAACTTCGGTGGTCCCAGCTCCTTAAACTATTTGGCGGTGACTGTCCGAGAGTTGCCAGGGTTTCCACCTGCATTTTGGACAGGAGTCGCTCTCGCCTGATGTTGCATGAATTGCACGAAGCCTCGGAACATTCCATTGTTCATCATTTGGTCAGTGTTGTTGTTTGCATGAGGATTGTCGCCTTCCTGATGCACATTGTCCTGGTTATTGATCTGTGGAGACTCAACGGTCTCCTATACTCCATTAATGTTCTCAACATCCTCGGATGCCATTTTCAAATACTGCCACAAAAAAGGGTTAATTGACATGAAACATATTATCCCTACACTCTGACTGACCAATTAAATACCAAATAAACTTAGGTAGGTCATAGTAGCGAAGGAATTCCCCGTCTCTCCCCTCCTATTCTAGTCTCACATCTTAGCCAGGGATCATATCCCTAAGCTTTGATACCAACTGTGACGCCCCCAAAATAGGTAAACATCACTTATTCTGAGTCGTCAAATACATGGTATAGAATAAAAATATAACTTAATTATACAACTGTCGTGTAAAGTACGACAAAACATAAGCTGTGAGTTTTAATACAAATATTGTCATCTAGACAATATTCAAACTCAAATTCAATATTAGTACATTTATTTTCCACTATTTCACTGAATAGTGAGGACTACTAATGCTATCATCTCGTCCGCTACTCGCTTCTCGACTAGTCCTTGCTACGTTCTCATTTCACGAAGAGAACGGTAAAAAAGTAAAAGGGTGAGCTCAACTAGCCCAATGGAAATATTATGACTAAGTTAATGCAGAATATATTATCGTTAGCCTTCAACAGTGTTAAACTGATACAATATAACAACCATCAAGTTTAACTGCAGCGGAACAAGCAATCCATTAAAAGAGTCAAGTAGAAAATAAAATCTACTATCTTTTATGATTTAAAAGGGTTTTCATCACTTTTATCGCTGGGACTCAGCTTAATAAATAATCCACATCATCGAATCACCCCTGCACTACGGCCAAGGATTTTCTTTAGTATCATGACCACAATTATCCATGCACTACGGGCCAAGAATATTTGTGTATTCAATAATGGTCATGATCATGCCAACAACTGTCCATCAATGCACTACGGGCCAATGAGGACTTTTTCCACATCATTTGTAACATAACGGTCATGATTACACCGAATAATCCCTAGTCATAATCATACCAAGTCCATCTATGCACTATAGGCCACATATGACTTTCAACAAAATATAAACATGAGGATGATGACAATGATATAAGAATTCATTAAAACAAGTTCAAGAATTATTTTATCCAAGAACTAATAACGTCCAAATTGTCAACATGATACTGCTTTGTAGAGTAAAATTCAAGAATGCTCAGAAGAATATTTCCACGAAAAGATACTGGATGAAACGCAAATATCAAGGATATTCCACTAATTTCATAGAGTATAGAAGTCAAAACTTTAACCAACTGAGTATAATAAGGAATGGAATAACAAAAGAAATCACCAGGCATGCGATAGACCGCATAGGCGAGTTATTCAACGAATAATAAATAACGGAATCGGGCCCGGTAAGTAAAAACGCATGCAGACGGGATATTCAACGGAATAATAAAAAGCGGAATCGAATCCGTCCCAGTAGAAACGCATGCATACATGATATTCCAACGAGAATAATAAAGACAAAATCGGTCCGGCGTAAAACGCATGCGAGGGATATTCCAACGAGAATAATAAAGAGCGGAACCAGTCCGGTGAGAACGCATGAGACATGGATGTTCCAACAGAATGATATAGAATGGAACAACAGAAGAATTTCACCAAGTATAGGGTAGCCCTTGTATACAGGTTATTCCAACAGAATTATAAAGAATGGAATAACAGAAGTTCTATTCATAGATAAGAAAGAAATAATACTCCCTACCTTTAGAAAAACTGGATACTAGAATAGTGAGGTAGAAGACTTCTCTTCTTCTTTCTATAATTTATCTCTATAATAATCGCTCTAAAGCTTTTGTGAATTGGTGAGAAATGAAAGAAGAATGATCTTCTATTTATAGAAAAATATAGTTTCGATAATTGAACGTTTTGGGGCTCAAAAAATTTTAGTACAATACCTCCAACTTTTCCTTTATTTTTAATTTAGTCATGGAAGTATTATCAAACTTGCACCACCTCCCCTAATAGTAAATAATGTGATTCAATAGTAAATTATGTGAATCAATAGTTCTAGACCTGTGAAAATACGAATTACAGTATAGTACCTCCATCTATACCCCCGTTTTTAACTTAGTCATGCAAGTATTATCAATCTTGTACCAACTCCCCTAATAGTAACAAGAATGTGAAATAATAGTATACACATGTGAACAATTAGTTATAATCATGTGAAATAATGGCAATCAATTGCTCATTTATCCGGTTAAATACCCGATTGGTCAATATAACCTCCAGACATCAGTTATTATCGAAATAATTGTCGATTTTCACTAACACAAATAATTTCAGCACAATGAAACTATTTTTATCAAAAATATAAATTTTGAAATTTCGAAGTTTGACTTTTCCCGAAAAAGTCAACTGTTGACTTTTTGACCAAATAGTGAATTCTGGAAAATTTTGTGTTTATATACTATTTTTACTAATTTCATCGTTTCGGACTCAAATATCACGTCTGCGTCACCAAATTCAACTCCGAACACAACTTTAATTTTAATAACATTCATCATTAATATTATAACTCACAATATTTATCAACCAGGTCGTTCCCAGGAAAGAGGGGCTTTCCAATAAGGATTTCTCCCTATTGGCGCGCAATTAGGTGACCAAACCTCTCCTTGACAGAACTTCTAAACATTGTAAATATTGCAATTTAATAATATGAATAACTTTGTCGTCTCAATTATTGATTTAATAAAATAACATATTATGTAGATGATACTACGACAATAATCGAATCAATAATATGAGAGATATGATGCAACAATTACTGTAGCAATAATTGAGTATAACTGAGTGACTTCTCACGTAAGCATCAATAATCAATACCGTGTGCTACTAAGAAACCACGCGTATTACTGTACTTTTACTACCGGGTAGTTCAATAGTTAACGGTAAAACTTTCGCCGTTATTTTCATAAAGTATTTTTATCGTTTTCTCAATCCGACAATAATTCCGTTGTGGGGGGTCCACCAATGATTGTACCATTGTACGAATATTCCCTGTTAAAACGAATATTCCCTAACCAATCGAATATTATATAACAACTTGCGTACTTTGCAAAATTTGTAAATATTACGCACAACTATAACATTATATCAAATCCATACCATAATATTCAAAAATATATTTCGAGAAAATTTAATCTTTATTCAAAAAGTTGGGGTCTTACATTCTATAACGAATTATCCATTTCTACTCGTTCGAGTATTGATGCCGCAGCTGGTGGGGCCTTTATGTCGAATTACTTTGATGAATGTTATGACTTGGTGGAAACTATGGCTGTGAATAATTATCAGTGGCCTAACGATAGGCAAACACCACGAAAAGGGGCGGGTTGCACGAGGTTGATGCAATTACTGCATTATCTGCTCAGGTTACTGCCTTTACTAAAAGAATTGATGCTATGGGGTTGAAAATAGTGCAAAGTGTGGTGGTGCAATATGATTTATGTGCAGGGAACCAACCTACTAATCAGTACGCCATTAGCCCTGAATTAGTTCTGTTTGTCTCAAATTACGGGCGGTAGAAGAACACCAATCTTCCCACACACTACCATCCTGATTTGAGAAATCACTCTTATTTCTCGTGGAGCAACAATAACAGTAACCAAGCTCAAACCTCTATCTTCATACCAACATATTCAAATCCTCCCGATTTTCAATCTCAGAATCAACACCAGCAACATCCACAAGGCTCTTACCAACCCCCACCTCCTTAGGAAAGAAAGCCTAGTTTGGAAGAACTTCTTTTAAGATACATTGCTCAGAATGAAACAAGGATCAATAGCTAAGAGGCTTCCATCCGGAATTTGGAAAACCAAATAGGCCAATTGGAAACTACTTTAAATAGTCGTCATCTAGGCACCTTGCTAAGCGACACAGATGTAAACCCAAAACGAGAGGGCAAGGAGCAATTTAAAGCAGTCACTTTCTAGAGTGGCAAGACATTAAATGAAACTGGAGGAGAAACCCCCATAGTGCAATCGGAAGTCATTATAAAGGAGAGCAGTGTTGAGCCTAATTGTGACAAGTCTAGGGGAGAAGAGAATATACAGAAAGAAACAACAATATCGGCTCCTACTGGAAATAAACCTAGTCCTATAGTACAACCAATACCATTTCCCCAACGCCTTCAGAAACAAAAGTTGGATAAACAAATTTTGAAGTTCTTAAAAGTTTTCAAGAAACTTCACATCAATATTCCATTTGCTGAAACGCTGGAACAAATGCCTAGTTATGTGAAATTTATGAAGGACATCTTGTCCAAGAAGAGAAAACTGGGGGACTATGAGACAGTATCACTTATAGAGGAGTTTAGTGCTATCCTACAGAATAAGCTTCCACCTAAGCTTCAAGATCCTGGAAGTTTCACTATTCCATACACCATCGAGGATCAGTTCATCAGAAAAGCCCTATCTGATTTAAGGGATATCATTAATCTAATGCATTTGTCTATCTATAAGAAGTTGGGGTTAAATGAGGCCAAACCTACCAGTGTCACACTGCAGTTAGCCGAAAGGTCCCTCACTTATCCGAAGGGAATTGTGGAGGATGTTCTTGTCAAGGTGGACAAGTTCATTTTCCCCGCAGATTTTATTATTTTGGACTTCGAGGAAGATAGGGAGGTCCCTTTATCTTGGGAAGACCATTTCTAGCTACAGGAAAAACACTTATAGATGTGCAGAAAGGGGAATTCATAATGAGAGTTCAAGACCAGGAAGTGACTTTTAATGTCTTCTGGTCTATGAAGTTCCCTAAGTGCCTCTGAAAATTGTTTTCGGGTAGATATGATTAACAAAGTAGTGAATGAGGTATTCTCTAAAAATTGCATCTCTAATTCACTAGAGGCTACTCTGACTGGTGTTAGTAATGTGGAAGAGCCTACTCATCTCAAGTATGCGAAGATGTTGAATGAATACTCACGATTCCTTAAATCCAAGAAAATTGTTGAACCGTTGACTCGATTAGAATCTACATCCAAGGAGTTATTACCTCAGTTGGAGTTGAAACCTCTACCAAGCCATCTGCTGCGACGCCCCCAAAATAGGTATACATCACTCATTCTGAGTCGCCAAATGTATAAATTATCGTTAGCCTTCAACAATGTTAAACTGATAAAATACAATAGACAACAAGTTTTAGATCAACAACTGCAGTGGAACAAGCAATCCATTAGAAGAGTCAATCAGAGTATGATATCTACTATATTTTATGATTTAAAAAGTTTGTCATCAATTTTATCGCTGATACTCAACTTAATAAATAAACTACATCATCGAATCATCCATGCACTACGGGCCAATGATAGTCATGTAATCATCAATGGTCATGATTATACCGAATAATTCATAGTCATAATCATACCAACAATTGTCCATCAATGTACTACGGGCCAATGAGAAATTTTACCACATCATTTGTAAGACCCCAACTTTTATAAATAAAGATTAAATTTTTTCGAAATATATTTTTGAATATTATGGTGTGGATATGATATAATGTTATAGTTGTGGGTAATATTTATAAATTTTGCAAAGTAAGCAAGTGGTTATATAATATTCGATTGGTCTGGGAATATTCATTTTAACAGGGGAATATTAAATGATTTGACACAATCATTAATTGGACCCTACAACGGAAGTATTATCGTAGTAAGAAAATGATGAATTATCTTTTATAAAAATAACGACGAAAATGTTACTGTTAAAACCGTTGAACTACACCGGTAGTAAAGTAAATGCGATGTCTGGCGTGGTTGCATAGTAGCACAGATTGGTTATTGATGCTTACGTGAGAAGTCACTCGGTTATACTCAATTATTGCTACAATAATTATCTTGCATCATATCTCTCATATTATTGATTCAATTATTGTCACAATTATCATCTCGCATAATATGATATATTATTAAATCAATAATTGAGATGACAAAGTTATTCATATTATTATTTACAATATTAACAATGTCTAGAAGTTCAGTCAAGGAGAGGTTTGGTCACCTAATTGCGCGCCAATAAAGAGAAATCCTTATCGGAAAGCGCTTCTTTCCCGGAATGACCTTTTGTTGTTAAATATTGTGAGTTATAATATTAATGATGAATAAGTTCGTGTTGATTAAAGATGAATTTGATATTTCCATTGTGTTGGGATTATTAGTGTTGATGAAAATTGACATCTATTTCGATAATAATGGATGTCTGGAGGTTATATTGACCAATCAGGTAATTAACCGGATAAATGAGCAATTAATTGCTATTATTTCACATGCTTATAACTATGTGTTCAAATGTGTGTACTATTGATTCACATTCTTGTACTATTAGGGGGTGGTGGTATAGGATTGATAATACTTGCATGACTAAGTTAAAAATGGAGGTATAGATGGATGTACTATACTGTAATTCGTATTTCCACATGTCTAGAACTATTGATTCACATGATTAACTATTGATTCACATTATTTACTATTAGGGGAGGTGGTGCAAGTTTGATAATACTTGCAGGACTAAATTAAAAATGAAGAAAAAGAGGAAGGTATTATACTATAATATTTCGAGCCCCAAAACGTGCAATTATCGAAACTATATTTTTCTATAAATAGAAGCTCATTCTTCCTTCATTTCTCACCAATTCACAAAAGCTATAGAGCAATAATTATAGAGAGAAAGAAGAAGAGAAGTCTGCTACCTCACTATTTCAGTCTCCAGTTTTTTCTAAGAGAAGGGGTATTATTCCTTCGTATTCATGAAGAGAGTTATTTTCTTTCAATACTCGTAAGGGTTGTTATTTCATTATTTATTATTAAGTTGGAATAACCTGTCCATGCGAAGTACTGCATACATGGTGAAATTCTTCTGTTATTCCATTCTTTATCATTCTGTTGGAATAACCTGTCTGTGTGGTCTATCGCATGCCTTGTGAATTCTATTGTTATTCCATTCTTTATTATTCTGTTGGAATATCCTGTCTGTGCGTATTACGCATGACCTGGTTCCGTTCTTTATTATTATGTTGGAATATCCTGTCTGTGCGAATTACGCATGACCTGGTTCCATTCTTTATTATTCTGTTGGAATAACCTGTCTGTGTGGTCAATCGCATGCCTGGTGAATTCTTTGTTTATTACATTCTTTATTATTCTGTTGGAATAACCTGTCTATGTGGACTACCGCATGCATGGTGAATGATCCTTCATATTCATTCCTTATTAAATTATGGAAATGATCTGTCTACGTGGATTACCGCATGACGGGGAAAAATCCATTTGCAGTTTCATATATTCTATTATACTCAGTTGGTTAAAGTTTTAGCTTCTATACTCCATGAAATTAGTAGAATATCCTGGATATTTGCGCTTCATCTAGTATCTTTTCATGGAAATATTCTTCTGAACATTCTTGAATTTTACTCCACAAAACAGTATCATGTTGACAATTTGGACATTATTGATTTCTGGATAAATTAAATTATAAATCTTTAAAAATTTATCCTTGAACTTGTTTTATTGAATTCTTATATCATTGTCATCATTCTCATGTTTATAATATGTTGAAAGTCATATGTGGCCTGTAGTGCATAGATGGACTTGGTATGATTATGACCAGGGATTATTCTAAGATAATCATTGTGACCCCCCCCAAATAGGTATACATCACCCATCTTGAGTCGCCAAATACATGGTACAAAATATAAATAAAAACTTAATTATACAACTATCGTGTTAAATACGACAAAACATATGCTATGAGTTTTAATACAAATATTGTCATCTAAAAAATATCCACACTCAATGGAGTCCTCATTACATTTATTATCACACTATTTTAATGAATAGTGAGGACTACTAAAACAACCATCTGGACCGTCAATCCGTTCCCCGACTCGTCCCAGCTATATTCTCATTTCCTGAAGAGAATAGTGAAATAAAGGGTGAGCTCAACTAGCCCAGTAAGAAATATTATGACTAAGATAATGCAGAATAATTTATCGTTAGCCTTCAACAGTGTTAACTGATAAAATATAACAAACATCAAGTTTAACTACAGCAGAACAAGCAATCCATTAGAAGAGTCAAGTAGAGAATAAAATCTACTATCTTCTATGATTTAAAAGGTTTTTCATCACTTTTATCGCTAAGACTAAGCTTAATGAATAAACCACATCATCCCTGCACTACGACCAAGGATATTTATTAGTATCACGACCACAAATTATCCATGCACTGCGGGCCAAGGATATTCGTGTATTCATCAATGGTCATGATCATGCCATAAAACAATTCATCTTTGCACTCTTGGCCGAAGAGAATCCATAGCCATAATTATACCAAAACCTGTCCATCAATGCACTACAGGCCAATGATGACTTTTTTCTACATCATTTATAACATTACGGTCATGATTATTGTGACAACCCCAAAATAGGTCCATTCCATCCAACCTATTATGAGTTGCCAAATACATGGTACAGAAAATAACTACAGCTTTATTATAATAATTGTCGTGCAAAATACAACAACACATATGCTGTGAGTCTGGATACAAATATATACCAATCGTGACACTCATCCCAACCTTGGATAGCACGTCACAATGACACCTTACATAAAGGTATAGTCAAAAACTATTTTAGAAATTAGAATCTTTGGGAAGTGCTCAAGGAAACCTTCGTACATGGGAGGCCATGCGTCTAGGTTATGATAGATATCATATGGCCACATAATTATCCTTGGTTGACCCAATAGACCCCAAAGAAAAAGGAGAAGATTACTATTATATTCTTCCCAATGGTGAGTCTTCTCTTGACATATCATTATCTTCATTGTCTCTAAATGAGAATTATACTTCAAACAAACACCAAGATTATATAGGTAGTGCTCAGTAAATATACTCAAAGAAGTGGATGAGCACAACCCCGCTTTATGATGACACGAGGTTATATGTCATTAGACATCTTGTATGATAGTGGCAAAACACCCTTCCAACGTTGGGTTCGCCTCACCCTAGTTAATTCACCAAATATAACTACTAAATGATGACCACCGCTCTATTCCCTCTACCCTCGCTCGACCCAAATTTACACTCTTATTACACGAAGGAATTGTGAAACAGAAGGGTGAGCACAACTAGCCCAGTAAAGAATATCATGACTAAAGATAATTAAATTATCAATAGCCTTAATCAATAATAAATCAGAGATTTAGAACATATGGTAGATGACAAAAATTTCAACCATAGTTGCAGTGGAACGAGCAATCCATTAGAAGAGTCAAATAGACCATAAAGTCTGTTATCTTCTTCATATTAAAAATCCACCAACAATGTTTTATCCCTGTAACATCAATCAACAGTTCTGGTCCACAATCATATGAATAACTCATAATCATAATTGTGATTCTAAATTTCTCTTCGCATCCAGGATGAAGATAATTTTCATCACATGTCTTTTCCTGAAACATCAAAGATCATGGTTATACCAAATCACAGTTCCTGTTTATAATCATACTAACAATTTCAATTTTGCACTACGGGCCAAAGATATTCATCAACAGACCATCTTTGCACTACAGGCCAAAGATATTCAACAACAGGTCATCTTTGCACTACGGGCCAAAGATATTCATCAACAATTCATCTTTTCACTACATGCCAAAGATATTCCTCAACAGTTCATATTTGCACTACAGGCCAAATATATTCATCAACAGTTCATATTTGCGATGACAAGATCAAATATATTAATATCTCAAAGAAATATATAATCATTTCGAAATTTATATAAACAATAATTATAACCATGTTGATCATTTCACCTTTGCACTTAAGCTAAAGATATTCAATTATAAATTCAATGGTCATGATCATACCAATTCAACAATTCAACTCAAGACTCATCGGCCAAAGAGAACCCATAGTCATGATCATACCAATAATCTACCCATCTTTACACTCAAGTCAAAGAGAAGTTAATATCATCATTAGGGTTATAAAATGTTATATATGATAATAAAAATAATATAATCAAGATATAGATTTAATCTCAACAGTAATATTCATAAATCAACTATAATTTGGTTAGAAAAAGAAACTAATTTTGTCATGAATAGTAACTTCGTGAATAGTAACTCATGAATAGTAACTCATGAATAGTAACTCGACACAAAAAGGTAGAAATTCTACAATAAAATCCATACCAATATTTTGGTATAATGATATTGAAATAACATTTCTTAAACTTATAAATAATTTATTTTAATTGTTTACACTTTACTAAATAATGCATTTAATCATCCTAAAATTCCAAACTCATAAGATTTCATCACCAATAACCAAAATCCTCATCAAAAATCTGCATATACCTCATATAGGATTCTCAAGTCATAAAATCTTATTTTCAATTTTCTTACTTCACATAACATATTTAATTCATTTACTCATAACTAGTCCATTTTCATGAAAAATACCAAATTAGTTCCAAAAATATTTTTTTCTGGGATTTAGCAGAATATAGTCCTATATTGAACATATATTTTTCTCAGAATTTTTAAAATTTATTTACTATTTTTCATATGGCCAAAATCGCCAATATTTAGATATTTATCATAAATTGTACTTTTATCCAAAATTCAAAAATTCACAGTATCTTGATATTATATAGATATACTTCCAATAAAAATTTTATCAATTTTGGAGTTAACCACAAGGAGTTATAAGCGGTTACTTTTAAAATATTTTTTTCCCGTAAAATTCATAACTCGTAATCTATACATCAAAAAATCGTCATTTTTGGACACAATCAATAAAACTCATCAAAATATCATTTCAAATGTTTCGAAATTTTACGAAGGACGGGAAGAAATACTGAATGAAAAATATAATAACCCTTAAATCTCTTATCTCAAAAGAGCAGTATTTCTGACTTGAATATCGGATATAACGCTGAACGAACTTGCGTCGTATAGCAACACTCAAGATATCTAAATACTAACAAAAATATGCTTGATAATATAGAGAGAGAAAACTTATGTTTCTGGTGTGATTTTCAATTCTAACTTAAGCACCTATTTATAGGAAAATGCTAGAACCTTGAGGAGACTAAATTAATAAAATATTAATATATCTTCTTCCTCATTCCACGCCCACTCTTCTTTGAAAAATCGAGCAACCAACATTGAAATCAATTCAGCACATGGTTTGAAAAGTAAAAGTGTGTCCCACCTATAAATTAATAAAAATTATTTTATTTTTCGAAACTTCAACAATTCATAGAAAATAGACCGTTTATCAAAAAAATACGAATTTTATGTCCATTCTGCCTGAAATCGAATTCTCTACAACTTTTTAGCTTTGAGTTTTTCCAAATTCCAAACCAAAAATATCCGAAATCCACAAACGGATGATTTTTAATACCTCCACACCGACAAAATACTGATAAAACACCTCAGCATTAATTTCTTCATTTTTATCCACATAAAAATAAATATATTCATCATTTATATCCACATAAAATAAATATTTCCTTATCATATAAATCAATAATTAATTATTCACAAATAATATTACAGAATCACAATAATGACAACCAGGCAGTTCCCAGGAAAGAGGGGGCTTTTCGATAAGGATTTCTCCTTACTGGAGCGCAATTAGGTGACCAAACCTCTCCTTGACAGAACTTTCTAGACATTGCCAATAATACTATCTAATAATATTATTCCAAATAATATGAATTATTAATCTGATAATGGAGATGATGTGCAGTGACAATTATTGAGCAACAATAATATAAAATATCAACACAGCAATTATTGAATCAATAAAATAAAATATTGAAAAGTAATTACTGTAACAATTATTGAGTAGTGCATTCTTACGTAAGGATCAATAATTCAAAAATCTTGTAAAATCAATTGCTACTATGGAAACACGCGACATTCTTATTTTTTAACCACGGGTATTCCAACAATGTTAATTTAACAACTACTACACGTTATTTATAAAAACTCAATTTTGTCGCTTTTTCTTCATCCGACGCTTTATTCTTTATGGGGCCCATGAAATGGTCAACTGGCATTGCATTTAATATTCCCCGACAAAAAGAATATTCCACGACCAAACGAATATTCCCAGACAATTGAATATTTTATAACCACTTGCGTATTTTGAAAAATTCATATCTCACCCTTAACTTTAAACTTTTATCAATTTAACCATTTACTGAATAGTTATTATAAGAAAATTTGAATACTTTTATTTCATAAAATTCGGGGTCTTACAATCTCCCCTCCTTATGAAATTTCGTCCCCAAAATTTACGTACATGGTATTTCGAAAAGTTGAGAATACCTTGCTTTCATTTCAGATTTTATTTCCCGGGTCATCATAATTTCTCTGTTGCTCATCTCCCGTGATAACTTCATTTGGGTTCCTCACTTGTTGGGAAGTCATGACAACCGTTATCCCTCGAACTACTCGGCTTTGACTTGTCTAGGGCAGCATTTGGCGTCATCACTACCGTTGGAATATACTTTTCTATAGGACATATTCCTCCCTCAACTGCCTCGTCGTACTCCTGATTCATGATCTGAATCATCAATCTTCGATCCATATTGAATTCCGGTTGACCGCTATGTACAGGGTAATTCAAAACTCGATGTTGGGTTCTCCCAATTGCTTTCCAAAAAGAGAAATTCATATCATCTATTTTAGCCTTCTTAGATCGGACATCTCTTTCCACAATATCCACGTGTCGTCGCGCGCTTTTTGCCATGCATCACTTATTCTCACTTGTTCAGTTTTTTCTTCTTTCAGCTCAGATTCCATCTTTATCATCTTATACTCTGCCAAAGAATGCTTCTGTTCAAGCATCACATATCGGGTAACACAAGCTTGAATTGTTGCATCCTTTTGCTCCACGACCGCCTGTCGTTCTTCAGCCTGCTCTTCTAACTCATGAATACGATTTAGCAATTCTACATTTTGATCATATAATACCTCTAATAAATTCTCCTCAAGTACCTCTTCTTCCTCACTCTCAGCTGTTACCTCTGCAACCATCTCGGGTGCAACTATCAATTCTTCACTCACCACGTGGATTTCTCTAATTCCTTCTTCGCTTGATATCACATTATCCTGGTTGGTGATTAGAGGTATCCCCATGGTCTCATTCACTCCATTATTAACATTCTCAGCAGCCATTCTCAAATACTTCCATAAAACAAGGGTTAATTTAAACAAATTAATATATCACATAATATCCCAATATTATGACTAACCAACAAATAAGCTTAGGTAGGATACACTAGCGAGGGATATACTCATCTTTCCTCTCCTAGTTATATTCCCCGATCTCCGCCAGAGACCATATCCCTAAGCTCTGATACCAAATGTGACAACCCCAAAATAGGTCCATTCCATCCAACCCATTCTGAGTCGCCAAATACATGGTACAGAAAATAACTACAACTTTATTACAACAATTGTCGTGCAAAATACAACAACACATATGCTGTGAGTTTGGATACAAATATATACCAACTGTGACACTCATCCCAACTTTGGATAGCACGTCACAATGACACCTTACATAAAGGTATAGTCAAAAACTATTTTAGAAATTAGAATCTTTGGGAAGTGCTCAAGGAAACCTTCGTACATGGGAGGCCACGCGTCTAGGTTATGATAGATATCATATGGCCACAGAATTATCCTTGGTTGGCCCAATAGATCCCAAAGAAAAACAAGAAGATTACTATCATATTATTCCCAATGGTGAGTCTTCTCTTGACATATCATTATCTCCATTGTCTATAAATGAGAATTATACTTCAAACAAACACCAAGATTATATAGGTAGTGCTCAGAAATACTCGACAAGTGGATGAGCACAACCACATCTTATAATGACACGAGGTTGTATGTCATTAGACATCTTGTATGATAGTGGCAAAACACCCTTCCAACGTTGGGTTAGCCTCACCCTAGTTGATTCACCAAATATAACTACTAAATGATGACCACCGCTCTATTCCCTCACATTACCCCGCTCGACCCAAATACACTCTTATTACACGAAAGGAATTGTGAAACAGAAGGGTGAGCACAACTAGCCCAGTAAAGAATATCATGACTAAAGATAATTAAATTACCAATAGCCTTCATCAATAATAAATCAGAGATTTAGAACATATGGTAGATGATAAAAATTTCAACCATAGTTGCAGCGAAACGAGCAATCCATTAGAAGAGTCAAATAGACCATAAAGTCTATTATCTTCTCCATATTAAAAATCCACCAACAATATTTTATCCCTGTAACATCAATCAATAGTTCTGGTCCACAATCATATGAATAACTCATAATCATAATTGTGATTCTAAATTTCTCTTCGCATCTAGGACGAAGATAATTTTCATCACATGTCTTTTCCTGAAACATCAAAGATCATGGTTATACCAAATCACAGTTCCTGTTTATAATCATACTAACAATTTCATCTTTGCACTACGGGCCAAAGATATTCATAAAAAATTCATCTTTGCACTATAGGCCAAAGATATTCCTCAACAGTTCATATTTGCACTACATGCCAAATATATTCATCAACAGTTCATATTCGCACTACATGTCAAATACACTACACCAAAAATGGCCTCTAGCGAAGGAAATTTTGTGAAGGAATTCCTTCACATGAGGAGTTGTTTAGCGAAGGAACAGTGAAGGAAAAAAATAGTGACAATATAGTTATTAGCGAAAGAAACATCCTTCATAATTTATATTTTTTTCCTCGCAAATTTGGGGTTATAGAAAGATTTTTGGTGTCAATTTATGATGAAAATTTGCGAGGAAAAAATATATTTAGTGAAAAAATTATTACTCACTATATATCATTATTCAGAAGTTTTTTGCGAGGGATAAAATCAGTCGCTATTTTGTTCTAAATAATTTTTTAAACTTCATTGTGGTGAATATAAATTATAATATAAATACATTAACTTTTTTACGGTATTAAATTAAGAATCTGACTATATGAGAAACAGTAAAGTCTGATTATACGACGTCGTTCAAGGAAGATCCGTTGCCACTGATAAAGCTTCCTCTGTGAACGAACGAGTTACCAACAGTGATCTTTTGTTAAACTAAGAATCTGATTGGGAAAAAATGGCAGGAAGATTGAGCCATGTACTGCGGATTTGCTGTATTGCGCAGTGAACACATCACTTGAAATAATAATATGACTAATAGTCTAGCCCTAGCCCCCCAGCCAGACTCCGACGTCGAACACTCAAACTCTCAAGTCTCGATCTGAATCTCTCAAGTCTCTCATCCCAACCCAAACCCAAAAGGCCAGAATCAAGATCTCGAACTCAGAATTGAAAGTATCCCGTCGGAACCCTGCTTCTTCTGATATGCTCTGAATCTCTTTTCAATTCTTTTTAATCCCACGACTGATTAAAACTTAATTCTCCAACCCAAGTGGCTTGATTGTACGAACACAACACAGGAACTGAACACCACTTCTCTCTATTTCTTCGTTTGTTCTCTCCAACCACATGTATGACAAGACACTTCTGTTTGTTCAAGTGTTCAAGGCATCTATGGTATTATTCAATTAGTTGGTCAATATTGTTTGTGTTGGTTACCTGGCGGTCTGATTTGGTGTTAGTATGTACAATTCGGGCTTAAAGCATGAATCTCATAAGCAAAACATAGTAAATATTTTGAATGCCCACAAGGTGTTCATTAAAATTCTTGAGTGAATTTGTCTGCTAACACCGTGCGAGATCATTTGGGGTTTCAATTTAAGTGTTAACCATGACTTTACACGTGCTTTTATTCTTATCAATTAAAGTCAAATGGTGAATTTGAGGAAGAATGTCAAGTGATTATAGACTGATTTGGGTGTTATTATAACATCTATGTGGAGTTTTTCTTTAGTAAAGTAGGTAGCTTTGATTGAATTTCATTAATTCCTGTTAGGTGTTTAGTTATATGCGTGTGAGCAATTTACTTGTAAATTTGAATTGTAGTCTGGACACCAGTTTTAATGAATTGTAGTCTGGACATCCCAATTCTTGTACAGCTTATAAGAATATTTAGTTAAATGAATTTGTAGGTGTTTAGTTTATGAATTGTAGTCCGACACCGGTTTTAATTTGTAGATTTTAGTTAAATGAATTGTAATCCGAGGTGCTTTGAGTCTTTCATTGAAAGGTTCGAACTGTTAAACAAATAAATTTTGATAAAAAAACATAATATATTAGGGAAAACATGATATTCAGAAGTAATACTAAGAGTTGGGACACAACAATAATATTGGTAGTTATGCGAATTGAACCCTTGACCTCCAAAAGAGTGGAAAGAAAAGGACAGAGACACCAACTCAACTACAAAACTATTAGTATTATCATACACCACACACCATAATTATTATTCCCGAAGTGTTTAAACCTTGGTCAATATTTGCTACATAACTTTGTACCGTAGAAAAAAAAATCATCTGAACCATAAGACCCTATAAATATAATTAAAGTTTTCTATCCCATGATTGAGAAAATAGCAGTCAAAGTAGTGTCCACACTCCACCTTATTCATATAATCTAAAAATGTTTAGAAAATAGGCCCTTTTTGGGAAAAATAATGTCCGAAACCGCCTTTGGCTGTTTCAGACGTATAGATCTCGAAAAGATACCCAATTTCAGAAAAAAAAAACCCACCTCAATCGGACATCCGAGGGCAAAGTTATGGCAGTTTAAAGTTTTTGCATTATGACACAATTTTAAAACGCTTTTTTCTTATATATCTATTTTCATGACATCCTTTTTAACTATTTCATCTTCAAGATCTCGAAAAGAACTATGAAAATGACTACTCATAATGGTCAAACGCATTACTGAGCATTGATTTATGCCAATTTAAAGTTTTTTTCCCAGCGTACAACCTTTACCTTCATTTGTATTGCTGCTTTCATTTGTTCTGCCAATCTAATTTGATCGGATAACAAAAATTTTGCTTCCTAAAGATTAATAATAGTGATAGTGCATAAACTGGACATGTTAAGCTATCTTAAAGGGCAATTTTATCTCATCAACAAAGATAAATGAAACACAGACTGGACATGCTAAGCTAGCTTACCCTAATTGTAAAAGAAACTTTTTATGATCAACCGAAACAAACTTCCATTCACTCCCTACAACTCCCACGTCATTACCAACAACTCCCACCTCTTCCTCAAGACTAACTAATTTGAATGATGTTACTTACATGTTACTGTTTCTCTCAGTTGGAGTAAGTTAGAAACCATCTTATCAATACAACACCGATTCTTCTTTATGTTTTTGCGGCTACTGTTGATGCTTTACTAATATTCTTTAAATTTTTTGTGATGTGTTTTTTTAAACTGTATTTTTTTAAACTGTAGGTACCCCCATCTTATCAATACAACACGATTCAGATGAAGCAAAGGGACCCAAAGAGCTTGTAGCACAAAGAACTTAGACAAAGAAACATGCCCAAACATATCAGTGAGACTCGTGGCATTGCGATGAAAATAATGATTCTTCAAATCATACGTGTACCTAATCTCAAGGTGATGATCTAAGTTATCTTTGATGATAATGGCCCAAGATACTTGCTTCCACCTCGAATGATGATACAAAGATGAGTCGAAAAATTTTCTTCGGTAAAAAATTTCAAAAGCTGTTGAGGATGCCAAGACCGACAAATTGTTGAAATTTTCCTTCAATTAATTTAGGGCTGAACTTCTACCTTAGTTTGGTTTTGATGGTGAATGGAATGCTATGGTTCTGCAAACTTATTTGGGATGTTATGTACTATATTGGTCTAGTTTTCCTTCTCAATATGTTCAGGTATGCCACCCTTGAATGCCTTCTAAAGTTGAAGTGCACCTGACATCACATTATGGTTTTCATCACCTTTCCATTTTATACAGTTCTTTGAATCATATAGCCTTTTTTCCTTTGGTAGTTTTAAGTATTTTTAGCTCTTTTCTATAGAACTGTTTATTCATCTTTGCAAATTCTGGACTTGATTAACTCGGTTGTTAAAATAGGACCTAAGAGCTTTCTTAGTGATTTTTTTCCCCAATGAAGTAATTGACCAAATGATGCAACCAGTTAACAAGATTTGACTTTGAGAGTAGTGTGAGGAGACCTAAGAGTAAATATATATAACTTCACTTTGATTATGGGCAATGTTTCTAATGAAGTACATTTTTGATTTTTTCCCTTCGTGAGATATTCTCTTGAAACACGAACATCTTGGTTTTGTTTTTTGATATTTACTCGGTTTTACAATTATAACTAAGTTCTCAGTATAATCAATGTGCAAGCGCTTCATTCAAAAGTGGATCTTGAGTCTGCAATTTCAAATTGCATGGGCTACAAATCTGAGGTAATGTCTATAAACCGGGTGGTCTTGCTTTCAAAGATGATGTTCTTTTTAATCATTTGTGTAAGAAACATGAATTCTCTTGAGGACAAGGCTTCATGGTTGGGTTGCACATAAATCTGTATCGGGATTACCATCCGGTTTTTCTAATATTTTCCGGGATTCCTTAATAATCTCAACCTTGTGCTAATATTTTTAATAGGAATGTGTATGCTATGAAACTATTATGCAGAACTACTCCAATTTGTCCTAGCACATGTGGAAGATAAAATGTGGAAGCCCTTCTAGAGGTATTAAAATTTTAATCTAGGCTTCGGTCTTTTGAGTTTCCTTAGTACTTTAGGTTCCGTATAACCTGTTAAGGACGTAGAGAGTGTTGTAATTCGTGGGAATACTAGAGGTTCGTGAGGAGCTTAGGCCACTATTGTCTAAACCAAATGGCCGTCTTTTTAAGTGTTAAATTTATTGAATTATCAATGTTTTCAATATAGTAAGTATACGTATTCTCACAGGAAAACTGTAGAAATTATTTTTATATTTATTCAGTTGTTGCTACTTCGTCCTGGTCGTACGGTCTTCTGCGTTCCCTTTCCTGTTGGGAGTAAGAAATATCAATTCACAACTCTATTTAACTCTTCATCCTTCACTCGGTAAATTTTAATAGGATTATTATCTTCCACTAGGGTTTTGGTTTTTCTTTTGCAATATGCGTCTAAGAATCTCACGTGGAAAAGTAAGTTCCTTTTCACTGTTTGTATACTTTTTTAAAAAAATTCTAAAATTGTCTTGGGGTTGAACAATTTTTTGGTTGTTTGTTTTCTTTATGCATTTTGTAAGAGTTTGTTTTCTTGTATTACAAGTTACCAATCAAAGATAACACATGTAATTGTTTGTGGGAAATAATGTATATACCATATGGATTGTTGTAGTAATTGTGTGAAATTTGTTTATATTCCCATTGGGTGTTCTAGTATCTCCTCTCCATGCATCTTTCTTTGGATTAAATATATATTTATATTGGGGTTTTGGGAACAACATTAAACCCTAGTGTTTTATTTGGACCTGTTTTGCTTATCCTAACTTGTGGATTGAGTTATTATATTAAAATTTCAAGTTATTGAAATGTATAGGCTAAACAAAGCGCTTTCTTTGTTTTCAACTGTGGGAATTGGACAAATAATTCTATACTCTTATTCTGCTTTTCCAAAATATATTCAAGATAATGCAAAAGTTAGGGGTGTGGGAGAAGTTTTCACTTTAACATGCTAGGATTTCTCCATAATTTTTGATATATATATTATTTGAAGATTAGAAAAATTATGAGAGAAATCGCTTAGGTCTCTTTGTAAAAATTTTCCTTTCCATCACAAAATTTTATCAACCAAATTGTTGGAATTTTTTTCTCTAATTTGTAGACATGTCTAAGTTGGTTGTCTGTATAATCAACTGGTATTATTTTTTGTCTGCTAAACAAATAATCAAGCAATTTTTTATCTAATATACAGAGATAGGAAAATTATAATTTCTAAACAAACTAATTATCATGGATTCAAATAATTTGATGTTGAATGATGAGTGATGACATATGTTTGAAGAAGCTCAGATAATTAACTAGGAGCACAACTACTACCCATATTTTGGAGAAAAATTATAGGAAAAAAGAGAATTTATTACGAAGAACATGCCTTTGTTTGCTTGATTTTCTACCTCTTTTTTTCTTCTTTTTCTTTAGCTAAAAAGTCTATATGCTTCTAGTCCAACACTTGGTACATCAAATGACTTTGGAAATGATGTGAAACTTTTTCATGTTATAATTTGTTGTATTTATATTCTAATTTTGTTCTGTTTGTGTCGGGACTCTTTTAGTATTTCCATTCACAGGCTTCTAACTTTCAATTCGTGATTTCCATCATATTTCCTGTGAAGTTTCAGTAATTAGCAAAAGTTTATTAGTCTCGCTATCTTTTCCCAAAGAAAAATCTAGCTTCCTTAGATGTGTTCTTGTTTTGGGATAGAGTCTTTAAAACAGAACCATGACAAGGGACTAGAAAGCACAAGGTGAACTGTGTACAAGTAAAACAAGCAACTTTACCATGGTGGTTCACAAAAATTGAACAAAGCATGTTAGCAGATTAGTTTGACAAACACAAAAAAAATAAAAAAAAATTGGTCACTTACCAAACTGAAGGTATCAAAGTACAAAGACTAGTTTTGATAGGCAATAAAATTTTAACAATGTGAAAGGAATTTTCGGGGTAGATATAGTGCTTGCAAGTATGTATGGATGAAATAATTTTACGAGAGTGAAGCTATGAATCATTTTTTCATTAATTGACCAAGAGGGATTACTAGTATTTGTGATATCCACTCGAGATCAATTACTTTGAGTTTTAATTCCATTATGTTTTTTACTAGTTTGAATTTTCAACATTTATCGGTCTTTGGTTTATAAATCTTCATATATATTGCTTTGTCTTGGTGTATACTTTTGTGACACCGACCATTTTCCATCCATGTTAAGAAGGTTCAAATAAAAAAATGTGGAGAGTAGATAAACCTTCCGAGTTCTTCGGTGATCACCGGGTCGGCATTGAAGACATAAAACTTGCAAAAAAGGCTTTTGTATGGCCTCGCCAATCTTGCATAGTTTTTGATGTTACTCCTATGAATTACACCTTTGAAGTCAATGCCATGAGTCTTTGAAGCTCTTCTTCCTCCTCCTCTTTATTTTTTCACCATCGGACCACAGGTGGAAGACAAAGAAAGCCTATTGAAATATGCTAAACTTCTCTCTTGCCATGATCGTGATTCCCATGATGTGAGGGAGCTTGTTGAGGTGTCATTGAGGAGAAACACGTGTCTTCTCATTGCCCATGACTATGGAAGATGTTTTCAAAGGCACTAAAGATTTCAAGGAGAAGGTTTTTAGCAATGTGCGGCTTGAACTTAACCAGTTTGGACTTTTGATCTATAATGCTAATATTAAGCGGTGGTAGATGTTAAAGGGCAAGAGTATTTTTCATACTTGGGCGTAAAATCCAGATAGAGGCAAAAAACAAAGCAAAATTGATGTTCTTTGAGGCCAAAATGAAGGCGAGATTGGGTCCAAGCGAGACTAGGATTGATTGGATCAAAATGTCGCAAAGATTGATCACGAGACCAAGATTATATCTACTCAAAGGCGGGGTGAGGGAAGAAAGAAGAGGTTAAGGTGGCGTGAGGTTAAGATATTTGAGAACCGAAAGAAGAGGTCGATGTGGCAAAGGCAAATCTTGATCTGTTAACGAAGAAGGCTTCGTGGTCACAACAGAACACAATTAGGTTGAGGTGGAGTCTGCCAAAGTCGTGGAAATCCGAGAGGAAGTTTCTGACAGGAGGTTGAAAGAAAGAATGCTTTAACTCAAACAGAGAAACTCAAGGTCAATTTCTCGGCCAAGGCTAGTGTCGAATCTGAGATCAAGGTACTTTTTTTTCATCTTAAATTCCTCAACAACCGATACATAAATATTTTTCATAATTATCCCATAGTTTTTCTTAATATATGGTTTGCACAAGCATGGCATTCACACACATTTGTCTCATCGGTTTGTCACAATCATATGCCTAGTTACATACCTGGGGGAGGGTGGGAGAACAAGTCGTGTATATATACTTTTCATATGCCTAGTTACACATCTTTACCGGTTATGCTTTGTTAATCGTATCACTAAATCGATAAGTAGAAATGGAACTATGACCCTACCATGTTTAAGCTTGCGCAGATTTTATTTTTTGTTTCGCTTCTGTGTTAATCGGACACTTGGATGGAGTGTCCAGTTGGACACGTGATCCGACACACTGGTACTTCTCAATTTTGCCAATTTTTACACTAAAATGAAGTATCCAAGTGAAGTATCCAATTTTTGGACCTTAGTGTCGACACTTCGGGTACTTCAGAGGCAAAGTGAAGAGTCCGAGTAACACAAATCGTTTCTACTTTTTTGAAATTATTCTTTCCATAATTTTAGATTTTGCTCTTTTAATTATATGAAATTGTCAAACAAAAATCATGGCTATAGTCACATTGTGCTAATCGAAAAGTAGCTATTGCAATTGTGCTTAAAAGTCTCTTTAAACTAACATCCAAAGCAATTCAGTGCAAGAGGCAAACTTAGAGTTTTACAAGAAGCGTAAAGTCATGCGGAGGGAAGTCTGTATGAGAAAAACAAAAGCGGTGAGAGTCAAAGATTGGTAGTTGAGGCTCAATTATATGCCCGACGACTAGAAGCGGATGGTGATCTCTATGCAAAAAAGAAAGAGGTCGATTTAACTTATTAAGGCTTGCAAAGGCACAAGGAATCTACATCCAAACCTTATTAGCTGCAGTGGGAGGAGACTATAACGCGCTCAGAGATTATCTAATGATCGATGGTGGATTGTTCAAAGAAATTGCCAAGATAACTCGTAGCTTAATTCAAGTTATGCCAGTAAATCTGTTGTTATTCATGTTTGTAAAATTGGGGTTTGATATTTTTCTTGCAGTATTGAGGGGTTTCACAATTTTTCTTACAAAATGAAGTTAAAGGCTCAACCTTGACTTATTTGAAGATGAAGATAATGAGGAGCTAACAATTACTACGCTTTATAGCTAGAGTTTTTTTTCATTGTGTAATATATGTGGATACATATTGTAGGTGATATGACACTAGCTTTTGGTAACAAGTCTTGTAATTTTAGTGTGTATATTGGTTATACTAGCTTTGTATACATTATATACTTTTTAAATGATATAATAATTAGTTTCTCATTTAGAATATATAAAATTTTTGTGCACATTTTTGTTATTTATATTTTAATGAGATATTATAATGAAAAAATGAACATTAATGAAGGATTATTTTCCTCATTAAAATCTTTTTTAGTTAATTAATTAGTCATCAATGAAGGATTATTTCCCTCACTAATTTGAAGATACATTCTTAATTTATAATTAGTGAAGGAAAATTTTCTCTCATTAAATAAATTTGTTCTTCACAATATATTATTTGTGAGGGAATAAAGTTATTCACTAATTTCAAATAGTCCTTCTTAAAATATTATTTGTGAAGGAAACCAATCTTTCACTAAATGACAATATTTCATTACTAAATACAATTTATGAAGGAATAAGTTATTCACAATATATCCTTCACAAAAAACATTTAGTTACTACTTAGCGAAGGATACCCAATTGCGAGGTCTAATGCGAGCACTCATGTGAAGGAAATATTTCTTCACAATAAATCACTTGTGAGAGATATAGGGCCTCTAGTGAAAGATTTGTCCTTCACTAGAGGCCATTTTTGGTGTAGTGATATATTAATATCTCAAAGAAATATATAATCATTTCAGAATTTATATAAACAATAATTATAACCACGTTGATTATTTTACCTTTGCACTTAAGCTAAAGATATTCAATTATAAATTCAATGGTCATGATCATACCAGTCAACAATTCAACTTTGCACTACTAGCCAAAGAGAACCCATAGTCATGATCATACCAATAATCTACCCATCTTTACACTCAAGTCAAAGAGAAGTTAATATCATCATTAGGGTTATAAAAATGTTATATATGATAATAAAAATAATATAATCAAGATATAGATTTAATCTCAAGAGTAATATTCATAAATCAACTATAATTTGGTTAGAAAAAGAAACCAATTTTGTCATGAATAGTAACTCGTGAATAGTAACCCATGAATAATAACTTCGTGAATAGTAACTCGACACAAAAAGGTAGAAATTTCATAATAAAATCCATACCAATATTTCGGTATAATGATATTGAAATAACATTTCTTAAACTTATAAACAATTTATTTTAATAGTTTACACTTTACTAAATAATGCATTTAATCATCCTAAAATTCCAAACTCATAAGATTTCATCACCAATAACCAAAACCCTCATCAAAAATCTGCATATACCTCATATAGGATTCTCAAGTCATAAAATCCTATTTTTAATTTTCTTACTTCACATAGCATATTTAATTCATTTACTCATAATTAGTCCATTTTCATGAAAACTACCAAATCAGTTCCAAAAATATTTCTTTTCTGGGATTTAGCAGAATATAGTCCTATATTGAACATATATTTTTCTCAGAATTTTTAAAATTTATTTACTATTTTTCATATAGCCAAAATCGCCGAATATTTAGACATTTATCATCAATTGTACTTTTATCCAAAAATTCCGAAATTCACAGAGTATACTGATATTATATAGATATACTTTCAATAAAAATTTCATCAATTTTGGAGTTAACCACAAGGAGTTATAAGCGATTACTTTTAAAATAGTCTTTTCCCGTAAAATTCATAACTCTTAATCTATACATTCAAAAATCGCCATTTTTGGACACAATCAATAAAACTCATCAAAATATCATTTCAAATGTTTCGAATTTTACGAAGGACTAAGAAGTAATGAATCGAAAACATAATAACCCTTAAAATCCCTTACCTCAAAAGAAAGTATTTACGACTTGAATATCGGATATAACTTAATCTAACTTGCGTCGTATAGCAACACTCAAGATATCTAAATACTAACAAAAATATGCTTGATAATATAGAGAGAAAAACTTATGTTTACGTGTAATTTTCAATTCTAACTTAAACACCTATTTATAGGAAAATCTTTAGAACGCATGAGGAGACTAAATTAATAAAATATTAATATATCTTCTTCCTCATTCCACGCCCACTCTTCTTTGAAAAATCCGAGCAACCAACATTGAAATCAATTAAGCACATGGTTTGAAAAGTAAAAGTGGGTCCTACCCATAAATTAATAAAAATTATTTTATTTTCCAAAACTTCAATAATTCATAGAAAATAGACCGTTTATCAGAAAAATACGAATTTTATGTCCATTCTGCCTGAAATCGAATTCTCTACAACTTTGTAGCTTTGAGTTTTTCCAAAATTCCAAACCAAAAGTATCTGAAATTCACAAACGGATGATTTTTAATACCTCCACACCGACAAAATACTGATAAAACACCTCAGCTTTAATTCCTTCATTTTTATCTACATAAAAATAAATATATCCATCATTTATATCCACATAAAATAAATATTTTATTATCATATAAATCAATAATTAATTATTCACAAATAATATAACAGAATCACAATAATGACAATCAGGCAGTTCCCAGGAAAGAGGAGGCTTTCCGATAAGGATTTCTCCTTACTGGCGCGCAATTAGGTGACCAAACCTCTCCTTGACAGAACTTTTTAGATATTGCCAATAATGTTATCTAATAATATTATTCCAAATAATACGAATTATTAATCTAATAATGGAGATGATGTGCAGTGACAATTATTGAGCAACAATAATATAAGATATCAACGCAGCAATTATTGAATCAATAAAATAAAATATTAAACAGTAATTACTGTAACAATTATTGAGTAGTGCATTCTTACGTAAGGATCAATAATTCAAAAATACTGTGTAAAATCGTATCTTCATCGTGCAAACACGCCAGACATCAGATATTTTAACCACTGGGTATTCCAACAGATTGTTAATTCAGAATAACTACGCCGTTATTTATAAAAACTCAATTTTTGTCGTTTTCTTCATCCGACAGTTATTCGTTATGGGGCCCACAAATGGCTGCGCTGTCGTACGAATATTCCCCGACAAAAAGAATATTCCACGACCAAATGAATATTTCCCGACAATTGAATATTTTATAACCACTTGCGTATTTTAAAAAATTCATATCTCACCCTTAACTTTAAAGTTTTATCAATTTAACCATTTACTGAATAGTTCTTATAAGAAAAATTGAATACTTTTATTTCATAAAATTTGGGGTCTTACAATCTCCCCTCCTTATGAAATTTCGTCCCCGAAATTTACGTACCTGGTATTTCGAAAAGTTGAGAATACCTTGCTTTCATTTCAGATTTTATTTCCCGGGTCATCATGATTTCTTCGTTGCTCATCTCCTGTGATAACTTCATTTGGGTTCCTCACTTGTTGGGAAGTCATGACAACCGCTATCCCTCGAACTACTTTCATTTGACTTATGCAGGGCGACATTTGGCGTCATCACTACCATTGAAATATACTTTTCTATAGGACATATTCCTCCCTCAACTCAATAAATCGTACTCTCGATTCATGATCTGAATCATCAATCTTCGATCCATATCGAATTCCGGTTGACCGCTATGTACAGGGTAATTCAAAACTCGATGTTGGGTTCTCCCAATTGCTTTCCAAAAAGAGAAATTCATATCATCTATTTTAGCCTTCTTAGATCGGACATCTCTTTCCACAATATCCACGTGTCGTGCGGCTTTTGCCCATGCATCACTTATTCTCACTCGTTCAGTTTTTTCTTCTTTCAGCTCAGATTCCATCTTTATCATCTTATACTCTGCCAAAGAATGCTTCTGTTCAAGCATCACATATCGGGTAACACAAGCTTGAATTGTTGCATCCTTTTGCTCCACGACCGCGTGTCCTTCTTCAGCCTGCTCTTCTAACTAATGAATACGATTTTGCAATTCTACATTTTGATCATATAATATCTCTAATAAATTCTCCTCAGGTACCTCTTCTTCCTCACTCTCAGTTGTTACCTCTGCGACCATCTCGGGTGTAACTATCAATTCTTCACTCACCACATGGATTTCTCTAATTCCTTCTTCGCCTGATATCACATTATCCTGGTTGGTGATTAGAGGTATCCCCACGGTCTCATTCACTCCATTGTTAACATTCTCAGCATCCATTCTCAAATACTGCCATTAAACAATGGTTAATTTAAACAAATTAACATATCACATAATATCCCGATATTATGACTAACCAACAAATAAGCTTAGGTAGGACACACTAGCGAAGGATTTACTCATCTCTCCCCTCCTAGTTATATTCCCTGATCTCCGCCAAAGACCATATCCCTAAGCTCTGATACCAAATATGACAACCCCAAAATAGGTCCATTCCATCCAACCCATTCTGAGTCGCCAAATACATGGTACAGAAAATAACTACAACTTTATTACAACAATTATCGTGCAAAATACAACAACACATATGCTGTGAGTTTGGATACAAATATATACCAACTGTGACACTCATCCCAACCTTGGATTGCACGTCACAATGACACCTTACATAAAGGTATAGTCAAAAATTATTTTAGAAATTAGAATCTTTGGGAAGTGCTCAAGGAAACCTTCGTACATGGGAGGCCATGCGTCTAGGTTATGATAGATATCATATGGCCACAGAATTATCCTTGGTTGACCCAATAGACCACAAAGAAAAACGAGAAGATTACAATCATATTCTTCCCAATGGTGAGTCTTCTCTTGACATATCATTATCTCCACTGTCTCTAAATGAGAATTATACTTCAAACAAACACCAAGATTATATAGGTAGTGCTCGTAAATATATTCAGCAAGTGGATGAGCACAACCTTGTCTTATGATGACACGAGGTTGTAAGTCATTAGACATCTTTTATGATAGTGGAAAAACACCCTTCCAACGTTGGGTTCGCCTCACCCTAGTTGATTCACCAAATATAACTACTAAATGATGACCACCGCTCTATTCCTCTGTTACCCTCGCCGAATTCAAACACACTCTTATTACACGAAAGGAATTGTGAAAATGTAAGGGTGAGCACAACTAGCCCAGTAAAGAATATGATGACTAAAGATAATTAAATTATCAATAGCCTTCATCAATAATAAATCAGAGATTTAGAACATATGGTAGATGATAAAAATTTCAACCATAGTTGCAGCGGAACGAGCAATCCATTAGAAGAGTCAAATAGACCATAAAGTCTATTATCTTCTCCACATTAAAAATCCACCAACAATGTTTTATCCCTGTAACATCAATCAACAGTTCTGGTCCACAATCATATGAATAACTCATAATCATAATTGTTATTCTAAATTTCTCTTCGCATCCAGGACGAAGATAATTTTTATCACATGTCTTTTCCTAAAACATCAAAGATCATGGTTATACCAAATCACAGTTCCTGTTTATAATCATACTAACAATTTCATCTTTGTACTACGGGCCAAAGATATACATCAACAGACCATCTTTGCACTACAGGCCAAAGATATTCAACAACAGGTCATCTTTGCACTACGGGCTAAAGATATTCATCAACAATTCATCTTTGCACTACAGGCCAAAGATATTCCTCAACAGTTCATATTTGCACTACAGGCCAGATATATTCATCAACAGTTCATATTTGCACTACAGGTCAAATATATTAATATCTCAAAGAAATATATAATCATTTCAGAATTTATATAAACAATAATTATAACCATGTTGATCATTTCACCTTTGCACTTAAGCTAAAGATATTCAATTATAAATTCAATGGTCATGATCATACCCGATTGACAATTCAACTTTGCACTTCATCGCCAAAGAGAACTCATAGTCATGATCATACCAATAATCTACCCATCTTTACACTCAAGTCAAAGAGAAGTTAATATCATCATTAGGGTTATAAAAATATTATATATGATAATAAAAATAATATAATCAAGATATAGATTTAATCTCAAGAGTAATATTCATAAATCAACTATAATTTGGTTAGAAAAAGAAACCAATTTTGTCATGAATAGTAACTCGTGAATAGTAACCCATGAATAATAACTTCGTGAATAGTAACTCGACACAAAAAGGTAGAAATTTCATAATAAAATCCATACCAATATTTCGGTATAATGATATTGAAATAACATTTCTTAAACTTATAAACAATTTATTTTAATAGTTTACACTTTACTAAATAATGCATTTAATCATCCTAAAATTCCAAACTCATAAGATTTCATCACCAATAACCAAAACCCTCATCAAAAATCTGCATATACCTCATATAGAATTATCAAGTCATAAAATCCTATTTTTAATTTTCTTACTTCACATAACATATTTAATTCATTTACTCATAACTAGTCCATTTTCATGAAAACTACCAAATCAGTTCCAAAAATATTTCTTTTCTGGAATTTAGCAGAATATAGTCCTATATTGAACATATATTTTTCTCAGAATTTTTAAAATTTATTTACTATTTTTCATATAGCCAAAACCGCCGAATATTTAGACATTTATCATAAATTGTACTTTTATCCAAAAATTCTGAAATTCACAGAGTATACTGATATTATATAGATATACTTCCAATAAAAATTTCATCAATTTTGGAGTTAACTACAAGGAGTTATAAGTGGTTACTTTTAAAATAGTGTTTTCCCGTAAAATTCATAACTCTTAATCTATACATCCAAAAATCGCCATTTTTGGACACAATCAATAAAACTCATCAAAATATCATTTCAAATTTTTCCATAATTTTCTAAAGGACAGAAGAAGTACGAACTGAAAAACATAATAACCCTTAAAATCCCTTACTTCAAAAGAGCAGTATTTCTGACTTGAATATCGGATATAACGCTGAACGAACTTGTGTCGTATAACAACACTCAAGATATCTAAATACTAACAAAAATATACTTGATAATATAGAGAGAGAAAACTTATGTTTCTGGTGTAATTTTCAATTCTAACTTAAGCACCTATTTATAGGAAAATGCTAGAACGCCAAAGGAGACTAAATTAATAAAATATTAATATATCTTCTTCCTCATTCCACGCCCACTCTTGCTGAAAAATCTGAGCAACCAACATTGAAATCAATTTAGCACATGGTTTGAAAAGTAAAAGTGGGTCCCACCCATAAATTAATAAAAATAATTTTATTTTCCGAAACTTCAACAATTCATAGAAAATAGACCGCTTATCGTAAAAAATACTAATTTTATATCCATTCTGCCTGAAATTGAATTCTCTACAACTTGTAGCTTTGAGTTTTTCCAAATTTCAAACCAAAAATATCTGAAATCCACAAACAGATGATTTTTAATACCTCCACACCGACAAAATACTGATAAAACACCTCAGCTTTAATTCCTTCATTTTTATCTACATAAAAATAAATATATCCATCATTTATATCCACATAAAATAAATATTTCCTTGTCATATAAATCAATAATTAATTATTCACAAATAATATTACAGAATCACAATAATGACAATCGATAGCGGTTCCTCAGAAAGAGGATGCTTTCCGATAAGGATTTCTCCTTACTGGCGCGCAATTAGGTGACCAAACCTCTCCTTGACAGAACTTTTTAGATATTGCCAATAATGTTATCTAATAATATTATTCCAAATAATACGAATTATTAATCTAATAATGGAGATGATGTGCAGTGACAATTATTGAGCAACAATAATATAAAATATCAACGCAGCAATTATTGAATCAATAAAATAAAATATTAAACAGTAATTACTGTAACAATTATTGAGTAGTGCATTCTTACGTAAGGATCAATAATTCAAAAATACTGTAAAAAACCGTATGCTCTTGTGCAAACACGCCAGACATCAGTATTTTAACCACCGGGTATTCCAACAGTGTTAACGGTAACAACTACGCCATTTTTTATAAAAACTCAATTTTTGTCGTTTTCTTCATCCGAAAGTTATTTGTTATGGGGCCCACAAATGGCTGCGCCGTCGTACAAATATTTCCCGACAAAAAGAATATTCCACGACAAAACGAATATTCCCCGACAATTGAATATTTTATAACCACTTGCGTATTTTAAAAAATTCATATTTCACCCTTAACTTTAAACTTTTATCAATTTAACCATTTACTGAATAGTTATTATAAGAAAAATTGAATACTTTTATTTCATAAAATTCTGGGTCTTACAATTATACCGAATAATCCCTGGTCATAATCATACCAAGTCCATCTATGCACTACAGGCCATAGATGACTTTCAACATAATATAAGCATGAAGATGATGACAATTTAATAAAACAAGTTCAAGAATAAATTTTAAAGATTTATAAATTAATTTATCCAGGAACCAATAACGTCCAAATTGTCAACATGATACTTCTTTGTGGAGTAAAATTCAAGAATGCTTAGAAGAATATTTCCATGAAAAGATACTGGATGAAACGCAAATATCCATGATATTCTACAAATTTCATGGAGCATAGAAGCCAAAACTTTAACCAACTTAGTATAATAGAATATATGATACTGCAAATGGATTTTCGCCCGCCATGCGGTAATCCACGTAGACAGATCATTTCCACATGTTAATAAGGAATGAATAAAAAGGATCATCCACCATGCATGCGGTAATCCACATAGACAGGTTATTCCAACAGAGTAATAAAGAATGGAACCAGGTCATGCGTAATTTGCACAGACATGATATTCCAACAAAATAATAAAGAATGGAACCAGGTCATGCGTAATCCGCACACACAGGATGTTCCAACAAAATAATAAAGAATGAAGTCAGGCCATGCGTAATCTGCACAGACAGGATGTTCCAACATAATAATAAAGAATGGAATAACAATAGAATTCACCAGGCATGCGATGGACCGCACAGATAGGTTATTCCAACACAATAATAAAGAATGAAATAACAGAAGAATTTCACCATGTATGCGGTACTTCGCATAGACAGGTTATTCCAATATAATAATGAAGAATGAAATAACAATCCTCACGAGTATTGAAAGAAAATAACTCTCTCTATGAATACGAAAAAATAATACCCCTTACCTCAGAAGAAGATTGGATACTGGAATAGTGAGGTAGCAGACTTCTCTTCTTCTTTCTCTCTATAATTTCTCTCTATAATAATTGCTCTATAGCTTTAGTCAATTGGTGAAAAATGAAGGAAGAATGAGCTTCTATTTATAAGAAAATATAGTTTCGATAATTGCACGTTTTGAGGCTCAAAATATTACAGTATAATACCTTCCTCTTTTTCTTCATTTTTAATTTAGTCCTGCAAGTATTATCAAACTTGCACCACCTCCCCTAATATTAAATAATGTGAATCAATAGTAAATCATGTGAATCAATAGTTCTAGACATGTGAAAATACGAATTACAGTATAGTACCTTCATCTATACCTCCATTTTTAACTTAGTCATGCAAGTATTATCAATCTTGCACCACCACCCCTAATAGTACAAGAATATGAATCAATAGTACACACATGTGAACACATATTTATAAGCATGTGAAATAATAGCACTTAATTGCTCATTTATCCGGTTAATTACCCAATTGGTCAATATAACCTCTAGACATCCATTATTATCGAAATAGATGTCGATTTCCATTAACACTAATAATCCCAACACAATGAAAATATCAAATTCATCTTTAATCAATACGAACTTATTCATCATTAATATTATACCTCACAATATTTAACAACCGTGTCGTTCCTCGGAAGCAAGGGGCTTTTCCGATAAGGATTTCTCCTTATTGGTAGCCGCAATTAGGTGACCAAACCTCTCCTTGATGAACTTCTAGACATTGTCAATATTGTAAATAATAATATGAATAACTTTGTCGCCTCAATTATTGATTTAATAATATAAAATATTATCTGAGATAATCTTTGTGACAATAATTGAATCAATAATATGAGAGATATGATGCAAAGAATTCTTGTAGCAATAATTGAGTATAACCGAGTGACTTCTCACGTAAACATCAATAATCAATACCGCAGTGCTACTATGCAACCACGCCAGATTCTTTGTACTTTTACTAAGGGTAGTTCAACGGTTTTAACGGTAACACTTTCGTCGTTATTTTTATAAAAGATAATTACATAGCTTTTCTAACTATGATAATACTTCCGTTGTAGGGGTCCACTAATGATTGTGCGTCGTCATTTAATATTCCCCTGTTAAAACGAATATTTCCACCAATCGAATATTATATAACCACTTTCTTACTTTGAAAAATTGGTAAATATTACCCACAACTATAACATTATATCAAATCCACACCATAATATTTAAAATATATTTTGAAAAATTATTCTTTATTCATAAAAGTTGGGGTCTTACAACCTCCCTTCTTATGAAATTTTGTCCTCGAAATTAGGGTACGCACTACATATATCGAAGAGGTGAGGATATCTTGACTTCATCTCAGATTCTAACTCCCAGGTCATTTCCTCCACATCGTGGTTTCTCCACAAAAATTTGACTTGAGGTATATCCTTGGAGCGTAGAATATGATCCTTCTTATCCAAGATTTTAACAGGTAACTCTTCATATGTTAAATCTTCCTCTATCTCGTCTGGTTCTAATTCAATAATATGGTTCGGGTCTTTCACATATTTACTTAACATAGATATATGAAAAATGTTATGAACACGAGACATACTTGGCGGTAAGGCAAGTCTATAGGCCACAGTTTCTACTCGATCGAGGATTAAAAATGGGCCAATGAATCGAGGATTGAGCTTTCCTCTATTTCCAAATCTCGTAACTCCTTTCCATGGAGCAACACGTAACAACACATGATCTCCAATATTGAATACCACGTCCTTTCGATGAAGATCAGCATAACTCTTTTGTCGATCTTGTGAGGTTTTTATACGTTGTCGGATCGTTTGAATCTTTTCCGTAGTTATACGTACCAAATCTGGTCCCAACAACGTTGCTTCACCCACCTCATCCTAGCATACTGGAGAACAACACTTTCTTCCATACAACGCTTCAAATGGAACCATGCCAATACTTGCTTGATAACTATTGTTGTAGGAAAACTCCACCAATGGTAAGAACTTGTCCCAACTTCCATTGAAGTCAAGGACACAGAGTCTTAATAGATCTTCAAGAGTTTGAATAGTCTTCTTTGACTGCCCGTTCGTTTGAGGATGATATGTCGAACTAAATCCTAAATCCGTGCCCATAGCTTTTTGCAAACTAACCCAAAATCGTGAAGTGAATCTTGGGTCTCGATCAAAAATTATGGATACTAGCATACCATGCAATCTTACAATCTCGTTTATGTACATACGAGAAAGACGTTCAAGTGTATAATTTTCTCGTATAGGTAAGAAATGAGCCGACTTGGTCAATCTATCAACAATGACCCAAATAGCATCTATGCCTTGAGAAACCTTGGGAAGACCGGTAATGAAATCCATGGTAATGTGTTCCCACTTCCATTCTAGAATTTCAAGTGGTTGCAATGGACCTTTTGGCACTTGATGCTCCGCCTTGACTCGTTGACAAGTTAGATAACTTGAGATAAACTCCGCGATCTCTCTCTTCATATTGCTCCACCAAAATGTATGTCGAAGATCACGATACATTTTGGTACTCCCAGGATGGATTGCAAACGATGTGTTGTGCGCCTCCATCATAATTTTATACTTTAAGTCAGAATCATTAGGAATACAAAGTCTAGAGTTGACTCGAAGTATTCCTTCTTCATCGATTTTTGCTTCCAAAATAGCACCTTCTTGCACTTTCTTCCTCATACGCATCAGCTCTAGGTCTGTAGCTTGAGCAGCTTTAACTTTATCAATTAAAGTCGGTTCTACTCGTATATTCGCCATCATCACATAGGTCTGTGGAGTCTTTAACTCTATCTCCATCCTTTGTAAGTCATATACAATGGGCCTTTGTATTAACAATAATACACTCGTACCCGCATATGATCTTCTACTCAATGCATCAGCTACTACGTTCGCTTTTCCAAGATGATATTGAATGGTATGATCGTAATCTTTCAATATCTCGAGCCATCGTCGTTGCAGCATATTGAGTTCCTTTTGAGTGAAGAAATATTTGAGGCTTTTATGATCCGTATAGATCTCCACCTTCTCTCCATACAGGTAATGCCTCCAAATCTTAAGCGCAAAAATGACAGCTACCAACTCTAGATCATGAGTAGGATAATTCCTCTCATATTCTTTGAGTTTTCGTGAGGCATAGGGTATGACTTTCCCATATTGCATGAGAACACATCCTAACCCTTTGCCTGAAGCATCACTGTAGATGACAAATCCCTCCGAGGCGGATGATATTGTCGAGCAGTCTCTTGAAATAAGCCTCCTCTTGAGTTCTTGAAAACTCTTCTCACGTTCCTCGCTCCAACCGAATTTTGTATCTTTTCGAGTCAGCTGAGTTAATGGAGTAGCGATTCGAGAAAATCCTTCCATGAATCTCCGATAATAACCAGCTAAGCCGAGAAAGCTATGTACTTTGATTACTGACTTTGGTTGCTCCCAGCTTTGAATTGATTCAATCTTCGCTGGGTCAACAGATATTCCATGATTTGATATCACATGCCCAAGGAATGCTACTTCCTCAAGCCAGAACTCACATTTCTTCAACTTGGCATAAAGCTTGATTTCAAGAAGCTTTTAGAGTATCAGCCTCAAGTGTTGCTCATGATCTTCACGGCTTTTGGAATATATAAGGATGCCAACAATAAAGACAACCACAAAGTGATCCAAATATTCCTTGAATACTCGGTTCATCATATCCATGAAGGCAGCAGGAGCATTAGTCAATCCAAAAGACGTGACTAGGAATTCATATTGCCCGTACCGAGTTCTGAAAGCCGTCTTTGGAATGTCATCGGTTCTAATCTTTAACTGATGATATCTGAAATGAAGATCGATCTTTGAAAAGAATTTGGCGCCTTGCAACTGGTCAAACAGGTCATCAATACGTGGCAATGAGTACCTATTCTTGATGGTGACATGATTTAACTCCCGATAATCAATACAAAGTCGCATACTTCCATCTTTCTTCTTCACGAATAGAACAGGAACACCCCAAGGAGATGTACTAGGTCGAATGATACCGATGTCTAATAATTCCTGCAGTTGGGTTTTTAACTCCTGAAGTTCAATAGGAACCATTAGATATGGGGCTTTGGAAATGGGTTTTGTACCGGGTTCAAGGTCGATACCAAACTCGATTTCACGCTCCGGGGGTAGGCCAGGAAGTTCTTCGGGGAATACGTTAGGAAAATTATTAACAATAGAAATATCATTCAAATCTGACGTATTTTTGTTTAAATCTGTGACATGAGCTAAGAAAGCTTGACATCCGTTTTTCAATAAATGAATAGCTTTATGGCTTAAGATGACCATGATTGATTTTAATGATTTGGTCGCTTGAATTCGCATAATAGGTTGATTAGGAATATGAAAGCTAACAACCTTAACAAAATAATCAATTTTAGCATGATGAGTAGTTAACCAATCAATCCCTAGAATCACGTCAAATGCAAGTATTTTTAAAGAAATAAGATCGACAGGTAACGCGCGGTTAGCGATTTGAATCAAACAAAACTTATAAACAGTGGTTGTAATGAAGGTTTCTCCCAACGGAGTTTCAACCGATAAGTCAAAGTCTAATTTCTCTGAAGTCAAATTTAAACGTTGAGTGCAAGTAGGAGAAATAAAAGAATGGGTAGAACCGGTATCAAATAAGGTATAGACTTCGCTAGAGTTTATGATAAGCTTACCCGTGATGACCTCGTTCGGGTTCCTTGCTTTCTGGGAGGTCACAACAAATGCTCTCCCTTGAACTACCGGCTTTGACTTTTTTGGGATGGCCTTTGGTGCCTCCATCCCAGCTGGACTTGTCTTCGGTGCACGACAAAATCAAGTTAGGTGACCTTCTCTTCCACAATTATAACACTCTTTGGACTGCATCGCGCAGTTAGAACTGATATGTCCCTCCCCTCTACATTTGAAGCATATGATAGGTGGTCGTTCTCCTTCCTTAACAACAGGTGTTGGTGCTGACGTCTTTCCATCATTGTTGAATATCCTCTTCTTGAAATGTCCATTCTTATTATCTTGGCCATGATTACCACCGAAGTGGTTACCATTTCTGGCATGTTGATTCCTCCACGTTTGTTGTCACCGCTTCATGACCGGTACCACTTTAGTATTATCATTTTTGTTTGTTGCTTTCTCTTGGTTGCGTTGACTTTCGTTATCGCTCCAATAATCGAGCCCTATTTACAACATCTTAATACAAACACGGTTTATGAGAAATTAGATATTGACGTATCTCGGGTTTCAAACCTCTTAGAAACACCCGCGTCATTCTCTCCTCATTATCAACCAAGTGAGGCATAACCGGGACAACTCGGCAAACTTAGCTGCGTACTGCGACACGGTCATATTGTTCTGCTCCAACTTGATGAACTCTACCTCTTTCATGTGACGAATACTTTCGAGAAAGTACTTGTCATTGAATAGTTCTTGGAACTTCTCCAAAGACATCTTGGTCTGCGGCGAGTTGAGTACGCTTTCTGGGTGCCACCAATGTCTGCCTCTCCTCGCAACATAAAGGTGGCAAAGGGAACCTTTTGCTCCTCGGAGCATCCCAAGACATCAAATATCTTGGTGATCTGCTTTATCCACGCTTCCTCCTTAAGTGGTTTTGGCTCTCCAATAAACTCCAGTGGTCCCAACTCCTTGAACTGTTTAGCGGTGACCGTCCGAGAGTTTCCAGTGTTTCCACCTACATTTTGGACAGGAGCCGCTCTCGCTTGATGTTGCATGAGTTGCATAAAGCCTCTGAACATTCCATCGTTCATCATTTGGTCAGTGTTGTTATTTGCATGAGGATTGTCGCCTTCCTGATGCACATTATCTTGATTATTGATCTGTGGAGACTCAACAGTCTCCTGTGCTCCATTGCTATTCTCAACATTCTCGGATGTCATTTTCAGATACTGCCACAAAACAAGGGTTAATTGACATGTATAATATTATCCATATACTCTGACCCACCAATTAAATACCAAATAAACTTAGGTAGGTTATACTAGCGAAGGAATTCCCCGTCTCTCCCCTCCTAGTTCTAGTCTCACGTCTTAACCAGGGATCATATCCATAAGCTTTGATACCAACTGTGACGCCCCCAAAATAGGTTTACATCACCCATCTTGAGTCGCCAAATATATGGTACAAAATATAAATAAAAACTTAATTATACAACTATCGTGTAAAATACGACAAAACATATGCTATGAGTTTTAATACAAATATTGTCATCTAGACAATATCCACACTCAATGGAGTCCTCATTACATTTATTATCACACTATTTTATAGAATAGTGAGGACTACTAAAACAACCATCTGGATTGTCAATACTTCTCCGACTAAATCCCAACTATATTCTCATTTCACGAAGAAGCAAGTTAAAGAAAGGGTGAGCTCAACTAGCCCGGTAAGAAATATTATGACTAAGATAATACGTAATAATTTAACGTTAGCAACAAATTGTTAAACGATAAAATATAACAAACATCAAGTTTAACTGCAGCGGAACAAACAATCCATTAGAAGAGTCAAGTAGAGAATAAAATCTACTATCTTCTATGATTTAAAAGGTTTTTCATCACTTTTATCGCTGAGACTCAACTTAATAAATAAACCACATAATCCCTGCACTACGGCCAAGGATATTCATTAGTATCACGACCACAAATTATCCATACACTATGGGCCAAGGATATTCGTGTATTCATCAATGGACATGATCATGCCATAAAATAATTCATCTTTGCACCCTTGGCCGAAGAGAATGCATAGCCATAATCATACCAAAAACTGTCCATCAATGCACTACGGGCCAATGAGGACTTTTTTCCACATCATTTGTAACATTACGATCATGATTATACCGAATAATCCCTGGTCATAATCATACCAAGTCCATCTATGCACTACAGGCCACAGATGACTTTCAACATAATATAAGCATGAGGATGATGACAATTCAATAAAACAAGTTCAAGAATAAATTTTAAAAATTTATATATTAATTTATCCAGGAACCAATAACGTCTAAATTGTCAATATGATACTGCTTTGTGGAGTAAAATGCAAGAAAGCTCAGAAGAATATTTCCATGAAAAGATACTGGATGAAACGAAAATATCCAGGATATTCTACTAATTTCATAGAGCATAGAAGCCAAAACTTTAACCAACTTAGTATAATAGAATATATGATACTGCAAATGGATTTTTGTCCGCCATTCGGTAATCCACGTAGACAGATCATTTCCACAAGTTAATAAGGAATGAATAAAAAGGATCATCCACCATGCATGCTGTAATCCACATAGACAGGTTATTCCAACAGAGTAATAAAGAATGGAACCAGGTCATGCGTAATCCGCACAAACAGGATATTCCAACAGAATAATAAAGAATTGAATCCAACATAATAATAAAGAATGGAACCAGGTCATGCGTAATCCGCACAGACAGGATGTTCCAACAGAATAATAAAGAATGAAACCAGGTCATGCATAATCCGCACAGACATGATGTTCCAACATAATAATAAAGAATGGAATAACAACAGAATTCACCAGGCATGCGATAGACCGCACAGACAGGTTATTCCAATAGAATAATAAAGAATGGAATAACAGTAGAATTTCATAATGTATGCAGTACTTCGCATAGACAGGTTATTCCAACATAATAATAAAGAATGGAATAACAATCCTCACGAGTATTGAAAGAAAATAACTCTCTTTATGAATACGAAAAAATAATACCCCTTACCTCAGAAGAAGACTGGATACTGGAATAGTGAGGTAGCAGACTTCTCTTCTTCTTTCTATAATTTCTCTCTATAATAATTTCTCTATAGCTTTAGTCAATTGGTGAGAAATGAAGGAAAAATGAGCTTCTATTTATAGGAAAATATAGTTTCGATAATTGCATATTTTGGGGCTCGAAATAGTACAGTATAATACCTTCCTCTTTTTCTTCATTTTTAATTTAGTCCTGCAAGTATTATCAAACTTGCACCACCTCCCTTAATAGTAAATAATGTGAATCAATAGTAAATCATGTGAATCAATAGTTCTAGGCATGTGAAAATACGAATTACAGTATAGTACCTCCATTTTTAACTTAGTCATGCAAGTATTATCAATCTTACACCACCACCCCTAATAATACAAGAATATGAATCAATAGTACACACATGTGAACACATAGTTATAAACATGTGAAATAATAGCAATTAATTGCTCATTTATGCGGTTAATTACCCGATTGGTCAATATAACCTCTAGACATCCATTATTATCGAAATAGATGTCGATTTCCATTAACACTAATAATCCCAACACAATGGAAATATCAAATTCATCTTTAATCAGCACGAACTTATTCATCATCAATATTATAACTCACAATATTTAACAACCAGGTCGTTCCTAGAAAAGAGGGGGCTTTCCGATAAGGATTTCTCCTTATTGGCGCGCAATTAGGTGACCAAACCTCTTCTTGACAGAACTTCTAGACATTGTCAATATTGTAAATAATAATATGAATAACTTTGTCATCTCAATTATTGATTTAATAATATAAAATATTATGCAGATCATACTGTGACAATAATTGAATCAATAATATGAGAGATATGATGCAGCAATTACTGTAGCAATAATTGAGTATAACTGAGTGACTTCTCACGTAAGCATCAATAATCAATACCGTGTGCTACTATGCAACCACGCGTATTACTGTACTTTTACTACCGGGTATTTCAACAATTTTAACGGTAACACTTTCGCCGTTATTTTTATAAAAAGATAAATCTGTCATTTTCTAACTACGACAATACTTCCGTTATGGGGTCCACAATTGATTGTGTCGTCATACGAATATTCCCTATTAAAACGAATATTCCCCGACCAATCGAATATATTATATAACCACTTTCTTACTTTGCAAAATTGGTAAATATTACCCACAACTATAACATTATATCAAATCCACACCATAATATTCAAAAATATATTTCGAGAAAATTATTCTTTATTCATAAAAGTTGGGGTCTAACAATCATGACCGTAATGTTACAAATGATGTGGTAAAAGTCCTCATTGTCCGTAGTGCATTGATGGACAGTTGTTGGCATGATCATAACCATTGATGAATACACGAATATCCTTGGCCCGTAGTGCATGGATAATTTGTGGTCGTGATACTAATGAATATCCTTGGCCGTAGTGCAGGGATGATGTGGTTTATTTATTAAGCTGAGTCTCAGCGATAAAAGTGATGAAAAACCTTTTAAATCATAGAAGATAGTAGATTTTATTCTCTACTTGACTCTTCTAATGGATTGTTTGTTCCGCTGCAGTTAAACTTGATGGTTGTTATGTTTTATCAGTTTAACACTATTGAAGGCTAACGATAAATTATTCTGCATTATCTTAGTCATAATATTTCTTACTGGGCTAGTTGAGCTCACCCTTTATTTCATTGTTCTCTTCAGGAAATGAGAACGTAGCCGGGACGAGTCGGGGAATGGAGTGATGGTCCGAGATGGTGTCATAGTAGTCCTCACTATTCTATAAAATAGTGTGATAATAAATGTAATGAGGACTCCATTGAGTGTGGATATTGTCTAGATGACAATATTTGTATTAAAACTCATAGCATATGTTTTGTCGTATTTTACACGACTGTTGTATAATTAAGTTTTTATTTGTATTTTGTACCATGTATTTGGCGACTCAAGATGGGTGATGTATACCTGTTTTGGGGGCGTCACATCATTTGTAACATTACGGTCATGATTATAACGAATAATCCCTGGTCATAATCATACCAATCAATAGTACATCTATGCACGTAAGCCACGAATGACTTTTATCACAATATAAGCATGAGAATGATGACAATGATATAAGAATTCAATTAAAAGAAAGTAAATGATAAATTTTTAAAGATTTATAATTTAATTTATCCAGAATTCAATAATGTCCAAATTGTCAACATGATATTGCTTTATGGAGTAAAATTCAAGAATAATATTGTATCAAAAATGATTTGGACAACAAAAAAATCAATTTTTGTCATGAATAATTCCCCGGGTGAATAGTACCCCGTGAATAGTACTTCGGGAATAGTACTTTGTGAATAGTACCCGTGAATAATAATTTGTAAAGAGTACCCCGTGAATAGTACTTTGTGAATAGTACAATAAAATCGAATACTACTCATGGACAGTACTTCGGCATGAAAAGCATAAAATTTAACAAAAATGTGTAGAAAATATCCTTGTGGAACGATACTAGATGAAGCGTAAATTTCAAGGATATTCTATTAATTTCACGGAGTATAGAAGCAATACTTTAAAAAAATGAGGGTATAATCAGGAATACGAGACGAAATAATATTACTCACATACTACAGAGTATGGAAGAAAATATTATTCCTATGAATACTGAACAAAATAATATCCTTTACCTCAGAAGAAGATTGGATACTGGAATAGTGAAGTAGCAGACTTCTCTTCTTCTTTCTCTCTATAGCTTTTCTCTCTATAATTGCTCTTGTGAATCTTAGTGAATTGGTGAGAATAAAAGAAGAATGAGCTTCTATTTATAGGAAAATATAGTTTCGATAATTGTACGTTTTGGGGCTCGAAATATTACAGTATAATACCTTCATCTTTTCCTTCATTTTTAATTTAGTCATGCAAGTATTATCAAACTTGCACCACCTCCCCTAATAGTACATCCATGTGAATCAATAGTACACACATGTGAACAAATAGTTATAAGCATGTGAATTAATAGCAGTTAATTGCTCATTTATCCGATTAATTACCCGATTGATCAATATAACCTCCAGAAATAAATTATTATCGAAATAAATGTCGATTTCCACTAACACTAATAATCCCAACACAATGGAAATATCAATTTCATCTTTTAATTAACACAAATTTATTCATCATTAATATTATAACTCACAATATTTAACAACCAGATCATTCCAAAGAAAGAGATGGTTTTCCAATAAGGATTTCTCCATATTGGCGCACAATTAGGTGACCAAACCTTTCCTTGACAGAACTTTCTAGACATCGTCAATATTGCAAATAATAATATAAATAACTTTGTCGTCTCAATTATTGATTTAATAATATAACATATTATGCAGATGATACTGTGACAACAATTGAATCAATAATATGAGAGATATGATCGCGACAATTCTTTGTAGCAATAATTGAGTATAACTGAGTGACTTCTCACGTAAGAATCAATAATCAATATCGTGTGCTACTATGCAACCACGCGTATTATTGTACTTTTACTATCGGGTAGTTCAACAGTTTAACGGTAAAACTTTTCGTAGATTATTTTTAAAAAATATTTCGATCGTTTTCTAAATACTGACAATTACCTCGTTAATGGGGTCCACCAATGATTGTGTCGTCGTACGAATATTTCCTGTTAAAACGAATATTCTCCGACCAATCGAATATTCCCCGACACAACGAATATTTTATACCAACTTGCTTACTTTGAAAAAATTTCAAATGTCACCCTTAACTTTAACCTTTATTAATTTAACCATTTACTAAATAAAATAATAATTATAAGAAAATTGAATACTTTCATTTTATAAAATTCGGGGTCTTACATCTGCACTATGCTTATTGGGTGAATCATCGACCCTACCTATCATATTTTCTGCTTTGTTGAGTGAGAGTTAGGAAGATGAATTATTACAGGTTTTGGAAAGGAATAAGACTGCGTTGGGCTGGACTTTGGCCGACATCAAAGGAATTAGTTCGTCTATTTGTATGAACAAGATCCTCATGGAGGATGATTCCAAACCTACCATTGAACATCAACGCCGGCTAAACCCTATCATGAAAGAGGTAGTGAAGGCTGAGATACTCAAGTGACTTGATGCCAAAATAATTTATCTGATCTCGGACAGTGCGTGGGTTAGCCCGGTCCAATGTGTTCCGAAAAAGGGAGCATGACTGTTGTCACGAATGAGAAAAATGAGTTGATTCCTACTAGAACAGTGACAGGATGAAGAGTATGTATGGATTACATAAAGGTTAACAAAGCCGCTCGCAGGGATCATTTCTCTCTACATTTCATCAATTAGATGTTAGATAGATTGGCAGGGCGTAAATTCTACTATCTATTGGATGGATACTTCGGATACAACCAAATATCTATTGCTCTCAAAGATCAAGAGAAAATGACATTCATATGCCCTAATGGAACTTTTGCTTTCCGGTGGATGTCATTCGGGTTATGCAATGCATCGGCTACATTTCAACGGTGTATGATGTCAATCTCACTACAATAAAAAAGGCTAAGTTCGACGGAATCAATTTTGACAGAATAGTTTCCCACGAAAATAGTATAATACCGACAAAATTATCCCTCGAAGATAAGTCTGTCGAATATAGTCTAACACCGACGGAAATCAGTCGAAAGTATAAGGGCAGCTGTCACTTTCTCCCTTGCCAATTTTGTGACGCCCCCAAAATAGGTATACATCACCAATTCTGAGTCACCAAATACATGGTACATAAATCAAATACAAACTTCTTTTATACAATACGACAACAGCGTAGCTTAAAGTTTTTACACGAATATTGTCTCATAGAGAGTATTCAAACTCAAATAAAGTTCTCATTATATTTATTATCACACTATTTCATAAAATAGCGAGGACTACTATAGCCACCATCTCGGACCGTCACTCTGTTCCCCGACTAGTCCCGGCTACATTCTCATTTCCTGAAGAGAACAATGAAAGCAAAAGGGTGAGCTCAACTAGCCCAGTAAGAAATATTATGACTAAGATAATGCAGAATAAATTATCGTTAGCCTTCAACAGTGTTAAATTGATAAAATACAATAAACATCAAGTTTAACTACAGCGGAACAAATAATCCATTAGAAGGGTCAAGTAGAGCATGATATCTACAATCTTTTATTATTTAAAAAGTTTTTCATCAACTTTATCGCTGAGACTCAGCTTATTAAATATACCACATCATCAAATCATCCCTACACTACGGGCCAATGATATTCATGTAATCATCAATGGTCATGATTATACCGAATAATCCCTGGTTATAATCATACCAACAACTGTCCATCAATGCACTACAGGCCAATGAGGACTTTTACCACATCATTTATAACATTGCGGGTCATGATTATACCGAATGATCCTTGGTCATAATCATACCAATCAATAGTCCATCTATGCACGTTAGCCAAAGATGACTTTCATCACAAAATAAGCATGAGGATGATGACAATGATACAAGAATTCAATTAAAAGAAAGCAAAGGATAATTTTTTAAAGATTTATAATTTAATTTATCCAGAATTCAATAATGTCCAAATTATCAACATGATACTTTGCTTTATGAAGTAAAATTCAAGAATAATATTGTATCAAAAATGATTTGAATGACAAAGAAATCAATTTTTGTCATGAATAATTCTCTCAAAATTGAATAGTACACGAGTGAATAATACCGAAGTGAATAGTACTTGAGAATAGTATCCCGTGAATAGTACCCATGAATAGTACTTTATGAATAGTACCCGTATATAGTACTTTATAAATAGTACCCCATGAATAGTACTTTGTGAATAGTACCATAAAAATGAATAATACTCATGGACAGTACTCCGGCATGAAAAACTTAAAATTTAACAAGAATGTGCAGAAAATATCCTTGTGAAACTGTGACACCCCCAAATCCCGGTACTTCATTTCCTCAAGATTTGTTGTTCACTTAATCAAAACATTCATTTCTAACTACCCAATTATAATACAATTGAATAATAAAAACCTGCCCATACAGGATTAAACTTAAATAAAAATCTCCCAGGTTATCTAACCTTTAACAACAATCATTCAAATACGGAAATTTAAATAAACTTCATTACAATCTTTAAACCAAAGTCTGAAAGTAAACTATCAAAACTATTACAAGTCTTCAGTATTTATTTATCTTTCCTTTTCCCTTACTGGTGCTAGGTACGTCACCCGTTTCAACTTTAGCTATAAGAAATTTTATAGGCAAGAGTGAACAAACAAGACGCATTTGAAATAACAATAAGTAAATCTTTAAACTTTTACATCAATTGCCAATATTAGGCTCAATAGAACTGAACAATATATTCTATTAACTTTCTGAAAGTTATAACATTCACTGAGGATCTAATGACCACGAATCATGTCCACAGTTATAAGTAATCTTTCAACTTTAATTTTAACAGTCATAAGACTATAAGGACTCCACGTACTTAGGGGGATCAACCCTTCGTACAATGTATTGTGCACAACCATTTCAATGCTAAGCGTAAACCTCTATTAAAAGAGTTGTTCATCTCAGTATTTAGAATACAAGTCCGCACCAAAGTAGTTTGGTTTGGATAAGCTTTCAAGGTAATTTAGAATTCAACGAACATCAACTAAGGAGTAGTTGAATAAAACCAATAACACTATACTATAGAATAATCGTGATTGAATCAATCATAGTAAACTAAAATCATGCTTTAGGAATAATCTAATAACATACAATTTGAATAACTATAGCATACCTTGCTTGAACAATACTAAGCCAAGGTTAATTAGAATTGAAAACTAAACATGCATAGCAATTTGAATGATAGAAATGTTCGACATTAGTATAGATAGTTGTGCATGCTAAACAACAAGTTAAATACAAGAACAACTTGCTCCAGAATAACTTACATCATTATATTGTAATCGAATTGAAAATAGTAATTGAATTAACAAGATAATAGATTAGAAAACTTGCCTTGTTCGTAGATTAAACCGAATCAATACGAATCACAATACCCTATATATATATATATATATATATATATATATATATATATATACGTCATCATGACATAGTTAGTCACTACCACTTTACAAACTTAACTAACTACATTCATCATGTATGTTTGATTATTTAATCACATAATCAAATTATAACACAAGTTAATCTTTAATAACATAATTATTCATAGTATAGAAATACTAAAATCAATATTTTACAGTCCTACTATCATCACATAATGTTTCTTAAAATTTCGTGTACAAAAAATACACTGTCAGACCATTCTGCTAACTCATGCCATACAAGCTTTCATAGTTTACACTATGGTTGCTACATGCGGTGAGAGATAATGGCTTGTGACACGATGAATAAACTACGAAGCCGCTACTATGCGTGGAGATGGCGATTACTTGTTTCACGAAACGTCTTCTTTGGGCAGCACATGCATTGCAGAACTATAGCTTCAATTGACAACCGACAACAATCAATACAAGAAAAAGCCAATTTGGCCTACAAGCTCGTTTCTAACAGACTAATTCACATGCAATTCATACAAATACTTCATGTCAACATCATTCAAGAACTTCTAACGTGTTTCTACCCATACAACAACATAAACAACGAATTTAAAACATTCAATTTCACTGTTTTTGACAAAAACTCCATTTTTGATATTTCAATGAAAATCAACACTGTAAATTTTGTTTTTCAACCAAAACAATTAATTCAAAGCATCTTATCAATAATTATACATACTCTATCAAATTAGATGATCAATTTATCAACTAAACAACTAATTAACCCTCAATTTCTCCTTTAAATTAACTCATACTCATTCACAAAAACTCTCTGTAAAAAGGTTTTCTTCACAAACTACATACATAACAATAATACATTGACTATAACTTATGAAAATCGTTTTAACATCACCAGTATGTCATATAAAGCCACATAGCAACAACAAATTATCCTAACATAAGAATTCTATAGAGAATTTGGGAAGAGAAAAACTAAACTTTTAAAAACTAAAAGAATAGGAGAAATACCTTGAAGAAGATGATGGTTATTCCTTTCTATTCTCAAGCTTCTTCTTCTTAAATCTCTAGCTTTTCTTCCTCTCTTCTTTCTTCTTCTTCTTCTTCCTCCTCGAGTTTTTCTTTCTTTTCTCTAACCTCTCTCCTCTATTCTTACGTCTTATCATATAACGTATAAGATATAATATATATTTATTATATGATATAAATATAAAACATATAACTGATATCAGTTATTTGAGTTTTAAAAATCAAAAGCCATAAGGCTTGTTTGGCTAACCACTAAAAATATAATCAATTAATCCTTATGTCTTGTTTGGTAAAACACAATTATATTAAAAAGACTTAATAGGAATTAGGCCTTGTTTGGCAAAAACTGAATTAAACTCTTTTAATTTATTTTAATAACTCATTTATAGCAAGGTTACTTGTCACACTCCTTATTAAATTAAATAATCAATTTAATCAATTAAAAATATTAATCTATTAAATTACTTTAACACATAACTCATTATCACAAAACTATAATTTTCTTTATAATTATAATTTTTTTTCAACCAACTAACACTTTATTTTAATCACAAATTCCAAATTAAAATACTATAATTCATTTAATCATTATTAGCTCTCTAACTTAATTATTAAATTAAATTAGTATATAATCTCATAGCAAATAAATTTTCTTAGCTCCTTAATTATTTATTCAACAAATAATTAACTAAACCACATCAACTCAAATTGCCATTAAATAAATACTTATATAATTCAATAAATATTTAATATTACAAATAAATATTTAATATATAATATTTAATTATTTATTCAACAATAAATATAGCCACTAAATATTTATATAAATCAATAAATATTTAATATTTAATATTTAATTATTTAATCAACAAATAATTAACTAAACCACATCAACTCAAATTGAACAATTATTTATTCAACAATAAACCCATCCATTAAATACTTATATAAATCAATAAATATTTAATATTATAATTTAAAATTCTGGAATGTTACATCATTCCCTCCTTACAAGGATTATGTTCTCAGAATTACAACTCAAACAAATCATTCGTTACAGAAACGATACTAGATGAAGTGCAATTTCAAGGATATTCTACTAATTTCACGGATTATAGAAACAATACTTTAACAAAATGAGGGTATAATCAGGAATACGAGACGAAATAATATTACTCACATACTACAGAGTATGGAAGAAAATATTATTCCTTATGAATACTGGAAAAAAAAAATATCCCTTACCTCAGAAGAAGACTGGATACTAGAATAGTGAGGTATCAGACTTCTCTTCTTCTTTCTCTCTATAATTGCTCTTGTGAGTCTTAGTGAATTGGTGAGAATGAAAGAAAAATGAGCTTCTATTTATAGAAAAATATAGTTTCGATAATTGCACGTTTTGGGGCCCGAAATATTACAGTATAATACCTTCATCTTTTTCTTCATTTTTAATTTAGTCCTGCAAGTATTATCAAACTTGCACCACCTCCCCTAATAGTATATCATGTGAATCAATAGTACACACATGTGAAAAAAATAGTTACGATATAGTACCTTCATCTATACCTCTATTTTTAATTTAGTCATGCAAGTATAATCAATCTTGCACCACCTCCCCTAATAGTACATGCATGTGAATCAATAGTACATACATGTGAACAAATAGTTATAAGCATGTAAATTAATTGCTCATTTATCTGATTAATTACCCGATTGGTCAATATAGCCTCCAGACATCAATTATTATTGAAATAGATGTCGATTTTCATTAACACTAATAATCCCAAGACAATGAAAATATCAATTTCATCTTTAATCAATACGAATTTATTCATCATTAATATTATAACTCCCAATATTTAACAACCAAATCATTCCCAGGAAAGAGGGGGCTTTCCGATAAGGATTTCTCCCTATTAACGCGCAATTACGTGACCAAACCTCTCCTCGACAGAACTTTCTAGACATCATCAATATTGCAAATAATAATATGAATAACTTTGTCGTCTCAATTATTGATTTAATAATATAAAAAATATTGATAATGTGATAATAATTGAATCAATAACATGAGAGATATTATGCAATAATTACTGTGACGCCCCCAAAATAGGTCCACACGACCCATCCTGAGTCGCCAGATATCACACTATAGAAATCAAATACAAACTTCATTTATACAACAATTGAACTGTCGTGTAGAGTACGACAACACATAAGCTGTGAATTTTAATACAATTATATATAACTCTCATGATGCCTCAACCACAACACCTTACAATAGTACTTTACATAAAAGTACAGTCAATAATTATTTTAGAAATTAAAATCTTTGGAAAATACTCAAAGAAACCTTCGTACATGGGAGGCCATGCGTCTAGGTTATGATAGATATCATATGTTTACAGAATTATCTTTGGTTGACCCAATAGTCCCCAAAGAAAAACAAGAAGATTGATATCCTCTTTTTTCCAATGGTGAGTCTTCTCTTGACATATAATTATCTCCATTGTCTCCAATTGAGAATTATAATTCAAACAAACTCCAAGATTATATAGGTAGTGCTCATAGATATAATCGGAAGTTCATGTGCACAACCCTGTCTTATGATAACGAGAGTAAATACGTCATTAGACATCTTGTATGATAGTGGCAAAACACCCTTCCAAAGTTGGGTTCACCTCACCCTATTTGGTTCACCAAAATCAATGGTTAAAATGACGTATAAAATCGACACATTTATCTAAAATTCTCAATAAAATTATTTCCATCTTTGTTTTTGGGGAACCTCAACAAATTTATAGACCACCGCTTACAATCCTTTGTTACCCCATTCCGACCCAATTACACTCTTATTACACGAAAGGAATTGTGAAGCAAAAAGGGTGAGCACAACTAGCCGATAAAAGAATATCATGACTAAAGATAATTAAATTATCAATAGCCTTAAATCGATAATAAATCGGAGATTTAGAACATATGGTAGATAATAAAACTTTTCAACCATAGTTGCAGCGGAACGAGCAATCCATTAGAAGAGTCAAATAGACCATAAGGTCTATTATCTTCTCCATGTTAAAAGTCCATCAACAATGTTTTATCCCTATAACATCAATCAACAATTCCTGTCCACAATCATGTGAATAAATCATAATCATAATTGTGATTCTAAATTTCTCTTCGCACCCAGGACGAAGATAATTTTCATCACCTGTCTTTACCTGAAACATCAAAAATTATGGTTATACCAAATCACAATTCTTGTTCATAATCATACTAATAAATTCATCTTTGCACTACGGGCCAAAGATATTCATTAATAATTCATCTTTTCACTACAGGCCAAAGACATACAACTGTATTTTAGAAGAGTCAAGTAGAGCATGATAACTACTATCTTATATGAATTAAAAATGTATTATCAATATTTTATCACTGAGACTCAGCTAAATAAATAATCCACATCATCGAATCATCCCTGCACTACGACCAAGGATATTCATTAGTATTACGACCACGAATTATCCATGCACTACGGGCGAGGATATTCGTGTTTTCAACAACTGGTCGTGATTATCTTTGAATAATCCTGGTTATAATCATACCAACAATCGTCCATCAATGTACTACTACGGCCAATGAGGACTTTTACCACATCATTTGTAACATTATGGGTCATGATTATACTTTAATGATCCTCGGTCATAATCATACCAATCAACATTCATCTATACACGTAAGCCAATATATAAAATAAAACCAATAATCAGCAAATCCATCTTTGCACGTAAGCTAAAGATATACAACTGTAAAACCAATAATCAACAGTCCATCTTTGTACGTAAGCCAAAGATATACAACTATAAAACCAATATTCAACAGTCCCTCTTTGCACGTAAGCCAAAGATATACAACTATAAAACCAATAATCAACAGTCCCTCTTTGCACGTAAGCCAAAGATATACAACTCTAAAATCAATAATCAACAGTCCCTCTTTGCACGTAAGATAAAGATGACTTTCATCACAATATAAGCATGAGGATGATGACAATGATATAAGCATTAATCAAACGAAATCAAGGATAAATATTAAAGACTTTAAATTTATCCAAAATTTTAAAATATCAAATTGTCGACATGATCTTTGCTTTGTGGAGTAAAATTCAAGAATAATATTCATGTATCAAAAATAATTTGGACAGAAAAGAAATATATTTTCTGGGTAAATAGTACCCCGTGAATAGTACCCTGTGAATAGTATCCCGGCATGAAAAGTACCCCAAATACCCGAGTGAATAATATTCAGGTGAATAGTAATTGGGTGAATAGTAACTCGTGAATAGTAACTTGTGAATAGTACTCTGGAATGAAAAGTGCCCCAAATACCCGAGTGAATAATATTTGAGTGAATAGTAACTGGGTGAATAGTAACCCATAAATAGTAACTTATGAATAGTATTCCGTCATGAAAAGATCAATAATTATCAAGAAAGCTCAGAATAATATTTCCATGAAAAGATACTGGATGAAGCGCAAATATCAATGATATTCTACTAATTTCATGGAGTATAGAAGCTAAAACTTCAACAAAATGAGTATAGAATTCAAAATCTGAAACAAAATAATATTACTTACATACTACAGAGTATGGAAGAAAATATTATTTCAAGCGAATATTAAACAAAAATAACATCCCTTACAACTGTTGAACGAAAATAATATTCCAACGAATATTTAACGAAGATAATATTCCTACGAATATTGAACGAAGATAATATTCTTTATAAATATTGAACAAAAATAATATTCATATGAATATGAAAAATAATATCTCTTCAGAATATGAAATAAATAATACCCCTTACCTCAGAAGAAGACTGGATACTTGAGTAGTGAAGTAGCAGACTACTCTTCTTCTATCTCTCTATAGCTTCTCTCTCTATAATTGCTCTTGTGAGTCTTAGTGAATTGGTGAGAATGAAAGAAAAATGAGCTTCTATTTATAGGAAAATATAGTTTCGATAATTGCATATTTTGGGGCTCGAATTATTACAGTATAATACCTTCATCTTTTCCTTCATTTTTTAATTTAGTCCTGCAAGTATTATCAAACTTGCACCATGTGACGCCCCCAAAATAGGTCCATTCCATCCAACCCATTCTCGAATGCGCCAAATACATGATACGTAAATAACTACAACTTTATTATTACAACATATAAATCATGAGTTTAAATACAGATATTGCCATCTAGACAATATCCACAAGCAAATAAATCCCCATCATAATTATTGATACATTATTTTACAACAATGGTGAGGACTACTAAACAACTCTCTCTAGAACCTTCATTCCATACCCCGACTAGTACTCGCTTTACATTCTCGCCTCCTGAGAAGAAAAATGGAACAAAAAGGAAAAGGGTGAGCTCAACTAGCCCAGTAAAGAATATTATGACTAAGATAATATACAACAAAATTATCGTTAGTCTTCAACAGGAAAAAATATAATAGAATACAATAGACAACAAGTTTTAAATCAATATTCGCAATGAAATAATAATTCATTAGAAGAGTTAAGTAGAGAATGCAAACTACTATCTTCTATGTATGAATTTTAAAGTTCATCATCTATTTTTATCCCTGTAACATCAATCAATATATATCTGAGATCAAATATTCATCCTTGCACTACAGGCCAAGGACATTCACCAGTTGGTCATGTTCATCTAAACACCTGTTCATCTTTGCACTACGGGCCAAAGATATTCATCAGAAATCATTCATCTTTGCACTACAGGCCAAAGATATTCCTCAACAGACCAAATATATTAATATCTCAAAGAAATATATAATCATTTCAGAATTTATATAAACCATAATTATAACCATATATGTTGATCAATTCACCTTTGCACTTAAGCTAAAGATATTCAATTATAAATTCAATGGTCATGATCATACCCGTCAACAATTCAACTTTGCACTACTGGCCAAAGAGAACCTATAGTCACGATCATACCAATAATCTATCCATCTTTACACTCAAGTCAAAGAGAAATATCATCATTAGGGTTATAAGAATGTTATATAAAAACAATATAATCAACATATAAATTTAATCTCAAGAGTAAGATTCATAAATCAATGATTTCATAACAACTTAATCAAAATGTTATAAATCACTTAATAATCTCATAATCTAATATTATTAATACTACCACAATATTTTAATCATTTCTTAAACTTATAAACAATTTATTTTAATTGTTTACACTTTACTAATAAATGTATTTAATCATCTTAAAATGCCAACCTCATAAGATCTCATCACCAATAGCCAAAACCCTCATCAAAAATCTGCATATATCTCATATATAATTCTCAAGCCATAAAATCATATTTTTCCAATTTTCTTAATTCACATAACATATTTAATTCATTTACTCATAACTAGAACATTTTCATGAAAAATACCAAATCAGTTTTAAAAATATTTCTTTTCTGGGATTTAGAAGAATATAGTCCCATATTGAATATATATTTTTCTCAAAATTTTTAAAATTCATTTACTATTTTTCACATGGCCAAAACCACCAAATATTCAGACATTTATCATAAATTGTACTTTTATTCAAAAATTCTGAAATTTACGCTGTATATCTTGATATTATATAGATGTACTCACAATAAAAATTTTATCAATTTTGGAGTTAATCACAAGGAGTTATAAGCGATTACTTTTAAAATAGTCTTTTCTCATAAAATCCATAACTCCTAATCTATACATCCAAAAATCGCCATTTTGGACACAATCAACAAAACTCATAAAATTATCATTTTAATTTTTTCAGAAATTTTGAAGGTTCAGAAGAATTTCGAAATAATAACCCTTAAAATCCCTTATTATCCTTTACCTCAAAAGCGGTACCTCCTGATTTGGAATAACGCCGAATGAAACGAACTTGCACCAGTATAGCAATACTCAAAGTATACTCAAAATACTCACAAGAATACGCTCGATAATATAGAGAGAAAACTTGAGTTTAAGTGTGAATTTCAATTATAACCTAAGCACTCTATTTATAGGAAAATGCTTAGAACACTCAAAGCGAAAATTTAATATAATATTAATATATTATATAAATTTCTACACACACATCTAAAATCTGAACTCAGCCATCTTGCACATGCTAAATGAGGGAACCAAATGAAAAAAACGTTTTTGTAATTAAAATATTTTAAACTTCCAAAAATCAATTATTTGAGCTTGAACTTCAATAATTCACAATAAATAGCCCTTTTATCAGAAAATTTGAATCTCATGAGTTTTTATAGGAAATTCAATTCTCTACAACTTTACAGAAGAAAGTTTTCCAAATTCCAAATAGAAATTGACCCGAAATCCATAAGCAAGCGATTTTTTACAGTTATAATCAAATTTCGATCAAGAAATGGGATTCACCGACACATAAAAACATGCTTTAAATATTTTGGTAACAAAATACTCCTCCTCCACATATACTCATATATCCCACATTCATCGTAAAAATATCATCATTAATATATTATTAAAATAATATATTTAAATGAATTATTTTATCGAGAAAAGATAAAATATTAATTTTCAACAATTGTCACATTAAAAATTTTCTCCATCTATATCCTCATAAAATCAATATTTTCCTCATCATATAAATCAATAATTAATTATTCACAAATAATATTACGAAACACATTATTGACAACCGAGTGCGGTTCGGGAAAGAGGGGCTTTCCAATAAGAATTTCTCCTTTCTTGGCCTTGATTAGGTGACCAAACCTCTCCTTAGATGAACTTTCTAGACATTGCCAATAATGTTATCTAATAATATTATTCAAATAATATAAATTATTGATCCGATAATGAAAAATCTTTGTGTAGTGACAATTATAAAATATCAACGCAGCAATCATTGAATCAAAAATAAAATATTGAACAGTAATTACTGTAACAAAAATCATCATGCTTCATGAATAGTATTTGTGAATAGTAACTCGTGAATAGTAACTCATAAATAGTAACTCATGAATAGTAACTATAAGAAAATTTGAATACTTTTATTTCATAAAATTCGGGGTCTTACAATCTCCCCTCCTTATGAAATTTCGTCCCCGAAATTTACGTACCTGGTATTTCAAAGAGTTGAGAATACCTTGATTTCATTTCAGATTCCATCTTCTCTTGTCATCATAATTTCTCCAATGCTCATCTCCACTAATTTCGGATATCATTCTAGAATACAGCTTCAAAACAAGGGTTAATTGAACAAATTAACATATCACATAATATCCCGATATTATGACTGACCAACAAATAAGCTTAGGTAGAACACACTAGCGAAGGATTTACTCATCTCTCCCCTCCTAGTTCTAATCCCGATCTCCGCCAGAGATCATATCCCTAAGCTCTGATACCAACCGTGGCGCCCCCCAAAATAGGTCCATTCCATCCAACCCATTCTGAGTCGCCAAATACATGGTACAGAAATAACTACAACTTTATTATTACAACATATAAACTGTGAGTTTAAATACAGATATTGTCATCTAGACAATATCCACAAGCAAATAAATCCCCATCATAATTATTGATACATTATTTTACAACAATGGTGAGGACTACTAAACAACTCTCTCTAGAACCTTCTTTCCATACCCCGACTAGTACTCGCTACATTCTCGCCTCCTGAGAAGAAAAATGGAACAAAAAGGAAAAGGGTGAGCTCAACTAGCCCAGTAAAGAATATTATGACTAAGATAATATACAACAAAATTATCATTAGTCTTCAACAGAAAAATATAATAGAATACAATAGACAACAAGTTTTAAATCAATATTCGCAGTGAAATAATAATTCATTAGAAGAGTTAAGTAGAGAATGCAAACTACTATCTTCTATGTATGAATTTTAAAGTTCATCATCTATTTTATCCTGTAACATCAATCAATATATATACGAGATCAAATATTCATCCTTGCACTACAAAAGGCCAAGGACATTCACCAATTAGTCATGTTCATCTAAACACTGCTCATCTTTGCACTACGGGCCAAAGATATTCATCAGAAATCATTCATCTTTGCACTACAGGCCAAAGATATTTCCTCAACAGACCAAATATATTAATATCTCAAAGAAATATATAATCATTTCAGAATTTATATAAACCATAATTATAACCATATATGTTGATCAATTCACCTTTGCACTTAAGCTAAAGATATTCAATTATAAATTCAATGGTCATGATCATACCCAATCAACAATTCAACTTTGCACTTTCGGCAAAAGAGAACCTATAGTCACGATCATACCAATAATCTATCCATCTTTACACTCAAGTCAAAGAGAAATATCATCATTAGGGTTATAAGAATGTTATATAAAAACAATATAATCAACATATAAATTTAATCTCAAGAGTAAGATTCATAAATCAATGATTTCATAACAACTTAATCAAAATGTTATAAATCACTTAATAATCTCATAATCTAATATTATTAATACTACCACAATATTTTAATCATTTCTTAAACTTATAAACAATTTATTTTAATTGTTTACACTTTACTAATAAATGTATTTAATCATCTTAAAATGCCAACCTCATAAGATCTCATCACCAATAGCCAAAACCCTCATCAAAAATCTTCATATATCTCATATATAATTCTCAAGCCATAAAATCATATTTTTCCAATTTTCTTAATTCACGTAACATATTTAATTCATTTACTCATAACTAGAACATTTTCATGAAAAATACCAAATCAGTTTTAAAAATATTTCTTTTCTGGGATTTAGAAGAATATAGTCCCATATTGAATATATATTTTTCTCAAAATTTTTAAAATTCATTTACTATTTTCACATGGCCAAAACCACCAAATATTCAGACATTTATCATAAATTGTACTTTTATTCAAAAATTCTGAAATTTACGCGTATATACTGATATTATATAGATGTACTCACAATAAAAATTTTATCAATTTTGGAGTTAATCACAAGGAGTTATAAGCGATTACTTTTAAAATAGTCTTTTCTCATAAAATCCATAACTCCTATCTATACATCCAAAAATCGCCATTTTTGGACACAATCAACAAAACTCATAAAATTATCATTTTAATTTTTTCCAGAATTTTGAAGGTTCAGAAGAATTTCAAAATAATAACCCTTAAAATCCCTTATTATCCCTTACCTCAAAAGCGATACCTCTCCGATTTGGAATAACAATTTAACTTTGCACCGTATAGCAATACTCAAAGTATACTCAAAATACTCACAAGAATACGCTCGATAATATAGAGAGAAAACTTGGGTTTACGTGTGAATTTCAATTATAACCTAAGCACTCTATTTATAGGAAAATGCTTAGAACACTCAAAGCGAAAATTTAATATAATATTAATATATTATATAAATTTCTACACACACATTCTAAAATCTGAACTCAGCCATCTTGCACATGCTAAATGAGGGAACCAAATGAAAAAACGTTTTTGTAATTAAAAATATTTTAAACTTCCAAAAATCAATTATTTGAAGCTTGAACTTCAATAATTCACAATAAATAGCCCTTTTATCAGAAAATTTGAATCTCATGAGTTTTTATAGGAAATTCAATTCTCTACAACTTTACAGAAGAAAGTTTTTCCAAATTCCAAATAGAAATTGACCAAAAATCCATAAACAGGCGATTTTACGAGTTATAATCAAATTTCAATTCAGAAATGGGATTCACCGACACATAAAACATGCTTTAAATATTTTTGGTAACAAAATACTCCTCCTCCACATATACTCATATATCCCACATTCATCGTAAAAATATCATCATTAATATATTATTAAAATAATATATTTAATTGAATTATTTTATCGAAAAAGATAAAATATTAATTTTCAACAATTGTCACATTAAAAATTTTCCATCTATATCCTCATAAAATCAATATTTTCCTCATCATATAAATCAATAATTAATTATTCACAAATAATATTACGAAACACATTATTGACAACCAGCGGTTCAGGAAAGAGGGGCTTTCAATAAAATTTCTCTCTTCTCATGCCCTTGATTAGGTGACCAAACCTCTCCTTAGATGTAACTTTCTAGACATTGCCAATAATGTTATCTAATAATATTATTCAAATAATATAAATTATTGATCTGATAATGAAAAATACTATGTAGTGACAATTATAAAATATCAACGCAGCAATCATTGAATCAAAAATAAAATATTGAACAGTAATTACTGTAACAAAAATCATCATGCTTCATGAATAGTATTTGTGAATAGTAACTCGTGAATAGTAACTCATAAATAGTAACTCATGAATAGTAACTATAAGAAAATTTGAATACTTTTATTTCATAAAATTCGGGTCTTACAATCTCCCTCCTTATGAAATTTCGGTCCCGAAATTTACGTTACTGGTATTTCAAAGAGTTGAGAATACCTTGATTTCATTTCAGATTCCATCTTCTCTGGCATCATAATTTCTCCAATGCTCATCTCCTGTATTTCAGATATCATTCTAGAATACAGCTTCAAAACAAGGGTTAATTGAACAAATTAACATATCACATAATATCCCGATATTATGACCGACCAACAAATAAGCTTAGGTAGAACACACTTTAGCGAAGGATTTACTCATCTCTCCCCTCCTAGTTCTAATCCCGATCTCCGCCAGAGATCATATCCCTAAGCTCTGATACCAACTGTGACGCCCCCAAAATAGGTCCATTCCATCCAACCCATTCTGAGTCGCCAAATACATGGTACAGAAATAACTACAACTTTATTATTACAACATATAAACTGTGAGTTTAAATACAGATATTGCCATCTAGACAATATCCACAAGCAAATAAATCCCCATCATAATTATTGATACATTATTTTACAACAATGGTGAGGACTACTAAACAACTCTCTCTAGAACCTTCATTCCATACCCCGACTAGTACTCGCTACATTCTCGCCTCCTGAGAAGAAAAATGGAACAAAAAGGAAAAGGGTGAGCTCAACTAGCCCAGTAAAGAATATTATGACTAAGATAATATACAACAAAATTATCGTTAGTCTTCAACAGGAAAAAATATAATAGAATACAATAGACAACAAGTTTTAAATCAATATTCGCAATGAAATAATAATAATTCATTAGAAGAGTTAAGTAGAGAATGCAAACTACTATCTTCTATGTATGAATTTTAAAGTTCATCATCTATTTTTATCCTCGTAACATCAATCAATATATATCCGAGATCAAATATTCATCCTTGCACTACTGAAGCCAAGGACATTCACCACTTGGTCATGTTCATCTAAACACTGCTCATCTTTGCACTACGGGCAAAGATATTCATCGAAATCATTCATCTTTGCACTACGTGCCAAAGATATTCCTCAACCAGACCAAATATATTAATATCTCAAAGAAATATATAATCATTTCAGAATTTATATAAACCATAATTATAACCATATATGTTGATCAATTCACCTTTGCACTTAAGCTAAAGATATTCAATTATAAATTCAATGGTCATGATCATACCCGTCAACAATTCAACTTTGCACTACTGGCCAAAGAGAACCTATAGTCACGATCATACCAATAATCTATCCATCTTTACACTCAAGTCAAAGAGAAATATCATCATTAGGGTTATAAGAATGTTATATAAAAACAATATAATCAACATATAAATTTAATCTCAAGAGTAAGATTCATAAATCAATGATTTCATAACAACTTAATCAAAATGTTATAAATCACTTAATAATCTCATAATCTAATATTATTAATACTACCACAATATTTTAATCATTTCTTAAACTTATAAACAATTTATTTTAATTGTTTATACTTTACTAATAAATGTATTTAATCATCTTAAAATGCCAACCTCATAAGATCTCATCACCAATAGCCAAAACCCTCATCAAAAATCTGCATATATCTCAATATAATTCTCAAGCCATAAAATCATATTTTCCAATTTTCTTAATTCACATAACATATTTAATTCATTTACTCATAACTAGAACATTTTCATGAAAAATACCAAATCAGTTTTAAAAATATTTCTTTTCTGGGATTTAGAAGAATATAGTCCCATATTGAATATATATTTTTCTCAAAATTTTTAAAATTCATTTACTATTTTTCACATGGCCAAAACCACCAAATATTCAGACATTTATCATAAATTGTACTTTTATTCAAAAATTCTAAAATTTACGCGATATACTGATATTATATAGATGTACTCACAATAAAAATTTTATCAATTTTGGAGTTAATCACAAGGAGTTATAAGCAGTTACTTTTAAAATAGTCTTTTCTCATAAAATCCATAACTCCTAATCTATACATCCAAAAATCGCCATATTTGGACACAATCAACAAAACTCATCAAATTATCATTTCAATTTTTTCCAGAATTTTTGAAGGCTCAGAAGAATTTCGAAATAATAACCCTTAAAATCCCTTATTATCCCTTACCTCAAAAGAGCGCAAACCTCTGATGGAATAACGCTGAACGAACTTGCACCGTATAGCAATACTCAAAGTATACTCAAAATACTCACAAGAATACGCTCGATAATATAGAGAGAGAAAACTTCAGTTTCTGGTGTGAATTTCAATTATAACCTAAGCACTCTATTTATAGGAAAATGCTTAGAACACCAAAGCAGAAAATTTAATATAATATTAATATATTATATAAATTTCTACACACACATTCTAAAATCTGAACTCAGCCATCTTGCACATGCTAAATGAGGGAACCAAATGAAAAAAACGTTTTTGTAATTAAAAATATTTTAAACTTCCAAAAATCAATTATTTCGGAGCTTCGGAACTTCAATAATTCACAATAAATAGCCCTTTTATCAGAAAATTCGAATCTCGCGAGTTTTTATAGGAAATTCAATTCTCTACAACTTTACAGAAGAAAGTGTTTCCAAATTCCAAATAGAAATTGACCGAAATCCATAAACGGGCGATTTTACAGGTTATAATCAAATTTCAGTCAAGAAATGGGATTCACCGACACATAAAACATGCTTTAAATATTTTTGGTAACAAAATACTCCTCCTCCACATATACTCATATATCCCACATTCATCGTAAAAATATCATCATTAATATATTATTAAAATAATATATTTAATTGAATTATTTTATCAGAAAAAGATAAAATATTAATTTTCAACAATTGTCACATTAAAAATTTTCTCCATCTATATCCTCATAAAATCAATATTTTCCTCATCATATAAATCAATAATTAATTATTCACAAATAATATTACAGAAACACATTATTGACAACCAGTGGCTTCCCAGAAGAGGGGCTTTCCAATAAGAATTTCTCCTTCTTCGCCGCCTTGATTAGGTGACCAAACCTCTCCTTAGACAGAACTTTCTAGACATTGCCAATAATGTTATCTAATAATATTATTCAAATAATATAAATTATTGATCTGATAATGAAAAATACTGTGTAGTGACAATTATAAAATATCAACGCAGCAATCATTGAATCAAAAATAAAATATTGAACAGTAATTACTGTAACAAAAATCATCATGCTTCATGAATAGTATTTGTGAATAGTAACTCGTGAATAGTAACTCATAAATAGTAACTCATGAATAGTAACTATAAGAAAATTTGAATACTTTTATTTCATAAAATTCGGGGTCTTACAATCTCCCCTCCTTATGAAATTTCGTCCCCGAAATTTACGTACCTGGTATTTCAAAGAGTTGAGAATACCTTGATTTCATTTCAGATTCCATCTTCTCTGTCATCATAATTTCTCCAATGCTCATCTCCTGTATTTCAGATATCATTCTAGAATACAGCTTCAAAACAAGGGTTAATTGAACAAATTAACATATCACATAATATCCCGATATTATGACTGACCAACAAATAAGCTTAGGTAGAACACACTAGCGAAGGATTTACTCATCTCTCCCCTCCTAGTTCTAATCCCGATCTCCGCCAGAGATCATATCCCTAAGCTCTGATACCAAACCGTGGCGCCCCAAAAATAGGTCCATTCCATCCAACCCATTCTCGAGTGCGCCAAATACATGGTGCGAAATAACTACAACTTTATTATTACAACATATAAACTGTGAGTTTAAATACAGATATTGTCATCTAGACAATATCCACAAGCAAATAAATCCCCATCATAATTATTGATACATTATTTTACAACAATGGTGAGGACTACTAAACAACTCTCTCTAGAACCTTCTTTCCATACCCCGACTAGTACTCGCTACATTCTCGCCTCCTGAGAAGAAAAATGGAACAAAAAGGAAAAGGGTGAGCTCAACTAGCCCAGTAAAGAATATTATGACTAAGATAATATACAACAAAATTATCGTTAGTCTTCAACAGGAAAAAATATAATAGAATACAATAGACAACAAGTTTTAAATCAATATTCGCAGCGGAAATAATAATTCATTAGAAGAGTTAAGTAGAGAATGCAAACTACTATCTTCTATGTATGAATTTTAAAGTTCATCATCTATTTTTATCCCTGTAACATCAATCAATATATATCTGAGATCAAATATTCATCCTTACACTACAAAAGCCAAGGACATTCACCAGATTGGTCATGTTCATCTAAACACTGCTCATCTTTTGCACTACGGGCCAAAGATATTCATCAGAAATCATTCATCTTTGCACTACAGGCCAAAGATATTCCTCAACAGACCAAATATATTAATATCTCAAAGAAATATATAATCATTTCAGAATTTATATAAACCATAATTATAACCATATATGTTGATCAATTCACCTTTGCACTTAAGCTAAAGATATTCAATTATAAATTCAATGGTCATGATCATACCCGTCAACAATTCAACTTTGCACTACTGGCCAAAGAGAACCTATAGTCACGATCATACCAATAATCTATCCATCTTTACACTCAAGTCAAAGAGAAATATCATCATTAGGGTTATAAGAATGTTATATAAAAAACAATATAATCAACATATAAATTTAATCTCAAGAGTAAGATTCATAAATCAATGATTTCATAACAACTTAATCAAAATGTTATAAATCACTTAATAATCTCATAATCTAATATTATTAATACTACCACAATATTTTAATCATTTCTTAAACTTATAAACAATTTATTTTAATTGTTTACACTTTACTAATAAATGTATTTAATCATCTTAAAATGCCAACCTCATAAGATCTCATCACCAATAGCCAAAACCCTCATCAAAAATCTTCATATATCTCATATATAATTCTTAAGCCATAAAATCATATTTTTCCAATTTTCTTAATTCACATAACATATTTAATTCATTTACTCATAACTAGAACATTTTCATGAAAAATACCAAATCAGTTTTAAAAATATTTCTTTTAAGGATTTAGAAGAATATAGTCCCATATTGAATATATATTTTTCTCAAAATTTTTAAAATTCATTTACTATTTTCACATGGCCAAAACCACCAAATATTCAGACATTTATCATAAATTGTACTTTTATTCAAAAATTCTGAAATTTACGCGTATATACTGATATTATATAGATGTACTCACAATAAAAAATTTTATCAATTTTGGAGTTAATCACAAGGAGTTATAAGCGAGTTACTTTTAAAATAGTCTTTTCTCATAAAATCCATAACTCCTAATCTATACATCCAAAAATCGCCATATTTGGACACAATCAACAAAACTCATCAAATTATCATTTCAATTTTTTCCAGAATTTTGAAGGCTCAGAAGAATTTCGAAATAATAACCCTTAAAATCCTTATTATCCCTTACCTCAAAAGAAAGGTACCTCATTTGAATAACGTTTGAAACGAATCTAACTTGCAAGCATAGCAATACTCAAAGTATACTCAAAATACTCACAAGAATACGCCGATAATATAGAGAGAAAACTTGATTTACTTCGTGTGAATTTCAATTATAACCTAAGCACTCTATTTATAGGAAAATGCTTAGAACACCAAAGGAAAATTTAATATAATATTAATATATTATATAAATTTCTACACACACATTCTAAAATCTGAACTCAGCCATCTTGCACATGCTAAATGAGGAAACAAATGAAAAAAACGTTTTTGTAATTAAAAATATTTTAAACTTCCAAAATCAATTATTTGAGCTTGAACTTCAATAATTCACAATAAATAGCCCTTTTATCAGAAAATTCGAATCTCGCGAGTTTTTTATAGGAAATTCAATTCTCTACAACTTTACAGAAGAAAGTGTTTCCAAATTCCAAATAGAAATTGACCGAAATCCATAAACGGGCGATTTTACAGGTTATAATCAAATTTCAGTCAAGAAATGGGATTCACCGACACATAAAACATGCTTTAAATATTTTTGGTAACAAAATACTCCTCCTCCACATATACTCATATATCCCACATTCATCGTAAAAATATCATCATTAATATATTATTAAAATAATATATTTAATTGAATTATTTTATCAGAAAAAGATAAAATATTAATTTTCAACAATTGTCACATTAAAAATTTTCTCCATCTATATCCTCATAAAATCAATATTTTCCTCATCATATAAATCAATAATTAATTATTCACAAATAATATTACGAAACACATTATTGACAACCGGTAGGTTCCTCCTGGAAAGAGGGGCTTTCAATAAGAATTTCTCCTCTTCTTGGCGCCAATTAGGTGACCAAACCTCTCCTTAGACAGAAACTTTCTAGACATTGCCAATAATTTTATCTAATAATATTATTCAAATAATATAAATTATTGATCCGATAATGAAAAATCTTTGTGTAGTGACAATTATAAAATATCAACGCAAAGAATCATTGAATCAAAAATAAAATATTGAGCAAGAATTCTCAGTAACAAAAATCATCATGCTTCATGAATAGTATTTGTGAATAGTAACTTCGTGAATAGTAACTCATAAATAGTAACTCATGAATAGTAACTATAAGAAAATTTGAATACTTTTATTTCATAAAATTAGGTCTTACAATCTCCTCCTTATGAAATTTAAGTCCCCGAAATTTACGTTACGTATATTTCAAAGAGTTGAGAATACCTTGATTTCATTTCGATTCCATCTTCTCTGCATCATAATTTCTCCAATGCTCATCTCCGTATTTCGTATATCATTCTAGAATACAACTTCAAAACAAGGGTTAATTGAACAAATTAATATATCACATAATATCCCGATATTATGATCGACCAACAAATAAGCTTAGGTAGAACACACTAGCGCGAAGGATTTACTCATCTCTCCCTCCTAGTTCTAATCCCGATCTCCGCCAGAGATCATATCCCTAAGCTCGATACCAACCGTGGCGCCCCAAAATAGGTCCATTCCATCCAACCCATTCTGAAAGTCGCCAAATACATGGTATGTAAATAACTACAACTTTATTATTACAACATATAAACTGTGAGTTTAAATACGAGATATTGTCATCTGCATAATATCCACAAGCAAATAAATCCCCATCATAATTATTGATACATTATTTTACAACAATGGTGAGGACTACTAAACAACTCTCTCTAGAACCTTCTTTCCATACCCTCGACTAGTACTTCGCTACATTCTCGCCTCCCGAGAAGAAAAATGGAACAAAAAGGAAAAGGGTGAGCTCAACTAGCCCAAGAAAGAATATTATGACTAAGATAATATACAACAAAATTATCGTTAGTCTTCAACAGAAAAAATATAATAGAATACAATAGACAACAAGTTTTAAATCAATATTCGCAATGAAATAATAATTCATTAGAAGAGTTAAGTAGAGAATGCAAACTACTATCTTCTATGTATGAATTTTAAAGTTCATCATCTATTTTTATCCTCAGAACATCAATCAATATATATCCGAGATCAAATATTCATCCTTGCACTACGAAAGCGAGGACATTCACCAATTGGTCATGTTCATCTAAACACTGCTCATCTTTGCACTACTGGCCAAAGATATTCATCGAAATCATTCATCTTTTTGCTCTGAAGCCAAAGATATTCCTCAACAGACCAAATATATTAATATCTCAAAGAAATATATAATCATTTCGTAATTTATATAAACCATAATTATAACCATATATGTTGATCAATTCACCTTTTGCACTTAAGCTAAAGATATTCAATTATAAATTCAATGGTCATGATCATACCACAACAATTCAACTTTGCACTCATCGGCCAAAGAGAACCTATAGTCACGATCATACCAATAATCTATCCATCTTTACACTCAAGTCAAAGAGAAATATCATCATTAGGGTTATAAGAATGTTATATAAAAACAATATAATCAACATATAAATTTAATCTCAAGAGTAAGATTCATAAATCAATGATTTCATAACAACTTAATCAAAATGTTATAAATCACTTAATAATCTCATAATCTAATATTATTAATACTACCACAATATTTTAATCATTTCTTAAACTTATAAACAATTTATTTTAATTGTTTACACTTTACTAATAAATGTATTTAATCATCTTAAAATGCCAACCTCATAAGATCTCATCACCAATAGCCAAAACCCTCATCAAAAATCTTCATATATCTCATATATAATTCTCAAGCCATAAAATCATATTTTTCCAATTTTCTTAATTCACATAACATATTTAATTCATTTACTCATAACTAGAACATTTTCATGAAAAATACCAAATCAGTTTTAAAAATATTTCTTTTCTGGGATTTAGAAGAATATAGTCCCATATTGAATATATATTTTTCTCAAAATTTTTAAAATTCATTTACTATTTTTCACATGGCCAAAACCACCAAATATTCAGACATTTATCATAAATTGTACTTTTATTCAAAAATTCTGAAATTTACGCTTTATATACTTGATATTATATAGATGTACTCACAATAAAAATTTTATCAATTTTGGAGTTAATCACAAGGAGTTATAAGCAGTTACTTTTAAAATAGTCTTTTCTCATAAAATCCATAACTCCTAATCTATACATCCAAAAATCGCCATTTTTGGACACAATCAACAAAACTCATAAAATTATCATTTTAATTTTTTCCAGAATTTTTGAAGGTTCAGAAGAATTTCGAAATAATAACCCTTAAAATCCCTTATTATCCCTTACCTCAAAAGAGCAGTACTTCTGACTGGAATAACGCTGAACGAATTTGCACCGTATAGCAATACTCAAAGTATACTCAAAATACTCACAAGAATACGCTCGATAATATAGAGAGAGAAAACTTCAGTTTCTGGTGTGAATTTCAATTATAACCTAAGCACTCTATTTATAGGAAAATGCTTAGAACACCAAAGCAGAAAATTTAATATAATATTAATATATTATATAAATTTCTACACACACATTCTAAAATCTGAACTCAGCCATCTTGCACATGCTAAATGAGGGAACCAAATGAAAAAAACGTTTTTGTAATTAAAAATATTTTAAACTTCCAAAAATCAATTATTTCGGAGCTTCGGAACTTCAATAATTCACAATAAATAGCCCTTTTATCAGAAAATTTGAATCTCGCGAGTTTTTATAGGAAATTCAATTCTCTACAACTTTACAGAAGAAAGTTTTTCCAAATTCCAAATAGAAATTGACCGAAATCCATAAACGGGCGATTTTACAGGTTATAATCAAATTTCAGTCAAGAAATGGGATTCACCGACACATAAAACATGCTTTAAATATTTTTGGTAACAAAATACTCCTCCTCCACATATACTCATATATCCCACATTCATCGTAAAAATATCATCATTAATATATTATTAAAATAATATATTTAAATGAATTATTTTATCAGAAAAAGATAAAATATTAATTTTCAACAATTGTCACATTAAAAATTTTCTCCATCTATATCCTCATAAAATCAATATTTTCCTCATCATATAAATCAATAATTAATTATTCACAAATAATATTACGAAACACATTATTGACAACGAGCAGCTCCCGGAAAGAGGGGGCTTTCAATAAGAATTTCTCCTTATTGGCGCTTGAATTAGGTGACCAAACCTCTCCTTAGATGAACTTTCTAGACATTGCCAATAATGTTATCTAATAATATTATTCAAATAATATAAATTATTGATCCGATAATGAAAAATACCGTAGTGACAATTATAAAATATCAACGCAAAGAATCATTGAATCAAAAATAAAATATTGAACAGTAATTACTGTAACAAAAATCATCATGCTTCATGAATAGTATTTGTGAATAGTAACTCGTGAATAGTAACTCATAAATAGTAACTCATGAATAGTAACTATAAGAAAATTTGAATACTTTTATTTCATAAAATTCGGGGTCTTACAATCTCCCCTCCTTATGAAATTTCGTCCCCGAAATTTACGTACCTGGTATTTCAAAGAGTTGAGAATACCTTGATTTCATTTCAGATTCCATCTTCTCTGTCATCATAATTTCTCCAATGCTCATCTCCTCATATTTTATATCATTCTAGAATACATGACTTCAAAACAAGGGTTAATTGAACAAATTAACATATCACATAATATCCCGATATTATGACTGACCAACAAATAAGCTTAGGTAGAACACACTAGCGAAGGATTTACTCATCTCTCCCCTCCTAGTTCTAATCCCGATCTCCGCCAGAGATCATATCCCTAAGCTCTGATACCAACTGTGACGCCCCCAAAATAGGTCCATTCCATCCAACCCATTCTGAGTCGCCAAATACATGGTACGGAAATAACTACAACTTTATTATTACAACATATAAACTGTGAGTTTAAATACGTATATTGTCATCTGACATATATCCACAAGCAAATAAATCCCCATCATAATTATTGATACATTATTTTACAACAATGGTGAGGACTACTAAACAACTCTCTCTAGAACCTTCTTTCCATACTACCCACTACTAGTACTCGCTACATTCTCGCCTCCCGAGAAGAAAAATGGAACAAAAGGAAAAGGGTGAGCTCAACTAGCCCAAGAAAGAATATTATGACTAAGATAATATACAACAAAATTATCGTTAGTCTTCAACAGGAAAAATATAATAGAATACAATAGACAACAAGTTTTAAATCAATATTCGCAATGAAATAATAATTCATTAGAAGAGTTAAGTAGAGAATGCAAACTACTATCTTCTATGTATGAATTTTAAAGTTCATCATCTATTTTTATCCCTCGTAACATCAATCAATATATATCCGAGATCAAATATTCATCCTTACACCACTACTGAAAAGCCAAGGACATTCACCACTTGGTCATGTTCATCTAAACACACTGCTTCATCTTTACTACTACGCCAAAGATATTCATCGAAATCATTCATCTTTGCACTACGTGCCAAAGATATTCCTCAATGTAATCAAATATATTAATATCTCAAATAAATATATAATCATTTCGAAATTTATATAAACCATAATTATAACCATATATGTTGATCAATTCACCTTTGCACTTAAGCTAAAGATATTCAATTATAAATTCAATGGTCATGATCATACCCGTCAACAATTCAACTTTGCACCATCGCCAAAGAGAACCTATAGTCACGATCATACCAATAATCTATCCATCTTTACACTCAAGTCAAAGAGAAATATCATCATTAGGGTTATAAGAATGTTATATAAAAACAATATAATCAACATATAAATTTAATCTCAAGAGTAAGATTCATAAATCAATGATTTCATAACAACTTAATCAAAATGTTATAAATCACTTAATAATCTCATAATCTAATATTATTAATACTACCACAATATTTTAATCATTTCTTAAACTTATAAACAATTTATTTTAATTGTTTACACTTTACTAATAAATGTATTTAATCATCTTAAAATGCCAACCTCATAAGATCTCATCACCAATAGCCAAAACCCTCATCAAAAATCTGCATATATCTCATATATAATTCTCAAGCCATAAAATCATATTTTTCCAATTTTCTTAATTCACATAACATATTTAATTCATTTACTCATAACTAGAACATTTTCATGAAAAATACCAAATCAGTTTTAAAAATATTTCTTTTCTGGGATTTAGAAGAATATAGTCCCATATTGAATATATATTTTTCTCAAAATTTTTAAAATTCATTTACTATTTTTCACATGGCCAAAACCACCAAATATTCAGACATTTATCATAAATTGTACTTTTATTCAAAAATTCTGAAATTTACGCGGTATACTGATATTATATAGATGTACTCACAATAAAAATTTTATCAATTTTGGAGTTAATCACAAGGAGTTATAAGCAGTTACTTTTAAAATAGTCTTTTCTCATAAAATCCATAACTCCTAATCTATACATCCAAAAATCGCCATTTTTGGACACAATCAACAAAACTCATAAAATTATCATTTTAATTTTTTCCAGAATTTTTGAAGGTTCAGAAGAATTTCGAAATAATAACCCTTAAAATCCCTTATTATCCCTTACCTCAAAAGAGCAGTACCTCTGACTGGAATAACGCTGAACGAACTTGCACCGTATAGCAATACTCAAAGTATACTCAAAATACTCACAAGAATACGCTCGATAATATAGAGAGAGAAAACTTCAGCTTAAATTGTGAATTTCAATTATAACCTAAGCACTCTATTTATAGGAAAATGCTTAGAACACTAAAAGCGTAAAATTTAATATAATATTAATATATTATATAAATTTCTACACACATTCTAAAATCTGAACTCAGCCATCTTGCACATGCTAAATGAGGGAACCAAATGAAAAAACGTTTTTGTAATTAAAATATTTTAAACTTCCAAAAATCAATTATTTTGAGCTTCTAACTTCAATAATTCACAATAAATAGCCTTTTTATCAGAAAATTTGAATCTCATGAGTTTTTATAGGAAATTCAATTCTCTACAACTTTACAGAAGAAAGTTTTTCCAAATTCCAAATAGAAATTGACCAAAATCCATAAATCATGATTTTACAAAGTTATAATCAAATTTCAGTCAAGAAATGGGATTCACCGACACATAAAACATGCTTTAAATATTTTTGGTAACAAAATACTCCTCCTCCACATATACTCATATATCCCACATTCATCGTAAAAATATCATCATTAATATATTATTAAAATAATATATTTAAATGAATTATTTTATCAGAAAAAGATAAAATATTAATTTTCAACAATTGTCACATTAAAAATTTTCTCCATCTATATCCTCATAAAATCAATATTTTCCTCATCATATAAATCAATAATTAATTATTCACAAATAATATTACAGAAACACATTATTGACAACCAGGCAGTTCTCAGGAAAGAGGGGGCTTTCCAATAAGAATTTCTCCTTACTGGCGCGCAATTAGGTGACCAAACCTCTCCTTAGACAGAACTTTCTAGACATTGCCAATAATGTTATCTAATAATATTATTCAAATAATATAAATTATTGATCTGATAATGAAAAATACTGTGTAGTGACAATTATAAAATATCAACGCAGCAATCATTGAATCAAAAATAAAATATTGAACAGTAATTACTGTAACAAAAATCATCATGCTTCATGAATAGTATTTGTGAATAGTAACTCGTGAATAGTAACTCATAAATAGTAACTCATGAATAGTAACTATAAGAAAATTTGAATACTTTTATTTCATAAAATTCGGGGTCTTACAATCTCCCCTCCTTATGAAATTTCGTCCCCAAAATTTACGTACCTGTATTTCAAAGAGTTGAGAATACCTTGATTTCATTTCAGATTCCATCTTCTCTGTCATCATAATTTCTCCAATGCTCATCTCCTGTATTTCAGATATCATTCTAGAATACAGCTTCAAAACAAGGGTTAATTGAACAAATTAACATATCACATAATATCCCGATATTATGACTGACCAACAAATAAGCTTAGGTAGAACACACTAGCGAAGGATTTACTCATCTCTCCCCTCCTAGTTCTAATCCCGATCTCCGCCAGAGATCATATCCCTAAGCTCTGATACCAACTGTGACGCCCCCAAAATAGGTCCATTCCATCCAACCCATTCTGAGTCGCCAAATACATGGTACAGAAATAACTACAACTTTATTATTACAACATATAAACTGTGAGTTTAAATACAGATATTGTCATCTAGACAATATCCACAAGCAAATAAATCCCCATCATAATTATTGATACATTATTTTACAACAATGGTGAGGACTACTAAACAACTCTCTCTAGAACCTTCTTTCCATACCCGACTAGTACTCGCTTACATTCTCGCCTCCCGAGAAGAAAAAATGGAACAAAAGGAAAAGGGTGAGCTCAACTAGCCCAAGAAAGAATATTATGACTAAGATAATATACAACAAAATTATCGTTAGTCTTCAACAGAAAAAATATAATAGAATACAATAGACAACAAGTTTTAAATCAATATTCGTAGCTGAAATAATAATTCATTAGAAGAGTTAAGTAGAGAATGCAAACTACTATCTTCTATGTATGAATTTTAAAGTTCATCATCTATTTTTATCCCTCGTAACATCAATCAATATATATCCGAGATCAAATATTCATCCTCGCACTACAAAGCGCCAAGGACATTCACCAAATTGGTCATGTTCATCTAAACACCTGCTCATCTTTTTCACACTACTGGGCCAAGATATTCATCGAAATCATTCATCTTTGCACTACAGCCAAAGATATTCCTCAATGACCAAATATATTAATATCTCAAAGAAATATATAATCATTTCAGAATTTATATAAACCATAATTATAACCATATATGTTGATCAATTCACCTTTGCACTTAAGCTAAAGATATTCAATTATAAATTCAATGGTCATGATCATACCCGTCAACAATTCAACTTTGCACTACTGGCCAAAGAGAACCTATAGTCACGATCATACCAATAATCTATCCATCTTTACACTCAAGTCAAAGAGAAATATCATCATTAGGGTTATAAGAATGTTATATAAAAACAATATAATCAACATATAAATTTAATCTCAAGAGTAAGATTCATAAATCAATGATTTCATAACAACTTAATCAAAATGTTATAAATCACTTAATAATCTCATAATCTAATATTATTAATACTACCACAATATTTTAATCATTTCTTAAACTTATAAACAATTTATTTTAATTGTTTACACTTTACTAATAAATGTATTTAATCATCTTAAAATGCCAACCTCATAAGATCTCATCACCAATAGCTAAAACCCTCATCAAAAATCTGCATATATCTCATATATAATTCTCAAGCCATAAAATCATATTTTCCAATTTTCTTAATTCACATAACATATTTAATTCATTTACTCATAACTAGAACATTTTCATGAAAAATACCAAATCAGTTTTAAAATATTTCTTTTACGGGATTTAGAAGAATATAGTCCCATATTGAATATATATTTTTCTCAAAATTTTTAAAATTCATTTACTATTTTCACATGGCCAAAACCACCAAATATTCAGATATTTATCATAAATTGTACTTTTATTAAAAATTCTGAAATTTACGGAGATACTCGATATTATATAGATGTACTCACAATAAAAATTTTATCAATTTTGGAGTTAATCACAAGGAGTTATAAGCAGCACTTTTAAAATAGTCTTTTCTCATAAAATCCATAACTCCTAATCTATACATCCAAAATCGCCATTTTTGGACACAATCAACAAAACTCATAAAATTATCATTTTAATTTTTTCCAGAATTTTTGAAGGTTCAGAAGAATTTCGAAATAATAACCCTTAAAATCCCTTATTATCCCTTACCTCAAAAAGAGCAAGACCTCCTGATCGAATAACGCTTGAATCTAATTTGCACCGTAGATAGCAATACTCAAAGTATACTCAAAATACTCACAAGAATACGCTCGATAATATAGAGAGAAAAAACTTCGCTTCGTGTGTGAATTCAAATTATAACCTAAGCACTCTATTTATAGGAAAAATGCTTAGAACACTAAAGCGAAAAAATTTAATATAATATTAATATATTATATAAATTTCTACACACACATTCTAAAATCTGAACTCAGCCATCTTGCACATGCTAAATGAGGGAACCAAATGAAAAAAACGTTTTTGTAATTAAAAATATTTTAAACTTCCAAAAATCAATTATTTCGGAGCTTCGGAACTTCAATAATTCACAATAAATAGCCCTTTTATCAGAAAATTTGAATCTCGCGAGTTTTTATAGGAAATTCAATTCTCTACAACTTTACAGAAGAAAGTTTTTCCAAATTCCAAATAGAAATTGACCGAAATCCATAAACGGGCGATTTTACAGGTTATAATCAAATTTCACTCAAGAAATGGGATTCACCGACACATAAAACATGCTTTAAATATTTTTGGTAACAAAATACTCCTCCTCCACATATACTCATATATCCCACATTCATCGTAAAAATATCATCATTAATATATTATTAAAATAATATATTTAAATGAATTATTTTATCAGAAAAAGATAAAATATTAATTTTCAACAATTGTCACATTAAAAATTTTCTCCATCTATATCCTCATAAAATCAATATTTTCCTCATCATATAAATCAATAATTAATTATTCACAAATAATATTATAAACACATTATTGACAACCAGTGCGCTTCCTCAGAAAGAGGGGGCTTTCCAATAAGAATTTCTCCTTCTTCATGCGCCGCAATTAGGTGACCAAACCTCTCCTTGATGTAACTTTCTAGACATTGCCAATAATGTTATCTAATAATATTATTCAAATAATATAAATTATTGATCCGATAATGAAAAATACTGTAGTAGTGACAATTATAAAATATCAACGCAAAGAATCATCAATCAAAATAAAAATATTGATAAAGAATTATCGTAACAAAAATCATCATGCTTCATGAATAGTATTTGTGAATAGTAACTCGTGAATAGTAACTCATAAATAGTAACTCATGAATAAGAAACTATAAGAAAATTTGAATACTTTTATTTCATAAAATTCGGGGTCTTACAATCTCCCCTCCTTATGAAATTTCGTCCCCGAAATTTACGTACCTGGTATTTCAAAGAGTTGAGAATACCTTGATTTCATTTCAGATTCCATCTTCTCTGTCATCATAATTTCTCCAATGCTCATCTCCTGTATTTCAGATATCATTCTAGAATACAGCTTCAAAACAAGGGTTAATTGAACAAATTAACATATCACATAATATCCCGATATTATGACTGACCAACAAATAAGCTTAGGTAGAACACACTAGCGAAGGATTTACTCATCTCTCCCCTCCTAGTTCTAATCCCGATCTCCGCCAGAGATCATATCCCTAAGCTCTGATACCAACTGTGACGCCCCCAAAATAGGTCCATTCCATCCAACCCATTCTGAGTCGCCAAATACATGGTACAGAAATAACTACAACTTTATTATTACAACATATAAACTGTGAGTTTAAATACGATATTGTCATCTGCACAATATCCACAAGCAAATAAATCCCCATCATAATTATTGATACATTATTTTACAACAATGGTGAGGACTACTAAACAACTCTCTCTAGAACCTTCTTTCCATACCCCGACTAGTACTCGCTACATTCTCGCCTCCTGAGAAGAAAAATGGAACAAAAAGGAAAAGGGTGAGCTCAACTAGCCCAGTAAAGAATATTATGACTAAGATAATATACAACAAAATTATCGTTAGTCTTCAACAGGAAAAAATATAATAGAATACAATAGACAACAAGTTTTAAATCAATATTCGCAGCGGAAATAATAATTCATTAGAAGAGTTAAGTAGAGAATGCAAACTACTATCTTCTATGTATGAATTTTAAAGTTCATCATCTATTTTTATCCCTGTAACATCAATCAATATATATCTGAGATCAAATATTCATCCTTGCACTACAAAAAAGCCAAGGACATTCACCAATTGGTCATGTTCATCTAAACACACATGCTCATCTTTTACACTACGGCCAAAGATATTCATCGTAAATCATTCATCTTTTCACTACAAAAGCAAAGATATTCCTCAATGCATCAAATATATTAATATCTCAAAGAAATATATAATCATTTCGTAATTTATATAAACCATAATTATAACCATATATGTTGATCAATTCACCTTTGCACTTAAGCTAAAGATATTCAATTATAAATTCAATGGTCATGATCATACCCACAACAATTCAACTTTGCACTCATCGCCAAAGAGAACCTATAGTCACGATCATACCAATAATCTATCCATCTTTACACTCAAGTCAAAGAGAAATATCATCATTAGGGTTATAAAAATGTTATATAAAAACAATATAATCAACATATAAATTTAATCTCAAGAGTAAGATTCATAAATCAATGATTTCATAACAACTTAATCAAAATGTTATAAATCACTTAATAATCTCATAATCTAATATTATTAATACTACCACAATATTTTAATCATTTCTTAAACTTATAAACAATTTATTTTAATTGTTTACACTTTACTAATAAATGTATTTAATCATCTTAAAATGCCAACCTCATAAGATCTCATCACCAATAGCTAAAACCCTCATCAAAAATCTGCATATATCTCATATATAATTCTCAAGCCATAAAATCATATTTTCCAATTTTCTTAATTCACATAACATATTTAATTCATTTACTCATAACTAGAACATTTTCATGAAAAATACCAAATCAGTTTTAAAAATATTTCTTTTCTGGGATTTAGAAGAATATAGTCCCATATTGAATATATATTTTTCTCAAAATTTTTAAAATTCATTTACTATTTTTCACATGGCCAAAACCACCAAATATTCAGACATTTATCATAAATTGTACTTTTATTAAAAAATTCTGAAATTTACGCGGTATACTGATATTATATAGATGTACTCACAATAAAAATTTTATCAATTTTGGAGTTAATCACAAGGAGTTATAAGCAGTTACTTTTAAAATAGTCTTTTCTCATAAAATCCATAACTCCTAATCTATACATCCAAAAATCGCCATTTTTGGACACAATCAACAAAACTCATCAATTTATCATTTCAATTTTTTCCAGAATTTTTGAAGGTTCAGAAGAATTTTGAAATAATAACCCTTAAAATCCCTTATTATCCCTTACCTCAAAAGAAAGCAAAGACTCTCGATCGGAATAACGCCGAATCTAACTTGCACCGTAGTAGCAATACTCAAAGTATACTCAAAATACTCACAAGAATACGCTCGATAATATAGAGAGAAAAACTTCAGCTTACGGTGTGAATTTCAATTATAACCTAAGCACTTCTATTTATAGGAAAATGCTTAGAACATCAAAGCGTAAAATTTAATATAATATTAATATATTATATAAATTTCTACACACACATTCTAAAATCTGAACTCAGCCATCTTGCACATGCTAAATGAGGGAACCAAATGAAAAAACGTTTTTGTAATTAAAAATATTTTAAACTTCCAAAATCAATTATTTTGAGAGTTTGAACTTCAATAATTCACAATAAATAGCCTTTTATCAGAAAATTTGAATCTCATGAGTTTTTATAGGAAATTCAATTCTCTACAACTTTACGTAAGAAAGTTTTTCCAAATTCCAAATAGAAATTGACCAAATCCATAAATCCATGCGATTTTACAAGTTATAATCAAATTTCACCAAGAAATGGGATTCACCGACACATAAAACATGCTTTAAATATTTTTGGTAACAAAATACTCCTCCTCCACATATACTCATATATCCCACATTCATCGTAAAAATATCATCATTAATATATTATTAAAATAATATATTTAATTGAATTATTTTATCGTAAAAAGATAAAATATTAATTTTCAACAATTGTCACATTAAAAATTTTCTCCATCTATATCCTCATAAAATCAATATTTTCCTCATCATATAAATCAATAATTAATTATTCACAAATAATATTACGTAAACACATTATTGACAACCGTGCAGCCCTCAGAAAGAGGGGGCTTTCCAATAAGAATTTCTCCTTCATCATGCCAAGCAATTAGGTGACCAAACCTCTCCTGTATGTAACTTTCTAGACATTGCCAATAATATTATCTAATAATATTATTCAAATAATATCAATTATTGATCCGATAATGAAAATACCGTAAAGACAATTATAAAATATCAACGCAAAGAATCATTGAATCAAAATAAAATATTGAATAAAGAATTATCTTTGTAATAAAATCATCATGCTTCATGAATAATATTTGTGAATAGTAACTCGTGAATAAGTAACTCATAAATAGTAACTCATGAATAGTAACTATAAGAAAATTTGAATACTTTTATTTCATAAAATTCGGGTCTTACAATCTCCCTCCTTATGAAATTTCGTCCCCCGAAATTTACGTGCACTGTATTTCAAAGAGTTGAGAATACCTTGATTTCATTTCGATTCCATCTTCTCTGTCATCATAATTTCTCCAATGCTCATCTCCCGCATTTTATATCATTCTAGAATCAACCTTCAAAACAAGGGTTAATTGAATAAATTAATATATCACATAATATCCCGATATTATGATCGACAAACAAATAAGCTTAGGTAGAACACACTAGCGAAGGATTTACTCATCTCTCCCTCCTAGTTTCTAATCCCGATCTCCGCCAGAGATCATATCCCTAAGCTCGATACCAACCGTGGACGCCCCCAAAATAGGTCCATTCCATCCAACCCATTCTCGAGTCGCCAAATACATGGTACGTAAATAACTACAACTTTATTATTACAACATATAAATCATGAGTTTAAATACGATATTGCCATCTAGACAATATCCACAAGCAAATAAATCCCCATCATAATTATTGATACATTATTTTACAACAATGGTGAGGACTACTAAACAACTCTCTCTAGAACCTTCATTCCATACCCCGACTAGTACTCGCTACATTCTCGCCTCCTGAGAAGAAAAATGGAACAAAAAGGAAAAGGGTGAGCTCAACTAGCCCAGTAAAGAATATTATGACTAAGATAATATACAACAAAATTATCGTTAGTCTTCAACAGGGAAAAAATATAATAGAATACAATAGACAACAAGTTTTAAATCAATATTCGCAGCGGAAATAATAATTCATTAGAAGAGTTAAGTAGAGAATGCAAACTACTATCTTCTATGTATGAATTTTAAAGTTCATCATCTATTTTTATCCCTGTAACATCAATCAATATATATCTGAGATCAAATATTCATCCTTGCACTACAGGCCAAGGACATTCACCAGTTGGTCATGTTCATCTAAACACCTGTTCATCTTTGCACTACGGGCCAAAGATATTCATCAGAAATCATTCATCTTTTACTACAAAGCCAAAGATATTCCTCAATGCACCAAATATATTAATATCTCAAAGAAATATATAATCATTTCGTAATTTATATAAACCATAATTATAACCATATATGTTGATCAATTCACCTTTGCACTTAAGCTAAAGATATTCAATTATAAATTCAATGGTCATGATCATCATACCCGTCAACAATTCAACTTTGCACTTCACCGCCAAAGAGAACCTATAGTCACGATCATACCAATAATCTATCCATCTTTACACTCAAGTCAAAGAGAAATATCATCATTAGGGGTTATAAGAATGTTATATAAAAACAATATAATCAACATATAAATTTAATCTCAAGAGTAAGATTCATAAATCAATGATTTCATAACAACTTAATCAAAATGTTATAAATCACTTAATAATCTCATAATCTAATATTATTAATACTACCACAATATTTTAATCATTTCTTAAACTTATAAACAATTTATTTTAATTGTTTATACTTTTACTAATAAATGTATTTAATCATCTTAAAATGCCAACCTCATAAGATCTCATCACCAATAGCCAAAACCCTCATCAAAAATCAGCATATATCTCAATATAATTCTCAAGCCATAAAATCATATTTTCCAATTTTCTTAATTCACATAACATATTTAATTCATTTACTCATAACTAGAACATTTTCATGAAAAATACCAAATCAGTTTTAAAATATTTCTTTTCTGGGATTTAGAAGAATATAGTCCCATATTGAATATATATTTTCTCAAAATTTTTAAAATTCATTTACTATTTTTCACATGGCCAAAACCACCAAATATTCAGACATTTATCATAAATTGTACTTTTATTCAAAAATTCTAAAATTTACGCGATATACTAATATTATATAGATGTACTCACAATAAAAATTTTATCAATTTTGGAGTTAATCACAAGGAGTTATAAGCAGTTACTTTTAAAATAGTCTTTTCTCATAAAATCCATAACTCCTAATCTATACATCCAAAAATCGCCATATTTGGACACAATCAACAAAACTCATCAAATTATCATTTCAATTTTTTCCAGAATTTTTGAAGGTTCAGAAGAATTTCGAAATAATAACCCTTAAAATCCCTTATTATCCCTTACCTCAAAAGAGCAGTACCTCTGACTGGAATAACGCTGAACGAACTTGCACCGTATAGCAATACTCAAAGTATACTCAAAATACTCACAAGAATACGCTCGATAATATAGAGAGAAAAACTTGAGCTTAAATTGTGAATTTCAATTATAACCTAAGCACTCTATTTATAGAAAAATGCTTAGAACACCAAAGCGAAAAAATTTAATATAATATTAATATATTATATAAATTTCTACACACACATTCTAAAATCTGAACTCAAACCATCTTGCACATGCTAAATGAGGGAACCAAATGAAAAAAACGTTTTTGTAATTAAAAATATTTTAAACTTCCAAAATCAATTATTTGAGCTTCTAACTTCAATAATTCACAATAAATAGCCCTTTTATCGGAAAATTCGAATCTCATGAAGTTTTTATAGGAAATTCAATTCTCTACAACTTTACGTAAGAAAGTGTTTCCAAATTCCAAATAGAAATTGACCAAAATCCATAAACGAAGCGATTTTACAGTTATAATCAAATTTCAAATCGAGAAATGGGATTCACCGACACATAAAACATGCTTTAAATATTTTGGTAACAAAATACTCCTCCTCCACATATACTCATATATCCCACATTCATCGTAAAAATATCATCATTAATATATTATTAAAATAATATATTTAATTGAATTATTTTATCGTAAAAAGATAAAATATTAATTTTCAACAATTGTCACATTAAAATTTTCTCCATCTATATCCTCATAAAATCAATATTTTCCTCATCATATAAATCAATAATTAATTATTCACAAATAATATTACGTAAACACATTATTGACAACCAGTGCGCTTCCCAGAAAGAGGGGCTTTCAATAAGAATTTCTCCTTCTTGGCGCGCAATTAGGTGACCAAACCTCTCCTTAGATGTAACTTTTTAGACATTGCCAATAATGTTATCTAATAATATTATTCAAATAATATAAATTATTGATCCGATAATGAAAAATACTATGTAGTGACAATTATAAAATATCAACGCAAAGAATCATTGAATCAAAATAAAATATTGAATGAAATTCATCGTAACAAAAATCATCATGCTTCTTCATGAATAGTATTTGTGAATAGTAACTCGTGAATAGTAACTCATAAATAGTAACTCATGAATAGTAACTATAAGAAAATTTGAATACTTTTATTTCATAAAATTCGGTCTTCTTACAATCTCCTCCTTATGAAATTTCGTCCCCGAAATTTACGTGCTCTGTATTTCAAAGAGTTGAGAATACCTTGATTTCATTTCGATTCCATCTTCTCTGCATCATAATTTCTCCAATGCTCATCTCCGTATTTCGGATATCATTCTAGAATCACAACTTCAAAACAAGGGTTAATTGAACAAATTAACATATCACATAATATCCCGATATTATGACCGATAAAACAAATAAGCTTAGGTAGAACACCTAAATAAGGATTTACTCATCTCCCCTCCTAGTTCTAATCCCGATCTCCGCCGAGATCATATCCTAAGCTCGATATTACAACCGTGACGCCCCCAAAATAGGTCCATTCCATCCAACCCATTCTCGAGTCGCCAAATACATGGTATGTAAATAACTACAACTTTATTATTACAACATATAAACTGTGAGTTTAAATACGATATTGCCATCTGACAATATCCACAAGCAAATAAATCCCCATCATAATTATTGATACATTATTTTACAACAATGGTGAGGACTACTAAACAACTCTCTCTAGAACCTTCATTCCATACCCCACTAGTACTTGCCACATTCTCGCCTCCCGAGAAGAAAAAATGGAACAAAAAGGAAAAGGGTGAGCTCAACTAGCCCAAGAAAGAATATTATGACTAAGATAATATACAACAAAATTATCGTTAGTCTTCAACAGAAAAAATATAATAGAATACAATAGACAACAAGTTTTAAATCAATATTCGCAATGAAATAATAATTCATTAGAAGAGTTAAGTAGAGAATGCAAACTACTATCTTCTATGTATGAATTTTAAAGTTCATCATCTATTTTTATCCTCAGAACATCAATCAATATATATCTCGAGATCAAATATTCATCCTTGCACTACAAAAAGCCAAGGACATTCACCAGATTGGTCATGTTCATCTAAACACTGCTTCATCTTTTACACTACGCCCAAAGATATTCATCGAAATCATTCATCTTTTCACTACAAAGCCAAAGATATTCCTCAATGCACCAAATATATTAATATCTCAAAGAAATATATAATCATTTCGTAATTTATATAAACCATAATTATAACCATATATGTTGATCAATTCACCTTTGCACTTAAGCTAAAGATATTCAATTATAAATTCAATGGTCATGATCATACCCGTCAACAATTCAACTTTGCACTCATCGCCAAAGAGAACCTATAGTCACGATCATACCAATAATCTATCCATCTTTACACTCAAGTCAAAGAGAAATATCATCATTAGGGTTATAAGAATGTTATATAAAAACAATATAATCAACATATAAATTTAATCTCAAGAGTAAGATTCATAAATCAATGATTTCATAACAACTTAATCAAAATGTTATAAATCACTTAATAATCTCATAATCTAATATTATTAATACTACCACAATATTTTAATCATTTCTTAAACTTATAAACAATTTATTTTAATTGTTTATACTTTACTAATAAATGTATTTAATCATCTTAAAATGCCAACCTCATAAGATCTCATCACCAATAGCCAAAACCCTCATCAAAAATCTGCATATATCTCAATATAATTCTCAAGCCATAAAATCATATTTTCCAATTTTCTTAATTCACATAACATATTTAATTCATTTACTCATAACTAGAACATTTTCATGAAAAATACCAAATCAGTTTTAAAATATTTCTTTTACGGGATTTAGAAGAATATAGTCCCATATTGAATATATATTTTCTCAAAATTTTTAAAATTCATTTACTATTTTTCATATGGCCAAAAACCACCAAATATTCAGACATTTATCATAAATTGTACTTTTATTCAAAATTCTAAAATTTACGCGATATACTGATATTATATAGATGTACTCACAATAAAAATTTTATCAATTTTGGAGTTAATCACAAGGAGTTATAAGCGGTTACTTTTAAAATAGTCTTTTCTCATAAAATCCATAACTCCTAATCTATACATCCAAAAAAATCGCCATATTTGGACACAATCAACAAAACTCATCAAATTATCATTTCAATTTTTTCCAGAATTTTTGAAGGTTCAGAAGAATTTTGAAATAATAACCCTTAAAATCCCTTATTATTCCTTACCTCAAAAGAGCAGTACCTCTGACTGGAATAACGCTGAACGAACTTGCACCGTATAGCAATACTCAAAGTATACTCAAAATACTCACAAGAATACGCTTCGATAATATAGAGAGAGAAAACTTGAGCTTACGTGTGAATTTCAATTATAACCTAAGCACTCTATTTATAGGAAAATGCTTAGAACACAAAGCGTAAAATTTAATATAATATTAATATATTATATAAATTTCTACACACATTCTAAAATCTGAACTCAGCCATCTTGCACATGCTAAATGAGGGAACCAAATGAAAAAACGTTTTTGTAATTAAAAATATTTTAAACTTCCAAAAATCAATTATTTTGAGCTTGAACTTCAATAATTCACAATAAATAGCCCTTTTATCAGAAAATTTGAATCTCATGAGTTTTTATAGGAAATTCAATTCTCTACAACTTTACGTAAGAAAGTTTTTCCAAATTCCAAATAGAAATTGACCAAAAATCCATAAATCGGGCGATTTTACAGGTTATAATCAAATTTCAGTCAAGAAATGGGATTCACCGACACATAAAACATGCTTTAAATATTTTTGGTAACAAAATACTCCTCCTCCACATATACTCATATATCCCACATTCATCGTAAAAATATCATCATTAATATATTATTAAAATAATATATTTAATTGAATTATTTTATCGTAAAAAGATAAAATATTAATTTTCAACAATTGTCACATTAAAATTTTCTCCATCTATATCCTCATAAAATCAATATTTTCCTCATCATATAAATCAATAATTAATTATTCACAAATAATATTACGTAAACACATTATTGACAACCGACGCAGCTTCCTGAAAGAGGGCTTTCCAATAAGAATTTCTCCTTCTTGGCGCCAAGATTAGGTGACTCAAACCTCTCCTTGATACGCGAACTTTCTAGACATTGCCAATAATATTATCTAATAATATTATTCAAATAATATCAATTATTGATCGATAATGAAAATACTTATAAAGTGACAATTATAAAATATCAACGCAGAATCATTGAATCAAAAATAAAATATTGAATAATGATTATCTTGTAATAAAATCATCATGCTTCATGAATAATATTTGTGAATAGTAACTCGTGAATAGTAACTCATAAATAGTAACTCATGAATAGTAACTATAAGAAAATTTGAATACTTTTATTTCATAAAATTTCGGTCTTACAATCTCCCTCCTTATGAAATTTCGTCCCCGAAATTTACGTACCTGGTATTTCAAAGAGTTGAGAATACCTTGATTTCATTTCAGATTCCATCTTCTCTGTCATCATAATTTCTCCAATGCTCATCTCCTGCATTTCAGATATCATTCTAGAATACAGCTTCAAAACAAGGGTTAATTGAATAAATTAACATATCACATAATATCCCGATATTATGACTGACAAACAAATAAGCTTAGGTAGAACACACTAGCGAAGGATTTACTCATCTCTCCCTCCTAGTTTCTAATCCCGATCTCCGCCAGGAGATCATATCCCTAAGCTCGATATCCAACCGTGACGCCCCCCAAAATAGGTCCATTCCATCCAACCCATTCTCGAGTCGCCAAATACATGGTACGTAAATAACTACAACTTTATTATTACAACATATAAATCGTGAGTTTAAATACGATATTGCCATCTGACAATATCCACAAGCAAATAAATCCCCATCATAATTATTGATACATTATTTTACAACAATGGTGAGGACTACTAAACAACTCTCTCTAGAACCTTCTTTCCATACCCCCTAAGTACTCATTACATTCTCGCCTCCCCGAGAAGAAAAATGGAACAAAAGGAAAAGGGTGAGCTCAACTAGCCCAGTAAAGAATATTATGACTAAGATAATATACAACAAAATTATCGTTAGTCTTCAACAGGAAAAAATATAATAGAATACAATAGACAACAAGTTTTAAATCAATATTCGCAGCGGAAATAATAATTCATTAGAAGAGTTAAGTAGAGAATGCAAACTACTATCTTCTATGTATGAATTTTAAAGTTCATCATCTATTTTTATCCCTGTAACATCAATCAATATATATCTGAGATCAAATATTCATCCTTGCACTACAGGCCAAGGACATTCACCAGTTGGTCATGTTCATCTAAACACTGCTCATCTTTTTCTACGGGCCAAAGATATTCATCGAAATCATTCATCTTTTGCACTACGAGCCAAAGATATTCCTCAATGCACCAAATATATTAATATCTCAAAGAAATATATAATCATTTCGTAATTTATATAAACCATAATTATAACCATATATGTTGATCAATTCACCTTTGCACTTAAGCTAAAGATATTCAATTATAAATTCAATGGTCATGATCATACCCAATCGACAATTCAACTTTGCACTTCATCGCCAAAGAGAACCTATAGTCACGATCATACCAATAATCTATCCATCTTTACACTCAAGTCAAAGAGAAATATCATCATTAGGGTTATAAGAATGTTATATAAAAACAATATAATCAACATATAAATTTAATCTCAAGAGTAAGATTCATAAATCAATGATTTCATAACAACTTAATCAAAATGTTATAAATCACTTAATAATCTCATAATCTAATATTATTAATACTACCACAATATTTTAATCATTTCTTAAACTTATAAACAATTTATTTTAATTGTTTATACTTTACTAATAAATGTATTTAATCATCTTAAAATGCCAACCTCATAAGATCTCATCACCAATAGCCAAACCCTCATCAAAAATCTGCATATATCTCAATATAATTCTCAAGCCATAAAATCATATTTTCCAATTTTCTTAATTCACATAACATATTTAATTCATTTACTCATAACTAGAACATTTTCATGAAAATACCAAATCAGTTTTAAAAATATTTCTTTTCTGGGATTTAGAAGAATATAGTCCCATATTGAATATATATTTTTCTCAAAATTTTTAAAATTCATTTACTATTTTTCACATGGCCAAAACCACCAAATATTCAGACATTTATCATAAATTGTACTTTTATTCAAAATTTCTAAAATTTACGCGATATACTGATATTATATAGATGTACTCACAATAAAAATTTTATCAATTTTGGAGTTAATCACAAGGAGTTATAAGCGATTTACTTTTAAAATAGTCTTTTCTCATAAAATCCATAACTCCTAATCTATACATCCAAAAATCGCCATATTTGGACACAATCAACAAAACTCATCAAATTATCATTTCAATTTTTTCCAGAATTTTTGAAGGTTCAGAAGAATTTCAAATAATAACCCTTAAAATCCTTTATTATTCCTTACCTCAAAAGAGCGAAGACCTCTTTGGAAATAACGCCGAATCGAACTTGCACCAGAGCAGCAATACTCAAAGTATACTCAAAATACTCACAAGAATACGCTCGATAATATAGAGAGAAAAACTTCAGCTTCGTGTGAATTTCAATTATAACCTAAGCACTTTCTATTTATAGGAAAATGCTTAGAACACTCAAAGCGAAAATTTAATATAATATTAATATATTATATAAATTTCTACACACACATTCTAAAATCTGAACTCAGCCATCTTGCACATGCTAAATGAGGAACCAAATGAAAAAACGTTTTTGTAATTAAAAATATTTTAAACTTCAAAAATCAATTATTTGAACTTGAACTTCAATAATTCACAATAAATAGCCCTTTTATCAGAAAATTCGAATCTCATGAGTTTTTATAGGAAATTCAATTCTCTACAACTTTACAGAAGAAAGTGTTTCCAAATTCCAAATAGAAATTGACCAAATCCATAAACGAAGCGATTTTACAAAGTTATAATCAAATTTCACCAAGAAATGGGATTCACCACACATAAAACATGCTTTAAATATTTTTGGTAACAAAATACTCCTCCTCCACATATACTCATATATCCCACATTCATCGTAAAATATCATCATTAATATATTATTAAAATAATATATTTAATTGAATTATTTTATCGTAAAAAGATAAAATATTAATTTTCAACAATTGTCACATTAAAAATTTTCTCCATCTATATCCTCATAAAATCAATATTTTCCTCATCATATAAATCAATAATTAATTATTCACAAATAATATTACAGAAACACATTATTGACAACCGTGCGCTTCCTCAGAAAGAGGGGCTTTCAATAAGAATTTCTCCTTCTCGCTAGGCGCAATTATTAGGTGACCAAACCTCTCCTTAGATGTAACTTTTTAGACATTGCCAATAATGTTATCTAATAATATTATTCAAATAATATAAATTATTGATCTGATAATGAAAAATACTATGTAGTGACAATTATAAAATATCAACGCAGCAATCATTGAATCAAAAATAAAATATTGAATAAAAATTATCAGAACAAAAAATCATCATGCTTCATGAATAGTATTTGTGAATAGTAACTCGTGAATAGTAACTCATAAATAGTAACTCATGAATAGTAACTATAAGAAAATTTGAATACTTTTATTTCATAAAATTGAGGTCTTACAATCTCCCTCCTTATGAAATTTCGTCCACCCCGAAATTTACGTACTTCAATATTTCAAAGAGTTGAGAATACCTTGATTTCATTTCAGATTCCATCTTCTCTGGCATCATAATTTCTCCAATGCTCATCTCCTGTATTTCAGATATCATTCTAGAATACAGCTTCAAAACAAGGGTTAATTGAACAAATTAACATATCACATAATATCCCGATATTATGACTGACAAACAAATAAGCTTAGGTAGAACACACTAGCGAAGGATTTACTCATCTCTCCCCTCCTAGTTCTAATCCCGATCTCCGCCAGAGATCATATCCCTAAGCTCTGATACCAACTGTGACGCCCCCAAAATAGGTCCATTCCATCCAACCCATTCTCTGAGTCGCCAAATACATGGTACAGAAATAACTACAACTTTATTATTACAACATATAAACTGTGAGTTTAAATACAGATATTGCCATCTAGACAATATCCACAAGCAAATAAATCCCCATCATAATTATTGATACATTATTTTACAACAATGGTGAGGACTACTAAACAACTCTCTCTAGAACCTTCATTCCATACCCCGACTAGTACTCGCTACATTCTCGCCTCCTGAGAAGAAAAATGGAACAAAAAGGAAAAGGGTGAGCTCAACTAGCCCAGTAAAGAATATTATGACTAAGATAATATACAACAAAATTATCGTTAGTCTTCAACAGGAAAAAATATAATAGAATACAATAGACAACAAGTTTTAAATCAATATTCGCAGCGGAAATAATAATTCATTAGAAGAGTTAAGTAGAAATGCAAACTACTATACTTCTATGTATGAATTTTAAAGTTCATCGTCTATTTTTATCCCTGTAACATCAATCAATATATATCTCGAGATCAAATATTCATCCTTGCACTACAGGGCCAAGGACATTCACCAATTAGGTCATGTTCATCTAAACACTGCTTCATCTTTTGCACTACTAGCCAAAAGATATTCATCGAAATCATTCATCTTTTCACTACAGCCAAAGATATTCCTCAATGCACCAAATATATTAATATCTCAAAGAAATATATAATCATTTCGAAATTTATATAAACCATAATTATAACCATATATGTTGATCAATTCACCTTTGCACTTAAGCTAAAGATATTCAATTATAAATTCAATGGTCATGATCATACCCGCAACAATTCAACTTTGCACCATCGGCCAAAGAGAACCTATAGTCACGATCATACCAATAATCTATCCATCTTTACACTCAAGTCAAAGAGAAATATCATCATTAGGGTTATAAGAATGTTATATAAAACAATATAATCAACATATAAATTTAATCTCAAGAGTAAGATTCATAAATCAATGATTTCATAACAACTTAATCAAAATGTTATAAATCACTTAATAATCTCATAATCTAATATTATTAATACTACCACAATATTTTAATCATTTCTTAAACTTATAAACAATTTATTTTAATTGTTTATACTTTACTAATAAATGTATTTAATCATCTTAAAATGCCAACCTCATAAGATCTCATCACCAATAGCCAAAACCCTCATCAAAATCTGCATATATCTCAATATAATTCTCAAGCCATAAAATCATATTTTCCAATTTTCTTAATTCACATAACATATTTAATTCATTTACTCATAACTAGAACATTTTCATGAAAAATACCAAATCAGTTTTAAAAATATTTCTTTTCTGGGATTTAGAAGAATATAGTCCCATATTGAATATATATTTTTCTCAAAATTTTTAAAATTCATTTACTATTTTTCACATGGCCAAAACCACCAAATATTCGTACATTTATCATAAATTGTACTTTTATTCAAAAATTCTAAAATTTACGCGATATACTGATATTATATAGATGTACTCACAATAAAAATTTTATCAATTTTGGAGTTAATCACAAGGAGTTATAAGCAGTTACTTTTAAAATAGTCTTTTCTCATAAAATCCATAACTCCTAATCTATACATCCAAAAATCGCCATATTTGGACACAATCAACAAAACTCATCAAATTATCATTTCAATTTTTCCAGAATTTTTGAAGGTTCAGAAGAATTTCGAAATAATAACCCTTAAAATCCTTTATTATTCCTTACCTCAAAAGAAGCAAAGACCTCTCCGATCGGAATAACGAATCGAACTTGCACCGTATAGCAATACTCAAAGTATACTCAAAATACTCACAAGAATACGCCGATAATATAGAGAGAAAAACTTGAGCTTAAAGTGTGAATTTCAATTATAACCTAAGCACTTCTATTTATAGGAAAATGCTTAGAACACCAAAGCGTAAAATTTAATATAATATTAATATATTATATAAATTTCTACACACACATTCTAAAATCTGAACTCAGCCATCTTGCACATGCTAAATGAGGGAACCAAATGAAAAAAACGTTTTTGTAATTAAAAATATTTTAAACTTCCAAAATCAATTATTTTGAACTTGAACTTCAATAATTCACAATAAATAGCCCTTTTATCAGAAAATTCGAATCTCATGAGTTTTTATAGGAAATTCAATTCTCTACAACTTTACAGAAGAAAGTGTTTCCAAATTCCAAATAGAAATTGACCAAAATCCATAAACCAAGCGATTTTACAAAGTTATAATCAAATTTCAACAAGAAATGGGATTCAATTTACACATAAAACATGCTTTAAATATTTTTGGTAAAAAATACTCCTCCTCCACATATACTCATATATCCCACATTCATCGTAAAAATATCATCATTAATATATTATTAAAATAATATATTTAATTGAATTATTTTATCGTAAAAAGATAAAATATTAATTTTCAACAATTGTCACATTAAAATTTTTCCATCTATATCCTCATAAAATCAATATTTTCCTCATCATATAAATCAATAATTAATTATTCACAAATAATATTACGTAAACACATTATTGACAACCGCGCCTCAGAAAGAGGGGCTTTCCAATAAGAATTTCTCCTTCATCGCGCGCAATTAGGTGACCAAACCTCTCCTTGACATGTAACTTTCTAGACATTGCCAATAATGTTATCTAATAATATTATTCAAATAATATAAATTATTGATCCGATAATGAAAAATACCGTAGTAAGTGACAATTATAAAATATCAACGCAAAGAATCATTGAATCAAAAATAAAATATTGAACAAAGAATTATCAGAATAAAAATCATCATGCTTCATGAATAGTATTTGTGAATAGTAACTCGTGAATAGTAACTCGTGAATAGTAACTCATAAATAGTAACTCATGAATAGTAACTATAAGAAAATTTGAATACTTTTATTTCATAAAATTCGGGGTCTTACACACCACCTCCCCTAATAGTATATCATGTGAATTAATAGTACAATCATGTGAATCAATAGTTTTATACATGTAAAAATACGAATTACAGTATAGTACCTCCATCTATACCTCCATTTTTAACTTAGTCATGCATGTATTATCAATCTTGCACCACCTCCCCTAATAGTACATGAATGTGAATCAATAGTACACACATGTGAACAAATAGTTATAAACATGTGAATTAATAACAATTAATTGCTCATTTATCCGATTAATTACCCGATTGGTCAATATAACTTCCAGACATCAATTATTATCGAAATAAATATCAATTTCCACTAACACTAATAATCCCAATACAATGGAACTATCAATTTCATCTTTAATAAGCACGAACTTATTCATCATTAATATTATAACTCACAATATTTAATAACCAGTCGCTCCTGTGAAAGAGGGGCTTTCCGATAAGGATTTCTCCTTATTGACGCGCAATTAGGTGACCAAACATCTCCTTGACAGAACTTCTAGACATTTTCAATATTGCAAATAATAATATAAATAACTTTGTCGTCTCAATTATTGATTTACTAATATAACATATTATGCAGATGATAATCACGACAATAATTGAATTAATAATATGAGAGATATGATGCGGAATTATCAGTAGCAATAATTGAGTATAACCGAGTGACTTCTTACGTAAGCATCAATAATCAATACCGTGGTGCTACTATGCAACCACGCCATTCATCGTACTTTTACTACTTTGGGTAGTTCAACAGTTTAACGGTAAAACTTTTGCCTTTATTTTTATAAAAGATAATTACGCCATTTTCTAAATATGACAATACTTCCGTTATGGGGTCTACCAATGATTGTGCCGTCAGTGCATTTAATATTCCCTGTTAAAACGAATATTCCCCGACACAACGAATATTTTATATCAACTTGCTTTCTTTGCAAAATTTTCACATATCATCCTTAACTTTAACCCTTTCTCAATTTAAACATTTACTAAATAAAATAATAATTATAAGAAAATTGAATACTTTCATTTCATAAAATTTGAGATCTCACAATTACTGTAACAATAATTGAGTATAACTGAGTGAATTCTCACATAAGCATCAATAATCAATACCGTGTGCTACTATGCAAACACGCGTATTACTGTACTTTTACCACCGGGTAGTTCAACAGTTTAACGGTAAAACTTTTGCCGTTATTTTTATAAAAAGATATTTATGTCGTTTTCTAACTACGACAAAACTTCCGTTGTGGGGTCCACCAATAATTGTGCCGTCGTACGAATATTCTCTGTTAAAACGAATATTCCCCGACCAATCGAATATTTTATAACAACTTCCTTAATTTGCAAAATTTATAAATATTACCCACAACTATAATAATATAACAAATCCACACCATAATATTCAAAAATATATTTCGAGAAAAACTAATCTTTATTCATAAAATTTGGGGTCTTACAAATTTACTGTGCATTTTCCCTCTTTCCTCGATTATACATACCGCGAGACAGATTAGGTCAGACTTTATATATGGGTTGATAGTTATAATTTTTCTTCTAAAGTCTGTCAAACTCTACCATATAATAGAAATCTAAAAAATATATGACTTTTTGAATACCAAAATACTTTTTTAGACTTTGTAAAAATCTTAATTCAATACCACATAACTTTTAAAGACATTAAAAAAGTTGTAATTGAATACCAGTAAACTTTTATAAACTCTTTAAATGTCTTGATTGAATACAACCAAACTTTAAAAATCTTTAAAAATCTTAATTGAATACACCCCCCCCCCCTAAGAATAAAGGAGTTTGGCATGAAATCTATATGGAACGGATGGGGGATGAGAGAGCTGAAAATAGTTTATAAGCTTTTTAGCCTCTCTCTAAACTTAGCCAATTTGGCTAAAAATGAATATAAGTAAATTTTGATTTTGCTTATATAAAATCTACTTTCAATTTCTTATAAGTTGGTCACCCAACTTAAGTCTTCTCTAGTCTTCCCTTTCGTCTTTAAAAACTTCCAAATCACCCCTGGCATATTCTTAGCATATTCTCGGAATATTCTTTATTCCCTAGTATATTCCTTCAGATATTTTCTTAAGTTTCAAATATTAAGTTTTCAACCCTAAGGTTTTTCGTAACTCGCACAATTCTCCCTCTCTTATCTTTAGCTTGCTTTTGTTAAGTTATTTAATTACCCAATCTAAGTAATTTAATTTAATCAAATAAGTTACTACATAAATCTCCTTAATTTATTTTACCCTCTTGAAATCATATAATTTACATATAACCCATATTTGATATATAAATTATATAAAATATAACATAACATACTTTCAAATTACATATTTATTTTATAATTGTAAAATAAATATGCTACACATAATTTTTAAAATATAATTATTTACATACCCAAGATATTATAATATAATATCCTTACCTCATTATCATAAATTCAAATAAGAATTTATTTACTTTCTTAAGATATTAAGATAAATATAATATCTTTTTTTTATTAAATTAATTTTATATAAGAATTTATTCTAATACTCTTGGGTAAAGTATATATAAATATTATATGCTTAATCCGCCTCTCTTTTGCCTCATTACATAAATTGTTCCCATAATTTTATTTCTTTGTGTAATATATATATATATATATATATATATATATATATATATATACACACACACACACAAATGGATCAGTCCCACTCTGGACTGATCAAATTCAGACCTTTTTTTTGGTTTTTTTTAAACAAATAAATAAAATTTAAAAGTTTATGGAACTGGAATTTTTCCATAATACAATATTTTGGGCGTGATTTGGATACACATAACAAAATATGTATATACGCATTGTCATGCACTGCTTTGTTATACGTATCCAAATCACACCCAAAACACTGTATTATATAAAAATTTCAATTCCATAAAATATTAAAAAAAAATTAGTTTTTTTTAAAAAAAAAGCAAAAAAAAGTCTGTATTTTAAGAAAATCCTGGAGTCCTGGATAGAATGGATTTTCTCTCTCTCTCTCTATATATATATATATATATATATATATATATATATATAGAGAGAGAGAGAGAGAGAGAGAGATTTACTCCCCATTACAAGTTACCCCAAACATGCACATATCACATATAGAAAATAATTTATAATTTTATTTTTTTTCACATTCTAAATTGTTTATATCAACTTAATTACATATAGCAAATATAATTTAATATATTTACCATCTTACGTAAACATTGTTGGGTAAAATCTATATAATCACAACACGCAAGTATACGTGGTCAACAACTAATATAGTAATGAGTAGAGTATCATTCCCACTGAGACAAATTAGTAAGAAATTTAACTTTACAATTAACAATTTCCTATTAATCCTAATTCTATTAAACTATTCAATTCAATTATTTAAAATTATAGAAACTAAATTAATAAATAAATAAACTATCACAAAACAAACACAAATATACAAACTGAATTTTCAAACAATTAATGGAGATTTAGACTTATGATTTCACCCTAAGTTTAACTCTGATTTTCACACCTTTATTCCAATTCAACTCACTATACCAGTTTATTAATTAAGAACACGAATGTAGTACTAGCCACCTCTCGATGCATTAATACCGTATTAATTCAAATCCATAATTTAGATAGAAACAAGTTAAACACCTTAATCAACTAACTCACTATATCTCTATGTGAATTAAAATTAAAAAAGATTTAAGATTAAGTTCTCTATCCGATTACATGCGATGTCAAGCATATCTCTACCTCAACATTCATCAAGATTCTGCTATTCACAAAATTCATGAACACATGCTATATTAACTAAGTCTAGATTTGAATATCCTCTCTCGAATCCATACAAATCCACAACGAATTGTTGATCAGGCAATTCATAAATTCATGCTCAAATTAATATAGATAAACTGGGAAATAATTTATTGAACTGGAAATCAAAGTTTCAAAATCATAGTTTCACTTAAAGATCCATCATAAGCCTAAAAAGTGAATTAGTTTACTACCGCACAAATATGGCGTCCCCTACAAAGAGTCTGGCTTGGGTGCATCCCCATCAACAGGAAGTCACCAGATAGAGGCTCTTGTATCAACTTCTACAGTTGGGTTTTAACTCTCAAGTTCAATAGAGCCATTTGATATGAGATTTTAGAAATGAGTTTTGTACCGGTTCAAAGTCGATACAAAATTTAATATCGGAGCTTTGGGAGTAAGCCAAGAAATTCTTCGAAATACGTCGGGAAAAATCAATAACAACAGAATATTATTCAAATCGACGTGTCTTTATTCAAATCCATAACATGGACTAAGAAAGCTTGACATTCGCTTTTCAATAAACAAATGGCTTTATAATTTAATATGAAAGAGTTTGACTTCAATGGTTTGGTTGCTTGAATTCGAATAACAGGTTGCTTAAGAATATGAAAACTAATAACCTTACGAAAGCAATCAATTTTGGCATGATGAGTAGTTAACCTTAAAATCACATCAAAAACAAATATCTCTATAGAAATAAGGTTAACAGGTAATGTGATAGTGCCAACCTGAATCAAGCAAGATTTCTAAACAATGGATGTAATAAAAGTTTCTCCTAACGGAGTCTCCATAAATAGGTCAAAGTCTAATTTCTCCATAATCAAGTTCAAACGTTGAGCGCAAACAAGAGAGATAAAAGAACGGGTAGAACCGGTATCTAGTAAGGTATAAACTTCACAAGAATTTATATTTAACTAATCCGTAATACCTTCGTTCGTTTCTCGCATTCGACTCAATCACAACAAACGCCTCTTCCAGAACCGCTAATTTTGACTTATCCGGACATGTACTTTGAGTCACTATTCCCGTGGAACTAGGTTTTGCTATGGAACAATCCCGAGCTATGTGGCCTTCCTTTCCACAATTATAACATACACCGGATTGTTGTGGAGCGGGGCAATGATATGTCCTTCCTTCCCGCATTTGTAACATCTAACTCATACGTTCTCCTCTCCTAGAATTTGTTGTTGGTCTTTGGTCTCAATTCTTTGATGTCTTCCGTCATTGTTGAATCTTCTTTTCAAATTTCCACTTGAGTCACCTCTCCTATTATCATGGCCACGATTACCACCCGAGTGGTTACCGCTTTTGTCCGTATTCTTTCCTCCCCGTTTGGTTATCATCGTTTTGATGATCAACGCCACCGATATGACCACAGTTTGTGGTCCCTCATTGAACATACTCGTTATCACGCTCTAATAATTGAGCCATGTTTACAACATCCTAATATAAAGAAAATTTATGAGAGATAAGATATTGTCGAATCTCTGGTTTTAGACCCTCGTAAACATACGCGTCATTCGTTCCTCGTTTTCCACCAAATGAGGTGCAAACCGACAACTCCGCAAATTTTGCTTCATACTTTGGGACCGCCATGTTGTTCGCTTCTCGATCTAATAAACTCTACCTCTTTTATATGATTTAATACTTTCGGAAAATACTTGTCATTGAAAAGTTTCAAATCTTTCCCAAGACATGTTGGGTGCATCCGTCAAGTACGCTTCACGATTCCCACCAGTAATCCGCTTCACCACGAAACATAAAGGTGGCGAATGGAACCTTCTTTCCTCCGTGCATCCCAAGACATTAAATATCTTGGTAATTTGCTTTACCCACGTTTCTGCCTTGATCGGATCCGGCTTTCCATGGAAATCTGGTGGTCCCAACTCCTTGAACTGCTTGGCTTTGACAGACCGCGCGTTGCTATCATTTCCACCCGTATTATGGATAGGAGCTACCTTCGCTCGTTGTTGCATGAATTGCTCCTTAAACTGCTTAGCGGTGACCGTCCGAGAGTTATCAATGTTTCTACCTGCATTTTGGACAGGAGCTGCCTTTGCCTGTTGTTGCATGAATTGCATAAAGCCTCTGACCATCTCATCATTCACTATTTCATCGGTGTTATTATTTTCATGAGGATTATTGTCCTCTGGTTGCATATTTTCCTGATTATTGATCTGTGGAGACTCAACGGTCTCCTGTGCTCCATTGCTTATCTCAACATTTTGGATGCCATTTTCAAATCGCCACAAAACAAGGGTTAATTAAACAAATTAACATATCACATAATATCCCTATATTATGACCTCCCACCAACAAATAAGCTTAGGTAGGACATACTAGCGAAGGATTTACTGCTTTCTCCCTCCTAGTTCTATTCCCCATCTCCGCCAGAGATCATATCCCTAAGCTCTGATACCAACCGTGACGCCCCCAAAATAGGTCCATTCCATCCAACCCATTCTGAGTCGCCAAATACATGGTACAGAAATAACTACAACTTTATTAATACATTTGTCGTGCAAAATACAACAACATATATACTGTGAGTTTAAAAAAACAATTATTGTCTTCTAGACAATATACATACCCAAATAAATCCTCATCACAATTATTTATACATTATTTTACAAAATAGTGAGGACTATTAAACAACTCTTTCTAGAACCTTTATTCCATACCCCACTAGTACTCGCCACATTCTCGCCTCCCGAGAAGAAAAAATGGAACAAAAGGAAAAGGGTGAGCTCGACTAGCCCAAAGAAAGAATATTATGACTAAGATAATATACAACAAAATTATCGTTAGTCTTCAACAGGAAAAATATAATAGAATACAATAGACAACAAGTTTTAAATCAATATTCGCAATGAAATAATAATTCATTAGAAGAGTTAAGTAGAGAATGCAAACTACTATCTTCTATGTATGAATTTTAAAGTTCATCGCCTATTTTTATCCCCTCGTAACATCAATCAATATATATCCTCGATCAAATATTCATCCTTGTACTACGTGCCAAGGACATTCACCAAATTGGTCATGTTCATCTAAACACCTGCTCATCTTTGCACCACGGGCCAAAGATATTCATCGAAATCATTCATCTTTGCACTACGCCCAAAGATATTCATCGAAAATCATTCATCTTTTGCACTACAGCCAAAGATATTCATCATAAATCATTCATCTTTTAAGACCGAGGATGATGAAAAATATTTTTTTAAGAAACGAATCCAAAGAAACAAAATGACAATGAGTAAGGATTAAGGATTCGTACTTTGTTTTATCCACATCCAAAAATACCTCAAAAATAATCATAGTGGTGTAAAATTCAAGAATGATCAAAACATGGATACAATCAAAGCTAGTGTCCGTAATAGATATTTTGACCGAAAGGAAAAATTTCATTTTTCATGAATAATAATCGATTCGTGAATAAAGTGTCGATATCGTGAATAGTGCCAGATACGTGAATAGTAATTCCACACCAAAAGATAGAAATTTCAAAAAAAACATCATCACGCTTACATTAATAGTACTGTGAATAAGAATCGTGAATAGTAACTCATGAATAGTAACTCGTGAATAAGAACTCATGAATAAGTAACCCCACATGAAAAAGTTCTAAATTTGATAAAAGTTTCAACCAATATTTCAAAGATAATGATATTGAAGAAATAATATCATTTGAGAAGAAAATAACATCCCTTACCTCGAAAGATTAAGATTTAGTTGAAACACCGATATAGGCTATGACTTGAACTTTCACCGTATAGCAATACTCAAAGTATACTCAAAATACTCACAAGAATATGCTCGATAATATAGAGAGAAAACTTCAGCTTCGTGTGATTTTCAATTCTAACCTAAGCACCTATTTATAGGAAATTGCTTAGAATACCAAAGCAGAAAATTTAATATAATATTAATATATATAAAAATATTATACGTATTCCTTGAAATCTTAATCTCAGCAATTCACACATGCCAACCTTCTAGAAAAAAATAAAAAAAACGTTTTTCTAATTTCAAATAATTTAAACTTCCAAAAATCAATTATTTTGGAGCTTCGGAACTTCAATAATTCATAATAAATAGCCCTTTTATCAGAAAATTCGAATCTCGCGAGTTTTTATAGGAAATTAAATTCTCTACAACTTTTCAGAAGAAAGTTTTTCCAAATTCCAAACAGAAATTGGCCGAAATTCACAAACGGGCGATTTTACAGGCTATAATCAAATTTCAATCAATAAATGGGGTCCACCGACATGTTTAACATGTTTTAAACATTTATTGCAACAAAAATACTCTTCCTCCTCATATACTCATATATCCCACATTCGTTGTAAAAATATCACCATTATTATATTATTAAAATATAATAATATATATTTAAATGAATTATTTTATCAGAAAAAGATAAAATATTAATTTTCAACAATTGTCACATTAAAAATTTTCTCCATGTATATCCACATAAAATCAATATTTTCCTCATCATATGAATCAATAATTAATTATTCACAAATAATATTACGTAATCACAATATTGACAACCAAAGCAGCCTTCAGAAAGAGGGGCTTTCCAATAAGAATTTCTCCTTATCATGCGCGCAATTAGGTGACCAAACCTCTCCTTAGATGTAACTTTCTAGACATTGCCAATAATGTTATCTAATAATATTATTCAGATAATATGAATTATTGCTTCGATAATAAAAAATACTTGTGTAATAACAATTTATCAAAAAACAAAGAATATAAAATATCAACGCAAAGAATTATTGAATCAATAAAATAAAATAATCGAATAAAGAATTATCAGTAACCATTATTGAGTAGTGCCTTCTTACGTAAGAGTCAATAATTGGTGCAATACTGCAGTGCTATTTCTTTGTCAACAACGCCAGACATCGTGTTTTAACCACCGGTATTCCAACAAAGGTAAATCTGTAATAACTACGCCTGCTATTTTTAAACAACTTATATTTGTCGTTTTTCATCCAATCGCTTCAAGTTATGGGGCCCACAAAGATCAAGGTCGTATTTAATATTCCCTTGACAAAGATTTAATATTCCACGACCAAACAAATATTCCCCGACAATAATGAATATTTTATAACCACTTGCTTATTTTGAAATACTTGCATGTATTTTACCCATAACTATCCACATTAATCAAATCAACCCTTACTATTTCAAAAGAATAAATAGAGAAAATTAAATTTCATTTATTAATTATTTGGGGTCTTACACTTTCGATTCGGGTTCACCACTTTTTCCATAATTTTCTTGACTTCTCTGTTCGACACCTCAGCCTGCCCACTAGTTTGGGGATGATAAGCCATCGCTACCTTGTGGTTGACCCCATACCTTGCCAATAGAGCTTTAAATGATTTGTTGCAAAACTGACTACCTTCGTCACTTATAATTGCTCTTGGCGTGCCAAACCTCATGAAAATGTTCTTCTGCAGAAATTTTAGAACCACCTTGGCATCATTAGATGGTAGTGTTGCAACTTCAACCCACTTTGATACGTAATCCACTGCGAGTAGAATGTACTGATTGTTAAGTGACGAAGGGAATGGTCCCATGAAATCGATGCTCCATACATCGAAAATTTCAACTTCAGGAATTGTTTGTAGAGGCATCTCATTCCTTTTCAAAATGTTTCCCACCCGATGACATCTATCACATGTTTTGACAAGCTGGTGGGCGTCCTTAAATAGTGTAGGCCAATAGAACCCGGCTTGAAGCACCTTTGATGTTGTCCTCTCACTACTATAATGTCCGCAATACGCAGATGAGTGGTACTCATGCAGTATGTTCTTCACTTCACTGTAGGGCACGCACCTTCTAATCATTTTTTCGGCGCACTACTTGAATAAATAAGGTTCGTCCCACATGGACCATTTTACGTAATGAAGAAACTTATTTTTCTGTTGTCTTATGAGATCAGGTGGAAGAACGTTGCTCACTAGATAATTCGCATAATCCGCGTACCAAGGAAATTCTGCATTTATCCCAAATAATTGCTCATCCGGGAATGATTCATTGATTTCACACTTGTCCTCTTTCAGTTTCTCTTGATTTTCCAGCCTAGACAAATGATCGGTGACTTGATTCTCCGTTCCCTTTTTATCCTTTATTTCTAGATCAAACTCTTGAAGAAGGAGAATCCATCGGATAAGGCGTGGTTTAGCATCTTTTTTTTTAATTAGATACCGAATAGCCGAATGATCCGTGTAGACTTTCACCTTAGTCCTGATCAAGTATGCCCAGAATTTGTCAAATGCATACACCACTGCAAGTAATTCCTTTTCCGTAGTTGTATAATTCATTTGAGTCTCCGTGAGTGTCTTGCTTGTATAATATATGGCATGAAATACCTTCTCTCGGCGTTGTCCCAAAACATCCCCAACCGCATAGTCGCTTGCATCACACATTAGCTCGAAAAGCATATTCCAATCCGGTGCGACGATCACGGGGACTGTAGTTAACTTCTTCTTCAACAACTCGAAAGCTGACTTACATTCTTCCTCAAAATTAAACACAGAGTCCTTCTCTAAAAGACTGCACAAAGGTTTTGCAATTTTAGAGAAGTCCTTTATGAATCTTCTGTAGAACCCAGCATGTCCCAGAAAACTTCTAATTCCCTTTATTGAGCTTGGTGGAGGCAGTTTCTTGATTGTTTCCAGCTTAGCCTTGTTAACTTCCATTCCTTGGGCCGATACCTTGTGGCCCAAAATTATGCCCTCCTCAACCATGAAGTGGCATTTTTCCTAGTTAAGTACAAGGTTCGTATCTTTGCATCGCTGTAACACCATTACCAAATTCCCGAGGCAAGTATCAAAATTGTCCCCATAGACAGAAAAGTCGTCCATGAAGACTTCCACGTTTTTATCCACTATCTCTGAGAAGATGGCCATCATACACTGTTGAAAGGTAGCAGGTGCATTACAAAAACCGAATGACATTCTCCTGAACGCGAATGTGTCGTAAGGGAATGTGAATGTAGTCTTCTCTTGATCCTCAGGAGCGATGATGATCTGGTTATAGCCCGAGTATCCATCCAATAAACAGTAGTATTCATGTCCCGCCAATCTGTCCAACATTTGATCGATAAAGGGTAGCGGAAAATGATCTTTTCGGGTTGCCTTATTCAACTTCCTATAATCCATGCACACCCTCCAACTTGTCACTTTTTCTTATCGTAATTAACTCGTTATCCTCATTCTGTACCATCGCTATTCCCCCTTTTTCTAAGACACAATCGAATCGGACTAACCCACTTACTATCAGAAATCGGGTAGATGATATCGGCATCCAACAATTTTAGAACTTCCTTCTTTACCACTTCCTTCATAATTGGGTTAAGTCGTCGTTGTTGCTCCATCATCAGTTTTGCATCATCTTCCATCAGAATCTTGTGCATGCAAAACGAAGGGCTGATTCCCTTGATATCCCCGATCGTCCACCCTATCGCTGATTTATGTTCCCTAAGCACCCTCAGCAACTTTTCTTCTTGTAAATCGTTAAGTGCAGCAGAAATAATAACAGGTAAAGAATTTGAATTTCCTAAATACGCATACTTGGGGTGTTTAGGGAGTGGCTTAAGTTCCAGAGTTGGTGGTTCCTCCAATGACGATTTCAATTTTTCTATGGCTATCTCCTCATTGTGTAAAAGTTCAAATGGTGCTCTGAATCGGCTAACTCATGGCAATGAATCTAACATCTGTAAGTAGTCCATAAATTTTGGGTCATCGAACTCTTCATCCCCCAATAATGTTGTTTCTAATGGATCGTTGACTAGACTCTTGCCCATGTCTTCACTGATAATCTGCTCAATTATATCCATCCTGAAACATTCTTCCTCATCCGTAGGGAATTTCATGGCCTTGAACACGTTAAATTTTATTTCCTGATCTTGGACCCTCATAGTAAGTTCGCCTTTTTGTATGTCGATGAGTGTCCTACCCGTAGCCAAGAAAGGTCTCCCTAGGATAATCGGGATGTTCTTGTCCTCCTCAAAATCCAGAATAATAAAGTCCGTGGGGAATATAAACTTATCCACTTTAACCAATATGTCCTCTACCTCTCTCCTGGATATATGACCGACCTATCCGCCAACCGCAATGAAATATTCAGAGGGCTTTGGCACCCGCAAACCCAATTCGTATATATCGACAATGGCATAAGGTTCACACTCATTTCAAATCACATAAGCACTTATTAAAAGACATGTTCCCGATCGTGCATAGAATAGTGAAACTTCCTTGTCTTCCACTTTTGGTGGCAACTTCTCAACAGAACAATCGCACTACACTCTCTCGTTAATGCCACTATTTCGAAGTCTTCCCATTTCATTTTCCTTGACAGAATCCCTTTCATGAACTTTGCATAACTCGGCATCTGCTCTAGGGCTTCTACAAACGGGATGTTAATCTGAAGTTTCTTAAACACTCCCAAAAACTTAGCGAACTGCTTATCTAATTTCTATTTGGGGACCCTCTGCTGAAACGGTGGTGGAGGATATACAACTGGCTTGTCGTCTAACTTTGTTTTCTCACTTTGCTTATCCTCGCCCTTGTTTCCTTTAACCACTTTACTATCATCAACTTTTTCATCCGATATCACTGAATTTTCTGCATCTGTACCAACGAGATGTTTTCCACTCCTCAACGTAATTGCTTAACACTGTTCGTGGTTTCCTTCGTTTCTCTCTCAGATCACTCGGTAGGGGGTCCTTGTGGCCTGTTATTTAATGCTAATGCAATTTTCCCCATCTAATTTTCCAAATTCTTGATGGCCATTGCTTGATTTTTCATCGCTGCCTCATTGCTAGTTATGTATTTTGACAACAACTCCTCTATATCTGATTTTCTTTCCTGATGTTGAGCCGGTTGTTGGTGATTCTAAAAACTTGGGGAATATGATGGTCGTGGAGCTTGATGTTGCTGATTATTGGTCCACGAGAAATTTGGGTGATTCCTATTCCCCTGGTTGTAAGTGTTTTGGTATATATTCTATGGACCCTCATTGCAGCCTACCTACTTAATTACACTTCTGTCGGATTGATTGCGATCGATCAGATGATGGTCATCATTGCCTCTTTTATAGTTCTTATAAAAGAACTCTAACTCATGCAAGTATACACGGGTCAACAAGTAATACAGAGTAAGTAAAGTATCGATCCCACAAAGAAAGTGTTAACTTTAGACTACTATGCATTAATTAACTCACTATATTTATATACTAAGACTATGGACTTGATTGTTGATTTAAACTAATTATGATTACCAACTAAAAATAAGAGTATAAATGGACTAAATATAATGTGGAAACAATGGGATCCTAACTTCATTCAATATTTCATTCAATCGCCATATGTCATGCAAGAAGTGTTCACATATCACAGGATAATAGCCAAGGGCATAAAAGCGAGTTATAACCATTTTCCAATGCACTATAACCAACTCACATATCATCTACAGATGTTAGAATCTATGTAATCATCAATACCATCACAATTACCATATTCCTATGCGCAATTGTAATCCTATTGATTTTAAGCACAACCCTTATTCTAGCTCATACGGCAAAACAGTATATTCCTATCTGTTTCACAAAATATGCAATCCCCATATTCGCATGCTATCATGATTTCATCCATATTCATATGTTCATTTCCAATTCCATACAAATACTAATATAAAGATTATCAGTCATTCATACATACAAACCAACCATGATAGATAACCCAATGATATGCAAAACAAATCTAACACTTAGATGTGCAACCAAATTACATATTAAAATCATAGAATCCCATAATGGAGTTTAGTTCATGATCGAACCAAAAGCCATTATGGGATCAAGGCTAAACATGATCAATAAACAAACGAATGGAAGAAAGTTAGAATGATCAAACCCAATCGTTGAATAGAAACCAATGATTAACTATTAAATCCACGAAGAATTCCCATAAAAAATAATCAATATCCACGATGACAGAGATCTCCAAGAAGAAGTAAAGAAAAATAGACGTTATGGCTTTCTCCACGCGTTGAATCTCTCCCAAGGTGTAAACCCTAGTTTCTACTATGAAAGTTACGTAATAAAAGTCTGGTCCCCTTCTCTGACACATGTCAGAATCGTTTTATACCACATTACACATCATTAAGTTGAGAAATAAAAATAAAACAAATTACAAAGATCAAGATCGCCATGCGGTACAAGGCGTCCTAGTGTTTCTGGCTCGCGGCCGTGAGACTTGTAGTAAGTTCAGACCAAACCAGATGTCCTCTCGCGCGGTCACAAGACTTCATGTTCATGCCTCATGGCGCGAAAGTTAAGTCTCTCATGTCATGCATGCGTCGTCTCTTGCCTCATGGGCGCTTGACTTGCGGAAGGTTCCCATGTAAAGCTCAGATACTTTCGGCGCAAGACGAATTCCGCTTTTGTCTTCGCCACTGCCGCACGACCTCGTGGTCCTGCAATTCGAGTCCGGTGTCCCGCTTGCTGCATGCTGCTACTTTGCTTTAATCCTCATCATGCTAGCTTGATTTTCATGCCTCATTGTACCTCCATGCCATGCACATCCTCGCCTTTCAACTGGCCTTCACGCATCCGCTCACCGATACCTCTAATTCCACCAAAATGAAGCCGATTCCTGCACTTGTTCACCAAAAGGAGTTTTAAGTATATGCAATACAAAATAACGTGAAATACAACTAAAACAAAATGAAATGTACTCGAGGTGGGCACAATTCGCATGGATTAATATACAATAAGTGAGTAAAAATATCACTTATCAAATACCCCCAAAACTTGAACTGTTGCTTGCCCTCAAGCAATGCATATAAATGAACACTGAAAATGTAACTACTAAACTATGCAACTACTCTATGATGCAAACTAGTCTCATATAATCTTAGCCATAACAGAATTTCAACCCAAATTAGCTCAGTGAACTATCCAGATTCCAGAACATAGTTTCAAACCAAACCATAGACATAACATCATACACTCAGATAATTCATGACTGCCATAGAGATGCTGTGTGTGTGTGTGTTGTTCACAGAAACTTGATCCAAGCAAAGATTATATATCCTACACTACTCCAAACAGAAAATTATAGTCTAAATTAAGATTCATGTATATTCATGCAACATAGACTGTTTAAACATATCACCGCAAACTAAGGCTCAACAATGGGTTTATTTCTTTATTACTACTCACGAGGGCAATTTCGCACTTTCCCGTGGTGTTTATTACTATTATATATATTTTTTTAATAGACTATGCAATGTCTTAATCCATTAGGCACACTGCTACCCCTTAGCGAGCTTTCAACCAACGACTCCCAGACCATGAAAGACCTTAGGGCGCTAGGCGTAGAGACAATCCCCTCGGGCGTACTTACTCAAGTAGCTAGGACCCCGAATTAAGACTAGTCACGTTATTGCTAATTTTTTTTCTTTTGTTTTTTTTTATACACAGCATACCCATGTTTCCCCAAAATTTTCACTTCAATAACTAACAGTCTACAACATTTTTCTTATGTTTCTCTTTTTAAAACTACATGTTCTATTGATCAATGCAAGACACACATCTTAGACTTACAAGTGAATGTGAACACAATTGTGCAAACCGAAAGCATATAAACAACAACATGAATCGTATTGTGTCAAACATTATATCCAAGTTGTATTATGCAACATATTCTGAAATCGTTCACAATTCACTATCATCATTGGCTTAGGCAAAAATTTCTATTTATACGCAAGAATTTATGTGAGACATTAAACTAAACATACTATCAATGAATAAAAAAAAAAATTATGCTAAAATTTAACTAACACATATTCATGCAAAATTAAACTAAACATGCTAAAATAAAATGCAACTAAACTACTATGCAAGTACACCAATACCCCCAAACTTAAAATGTTCAATGTCCGCATTGAATGAAGGTAAAGGGTACGAGAAAAACTCCCCTAATTATCGACATGACCACCCTCCTCGGGTGGTGAATCTGGTGGTGGATACGGCACGGCGGTTCTGAACTGGGGCCATTCAAGCATGGTTCCTTGCTGCGCGAATGCTTCGGCAAAAGCCCTGGTGATTCCCTGAGCAAAAGTCCCAAGATTCTCATATAATGCGTCCACTTTGCGCGCCAACCTTCGGAGGTGTCGATCGCTAAAGACAGGCCGCTTACGGGTGGATGGACCTCACAGACGGGCCGTTTGTCGGTTTGCTTGGTTGGTGTTATGAGGTGAATCGGCTAATGAAACCACATCCGCGCGGGTGTGGTTCACCACCCGTCCAATCCTGGAGCTTAGCTATTGTGGCTGATGTAATGTCATGACTCGGCTTCTGCCATGTCCTGTCCGTCTATGGAACTCCCTGCTGCATACAAAGTAATGATGTTGCCGCTGCATGCGGAATGATCCCAGTCATGTTGCCTCGCCAATAACGCTGCATGTTTTGATGAATGAGGTGGCTGGCGTCTATGTACTTCCCTTCAATAATACCCCATAGAATGATGGCTTGCTCCTTCGTGATGACATGCTTGTGAGTGGACAGAATTAGTTTGGCGCATATAAACAGATGCCATGCTTGGGCGTAGCGATTCAAAGTGGAAGCTAGAAACGAGAGAGGCTTGGTTGTGCCGACCTTACAGGTCCACTTAGTGCTCGGGATGCACAATTCCAAAATCAGAACATCCAAGTCAGTCGTTAAATGGTCACCTTGGACCCAATTGGCCGACCTAGTAGGTGGGGTATCAGTTATTCCATACACTGCTCTAATAGCTCAGGTGCGAAAATCCACTTGCACCGTCAAACGAAAGCGTTATGCTTGGTGTTGCTCCATCTCTTTTAAGGCTTATGAGAATTCTCGAACGACTTCCATTGAATAGGTACAGTGTGTGCGCGGCGCTAACCTGGGGCCTTTCTCGAGCATGCTCCATAGTTGCATCCATCCATCTTGGTGGGTCTAAAGCCTCGTTCCGACATAAACGATTTACTCAGAAGGTGATAATAGATGTGATGAGCCTCCCGTCTTAAGAAGTTTCTTTGTTCCATGACATTGTCATCGGGATCACTAGATGAGGAATCAGAGGTTGAAGAGATTGAGGTTGCACGACTTCGTGTTGTACCCATGACCAACTGCTATGGAGAGAATGCGAGTGTTTTGCAGTAGATGATATTATCCCCAAACTTGCTTTCACCCAATCCCACAAGATAAACCCTAGGTTGACTCCAATGAGGATGGTGGTGATATACGTATGTATTGGTAGGGATTGGCCTTTTATTAGGGGAGAGTAGATTCATAATAAAACACGTAAATAATAATATCTCTGTTGGGCGTAGCGCGCGGCCGCGCGACATGGTATGGTTGATCTATCGCGCTGTAGCGAGGATGTGAAAACTATCTGCAAGTTGCAAGCGGTAGCGAGGTAACACTGTTGGGGCATCTGCGTCACGAAGTTGGTTTCCCTAAGCTGTAGTGCTGAACTTCCAAGTGGAGGTTGTGATGCGTGTAACCCAAATCACCTACAACAAGATGAGTGCAACACAGAGTAGGTATCAAGCAACATAGAATGACTCCTCATCCGTTGGGAATTTCACTCTGATTTTCACACCTTTATTCCAATTCAACTCACTATACCAGTTTATTAATCAAGAACATGAATGTAGTACTAGCCACCTCTCGATGTACTAATATCGTATTAACTCAAATCCACAATTTAGATAGAAACAAGTTAAACACCTTAATCAACTAACTCACTATATATCTATGTGAATTAAAATTAAAGAAGATTTAAGATTAAGTTCTCTATCTAATTACATGCGATGTAAAGCATATCTCTACCTCAACATTCATCAAGATTCTATTATTCACAAAATTCATGAACACATGCTATATTAACTAAGTCTAGATTCGAATATCCTATCTCGATTCCATAAAAATCCACAACGAATTGTTGATCAGACAATTCATAAATTCACTCTCAAATTAATACAGATAAACTGGGAAATAATTTATTGAACTGGAAATCAAAGCTACAAAATCATAGTTTCACTTAAAGATCCATCATAAGCCTAAAAAGTTAATTAGTTCATAATGAATGAAATAAAAACTGAATAATTCAAAGATAACATTCTTCCAATTATAAATATAGAACTAAGATGAAGAATAATGCAAGACACCCTTAACGTAGCCTTAATCTGCAATCGTCACGAAAATCTCTTCAAAATACTCCTCCAAAGCTTGCTATGAAAAACTGGAATTAATCTTTGTACTTTGCCTTACGTCCTCCTTAATTCGTTGTTTTTTATGAATATATATCTCCCACCGAGTTCTAGTCGAATTCCCTTGCTATTTAGAGTCCAAGTGCCATGCCAAGTCTCTAATCCGTGTTCCAAAGAAAGATTCAAACCAACCAGACAACCTGTAAATTACACTTCTACCTTCGGCCGTAGGTGTATAGGCATAATAAGCTTCATTTTACGGCATATGGCCATCATAACCGGCTTTTTCTTATTTCATGTTTGCTTCCAAAATTGCTCCAAACGACCTCCTTTCTTCACGACTTGCCACAACAACCACCCTACACATAAAAGAACACCAAATGAGTAAAAACAAACATGAAAACAAGTAACAACGAATTAAGCTTGAAATGGACATCGATTCGTGGATATAAAATTCACTTATCAAACATCCATATCCTTCATAAATCATAAAGTAATTTATATACTCATAAATTAGACTAGACTTTTAATTTAATGTCTACTAAACCTCTTAATACGGTTTGATACATTCAATAAGCCTTCTTCAATTGACTTGCCATATTTATTATTACATAATCTCTTTCAATTATTAACCGTATAGATTTTTCTTAAAATTTTTAAATAAATCATCTATTTTCACTCTAGGTTTTAAACTTTAACCTTTAATTTAATCATTTAAGATTTTTTAAATTTTCGAGTAGTCACACCCACCAAAAAACCCCATATCGAAATCCAAACATCCATAGACCCACAACCAGACTCCCCCTCCACCTTTGGTCAAATCCGAGAAGCCCGTGCTTCGATGACATTGTGGCCCGAAGACCCCACAGACTACCCCCATTAGCTATTTGAGTACTTTGATCTTCCCAAGGATGAAGATAGATTCGAAGATACCAGCCTCAAAGAGCTCATGTATGCCAACACGATGCGTCAAAGTTGGGTAATCTTTCCTATTTTGGCAATCTTTATAAAACCTTTTTTTAATTACAATGTCTTCTAATCCCTTTTTCCTTCATTACATTTCGCTGTTGTTTCTGCCCGAATCCTTTATTAACATTCCCAAATATCGACCAGGGAAAATGAGTTAGAAGCCGAAATCGTCCGACTCGAGCTTAGGGTACAAGCGTTCATGTCCGACCTTAAAAAGGGAAAATGTTTGTACACCAACACCTCGTTCTATTGCCAGTAACTACATAGCGAACTGAAGACTTTAAAATTTCAGGCCTTTAAAATGGCCAAGCATAAAAAATAGCTTATGGGAGATCAAACTGTGATGAAGGGCGAAAATGAAAAACTGAAGCAAGAAATCCTAGCGCTTTAGAAGAAGAAAAAAGACTTAAATGAAAAGATCATGATCTTAATGAAGGTCAACACCACATTAAAGAGGGAGTTCATAGAGTACAAGGCTCAGGGTTCTCCAACGATCGAGGCCGTCAAGCAGAAACTAATTCAAGAATATAGAAAATCCCTCGAGCTAACTCAGGAAGTCATGCAACAATTTGACGATGGCTTCCAAAGTGAAAGGGATTAGGATAAGGCGAAATGCTTGCAACTGGCCTTGATCCCTCAATTATAGAATCCTCAGATGATGAGACTAAAGCCGGGGACGACCCACTCCCCAATAGGCCTTTGTAAATTTTTTTCTTCACTTTTTTTATTCATGTAACCAACTTTCTATGTATAAATATCAACAATGAATGGAAATATATTTTAGCAAGAACGAACTTTTTATTCTCATTAATAATTTAATATGCGTACAATCCTATAAGAAACATATAATACAAGTTACTGATAATATTTCTAAAGTCTTCCAGTATGTCAAGTATTCATAATTTTTATCCCATTCAAAGCTCGAAGTCGATAAGTGTCTGGCTTAGGCACCTTTACAACTTTGTAGGGACATTCCCAATTAGGTATTAACTTCCCAACGCTTAGGGGTGCAGAAGCATCCATCTCCCAAAAAACTAGGTCATCAACCTCAAACTTCTTTTGTTTAACACCCTGGTTGTAATGTCGAGCCGTTCTCCGCTGGTAGACTTCAAACATTACAAACACTGACTCTCGAACCTCCTCTAGTAAATCTAGGTTAAGCCAAAACTGTAAGACCCCAACTTATTATAAATAAAATTGAATTTTCCTTTATTCATTATTCTAAATTAATAAGGGTTAATTTGATATAATTCTTTGGTTATGGGTGAAATGTGCAAAGTTTACAAAATAAGCAAGTGGTTATAAAATATTCATTATTGTCGGGGAATATTCGTTTGGTCGTGGAATATTCTTTTTGTCGTGAATCTCCGTATTGACGGCCAGATCATTATCAGGGCCCCATAACGGAAAAAATCGGTTGGATGAAAGAAAACGACAAAGATCGAGTTTTATAAATAACGACGTAAATTGTTACCAAGTAAACCTTTGTGGGTTACCCGTGGTTAAAATACGATAATATGCGTGGTTACTTACGAGCATTACTTGCAGATTGCATGCAAAGATTGTTGAATTATTGATCCTTACGTAAGAAGGCACTACTCAATAATTGTTACAATGAGTTACCGCTCAATATTATATTGATTCAATAATTCTTTGCATTGATATTTTGTATCGTCATTGTTGTTTCAATAATTGTCATTACACAAGATTTTCCATTATCAAATCAATAATTCATATTATTTGAATAATATTATCGATAACATTATTGGAAATGTCTAGAAAGTTCTGTCTAAGGAGAGGTTTGGTCACCTAATTGCGCGCCAGTAAGGAAAAATAATTCATTTAAATATATTATTTTAATAATATATTAACGGTGATATTTTTATAATGAATGTGGGATATATGAGTATATGAGGAGGTAGAGTATTTTGTGGCATTAAATGTTTAATATATGTTTTGTGTGTTTGTGGACACAATTCTTGACCAAAATTGATTATAGTAATCGTAAAATCGCCTGCTTTGTGGATTTCATTAATTTCGCTTGAAATTTGGAAAACTTTTCTTCCGTAAAGTTGTAGAGAATGGAATTTCCCATGGAAAATCGCGAGTTTTGAATTTTTCTCGATAACCGAGCTATTTTCTACTTAATTGTTGAAGTTTCGGAAAATAAAATAATTTTTATTAAATTTATGGGGGACCCACTTTTTGGTTGGTGGATACAACATGTGGTCAACTGATTTTTGGGGTGGTTTGGTCTTTGTTGGGCAACTTAGGTTGCGTGGGAAGAAAATAAGAATATTATTATTATATTTATTTAGTCTCATTTGGCGCTCTAACACTTTCCTATAAATAGAGGGCTAAGTTAGAATTGAAAATCACACCGAAACAAAGTTTTCTCTTTCTCTCTAAATTATCGAGCGATTCTTGTGAGTATACTTTGAGTGTTGCTATACTGGTATGGTTTCACAAGATTATACCCAAATTCAAATGTAAGACTACGGTTATTTTGAGGTAAGGGGTATTATTTTCTTCTTAAATGATATTTTTTCTTCAATATCATTATGTCGAAGTATTGGTGAACTTTTTTATCAAATTTGGAACTTGTTGTGTCGGGGTTACTATTCACGATACGTAGGCACTATTCACGATACGAACACTATTCACGAATACGGCACTATTCACCGAAAAATAAAAATTTTCTTTTTGTCCAAAATATCTATTCTGGATACTAGCTTTGATTGTATCCATGTTTTGATCATTCTTGAATTTTACACCAATATGATTATTTTCGAAGTATTTTTGGACATGGGTAAAACAAAGTACTTAATCCTTAATCCTTAATCCTTGTCATTTTGTTTCACCGGATTCGCTTTTTTAAAATGTTTTTCATCATCCCCAAATCCTAAATGGTGATATAAATGAATATCTTTGGCCTCAGAAGTGCAAAGATGAACGATTAATCGATGAATATCTTTGGCCCAGTAGTGCAAAAGATGAACAGTGTTGAGATAAACATGACCAACTGGTGATATAAATGAATATCTTTGGCCTATAGTGCAAAGATGATTAAAGATGTATTTTGATTGTTATTACAGGATAAACTATTGATGATGGACTTTTAAACCTTAGAAGACAAGAAATTCTTTCTCTACGTGACTCTTCTAATGGATTGTTGTTTCACTGCATTTGTTGATCTAAAACTTGTTGTCTATTGTATTCTATTAGATTTTTCCCCGTTGAAGACTAACAATAATTTGTTGTATATTATCTTAGTCATAATATTCTTTATCGGGCTAATTGAGCTCACCCTTTTCCTTTTTGTTCCATTTTTCTTCTCGTGAGGTGAGAAACATAGTGGGATCTAGTCTGGGGTATGGAGTGATGGTTCTAGGAAGATGTTTTAGTCGCCCCTCACTATTTCAGTAAAATAGTGTATGAATAATTAATGAGGACTTATTTGGGTGTGTATATTGTCTAGAAGACAATATTTGTATTCAAACTCACAACAGTATTGTCGATTCTACACGACATCCAGATTGTCAAAGTTGTAGTTTGCTTTCTATACCATGTATTTTGGCGACTCAGAATGGGTGTTGTATACCTATTTTGGGGGCGTCACAAAAACCCTTCATCATTATACAACTCCTTAGATTGACTAACCCAAAGTGACGGAGACCCGATCTCCATTGGAACGAGGGCATCAGTTCTTCAAGTGTTCTGATAGACCCATAAAACACTAAGTAACTCTTCGGGCCATCATCCTTTAGCTCCATCCAACCTCCTTTTAATCCTATTTCGTAAGGTCCGATTGGTAACCTCTACCTGCCCATTAGAATTCCAGTGCTGGATATTAAATTCTTTTAAGAATTCCTCAGACTTGGAGCCTACAAACTATCGACCATTTTCATATAAAAAACCCTAGTAATGTCGAACCAAAACACCACCGACTACTTAAAAAAATTCAAACATTCCTGCTCTGTAATAGTCCGAAAAGGTTTGGCATCAACCCATTTGGTCATGTAATCAATCACCACTATCATGAAACTTACCTAACCTTTGGCCTTCGGGAATGGACCCGGGATATCAATCTGCCAAACAACGAATGAGATCGAAGAAAAGATTGAAGACACTTCCTCGGGCGGTTGGGGTGGGACAGGATTTTTCAACTGACACTTGGGACACTTCTTGACATACTCCTTGGCCTTCTAGAACATCATTGGTAATATCCCTATCGAATCACCTTATACACTAGCACCTTAGCCCCCATATGATCGCCATAAATTCCTTCATAAACCTCCCAGAGAACATAGTCTACTTCAGACTGTACCAAGCACTTTGATAAAGGGGAAGAAAACGCTTGACGATACAGGTCTCCATTGATTAAAACAAAGTACGAACTCCTTTATTTTATCTTTCTCGCCAATATCCTATCTGAAGGTAACTTCCGATCCGCTAGATAATTTAAGTATGGAGTGAGCCAACAGTTGGACCTTTCAACCATTAGAACTTCAGTTCTCTAAATGCTCGGGGAATCAAGAACCTCTAGATACACCAAACCTCCGAAAGAACTAGCATCTGTCATAGCCAACTTGGATAAAGAATTGGTTATAGTGTTATTCGACCAGTCAACCCCCTGAAAGGCATATGATCCAAAATATTGGAGTTGATCCTTAACCTCGGCTAAAAAATTAGTTATCCTTGCCCCCCAAGCCACATATTCGCCCAAAATCTGCTTAACCACCAGCTAGGAGTCACTGAAGATAATCAAACGTTGAACCTCTAAACTTTTAACCAACCGCAACCCGACCAATATTGCCTCATATTCTGCTTCTTTTTTAGTCACCTTAAACCAAAAGTGGATATCCTGCTAAACTTTGAACCCTTCTAGGCTGATCAAGTATACTCCGGCTCCACTGACATCCAAAGTTGAGGACCCATCATAGTAAAAAGTCAACAATGTCTGAACTAACTGAACATCCGCGACTTAACCCACCAAAGAATCCGACTGAACTGTAGAGTCGGGTTTAGAAAAAGAGCACTCCACCATAAAGTCAGCTGAAGACTGACCCTTTATCAACGTCCGAGGATGATACTCTAAAAAAATTATGTCAACTCCATAGCCCATGGAACGAGTCGTCCCACGATATCTAGTTTATATAGAACCTTCTAGAGGGCCTAATCCATGTATAACACTATCAATTGACATTGGAAATAGTGTCAGAGCTTTCGATTAGCCACTATAAGTGCATAGGCAAACTTTTTCATATTCAAATATGTGGTTTTTTGCATCCCAAAACACATGGATGACATAATAAATGGGAAACTGCTTCCCCTACCTCCCGTACCAATATTTCCCCAATCGTTAACAAACTTGCCGCCATATACATATAAATCAGTTCTGAAGGGACTGGCTTCATCAACAAAGGTACCGAAGATAAGTATCTTTTGATTTCCTAGAAAGCATCTTCACACTCTGAAGTCCACTAGAAGGTCTTCTCATTCTTCGACCGTTTTAGAGTATCAAAAAAGAGAAGGCATCGTTTCACAGATTTGGACATGAACCTATGGAGAGTTACAATCTGACCCATAAATCGTTTCACATCTTTAAAAGTTTGAGGAGACTTCATATCCAATAAAGCCTTGATCTTCTCCGAGTTAGCCTCGATCCTTCTCTTATTAACCAAATATCCTAGAAATTTATTTGAACCGAGAATGAAGGTGCACTTGGTCGGGTTCAGACGTATATTATAACTTTGGATGGTCTTAAAACATTCCTCTAAATCATCCAAGTGATCCCGGGAAGACACACTTTTGACAATCATATCATCAACATAGACCTCAATACATCGCCCCAACTGCTTCTTGAACACATTTTTCATTATCCTTTGATAAGTCGCTCTGACATTAAGCAACCCGAATGTTATCTTCTTATATGCAGCGTCTCTTAAAATGCTGATTGGCGTGCCGCATCACCGCAACAATTGTCTCCAGTGTAAATGGTGCGCCATGTATGGGGCCCGAGTTGCAGCCGTTCGATTGTAAGATTAACATCGATCTGCAGCAGCCCAGTCCGTGCAGCAGCCATGATCTTAAGCTATGGGCTACGTTGCTATGATGTTAATATAATAATCATGTAGTACGATTTTAAAACAGATTAGCAACATGTCAATGATGGTTTTACGTGATTAATTGATTAGTTGAATGTGCACTTAAACTCTTTATTTCGTGAGGCTTAATGATGTGTTTAAGAGTTAAGGTTTGTGATTAGTATAATCAGATTTAGAGTTAAAAGAAAGTTTACTCATGATGCTAGTTATGTTATAATTGATTGGTATTGTGACTTTAAATTGTATGTAGGGTTAATTAGAGAATGTGAATTGTATTTTTATAGCTTACGTACAAGGCAAGTTTCCTTACCCTAACTTGATTATTATTACGCAAGTTCCCTAACTCTAAACTTTCATTGAGCATGTTCTTAAATCCTATTCGTATATTGAAAAAGTTTCATATTCTTATTTTTAGCTACTATAAGCTTAATTTATTCAAGTTCATTATTCCAAATGAGATGTTCAAACTTTTTTTAAATAATACTTTGACTATACAATGATTATTCAATTGTATATAGTTGAGATTCAATCTTTTATTTAAATACCGATTACATTATTGTATTGAACCTTTGAATGGCTAACAGACCCTTATTGATTCGACTAGTTCATAGTTTATGAGCGTTCTAAATTCTAGAACTTTTATTGAAGCTAATACAAACTGAACTTCCTTTAGTGCGGACTCGTACGACAAAATTGAGATGAACAACCCTATTATAGGGGATTATATTACGCTATAGCATTAAGATGTTTAAAAAAATATATGGTACGAAGGGCTTATCCCCCTAAGTATGAGAAAAAAGGTCCATATATATAGTCTTATGACTGTTAAAGGTTAAAGTAGAGATACTTAATAACCTATGACATAGTTCACGGTCTTGCAACCCTCAGATGTACTTTTGATCTCGTTTTCTATTCTTGATTCAAAAGTCAAGCTTTCTATTATTCAGTATCCATTGATTACTCTTATGTGATTCATGTTGTTATTGTTATACCTGTGGGAAATTGTTTGCTCACCCTTGCATATAAAACATTACAGCTAAAGTTGAGAAAGTTGACGAGTCATCCACTAGTAAGGGCAAACGCAAGATGAACAAGTGATGAAGACTTGTCTAGTTTATTTAAAGATATTTATGTATAAGACTGATTTAATTATGTTATGTTTCCGCATTTGATCGATGTATTAAGGTTAAATGACCTGTGATTATTTGTTTAAGATGTTGTAACCCTTTAAGGGGAGGATTTCTATTTCAGTTATAAGTTTCATTTATATCCTTATTTATGGGTAGTTAGATGTGGTTTAATTGGACAGTGAACACCAAATCCTGTGGGAATGAAGTACCCGGATTTGGGAGTGTCACAATAGATTCTTTCTAGAGATCTCGTCAGGTGAGAAGTATACTCAGATATCATCAAAGTATATTCTTCTGTTATATGTTTCTTCTTATGTGATCTTCACCTTATATCCATGGCACAACATAAGCTTATAATATCCTTTAACTCTATGGTTAGTTTCACAAATAAAGCTTTAAGATTCTGAGGTTAACTTTATGATCTTGACTTCACTAAATGAACGATTTACTTTCATTCAACGTTTTCTTAGAGTATTCTATAATTAGCCTTTATTGAACAAGTCTTACTTGTCTTTATGATTCACTGATCTCTCAGTAAGTTTACCGTAACTTTTCTAGGTGATGTTCAATATGTAACAACTTCTTCGACTCCTTCTAAACTTTGTGATAGTCTTACAACTTTTTGATCATTTGATCACTTTAAGAGTTGATCTTCATTTAAGAGATGGAATGAACTTTGCGATTCTCTTGAGGCTTTACGAACAAGGTTAATCCTACTAAGTATCTCCATACTATGAGTTGACAGAGTAACTTTACGATCAACGACTTTCTATCATTTATACATCAGGACAAATATCAATAAGATCATCCTAACATTATTTGATCTGTCTAATCTAAGTCCTTGTACATCAATTCTTTTGAAAGGACTTTACAAAACTTATTTATAAAAATATACATTAATCATATTTCTCTTCAAACACATGTATATTACTCTACTGACTATACTACTAACATGCAAAGTAGCTTTTACAATTGATTAAATCTATTACATATATAGACAAGTTAAAGATCAACCTAACAAGTTTGATCATACTATTCTAAGTCTTTGTACATAGATATCTCAGTTAAGGACTATACAAAACTTATGTATACAAATATATTTTAAATGTTTAATCATTAAATCATATACATTTGGAATCTAATGAGTGTTCTAATCAATGTCCCCCTTAATAAAGCAACCTTTTAATCTATAATTAGATTCGTAACAAACTTTCAAAATTATATGTATGCCCAAGCTCAGAAAAACTATAAATAGGAGGCTTTTCATTCACTTTTAATTTGACAATTTACAAGAAAAGAAAAGCTCATTCTTTCTTACCTACATACTCTTTCTTTAAAAATATTTCTCTCTTTTCTTATCAATGTTCTAATCATTTGAGAAGAGGAAATTGGGCTACGTATTTGAGATAAGTTATTTGATTTGATTTATTTGAATTATCTCTTGCTTATTTAGATTTATAAATATACGAATAAAAATTGTTATACACAATTATATATATCTATATTTCATCTATTTATCATAAAAAATTTAGTACGTACTTAGACACCGAGACTATAGCGAAGATATTCCTCTTAAGTGAGAGAATTAGCTGAACGAGTTATCAGAGTCCTAAGTGGCCTTTTATAAGATACAAGTTATTTATATAAATATCGTAAAGTAGATCAAATATTGGGGTACGAATACACTTCGGAAAGAGTGTGAATTATCCGAAAGGTATTTAAAATTCTAAGTGGTCTATCAAAAATATTTATATAAATACGGATTGTGAAACTATAAATTTGGTTAGTACTTGGATACCGATACAATTTGAATTTATTCACTCTTGAGCAAATGATGGTGTGAATTATTCAAACGGTCTTTAAAATCCTAAGTGACCTTCTTTATAATTATTCACATAATAGATAAAATATATTATTTTATATTCTTTGAGTTTAACATATATATTTTTTATATCAAGTATATACTGCTTAACTGATTTATTTATTATACTTGATATCTGTCATCACAAGTATTTGATCATAAATTCATTTATTTATAAAATATTTGTTGCATAATATAAAAGTTATTTAAATGTTTATATCACAAACTTAAGTGAATATATTTGCTTAAATGTAAGCATATTACTAACTATAAAAGTTATTTAAACTTTTATATCGTAAATCAAAGACTTATATGTTTAAAATAGAAAGACATTTTTTTATATAAAGAATAAATAATTCTTTATAAATTTGCACAAAAATTAAATATCTACTTATATAGAAGTATATTTGATTCAAAGCTTAAAACAATATATCTTCTTACTCGATGCATTTTCATTCTAAATATAAAAGTTATTTAAACTTTTATATCTCTAACTTAAATTTATATTTGTTTAACCCATAGAAACACATTCCTTATTATAAAGAATAAATAATTCTTTATAAAACTGCATTAAACTATATATCTACTTATATAGAAGCATTTTTGAGCTAAGCTAAAATCGATCTATTTGCTTAATCAAGAAGCATATTTACACAAGTATAAAAGTTATATAAACTTTTATAACCGAGCATAAATTTATATCAGCTTACATAGAAACACATTTCATATATATAAAGGTCATTGAACTTTTATATAATTACTTGATCTCTATTTGCTATATGCTTATTTTTGAAGCATCAAAATATAAAAGTTACTTAAACTTTTATATATATCTGTACTGAATTTTATCTGCTTATTTAACAAGCATATCTCTATCAAATCTTTTGTAAAAGGGAAAAATGGTAGAGTTAGTTTATTTTATGTAACTGTGAAAAAGACGAATAATTCTTCGACCAAGACCAGTCTTAGAGCTAAAAAATGTTTCTAGAATTCATCTACTAAACTAAAATTGCAACGGTCAAGTCGTCAATTCCGAGGAAAATCAGTTGGTTTGATGTAGTTTAACCGATTGCAAATCAATTTTAAATAAAATTGTCATCCCTAATGTCCCTCTATTCATATTTCATGGGTTATTCTTAAGGCCATGTTTACCTTTGAATTGCTCAAATATAATTTACCAGAATAGTATGTTAAAGTTTTAATAGTATATTTTATAGTAGTTGTGACACCCTCAAAATAGGCCCATACAACCCATTTTGAGTCGTCAAATGCATACTAAACATGAATAATGAAAAATAAATGCCTCATTTTCTCTCCAAATATTACCTTAATTAGTTGGGAGTTTTAATAAAATAAAAAAATAGGCAAAGAATATAACACTCATTACAAGAAATTAGGTGACATGCACATTGTCGACGGACATCACGTCGTCACTAATGTATCACTGGCGACGGCAACCCAGTTGTGAAATTAGTTTTTTATTTCGCGCGCGGCAAAGTTAAGGGGCGACGGACTAACCTCATTGGCGACGGGCTTCGCCGTAGGGAGTAAGTCATTATCGACGGGAGTGCCGTCGAGATAACAGCACATAAAACATTGTGTTTAAAATATTATTTCAGCTGGTTAGATTTAGCATATTGTGTTTGATGGTTGAGATTGGAATTGTATGATGCTTGCAGCAAATATTGTTTCATACTTAAAGAAGCAAATATTACCTTTTTTTCTCTTTTCCCTTTTTTTCAGGGTAAAATGTAAAGTAGACCACAGAACACAAAACCTCTAATTTGGAACATTGGTTCAATGACCAACTAAGCAACATGGGTGTTGTTGTTATTATTTTGCAAAGATTAATATTTATAACTAAACAATTAAATCTCCAAATTAAAAGACAACATATCCCAAACAGTTCCCATAGCATACCTTAAGCATATATTTATCGGAAAAAACATATTTTAATTAAATATATTGCCTAAAATATTACATAATTTCCGGTAAATATTTTTTTTAATAGTAATAATAATAATAACAACAATACTAATAATAATAATAACAATACTAATAATAATAGTACTAATAATAATAATAATAACAATAATAGTAATAATAATAATAATAGTACTAATAATAGTACTAATAATAATATTAATAATAATAATAATAATAGTACTACTAATAATAATAATAATAATAATAATAATCATAATAATAATAATAATAATAATAATAATAATAATAATAATAATAATACGAATAATAATAATAACAATAATAGTAATAATAATAATAATAGTACTAATAATAATAATAATAATAATAATAATAATAATAATAATAATAATAATAATAATAATAATAATAATAATAATAATTACAGTCATAATAATAATAGTACTAATAATAATAACAATAATAGTAATAATAATAATAATAGTAATAATAATAATAATAATAATAATACAAATAATAATAATAATAATAATAGTAATAATAATAATAATAATAATAATAATAGTACTAATAACAGTCATAATAATAATATTTTATTATTATTTTTGAAATATAATTATTTTTTAAGATGTCCATTAATTACTGTTACGATTAAGTATTTTTCTGGTTATTTATTATTTTATTTGTAATACTCATTTTATTTGAATGCCAGCAATTTCTTCTGCAAGCCACTTCTCTTCGTCTTCGAATCCGCCCGGCATCATCCTCTCTCTCCTCTCTCACTTCTCTTCGTCTCAGATGTTTGTGGCTTACATGATAAATGAGTAAAATGAGTAATAATAATAATAATAATTATTATTATTATTAGTACTAGTATTATTATGACTGTTATTATTATTATTATTATTAATAGTAGTAGTACTATTATTATTACTATTATTATTAGTACTATTATTATTATTATTACTATTATTGTTATTATTATTATTAGTACTATTATTATTAGTATTGTTATTATTATTATTATTAGTATTGTTGTTATTATTATTATTATTATTATTATTATTACTATTAAAAAAATATTTACCGAAAATTATGTAATATTTTAGGTAATATATTTAATTAAAATATGTTTTTTCCGGTAAATATATCCTTAAGGTTTGCTATGGGAACTGCTTGGGATATGTTGTCTTTTAATTTAGGGATTTAATTGTTTAGTTATAAATATTAATCTTTTCAAAATAATAACAGTAAGACTCATGTTTTTCAGTTGGTCATTGGACCAATGTTCCAACTTAGAGGTTCTGTGTTCAAATCCGTGCATTTACATAATTATTCCAGTGGTTTTTTTAGCATTTTACCCCTTTTTCATGATTCTAAAGTGGAACCTTTTACAGATAAATAAATTCCCTTTGTGGGCCGTGAAATATATCTTACTTGTTGAGTAGTATATATATATTATTGTCTGTTTATTTCATCACTTTATATTTCGGTTGTACGTAGCTGTCTTGAATGAGGAGAGTGGGGAATTTTGTTCCAGGTAAATTATAGTTTAGATGAGTTGAGTAAATTAATTTATTTATGCCCAAATTTATAAAAACTTTATCAATGTCTGCTTATTTAGTAACTAAAATGTGAAGTTTACTGTATTGTAATTGATATTGGTGCTTAAATTCTCACCCGAATGTGAAGTTTATTGAACATACTTCGCATATACATTTCTGAGTAACTTTTTGCAGTCTCTTTAGAGTTTTAGATGACAATGAAATGGTTGACATTAGAATTTTGTGATTGTTATGCCTTGTTTCTTTTGGTATAAGGAGATGTGTATAGCTTCATTATCCTGGATGCATGGTATGGTTTTAGATAATAAGCAGGTAGCAGGTAGAAGTGAAGTGCTTAAAGCAAAAGCTCATACAAGCTAAATTAAGGTGATCATTATTCAATCCATTTCGGTTATAAATTATACATTAATATTTTATTATTTTATTTCTATATTTATTTAATTATACTCTTATTTCATTTATGTGAGTACTTCAAAGGATTTTTTCAGAATTGGGATTGGAGGTAAAACTAGTTGATGGAAAATTTAGGCTGAACTGTACTTCCTTTATTCCTCCATTCAAGTTTTAGAATTGTTATGTTTAGCTAGAATTGATGAAAAATTTGAAAAGTGATTTTAAGGCAATAAGAATTTGGTATTTCTAAGTATTATACTAATAACTGAAAAGAAGCAATTTGTCATTTTCTTGTATGCTAATACATTTGATAAGCATTTGTCTTGTAAGCGTGAGAACTGAAAACGAGAAAATTTTGGCATGAAGAGTTTAGATTGCTACAATGTGCATTTAATTTGTGCTGAAATTGGGTTTACATACATGAAGAGTGAGTTTTTTTTATCAACCATGTTGGTTTGTTCTTACATGATTTTGTTGGTGTAATGCACATACAAAACCATTAAACATATGATCTGATCATTGATATTGTTGTTGTTCTTTGATCACCTTTTTCTTTTGGTGTTCAATAATTATTTCATATAGATTGTTTCTAGGGGTTGCCTTGTAAGGCGGAACCTGGGGGGGTCGAGGGGGCATATGACCCCCTAAGATGAAGTTTACTGCCACTTTGCCACTGCCACTGCCGCCCGCCTGCCCCCTTGCCCTACCTTCAATGGATTCGATGTTCTTATTTCTTGGGGTTTCTTCTCTAAAATTACAATAGATCTATTGGAGAGAGATTGCTCAGTGGCCCCTTCAATTCCTGTATTCTGAGATTGTCTTTGAGCTTGATGGAAGGAGAAAGTTTGATTGACGGAAAGAGAAAGCAACTGATACTACAAAATGGTTGGATATTTGTTTTCTCTGTTGTTATTTGAAGTCGGTATACAGAAAGGGGAAAGTAGTGATGGAGTATAATCTGACCTTTCATTATCAAAAGTAATTAAGTAATATAATTGAAGGTAGAGAAAGAGGGTTATGACTTATCAATATAGATTTAGTATTTATATAAACTATATGAAGTAAATATTGTATAAATAAATTTAGTTTTTTATAGATAAATTAATTAATTTACATATTTATTAATTATTATATAAAATATATAATAATTAATATATTTAATTATTTATTACATATTAATGATGTTAGTGAGTCAATAATGGTTCGACTATTGATTGGACCAATAAACCATCCACTCGATACTTTTCTCAGTTCGAACGGTCAGAATTTAAAAACCTTGCTTTAGAAGGCAAAATAATTTTTTAAGAAACTAAAATCCTTCCATTCTTTTCAATTAAGAAATTGTTAAATCCACAAAAAAAAATATTATTTCCACAATAAAAGTGTCGCTATAGATCCTGTAGCGACGATTTTTACCGTCATTATACATCTACAATGACACTTTTATTGTGAAAATAATAAAAAAATATTGTGAATTTAACAATTCCCTTTCAATTAACCTCCAAGAGAAAATACAAAGACAAAAGGTTTTTTAAGAAAATATACTCCTTACATTCTAAAACTTTTTAAATTCTTTTCAATTAGTGTTTAAGAACACATTAATAAATAAAATATAGCTAATACTTTATCTAATATATTAAACTTTTGATTTAATAGATCTCGAATTAACCTACACGTTGTTGCTCCGAACCTTCGGTAACCGCCTTTAAATTTTGACCCCCTCAACTTTTGTTCCGGTTCAGCCACTGGAATACCATGAGATAATAAACAAATTTAATACTACAATATGAAAATGTAAAAGTTCAACTCCTATAAAAGTTTTCACAAATGATGCCACAGATCTAAATAAATGGCAAGTCCCAAAGTAAGAAAATATTACTGTGTATTCAAGGTGGACTTGATCATAGATATGCAAGTACAGTTGAAAATTGAAAATTTATACATTTATTCAAGCTTGACAACAAGACACGGGAGGATTCAAAGTCAAATCTCCCTGGAAGAATCATTTATTAAAGCACACAAAAGTAAGCTGGAAGAACCGTTGTTGACTACTTCACTTGATTTGCTTTGGTACTAAAAATAAGTCTATAGTTGCTCATGTTAATTATATCTACAATAACAAAAGCATGATTTGATTATACAAGTATACGAGAGAAGAAGATGTTTTGTACCTTGGATGAGTCTAGTCCCAAACAATCAGCCAAGCGTACTGGGCTTGTACCCTGAATTGATGTACAAATACGTGATGCCACAGGATGAATCTGCATAAATTAATCCACAAGTTTAAGAGCTAGAACGAGTACCTAATAAAAGAATCATCAACAGCCACCAAATACTTATTGAGGGTCAAACAAATGAAAACCTGCTGTGTGAGGTAATAATCAATGTCAACCATCCAATTTCCATGGTCATTTTTCAGCTCATCAGGATGTCTTGCCTGCTGAGTAATCCCTGCGGAGGTACTTGAACTATTCCCCTATCAATATATTTACATTAAACTGTATTTTGTTAACTTGTTATGATATAGTTACAATATACATAATTGCCTAGATGTAGATGATCATATTATAAATTGCCAATCATTATAATGAATTTTTGGAACTTTTCAAGAACACACTCAAGCAAATTCATTTCAACTTACATATTGTTAATAATTGTTATGATAAGTTGAGCAGTGACAAACATGGTCTATATATTGAATACATTTTGAATCCTATAATTTTATTTGTTTCATGTTTCATGGCGCTGTTCAGAAGGGAGAGAATATGTTGGTTAATTTGGAACTGGGTATTTGTTTCTTTTCTTGCTTTAGGTCATCTTCTACTCCTTCATTTAACAGCCTTATCTGATACTTGCATATCACAAAAATCTGCATAATTTGCAATGACTTAGCCTCATCCTATTGTGAAATATAAGACACTTAACACTACAACTCAAAGTAATGTACAAATCTTGTTAAAGTAGCACAGAAAGCAATGCAACATATAAGGATTAAGCACGTACTAAACAACGTAATTCAACAGTCATGAGAAAGTGGAGAAAGAAAAAAATCAATTAACAAATAATGAATGCTGTAAAAAAGGCTAAAAATTACTTCAGTATTTACAGAAGCATTATTAGTAGCATTGTAAGACCCCAACTTTTATGAATAAAGATGAATTTTTCTATAAATATCATTTTTGAATATTAAAGTTTGAAATTGAAATAATGTTATAGTTGTGGGTAATATTTATAAATTTTGCAAAGTAAGCAAGTTGTTATATTATATTCGATTGGTCGGAGAATATTCGTTTTAACAAGGAATATTCGCATGCATTTATTACAATCATTTGTGGACCCCACAGTGGAATTATTGTCGGAGTTAGAAAACGACAGAAATATCTTTTTATAAAAGTAACGGCGGAAGTTTTACCGTTAACTGTTGAAATACCCGCTGATGAAAATTACAGTAATAAGCGTGGTTGCATAGTAGCACACGATATTGATTATTGATACTTACGTGAGAAATTACTCAGTTTTTGTTCAATTATTGCTACAGTAATTGATGCATAGTATCTCACGTTATTTGATTCAATTATTGTCGATATTTTACATATTATTAAATCAATAATTGAGATGACAAGTTATTCATATTATTATCGGCATAATTAACAATGTCTAGAAAGTTCTGTTGATGATAGTTTTGGTCACCTAATTGCGCGCTAATAGTGAGAAATCCTTATTGGAAAGCCCCCTCTTTCCTAGGAATGATCTGGTTGTTAATATTGTGTGTTGTAATAATGATGAATAAATGTTATTAAAAATATTGAGGGAATTTTTTATGAGGTATTTGATGTAAATTTTGTTTATTTTATGGATCTCCATTTACCCATTTTTCAAAATTGTCAGTAGAAGATATCTCAATTTTGTTTTATATATATATATATATATAATATAATTATTATATATATATATATATATATATATATATATATATAGGATTGTGCGGGATGAAAAGGGGGGGAGGTATTACGTATAAGGTAGGTTAGTATTATTATTATTATTATTATATTTATATTATAATAAGTTTTGTTTTTTATGAAAAATAGAATATATTATATTTTAATTGCATAGTATTTTACTATACGATTACACAAAGAAATCTTGTGAATCGGTTCTAAGGCTAGTGAATTCGTTTAATTTCAAAATACTGTGCGTCCGTGATTTTCTAATTCAAATAGTATCCTTTTCATTCTCCTATAAATAGGATGCTTAGTTATAATTAAAAATCAGACCAGAATCAAAGAATTCTTCTTCTATAATATTGAGCGTATTTCTTTCGAGTTTTAGAAAGTTTTAAGCGTAGAAAACAGTGAAAGTTTTCTTCAAGAATATCACCACTATACCAGTTGGAATACTCTTCTTTTCAAGGTAAGGATGTTATTTTTGTTCAATATTCATATGAAATAATATTTTCTTCCATACTCTGTAGTATGTAAGTGATATTATTTCGTTTCAGATTCCGAATTCTATACTCATTTTGTTAAATTTTTGGCTTCTATACTCCATGAAATTAGTAGAATATCCTTGATATTTGCACTTCATCCAGTATCTTTTCATGGAAATATTATTCTGAGCATTCTTGATAAGTTTTAACTTTTTTATGCCGGGGTACTATTCACATGGTTACTATTCCCGAAGTTACTATTCATGGGGTACTATTCACTCGGGATACTATTCATGATAAAAATTGATTCATTTTCGGTCCAAATCATTTTTGGTACAATATTATTTTTGAATTTTACTCCACAAAGCAATATCATGTTGTCAATTTTGACGTTATTGATTTCTGGATAAATTAAATTATAAATCTTTAAAATTTATCATTTGTTTTCATTTAATTGAATTCTTATATCATTGTCATCATCCTCATGCTTATATTATGTTGAAAGTCATCTGTGGCTGTAGTGCATAGATGGACTTAGTATGATTATGACCAGGGATTATTCGGTATATTCATGACCGTAATGTTACAAATGATGTGGTAAAAGTCCTCATTGGCCCGTAGTGCATTGATGGATAGTTGTTGGCATGATCATGACCATTAATGAAAACACGAATATCCTTGGCCCGTAGTGCATGGATACTTTGTGGTCGTGATACTAATGAATATCCTTGGCCGTAGTGCAGGGATGATTCGATGATGTGGATTATTTACTAAGCTGAGTCTCAGCGATAAAAGTGATGAAAAACCTTTTAAATCATAGAAGATAGTAGATTTCATGATCTACTTTACTCTTCTAATGGATTGTTTGTTCCGCTGCAGTTAAACTTGATGTTTATTGTATTTTATCAGTTTAATACTGTTGAAGGCTAACGATAATTTATTCTGCATTATCTTAGTCATAATATTTCTTAGTGGGCTAGTTGAGCTCACCCTTTGCTTTCATTGTTCTCTTTAGGAAATGAGAATATAGATGGGACTAGTCGGGGAACGGAGTGACGGTCCAGATGTTTGCATTAGTAGTCCTCACTATTCTATAAAATAGTGTGATAATAAATGTATTAAGGACTCCCTTTGAGTTTGAATACTGTCTAGAAGACAATATTCGAGCTAAAACTCTCAGTTAATGTTTTGTCGTATTTTACACGACAGTTGTATTAATTAAGTTTGTATTTAAATTTTGTACCATGTATTTGGCGACTCAGAATGGGTGATGTATACCTATTTTGGGGGCGTCACAAGCATGATCAGCATCATGCCTCAAATGAGCAGCGATGTCATTCACTGAACTATATTTACCATCCAAATTAGTCATAACGCTAGTATACCATCTACAAATCACCCCACCTCTGTTCTGCTTGTCCATTGCAAGAAATAGATCAAATTCTTTAAAATCAGAGGGCCTTATTGGCCTTGATAAGGAGGTTATCCCAAATTACATGCCGCTTAGAGGCGCCCTCATTCTTAGGTCAACTTCATTACCCTTTAAAAAATTCAAAACACCAATTTCAAAAAAACCCAATATTTATCCACAACCACCCACTACTAAGTAATTTGGGGAACACATTTTATCAAAAATGGAAAGAAAATACAACACACAAATGGGTATCTACAATATACCTCATTGTAATCGATGGTACCAGCAGAATTGATGATAAAGTTGGAATGAAGACCCATTTTCTTAACCAAGTCTGTGAATAAACCCTTAGTAGCTGGCTTCTACAGATGTTACCCAGGCATACAGCTGGGCTTCTATAGATGATCACCATTTTGTGTATATGACTGCCCTGTTATGTAATCAAAACAGAGTAGTATTTGCTTCTCACATGAATGATGAACTTACTAATTGAAAGCACAAAGAAATTAAGAGAGACTGAAATTTTAGAAGAATTTTTCATAGGGTTATATTTAGGGGAAAATTGGGGGAATGTTGAATTGGGAAAACGTACCAAGCTTGAGAGAGACAGAAGTAGAGGGACGACGACGGTGGAAGAGAGGGACGGTGACGTGGAAGAGAGGCAACGACGACGACGATATCTTTGATGGCGACGGCGAGGAAGAAAGCAAAACCGCGGGAGAGAAAACAAAGAAATAAAAGCAACTCAGAACATCACTTTCCTCCGACAGTCGAGAGGCAAGAGAGCAAGAGGCTGTGGAGTGAGGAATCGAGATTTCAGATCTGGCCTCTAGGAGAGGGCTAGGGAAAAATGGGAGAAAATATACTGATAGAGTAGTGATAGTTATTATAAAATTATTTCAAGTTTTCACTTCCGCAAGATTTTTTTAAGCTCCGTGTTTTTGACATAGATAACGTTTTTTTAAAAAATGTTATCTATTTAAAACCAAAAATTGCTCTTATAAATAGATAATGTTTTTATATGTATCTACAACGTTTTGTTAAAAAACATTGTGAAAAAAATACCACAACGTTTTTTATAAAAACGTTGTTGTTTAAGTGTTGTCTATTTACTATTTTGTACTAGTGAATCTTTCAAGATATTGAGTAACAACCTTTATTTTCTTCCATTATTGTGCTCCTTTTTCCTGCCTTGAAATGTTATAGCTGTTTAGAATGTAGTAATGTATTGCATGTTTAGTATTTTTTTCAAGCTATGGTTCAAAAATGGTGATCAAGCTAGTATTCTTTTTATTTTAGGAAATGAGTCCAATTTCATATGTGGGTATTTTTATATAGTTTAGAAAACTTAGAAATCTGTTTGAGATTCACTTAGTATGAGTGAATATCAAATAGTCCTGTTTTGGGAATGTTCCTATATGTTTCAATCTCACTTAGGTCGGTGTTAACGATTTGGGCACATCTTTATATTTTGAGAAACTTCGGCAACGCCAATATCTCTTGATGTTCTTCGGGTGCATATTTAGATTACGATGTGTTAGTCTATTTCGTGTACTTGAAGACCATGGAGAGGTGCTACCGAAATTTCTTAAAAAATTAAAAATGTGTTCAAGTTGTTGGCATCAGTGGGGTGACACATCCGGGAACGAGATAGAAGCTTGACTCGTTAGAGTGGGAGATGAAGTTAGGAAAAAATTTGCATGCATATACATTAACCCTCCGACTTGATTGTGTTTTGATTTTCCATATAAATATATATAGCAGTCCGTTGTTCAAGATGCCTATTGATCGAAGTTGGATGGAACGTAGGGTAGTCACTGATAAGAGTGGGCTTAGCTCTTAGTATAGTAGTGGGGTTAAACAGTTTCTCTATTTTGTATTTGAGCAAGTCAGCGACGATGAAATCATATGTTCTTGTAAGATGTGTGTGAATGAAGTGTGGAAGGAAAGCAGTGATGTCATGTGCGACCTATTTGTGTATGGGTTCAAGCAGGGTTATACCACATGGATCTATCATAGAGAAACCTGGTTGGATGAACATGAATCCGAAATGGAATTCAGAGGTGACGAAACATTTGACTGTACTAACATGATAGTCGAAGCTGCTGGTTCATTCTTCTAGTGGAGTATAGACAAAGATGACTGTGACGCCCCCAAAATAGGTATACATCACCCATCTTGAGTCGCCAAATACATGGTACTGGATACAAATATAAACTTAATTATACAACATGAGCTGAGAGTTTTTACACGAATATTGTCTAATAGAAAGTATTCAAACTCAAAGGAGTCCTCAATACATTTATTATCACACTAAATAGTGAGGACTACTACAGCCAACATCTCAGACCGTCACTCCATTCCCCTAGTCCCGGCTACATTCTCATTTCCTGAAGAGAACAATGAAATCGAAAAGGTGAGCTCAACTAGCCCAGTAAGAAATATTATGACTAAGATAATGCAGAATAAATTATCGTTAGCCTTCAACAATGTTAAACAATAAACAACAAGTTTAACTGCAGCAGAACAAGCAATCCATTAGAAGAGTCAAGTAGAGCATGGTATCTACTATCTTATATGATTTAAAAAGTTTATCATCAACTTTATAGCTGAGACTCAGCTTAACAAATAATCCACATTACTGAATTATCCATTCACTACGGGCCAAGGATATTCATTAGTATCATGTCCATGAATTATCAATGCACTACGGGCCAAAGATATTCGTGTAATCACCGATGGTCATGATCATACCAGCAACTGTCCATCAATGCACTATTGGCCAATGAGGAATTTTACCACATCATTTGTAACATTACGGGTCATGATTATACCGAATGATCCCATGTCATAATCATAACAATCAACAGTCCATCTATGCACTACGGCCAAAGATGACTTTCATCACAATATAAGCATGATGATGATGACAATGATATAAGAATTCAATTAAATGAAAGCAAATGATAAATTTTAAAAACTTATAATTTAATTTATCCAGAATTCAATAATGTCTAAATTGTCAACATGATACTGCTTTGTGGAGTAAAATTCAAGAATAATATTGTATCAAAAATGATTTGGACCAAAAAGAAATCAATTTTTATCATGAATAGTAATAGTACCTAAGTGAATAGTATCCCATGAATATTACTCGTGAATAGTACTTTATGAATAGTACCCGTGAATAGTACTTTATGAATAGTACCCCGTGAATAGTACTTTGTGAACAGTACCGTATAAAATATTATGCAGATGATACTATGACAATAATTGAATTAATAATATGAGAGATATTATGCAGTAATTGTTGTAGCAATAATTGAGTATAACTGAATGACTTCTCACGTAAGCATCAAATAATCAATACCATGTGCTACTATGCAACCACGCGTATTACTGTACTTTTACCTCTGGGTAGTTCAACAGTTTAATGGTAAAACTTTCGCCGTTATTTTTATAAAAAGACATTTTTCGTCGTTTTCTAACTCCGACAATACTTTCGTTATGGGGTCCACCAATGATTGTACAATCATACGAATATTCCCTGTTAAAATGAATATTCTCCGACCAATCGAATATTTTATAACAACTTGCTTACTTTGCAAAATTTGTAAATATTACCCACAACTATAACATTATATCAAATCCACAGCATAATATTCAAAAATATATTTTGAGAAAAATTAATCTTTATTCATAAAAGTTTTGGTCTTACAACCTCCCCTTCTTATGAAATTTCATCCTCAAAATTAGGGTACGTACCTGGTATGTCGAAGAGGTGAGGATACCTTGACTTCATTTCAGATTCTAACTCCCAGGTAATTTCCTCAACATCGTGGTTTCTCCACAAAACTTTGACTTGAGATTTAACCTTGGAGCGTAGAATATGATCCTTCTTATCAAAGATTTTAACAGGTACCTCTTCATACGTTAAATCTTCCGCTATCTCATCCGGTTCTAATTCAATAATGTGGTTCGAGTCTTTCACATATTTATGTAACATAGATATGTGAAAACGTTATGAACACGAGACATACTTGGTGGTAAGGCAAGTCTATAGGCCATAGTTCCTACTCTGTCAATGACTTCAAATGGGCCAATGAATCGAGGATTTAGATTTCCTCTCTTTCCAAATCTTGTAACTCCTTTCCATGGAGCCACACGTAACAACACATTCTCTCCAACATTGAATTCCACGTCCTTTCGATGAAGATTAGCATAACTCTTTTGTCGATCTTGTGATGTCTTTATACGTTGTCGGATCATTTGATTCTTCTCCTTAGACATACGTACCAATTCCGGTCCCAACATCGTTGCTTCACCCACCTCATCCCAACATACTGGAGAACAACACTTGCGTCCATACAACGCCTCGAATGGAGCCATGCCAATATTTTCTTGATAACTATTGTTATAGGAGAATTCCACCAATGGCAAGAACTTGTCCCAACTTCCTTTGAAGTTAAGGACACAGAATCTTAATATATCTTCAAGAGTTTGAATAGTCCTCTTCGACTGTCCGTCCGTTTGAGGATGGTATGCCAAACTAAATCATAAATCTGTGCCCATAGCTTTTTGCAAATTAACCCAAAATCGTGAAGTCAATATTGGGTCTCGATCAGAAACTATGGATATTGAAATACCATGTAGTCTTATAATCTCATTTATGTACATACGAGCAAGACATTCAAGTGAATAAGTTTCTTGTATATGTAAAAAATGAGCAGACTTGGTCAATCTATCAACAATGACCCAAATTGCATCTATGTCTTGAGAAACCTTGGGAAGACCAGTAACGAAGTCCATGGTAATGTGCTCCCACTTCCATTCTAGAATTTCAAGTGGCTGCAATGGACCTTTCAGCACTTGGTGCTCTGCCTTGACTCGTTGACAAGTTAGATAGACACCTTGAGATAAAGTCCACTATCTCTCTCTTCATATTGCTCCACCAAAATGTATGTCGAAGATCACGATACATTTTGGTACTCCCGGGATGGATTGCAAACGGTGTGTTTTGCGCCTCCATCATGATTTTATACTTCAAGTCAGAGTCGTTAGGAACACAAAGTCTGGAGTTGACTCGAAGTATTCCTTCTTCAACGATTCTTACTTTCGGGATAGCACCTTCTTGTACTTTCTTCCTTATACGCATCAGCTCCAGGTCTGTAGATTGAACAACTTTAACTTTATCGATTAAAGTCGGTTCTACTCGTATATTTTCCATCATCACATGGGTCCCTGGAGTCTTTAACTCTATTTCCATCCTTTGTAAGTCATACAAAATGGGCATTTGCGTTGACAATATCGCACTCTTACCCGCATATGATCTTCTACTCAATGCGTCAGCTACTACGTTCGCTTTTCCAAGATGGTATTGAATGGTATGATCGTAATCTTTCAATAGCTCGAGCCAACGTCATTGCCGCATGTTGATTTCCTTTTAGGTGAAGAAATATTTGAGGCTTTTATGATTCGTATAGATCTCCACTTTCTCCCTATACAGGTAATGCCTCCATATTTTAAGTGCGAAAACGACAGCTGCCAACTCTAGATCATGAATATGATAATTCCAATCATATTCTTTGAGATGTCGTGAGGCATAGGCTATGACTTTCCCATGTTGAATGAGAACACATCTTAAACCTTTGCCGGAAGCATCGCTGTATATGACAAATCCATCTGAACCAGATGGTATTGTCAGAATAGATGCTGAAATAAGTCTCCTCTTGAGTTCTTAGAAACTCTTCTCACATTCCTTGGTCCAACCAAATTTTGTATCTTTCCTATTCAGCTGAGTTAATGGAGTAGCGATTCAAGAAAACCCTTCTACGAATCTCTGATAATAACCAGCTAAGCCGAGAAAGCTACGTACTTCGGTCACTGACTTAGGTTGCTCTCATCTTTGAATTGCTTCAATATTTGCCAGGTCAACAGATATTCTGTGATTTGATATCACGTGCCCAAGGAATGCTACTTCCTTAAGCCAGAACTCGCATTTCTTCAACTTGACGCACAGCTTGTTTTCACAAAGCTTTTGGAGTATCAGCCTCAAATGCTGCTCATGATCTTCACGACTTTTGGAGTAAATGAGGATGTCATCAATAAAGACGACCACAAAGTGATCCAAATATTCCTTGAACACTCGGTTTATCATATCCATGAAGGCAGCAGGAGCATTAGTTAATCCAAAAGACATGACTAGGAATTCGTAATGCCCGTACGGAGTTCTAAAAGCAGTCTTTGGAATGTCATTAGTTTTAATCTTTAACTGGTGATATCCGGAATGAAGATCGATATTTGAAAAGAATTTGACGCCTTGTAACTGGTCAAACAGGTCATCATTGCGAGGCAATGGGTACCTATTTTTGATTGTGACATGATTCAACTCCCGATAATTAATACAAAATCGCATGCTTCCATCTTTCTTCTTTACAAATAGAACAGGAGCACCCCAAGGAGACGTACTAGGACGAATGAAACTGATGTCTAACAACTCCTGCAGTTGGGTTTTTAACTCCTGAAGTTCAATAGGAGCCATTCGATATGGGGCTTTGGAAATGAGTTTTGTACCGGGTTCGATATGGCTCTAGGGGTAGGCCAGGAAATTCTTCAGGGAATACGTCAGGAAATTTATTAACAATAAAAATATCATTCAAATCTGACGTATTTTTGGTAAAATCTATGACATGGGCTAAGAAAGCTTAACATCCATTTTTTAATAAATGAATAGTTGTATGGCTTGATATGATAGTGATTGACTTTAGTGGTTTTGTTGCTTGAATTTATATAATAGGTTGGTTAGGAATATGAAAGCTAACAACCTTACGAAAACAATCAAGTTTAGCATGATGAGTGGTTAACCAATCAGTCCCTAAAATCACATGGAATGCAAGTATTTTTAAAGAGATAAGATCGACATGTAACGTGCGGTTACTGATATGAATCAAACAACACTTATAAATAGTGGACGTAATGAAGGTTTCTCCCAACGAAGTTTCAACAGATACGTCAAAGTCTAATTTCTACGAAGTTAAATTTAAACGTTGAGCGCAAGTAGGAGAAATAAAAGAATGGGTAGAACCGGTATCAAATAAGGTATAGACTTTGCTAGAGTTTATGATTAGCTTACCCGTGATGACTTCGTTCGGGTTCCTCGCTTTTTGGGAGGTCACGAAAAACGTTCTCCCTTGAACTACCGACTTTGACTTATCTGGGACGGTCTTTCGTGCCTCTATCCCAGATAGACTTGTCTTCACTGCACGACAAAATTGGGCTAGGTGACCTTCTCTTCTGCAATTATAACAGGCTTTGGATTGATGCGTATAATTTGGACTGATGTGTCCCCCCCTCCGCATTTGTAGCATACGATCGGTGATCGTTCTCCTTCTTTAATAACGGGTGCTGGTGCTGACGTCTTTCCATCATTATTGAATCTCCTCTTCTTGAAATTTTCACTTCTATTGTCTTGGCCATGATTACCACCGAAGTGGTTACCATTTCTGGCATGTTGATTCCCTCCACGTTTGTTGTCACCGCTTCGATGACTGCTACCACTGGTATTATAATTTTGTCGGCTGCTCTCTCTTGGTTGGGTTGACTCGTTATCGAGCTCCAATAACTGAGCCCTATTTACAACATCTGAATACAAACACAGTTTGTGAGAAATGAGGTATTGACGTATCTCGGGTTTCAAACCTCTTAGAAACATCCTCGTTATTCTCTCCTCATTATCAACCAAGTGGGACACAAACCGGGACAACTCGACAAACTTAGCTTCATACTGCGACACGGTTATATTATTTTGCTCTAGCTAGATGAACTCCACCTCTTTCATGTGACGAATACTTTCGGGAAAGTACTTATCGTTGAACAATTCTTGGAACTTTTCCTAAGACATCTTCAGTGCGGCAGGCTGAGTACGCTTTATAGATTCCCACCAGTAATCTGTCTCTCCTCGCAACAAGAAGGTGGAAAAAGGAACCTTTTGTTCCTCGGAGCATCCCAAGACATTAAATATCTTGGTAATATACTTTATCCACGTCTCCGCCTTAAGTGGTTTTAGCTCTCCCAAAAACTCCGGTGGTCCCAGCTCCTTGAACTGCTTAGCAGTGACCATTCGAGAGTTGCCAATGTTTCCACCTGCATCTTGAACAGGAGCCTCTATCGCCTGATGTTGCATGAATTTTATAAAGCCTCTGAATAACCTATCGTTCATCATCTGGTCGGTGTTGTTGTTTACCTAAGGATTATTTCCTTCCTGATGAACATTATCATGGGTATTGATCGTTGGTGACTCAATGGTCTCATGTGCTTCATTGCTTATCTCGACATTTTCAAATGCCATTTTCAAACACTGCCACAAAACAAGGCTTAATTGACATATCACATATTATCCCAATGCTCTGACCGACCAATTAAATAACAAATAACTTAGGTAGGTTATACTAGCGAAGGAACTACTCGTCTCTCCCCTCCTAGTTCTAGTCTCACATCTCAGCCAAGGATCATATCCCTAAGATTTGATACCAACTGTGATGCCCCCAAAATAGGTATACATCACCCATCTTGAGTCGCCAAATATATGGTACTTAATACAAATACAAACTTAATTATACAACATGAGCTGAGAGTTTTTACACGAATATTGTCAAATAGACAGTATTCAAACTCAAATGAGTCCTCGGTACATTTATTATCACACTAAATAGTGAGGACTACTACAACCACCATCTCGGACTGTCACTCCATTCCCCTGCTAGTCCCAGCTACGTTTCATTTCTTGAAGAGAACAATGAAAGCAAAAGGGTGAGCTCAACTAGCCCAGTAAGAAATATTATGACTAAGATAATGCAGAATAAATTATCGTTAGCCTTCAACAGTGTTAAACTGATAAAATATAATAAACATCAAGTTTAACTGCAGCGGAACAAGAAATCCATTAGAAGAGTCAAGTAGAGCATGATATCTACTATCTTCTATGATTTAAAAACTTTGTCATCAATTTTATCGCTGAGACTCAGCTTAACAAATAATCTATATTACTGAATTATCCATGCACTATGGGCCAAGGATATTCATTAGTATCACGTCCACGAATTATCCATGCACTATGGGCCAAGGATATTCGTGTAATCAACGATGGTCATGGTCATACCAACAACTGTCCATCAATGCACTACAGGCCAATGAGGACTTTTACCACATCATTTGTAACATTACAGGTCATGATTATACCGAATGATCCCTGGTCATAATCATATCAATCAACAGTCCATTTATGCACTACGGCCAAAGATGACTTTCATCACAATATAAGCATGAGGATGATGACAATGATATAAGAATTCAATTAAATGAAAGCAATGGATAAATTTTAAAGATTTATAATTTAATTTATCCAGAATTCAATAATGTCCAAATTGTAAATATAATACTGCTTTGTGGAGTAAAATTCAAGAATAATATTGTATCAAAAATGATTTGGACCGAAAAGAAATCAATTTTTGTCATAAATAGTACTCTGGGTGAATAGTACTCGAGTAAATAGTACCCCGTGAATAGTACTTCGGGAATAGTACCCTGTGAAAAGTACTTTGTGAATAGTACCTGTGAATAGTATCCTATGAATAGTACTTTGTGAATAGTACCGTATAAATGAATAGTACTCATGGACAGTACTCCGGCATGAAAAACTTAAAATTTAACAAGAATGTGTAGAAAATATCCTTGTGAAACGATACTAGATGAAGCGCAAATTTCAAGGATATTCTACTAATTTCACGGAGTATAGAAGCAATACTTTAACAAAATTAGGGTATAATCAGGAATACGAGACGAAATAATATTACTCACATACTACAGAGTATGGAAGAAAATATTATTCCTTATGAATACTGAACAGAAATAATATCCCTTACCTTAGAAGAAGACTGGATATTGGAATAGTGAAGTAGCACAATACTCTTTTTCTTTCTCTCTATAGCTTCTCTCTCTATAATTGCTCTTGTAAGTCTTAGTGAATTGGTAAGAATGAAAGAAGAATGAGCTTCTATTTATAGGAAAACATAGTTTCGATAATTGCACGTTTTGGGGCTTGAATTATTACAGTATAGTACCTTCATCTTTTCCTCCATTTTTAATTTAGTCCTGTAAATATTATCAATCTTGCACCACCTCCCCTAATAGTAATGCATGTGAATCAATAGTTCCATTCATATGAGCAAATATTTATATGCATGTGAATTAATAGCACTTAATTGTTCATTTATCCGATTAATTACATGATTAGTCAATTTAACCTCCAGAAATCAATTATTATCGAAATAAATGTCGATTTCCACTAACACAAATAGTCCCAACACAATGGAAATATTTTTATCAACAATTTCATCTTTAATCAACACGAACTTATTCATCATTAATACTATAACTCACAATATTTAACAACCAGATCATTCTCAGGAAAGAGGGGGCTTTCCGTGACAGAATTTTCTAGACATCATCAATATTGCAAATAATAATATGAATAACTTTGTCGTCTCAATTATTGATTTAAAAATATAAAATATTATGCAGATGATATTATGAAAATAATTGAATCAATAATATGAGAGATATTATGCAGCAATTATTGTAGCAATAATTGAGTATAACTGAGTGACTTCTCACGTAAGCATCAATAATCAATCTGGTATTACTCTCTTTGCGCGTATTCATCATACTTTTATCACCGGGTAGTTCAACAGTTTAACGGTAAAACTTTCACCGTTATTTTTATAAAAAGACATTTCCGTCTTTTTTTAACTCTGACAATACTTTTATTGTGGGGTCCACCAATGATCGTGCCATCGTACAAATATTTCCTGTTAAAATGAATATTCCCCGACCAACCGAATATTTTATAACAACTTGCTTACTTTGCAAAATTTATAAATATTACCCACAACTATAACATTATATCAAATCCACACCATAATATTTAAAAATATATTTCGAGAAAAATTAATCTTTATTCATAAAAGTTGGGGTCTTACAATGACGGTTGTAAGACCCCAACTTTTTATGAATAAAGATTTAATTTTCTCTAAATAGTAATGTGTTGATTTAATAAATGTTATAGCTAAGAGTGATATATGCAAATTATCAAATAAATAGTTTGTTGAGAAATATTCATTTTGTCGGGAAATATTCTTTCTGTCGGGAATATTATATTCGATAAAGTACGACGGCACCGAAATAACCAATCATTGGTGGGCCCCACTAACGGAATAACTGTTGGATATAAAAAGCGAGAGAAATAACAATTTTATAAAATAACGACAAAACTTTTATGGTTAACTGTTGAAATACCCGGTGATAAAAGTACAGTATTACGCGTTATTCCACAGTATATGCGGTAGTGCACAGTAGTACACGGTATTTCACAATATTTTTGATGATTGATTCAATAATTGCTAAAGTAGTAGTCACATAGTGTTTTATATTATTAATAATTTTCACAGTAGTTACAGTATAATATTTAATATTATTGGTTCAATAATTGCTATAGGGACAGTTGCACAATGTTTCATATTATTGATTCAATAATTGTCATAGTAACAACTGCATAACATTCTACATCATTAAATCAATAATTGTCACGACATTATAACTTATATTATTTGAAAGGATATTACTATTTAGCATTATTGACAATGTCTAGAAGTTCTGTCGAGGAAAGGGGTTAAATTATATAATTGCGCGCCAATAAAGAGAAATCCTTATCGAAGAGCCCCTCTTTCCTGGGAATAATCTGGTTGTCAATATTGTGAGTCTATAATATATATATATAGTGAATAATTATTGAATGATTAAAAAGCCTTGATTAATTATGTGATGCGTAGCATAACCATTACTAAGAAGTTGCCAACACTCAAAAGGAAATAATGGTGATATATGACATTTTATAAGTTTGACTTATTCTATGGGACCCATAGGTCATCATCTAAGAGTCACTTTCGCCAATAGTACTTGCCCCTTCGCAAATAGCCAGTTGACTCTTCACAATGCCAAGGGTCAAGTCACTTGTCTCTTCACATTACCAGACGTCAAACCAGTTGTCTTTTCACATTACCAGACGTCAAACCAGTTGTCTTTTCACATTACCAGACATCAAACCAGTTGCCTTTTCACATTACCAGACGTCAAACCAATTGCCTTTTCACATTACCAGACGTCAAGCCACTTGCCTCCTCACACTGCCAGGGCTACTTTCAGTTCGTCTATAAATAGAAGCTCATTTCTTCTTTCTTTCTCACCAATTCACTAAGAGAAGAAACTCACAAGAGAAAACTATAGAAAGAGAATAAGAGACAAAATAAGAGGAATATTCGAGAAGCAAGCACACACCAACAACATAAAGTTCTGCTACTACACTATTGTAGTGTCTAGTCTCTTATTAATGTAAAGGATATTATTTTCTTTCAATACTCGTAAAGGATATTATTTTCTTTCAATACTCGTAAAGGATATTGATTTCTTTCAATACTCGTAAGAGATATTATATTCTTTCATACTCCATATTATGTAAGTGATATTATTTCATTTCATATTCCTAAATTTAAACTTACTATGGTAAGTATTATTTCTATAATTCCTAAAATGATTAGAAATTCCTTGAGGTTTGCGCTTCATCTAATATCATTTCACTGGAACATTGGTTTAAACTTTCTTATTAAATTTTAATCTTTTTATTTTGGGGTACTATTCATTCGTAGTACTATTCATACCGGAGTACTATTCATCTGGGGTACTATTCATGCCGGAGTACTATTCATGACGAAATTAGTTATTTTTTCTTTGTCTAAATTATCTTTGAAATATGAATCTTAAATATTATTCTTGGATTTTACTCCACAATTGATTATCATGTTGACAATTTAGACATTCTTGAACTCTAGATAAATTAAATTATAAATATCTAATATTTATCCTTGATCTCACTTGTATTCATCCTATATATCATTGTCATCATCCTCATGTTTAAACTTGTGGTGGAAAGTTATCTTTGGCCCGTAGTACAAAGATGAACTATTGATTGATATGATTATGATCAGGAATTGTATATTGGTATAATCGTGACCTTTAATGTTACAGGCAAAGACTTGTGGTGAAAGTTCTCTTTGGCCTGTAATGCAAAGATGGACTGTTGTTTGACATGATCATGACCATTAGTGATATAAATGAATATCTTTAGTTCTTAGTGGAAAGATAAAATGTTGATTTGCATAATTGTTGATTGGTGCTACATAGATAAAATATTAATGATGGACCCTTAAATCAACAACAACAGTTATAAAGCAAGTATAGGCATGGCTCCATTGGAAGCATTGTATGGACAAAAGTGTTGTTCTCCAGTATGCTGGGATGAGGAGGGTGACCCAACGTTGTTGGGATCGGAATTGGTACGCATGACAACAGAAAAAGATTCAAATGATCCGACAACGTATAAAAACATCACAAGATCGATAAAAGAGTTATGTTGATCTTCATCGAAGAGACGTGGAATTCAACGTTGGAGAGCATATGTTGTTACGTGTTGCTCCATGGAAAGAAGTTACAAGATTTGGAAAGAGAGGAAAACTCAATCCTCGATTCATTGGCCCATTTAAAATCCTTGACCGAGTAGGAACTGTGGCCTATAGACTCGCCTTACCGCCAATTATGTCTCGTGTTTATAACGTTTTCACATATCTATGTTACGTAAATATGTGGAAGACCCGAATCACATTATTGAATTAAAACCAAATAGCGGAAGATTTAACGTATGAAGAGGTATCTGTTAAAATCTTGGATAAGAAGGAACATATTCTACGCTCCAAGGTTATATCTCAAGTCAAAGTTTTGTGGAGAAACCACAATATTAAGGTAATGACCTGGGAGTTAGAATCTGAAATGAAATCAAGGTATCTTTGACATACCAGGTACGTACACCAATTTCGAGGAAGAAATTTCATAAGAATGGGAGGTTGTAAGACCCCAACTTTTATGAATAAAGATTAATTTTCTCTAAATATTATTTAGAATAATAAGGTGTTGATTTGTTATACTGTTATAGTTGTGGGTAATATTTACAAATTTTGCAAAGTAAGCAAGTTGTCATAAAATATTCGTTTAGTCAGGGAATATTCGTTTTATCAGTGAGTATTCGTACGACAACACAATCATTGGTGGACCCCACAACGGAATTATTGTCGGAGTTAGAAAATGACAAAAATAACTTTTTATAAAAATAACGGCAAAAGTTTTACCGTTACCTGTTGAAATACCCGATGATAAAAGTACAGTAATACACGTGGTTGCATAGTAGCACACGGTATTGTACAATATCTTTGATTATTAATGCTTACGTGAGAAGTCACTCAGTTTTATTCAATTATTACCACAGTTATTGATGCATAGTATCTCACATTATTGATTCAATTATTGTCATAGTATCATCTGCACAATATTTCGTATTATTAAATCAATAATTGAGACGACAAAGTTATTCATATTATTATTTGCATTATTGACAATGTCTAGAAAGTTCTGTCGAGGAAAGGGGTTTGGTCATCTAATTGCGCGCTAATAAGGAGAAGTCCTTATCAGAAAGCCCCCTCTTTCCTAGGAATAATCTGGTTGTTAATATTGTGAGTTATAATATTAATGATGAAAAAATGTTATTAAAAATGTGTTTAGTGAAGCCAAGTGAATTGAGATAAATAAAGAGGATTTTTATGAAGTATTTGTTGTAAATTTTTCTTATTACATGGACCCTACTTACTCATTTTTCAAAATAATCGGTGAAAAATTATATATATAAAGTATGTTAGTATATATATATATATATATATATATATATATATATATATATATATATATATATATATATAATAAGTGTGTGTGTGCCATGTGTGTGTGGTGATTATATATATATATAATATTATATTTTATTTGATTGCATTGTACTGCATAGTATTGCATAGTACTGTATAGTGTTTGCATAGTGCAACATAGTAAAATCAAAATTATTTCAGCGAATTCATCCATGAATTCGGCCGTGAATTCCCCTACTGTGCAGTATATGGTTTTTCTTAAATAGTACCCTGCCATTCTCCTATAAATAGGATGCTTAGTTTAGAATTGAAAATCACATCAGAATCAGAGAATTCTTCTTCTATAATATTGAGCGTATTTCTTTAGAGTTTAAGGAAGCTTTGAGTGTAGAAAACAGTACAAGTTTTCTACAAGAATATCACCGCTATACCATTCAGAAGTACTCTCCTTTTAAGGTAAGGGATATTATTTTTGTTCAATATTCGTATGAAATAATATTTTCTTCCATACTCTGTAGTATGTAAGTAATATTATTTTAGTTCGTATTCCTAATTATACACTCATGTTGATAAGTTTTACTTCTATACTTCTTGAAATTAATAGAATATCCTTGAAATTTGCGCTTCATCTAGTATCTTTTCACGGAAATAATATTCTGAACATTCTTATTAATTTTTAATTTTTCATGTCAGGGTACTATTCATGGAGTACTATTCCCGAAGTAATATTCATGGGGTAATATTCACTCGGGTAGTATTCACCCGGGGTAATATTCATGACAAAAATTGATTTCTTTTATGTCCAAACTATTTTTGATACAATATTATTCTTGAATTTTACTCCACAAAGCAGTTATCATGTTGACAATTTGAACATTCTTGAACTATGGATAAATTTAATTATAAATCTTTAAAATTTATCTTTGCTTTCACTTAATTGAGTTCTTATATCATTATCATCATCTTCATGTTTATATTGTGATGAAAGTCATCTTTGGCTCGTAGTGCATAGATGGACTGTTGATTGGTATGATTATGACAGGGAATTATGTATCAATATAATCATGACCTGTGATGTTACAAATGATGTGGTAAAAGTCCTCGTTGGCCCGTAGTGCATTGATGGATAGTTGTTGGCATGATCATGACCATTGGTGATAATAACGAATATCATTGGCACGTAGTGCATGGATAATTCGTGGATATGATACTAACGAATATCCGTGTCCCGTAGTGCATAGATAATTCGATGATGTGGATTATTTTTTGAGCTGTGTTACAGCGATAAAATATTGATGATGAACTTTTAAATCATAGATGATAGTAGATATCATGCTCTACTTGACTCTTCTAATGGATTATTTATTCTGTTGCACTTAAACTTGTTGTCTATTGTATTCTATTAGTTTAACACTGTTGAAGGCTAACGATAATTTATTATGCATTATCTTAGTCATGATATTCTTTACTGGGCTAGTTGAGCTCACCATTTGCTTTCATTGTTCTCTTTAAGAAATAAGAATATAGTTGGGACTAGTCGGGGAATGGAATGATGGTCCAAGATGGTGGCTATAGTAGTCCTCATTATTCTATAAAATAGTGTGATAATAAATATAATGAGGACTCCATTTGAGTTTGGATATTGTCTATAAGACAATATTCCTGTTAAAACTCTCAGCTACGTTTTGTCGTATTGTATAAACGAAGTTTGTATTTAAATTTTGTACCATGTATTTGGCGACTCAGAATGGGTTGTGTATACCTATTTTCAGAGCATCACATAGCACCTCATAGATATTAGGCATACCTTACAATTTACTGGACTCGATTTCGATATCCGGAGGCCGGATTATCAGTTTGTTTGCCTAACTTGTATAAATTAAAGAAAACTTAGAACAATAGTCGAAAAAGAGAGACCAAAAACCGAATCAGGCGTCGAAACGACACACAATCATAGACATAGAATCTCATATATATGAGGCATACGTTACAACTTATGGGACTCGATTTCGATATTCAGAAGCCGAGTTATCAGCCCGTTTGACTAACTTGTTAAAACTTGAAGAACACAAACTAAACTTATTTAAATATGCTCCCTTTTGGACTTTTTTATTAATATTTTAATTTTGTAGTGTCTTATTGATGAGCCTCGTGGTGGTGCATGCAGCAGCGCATGCGATGACCCTGGAGGAGATGGTGAGGACGGCCGATGTAAGACCCCGAATTTTATGAAATAAAAGTATTCAATTTTTCTATTTAGTAAATAGTTAAATTGATAAAAAAAAAAAAGAGTTAAAGTTAAAGGTGATATATGTAAATTTTTTAAAATAAGCAAGTGGTTATAAAATATTCATTGTTATCGGGGAATATTCGTTTGGTTGTGGAATATTTTCGTTATTAGGGAATATTATACTCTGGCGCTCCATTTGTGGGCCATTTGACACGAATGGGCCCCATAACTAAAAAGCGTAGAAAATGACGGATGAAGAAAATGACACGAATGAGTTTTTTTTTAAATAACGGCATAACGGTTACCGTTAACACTATTGGATTACCCGATGGATAAAGTAAAGTAATACGCGTTGTTGCACAGTATTGCACAATATTTTTATATTATCGTTAATTCAAAAATTGTCACTGCACAATATTTCCCATTATCAGATCAATAATTCATATTATTTGAATAGTATTATTAGATAGCATTATTGACAATGTCTAAGGAAGTTCTGTCTAAAAAAGGGGTTTGGTCACCTAATTGCGTGCTAGTACGGAAATTATGTGGGCGATGAAGAGAGAAATCCTATCGAAGGCCCCTCTTTCACGGAGCGACACAGTTTGTCAATATTGTAGTTCTGTAATATTATTTGTGAATAATTAATTTTTGATTTATATGATAAGAAAATATTTATTCAATGTGGATATAAATGAAGGAATTAATGCTGAGGTATTTTATCAGTATTTTGTCAGAATGGAGGTATTGAAAATCATCCGTATGTGGATTTCGGTCATTTTCTGCTTAGAAATTGGAAAATCTTTCATCTAAAAAGTTGTAAAGAATTAAATTTCCTATGGAATGGACATAAGATTCGTATTTTTCTGATAAAAGGGCTATTTATTATGAATTATTAAAGTTCCGGAATAATTAATTTTTGGGGTTATAAATATTTTTCACAGAAAATGTTTTTTAATGTGGGTGGGACCCACTTGTGTGTGCTAATGAGAGTGATGTGGTGTGCGTAGGAAATGTTTTTAAAAATATTAATATTTTATTAAATTTTTTGCTTTGATGTTCTAAGCATTTTCCTATAAATAGGGTGCTTATGTTAGAATTGAAAATCATACCAGAATCAGAAGTTTCTCTCTTTATAATATCGAGCGTATTTTTGTGAGTATTTAGATATCTTGAGTGTTGTTATACAATGCAAGTTTCCTTCAGTATTATATTCATTATTTCAGTCAGAAGTGCTATTCTTTTGAGGTAAGGGGTGGTAAGGGATGTTATTTTTTCAAGCAAATGATGTTATTTCTTTTAATATCATTATACCGAAATATTGATATAAATTTTACTGTGAAACTTTATCTTTTTTATGTCGGGGTTACTATTCATGTATACGATACTATTCACGTATACGGCACTTTTCATGTATATAGTTATTTACGTATACGACACTATTTATGTATACGGTACTATTTACGAATACGGGGTACTATGCATGAGTTACTATTTATGGGGTACTATTCACGACTAAATTGGTTTCTTTTTCTGACCAAATTATCGTTGATTTATGAATCTTACTCTTAAAATTAAATCCATGTTTTGATAATATTTTTTTTATTATCATATATAACATTTTTATAATCCTTTTGATGAAATTTTTCTTTGACTTGCGTGTAAAGATGGATAGATTATTGGTATGATCATGAGTATGAGTTCTCTTTGGCCAGTAGTACAAAGATGAATTGTTGACTGATATGATCATGACCATTGAATTTATAATTGAATATCTTTAGCTTAAGTGCAAAGGTGAATTGATCAACATGGTTATAATTATTGTTTATATAAATTCTGAAATGATTATATATTTCTTTGAGATATTAATATCTTTGGCATGTAGTGCAAAGATGACATGTTGTTAAATATCTTCGGCCTGTAGTGCAAAGATGACCTGTTGTTAAATATCTTTGGCCTGTAGTACAAAGATGACCTGTTGTTGAATATCTTTGGCCATTAGTGAAAAGATGAACTGTTGATAAATATTTTTGGCCCGTAGTGAAAAGATGAATTTATTAGTATGATTATGAACAGGAACTGTGATTTGGTATAACCATGATCTTTGATGTTTCAGGTAAAGACGGGTGATGAAAATTATCTTCGTCCTGGGTGCGAAGAGGAATTTAGAACCACAATTATGATTATGTGTTATTCACATGATTGTGGATAGGAACTGTTGATTGATGTTACAGGGATAAAACATTGTTGGTGGACTTTTAACATGGAGAAGATAATAGACTTTATGGTCTATTTGACTCTTCTAATGGATTGTTCGTTCTGCTGCAACTATGGTTGAAAAGTTTTATCATCTACCATATGTTCTAAATCTCTGATTTATTACTGACGAAGGCTATTGATAATTTAATTATCTTTAGTCATGATATTCTTTACTAGGCTAGTTGTGCTCACTCTTTTCCTTCACAATTCTTTTCAGGTAATAAGAGTGTAGCTGGGTCAAGCGAGGATAACAGGGGAATAGAACGGTGGTCTATAGCTGTTAAGGTTTTCCCTAAAAAAGTATGGAAATAATTTTATTGAGAATTTTAGATAAGTGTGTTGTATTTTATACATCATTTAATTGTTGATTTTGGTGAACCGAATAGGGTGAGGTGAACCCAACTTTGGAAGGGTGTTTTGCCACTATCATACAAGATGTCTAATGACATACGACTTTGTTTTATCATAAGACAGGATTGTACACATCCACTTGCTGATTATATTTATGAGCACTACCTATATAATCTTGGAGTTTGGTTGAAATATAGTTCTCAATTGGAGACAATGGAGATAATTATATGTCAAGAGAAGACTCACCATTGGAAAGAACATGATAGTAATCTTCTTGTTTTTCTTTGGGGTCTATTGGGTCAACCAAGGATAATTCTCAAGTCATATGATATCTATTATAACTTAGATGCATGGCCGCCCATGTACGAAGGTTTCCTTGAGCATTTTTCAAAGATTTTAATTTCTAAAACAATTATTGATTGTACCTTTATGTAAGGTACCATTGTAAGGTGTCGTGGTCGAGGCACCATGAGGGTTATATATATTTGTATTAAAATTCACAGTTTAAATGTGATCGTATTCTGTACGACAGATTAAAAGTTAGAATTTGAAGATTTGTATTTGAAAATTAGGTTGAGTGTATTTCGTGGCGACCCAGATTGGGTTGGGTTGATTGGACCTATATTGGGGGCGTCACAGTCGAGTTGATGCTGATGATGATATGGAGGGTGGGACCGGCGGTGATATGATAGATGACGGCGATGATGATACCGATACTCATAATCTGGGGATGTAATTAGTTTATGTTTATATTTTGACTTTCATGTATGTACTTGTACAATTTTTAAATTATATAGACTAGAGTTTTGTATCTAGTTAGGTTGATGGTTTATATATCTAACTAAATTGATATATATACTAACATTGTATGATCTTTTATCTATGTGATTACGTTGTCAACATATTTAATGTTTGATAGCAAAAGATTTGATTGTTATTGATATGCGTTCGTGAAGAATTATTTGTTTTTCTTAGTTTATAACAGGTATAATTATGTATATGTAAATGAACAGGGGAATGTCATCGTTAATGACCTACAGCGACGGTTTTAGTGACGAATAATTGATTATTTACATAATATAATTAAAACACATTGGTGACGGACCAAAAGTCATTGGCGACGGCTGGCCCATCACTAATGACCATTTTAATAAATAATTTTTAATAGTCATTGGCGACGGACAGTCCGTCACCTCCGTCGTCGCCAATGACCCCTGTGGCCAATGACTTCATTACCGACGGCGATCGACGAGAGCCAAGGGCAACGGACTTTGCCGTCGCCAATGACCTCATTGCCGACGACAAGGAGTCATTGGCTACGGAAGAGCTGGTCGACAATGATTTTTTTTTATAGTGACTTATGTACCTCCTCCTTTTTTTCCCCTCTTCAAATGGGAAGAAAGTGATAAAAAAAGGTATTTTTAATGAAATTTTATGAAAAATATTTCTTCCTTTCTATTGTATTCTTCAATCTTCATGCAACTGGTTAAAAAGTAACTTCATCTTTTATCTCAATCTTCTAATGCTACGTTTGGATTGAAGGAATGAAATAGAGTAGGGAATGGAATAGACGAGGGAATGGAATAAGGAAGGGAATGGAATGATTTTTTTAATATTCCATGTACATGTTTGGTTGATGTTATGAATACATCTAAGAATGAAATAAATAATTAGAAAGTGACCTAAATACCCCCAAATGTTCAAATTTAACTTAAATTCAATTTATATTAAAAAATTAACATATTTCTCTAGATTTTTTTATAATTATATTCTTCTTCTTTTTTTCATATACTTTTTCATATACTTTTTCATATAATTTTTTTGGGGTGGAGGTGAGGTGGGGGGTGGGGTGGTGGTAAGGGGTGTATACATAATCACATAATATTATTTTTTTTTTGGTGGGGGTGGGGGTGGGAGTGGGGTGGAGTGTATACATAATCACATAATATTATTTTTTTTATGCGTGGGGGTGAGGGTGGGGGTAAGAGGTGTATACATAATCACATAATATTATTTTTTTGGGGGTGGGGGTAGTGGGATGGGATGGGATGGGGTGGGGTGGGGTGGGGTGGGGTGGGGTGGGGTGGGGTGGGGTGGGGTGGGGTGGGGTGGGGTGGGGGTGGGGGTGAGTTGGGGGTGGGGTGGGGGTGGGGTGGGGTGTATACATAATCACATAATATTATTTTTTTTGGGTGGGGGTGGAGGTGTGGATGTGGGTGGGGGGTGGATGGGGTGGGGTGGGGTGGGGTGGGAGTGGGGGTGGGGTGGGGGTGGGGGTGTGGGTGGGGGGGTGGCTCTGCTCCTCTTTCGCTCGCCTCTGCTCCTCCTCTTTCGCAGATCGATAGATTGATTGAATGAAAGAACATGGAACCCTATTTTATTTTTAAGGGGCATATTTGTCAATTACTTAAAAATAATAGATGGAATAAGTTATTCCTGACCTCCCTTCCAGGAATAAAAATTATAATTTTAAGTTAACATCTATTCCACTAGGAATACATTATTCCGTTAGAATAAATAAATCAAACAATATTTTTATCATTCTAATGAAATAATTCATTCCATTCTCTCTCATATTCCATCGATCCAAACGTAGCATAAGTAAAAGTAACATGTCAATTATTTTCTTTTCTCTTCCTTTTTAGGCATTGGAATCGGACCCAGGTCCGTTCGGATAACCCTGCGGACCTTTTAGGTGTTTTGCTAATATTTCCAAGTATGGTTGACCCTACTCGAAGATCTCCTACACAACTGATGTTTTGGCTGCATACCTTTCCTTCTTATCCTTTTCGAAAAAAAGAAGAAAAAATGTGAGTTTACTTCTACAATTAAGTTTCCAAAAGTCCAAAATGCATTCTTTATTTTAAGTGGAATGTATACTACTCATAATATTTTAAGCTTTAAATACTTTTTTAGTAACAATTAATTAATTATTTGAAGCACGTGTTTTTGTTAGTTTAGTCTAGGTTCACTTAACAGGGAAAAGTATCCAGATATTGCTTATTCATTTCAATACGTTTGTTGGTGGGAAAACTCCAACTCAATTGTAGGCCACCAAACTGAAAAACTTGAAATGGTTCTACATTTATGTAACCAATGACTTCACACGCCTAAGAATTGAAACATCTCTGACTACCCGTGAATAAGAACAACGTTTTCTAAAATCACTACGAATTGAAAGTAAAAAATAGAATATTAATTATTTGGAGCGTTATCCTGAAAAACGTATCAAAATATAGAAATATCGTGGTGTGATAAACTTCGACGAACTTACATCAATTACGATCCATATCAATGCATTCTTATTGAGTACCCCTTTTTTTGAATATATATTATATTGTTAAAAAGATTCTTACCCCCCCTCCCTGTTGGTCAACAACTGTCCTCCCCATTTATTGCCCCGCCCATTGATTTCCGCCTACCCAATTCCGCTTGTTCTTTTTTCCACCTCCCTCCAATTTTTGCTATAAAAAGCGTTAAGTGGAATAAGAAAAACACACCAAATATATATATATATATATATATATATATATATATATATATATATATATATATATATATATATACTCTCATCCGAGAGTTCTAAGAGAGAAAGAAAAGCTTTTGTAAAGCTTTAGAAAAATAGGGAGAAAAAGATAGTTCAAATTAAAGAGTGTTTTATTTGGGTTCCATCACATAGTTATTGTGGTGAAGTAATTTGAGTTTGTACTCAAATTAAGATATCTTTGTACTCTCTCATATTATTCTAGTGAATTGTTCGGAGTTTGTCCCGTAGTTTTTTACCTCTTAGTTTTAGAGGGTTTTTCACGTAAAATCTTGGTGTCTCGTGGTTGGATATTTTCTATTTATCTCCTGCAGTGGTTATTATTTTGGTAGAACTGTAAATTTAATCTGTTTGGCATATACTGATATTTTATCCGTCTAATTTATCAAAGACAACAATATTTTGGAGGTGATTTTTTCCCAACAACTGGTATCAGAGCTAAGGTTATTTTGCTCGGTTGTTCTTGATAAATTTTATGGAGGAATCAGTTAGAGCCATGATTAAATTGACCTCTTCAAATTTTTCGATCTGGAAGCCTAGAATGGAGAATATCCTTTATTGCAAGGATTTGTTTGATCCGTTGGAGTTCAAGGGAAAGAAGCCCGCGGATAAGTCTGAGGTTGATTGGAATAAAATGAATAGGAGACTATTGGTCACATCAGGCAGTTGATCAAAGTGTGTTCCACCATGTTTCGCAGGAGACGGATGCTCACACCTTATGGACAACACTAGAGTCTATGTACAAGAAGAAGAATGCACAAAATAAAACTTTTGTCATTCGGAAAATTGTGAATCTAAAGTACAAGGACGAGAGCAGTGTGTTGGAGCATATGAGTGAGTTCCAAGGTTTGGTGAACCAGTTGTCAACCATGAAGTTGAATCTTGATGATGAGATTTAGGCTCTTTTGCTTCTCAGTTCGTTGTCAAACAGCTGGGAGACTTTGGTGGTGTCTCTAAGCAATTCAGCTCCAGAAGGAAAAATGACTATGCAGATGGTCAAGGACAGTCTTCATAATGAGGAGACAAGGTGAAAGGAGCAAGGCGTAAATTTTGAGACACATGCTTTTGTCACAGAGAACAGGGGTAGAAGCAATTTTAGGGGATCTCACAAAGGAGATACAAGTCGCAGCAAAAGCAAAAATCACAGGAGCAAGTCAAAGACCAGACAAGGTGAAATGTATCGTTGCTTCCATTGTAATAAGGAAGGTCATTACAAGAGAAATTGCAGAATCTGGTTAGACAAGCAGAAAAATGGTGATCAGGGAAAGGTTGAGGAGAAGAACATTGCGTACGATTCACAAGAAGATGTTGTTATTCTTTCATTTGGGGAAGAAGAATGTTTGCATGTTGATGATCAGAAAGTTGATTGGGTGGTTGATACTGGTGCCTCGTGTCATGCTACACCTAAGAGAGAGAATTTTTCACAACTTACAAAATTTGGAGACTTTGGAGTGCGTGAGAATGGAAAAAAGCGATCATCAAAGATTATTGGAATTGGTGATGTTTGCATTGAGACGGTGTTGGTTGCCTTTATTACCTTGAGGGATGTTAGACACGTTCAGTTTAAGGTCTCAACTTGATTTACGGCATGGCCTTAGGCGAGAGAAGGCTATGAGAATCACTTTGGCAGTGGAAAGTGGAAGCTTACCAAGGGCTCTATGGTGATTGCAAGAGGCGTTGCTTGTTGTTCGTTGTACAAGACTCATGTGAAGGTGTGTTCTAGTGAGTTGAATGCAGTTGAAGATGAAGCTTCACCAAACTTATGGCACAAGAGGATTGGCCACATGAGTGAGAAAGGGTTGTAGTTATTAGCAAAAAGGTCACTCATTCCTTTCGCTAAAGGTACTGTTTAAGCCCTTGTGATTATTGTTTGTTTGGGAAACAACATAGAGTTTCTTTTAGTAGTTCAGCTAAAAGAAAATCAGAGCTACTAGAGAGAGTATATTCTGATGTATGTGGACCCATTGAGGTTGAGTCTTTGGGTGGAAATAGGTACTTTGTTACCTTTATTGATGATGCTTCACGGAAGGTGTGGGTATTTTTGTTGAGAACAAAAGACCAGGTATTCCAGCATTTTCAGAGGTTTCATGCTATGGTTGAAAGAGAGACTGGAAAATCGTTGAAGTGTCTTCGTAGCGACAATGAAGGGGAATACACTTCAAAGGAGTTTGCTGAATACTGCAGTAAACATGGCATACGGCATGAGCAGACTGTTCCTGGTACCCCACAGCATAATGGTATGGCTGAGAGAATGAACCGCACTATTATTGAGAGAGTGCGATGCATGTTGAGAATGACTAAACTGCCTAAGTCATTCTGGGGTGAAGCTATTCGTACTGCTTGTTACCTGATTAATAGATCTCCATCAGCACCGTTGGATTTTCAGATTCCAGAAAAGATTTGGAGTAGTAAAGATTTGTCTTATTCTTATTTGAGGGTATTTGGGTGCAAGGCTTTTGCACATATCCCCAAGGAACAAAGATCGAAACTTATTAACAAGTCTACTCCATGTGTATTTGTTAGCTATGGAGATGCAGAGTTTGGATACCGGTTATGGAATCCAGTGCAGAAAAAATTATTCAGGAGCAAAGATGTGATGTTTCATGAGCACCAGAATTATGAGCATTTTGATAATGCTACACAACCCAGAGATAATAGAGTTCCAGACCTCAGCGAAGTTCCATCTCCAGTACAGAATGCCACAGTTGGAGAAGGAGGTCAGAATGAAGATTTGCACGATGGTGATGGGTCAGATGGAGAGAGTGTTGATCAGGGGGAGCAACCTGATATTGAAGAACCTCAGCTGAGAAGATCCACTAGAGAACATGTGCCATCATTCAGATATCCTTCATCTGAATATCTTTTGAATTCTTTGAGGAGGGGAGCGGAGGATTTTCGTGAAGTCAAGACTCATAAGGAGAAAAGAAATTGGCTGAGAGCTATGCAAGATGAGATGGATTCTTTGCACAAGAATCACACCTATGAGTTGACTACACTTCCGAAGGGCAGGAAAACATTGAAGAACAAATGGGTGTTTAAGCTTAAGAAGGATGGTGAAAAACTAGTGAAGTACAAGGCTCGATTAGTCGTCAAGGGTTTCGCTCAAAAGCAAGGTATTGACTTCGATGAAATTTTTTCTCCAGCTGTGAAGATGACTTCTATTCGAGTAGTGTTGGGGTTAGTAGCTAGTATGGATCTTGAGCTTGAGCAGTTGGATGTAAAGACGGCTTTTCTTCATGGTGATTTGAAGGAAGAAATCTACATGGAACAGCCAGAGGGATTTGAAGTTAAAGGGAAAGAACACTTGGTTTACAAGTTGAAGAAAAGTTTATCTGACTGAAAAACAAGCCCCAAAGGCGGTGGGTACATGAAATTTGATTCATTTATGGTGGATCAAGGTTACAGTAGAACAGTTGCAGATCATTGTGTGTATGTTAAAAAGTTTCTGGATGGTAACTTCGTTATTTTGTTACTATATGTAGATGATATGTTAATAGTTGGTCAGGTTGCTGATATGATTCGCAGGCTCAAGGGTGAGTTGTTCAAGTCTTTTGATATGAAGGACTTAGGTCCAGCTAAACAGATTTTGGGTATGAAGATTGTTCGTGATAGGAAAACCAAGAGGTTGTGGTTGTCACAAGAGAAGTATGTTGAGCGGGTGCTTGCAAGGTTCAACATGAATGATGCTAAACCAGTTAGCACACCACTGGCTAGTCATATTAAGTTGACAAAGTGCATGTGTCCTTCTACCAAGGAAGGGAGAGATGATATGGCAGCAGTTCCCTACTCCTCTGCTGTAGGGAGTCTTATGTATGCAATGGTTTGTACGCGGCCAGATATTACTCATGCAGTTGGCGTTGTGAGCATGTATTTGTCAAATCCTGGCAGAGAACATTGGGAAGCAGTAAAGTGGATTCTCAGATATTTGAAAGCTACTTCCAATTTATGTTTGATTTTTGGTAGTACGAGTCCAGTCTTGGAGGGTTTCTGAGATCTCAGAACATGGCGAGTTACGAAGAGAAGAAGTCTACTTCGGGGTATTTATTTACTTTTGTAGGGGGAGCAGTATCATGGCAGTCCAAGTTGCAAAAGTGTGTTGCTTTGTCTACAACTGAGTCAGAATACATCGCTGCTACTGAAGCAGGCAAGGAGGTGTTGTGGTTAAAACGGTTTCTCCAAGAGTGGGGTTTAAATAAGATGAGTATGTGGTTTATTGTGATAGTCAGAGTGCAATTGACTTGACCAAAAATGCCACGTATCATAATCGGACCAAGCATATTGATGTTCGTTATCACTGGCTTCGAGAAGTGATGGAAAAGGAATTGATGAAAGTGAAGAAAGTTCATACCGACGAGAATCCCTCAGACATGTTAACAAAAGTTGTCACTCGAGACAAACTGAAATTTTGCAAGAAATTGGTCGGGATGGCATCCAAGTGACGGGGTCACAGAGATTACCTCCTCTAATGGGTTCGGAGGGGGAGATTGTTGGTCAACAACTGTCCTCCACATTTATTTCCCCGCCCATTAATTTCCGCCTGCCCAATTCCGCCTGTTCTTTTTTCCACCTCCCTCCAATTTCTGCTATAAAAAGGCAGCAAGTGGAATAAGAAAAACACACCAAAAAATATATATATATATATATACTCTCATCCGAGAGTTCTAAGAGAGAAAGAAAAGCTTTTGTAAAGCTTTAGAAAAATAGGGAGAGAAAGATAGTTCAAATAAAAGAGTGTTTTATTTGGGTTCCATCACATAGTTATTGTGGTGAAGTAATTTGAGTTTGTACTCAAATTAAGATATCTTTGTACTCTCTCATATTATTCTAGTGAATTGTTCGGAGTTTGTCCCGTGGGTTTTTACCTCTAAGTTTTAGAGGGTTTTCCACGTAAAATCTTAGTGTCTCGTGGTTGAATATTTTCTATTTATCTCATGCAGTGGTTATTATTTTGGTAGAACTGCAAATTTAATCTGTTTGGCATATACTGATATTTTATCCGTCTAATTTATCAAAGACAACAGTATTTTGGAGGTGATTTTTTCCCAACACTCCTCCCACCTCCCAAAGGTCAAATCTTGACTTCCCCCCCCCCCCACCCACCCCCACCCCACCCCACCTCACCTCCACCTCCACCTCCACCTCCACCCCCACCCCAATAGGTCAAATCTTGACTTCGACCCTGGTTTAACGGGCCTTTGGTTGGAATTTTAAGTTTTGTGGATTATACTACTATAACACATACTACTGTTTGTGGAATCAAATAACTCCGTATAGAATAATAATCTTATAAAATATTTAAGTTTTGATGATTATCATAAATTAAAAGCCGATGTTGATTTTATATTGTAAAAAGGAGTATTATGCGAAGTTTGGTCTGATTAAAAAGTTTAAATATATTTTAAAAAAAAACTTTATTTGTCCACAAGTAATTTATTTCTAACGTTATTTTTATAAATTATTACTTTAACACAAACATAATTACATATTTATATTTAATAATTGCAACTTCACATTTCCCAGTAAACATAATATAACTTGGTTTTGTTACTAGTAACATATATAATATATATTAGTCGTGTACACATTATGATTAGCCGACTTTTTTTTTAATTTGGTATATTAATTATTTGAAGAGATTATTGTTTGTGATTCAGTCATTTGTAATATTTCACATGTATGTTGAAACACTGTGCACTCATCAACTTATTTTAACAATATTTAAAAGTTTATAATTAATTATTCATCATTTTTTGATGTATAAATAAATTTAAATTATAGTTTAAAATGTATTATTATTGGTAAGGGTATAATAGTCCAAAAGATATTTTTTATCCAATCCTTTAATTAATCCTGAAAAAAAAACATAACATGAGACTATTTTAATTATCCCATGAATAATCTCATAAAAAAAATGTGAGTATGACTATTTAATCCTAGGATTAATAGTCTTGGGATTATAATATCATGAATTATAATCATAGGATTATAATCCTTACAAACAAACATTGCCTTAGTCATACATTTCAATCATAATATTGTGTTTGTAAGTTTTTTTTAGGGAAAAGAAGAGGAGAAGGGAAGGGAAGGGAATGGAAGGGAAGGGAAGGGAATAAAAATCCCTTCAAATATCATGTTTGTGAGTTTTTTTAGGGAGGAAAGGAAATAATTTGGAGGTAAAGTTAATTTTATTTTTTGGTTCAAAACTCCTCGCCCAAAAAATAATAATAATAATAATAATAATAATAAATAAAGTGAGGATTTCGTGGGATGAAAAATTAGATACTTTATATTACCTAAAATAACTTTTTAAAATAAATCAAATCATTTAACATTAATATGTAAGGGTAATATAGTAATAGCGTAGTTTAAAAATAAAAATATTTTTCATTCATTCCTTCCTTCTAAACTCACAAACAAGGAAAAATATAATTAAAATCTCATATCTTTCTTTCTTTTTTAAAACTCACAAACATCATAAAGAGAAAATTATAATCACTTCCCATCCTTTCCCTTTTTATATTTTCCCATCCCATTCCTCCAAAACCTAAGATAAATATTTTTTTAATTTTGGGAAGGGTTCAAGAATAGAACTAGAGGTGTACCTAAGATAATCATATTTTTAAAAAATTTTGAAGGGTGCTTGTTGGATAGATTCTAATATGTAATCTTACACAATAAAGATATATATACACCACTAGGCTATCAATCACCTTTAATTTAGAATTTCCAATCCAGTTCAATTGATCTATTTCCTTCAGTCAATTAGTTCAATTATCAATTGAACTTCAGTAACCCGAAATTAGATGACGAAGGCTGCCAAAACAGCAAAAACCAAAGTTTTTTTGAAAACCATCAACTAGATTAATTGCTCATTTAAATTTATTTTTGAGCACATAATAATTAATAATAGCAAAAGCGTAAATTCAACCCTCAAAAATCATACTACCTGAGATAAATCCACGAATATCATTACTAAAATTTACTTGAATATCAAGAAATTTAGTTAATTTTTATAAAATAAATTCTTTCTACATCCAGAAGCGGAACTATGAGGGGAGGGGAGGGGAGGGAGGGAGGGGGGTGGGGCATCCGCTCCTGGTAGCAGAGGGGGAGGGGGGAGTGGGGAGGGGGCGGGCAGCCACTGCTACGGCCCTTCCGGTTTCCGGCGACTCAGTCTTCTTCTTCGGTTCCGCCTTTGTCTGCAACACAGGTTTTGTCTTTCAAAATTTAATTGCTTCAATTCTAATTCTAATTGCTTGGGCCTTCCTTTGCTCCTGCTTGACTGCTTCTAATTTAGGTTATGTCTTTTCTAATTTCAAAATTCATCAAAATCCTGCTGGGCCTTCCTTTGCTCCAATTCAAATTGCTCAAAAAAATTTCTTTAATTTAGGTTTGTTTTAATTTTTCCAATTATTTTAAATTAATTTTTCCTTTCTTTTACCTTTGTTTGGCTTTTGCAAATCCTAAGAGAAAGAATTTTGATGAATTTTAATAATTTAATATTTACATCTTTAATCTTTTAGTAATTTAGTTTTCAGAATTTTCTGGAGATATACTTGTATTGTTACTGTTGGAGTGTTGGTACTTAATTTATTTCCCATAATCTCATTAGGTTAAATTGGGTTAATTGAAATTATTAAATTAGGCTAATTGATGAAATTATGATGAAATGTTTGAAAGAAATACTTCAAGTAAATTTATTTACTGATATATTTTGACCCCCCTATGAAAACGTTCTGGTTTTGCCACTGTCTACATCTATTATCTATTATATATATACTGCATATAACAAGGTAAATGGAGATCATATCCAAAGTAATTGAGTTATTTTGATTAGTAAAGGAGTTAATTCCGAGTCCTTTAGTGATACAATGTATATCATGTTCATAATTATGTTAAATTGTATTTGATGTATTAAAAGTATATACTGTAAGTGCACAGTGTCAAATTGAAGAATTGGCAAGTACATGTCGAACTCACAGATACTAGAATAATTTTAATGTATGCTTAATATATATTTTAGGCGAATTAAAAATAAAGATTGAAAATTAATTAACTAGAATACGAAAAATAATAATGACGAAACAATCTACAAATCCGAATCCATTAAACAATAAACATAATAAGTAATTCAATCTCTTTTATTTTTATAACTTAATTATGATTTTAATCTCCCTTCCCTTTAATTTAGCAATTTTACAATTAACGTGGGCAAACATAGACTATGAAAATTTAAGAATTAATTATAACCCATCAAAACTTATTTGAGCAAACATGAATTATGAAAAACTCATATTTTAACAATAATATATATTAAAACATCTTAATTAATTTAAAATCGCATAAGAACTATAAAACGAAGGTATTTTAATAACAAAAATACGAAGGCGAAATCAATTAAACATAAAAGTATAATTAATAGAATAGATGAAAAATATTATCATGAATAATTATTTAATTTCATCTTCATCCTAGATATAAAAAATTAACTATGCATGAAAATAAATAAACTAACTAAAATAAAGAAGAAAAGAAGATTGAAAATAAATAAGAAAACTCCATTTAATTAAGGATCATCCAACGAACGTACAACAAATATACAATGAAGAAGTAATTCAATCTACTCCTACTCCTAACCTAAACTAATACAATACCTAATCTCTCTAAAAGAGACCTATTTATATGGAAAATCAATTTGTGCCCTAATTTAGATACATTGAACTTAGTCTTTTTTATTCCCTTTCCATGTAGCTTTCAACTTTCTAGTGACAATCAACTTCTCAAAGAAATCTTATAGATAAAGAGATCTTCTAGATAAACTTTCTTTTCTTTTGTTGGATTTGACTTGCACACCAAGATTGTTCCACCTCTTTCCTTCTGTTGTAGGATTCTTCTTGGATATTTCCTTATATGTATAAGAACATTAAATATCGTTTCATCACCAAGATTTTGATTTTATTACAACAAATATTAAATCCTACAAAATAAAATAAAAATATATTAATTAAATAAACTAACACAATTATCAGGACAAAAATAGGGATAATAAAATGTATGAATTATGTGTTTTCAAATACCCTCATAGCTAGCTTTTGCTCGTCCTCAAGTAAAATAAGAAAATAAAAACAAAAACTATACTACCCCATTTTCCTAAGAATCACGATTACACTTAGCATGTGCAATAAGCCTTTAAACCCCAAGTGGACGAGTTGTGTCTCGTGAGGGTTTGCAGTAAATATACCCACAAAATTCAAAACATTTTTTTAGTTCAACATGTTATGAAATTGAAAGATAACTTTTAAATATTCATGAGCATTATACACAAGTAAGATTAAATTTAAAATCACACTTTCACCTTATCAAAAATACTCGATCTTTATTTTAAACACCATCCTTCATTAAATTAATTTCATATGATGCATGCATGAGTATATGATGTGACTCTTAGTAGATATTTTTACCATGAAAATAAGCAAACTCATTTTTTGTTCTTTTTTTCATCTTTTTTTTTATATTTTTTATTGACTTGTGCAATGTCTCATTTTCTTAGACTTTTCAAAGTTACACTGTAGCGAGCGTTTGATCAATGACTCCCAAACTAGTGGCTTTAGGGTACTAGGTTTAGAGACACTCCTAAGGGCTTACTAACTCGAGTAACAAAGACTACAAAACTAGATTAGTCAAGTTGCTTTTATCCATCATACTTATCAACGTGAATATCGATGTTTCCCGAGGCTTGAATACCCAGTTATTTCGTTCAATGGACATTGAAGCAGTTAATTATTTCTTTTTTCAACTTTTTTTTCTTTCATTCATTTTTTTTCAATTTTTTTCTTGAAATTGCTTGAATCATAGTTTATACCCACAACTAAGAGTTAGTGTAAATGTGTTGTGCAAAAATGCGTAGGAATTCAATTTTATTTTAGATGGTGTTTCGAACTAAGATTTTGTATTCAATCAAATGTTCAAGAGTTTTAAATCTTTTAATCTCACTCATGAGTTTTTCTCCACAGATATTTATTATAGTTAATCCAACTCATAAAAAGTCAAACAAATTTTTTATTTTTTATTTTATTTTTTTAAATATTTTTCTAAAAAATATAATGCAACAATACAAACAAACTCCTCCAATACCTAAATCATGCATTGTCCTCAATGTATGCAAATAAAGAAAAGAGAACAAAGATGTGAAAGAATTGTACCTTGTATGTGGGCTATTTGTTCTGCAAGAAAATGTGGTGATAAGGAAAACAAATGTACATACCTACGAATTTCATAAATCCTAAAAAGTATGTGACTAAAAATGAATGATACAAATGGGTAAGTGAGTGTGAACTTTTCATTATTCCTGGAGGTCTAGGAAATTAAAAATAGTTAGAATTTTAATAAATATTATGATTAAAGTCTACCTCAAGAAAATTTTCACTAACATGTTCAAATGATGGAAGAATTGGTTCAAATACATGTTCTAGTTTAAGTGATTTATTTATAGTGGATCTCATCTCATTAACCTTATCTAAATATTCAGATTTATTTCAATTTTGGTCAAGATGATTGAAGAAAAAATTAATTGAATCTTTTTTAATCAAGAGTCTATTTTCAATTATTTCTTAGGTCATTGACAACTCTTGGATCATGTTTACTTTAATGGGTTGGTCCAAAAACTTACTATGTGACTTTTTAAGAATAAGTCTTTCAGGGTATGGAGCTTTAGGCTTATAAACTTTTTCAACTGACTCATTAAATGTGACATGATCAATTTTAGCAAGAGCCGTAATTTTTAGACTCCTCAAATTCGCTTGTCTCAAACAGTATATAATTGAATACAAAATTTTTATTTTCCTCATAATTTTCACAACCATTAAGATTTTGTAAATTATCCTCAGAGTTACTAGAAAATTCACCCACCTCTTGTTCATTTATTATAGTGGCTAATCAACTTATTTGAATTTCTAGACGAGATATAGCTTGATCCATGCTAAATTGATTTTCCATTAAAACTTCCATAATTTTCTCTAAGACACTAAGTCTTTCCTCTTCTTCATTTGATAATTCTTGTGGATATTGAGGTTCTAGATCCGGATATGGATATGGATATAAACTTAGATAAGAATTTTCATAAGTTGGAAAAAATTGATTTACTTGGTGTAATTTAAAAGTTCATAGGGTTCTTGATTCCAAACAAAATTATTATTATTATTATTATTATTATTCCAACTATAATAAGAATTCATCTTTCCACAAATCACAAAACAAATAGAAAACTAACCACAAAAGTCACAAAAAAATAAAAATAAAATAAGTCTTAATTCTAAGGTTAACCTAAATAAAATCTAGACAGCTCCTAACTGTTCCAAGTTATACCTTAAGGTCTCCAAAATTCAAAATTAATCTCACCATTAGCCAGGTAAGTGTAAGAAAGGTGGGAGTCTATTCGTGGGTACGACGATTAATTGAATAACCACAAGTTCTTTAGGCGTTTACTTTTTGAACCACTTTCCTAGATACCAGTAGTTTGATTAATTTAAAATTTAACCTCCTCTTGGAGTCCCTTGTTCTAATTGAGCTCGAGAATCCTAGGGGCCAACGTCTACTTGATTTTATTAGGGCAATGTTATGCAAAATACAAGTTGGGCTATTTGTGGGCCAAGGAAGGGTGATGAAATCCCCACCTTATCTTGTTACAGGTTGTGCCCTAAATGTTAGATTAAATATGAAAATTCACAAATAAAATAATAAAAAAAACTATAAACAAATAAAATGTCCTAAAACTATGTGAATTACGAAAGAAGCAGAAATTTTGATGTACCTCAATCCTCCAGCAATCACCACAGTTTATATTTGAGAAAAAAATAAATTAAAAAAATCTAAACAAGATGTGCTCTATGTGAGTGAGTGCATAGATGTGACAATTAGTATTCTAACTAACAATAGAAACTAAAAAAAAAAGAACAAGCTACTATTTTTTTGAGTTAATATACAAAATATCAGGAAAAATGCAACAATAATCTTGTCTTTCTGCACCGTTGATCTGCTTCGATAATCCTGAAAAAAATAAAAATAATAATAATAGAAAAAAAACTAATTCGAATAAATAAAAATTAAGGAATATAAAATTAAGTCTAGTCCCCGGCAACGATGCCAAAAACTTGATGTGTTAAAATTATTTACTTACAAGTGCACAATGTCAAATTGAAGAACTGACAAGTACAGGTCGAACCCCACAGAGACTAGAATAATTTTAATGTATCCTTAATATCTATTTTAGGAGAATTAGAAATAAAGATTAAAAATTGATTAACTAGAATATGAAAACTAATAATAAGAAAACAATCTAGGAATCCGAAACTATTAAACAATAAACATAATAAGTAATTCAATCTCTTCTATTTTTATAACTTAATTATGATTTTGATTCCCCTTCCCTTTAATTTAGCAATTTTACAATTAACGTGGGCAAGCATAGACTATGAAAATTGAAGGATTAACTATAACCCATCAAAACTTCTTTGAGCAAGCATGAATTATAAAAAACTCATATCTTAACAATAATATATCAAACCATCTTAATTAATTTAAAATCGCATAAGAACTATAAAACGAAGGTATTTCAATAACGAAACACGAAGGCGAAATCAATTAAACATAAAAGTATGATTAATAGAATAGATGAAAAATATTATCATGAATAATTATTTAATTTCATCTTCATCCTAGATATAAAAAATTAACTATACATGAAAATAAATAAACTAACTAAAATAAAGAAGAAAAGAAGATTAAAAATAAATAAGAAAACTCCCTTTAATTAAGGATCATCCAACGAATGTACAATGAAGAAGTAATTTAATCTACTTCTACTCCTACTCCTAACCTAAACTAATACAATACCTAATCTCTCTAAAAGAGACCTATATATAGGAAAAATAAATTTGTGCCCTAATTTAGATACATTGCATTTGGTGTTTTTTGTTCCCTTTCCATGTAGGTTTCAACTTTTTAGTGGCAATCAACTTCTCAAAGAGATCTTCTAGATAAAGAGATCTTCTAGATATACTTTCTTTTCTCTTGTTAGATTTTACTTGTACACACATATTATTCCACCTCTTTCTTTCTGTTGTAGGATTCTTCTTGGATATTTCCTTATATGAATAAGAGCATTAAATATCTCTTGATCATCAATATTTTAACTTTATTGCAACAAATATTAAATTCTACAAAATAAAATAAAAACATATTAATTAAATAAACTAATATAATTAACGAGTGAAAAAAATTAGGGATAATAAAATGTATGCATTATGTGTTTATCAGTATTATTCTAAGGGTGTACATGAATGTATTAAAAACATATATAATGACTTTGATACACAAACAAATCTTCAATTTTATGTTCAATGTATTACTATCATTCATACAATATTATTTATACTCAAATTATAATACTAAAAAACACACATCATAATTTTAAATTATATTATTAATACTAATCTATGACTTCCATAGGTATATATCAGTCTAACACATCTAAACTAATAAACAAAAATATCTAAAAACTAGAATAATTTCTACTTGGAAATGTAATAATACTTTTCAACTCGTTCATAGAATATATACTTCTATCGATTATAATTCAAAAGCTAGCAAACTTTATCATGGCTCATGTTAGTAATTGATCTAGGTTAGACCCGTGGATCATGGACATCCACTTGGATATGGATATTTGATAACCCAATAAAGATTGGAAGAGTCTCATATCACTTGGAAGTATTTTAAATAATATTTGATATGGTTAGGACTCTATATGAGATAATTCTCCTGATTTAGTCAGTTGTAAACTTATCTCATATGTATTGGGTTTTAAGTTAAATACTGAAACCTACCGTGTGTAGGGGTTGCTAAGGAAAAATAATGTATTATTTTTCTCATACAGTTTCTCTATAAATATTCTCTTTAGTATTTTCAAGCTTCCACCAATAGGCTTGGGTGTACTTGGTGTGAACACTTTAGTTCGTTCGCATTGTTACTAGTAACAACTTTATATTGACGAGAATTACGAAGGATCGTAGTAGCTGTATTCGTGGTCACACTTGTAGATTTGGCATTCCGTTTCAACCGCTTCCGTTTCGTGGATACAAATTGATTCATAGATAAGTATTATTTCCATTTAATTCTAACATTGGTATCAGAGACAGTCTATATGTTATGCCTAATCTCACATAAATATTCTGTCATTATTTTTGATTTTTTGCTAGAAAGCTTGAAATAGGAAATTAATGGCATAATATGCTAGAGTACATAGTATGATGTACTCTATATGCATGTTAAGACACCTGAAAAATATTGTTGCAATCAGATTTGTATTTTGAGAGAAAACACAAACCCTAATTCGCATTTACGTTTTTTTAAATGGAAATATGTTTTTCTACAAAAGTCAAATGTATATTTTCTTTACATATTAAAATAGTAAATGTCGGTACGATTCTAGAAATATAAAGTTTGTATTTTTTGGACTTCTGTAAAATTAATTATGATTTTTTGAAAAAAGGTACCAAATTGTAATATTGTTTCAGTTATTTGTGGAAGAAGAAGATTTGACGTTAGCGTCGTCGTCCGACGCGTCGAATATGTCGACATGTAGAGGGCCGCTACCAAATTTTTTTAAAAAATAAAAATAAAAGGGGCACCGTGCATAGGGTCCACGCGCCACTTTCTGGACATTTTTTGAAAAAAAATTATATAATTTTTTTTTCTAGTCACTTTAAATATTTTTCTGAATTTTTCCAGTAACTAAAAATATTTTCAAAAATTATTTTTAGTTATGTAAAGTGCTTTAAAAATGGTCCAGAAATGTTTTTTTTCCCAAATTTTTTCTTATAATTTTAGAGGCATGTTTACAAGTTCTCCATTTATTGGTGTTGAGAATTGGATTGTTTTAGTTTCTTAAAATATTTTACTATTAATTATTATTTATTTAAAACAAAATTGTATTAAATAATTAAAAAATTTTGAAAAATCCAAAATATTCACAATATTACATTTTCATGTATACATGCTGTTAGAAAAATATTTTGTCAATTTTTAGCAATATTGAATATTTTTTTCACATTTATTTTTGAATATTTATGTGTAAATATTATGTTTATTGGGCATATTTGTTGTGTTCGTCCCTTTAGGACTTGACCAAATACACCTGACTTCCTAGTTGGAGCTGTGGTGGGTCCATTTATGCACATACCCCTTATTTGTTATTGTATGGTGTTTTGGATGGACTAAAAAGGGTTGCTATTTAATTGTTTTGGAGATGAGATCTCACTTTGTGATAGATATCTGAGAAAAAATAATTATGAGAAGACAAGTGCAACATTCTCAATTTTATTATTAGATTGATGTAGTAGGAATCATTGATGTAAAATCACTACAAGAAAAAAAAATCCTATTAACGATTGTATGTGATCGCTGATAACCGTCGCATATAATCTGGTTGCTAGAATGCACATCAACGATGACTATTAGCGACCGACCCATCGGCGATTGCTATCAGCGATTGTAGTTGTCGCTAATCTGAGTCAGCATGTGCCAGGGTCTGAGGCTGACGTAGACCACATATCAGCGATACGGTCGCTGATTCCCTGACGAATGAAGTAGTCAATAATGTTCATCAGCGATCGCATACGGTCGCTGATACTAAATATTTTTTAAAAAAAATTGCCTGTTTTATGGAATTCCCAAAAAGATTACACCTGCTTTGTACCTGTTTTATATCCAAACATAAAGCAGTATATATAAACATCCAACCAAGCTTTATATATATCCCAACACTAACACATGATAACCCAATACAATATAAAGTAATAAACCAAACAGAAAGCAGTATATTTAAGCATCTATGCACCAACACATGATAACCCAACACAATATAAAGTAATAAACCAATTAGCTGAAGAAATATATACAAATCTAATGTTTAAGTAACATATATTTGTTCATAGAATAAATATAAAAGTGCAAGGCTGAAATATCTAGAAAGCAGGCAAGCCTAGGTCGTCATGCATCATCGTCCAAATTTGCATGATCCTGTAATTAACAAGAGAGTAAGACAAGTTACATATATAGTATGTATGTTGATACTGGTATTACTTATACAAAGCAAAGTGAGGGAAAGTTAAACAATAAGAATCATTTAAACATAACCAAGTACACACAACAATATATATATATATATATATATATATATATGTGTGTGTGTGTGTGTGTGTGTGTGTGTGTGTGTGTGTGTGTGTGTAAGTGACTAATTAACTTGAATGTAATAAGTAATTAATAAGATTACCTCATCGTCATCTGCATGTTATGCTGCTGCTGCTGCCACCACTACAACAGCTAACTCATCAGGACTTAGAGTCGTCAGATGCCCGCCCAGTATACGAAGAAGATCACGATCTCCATATATAGCTCTCACACAGTCAGCATGAGTATGAATAGCTGGATGACTCGATGACTATGAAGACTGGGTAATAGAGCTGCCTGAGCCATTGAAGGTTGGGCTTTGTCGTTGTCCTTGGCCTTTGACGTAGTTCTTCTTCACAACAGACGCCCTCTCCCACAATTCTTGATTAATCAAAAAGCGTAGGATGCCTTCAGGATAGCGCTCGTTCAATAAACTCTTATAAGTATCCTGTCAGCAGGTTAACAATTACATAGTTAAAAATAAATGAAGGAAACTAAAGAATGACGTAAAACTTTATAAACAACATCAAAGTTACCAAAAATCATTACTGCTATATTGATAGCCTCAGGCAGTCCATCACGAGTGGCCACGTACACATCCAGCCAATGGATAGGCTAACCTTGAGACTGAGACTCCTATAGAAATCATACTCTCATATTACTATATAAACATCCCAAGTATGCAAACCATGACTGTAAACATATAAAAAAATAAAACCAATTCACAAGTTTACTGTAATGAGACATACTTTGGCAGTAATATGTTGCACCTATGATATATTGTCACCCTTGTAGGTGCCTTTCGCCTTTTCTCCATTAGGTACACCTGAGGCTCTATTAGTAGCGGCAACCTTTCATATTTTCACCCAGCTCTCAGCTCTCCATTGGGCACACATCTCAGCTCATATGGACTGGGTGCATCACCAGGGACTATGCTTGTGCATGTACCCCTCTCCCTGCCCTGGATGGTCGATCGATGCATTATGTATGGATTTTTGTTGTTCTTTGTTCAAGTTATCTTTGGTGTGGATGACACACTTCTGTCAGAACAGTGTTTGTATTACTGATGTCTGCGTGTCGTCCCACCTATACCTATTTTGAAAATAAAACAACAACAATAATATTAATAAAATGGTGTTATTAACATGTAATCCAAACTACTAAACAATATTACTTTATTAATTATATTATATGTAAGAATACAAAAAAAATATACCTAAAATTCAGCCCAAACTGCATCCTAGTGGGCAATAGGTGTGTTCGCCCACGTAATCACTAGCGTAGGCCAGTTCTATACGCATAGTTGTGCAATGCACTTAACTATATTATTATCTGTAAAATCACTATAATATACAACAATTTACATTAAAGATAAGTAGATTTATTATAATATTTAAATCAATTTACATTAGTATATATCTACAATAATGAAAATATAAAACAATTATATATAAATGATGTGAACGTACATGTTGTCCAGAGAAGGATGAATCTGGATGAGAATTTGGTCATCCAGATTAGCAGTGGTCTTTGGCACTTGATTAAGCCCCCTACCCAAGCCGCGCTTTTTCTGCGCTGGTTCAGAAGCTAAACAAATAAGAATTTCAAGATGTTATTAGAATTTCAATTAAAATCAAAATAATGATAGGACATTGTATGAAATAGTGAAGTACATAAACATGACAATGATATAAAGAACATGTAATACTAAACATTCATTTTATTTTTTTAATTTATGTCTGAGTCAGAATCATTTTGTATACGTATTGAAGATTCATAACCATCATCTTCTTCAGATTTAATGTCAGTTTTAGTCAATTACTCTTCCTCCTCAGTATCAACATCATCTAGCACAAGTATTAACTCATGATTCAGTTCATTAGGTTCATCTCCACCCTCCAAGTGGATTACTTCATTGTCGTCCTCCACATTTATTATGGTAGGTCTATGAAGCATCTCGTCTTGGTAGATCTCCCCGGCTACTACTTCTATATGACTGCGCGCAGGAGTATGAATTATAACTTGCCAATCTAAAGGCGGTCTATCCCATTTCCTAACAAGACTAGGAGTATAGTATACTTGTATTGTTTAAGTTGGAAACACAAATAGTTTGTTGGTGTACGCGGACCTATGGAGGTCAATATCGACGATTCCATGTCTGTCAACACGTATCCCTTTTTCTGAATCAAACCAACGATACTTGAACAAGTTAATCTAACCCCTGTAAGTGCCCTTGTACGACAACTCTATGATTTCCTCAAATTCTCCATAAAAGGTACGACTAAGCTCATTGTAAAAATCTCCTTAGACACAAACTCCAATGTTCGTTGTTCTTTTACCGCGAGCATATGTCTTTGTATGAAATTCACAACCATTTATTTTGTAACCATTACGGTTGACTTGGTCCTTGTTTGGGCCCATAGCTAGGGCTTGTACATTATCCATAATCATTCCCTTAGTAAAAGCCTACACAAACTCTATTACATTAAATGAAGTAATAAATTAATGGAGTATATATATGTCTTGCTTAATTAACTTAAATTAATTTTTCCTTTAGCCAAACAACAAATTTTTGATCATGACTGATTTGAATATCTTTATCAGTTATGTCGAGATGCTTCGCTTTTAACTCGTCATCGTATGATCTATACAATTTTATAAACATTAATATATTGGAAATGTATGTCATTGCATTTTAAGAGAAAGCGAGGAATAAATTTTATATTACATGTGTACCTCACAAATCCGTCAATCTCCTCACAATTGAGAAGAATGTAAGTATATGTAGCATGTAATTCTTGCTTAGAGAGGAATATGCGCTTCCCTTTTCCATAAGCACGACCAGATAGACCAAATATTGAAAGCTGACCATTTACCTCAACATTGCCCCCATCATCATGTCTCGAGACTCGATTAGCCTTTGTCAAGACTTCGTCCGAAAAATAGTCTGAGACAAACGTAGATGTCTCATCGAAGCTGTATGCCTCACATATTGACCCCTCGACATAAGCTCTATTCTTCCCTTCCTCTTAAGGTTACCCATCACCCTCTCAAAAGGGTACATCCATCTATATTGAACTGAACCCCTAACACGAGCTTCATAGGAAAGTTGGAGTCAAAAAAATAGGTGGGAATATTTTTTTCAAGCTTACACGTGATATCAATGATGTTTTTCTCAAGTATGAACATGTCCTTCTCATTTAATGTTTTTGAACATAAGTCTCTGAAGAGTCGAATTAGATCCGTCAAAGCATCCCATATTGGTTTATCAAGTAGATCCCGAAAAGCAATAGGCATGAGTCTCTTCATGAACACATGACAGTCATGACTCTTCATCCCTTGTAATTTCTGACCTGTAACACACCTTGTAATGTTAGACGCATACCCATATGGTAGTTTCAAAGACTTAACTCATGTCAACACATCTTCAACTTGCTTTTTGGATAATGTGTACCTTGAATGCAGTTTGACCATCTTACCATTAGGAGATTCATAAAGTTCTAATTTAGGACGCTTACAAATATCTTTTATGTCCAACCGTGCCTTATCATTATCTTTCGTCTTCCTCGTAACACTCATCACGATGTTAAACACATTATCGAACACATTCTTCTCAATATGCATCACATCTAGATTATGACGAATCAAATTTGTAGACCAATAAGGCAGTTCCCAAAAGATGCTTCTCCGAACCCAATTATGAGATTCGCCAAACCCATTGATTATGTTTGTAGAATCAATCTTACTGGATGCGATGACCGAAAATCTCATCACACGGTCTCCCATATCCATCCCGGATAATCGCGATGTAGGCATATCATTGTCTACTTTTCCTTTCCTGAAGTGTTCTCTATTTCTTCGAAACGGGTGATCTACTGACAAAAAACGACGATGACAGTCAAACCAATAAGGCTTTCGACCTTTTGATAGATTGAATGACTTTGTATGCTCCATACAATATGGACAAACAAAATTCCCATGTGTACTCCATCCAACTAACATACCATAAGCCGGGAAGTCACTTATAGTCCACATAACCGCTACCCTAAGATTGAAATTTGTTTTCGTGGAAACATCCCAAGTCTGTACTCCATCCTCCCACAATACCTTCAACTCGTCTATAAGAGGTCTTCAGTAAACATATAAGTTCTTTCCAGGACTCTTAGGACCAGGAATCACGAGTGAAAGAAACAAATATGGTTTTTTCATACACATCCAAGGAGGCAAGTTGTACGGAGTAACAATTACAAGCCAACATGATCAGTACAGGACAGCTGAGTGGCCAAACAGATTGATACCGTCGGTGGACAATCAAAACCTCACATTTCTAGGTTCCAATACAAACCAAGGATGTGCTAAGTTGAAATCCTTCCAAGCCTACCCATCTGTGGGATGGTTTAGTTCTCCCTCTTTAGCTGGAGATTTTGCATTCCAACTCATATGTTCAGATGTTCTTGAAGACATGTACAATCTTTTTAGCTGATGTGTAATTGGAAAATACCTTAAAATATTAAAAGGTATATTTTATATTTTTCCCGTCACACCCTCTTTATTAGGCCTAAACCGATCATGACTGCAAGGAGTGCACCTTGTCATCTGTTCATTTTTCTTATAAAATTACATGCAATCGTTTAGACATAAATCGATATTTTGGTATCCAAGACCCAACGTCTTCACCATTTTCTTACAATAGTAATAGTTATCGAGTAATTTCTCACCGTCATGTAACAAACTTTTAATGGCCTTCAAGAGCGACTCAAAACACTCATGACTCATGTTGTAATTAGCATTGATGTTAAGTAAAGTCGTCATTGCAGACAATGTAGTGTGTTTGGTGCAACCATGCCACAATGGCTCGCTACCCTCGTCTAACAACTTAAAGAAAGCTTTGGTATTAGAATTCATAGGTTGCTCTCTGCCTAGGACTGAGCAAAAAATGGGTATAACTAAATTACCAAACTGAACCAAAATAATTTAACCAAATTTTTTTGATAATTCGGTTATTTTTAACAATTCGGTTATACCCTAAATTATTTACAGTGTACGGTTAGTTAATACAGGTTTTAATTTTGAGTTATTTGTTCTAATCGAATAACCGAATAAAGCCTTAAACTTAAAAAGTTAAAATAATAATATTAACTCCTTTAGTCTTTATTCAGCCGTCACTCGTCAACCCACTAGCCCAGATCTTGACACTCATCGTATCATCGCCTTCACTCGTCGTCATCGACCATCGCCTTTGGCCGGTCGCCCCTTCATCAGTCATCTCTCATCTCGAACTCTCATTCGATCATCCTTCAGATCTCGACTTCTCATCTCTGTTTTTGCCCTAAACTAAGCCCCTAACCCAAAAGTCAAAAGTCCAGAACCCCAGTCCCCAAATCGAACGTCAGATGTCACGACTCCACCGTGTCTCCGAACGGTGGACCAAAATCTGGACGGAACCTCATCCCAGACTCCGAGCCTGGACAGAATCTTATTTTTACTACTTTTTGTTCCTTAAATTGTGAGTTCTAAAGTCTTTAATTTGTCTAATTTAATATAGGGCCAACTTGTTCTTTGTTCTAATTTACTACTGTGTAATCAATTTTTTAGAGGTTATTATTTTGTTTGATTCAACAGTACCGTGATATTCATATTTTTGCTTGTATCTTTATTTAAAGTTGATGAGATTATAGGATCTGTATCTAGTGTTAGAAATTTTGTTGGCCTCGTCTATAAAATGGAAATTATTTTTATGGTTTAAAAATGCTAGGAATATTATCAATTTGTAGTTCCATTTGCTATGTTTTATAGTCTTAGACATTCTTGTCTATAAATGGCTAAATTATTTGGTTCTACTATTTCTGAATTTTTCTATCCATTAGCTTCATGAATCATATTATTTCTCTGTATTTTTGTTTTCGTGAAAGTTTCTGACAAACAAAACATATTGTTTACCTTGTTTCTCCAAACTCTGGGATCTTGAACTACTTGAAGTTTTATATACAGAAATTCATACTTCTCTCTTTGTCTGTTTGCATTCTCCTATTTCTATAAATTTAAAAGTGTAGGTTGACTGTTTTCACTTTCTATGTTCTATAATATATATGTTGTAGAGACTTATGGCCACATTGTTAGCCACAATAATTCTTTTATTTGTGTGGCCTTAATATCTTACCATGGTGTCTTTAACCAACTTCTATTTTGAAAGTTTAGAAGACTTTTGCACAAAAATATGAGAATTTCACATTCAAATTGGAATTGTTATAACATCTTTCACCTGATAAATCTTCTCGAACCTCATTTTGGCATGGATTCTTTTTATGCAATGTTCACAAATTGGTAGTTTTAATTATACGATATTTCTCAACTTATTGCTTGAAGTTTTTGATTGATGTACACTTTTTAAACTTTTGTTGTTATTGTAATTTTATTTGTTTGAAGTTTTCAGATGATGTCAAGAAGTATTTTAATGATTTGCAAATGGTGGATGATACAAACGAGCCTGACCTTAATGACCTTGATCCAATTGGACATGAGAAATAGGAGGGTGACAGTGTTCCCACCCCCACCCCCAAGGTGTGGACTGAGGGATACTTCATTCCAGTTAAAGATAATGATAGTAATGTCATCAAAGGTACGTGTATTTATTATGGAAAAGAATTAGCTATTGATTCATCTTCAAATGGAACTACTTCTTTAAGAAATCACTTTAGAACTTGTAAAAAAATCCCAACAACATGGATAAATCTCAACCCCAACTTGTAGGGATTAAAGAGGGTGAGGGGGAGGGATGGGCATGTGAGAGTACACTCACCACTTGGAGATTTTACCAAGAAGTTGCTAGGGCATTCGTGACTTACCATCTTATTGTAAATGAGCTTCCTTTCAAACATTTTGAGAAGGATGGTTTTAAACGACTTATGCAAGCTGAATGTCCTAGGTTTTAGTTGCCTTCACGTTTTACATTTGCTAGAGATTGCATTCATTTGTATGATAATGAGAAAATTAAGTTGAAAACAATCCTTAGAAAAAATTATGAACGTGTTTGCCTCACTACTGATTCTTGGACTTCCAATCAACGATTGAGTTATATGTGTGTTACTGCCCATTTTATTGATGAAAATTGGAAATTTCATAAGAAAATCTTAAATTTTTGAACCATCAAAAGTCAAGGGGAAGGAAATTGGGAAAATGGTTGAGTCTTGTCTAAAAGAGTGGGAACTTTCTAAAGTTATGACACTCACTGTAGATAATGCTAGCTCAAATGATACGACATCTACTTACTTGACAGAGAGACGTACATCTTGGAAAACCAATGTCTTGGGTGGTAAGTTCATTCACATGAGATGTATAGCTCACATTATTAATCTTGTTGTGAATGATGGGTTGAAATTGATTAAGAAATATATTGAGAATGTTAGACATGCACTGAAGTATGCAAAGCAATCCCCGACTAGGATCAAGTCATTTAAGGACTGTATTGAGTATTGTGGTCTTCAAGACAAGGAAGGCTTAAGTCTAGTTTGCCCAACTAGATGGAACTCTACTTACTTGATGTTAAGTTCTGCCTTAAAAAACAAATAAGTTTTTGATTGATTTGGATTTGAAGATCGTGGCTTTGAAAAAGAGATGGGGGGGGGGGGAATATTCCAACAGACTTAGATTGGAATAGGGCTAAATTGTTTATGAGATTCTTAGAAAATTTTTATAATCTCACTGTGCGTATTTTGGGCTCATCTTATGCTACATAAAATAATGCATTTCATGAAATAAGAGAAACTTATATTTTTTTTGAGTGAGTGGGAAAGAAGCAATGATAGAGAATTGAAAAAAATTGCCAAGGCAATGAAAAGAAAATATGATAAGTATTGGGGAAATTTTACAAAGATGAATATGTTGTTGTATATTTCTGATGTGCTTGATCCTCGGTTTAAGTTGAGTTTTGTTCAATTTGGTTTAGAAGAAATGTATGGAGATGATGAAATTGAAGTTGAAGATCCGTAGGAGGGTATGGCAGTAGATCTTCATTTTGATATTGATAATGAAGATAGGGATTTAGAATATCAAGCAAGTAATAGGGTCATGGGGATAGAGATTGCCGATGGTGTGAAGAAAGCAATGGAATATTTGTTTAATGAGTACAAAAAAGAGTATTCAACTCAATAAAGTGGCACATCAAGTTTAAGTAACATGTCACCCCAAGGTTCTAATTCAATGGAATCCCAAAATACAAATAAACTTATGGATAAGTTCAAAAAGCGTCGGACTAGAGTGATACTTGGAGAAAAATCTGAGTTGGACAAATATTTAAGTTAAGATGTGGAAGAAGCCGATGCTTCTTTCGATATTTTGGTGTGGTGGAAAGTTAATAGTGCAAGATTCCCTATATGTGCACGTATTGCCCGTGATGTGTTGGTTATTCCCATTTCTACTGTTACTTCAGAGTTCGCATTTAGCATGGGGGGACGCATGCTTGATTCATTTAGGATTTTATTGTCTCCTAATATGGTGGAAGCTCTCATATGTGCTCAAGATTGGATTAAAAAGAAGAAATATATTGATGTGGAGGAAGATAATGACTTTGGCCATAAACTTGAGTGTGGTAATAATTATTGTTTATGTTTATTTTATTGAACTAATAAAACAATTTATAAAAATAATGTGTTTAATTATATTTTTCATTTTTCAGCAATTTTCAAGTTGAGCCTTGTTACTAATGGTGGCAATGTTTCCATGAATCAACTTAATTAATGAGGTAAATTCATCTCTCGGTTTATTATTGTAATTTAATTTTTAATAATGATTTAGGAATATATGGGTTTGTGCTTGTGAAATCATTAGCCATTCATGTAGCAAATAACAGAGAACTTTGTGTATCCTGTTTTGCAAATCATTGGTGGACCCCACAATGGAATTACTGTCGGAGTTAATAAACGAAAGAAAAAACTTTTTATAAAAATAATGGCAAAACTTTTACAATTAACTGTTAAAATACCCGGTAATAAAAGTACAGTAATACGTGTGGTTGCATAGTAGCACACAGTATTGTACAGTATCTTTGATTATTGATGCTTACATGAGAAGTCACTCAGTTATACTCAATTATTGTCACAGTAATTGTTGCATAGTATCTCACATTATTGATTCAATTATTGTCACAATATTTTATATTATTAAATCAATAATTGAGACGATAAAGTTATTCATATAATTATTTGCATTATTGACAATGTCTAGAAAGTTCTGTCGAGGAAAGGGGTTTGGTCACCTAATTGCATGCCAATAAGGAGAAGTCCTTATCGAAAAGCCCCCTTCTTTTTGGGAATGATCTGGTTGTTAATATTGCGAGTTATAATATTAATGATGAATAAATGTTATTAAAAATGTGTTTAGTGAAGCAAGGTGAATTAAGATAAATAGAGGGTTTTTTTTATGAAGTGTTTGTTGTAAATTTGACTTATTACATGGACCCCCACTTACTCATTTTTCAAAATTGTCGGTAGAAAGTTATCTCAGTTTTTCTTATTACTTATATATATATATATATGCATTCTTGGTAGGGGTAAGGGATTATATATATATATATATATATATATATATATATATATATTATTAAGTTTTATTTTTTATATAAAAAAGAATATATTATATTCTATTATGCATAATGTTGCATAGTACTGCATAGTGTGTACATAGTGCAGCATAGTAAAATTAAAAAAAATTTAAAGATTCGGCCGAATAAGCGCTCGTGAGTTTTTGAATTTTCACCCGTGATTTTCTAATTCAAATAGTGCCCTGCCATTCTCCTATAAATAGGATGCTTAGTTTAGAAATGAAAATCACACCAGAATCATAGAATTGTTCTTCTATAATATTATGCATATTTCTTTTGTGTTTAAGGAAGCTTTGAGTGTAGAAAACAGTGTAAGTTTTTTTCAAAAATATCTCCGTCATACCAGTCAGAAATACTCTCCTTTTAAGGTAAGGGATATTATTTTTGTTCAATATTCGTATGAAATAATATTTTCTTCCATACTTTGTAGTATGTAAGTAATATTATTTTGTTTCAGATTCTGAATTCTACACTCATTTTGTTAAGTATTGCTTCTATATTCCTTGAAATTGGTAGAATATCCTTGAAATTTGCGTTTCATCGAGTATCTTTTAACGAAAATATTTTTTTGAAGATTATTTTTAAATTTTAATCTTTTCATGTCGGGGTACTATTCATGGGGTACTATTCACAAAGTACTATTCACTCAAGCACTATTCACCCGGGGTACTATTCATGAAAAAAGTGATTTCTTTTCTGTCCAAATTATTTTTGATACAATATTATTCTTGAATTTTACTCCATAAAGCAGTAATCATGTTGACAATTTGGAAATTCTTGAACTCTAGATAAATTAAATTATAAATCTTTAAAATTTATCATTGTTTTCACTTAATTGAATTCCTATATCATTGTCATCATCTTCATGTTTATATTGTGATGAAAGTCATCTTTGGCCTGTAGGGCATAGATGGACTGTTGATTTGTATGATTATAACAAGGAATTATGTCTTGGTATAATCATAACATGTAATGTTACAAATGATGTGGTAAAAGTCCTCATTGGCCCGTAGTGCATTGATGGACAGTTGTTGGCATGCTCATGACCACTGGTGATAATAACGAATATCCTTGGCTCGTAGTGCATGGATGATTCGTGGATGTGATACTAATGAATATTCTTGGCCCGTAGTGCATGGATAATTCGGTGATGTGGATTATTTATTGAGCTGTGTTACAGCGATAAAATATTGATGATGAACTTTTAAATCATAGAAGATAGTAGATATCATGCTCTACTTGACTCTTCTAATGGACTGCTTGTTCCGCTGTAGTTAAATTTGTTGTTTATTGTATTATATCAGTTTTACACTATTGAAGGCTAACAATAATTTATTCTGCATTATCTTAGTCATAATATTCTTTACTAGGCTAGTTGAGCTCACCCTTTGCTTTCATTGTTCTCTTCAGGAAATGAGAATATAGCTGGGACTAGTCGGGGAATGGAGTGATGGTCCGAGATGGTAGTAGTCCTCACTATTCTATAAAATAATGTGATAATAATTGTAATGAGGACTTCATTTGAGTTTGGATATTTTCTACGAGACAATATTTGTGTTAAAACTCTCAGCTATGTTTTGTCGTATTTTACACGACAGTTGTATAATTAATTTTGTATTTGAATTATGTACCATGTATTTGGCGACTCAGAATGGGTTGTGTATACCTATTTTGGGGGCGTCACATGTTATGCATGTTGTGTCAGTTTTGAATAGGCCTTGGTAGTTGGCACTTAGTACTTATAGTTTTGTTATCTCATTTTGAGTTTGACTTTGTTCTCATGTTCATTTGTCATCTCATTTCGAGTTTGACTTGGTTTTTAGAGAACATAATAGCGTGAAACTTGGGAACTTGGAGTTGATATATTCTTTGGTGTTATGTATGCTTTGCCCTCTGAAGAGAGTTTGTTTGTTCTATTTAGCCTCCACATTTTAGGATTTTATATGCTCATTGATTAGTTCCTTTTGGAAAATATTACTATCACTAAGCTTGTGCACAACATTGTACAATTTTTATGTAGTAGTAGTGCATGCAGTATATTCTTTATTCTTATGGTGTGCTTTCCTGATATGGTAAAAGCTTATAGCTCTGCTGCATTAAGTTTGTTTGCTTGATCTTTAACCTTAGAAGTTATTTGGGCGACCAACTTCCTGCTAATGTGGAAAGGCATGTGTCCATGGATGTTTCATAGCCCTTTCTTTTACAAGTTCTAATGCGTGCCTTCATTATTGCAATTGAAACAACTTTAATCATTTTGTCTCATAAATTAGTTACCTGTGTGTTTTTAACTTCAAACAAGTGAATTCTTTTTTTGTACTTAAAAATATTTGGTGGTTTGATTTTTATTATGATTGGGTCTGGTTAATTATTTATCAACTATTGTTTTGATATTGGACTCGGTTTATTGTTCAATATTATATGAAATTACTACTGATGAGAAATTTAACATGCCTAATTGCATCCTCGTGTCTTTCTTGCTCTAAAAAAGTAGTGTGTGAAGTCAATGATGTAATTTATTTCTTTTTATTCATTGTAGATTGGTAAATAATACAAGAACTGTTTTTGGGTTTGGATCATTCAAGCGGCAAGATTTAGACTTGTTTGCTATTGCTGTTTGGGCTTGGCTCAGTTGGCTGCATGTTGTTGATTGCTTATGTAGTCACAGATGTTGTTGTTGTTGGCTCAGTTGTCTGTTGTTGCTGTTGATCTGAGGATCATTCATGTTTTTGTAATATGTAGTTGATTGCTATTGTTAATCTTTTGTAATATGTAACTAGTTGATTACTGCTGTCTTGACACTTGATTAGTTGATTCAATTTGCTGCTGACTGAGTGACTGCTATCATTGTATTACTGGTAATTTAGACAAAGTTGCAAACTAATAAATTAAGTTATTAATTGAATAACCGAATAATCAATTCGGTTATTTGGTTATTCGGTTATTGTAAGATCCCGACTTTTATAAAATAAAAGTCTAATTTAATTTATGATTATTATTCTAAAATTATAAAATGTTAAATTGATAAATGGTCAAATGAATAAGTAATCGGATAAATGAGCAAATAAAGAGGAAAGAAAACAATTTTTTTGGAAGAATAACCCATGTGGGCAGCTGAGTAATAAAGATCACAGGGAGGACAAGAATTGGTGGAAGGAAAGAAAAGAGAAAAGGAAAGAAAGAAAAGAGGGGAAAAGAAGGAGAAAAAGGGTGAAAGAAATAGGAAAAGAAGGAAAAGGAAACCATCAATATACTCCCACCGGGAGCCAAGCACTTCAGCAAAAAGAAAGAATAGAGAGAGAGAGAGAGAAAGAAAGAGAAAGAAGAAGAAGGAGAAATTAAAAAGTAATTTTTTTAATCTTTGATCTATTATTAGATTTATGGATTTTATGAGTACATATTTATGTATGTGCTTGTTGAGATGATTTAAACTTGCATAAATATGAATCAAATGAGAGAAATCTAGAAATCAAAATATGGAGATTTTAAGAAAAAATAGTTTCCTACTTGATTTTGTAAAATCCATAACTCTTTGTGTATAATGCGTTAGGAGATGAGCCATATATCAAAAGAAAGCCCTGGAAGTAAGTTAAACACAGAAATTTGAATCACTCAAAAATTCTTTGTAGATTTTTCGTGGTGACAATTTGAGTAAAACTGGTACGAAGGACTTATAGTCCAAAAAATCGATTTTATTAAGCTTTATTGCGTGAGTTATAATTTTTAATCCGACCTTTGAATCGTTGCAATTTTTGGATATGTTATACATATATAAGTTGAGTATATGTCCACAAACTTTGAACTGTTAAAGATTAACGTATAATTTGTTATGATTTTCGTGAGGTGGTTATTTGGAAAAAAAATTAGTAGAATTTTGGTAAGTCTTTCTCTCTATGTTAGAGTCAGAATTTGGAAAAAGTTTCTTCTAAAAAGTTGTAGAGAATTTAATTTTACATGGAAAGTTAATAAGATTCGTATTTTTCTAATAAAAGTGCTAATTATTATGAATTATTTAAGTTTCTGAATATTGGTATTTATAATTAAACTATCAAAAAAATTATTTGGGCTGAAATATTTTTACAGAATGCTTATAATATCATCTTAGAATTTCTGTAAAATTTTGATGAATTATTGAAAAGCAGAAGTAATTATTATATTTTTAAACTATTTATAGTTAGTTTGAAAATAGAAGAAATTCATAGAAAATTCTATGAATGATGAAAAATTATGAAAGTTTGTGAAAATCTTATAATATTATTTTATAATTTCAGGGTAGTTTTGAAAAATTATTGAATATTAGAAATATTTATTGTATTTTTAAGCTATTTATGGTTAGTTTAAAAATAGAGGAAATTCATAGGAAATTCTATGAATGGTGGAAAATTATGAATTTTGCTGAAAAATATTATAATAATGTAAGATTAATATTGATGATGTTTTAAACATATAAAAGTATGTGGAGTGGGTATTTCTATTTTGAAGCTATTAAATGATAGTTTTTATAAATAGAAATAATTATAGAAAATTGTTGGATAATCCGAAAAATGTGAAAATTGTATGGAAAGTTCAGAATTATATTTTTAAATATTTTAAAAGTGTTAGTAAGCTCATTAGGTGTCGGGATGTAAACGCACAAGTAACGAATGAGTTATGATAAAAATAAAAACAATATTTTTGTTAAAGTAAAAAATATTGATAATACCAGAATAGTGGATTGTCATATATGAGGTTTTAGATTTCTCAAGTTTTATTATTCACTTCTAAAGTTTTGGAATATGAATAATGATTTTATGCGATAAATAAAGATAACTTGAATGAATAATGAAATATTAGTTGGTTTATATGTTATTCGAGATAAATATGATTTGGTGTTGATCCCTACTTTTAATAGAATTTAAATTATTTATAATAAGGTATTGATTTGATTCTTACGTAAGAAGTCACCATGTATTTCATTCGATAATTGTCACAATAATTATTGCACAGTGATTCGTATTATTAATTCTTAATTACGTAAGAAGTCACTCAGTCTTTCATTCAATAAGTGTCACAGTAGTTATTGTTTAGTAACTCAGATTATTTGATATAATTAAACCAGTTGGCTGTAAGACCCCAAATAATTAATAAATGAAATTTAATTTTCTCTATTTATTATTTTGAAATAGTAAGGGTTGATTTGATTAATGTGGATAGTTATGGGTAAAATACGCAAGTATTTCAAAATAAGCAAGTGGTTATAAAATATTCATTATTGTCGGGGAATATTTGTTTGGTCGTGGAATATTCGCATCTTTGTGGGAATATTAAATGACGGACCAGCCAGATCTTTTTATGGGGCCCCATAACGGAAAGCGATTGGATGAAGAAAACGACAAATATAAGTTGTTTAAAAATAACGGCGTAGTTGTTACCGCTTTTACCTTTGTTGGAATACCCTTGTGGTTAAAACACGATGTCTGGCGTTGTTGCAGACAAGAAGACACCAGTATTGCACCAATTATTGACTCTTACGTAAGAAGGCACTACTCAATAATGGTTACAATAATTCTTTATTCAAAGATTTTATTTTATTGATTCAATAATTGCTTGCGTTGATATTTTATATTGCTGTTGTTTCAATAAATTGTTATTACACAATATTTTTCATTATCGAAGCAATAATTCATATTATCTGAATAATATTATTAGATAACATTATTGGCAATGTCTAGAAAGTTCTGTCTAAGGAGAGGTTTGGTCACCTAATTGCGCGCCAGTAAGGAGAAATTCTTATTGGAAAGCCCCTCTTTCCAGGAACTGCCTGGTTGTCAATATTGTGATTCTGATAATATTATTTGTGAATAATTAATTATTGATTCATATGATGAGGAAAATATTGATTTTATGTGGATATACATGGAGAAAATTTTAATGTGACAATTGTTGAAAATTAATATTTTATCTTTTTCTGATAAAATAATTCATTTAAATATATATTATTATATTTTAATAATATAATAATGGTGATATTTTTACAACAAATGTGGGATATATGAGTATATGAGGAGAAAGAGTATTTTTGTTGCAATAAATGTTTAAAACATGTTAAACATATCGGTGGACCCCATTTATTGATTGAAATTTGATTATAGCTTGTAAAATCGCCCGTTTGTGAATTTCGGCCAATTTCTGTTTGGAATTTGGAAAAACTTTCTTCTATAAAGTTGTAGAGAATTGAATTTCCTATAAAAACACGCGAGATTCGAATTTTCTGATCAAAGGGCTATTTATTATGAATTATTGAAGTTCCGAAGCTCCGAAATAATTGATTTTTGGAAGTTTAAATTATTTTAAATTAGAAAAACGTTTTTTTAATTTTTTTCTAGAAGGTTGGCATGCGTGAATTGCTGAGATTAAGATTTCAAGGAATACGTATAATATTTTTATTTATATTAATATTATATTAAATTTTCTACTTTGGTGTTCTAAGCAATTTCCTATAAATAGGTGCTTAGGTTAGAATTGAAAATCACACCGTAAATCAAGTTTTCTCTCTATATTATCGAAATTATTCTTGTGAGTATTTTGAGTATACTTTGAGTATTGCTATACGGTGAAAGTTCAAGTCATAGCCTATATCCTGTTTCAACTAGAAGTCTTGTCTTTTCGAGGTAAGGGATGTTATTTTCTTCTCAAATGATATTATTTCTTCAATATCATTATGCTGAAATATTGGTTGAAACTTTTTATCAAATTTAGAACTTTTTCATGTCGGGGTTACTATTCATGAGTTACTATTCACGAGTTACTATTCACGAGTACTATTCATGAAGCGTGATGATGTTTTTGTGAAATTTCTATCTTTTGGTGTCGGAATTACTATTCACGTATACAGCACTATTCACTTATACGGCACTATTCACGAATACGACACTATTCATCAAAAAATGAAAATTTTCCTTTTCGTCCAAAATAGCTATTCTGGACACTAGCTTTGATTGTATCCATGTTTTGATCATTCTTGAATTTTACACCACTATGATTATTTTTGAGGTATTTTTGGACGTGGATAAAACAAAATACGAATCCTTAATCCTTAATCCTTGTCATTTTGTTTCACTGGATTCGTTTCTTTAAAAAAATATTTTTCATCATCCTCAGTCTTAAAAGATGAATGATTTATGATGAATATCTTTGGCCCGCAGTAGTGCAATGATTAATTATTGAGATGAATATCTTTGGCCCGTAGTGCAAAGATGAATGATTTCGATGAATATCTTTGGCCCGTAGTGCAAAGATGAACAGTGTTTAGATGAACATGACCAATCGGTGAATGTCCTTGGCACAGTAGTGCAAGGATGAATATTTGATCCCGTATATATATTGATTGATGTTACAGGATAAAAATAGACGATGAACTTTAAAATTCATACATAGAAGATAGTAGTTTGCATTCTCTACTTAACTCTTCTAATGAATTATTATTTCATTGCGAATATTGATTTAAAACTTGTTGTCTATTGTATTCTATTATATTTTTTCTGTTGAAGACTAACGATAATTTTGTTGTATATTATCTTAGTCATAATATTCTTTACTGGGCTAGTCGAGCTCACCCTTTTCCTTTTTGTTCCATTTTTCTTCTCAGGAGGCGAGAATGTAGCGAGTACTAGTCGGGGTATGGAATAAAGGTTCTAGAAAGAGTTGTTTAGTAGTCCTCACTATTTTTGTAAAATAATGTATAAATAATTGTGATGAGGATTTATTTGGGTATGTATATTGTCTAGAAGACAATAATTGTTTTTTTAAACTCACAGTATATATGTTGTCGTATTTTGCACGACAAATGTATTAATAAAGTTGTAGTTATTTCTGTACCATGTATTTGGCGACTCAGAATGGGTTGGATGGAATGGACCTATTTTGGGGGCGTCACATTGGCAGTATTGTGAGTCTATGTTAATAATTATGAATAATTGTTGAAAGATTGAAAATGTGTAAATAATTGATGAATAAAAGGTGTTGATTAAAGATAAGTATGATATGCAGATGTTTGTTCAATTATTTTCTTTTTACAAAAGTAAGTTTGGCAGGACTTGCCGACACTCTATTTTTTTCTAAAGTTGTATGGACCACAACTCTATTATTGAACAAATTTTGTTAAAACGTGTACAAGTTGGTTTAATTTTTCTAGGTGGGACCATAAATTCTATGACCATTATTATATATCTCATTTGGTTATTTTGTCAAAGTAGGTGTGCTAGTTGTTTATTAATTTTTTTCATATAAATAGGTTGCCTGGTTGAGCAACTAAAGACACACCATCACTACACTAAAAATATAAAAATCTTTTACTACAATATTGTGAGTATAATATTGTGAGTATTTCTATTGAGTGTAATGTTACTCCAAGTGTAGATAAGGAATGCAAGCATTGTTTAAGTTGATCAATTTCACAGAAAGCAGAATAAAGTCACATGCTAAGGTAAGGGATATCATTATTGTGGTAAAGGGGTATCATTTTTATGGTAAAGTGATATCATTTTCTTTCATACTCCATATTATGGTAAGATGTTATTATTTGCTTCTTCAGCTTATCATTAAATGATGAAAGGTCCTGAAATGATTAGAATATCCTTAATAGTTGTGTTTCATCTAATATCATGTTAGCAATTTGGGCGCTGAATAATTAAGTTGAAAATCACTAAGATCTATTTTATCTTATTATTCTGATTATTTATGTTTATTCGTTATATATATCATTGTCATCATTCTCATGTTTATATTGTGTTGAAAGTCATCTTTGGCCCATAGTAAATAGATGGACTGTTGATTGGTATGATTATGACCATGGATTATTCGGTATAATCATGACAATTGGTAATAACACGAATATCCTTGGCCTGGAGTGCATGTATAATTCGTGGATGTGATACTAATGAATATCATTGGCCCGTAGTGCATGGATAATTCAGTGATGTGGATTAATTATTGAGTTGAGTCTTAGTGATGAAATATTAATTCATAGATGTGGTAATAACGAATATCCTTGGCCCGTAGTGCATGGATAATTTGTGGATGTGATAATAATGAATATCCTTGGCTCGTAGTGCATGAATAATTCATGGATGTGATACTAACGAATATCCTTGGCCGTAATACATAGATAATTCGGTGATGTGGATTATTTATTTAGCTGAGTCTCAGTGATAAAATTGATGATAAACAAAATCCTCTTTGGCTTACGTGCAAAGATGGACAGTTGATTGGCATGATTATGACCAGAGATTATTCGGTATAATCATGACCTGTAAAGTTACAAATGATGTTGATTATTTATTGAGCTAAGTCTTAGACTTATTGGTTTTACAGTTCTATGTCTTAGGCTCGTATTACAAATATGGACTGTTGATTTACCTGATTATAAATATGAATTGTGAATTAACTATAATCTTTGGTGGTTCAGGCGAAGACAGGTGATGAGAGTTCTCTTTGTCTAGGGTACAACAAAGAACTGTTGATGAGTATTACAAGAATTAAATATCAACGATGGACTTTTAATCTAGAGGAGATAGTAGACATTATGTGTTTTACTTGAATTTTCTAATGGATTGTTGATTCCGCTGCTATTATGGTTGAAAACTTTTATCATCTACCATATCTTCTAAATATCTGATTTAGTATTGATGAAGGCTATTGATAATGTAATTATCTTAAGTCATGATATTCTTTACTTGGCTATTTGTGCTCACCCTTTTATTTCACAACCCCTTTCAGGTAATAAAAGTGTAGCTGAGACTAGCAGAGAGAACATGGGTATAAAGTGGTGTTACGAATTAGTCACAAGCCTAATCAAATTATGAAACGGTGTGACATAATAATTGTACTGAGAACTTAAATTGGGTGTGACATATTTTATACATCATTTAATATTTAATTTTGGTGAACACCAATAGGGTGAGGCGAACTTGAATTTGGAAGTATCACAAGTGCACTCCATTAGAGTGAGCAGGACAAAAATCTTCTCATTTTATTTCGGGGACTTGAAATATTTGTTGTTGTACTTTATATGGCATTGTAATAATTTGGGAATGAATATTGTTGTATTATATACGTAACAATATTTGTATTGAAACTCACAGAATATGTGTCGTCGTATTTTGCACGACAGTTGTATAAATGAAGTTGTATGTACCATGTATTTGGCTACTCAGAATGGGTGATGTATACCTATTTTGGGGGCGTCACAGTTATCATATATTTCGGTTAGCTGTTAGGATACTCAAAGTAGTGTAATTTCGGTTTTCGGTTATAACCGAAATACTTATTCGGTTCGGGTATTAACCGAATTCTCACTCCTATCTCTGCCTTGTTCCCAATCAAAATTCAGCCCTACAATATCATGAACCATTGTATTCATACGATGAGTACTACTGTCTGGATTGTGTACTTCTGTGATACCACCATCTCTTCTCTGCCCATGTGCCCACCAACATTGTTCGTTATTTTTTATGAACCCAGAAACAAGTAAATGATAGTTTACCACGTCTCTTTCCATTTAATTTATATTCTTACACTTCAAATAAGGACATCTTATCTTGTTCTGACCTTCATACATTCCGGGCGACTATACACATACTCTAAAAACACTTGGCAACCGGCTCTAAATTCAGTTGTAGCACCTATCTGGGCACTTGACTTTCATCGTGCCATCCAACTACGGTCTGAATAGAGGTCCAAGATACCACGGTACCTACTATAGACAACATGAGCTAATTAATGTATAACATGTCCAAGCTCTTTAAGCATACTTATAAGCATATGACTTGAGTATACTTGTAAGCATATGATTAACATTTAAGCATACTTGTAAGCATATGACTTGAGCATACTTGTAAGCATATGAATTGAGCATATTTGTAAGTATATAATTGCCATTCTAGTTTATTTGTACGTCGAGTTCGGCTGAAATCGAGTACAAAAAGGTGAGGAGATATCATTAGCCTTAAGTTAATGTTTGATTTAGTTGATTGTATTAAGTGAAGGAAACCGTGTAGTATGTTTAAATGTATAATAAATAATGGCTTTGGATAAAACAACCTTAATGGATAGATCTAAATAATGAACTGCATTCTTCAGACTCTCTAGCTTGGATAACTTGGATACATCATTAATTATATTATATTATTCTTATTATATTTAGTAGTGGAACTAAGCAAATGCTACTTAGTTATATTTTATTTTAATTTAATTATATATATAATCATATTATATTTTATTATATTTAATATGATATTATATTATATTTTAATTTATATTATATTTTAATTTAATTATATATATAATCATTTTTAATATTTATATATTATATGTTAAATATTAAATGTTATTAAATTTAGTATGAGAAACTAAGTAATGCTACTTAGTTTATTATATTATATTTTAATATATTTAATATGATATTATATTTTAGTTTAATATTATAATTTATAATTATACCGAAGCAAGTCTTGTTAATTTCATTGAATAACTTTGTTATTTTGGTAGGTGTTGGGAAAGATAACTAATGTAGTCAATGTGTTGGGAGTAAATGTAGTCAAACACTTCCTGTATCTAACTAATCTGGAAATCAATTCTTAAAACTTGGGTATGTTACAAGTTGAAACTAAGGGAACTTGCATGTTACTATGTCCAATATAAACTCTAATTAACTTTTCAATTAGGGTTCTACTACATAACTCATAGTAGGAGTTTAAACCCTAATTACATACGTTGTGATCAATAGACGATACTGGAGAACAAAATTCTATAATTCACCAATCCCAAAACTTAATCTTTTAACCATTAAAACAAACTTAATATAACATCCCATATTTATTATGAAATTTATTGGCATATCTAATAGTAAAAAGTTTAAAACATAAAAATAAAGGGAAATTCTTAGGAGTTAACACTCAAGGGATGAAATTACATTCAATCAAACTTTGCCCCCAAACAATCTGAAAACACCATATATATACATATAAAAGTAGAACATCCCTCTAACTACATGAACAATTCCAAAGATATAAAACTTTTCAATTATCAAAGCAAGAAATAAAAATCAATTTAGATTCAAAATCAATTTGCCTAAATCAAAATCAATTTACCCAAAATAATTTTACTCTATTTAAAACTTATAAACCAAATCATATACCCAAATCGAGTCCAAGTACTGATAAAATCATAATCATATTACCCAAACATAATCAGATTCATATATGTCAAACTAGTGCATGTATAATCAAATTCAAAATCAATTTACTTGAAACATTTTTTCCCCAAATAAAAAGAAAATTTGTACCTAACGACGGCGGTGGCGTCCGACGGTGTGGCCCTCTCCCTTTTCTCCCCCTTCTCATTTTTATTTATCCCTCTCTTTTTTTCCTTCTGCTAATGTCGAGCGAAGCGCCTGTACATTAAAAGGATCAGGAACCATCATCTGCGACCGCATACGGTCGCTAAATTTTAATGATGTGGAAGTATCAGCGACCGAATGCGGTCGCTGATTGTGAGAAGACGCAAAAAACCAGCGCGTCAACACTTTCAGTCAATTTTTTAGGTGGTAAATTAAAACAGCGATCAATTAGCGACCGAGTGTGGTCGCTAAAATAATATAGCGACTATATTCAAGGGAGGTAGCCAATGTCGGTCACTACTAATCATATCAGTGACTTAAAGTGCGGTCGCTGATATTGTTGGTCACTGTTAGAGCATTTTCTTGTAGTGAATTTTGGGATTGATGTATTTATATCGAAGCCTTGTAAGGGAATGCAATTTTGCACTTGTTCTCAATTAATTAATTTTTATCTTCCAAAGTACAATTACATTATCAATAAGGGTTTTTGTTTCATAAACCCCATCCTTATTTTTTTTATAATGAATTATTTAGATTTTTTGTCATATAAAATAAAATTAATCATAATTATTTATCTTATGACATAGAATGATGATTATAAGCGTAACAATTTTTCAATTTCTATCTAAAGACTAAATAATTATGATTAATTAGGATTTAATGACAAAATTATTATATGTGTGCTAATATTCATATTTCTTGCAACCTTATTGTAGTTAAATGGACTCTAAAAATGTGATTTCTGACCTTAACAAAGGTGAAAATTTGGATGATAAAAATTATTACCTTTAGTCGAAGAAAATTCAATATATGCTTTATGAGCTAGATGTGTTTGAAACTTTAACTACCATTATGAAATTGTCTAACGAGGGCACCACTGTACAACACCATTGAGACAAACAAACCTACGATGAATAGGTTAAGAAGGATCGTTGTGCACGCTTTACCATGTTAATCAGCATGCATAACGACCTTTTTGGCGAATTTGAGTCCTACAAGACTACAATAGAATGTGGGATATGCTTAAGAAGTCCTATGGTGGGAATACTGCTACTAGGTTGTGCGAGCTTAATTATAATCTGGATCGCTACAAGAAAGAGCCCAAACACATTATTGTGGAGCACATTCAAGTAATGTCAACCATGATCCGCGAGCTTAGTGCAGCTGGTACAACCCTTACTGAAGAGCAACATATTTAAGTTGTGCTCAGGTCTTTACCTGATGCATGAGAGCCTTTTATGATGACTATGATACATAATGACAGTATCAAAACTCTTTTTGATCTCAAAAGGCATCTTGAGCTTGAATATGAGTGTCGTGGTCCTAAAGATGGCAGCTTTGTATTCATGGCTCAAGTGGTACGTGCAATGAAAAAGGCAAGCGCAAGAGACAAGTTAATGGTAACGATCAAGTTAAGGCTAACGAACCAAAATAGAAGGGTAATGCTAAGCGTTGTAGGGGAAAAGAGGAGGAAAAAAGAAGATGACTTATTATAACTGTCAGAAGGTTGGACATTTTGCTCATGAATACACTGAGAAGAAAAAGGTACAATTTAAATTTCTTCATTACGATGAATACTTTGTGTGTTCACATATTTTTCTTGCTCAAACTGATCCTTCGTGGATTATTGACACAGGAGCAACCAAGCATATAACTCGCGATAGGAAAGGATTCACTGAGTACTGACGAGTTTTTAAAGGGAGTGAAAGTTTGTTCATGGGGAATAGTTCAAAAGAGCAAGTGCTTGGTTTTGGCACTTATCAACTTACTTTGAGAAATGGTCGTACACTAATCCTTAAGGACACACTTTATGTACCAAGAATTCAACATAACTTAATATCAGTTGTAGCTTTAGTTCGAGTAGGGTATTCTTTTTCCTTTGACAGTAGTAGCGTATCTATTTATTTTCATAATGATTTTGTAGGACATGGTACTTTATCGAATGGTTTTTATGTTTTGAATAAAGGCGAATCCCAGTTTTCTTATATTGTTTCTCATGATGATATTGTTAATGAATTATTGAAATGGCATGCTAGATTAGGTTATATTGGCCAAGATAGGATGACTAGGCTAACTTGAGAAAGCCTTTTAGGCTTACTCGCTAAAGTTGACCTACTAGTATGTGAACCTTTTTTAGCAGGGAAGGCAAAAAGAAAACCATTTACGAAGGCAGCGAGGGCCACTAATCCTTTAAAGCTAGTTCATTCTGATATTTGTGGTCTAATGAATGTTAGAGCATGACATGGTGGTAACTATTTCATCACTTTTATATATAATTATTTGCGATATGGATATATCTATTTGATTTCTTATAAGTCGGAAGCATTAGATTGCTTTAGACATTTCGTTACTAAAGATGATAAATAAAGGGATAGATCCATAAAGGTTCTTAGGACCGATCATGGACTGAAATATTTATCTAAGCAATATAAAGGACTCAGTGAAGAAAAAGGTATCATCAGACAACTAACGATTCCTGGCACCTCGCAACAAAATGGTATTGCAGAAAGAAGGAATCATACGCTATTAAAGATGGTTAGGTCGATGATGACGCAAGTTGATCTTCCAATTAATTTTTTAGGAGATGCACTAATGACTGCAACTTACATCCTTAATTGCGTGTCTAGTAAGTCAATTACCTCTACACCATATGAGTAATGGGAAGGCAAAAAACTAACCCTAGATCATTTAAGATCATGGGGGTCCGTAGGATATGTCTACATTCCTTCCCAATAACTTGGGAAGTTAGACTCTAGAGGAAGGAAGGGTATCTTTATAAGGTATCCTAAACACTCAAAGGGTTATGTGATGATATGCGAATAACCCGATGGAGTAATGACTAAGATTGAATCACAAGATGTGGAATTCATAGAGAATGAGTTTCCAAGTAGGGGTAACACGAGAAAGGAAGGAAATTTGATTCTCATCATTTTGTGGCTAAGGATGCTGGGAGTGATCTACCGCCTAACGGGGCACCACCTGATTCACAAAATCTTGAGCCACGTCGAAGCAAACGTGTAAAATTACCTCAAATTTTTTTCAAAATAGAAGATGAAACTCTTCTTGTGCTTGAAAGAGAGGCCCTTATGTGCACTCTAAAAGATGATAATTAGTCTGCTACATATAATGGAGCTCTCATTTCACATGCTCATAATGAATGGATAGATGCTATGAAGGAAGAAATTGGTTTTATGGAAAAGAATCATATTTGGGAGTTGTTTGATTTATTGCCTGGTCATAAGACCATTGGAAAAAAATGGGTTTTCAAAATTAAACAAAAGGCAGATGGATCAATCGACAAGTATAAGGCTCATCTTGTGGCGAAAGGGTTCACCCAAAAGGATGGTGTGGACTATGATGAGACATTCTCACTAATTATGAGAATTGGCTCCATTCGATTTATTCTAGCTATTGTCACACGTTTAGATTTGGAGCTTTTTCAGATGGACGTTAAAAATGCATTTCTATATGGAGAACTAGATGAGGAGATTTACATTAATCAACCAGTTGGCTTTAAGGTTAAGGGACAAGAGCACAAAGTGTGTAAACTCAAACATTCCATTTATGGCTTAAAGCAATCATCTAGATAATGGTACTTTAGATTTCATCAAGCCATAATTGCTGATGGGTTTACGATGATTGAGGAAGATCATTGTGTGCATGTTAAACGGGTCAACAAAAGTTTCATGAGCTTGTTTTTATAGGTTGATGACATCTTGATAGTTGGAAATGATATGAAATTGATTATCGCCACTAAAAATTGGTTATCATCTAATTTTGAGATGAAAGATATGGGTGAGGCATAATTTTTACTTGGAATTAAGATCCATATGGATCGCTCAAAAAGATTTTTGGGTTTAAGTCAAGGGACTTATATGAAATCTATTTTAGAGCATTTTTAGTATGAATAATTCTAAACCCGTTGACACTCCCATTGAGAAGGATCATAAACTACGCCAGGATCTTTTCCTTATGATTGATCAAGAAAAAGAGCAGATGACTCGTGTTCCTTATGTTAGTGTGGTTGGTAAGTTGATATATGTAATGATGTGTACACGTCCTGACATAAGTTCTGTAGTGGGGATGGTTAGTCGGTTTGAAATCAGTTATAGATTTGCTCATTGGATGGAATTTAAAAGGATACTTCGATAATTGAGAGGCACCATGGACTATATATTGTGTTATCAGGGTGGTGAGCTACACCTTACAAGGGTACATCGACGCAGATTGGGCTAGCAACTTGGATGAACGCAAGTCTACCACTTGTTATAACTTCTTGCTTTGTGGTGGAGTCATTAACTGGTTGAACAAGAAATAACCATGTGTTGCTTTATCCACTATGGAGTCAGAAAACATTGCATGTTATTTTATAGTACAAGAGACAGTATGGTTACAGATATTCTCCAAGCGCCTGCATGTTGGATCACATTTGAGTGACCCTGTCACTATTCATTGTGACATACGGCTGCTTTGTCTTACGTTAAGGATCAAGTACCATGGAAAGGCCAAGCATATTGAGAATAAATTTCACTAAATTAGGGATATTGTGGAACGAAAGAAGGTGGTCCTTAAACATATCTCTATGAGCGACATGGTTGTTGATCCTTTGATTATACCCATTCTTAGGGATGTTTTTCGAGCTCATATTAGGAGCTTGGGACTTTGTAGGCCTCGATATATTTTATGTTTGATAATGAACATCTTTTGAATATTGTTTACTATATTTTTTATGCAATAAAAGTTATTACATAATGTTGATTTCTATTCAATTATATGTTTTAACTTGTTGTATATATATATAAGCACACATATATAATGTCACAAGGCAAGAGGTTGATCTACTAGCAAGCAAAATGAGCCTATTTTGTGGTGGTTTAAATGGTTAGGCACCATTTTTGAGACATTATGATTTAGTCACCTTGGCTCGGTCCAAGAAGAGGTATCATTATATACCGAACACTTGTAAAAGGTGTAGCCTTGTTTTTTGGGATTGCCGGACATTAGATTCATACTAGATACTATCTGAAGTAGCTAGGGATATTTTCTAAGGTTAAACGATAGAGAGCGAATAACTATTGTCCATACAGTGTTATTTTAGCTAGAGCAACATTTTTTGCGGAGCTCCACCGTAACATGAGAATTGTACCTTGTGTGCAAAATAAGAGACAAACTGAAAAGTGATGTGGTGGATCCCTATCTAATCACTCCACTCACTGTGTTAGCCTTGTACATTAACTATTATCCTTAGTAACTTGAATCTATATCATGAAACAAAGACTTTGTGTTGTTACTCTAGTTTGTATTCTTAAGTTCACATAATGAGGTTCCATGGGTACTTATCTAGGAAAGCAGCAAAGTTAATGAAGATTGACGTGAGAGTTTATGGAAGACATTTGTATGGCATCACATTCAGCACGTCTGGCACCTGTACGAGGAAATCCAGAGATTATTGATTTGAGATGAGTATATACCTTTATAACCCAAGTGTCTGAGTGAGAGATGTTAGTAATTGATCCGGTTGGTCCCGTGGTTCATGGACATCCACTTGAGTATGGATATTGGATAACTCAATAGGGATTGGAAGAGTCACATATCACTTAAAAGTATTTTAAATAATACTTGATATGGTTAGGACTCTATATGAGATAATTCTTCTGATTTAGTCAGTTGTCGACTTATCCCATATATATTGGGTTTTACGTTAAATACTGAAGTCTATAGTGTGTATGGCTAAGAAAGAATGACTTTTAATTTTTCCAATACATTTTCCCTCTAAATACTCTCTCTCTAGTATTTTCAAGCTTCCATCAATAAACTTGGGTGTACTGGGTGTGAACACTTTAGTTCATTCGCATTGTTGCTAGTAACAACTTTATATTGACGAGAAGTAAGAAGGATCGTAGTAGCTGTGTTCGTAGTGTCACTTGTAGATTTGGCATTCCGGTTCAACCGCTTCCGCTTCATGGATACTAACCAATTCCTATGTAAGTATTACTTACATGTTAATTTTCATTTAATTCTAACAGGTCAAATATTGGCACGTAGACACCTATAGTAGCTAATCCTGAATTAATTAGTTGTATACCTAAAACTCTTTTGTTTAGTATTTTTACCCATCACTGAGTAATTAACGCCATGTGATGAAATAGGTAGGTTTGTACTCAGTAGGTTGGTGTGGTTTTTATTTTATTTCTGAAAATTTACTAATATTTTTTTAATTATAATGATCATCGGATGGACGGTCACCGTAAGACCCCAACTTTTTATAAATAAAATTGAATTTCCTCTATTCATTATTTTAAAATAGTAAGGGGTTGATTTGATTAATGTGGTTAGTTATAGGTAAAATGCGAAAATATTTTTAAATAAGCAAATGGTTATAAAATATCCATTCTTGTCGAGGAATATTCGTTTTGTCGTGGAATATTCTTGCTATCGGGAATATTCGTACGAAGGCGCAGCCATTTGTGGGCCCCATAACGGAAAACTGTCAGATGAAGAAAACGACAAATTTGAGTTTTTTTATAAATAACAACGTAGTTATTTACTGAATAACAATTGTTGGAATACACGGTGGTTAAAGTACGATGTCGTGTGGTTGCACAAAGTAGCACACCGGTATTACACGAGATTTGTGGATTCTTGATTCTTACGTGAAAGGCACTACTCAATAATTGTTACGTAAAATCTTGCTCAATATTTTATTTTATTGATTCAATAATTGCTACGTTGATATTTTATATTATTGTTGTTTCAATAATTATCACTGCACAATATTTCTCATTATCATATTAATAATTCATATTATTTGAATAATATTATTAGATAGCATTATTGACAATGTCTAAGGAAGTTCTTTCTAGGAAAGTGGTTTGGTCACCTAATTGCGCGCCAGTAAGGAGATATCCTTATCGAAAAGCCCCATCTTTCCTGGGAACGACCTGGTTGTCATTATTGTGATTATGTAATATTATTTGTGAATAATTAATTATTAATTTATATGATAAGGAAATATTTATTGTGGATATAAATGAAGGAATTAATGTTGGGGTGTTTTATCAGTATTTTATCATAATGGAGGTTTTAAAAATCATTCGTATGTGGATTTCGGTCATTTTCTGTTTGGAATTTGAAAAATTTTTCTTCTACAAAGTTGTAAAGAATTAAATTTCCTATGGAATGGACATAAAATTCGTATTTTTCTAATAAAAGGGCTATTTATTATGAATTATTGAAGTTTCTAAATATTGTTTAAATTTAGAACATTTTTGTGGAGATTTTCTAGAATTGGTGGGCCCCACTCTTGTCCTTGTTGATGTGCTTTGAAATTTCAAAGTGTGGTTTCAAATGTCGTGTGCTTCAAATAATCCTCCATATGCAAAATTGTCAGAAGTGGTGTGCTACCACTTTCCTATAAATAGGATGCTTAGTTAGAATTGAAAATCACATCAGAATCAGAAGTTTTCTCTCTCTATAATATCGAGCGTATTTTTGTGAGTATTTAGATACTTTGAGAGTTGATAAGCAGTTCAAGTTTTCTTCAGCATTATATCCGATATTTCAGTCAGAAGTATTATTCTTTTGAGGTAGGGGATGTTATTTTCTTCGTAAATGATGTTATTTCTTTCAATATCATAATACCGAAATATTGGTATGAATTTTATTATGATTTTTTTACCTTTTCATGTCAAGATTACTATTCACGTATACGACACTATTCACGAATACGGTACTATTCACGAGTATTATTCACGAAGAATGATTTTTCTTATGAAATTGTTACCTTTTGTGTCGGGGTTACTATTCACGTATACGACACTATTCACAAAAAAATTAAATTTTCTTTTCTTTGTCCAAGTTGTCTATTATGGTTAATATCTTTGATTGTATCCATGTTTTGATCTTCATTCTTGAATTTCGCTTCACAATTGATTATTATGGAGTATTTTTTAACTTGGATAAATTAAAGTACGAATTCCTAATCTTTGCCCTTTAAACTCACTGGATTTGTTTCTTAAAAATATTTTTTATCATCCTCAGTCTTAAATGATGATTTAACTGAATATCTTTGGCCTGTAGTGCAAAGATGAATGATTACCTGATGAATATCTTTGGCCGTACTGCAAAGATGGACAGGTGTTGAGATGAACATGACCAACTGGTGATACAAATGAATATCTTTGGCCCGTAGTGCAAAGCTGAATATTTGATTCAGGATGTATAATGATTGATGTTACAGGGATAAAATATTGATGATGAACTTTTAGATCATAGAAGATAGTAGACTTTATTATCTACTTAACTCTTCTAATGAATTGTTATTTTTGCTGCGAATATTGATCTAAAACTTGTTGTCCATTATATTTTATCTGATTTATTGAAGGCTAACGATAATTTGTTCTACATTACCTTAGTCATAATATTCTTTATTGGGCTAGTTGAGGTCACCCTTTTCCTTTTTGTTCCATTTTTCTTCTCAAGAGGCGAGAATATAGCGGGAACTAGTCGGGGTGTGGAGTGATGTTTCAAGTCAGTTGTTTTAGCAGTACTCACAATTTTGTAAAATAATGTATCAATAATTGTAATGAGGACTTCTTTGAGTTTGGATATTGTCTAGAAGATAATATTTATATTTAAACTCACAGTATATGTGTTGTCGTATTGTGCACAACAATTGTAATAATGAAGGTGTAAGACCCCAGCTTTTATGAATAAAGATGAATTTTCTATAAATATCATTTTTGAATATTAAGGTGTGAATTTGTTATAATGTTATAGTTATGGGTAATATTTATAAATTTTGCAAAGTAAGCAAGTTGATATAAAATATTCGTTTAGTCGAGGAATATTCTTTTTTTTTTGGGAATATTCATACGACGACACAATCATTGGTGGACCCCATAACAAAATTATTGTTGGAGTTAGAAAATGACAAAATTATCTTTTTATAAAAATAACGGCGAAAGTTTTACCGTTAACTGTTGAAATACCCGGTGGTAAAAGTACGAATGTCTGGCGTGGTTACATAATAACACACGATATTATGCGATATCTTGGATTATTGATGCTTACGTGAAAGTCACTACTCAATAATTGTTACGATAATTCTTTATTCAATACTTTATTTTATTGATTCAATAATTAATACGTTGATATTTTATATTATTGATTCAATAATTGTCATTGCACAGTATTTCAAATTATCAAATCAATAATTAATATTATTTGAATAATATTATTATTTACATTATTGATAATGTCTAGAAAGTTCTGTCGAGGAAAGGGGTTTGGTCACCTAATTGCGGCTATGATAGGAAGAAATCATATCTGAAACCCCTCTTTCCTGGGAACGACCTGGTTGTCAATATTGTAATTTTATAATATTATTTGTGAATAATTAATTGTTGATATATATGATAAGAAAATATTTATTCGAAGTGGATTTAAACTGAGGAATTTTTAGCATGTGACATTTGTTGAAAGTTGGTATTTTATCTTTTCCGATAAAATAATTCATTCAAATATATTATTATAATATTACATTATAGTAGTATAATGTGATTATATAATAGTACGTTTTTTATAATTTGAATGGTAGCATTATTATAGTAAATTCATGTATAAAAGTAAAAGGAGGTGGAAGAGAACAAATTGAATTTGAATTCCTATGATGAAGGCGATGATGTCATCGGACGATGAGGTAAACAATGATGTCATCGGACGATGAGGTAAACAATGATGTCATCGGACGATGAGGTAAACAATGATGTAATATGATCGATGATGTCAGCGATGATGTCATAAATTATGGCAAAAATACTATTTTACCCTTACTCAACCAAGCCTATAAATAGAAGCTCATTTCTTCATTATTTTTTACCAATTCATTCATGCTACAGAGAGAAAAAGTATAGAGAGAATAAGAGAGAAAGAAGAAAAGTATTTTGTTACTACACTATTGCAGTATCCAATCTCCTACTAAGGTAAGGGGTATTATTTCTTTCGTATTCATGAAGAGAGTTATTTTCTTTCAATACTCGTAAGGGTTGTTATTCCATTCTTTATTATTTTGTTGGAATAACCTGTCTGTGCGGTCTATCGCATGCCTGGTGAATTCTGTTGTTATTCCATTCTTTATTATTCTGTTGGAATATCCTGTCTGTGCGAATTACGCATGACCTGGTTCCATTCTTTATTATTCTGTTGGAATATCCTGTCTGTGCGGGTTACGTATGACCTGGTTCCATTCTTTATTATTATGTTGGAATAACTTGTCTATGTGGATTACCGCATGCATGGTGAATGATCCTTCATATTCATTCCTTATTAAATCGTGGAAATGATTTATTTACGTGGATTACCGCATGGCGGGCAAAAATTCCATTTGCGGCTTCATATATTCTATTAAACTCAGTTGGTTAAAGTTTTGGCTTATATACTCCATAAAATTAGTGGAATATCCTTGATATTTGCTCTTCATCTAGTATCTTTTCATGGAAATATTCTTCTGAGCATTCTTGAATTTTACTCCACAAAACAGTATCATGTAGACAATTTGGACGTTATTGATTTCTGGATAAATTAAATTATAAATCTTTAAAAATTTATTCTTGAACTTGTTTTATTGAATTCTTATATCATTGTCATCATCCTCATATTTATATTATGTTGAAAGTCATCTCATGACTGCATCTCTTGCATAGATGAACTTGGTATGATTATGACCGAGGATTATTCCTATATAATCATGACCGTAATGTTACAAATGTTATGGTAAAAGTCCTCATTGGCCCGTAGTGCATTGATGGACAGTTGTTGGCATGATCATGACCATTGATGAAAACATGAATATCCTTGGCCCATAGTGCATGGATAATTTATGGTCGCGATACTAATGAATATCCTTGGCCGTAGTGCAGGGGTGATGTGGATTATTTATTAAGCTGAGTCTTAGCGATAAAAGTGATGAAAAACCTTTTAAATCATAGAAGATAGTAGATTTTATTCTCTACTTGACTCTTCTAATGGATTGCTTGTTCCGCTGCAGTTAAACTTGATGTTTGTTATATTTTATCAGTTTAACACTGTTGAAGGCTAATGATAAATTATTCTGCATTGTCTTAGTCATAATATTTCTTACTAGGCTAGTTGAGCTCACCCTTTTACTTTCATTGTTCTCTTTAGGAAATGAGAACGTAGCTGGGACTAGTCGGGGAAGGGAGTGACGGTCTAGATGATAGCATTAGTAGTCCTCACTATTCTATAAAATAGTGTGATAATAAATGTATTGAGGATTCCATTTGAGTTGAATAATGTCTAGGAGACAATATTCGTATTAAAACTCTCAGTTATGTCTTGTCGTATTCTACACGACAGTTGTATTATTAAGTTGTATTTGAATTTTGTACCATGTATTTGACAACTCAAGATGGGTGATGTATACCTATTTTGGGGGCATCACAGAAGGTGTAGTTGTTTTCTGTACCATGTATTTGGAGACTCAGAATGGGTTGTGTGGACCTATTTTGGGGTCGCCACAGTTGGTATCAGAGCTTAGGGATATATATGATCTCTGATGGAGATCTGGGGTTAGAAGTAGGAAGGGAGTGATGAGTAAATCCTTCGCTACTGTGTCCAACCTAAGCTTATTTGTGTTTAATTGGTCGGTCGGAATATAGGGATAATATTTGGAATGTAAATTTCTTTAATTAACCCTTGTTTTGTGCCAGTATTTGAAAATGACATCTAAAAGTCAAGAGTTGAACTCATATAGAGTTTTAAGTGATGAATCGAGGAGATTCATTTAAAGAATAAATATTTGAGTTTAATATTTTGTTATAACAAAGATTTTATTGGGGAGTACTAATTAAGTTATTAAACTTAATTGTAGGATGTCAGGCGAAGAAGAAATTAGAGATATCCACGTGGTGAGTGAAGAATTAATAGTTGCATCCGAGCTAGTCGCAAAGGTAGCAGCTGAGAGTGAGGAAGAAGAGGAACCTGAGGAGGATTTATTAGGAGAACTTTATTCATGAGTTAGAATAGCAGACTGAAGAATGACAGGCGGTCGTGGAGCAAAAGGATGCAACAATTCAAGTTTGTGTTACCCGATATGTGATGCTTGAACAGAAGCACTCTTTGACATAGTATAAGATAATAAAGCAGGAATTTGAGAATTCAAATGTCAAGGATCAGCTGAAAGAAGAAACAACTGAACGAGTGATGATTAAGGATGCATGGGTAAAAGTCGCACGACGCGTTGATATTGTGGAAAGAGAAGTCCGATCCAAGAAGGCTAAAATAGATTATATGAATTTCTCTTTTTGGACAGCAATTGGGAGAACCCAACATCGAGTTTTGAATTACCCTGTACATTGCGGTCAACCTCAATTCGATATGGATTGAAGATTAATGATTTAGATCATGGAACTGGAGTACGATGAAGCATTTGAGGGTGGAATATGCCCTATAGCGAAAGTCAATTTTAGCAGTAATGATTACACCAAAGGTTGTCCCAGACAAGTCAAAATTGGTGGTTCAAGTGAGAGCGCTTTTCGTAATTTCCCAAAAAGCGAGGAACCGAACGAAGTTATCACGGGTAACCTAATCATAAACTCTTGCAAAGTTTATACCTTATTAGATACTGGTTCTACCCATTCTTTTATCTCTCCTGCTTGTGCTCAACGTTTGAACTTAACCCCTAAGAAATTAGACTTTGACTTATCTGTTAAGACTCCGTTAGGAGAAACTTTCATTACATCCACTGTTTATAAATCTTGCTTGATTCAAGTTCGGACCATCATATTAACTGTTGATTTTATTTTTTTGAAAATACTTGCATTTGATGTGATTTTTAGGGATTGATTGGTTAACTACTCATCATGCCAAAATTGATTATTTTCGTAAGGTTGTTAGTTTTCATACTCCTAACCAACCTGTTATGCGAATTCAAGCAACCAAACCACTAAAGTTAATCACTGTCATATCAAGCCATAAAGCAATTCATTTATTGAAAAACAGATGTCAAGCTTTCTTAGCCCATGTCATGGACTTGGACAAAAATACGTCAGATTTGAATAAAATTTATGTTCTTAGTGAATTTCCTGACGTATTTCCTGAAGAACTTCCCGGTCTACCCCCCAGAACGTGAATTTGAATTCTTTATTGACCTTGAACCTGATACAAAACCCATTTCCAAAACCCCATATCGAATGGCTCCTATTGAACTTCAGTAGTTAAAGGTCCAACTACAGAAGTTGTTAGACATCGATTTCATTCATCCTAGTACATCTCCTTGGGGTGTTCCTATTTTATCCGTAAAGAAGAAAGACTGGAGTATGCGAATTTGTATTGACTACCGGGAATTGAACCATGTCACCATCAAGAATAGGTATCCGCTACCTCGTATTGATGACCTGTTCGACCAGTTGCAAGAAGCACAATTCTTTTTAAAGATCGATCTTCTTTCTAGATATCATCAGTTGAAGATTAAAACTGAGGATATTTCGAAGACTGCCTTCAGAACTCGGTACAGGCATTATGAATTTTTAGTCATGTCTTTTGGATTGACTAATGCTCCTGCTTTTTTCATGGATATGATGAACTGTGTGTTCAAGGAATATTTGGATTAGTTCTTTGTTGTATTTATTGATGATATACTCATCTATTCCAAAAGCCGTGAAGATTATGAGCACCATTTGAAGCTGGTCCTTCAAAGGCTTCGTGATAACAAGCTATATGTCAAGTTAAAGAAATGCGAGTTCTGGCTTGAGGAAGTAGCATTCGTTAGGAATGTGGTGTCTAAACATGGAGTATCTATTGACTTGGTGAAGATTGAAGCAATAAAAATTTGGGAGCAACCGAAGTCGGTGATCGAAGTACATAGCTTTCTGGGCTTAGCTGGTTATTATCAGAGATTCGTGGAAGGATTTTCTCGAATCGCTACTCCGTTAACTCAGCTGACTCGGAAAGATAAAAAATTCGTATGGAGCCAGTAATGCGATAAGAGTTTCCAAGAGCTCAAGAGGAGACTCATTTTGGCACCTGTTCTGACAATTCCATCTGGTTCAGATGGATTTGTTATCTACAGCGATGTTTCAAGCAAAGGGTTAGGATGTGTTCTCATGCAACATGAGAAAGTCATAGCCTATGCCTCGCGACAACTTAAAGAATATGAGAGGAATTATCCTACTCATGATCTGGAGTTGGCAGCAGTCGTTTTCGCGTTGAAAATCTGGAGACTACCTGTATGGGGAGAAAGTGAAGATTTATATGGATCATAAAAGCCTCAAATATTTCTTCACCTAAAAGAAACTCAACATACGACAACGATGTTGGCTCGAGCTGTTGAAAGATTACGACCATACCATTCAATATCATCCTGGAAAAGTAAACGTGGTAGCTGACGCATTGAGTAGAAGATCGTATGCGGGTACGAGTGCGATGTTGTTAACAAAAAGACCCATTTTGTATGACTTACAAAGGATGTAGATAAAGTTAAAGGCTCTAAGTACCTGCATGATGATAAAAAACATACGAGTAGAACCGACTTTAATCGATAAAGTTAAAGCTGCTCAAGCCACAGACCCAGAGCTGATGCGTATGAAGAAGAAAGTACAAGAAGGTGTTATTCCAGAAGCAAGAATCGATGAAGAAGGAATACTTCGAGTCAACTCCAGACTTTGCATTCCTAACGATTCTAACTTGAAGCATAGAATCATGATGGAGGCACACAACACACCGTTTGCAATCCATCCTGGGAGTACCAAAATGTATCATGATCTTTGACATACATTTTGGTGGAGCAATATGAAGAGAGAGATCGCGGAGTTTATCTTGAGGTATTTAACTTGTCAACGTGTCAAGGTAGAGCATCAAGTGCCAAAGGGTCCATTGCAACCACTTGAGATTCCGAAATAGAAGTGGGAACACATTACCATATATTTCGTTACGAGTCTTCCCAAGGTTTCTCAAGGCATAGATGCGATTTGGGTTATTGTAGATAGATTAACCAAGTCTGCTCATTTCTTGCCAATACGGGAGACTTATTCCCTTGAACGTCTTGCTCGTATATATGTGAATGAGATTGTGAGATTACATGGCATGCTAGTATCCATAGTTTCAGATCGTGACCCAAGATTCACTTCACAATTTTGGGTTAGTTTGCCTATGGGCACAGATTTACGATTCAGTTCGGCATACCATCCTCAAACGGACGGGCAATCAGAAAGGACTATTGTGACGCCCCCAAAATATGTATACATCATCCATCTTGGGTCGCCAAAAACATGGTACAGAATTCAAATACAAACTTTCTTATACAATACGACAAAAAACGTAGCTGAGAGTTTTTACACGAATATTGTCTAGTAGACAGTATTCAAACTCAAATGGAGTCCTTATTACAATTATTATTACACTATTTTATAAAATAGTGAGGACTACTACAGCCACCATCTCAGACCATCACTTCATTTCCCGACTAGTTCCGACTACGTTCTCATTTTCTGAATAGAACAATGAATGCAAAAGGGTGAGTTCAACTAGCCTAGTAAGAAATATTATGACTAAGATAATACAGAATAAATTATCATTAGCCTTCAACAGTGTTAAACTGATAAAATACAATAGACATCAAGTTTAACTGCAGGGGAACAAGCAATCCATTAGAATAGTCAAGTAAAGCATGATATCTATTATCTTTTATGATTTAAAAAGTTTATTATTAATTTTATCGTTGAGACTCAGCTAAATAAATAATCAACATCACTTAATTATCCATGTACTACGGGCCAAGGATATTCATTATTATCACCAATGGTCATGATCATGCCAACAACTGTCCATCAATGCACTATGGACCAATGATGACTTTTACCACATCATTTGTAACATTACGGGTCATGATTATACCGAATAATCCCTAGTCATAATCATACTTATTAACTGTCCATCTATGCACTACGGCCAAAGATGACTTTCATCACAATATAAGCATGAGGATGATGAAAATGGTATAAGAATTCAATTAAATGAGAGTAAGGATAAATTTTAAAGATTTATAATTCAATTTATCCAGAATTGAATAATTTCCAAATTGTCAACATGATACTGCTTTGTGGAATAAAATTCAAGAATAATATTGTATCAAAAATAATTTGGACAGAAAAGAAATCAATTTTTGTCATGATTAGTACCCTGTGAATAGTACTCTGGCGTGAATAGTATAAGAATGTTCAGAAAAATATCATTGTGAAACGATACTAGATGAAGCGCAAATTTCAAGGATATTCTACTAATTTCAAGGAGTATAGAAGCAATACTTAACAACATGAGTGTAGAATTCAGAATCTGAAACGAAATAATATTACTTACATACTACAGAGTATGGAAGAACATATTATTTCATACGAATATTGAACAAAAATAATACCCCTTACCTTAGTAGGAGATTGGATACTGCAATAGTGTAGTAACAGAATACTCTTCTTCTTTCTCTCTAATTCTCTCTCTATAGAATTCTCTTGTGAGTCGTAGTGACTTGGTGAGAATGAAAGAAGAAATACGCTTCTATTTATAGAAGATTTCTAGCTTAGCCCTTGCAATGTGAATAGGCAAGTGGCTTGACGACTGGCGATGTGAAAAGAAAAGTGGTTTGACTCCTGTAATGTGAAACAACAAGTGGTTTGATGTCTGTAATGTGAAACAACAAGTGGTTTGACGCTTGTAGAGTGAAACAACAAGTGGTTCGACGCCTGTAATGTGAAACAACAAGTGGTTCGACGCCTGTAATGTGAAACGATAATTGGTTCGACGTCTGTAATGTGAAACTACAATTGGTTCGACGCCTATAATGTGAAAAGATAATTGGTTCAACGTCTGGTAAAGGCAAGTACGATTGGCGAAAGTTACTCTTAGATGATGACATATGGACCCCATAGAATAAAAAAAACTTATAACAAACGTCTCATAACAGACTTCTTATTTATATCAAACATTGAATAAATATTTAACATAAATCATTTTATCTTCAATCAACATATTTTTTAATCTTTCAACAATTATTCATCATTAATATTATAACTCACAATATTGACAACCAGATCATTCCCAGGAAAGAGGGGGGGTTTCCGATAAGGACTTCTCCTTATTGGCGTGCAATTAGGTGACCAAACCCCTTTCCATGACAGAACTTTCTAGACATCGTCAATAATGCAAATAATAATATAAATAACTTTATCGTCTCAACTATTGATTTAATAATATAAAATATTGTGCAGATGATACTGCGATAATAATTGAATCAATACCGTGAGATATTATGCAGCAATTACTATAGCAATAATTAAGTATAACTGAGTGATGTCTCACGTAAGCATCAATAATCAATACCGTGTGCTACTATGCAACCACACGTATTACTGTACTTTTATCACAGGGTATTTCAAAAGTTAACGGTAAAACTTCCGCCGTTATTTTTATAAAAAGATAATTTTGTCGTTTTCTAACTCCGATAATAATTCAGTTGTGGGGTCCACCAATGATTGTGTCATCGTATGAATATTCCCTGACAAAAAGAATATTCCCCGACCAAACGAATATTTTATAACAACTTGTTTACTTTGAAAAATTTATAAATATTACCCACAACTATAACATTATATTAAATCCATACCATAATATTCAAAATGATACTTAGAGAAAAATAATCTTTATTTATGAAAGTTGGGGTCTTACAACCTCCCCTCCTTATGAAATTTCATTCTCGAAATTGGGGTACATACCTGGTATGTCGAAGATGTGAGGATACCTTGATTTCATTTTAGATTCTAACTCCCAGGTCATTTCCTCAACATCGTGGTTTCTCCACAATACTTTGACTTGAGGTATAACCTTGGAGCATAGAATATGTTCCTTCTTATCCAAGATTTTAACAAGTACCTCTTCATACGTTAAATCTTCCGCTATTTCGTCTGGTTCTAACTCAATAATGTGGTTCGGGTGTTCCACATATTTACGTAACATGGATATGTGAAAAACGTTATGAACACGAGACATACTTGGCGGTAAGGCGAGTCTATAAGCCACAGTTCCCACTCGATCGAGGATTTTGAATGGGCCAATGAATCAAGGATTGAGCTTTCCTCTCTTTCATAATCTCGTAACTCCTTTCCATGGAGCAATCCGTAACAACACATGATCTCCAACATTGAATTCCACGTCATTTCGATGAAGAACATCATAACTCTTTTGTCGATCTTGTGAGGTTTTTATACGATGTCGTATCATTTGAATCTTTTTTATTGTCATGCATACCAATTCTGGTCCCAACAACGTTGCTTCAACATATTGGAGAACGACACTTGCATCCATACAACGCCTCGAATGGAGCCATGCCAATACTTGCTTGATAACTGTTGTTGTAGGAAAATTCCACCAATGGCAAAAACTTGTCCCAACTTCCTTTGAAGTCAAGGAAACAGAGTCTTAATAGATTTTTAAGAGTTTGAATAGTCCTCTCCGACTGCCCGTCTGTTTAAGGATGATATGCCGAACTAAATCGTAAATCCATGCCCATAGCTTTTTGCAAACTAACCCAAAATCGTGAAGTGAATCTTGGGTCTCGATCAGAAACTATGGATACTGGCATACCATGCAGTCTTACAATCTCATTGATGTAAATACGAGTAAGACGTTCAAGTGAATAAGTTTTTTGTATAGGTAAGAAATGAGCAGACTTGGTCAATCTATCAACAATGACCCAAATCGCATCTATGCCTTAAGAAACCTTCGGAAGACCAGTAACGAAATCCATGGTAATGTGTTCCCACTTCCATTCTGGAATTTTAAGTGGTTGCAATGGACCTTTTGGCACTTGATGCTCTGCCTTAACACGTTGACACGTTAAACACCTTGAGATAAACTTTGTTATCTCTCTCTTTATATTGCTCAACCAAAATATATGTCGAATATCATAATACATTTTGGTACTCCCAGGATGGATTACAAATGGTGTGTTGTGCGCCACCATCATAATTTTATACTTTAAATCAGGGTCGTTAAGAACACGAAGTCTGGAGTTGACTTGAAGTATTCCTTCTTCATCAATTCTTGCTTCTGGAATAGTACCTTCTTGCATTTTCTTCTTCATACGCATCATCTCTAGGTCCGTAGTTTGAGCAACTTTAACTTTATCGATTAAAATCGGTTATACTCGTATATTTGCCATCATCACGTGGGTCCCTGGAGTCTTTATCTCTATCTCCATCTTTTGTAAGTCATACCAAATGGGTTGCGTTGACAATATCGCACTCGTACCCGCATATGATCTTCTACTAAATGTGTCAGCTACCATGTTCACTTTTCCAGGATGGTATTGAATGGTATGATCATAATCTTTCAACATCTCGAGCCAACGTCGTTGTCGCATGTTGAGTTCCTTTTGGGTGAAGAAATATTTGAGGCTTTTATGATCTGTATAGATCTCCACCTTCTCTCCATACAGGTAATGCCTCCAGATTTTTAAGCGCAAAAATGGCTGCTGCCAACTCTATATCATAAGTAGGATAATTCCTCTAATATTCTTTGAGTTGTCACAAGGCATAGGCTATGACTTTCCCATGTTGCATGAGAACACATCCTAAACCTCTGCCTGAAGCATCACTGTAGATGACATATCCCTCCGAACCAGATGGTATTGTTAGAACATGTGCTGAAATGAGTCTCCTCTTGAGTTCTTGAAAACTCTTCTCACATTCCTCGCTCCAACTGAATTTTGTATCTTTTTGAGTCAGCTGAGTTAATAGAGTAGCAATTCGAGAAAATCCTTCCACGAATCTCCGATAATAACCAGCTAAGCCCAGAAAGTTATGTACTTCGGTAACTGACTTAGGTTGCTCACAGCTTTGAATTGCTTCAATCTTTGTCGGGTTAACAGATATTCCATGATTTGATATTACGTGCCCAAACAATGCTACTTCCGCAAGCCAGAACTCGCATTTCTTCAACTTGGAATATATCTTGTTTTCACGAAGCTTTTGTTGTATTAGCCTCAAGTGTTACTCATGTTCTTCACGGATTTTGGAGTATATGAGGATGTTATCAATAAAGATAACAACAAAATGATCCAAATATTCCTTGAATACTCGGTTCATCATATCCATGAAGGCCGCAGGAGCATTAGTCAATCCAAAAAACATGACTAGGAATTCGTAATGCATGTACCGAGTTCTGAAAGCAGTCTTTGGAATGTCATCAGTTTTAACTTTTAACTGATGATATCCGGAACAAAGATCGATCTTTGAAAAGAATTTAGCACCTTGCAACTGGTCAAACAGGTCATCAATTCGAGGTAACGGGTATCTATTTTTGACGGTGACATGATTCAATTCCCGATAGTCAATACAAAGTCGCATACTTCCATCTTTCTTCTTTACAAATAGAACAGGAGCATCCCAAGGAGACGTATTAGGACGAATGAAACCGATGTCTAACAATTCTTGCAATTGGGTTTTTAACTCCTGAAGTTCAATAGGAGCCATTCAATATGGGGCATTGGAAATGGGTTTTGTACCGGGCTCAAGATCAATACAAAACTCGATTTCACGCTCTGGGGGTAGGCCAGGAAGTTCTTCAGGGAATAGGTCAGGAAATTTATTAACAATAGAAATATCATTCAAATCTGACGTATTTTTGTTTAAATCTGTGACATGGGCTAAGAAAGCTTGACATCCATTTTTCAATAAATGAATGGCTTTATGGCTTGATATGACAGTGATTGACTTTAGTGGTTTGGTTGCTTAAATTCGCATAATAGGTTGGTTACGAATATGAAAGCTAACAACCTTACGAAAACAATCAATTTTAGCATGATGAGTAGTTAACCAATCAATCCCTAAAATCACATCAAATGCAAGTATTTTCAAAGAGATAAGATCGACAGGTAATGTGAGGGTGCCGAGACTTGAATCAAACAAGACTTATAAACAGTGGATGTAATGATGGTTTCTCCCAACGAAGTTTCAACAGATAAGTCAAAGTCTAATTTCTCCAGAGTTAAATTTAAACGTTGAACGCAAGTAGAAGAAATAAAAGAATGGGTAGAACCGGTATCAAATAAGGTATAGACTTTGCAAGAGTTTATGATTAGCTTACCCGTGATAACTTCATTCGGGTTCCTTGCTTTTTGGGAGGTCACGACAAACGCTCTCCCTTAAACTACCGACTTTGACTTGTCTGGGACGGCCTTTGGTGTGTCCATCCCAGCTGGACTTGACTTCACTGCATGACAAAATTAGGCTAGGTGACCTTCTCTTCCGCAATTATAACACGCTTTGGACTGCTGCGTACAGTTTAGACTGATGTGTCCTTCCCCTCCGCATTTGTAGCATACGACCAGTGGTCGTTCACCTTCCTTGAAAACGGGTGTTGGTGCTGACGTTTTTCCATCATTATTGAACCACCTCTTCTTCAAATTTCCACTTCTATTGTCTTGGCCATGATTACCACCATTTTGGCATGTTGATTCCCTCCACGTTTGTTGTCACCGCTTCGATGATTGCTAACACGGGTATTATCATTTTGCCGGCTACTCTCTCTTGGTTGAGTTGACTCATTATCACGCTCCAATAACTGAGCCCTATTTACAACATCTGAATACAAATACAGTTTGTGAGAAATTAGGTATTGACGTATCTCGGGTTTCAAACCTCTTAGAAATATTCGCATCATTCTCTCCTCATTATCAACTAAGTGGGGAGAAAACTGGGACAAATCGGTAAACTTAACTTCGTACTGTGACACGGTTATATTATTTTGCTCTAGCTTGATGAACTCCACCTCTTTCATGTGACGAATACTTTCGGGAAAGTACTTGTCATTGAACAGTTCTTGGAATTTCTCTCAAGACATCTTTAGTGTGGTAGGTTGGGTACGCTTTTACAGATTCCCACCAGTAATCAGCCTCTCCTCTCAACATAAAGGTGGCAAAGGGAACCTTTTGCTCCTCGGAGCATCCCAAGATATCAAATATCTTGGTGATCTTCTTTATCCACGTCTATGCCTTAAGTGGTTCTGGCTTTCCCACAAACTAAGGTGGTCCCAGCTCCTTGAACTGCTTAGCGATGACCATCCGTGAGTTTCCAGTGTTTCCACCTGTATTTTGGACAGGAGTCTATCTCACCTGATGTTGCATGAATTGCAGAAAGCCTCTAAACATTTCGTCGATCATCATTTGGTCGGTGTTGTTGTTTACCTGAGGATTATTTCATTCTTGATGCACATTATCTTGGGTATTGATTTGTGGTAACTTAACGGTCTCATGTGCTCCATTGATAATCTCAACATTCTCGGATGTCATTTTCAAAAACTGGCACAAAACAAGGGTTAATTGACATGCCTTATATTATCCTTTTATTGTGACCGACCATTTAAATAACAATTAAACTTAGGTAGGTCATATTAGTGAAGGAATTACCCGTCTCTCCCCTCCTAGTTCTAGTCTCACATCTCAGCCAGGGATGATATCCCTAAGATTTGATATCAACTGTGACGCCCCCAAAATAGGTATACATCACCCATCTTGGGTCGCCAAAAACATGGTACAGAATTCAAATACAAACTTCCTTATACAATACGACAAAAAACGTAGCTGAGAGTTTTTACACGAATATTGTCTAGTAGACAGTATTCAAACTCAAATGAAGTCCTCATTACAATTATTATTACACTATTTTATAAAATAATGAGGACTACTACAACCACCATCTCAGACCATCACTCCATTCTCCAACTAGTTTCAGCTATGTTTTTATTTCCTAAAGAGAACAATGAGAGCAAATGGGTGAGCTCAACTAGCCCAGTAAAAAATATTATGACTAAGTAAATGCAGAATAAATTATTATTAGCCTTCAGCAGTGTTAATCTGATAAAATACAATAGACATCAAGTTTAACTGCAGCGGAACAAGCAATCCACTAGAAGAGTTAAGTAGAGCATGATATCTACTATCTTCTATGATTTAAAAAGTTTATTATCAATTTTATCGCTGAGACTCAACGAAATAAATAATCCACATCAATGAATTATCCATGCACTACGGGCCAAAGATATTCATTATTATCACCAATGGTTATGATCATGCCAACAACTGTCCATCAATGCACTACGGGCCAATGATGAATTTTATCACATCATTTGCAACATTACGGGTCATGATTGTACCGAATAATCCCTGGTCATAATCATACCTATTAGCAGTCCATCTATGCACTACGGCCAAAGACGACTTTCATCACAATATAAGCATGAAGATGATGACAATTGTATAAGAATTCAATTAAATGAGAGCAAGGATAAATTTTAAAGATTTATAATTCAATTTATCCAGAATTTAATAATGTCCAAATTTTCAATATAATACTGCTTTGTGGAATAAAATTCAAGGATAATATTATATCAAGAATAATTTAGACATAAAAGAAATTAATTTTGTCATGAATAGTACCCCGTAAATAGTACTTCGTGAATAGTACCTCGTGAATAGTACTCCAGCATGAAAAGATTAAACTTTAACAAGAATGTTCAGAAAAATATCCATGTGAAACGATACTAGATGAAGCGCAAATTTCAAGGATATTCTACTAATTTCAAGGAGTATAGAAGCAATACTTAACAACATGAGTGTAGAATTCATAATCTAAAACAAAATAATATTACTTACATACTACAGAGTATGGAAGAACATATTATTTCATACGAATATTGAACAAAAATAATACCCCTTATGAATACGAAAGAAATAATACCCCTTACCTTAGTAGAAAATTGGATATTACAATAGTGTAGTAACATAATACTCTTCTTCTTTCTCTCTGATTCTCTCTCTATAGAATTCTCTTGTGAGTCATAGTGAATTGGTGAGAATGAAAGAAGAAATAAGCTTCTATTTATAGAAGATTTCTAGCTTAGCCCTTGCAATGTGAATAGGCAAGTGGCTTGAGGACTGGCAATGTGAAAAGAAAAGTGGTTTGACGCCTGTAATATGAAACAACAAGTGGTTTGACGCCCGTAATGTGAAACTACAAGTGGTTTGACGCCTGTAATATGAAACAACAAGTGGTTTGATGCCTGTAATGTGAAACAACAAGTGGTTCGACGCCTGTAATGTGAAACGACAATTGGTTCAACGCCTGTAATGTGAAACGACAATTGGTTCGACGCCTGTAATGTAAAACGACAATTGGTTCGACGTCTGGTAAAGGCAAGTACTATTAGCGAAAATAACTCTTAGATGATGACATATGGGCCCCATAGAATAAACCAAACTTACAACAAATGTCTCATAACAGAATTCTTATTTATATCAAAGATTGAATAAATATTTACAACAAATCATTTTATCTTCAATCAACACATTTTTTAATCTTTCAACAATTATTCATCATTAATATTATAACTCACAATATTTACAACCAGATCATTCCCAGGAAAGAGGGGGCTTTCCGATAAGGACTTCTCCTTATTGGCGCGCAATTAGGTGACCAAACCCCTTTCCTCGACAGAACTTTCTAGACATCGTCAATAATGCAAATAATAATATGAATAACTTTATCGTCTTAACTATTGATTTAATAATATAAAATATTGTGCAGATGATACTGCGACAATAATTTAATCAATAACGTGAGATATTATGCAACAGTTACTGTAACAATAATTGAGTATAACTGAGTGACTTCTCACATAAGCATCAATAATGAATACTGTGTGCTATTATGTAACCACGCGTATTACTGTACTTTTATCACCGGGCATTTCAACAGTTAACGGTAAAACTTTCGTCGTTATTTTTATAAAAAGATAATTTTGTTATTTTCTAACTCCGACAATAATTATGTTGTGGGGTCCACCAATAATTGTGCCATCGTACGATTATTCTCCGACAAAAAGAATATTTACCGACCAAACAAATATTTTATAACAACTTGCTTACTTTGAAAAATTTACAAATATTACCCACAACTATAACATTATATTAAATCAACACCATAATATTCAAAATGATATTTAGAGAAAAATAATCTTTATTTATGAAAGTTGGGGTCTTACAACTATTCAAACTCTTGAAGATCTATTAAGACTTTGTGTCCTAGATTTCAAAGGAAGTTGGGATAAGTACATGCCATTGGTGGAATTTGATAAGTGGATTTTATATACACGAATCGATATTCATTTCAAGTTTAAATTCGTAGTTATCTTCATGTTTTGTGTTCGTTTTTACTCGTTTTGTGATATTTTATGCGTAGGGTGGTCATGGATGCAATTGGTGAGGAAAGGCTTTTTTTTGAGCAAAAGTGGAAAAAGTTGAGCTTGAAAAATTTGAAGACAGAGCCTAGCTCACGGGAAGTGCTTTATTTGTTCTGTATTTCACCGGTGGGGTCCTGCTTCCTAAATCGTCCTATTCTCGTTTCAAGTCTCGCTAGAGTTCGGTTTGTGGATTGGGCAATGATGCGTTTGGACTCTAATAAAAGAAGAATTCGCCGTAAGAGACGGAGAGCTTACGATTACGTAGAAAAAAACAACGATCTTATAACAAAAAAAGGCAAGAATTCAAGAGCGATTTCAAGGATCAAGAGCTTAACGCTGAGGAGTAATTTTCAGAGATTATCACGACGATAAGCGAATAAAGGCGAAGTGAAGGGTTTTCGTTATTCTTCTTTTCTTTAGTCTTATTTGTAATTGGGATGATGTTTTCAACAAATTATTCAGCTTTTTAATTCATTCGTTATGAACTAATTTACTTATTAGACTTGTGATGAATCTTTGGGCGAAACGATGATTCTATAACTTTGATTTCCAATTCAATAAGATATTTTCAGTTTATCTATGTTAATTTGAGTGTGAATTTATGAATTGCCTGATCAACAGTTCTTTGTGGATTTGAAAGGAATCGAGAGAGGAGATTCGAATCTAGACCTAGTTAATATAAAGATGTGTCATGAATTTTGTCGATAGCAGATTTGTGATTATTGTTAAGGTAGGGATACGCTTGACATCGCATGTAATCGTATAGAGAGATTAAACTTCAACCTTCTTTGATTGCAGTTCACATAGAGATATAGTGAGTTGGTAAATTTAGGTGTTTAACGGATTTCTATCTTAATTGTGGATTGATGTTAATATGGTATTAGTGCATCGAGAGGTGGCTTTTACTACGTTCGTGTTCTTGATTAATAAACTGGAATATTGAATTGAGTTGGAATAAAGGTTTGAAAATCAGAGTGAAGCTCAGGGTGAAATCATAAGTCTAATTCTCCATTAATTATTTGAAATTCCGGATTTCGTTATTAGTGACTATTTTGTGATAGTTAATTTCTTTATTAATTTAGTTTTTTTTATAATTTAAAACCATTGAATTGATTAGTTTAATAAAATTAGGGTTAATACAAAATTGATACTTGTGAAGTTAAGATTCTTGATATTTTGTCCTCGTGGGAACGATACTCTATTCACTACTATATTACTTGTTGACCACGTGCACTTGCGTGTTTTTAAGCGTATTGATTTTCACCAACAAGTTTTTGGCGCCGTTGCCGGGGACAATTTAGCCGAGATTTTAATATTTGTTTTTACAATATCAGTTTAATTAGTCCAGTTTTACTTAAACATTTTTATTTTGTTTTCTCTTTTTCAGGTTTTCGACATTGGTTTATGCAAACACGATCTAAACATCCAGACTTGCTTCCTTTTGAGGACGACATTGACAGACGATTTCAAAAGTTGAGTAAGTGGATTGAGGAAACGAGGAACGAATTCGAAAATTTTGATAAGGAAGAAACGATGGCTGCCGAAGACCAGAAAGCGTTGAGGGATTTTGCCACACCTAGGGTGACCGATCCGTAATGAGCATTACTAGGCCTCGCAATTGTCATGCTAACACTTTTTTGAAATAAAGCCGGGACCATTCAGATGATGCGTAACTCATGTCAGTTTGGGGAATGGCAAACGACGATCCGAATGAGCATTTGATCGCTTTTCCGGAAATGTGCGACACGCTCAAGTACAATGGGGTGTCGATGAGGTAAGTGAGACTTCGCTTGTTCCCATTCACTTTACGGGACAAGGCGAATAGTTGGTTACATTCTTTAACTCCGGGTTCAATCACTACGTGGGAGGATTTGGCTCAAAAATTTCTTGCCAAATTTTTCCCACTGGTGAAGACTGCAAAAATGAGGAATGACATCACAATGTTTGAGCAGCAGAATGGGGAGTCACTATATGAGGCATGAGAGAGATACAAGAAATTACTCAGAAAGTGCCCACATCATGGATTGCCCAAGTGGTTACAAATGAACACCTTCTATAACGGGCTACATGGAAATGTCAGAACTAGCATTGATGCGGCATCAGGCATTGCATTCATGGCTAAGAGTTATGAGGAAGCCTACAATTTGATAGAAACGATATCGCCAAATAACTACCAGTGGCCCACAAAGAAGAATGACACAGCAAAGGCTACCGATCTTAGAATTAGATGGAGTAATAAATACAAGCAAGCACAACTTTCTCGATTATCCATGAAGTTTGATACGATGAATGAGAGGGTAAATACGATGGCAGGGGCTTAAGTTCAACAACAAGTTCAGCAGGTTATGGTAGTATGTGAATTATGTGCAGGTGATCATCCGACAGAGCAGTGTGCAATAAATCCAGCATCCGTTCAGTTCATAGGCAACTACAATAGAATTCCGCAAAATACTTACCAAAACACCTACAACCAGGGGAATAGGAACCACCCAAACCTTTCATGGAGCAATAATCATCAAACTCAAGCTCCACGACCATCATATCCCCCTGGTTTTCATAGTCATCCACAACAGATTCAACAGCAGGACAGGAAATCCGATGGGGAGGAATCATGGGCAAGGTATATGACTAGCAACGATTTGGCTATGAAGAATCAAGCTATTGCTATCAAAAATATAGAGAATCAGATAGGTCAAATTGTATTGGCATTGAATAATAGACCACAAGGAACATTACCTAGCGACACCGAAAGAAATTCAAGGGTAATCATGAGCAATGTCAAGCGCTTATGTTGAGAAGTGAAAACACTCTATGGGAATAAGTGCAGAAAATTCAAAGAACACCAGAGGAAAAAGTTGATGACAGTAACGCAATGGAGGGTAACAAAAATGAGGAAACAAAGTTAAACAGCGAGCCGATTGTTTATCCTCCACCGCCATTTCAAAGAGAGGGTCCAAAATAGAAAAATCGATAAGCGCTCACAAAGTTTTTAGATGTGTTCAAGAAACTCCAGATTAACATCCCATTCGCAGAGGCTCTAGAATAAATGCCGAGTTGTGCGAAGTTTATGAAGGGAATTCTGTCGAGGAAGAAGAAATGGTAAGACTTCAAACAGTGGCACTAACAGAGGAGTGTAGTGTAAAGTTACGTAAAAAAGCTTCCACCAAAACTCAAAGACCCGGAAGCTTTACTATCCCGCACGACCGGAAGATGTCGTTTAACAAGTGCTTATGTTATTTGGGGGCGAGTATAAACCTGATGCCATTATCAGTATATTCAGAATTGGGTTTGCCCGCGCCAAAGCCTACGAATATTTCATTGCATAGCCATGGATAGGTCACCACATATCCGAGAGGCATCAGAGAGGACATTTTGGTAAAAGTGGATAAGTTTATATTCCCTGCGACTTTATCATACCGATTTCGATGAAGATAAGAACATCCCGATCATCCTAGGGAGACCTTTCTTGGCCACGGGAAGGACACTCATAGATGTGCAAAAAGGAGAACTTACAATGAGGGTCCAAGATCAAGAGGTAAAATTCAATGTGTTCAAGGCCATGAAATATCCTACGGACGAGGAAGAGTGTAATCGAATGGATTTAATTAAGCAAATTACCAGCGAAGATATGAGCAAGAGTTTGATCAACGATTCGTTAGAAACAACTTTACTGGGGGATGAGGAAAAAGACGACCCGGAATTTGTGGATTTATTACAGATGCTAGACTCGCTGCCACGAAGTTAGCCGATTCAGAGCACCCCATTGAACCTTTCGCACAACGAGGAGACAAATAGAAAAAATTGAAACCATCATTGAGGAGCCACCGACATTTGAACTTAAGCCACTCCCTAAACATCTCGTATGCATATTTAGGCGATTTAAATTCTTTACCAGATTATTTCTCGCACTTAACGAATCATAGGAAGAAAAGTTGCCGAGGGTGCTTAGGGATCACAAATCGAAGAATTGGATGGACGATCATGATATAAAAGGCATTAGCCCATCATTTTGCATGCACAAGATTCTGATGGAGGATGATGCAAGTCCATCGGTGGAGCATCAACGTCGACTTAACCCAATCATGAAGGAAGTGGTCAAGAAGGAAATTCTGAAATTATTGGATGCCGGTGTCATATATCCAATTTTCGACAGTAAATGGGTAAGTCCGATTCATTGTGTGCCTAAGAAAGGGGGAATGACGATAATTCAGAATGAGGATAACGAGTTAATTCCAACAAGGACAGTGATAGGTTGGAGGGTGTGCATCGATTATAGGAGATTGAATAAGGCAACCCGAAAGGATCATTTCCCGCTACCTTTTATCGATCAAATGTTAGACAAAGTTACGGACATGAGTTTTACCGCTTATTGATTGGTTTTTCGAGATATAATCAGATTGCTCTCGCTCCTGAGGATCAAGAAAAGATAACTTCCACTTGCCCTTATGGCACCTTTGCATTCAGGAGAATGTCATTCGAATCGCAATGCACCCGCAACTTTCCAAATGCAGTATGATGGCTATTTTCTGATATGGTGGAGAAGAACGTTGAAGTCTTCATGGACGATTTCTCATTCTATGGGGACAATTTTGACACTTGCTTAGAGAATCGGGTCATGGTATTGCAAAAATGCAAAGGATACAAACCTCATAATCGAATTGGGAAAATGCCACTTCATGGTCAAGAGGGCATAATTTTGGGACATAAGGTGTCACCAAGGATTGAGGTGGACAAGGCAAAGTTGGACACGATCGAGAAACTACCTCCACCGAGCTCCCGCTTAAGGGCATTAGAAGTTTTCTGGGGTATGCCGGGTTCTACCGAGGTTTATAAAGGACTTCTAAGATTGCAAAACCTCTATGCGCCTTTTTTTAGAGAAGGATGCCACTTTCACCTTTTATCATGGAATGTAAGTCCGCTTTGACCTATCAAAGAAGAAATTAACTACGTACTTCCGATAGTCGCACCTGACCGAAAAATGCCATTCAAACTTATGTGATGATGCGAGCGACTATGCGGTTGGGTGCTTTTTTGGGCCAAAGATTTAGACAAGGTGTTTCACGCCATATACTATGCAAGCAAAACACTCACAGAGACTCAAATGAACTACACTACTACTAAAAAAGGAATTGCTTGCAGTGGTATACGCTGCTCGACAAATTTCGCATACTTGATCGGACTAAGGTAATAGTCTACACGGACCATTCAACGATTCTAAGATTTAATAGCGAAAAAGATGCTAAGCCACGCCTTATCCGATGGATTCTCCTACTTCAAGAGTTTGATTTAGAAATTAAAGATAGAAAGGGACTGAGAATCAAGTTGCCGATCATTTATCAAGGCCGGAAAATCTGGAGAAAAGGATGAAGATAGATGCGTGATCAACGAGACATTCCCTGATGAGCGCTTATTTGGGTTGAATGCGTACTTCCGTGGTATGCAGACTTAGCGAATTATGTGGTAAGCAAGATGCTTCCACCGGATCTTACACGACAACGTAAAAAGAAGTTTCGCATGACGCCAAGTGGTACATGGGGATGAACCCTACTTATTCAAACAATGTGCCGATAAGATGATTCGACGATGTATCCCATACAAAGAAGTCCACAACATATTACAAGAATGTCATTCGCTTAAGATACGGTGGACATTACGGAGTGAGCGCACCGCAGGCGAAAAGTTCTTCAATCCGGTTTTATTGGCCTACGGTGTTCAAAGACGCCCACCAATTTGTGAAAACATGTGATAGATGCCAAAGGGTGGGAAACATATCGAAACGGAATGAGATGCCCTTACAAACAATTCTTGAAGTGGAAATCTTTGATGTATGGGGGCATCGATTTCATGGGACCATTCCCGCCGCCTTTGAAAGCAATCAAGATATTCTCGCTCATGGGATTACGCCTCGAAATGGGTCAAGTCGCAGATTACCATCTAATGATGCCAAGGTGGTCCTCAAGTTTCTACAAGAAAAATATTTTCACGAGGTTTGGCACGCCAAGAGCAATAATCGCGATGAAGGCGCTACTTCGCAATAAGTCATTTACGCCTCTTTTGGCTAAGTATGGGGTCAATCACAAGGTGGCTACAACATATCACCCTCAAACTAATGGGCAAGCCGAGGTATCGAATGCAGAGAAGTTAAGAGGATATCGAGAAAGTCGAACCGAAGCCTGAAAAGATTGGTCACTTCGATTGACGACGATTATGGGCGCATTCTGACCGCATATAAAATGCTAATCGGGATGTCACCTTATCAACTCTTGTACAGAAAGGCATGTCACTTACCGGTGGAGCTACAGCACAAGGCTTACTGGGCCATACAGAAATTGAATTTTGATCAAGCCGCGGTAGGAGAAAAGAGGCTACTCCAACTAAATGAGCTCGATGAATTCCGCCTCCAAGCCTACGAGAATGCCAAGCTATACAAAGAAAAAGTTAAAAGATGGCACGACCAGAAAATTGTGCAACGAACATTCGAGTCGGGTCAAGCAGTCCTCTTGTTCAATTCACGGCTGTGTTTGTTCCCCGGAAAGCTTAAGTCAAGATGGTCGGGACCATTTACTATAAAACGAGTATTTCCTCATGGCGCCATTGAACTCTACAAGAGAGAACTGCTAGAAACGCTCAAGGTCAATGGTCAACGGATAAAGCATTACTGGGTGGCGAAGTCAAATTGGGACGCCGACAACATTACCCTCATCGATACACAAAAAAAGTGGAGTAGTAGTCAAATGAACGACTTAAAATCAAGCGCTAATTGGGAGGCAACCCAATTTTTCTTTATTTTCATAGTTCATGTTTAATTTGTTAGATATAGTTTATGAAGCGTAGAGTTAGGACTTGTCAATTATTAAGTTTTGTTAAAAATCTCAAAAGTACTAAAATCTCATTGAAACTCCAAGTCGCCATTAATCTAACATATTGCATGTTTTTGGTTTCGTGGAGAGGTCCAACATGAGTCGAGCAACAACGACTATGAAATGGTGGAAAATCTGAGAATTTTGTATATCAAAATTTTTTGCCAAAATTTTTTAGCGAAGGGCATGCCACGGGGCGGGCCTCTTTGCCTAGCACCACTCACGGGGGTGGGGTCCCAAATCAAGGCACACACTGTTATAAGGCACGACCCCAGACTTAGTTCCCACACACATACACATGCCCACTCCTTCTTTTGCTCTCTCTCTCTCCCGCAACATCACAAACCTGGTGCCATATTTGTTTTCTCTCCTAAACACAACCGACGAAACCAAACAACTACTACCACCACTACAACTACCTACATCAATTAAACCCACTTTCTACCCACGATTTCCACACGCCTTCAATCCCGTCCACCACTTCATCTCCCCCACATCACTCTATATAAACCCTACCTCATACTTCCCATATTCAACACCCTTAAACTCGAATTCTTCAAGAAATTGGGATACATACACTTGAGGGTAAGTTGTTATAGTGTCAAGTCTTCATCTTTTCTCAACTCCATAGCACTAACCTAAGTTTGGGGTATCCGAACGAGCTGTGCACGCCAAGTGTTTGACATATTGACTGAACCAAGTTTTCGGGAGAGGAAGTGGTTACTAGCAAGAGTTCACTGCTGAAACTCAATGGCATCTCAATCAACACCCAAACGCCAACGGGGGGCGAGTTCAAGCGCCGCTCCACCGTCAACTACCTATAACCGCCGAAAATTTGTGAGTGCCGCCGTCGCCGACCGTTATGAGTACATGCAATCTAAGGCACTTACACCAGAACGTGGTTTGGCCCCCGAGGGGAACGACGGGGAGATGATGTCCCAAATTCACCAAAAGGGTGGATCAAATTCACCAACATCCGACACCCGCAGTGGGTAAATATTGTCAAGGAATTCTATGCAAACGCCAAGACAAAGCTCCTTTCAAAGCATTTGTCAAAGTGGGTCGAATGGTTCCGCTTCAAAGGATTTATGCAATCAATGCTTACTATCAGTTATGGGTGCCACGCCATTGTCAAGATGTCCAAATGAGGGATTTTGACCCTTGATTATGAGGAGGTTATTAAAAATTTGACAAAGCCGCAGCACATCTTGGACCAAAGGGAGGAAGGGAGGAACAATGTTCAATAAAGCAAGGACTTAAGCTTCAGATGGAAAGATATGGTACGATTTTTATGTATGTAAATTGCTTCCTCATCCCAACACACTTCTGGACGTCACCAAAGAGAAGGCGCATATCAAGATATGCCATTATGCAGACTTCATTATCGACGTCGGGCCATCATCGGGCCCATCCGCCGGCAAGCTTACGTGGAAATTTTTCGGGCGGGCCCGCCGCCCTTCACTTATATGTAAGTTGCCGTGCCGCAACGCCGGGTGCGTTATTCTAATGATGAGCCCACTCAACCGCCACCGCTTTGCTTGATTCACGAATGATTGCGCGGTATTCAAAGGTGGGGTGGAGGAGAGTCACATCCACGGGGGTTTGGTTTTATTTTTCCATCGGCGATTGGAGAAGAAGTCGATGCCGAAGATACCTCGGGGGATGAGGATGAAACAATGGGAGATCAAGGAACCGAGCAGGTTCCGCAGATTGAGGCATTTTCTAGTACTCAGTTCCTTGAGTTCCAGAATCAAATGAATGCGCATAATAGGGGCAAGACGACGAAATGCGGCGATCATGATGCGCCAAGATTATATGTTTGATGCCATGAACGCGTCTTTCGCCTCATTCAACACAATACTTTAGAGTTTTAACCCGGCGACCCAATTTCCGTATCAACAACCCGATCCATTACCGCGATTTCCTCCTAGTGATTCCGATGAAGAAGAATACCAACCACCGCCCCAGACTTAGACAATTCCAGGGAAGTCCTCTTGCATTTTATTGTTATCCAATGAGGGCATTGTCTTATTTAAGTTTGGGGGAGTTATTTGTTTAGTTGCATGCATGCATTTTAAAATTTTTGTTTTTATATCTAGTTTTGCATTATAGAATAGGTTTTTGTTTAGTAGTTAGGAGTTTACATTGTTTTCATATCTTGAAAAAAAATAAAAAAAAAAAATAAAATTAAATAATGTGTTTGCATATGTCCAATGGTGTCGCATTTGTACAAAAGTTATTCGCTAATGATGAGATTGTGAACAAGTTAACCAATATAGTATGGATTATTAGTAATCGTGATATAATTATCATATTATGAATCGATTCTTGGACTTGTTTGAAATCAAGTTATAAAAAGGGTAGTACTAATAACATCTTTGTTAACCTATTCACCACCAAATCGATACATAAAATGTTTCTAAAGGATAATGCTAGGTGAACCAAAAAATGACAAGGATAGATAAAGAAGGCTTAAATTAGGCAAGAACCTAAGTTTGGGGGAATATATGGGGTATATAAGGTTTAAAAAAAAAAAAAACAAAAAGTTGAGTCTTGAGTCTTGTGGTGGGTCGAGGAGAAACACTCCCCATAAACACAAGCGTGAGATGGAGCGTAAAACGACTCACCAACCATCTATCAAAAGAAAAAAGAAAAGGGAAATAATCACGGAAAAGAGCAAAAGCCCCGTGTAAAAAAAAAAAAGAGAGAAGGAAGAAAAAAGATATAAGTATCCCGCATGTACCCTTTTGAATTTGGTTGAGTTTAATCTTAGTTGAATCGCGCCTATCGCTTGAGATTTTTGAGTTTGCACCGTATGATTCCTTCTAAGAAGTTGTTTATGTATTGAATTTGGGTCCAGACGCTTATCTTAGATGTTGATCACACACGCACACTATACCAGTAATAGTTGTTCAAGAATTGAGAATTAATATGTAATTGTGGACTGGTTTTGATAATTTGTATTGTAAAGTTGCTTGTTTTCTCTGAGGCCGATGGGATAAATTAGTTTATGCGATGTTGTTGGATTTTTAGGCATTTAGATTGTTATTATATTTTATTGCATTGCATAGTATGTAGTTTTTTTTGTGCTCGGGGACTAGCACGGTTTAAGTTTGGGGGATTTTGATAAGTGGATTTTATATACACGAATCGATATTTATTTCAAGTTTAAATTCGTAGTTATCTTCATGTTTTGTGTTCGTTTTTACTCATTTCGTGATATTTTATGCGTAGGGTGGTCATGGATGCAATTGGTGAGGAAAAGCGGTCTTTTTGGAGCAAAAGTGGAAAAAAGTTAGAGCTTGAAAAATTTGAAGACAGAGCTCATACAGCCACGGGGCGGCTTTTTTTTTAGCTTCATATTTCACCACGTAAGCTGGGGTCCCATTTCCTAACTCGCCCTATTCTGCTTTCAAGTCTCGCTAGAGCTCGATTTGTGGGATTGGGCTGATGCGTTTGGACTCTAATAAAAGAAGAATTCGGCTAGAAGAGACGAGAGCTTGCTATTACGTAGAAAAAAACAACGATCTTATAACAAAAAAGGCAAGAATTCAAGAGCGATTTCAAGGATCGAAGAGCGAACGTTGGAGGAGTAATTTTCAGAGATTATCACGACGGCCATGTAATCAAGGCGAAGTGAAGGGTTTTCATTATTCTTCTTCTCTTTAGTCTTATTTGTAATTGGGATGATGTTTTCAACAAATTATTCAGCTTTTTAATTCATTCATTATGAACTAATTTACTTATTAGACTTGTGATGGATCTTTGGGCTAAACGATGATTCTATAACTTTGATTTCCAATTCAATAAGATATTTTCGCTTATCTATGTTAATTTGAGCGTGAATTTATGAATTGCCCGATCAACAGCTTCTTTGTGGATTTGAAAGGAATCGAGAGAGAGATTCAATCTAGACCTAGTTAATATAGCATGTGTCATGAATTTTGTCGATAATGTTTTGTGATTATTGTTAAGGTAGGGATACGCTTGACATCGCATGTAATCGTATAGAGAGCTTAAACTTCAACCTTCTTTTGATTGCGCTCACATAGAGATATAGTGAGTCAAGTTAATTTAGGTGTTTAACTGATTTCTATCTTAATTGTGGATTGATGTTAATATGGTATTAGTGGCATCGAGAGGTGGCTTTTACTACGCTCGTGTTCTTGATTAATAAACCGGAATATTGAATTGAGTTGGAATAAAGGTTTGAAAATCGAGTGAAGCTCGTGGTGAAATCATAAGTCTAATTCTCCATTAATTGTTTGAAATTCCTGATTTCATTATTGGTGACTATTTTGTGATAGTTAATTTCTTTATTAATTTAGTTTTTTTTTAATTTAAAACCATTGAATTGATTAGTTTAATAAAATAAGGGTTAATACAAAATTGATACTTGTGAAGTTAAGATTCTTGATATTTTGTCCTCGTGGGAACGATACTCTATTCACTACTATATTACTTGTTGACCATTTGCACTTTATGTGTTTTTAAGCGTATTGATTTTCACCAATGGAGTTACAAGATTCAGGAAGAGATGAAAGCTCAATCCACGATTTGTTGGTCCATTTGAGATTTTTGATCGAGTAGGAAATGTGCCATATAGACTCGCATTACCTCCAAGCATGTCTCGTGTTCATAATATTTTTCACATATCTATGCTTCGTAAATATGTGAAAGACCCAAACCATATTATTGAGTTAGAACCATAAGAGATTATTGAAGATTTAACGTACGAGGAGGTACATGTCAAGATCTTGGATAGTAAGGAGCATGTCTTACGCAAAAAGGTTATACCGCAAGTCAAAGTTTTGTGGAGGAACCATGCTATTGAGGAAATGATCTGAGAGTTGGAATCAAAAATGAAAGTGAGGTATCCTCACCTTTTCGAAACACCAGGTACGTACGTCAATTTCGAGGATGAAATTTCATAAGGAGGAGAGGTTATAAGACCGTAACTTTTTATAAATAAAATTAAATTTCCTCTATTCATTATTTTGAAATAGTAAGGGGTTGATTTGATTAATGTGGTTAGTTATGGGTAAAATGAGTAAATATTTTTAAATAAGCAAGTGGTTATAAAATATTCATTGTTGTCGGGGAATATTTGTTTGGTCGTGGAATATTCTTGTTGTCAGGGAATATTCGTATGATGGCCCAACCAATTATGGGCCCCATAACGGAAAACTGTCAAATGAAAAAATGAAAATTTTGAGTTTTTTTATAAATAACGGCGTAGTTGTTACCGTTAACACTGTTGGAATGCCTAGTGGTTAAAGTACAATAATACGCGTGGTTGCACAAAGAATACCTAGATTGCATGAAAGATTTATGGATTATTGATTCTTACGTAAGAAGGCACTACTCAATAATTGTTACAGTAATTACTGTTCAATATTTTATTTTATTGATTCAATAATTGTTACGTTGATATTTTATATTATTGTTGTTTCAATAATTATCACTGCACATTATTTTCCATTATCAGATCAATAATTCATATTATTTGAATAATATTATTAGATAGCATTATTGGCAATTTTTAAGAAAGTTCTGTCTATAAAAGGGATTTGGTCACCTAATTACGCGCCAGTAAGGAGAAATCCTTATCGGAAAGCCCCTTCTTTCATGGGAACGACATTGTTATCATTATTGTGATTCTGTAATATTATTAATGAAAAATTAATTATTAATTTATATAATAAGGAAATATTTGTTGTGGATATAAATGAAGGAATTAATGATGCGGTGTTTTATCAGTATTTTGTCAGAATGGAAGTATTAAAAATTATCCGTATGTGAATTTCGGTCATTTTCTGTTTGAAATTTGGAAAAACTTTCTTCTACAAAGTTGTAAAGAATTAAATTTCCTATGTAATGGACATAAAATTCGTATTTTTCTAATAAAAGGGCTATTTATTATGAATTATTGAAGTTTCTGAATATTGTTTAAATTTAAAATATTTTGGTGGAGATTTTCTAGAATGGGTGGGCCCCACTCTTGTCCTTGTTGATGTGCTTTGAAATTTCAAAGTGTGGTTTCAAATGTGGTGTGCTGCAAATAATCCTCCGTATGCAAAATTGTCAGAAGTGGTGTGCTACTACTTTTCTATAAATAGGGTGCTTAGTTAGAATTAAAAATCACACCAGAATCAGAAGTTTTCTCTCTATAATATCGAGCATATTTTTGTGAGTATTTAGATACTTTGAGAGTTGATAAGCAGTTCAAGTTTTCTTCAGCATTATATCTGATATTTCAGTCAGAAGTACAATTCTTTTGATGTAAGGGATGTTATTTTCTTCGTAAATGATGTTATTTCTTTCAATATCATTATACCAAAATATTGGTATGAATTTTATTATGAAATTTTTATATTTTTATGTCGAGGTTACTATTCACGTATACGACACTATTCACGAAGTATAATTTTTCTTATGCAATTGTTACCTTTTATGTCGGGGTTACTATTCACGTATACGGCACTATTCACAGAAAAATCAAATTTTCTTTTCTTTGTCCAAGTTGTCTATTATGGTTATTATCTTTGATTGTATCCATATTTCGATCTTCATTCTTGAATTTTGCTCCAAAATTGATTATTATGGAGTATTTTTGAACTTGGATAAACCAAAGTATGAATCCATAATCTTTGTCCTTTAATCTCACTCGATTCGTTTCTTAAAAATATTTTTCATCATCCTCAGTCCTAAATGATGATATAACTGAATATCTTTGGCATGTAGTGCAAAGATGAATGATTACCTGACGAATATCTTTGGCCGTAGTGCAAAGATGAACAGGTGTTGAGATGAACATGACCAACCGGTGATACAAATGAATATCTTTGGCCCAGTAGTGCAAAGATGAAAATTTGATTCGTGATGTATATTAATTGATGTTACAGGATAAAATATTGATGATGGACTTTTAAATCATAGAAGATAGTAGACTTCATTCTCTCTTAACTCTTCTAATGAATTGATATTTCATTGCGAATATTGATCTAAAACTTGTTCCAAAATAGTATACATCACCCATCTTGGGTCGCCAAATACATGGTACAAAAAATTCAAATACAACTTAATTATACAACAATGTGTAAAATACGACAAAATATAATCTAAGAGTTTTAATAAGAATATTGTCATCTAGACAATATACAAACTCAATGGAGTCCTCATTACATTTATTGTCACACTATTTAATGTAATAGTGAGGACTACTAATGCTATCATCTCGACCGCCACTCCGCTCCTCGACTAGTCCCAACCACGCTTCTCATTTCCTCAAGAGAACAAAGGAAAGAAAAAGGGTGAGCTCAACTAGCCCAAGAAGAAATATTATGACTAAGATAATGCGTAATAATTTATCGTTAGCCTTCAACAAAGGTTAAACCGATAAAATATAACAAACATCAAGTTTAATCACAATGAAACAAGCAATCCATTAAGAAGAGTCAAGAGAGAATAAAATCTACTATCTTCTATGATTTAAAAGGTTTTTCATCACTTTTATCACGAGACTCATTAATAAATAAACCACATCATCCCCAAGCACTACTACCAAGGATATTCATTAAGATCACGACCACAAATTATCCATGCACTACGGCCAAGGATATTCGTATTCATCAATGGTCATGATCATGCCAACAACCGTCCATCAATGCACTACGGCCAATGAGGACTTTTTACACATCATTTGTAACATTACTACTATGATTATACCGAATAATCCTCGGTCATAATCATACCAAGTCCATCTATGCACTACAAAAAGCCACATATGACTTTCAACATAATATAAAACATGAGGATGATGACAATGATATAAGAATTCAATAAAACAAGTTCAAGAATTAATTTATCCAGATTTATAATAATTTATCCAAATTGTCAACATGAAATTGTCAACATGATACCGCTTTGTGGAGTAAAATTCAAGAATGCTCGTAAGAATATTTCCATGAAAAGATATCGATGAAGCGCAAATATCAAGGATATTCCACTAATTTCATGGAGTATAAAAGCCAAAACTTTAACCAACCGAGTATAATAAAGAATGAAATAACAAAAGAATTCACCAGCATGCGATAATCCAATACATGCATCATTATTCCAATGTAATAATAAAAAATGGAATGTAAGTCATGTGCAAAACGCACGCATGTGATATTCCAACCAATAATAAAGAATGGAATAATGTAAGAATTCACCATGCATGCGATAGATCCATGCATGCATAAAAAGTTATTCCAATAGTATAATAAATAATGGAACCAGTCATGCGAATACATATGCATGTGATGTTCCAATGTAATAATAAAGAGAATAATAATAATGTAAGAATTTCACCATGTATGCGATATTTCAAGATGATATAGTTATTCCAACAAAATAATAAATAATGGAATAAAGTCATGCATAATTCGCATGCATGTGATGTGTTCCAATGTAATAATAAGGGATGGAATAACAATAGCTCTCTTCAAAAGAACACGAAAAAAAGAATAATACCCTTACCTTAGAAAAACCGGATACCGAATAAAGGAGGTAGCATTTCTTCTTCTTTTCTCTCTATAATTTCTCTCTATAATAATTGCTCTAAAGCTTTTGTGAATTGGTGAGAAATGAAGGAAGAATGAGCTTCTATTTATAGGAAAATATAGTTTCGATAATCGCACGCTTTGGGGCTCAAAATATTACAAAGATAATACCTTCCTCTTTTTTTCATTTTTAATTTAGTCCCGCAAGTATTATCAAACTTGCACCACCTCCCCTAATAGTAAATAATGTGAATTAATAGTTCATTCATGTGACTCAATAGTATAATCATGTGAAAAAACTAATTACAAATATAAGACCTTCAACTATACCTCCATTTTTAATTTAGTCATGCAAGTATTATCAATCTTGCACCAACTCCCCTAATAGTACAAGAATGTGATTCAATAGTACACACATGTGAACAAATAGTTATATAAGCATGTGAATTATTAGCAATTAATTTCTCATTTATCCGATAAATTACCCGATTTATCAATATAACCCCCAGACATCAATTATCGTCAGAATAGATGTCGATTTCCACTAACACTAATAATCCCAACACAATAGAACTATCAAATTCATCTTTAATCAACACAACTTATTCATCATTAATATTATAACTCACAATATTTAACAACCAGTCGCTCCTGTGAAAGAGGGGGGCTTTCGATAAGGATTTCTCCTTATCATGCAAGCAATTAGTGTGACCAAACCTCTCCTCGATGTAACTTCTAGACATCATCAATATTGCAAATAATAATATGAATAACTTTGTCGCCTCAATTATTGATTTAATAATAATAAATATAATGCAGATGATACTCGTGACAATAATTGAATCAATAATACGAGAGATATGATGCAAAGAATTATCGTAGAAGTAATAATTGAGTATAACCGAGTGACTTCTCACGTAAGATCAATAATCAATACCGCAGCTACTATGCAACCACGCCAGACATCGCATTTTTTACTACCGGGTAGTTCAACAGCTTTTAATTCAGAACACTTTCGCCGTTATTTTTATAAAAGATAATTTCGCCATTTTCTAACTACGATAATACTTCCGCTGGGGGTCCACTAATGATTGTGCCGTCATATTAAATATTCCCCGTTAAAACGAATATTCCCCACCAATCGAATATTATATAACCACTTGCTTACTTTGCAAAATTTGTAAATATTACCCACAACTATAACATTATATCAAATCCACACCATAATATTCAAAAAATATATTTCGAGAAAATTATTCTTTATTCATAAAAGTCAGGGTCTTACAACCTCCCCTTCTTATGAAATTTCATCCTCAAAATTAGGGTACGACCGGTATATCAAGAGGTGAGGATACCTTGATTTCATTTCGCATTCTAACTCCTGTGTCATTTCCTCAACATCGTGGTTTCTCCACAAAACTTTGACTTGAGGTATAACTTTAGAGCGTAGAATATGATCCTTCTTATCCAAGATTTTAACAGTAACTCTTCATACGCTAAATCTTCCTCTATCTCGTCCTCGTTTCTAATTCAATAATGTGGTTCGGTCTTTCACATATTTACGTAATATAGATATGTGAAAAACGTTATGAACACGAGACATACTTCAAGCAGTAAGCGCGTAGTCTATAGCCACGCCTCCTACTCGATCAAGGATTAAAATGGGCCAATGAATCGAGGGTCGAGCTTTCCTCTTTCCAAATCTCAGAACTCCTTCCATGGAGCAACACGTAATAACACATGATCTCCAATATCGAATTCCACGCCCTTTCGATGAAGATCAAGATAACTCTTTTGTCGATCTTGTGAGGTTTTTATACGCTGTTTGATCGCTTGAATCTTTTCCAGAGTCATACGCATCAACTCCGGTCCCAACAACGCTTGCTTCACCCACCTCATCCCAAAGATACCGAGAATCTACACTTTCTTCCATACAACGCCTCAAATGGAGCCATGCCAATACTTGCTTGATAACCGCTTGTTGTAGGAAAACTCCACCAATGGTAAGAACTTGTCCCAACTTCCTTTGAAGTCAAGGACACAAGTCTTAATAAATCTTCAAGAGTTTGAATAGTCCTCTCCGACCGCCTCATCCGTCTCGAGGATGATATGCCGAAGCTAAATCAGAACTGCGCTCCATAGCTTTTTGCAAACTAACCCAAAATCTTGAAGTGAATCTTGGGTCTCGATCGTAAACTATGGATACCGCATATACCATGCAATCTTACAATCTCGCTTATGTACATACGAGCAAGACGCTCAAGTGTATAAGTTTCTCAGATAGGTAGGAAATGAGCAGACTTGGTCAATCTATCAACAATGACCCAAATCGCATCTATGCCTTGAGAAACCTTGGGAAGACCAAAGAATCGAAATCCATGGTAATGTGCTCCCACTTCCATTCGAATTTCAAGTGGTTGCAATGGACCTTTTGGTACTTGATGCTCTCGCCTTGACTCGCTGACAAGTTAAACACCTTGAGATAAACTCCGCTATCTCTCTCTTCATATTGCTCCACCAAAATGTATGTCAAGATCACGATACATTTTGGTACTCCCAGATGGATTGCAAACGGTGTGTGTTGCGCCCCATCATGATTTTATACTTTAAATCGTGGTCATTAGAACACAAAGTCCGGAGTTGACTCAAGTATTCCTTCTTCATCGATTCTTGCTTCCTAAGATAGCACCTTCTTCTTGCACTTTCTTCCTCATACGCGATCACCCAGTGTCCAGTAGCTTGAGCAACTTTAACTTTATCGATTAAAGTCGGCTCTACTCAGATATTCGCCATCATCACATGGGTCCCCTCGAGTCTTTAACTCTATCTCCATCCTTTGTAAGTCATATAAAATGGGCCTTTATGCTGACAATAATGCACTCATCCAAGATATGATCTTCTACTCAATGCATCACCTACTACGCTCGCTTTTCCAGATGGTATCAATGGTATGATCAGTAATCTTTCAACAACTCAAGCCATCGCCGCTGCCGCATGTTGAGTTCCTTTTGAGTGAAGAAATATTTGAGGCTTTTATGATCCGTATAAATCTCCACCTTCTCCCATACGTAATGCCTCCAAATCTTAAGCGCAAAAACGATCGCCGCTAACTCTAGATCATGAGTAGGATAATTCCTCTCATATTCTTTGAGTTGTCGTGAGGCATAGGCTATGACTTTCCCATGTTGCATGAGAACACATCCTAACCTTTGCCTCAAGCATCACCAGAGATGACAAATCCTCCGAGCCGATGGTATTGTCGTAACAAAATAAATGAGTCTCCTCTCGAGTTCTTGAAAACTCTTCTCACATTCCTCGCCCCAACCGAATTTTTGTATCTTTTCGAGTCACCGAAGAGTTAATGGAGTAGCGATTCGAGAAAACCCTTCTACGAATCTCTCCGATAATAACCAAATAAGCCGAGAAAGCTACGATTTCGCCATCATCGATTTAGGTTGCTCCCAAATTTTGAATTGCTTCAATCTTTGCCGGTCAACAGATATCCCATGATTTGATATCACGCGCCCAAGGAATGCAACTTCCTCAAGCCGTAACTCGTGATTTCTTCAACTTGGCATATAGCTTTGTTTTCACGAAGCTTTTGGAGTATCAACTTTCAAGTGTTGCTCATGGTCTTCACGGGTTTTTTGAGTATATGAGGATGTCATCAATAAAGACGACCACAAAGTGATCCAAATATTCCTTGAATACTCTGGCTCATCATATCCATGAAGGCAAAGAGAGCATTAGTCAATCCAAAAGACATGACTAAGAATTCATAATGCCCGCATCGAGTTCTCGAAAGCGCCTTTTTGAATCATCGCTTTTAATCTTCAACCGATGATATCCTAACGAAGATCAATCTTTGAAAAGAATTTGGCGCCTTGCAACCGGGTCAAACAGTCATCAATGCGAGGCAATGGGTACCTATTTTTGATGGTGACATGATTCAACTCCCGATAATCAATACAAAGTCGCATACTTCCATCTTTTCTTCTTCACGAATAATAGTAATGAGAGCACCCCAAGGAGACGACTAGACGAATGAAACCGATGTCTAACAATTCCTAAATTGGGTCTTTAACTCCTCAAGTTCAATAGAGCCATTCGATATGGGGCTTTGGAAATGGGTTTTGTACCGTTCAAGGTCGATAAAAAATTCAATTTCACGCCTCGGGGTAGGCCAGTGAGTTCTTCAGTGAATACGCCAGAAATTTATTAACAATAGAAATATCTTTCAAATCGATTTATTTTTGTTTAAATCAGCGATATGAGCTAAGAAAGCTTGACATCCGCTTTTCAATAAACGAATAGCTTTTATGGCTTGAGATGACCGTGATTGATTTTAATGGTTTGGTCGCTTGAATTCGCATAATAGGTTGATTAGGAATATGAAAGCTAACAACCTTACGAAAAATAATCAATTTTAGCATGATGAGTAGTTAACCAATCAATCCTTAGAATCACGCCAAATGCAAGTATTTTTAAAGAAATAAGATCGACAGTAACGTAAGTATTACCGATTTGAATCAAACAAGACTTATAAACAAAGGGATGTAATGAAGGTTTCTCCCAACGGAGTTTCAACCGATAAGTCAAAGTCTAATTTCTCCTGAGTCAAATTTAAACGCTGAGCGCAAGTAGAGAAATAAAAGAATGGGTAGAACCGTATCAAATAAGGTATAGACTTCGCTAGAGTTTATGATAAGCTTACCCGTGATGACCTCGTTCGTTTCCTTGCTTTCGGGAGGTTACGACAAACGCCTCCTCGAACTACCGGCTTTTGACTTTTCTCGACGGCCTTTTGGTGCCTCCATCCCCACCGGACTGACTTGTCTTTGGTGCACGACAAAAATCGGGCTAGTGACCTTCTTCCACAATTATAACACGCTTTGACCGCATCGCGCGCAGCTTTGACCGATATGTCCTCCCTCCGCATTTTGAGCATATATGATAGTGGTCGCTTCTCCTTCCTTAACAACGGTGTCAGTCAGTCGACGCCTTTTCCATCATTGTTGAATCTCCTTTTCTTGAAATGTCCATTTTACCGCTCGCCATGATTACCACCAAGTGGTTACCATTTCGCATGTTGATTCCTCCACGCTTGTTGTCACCGCTTCGATGATCGCTACCACCGGTATTATCATTTTGCTTACCGCTTTCTCTCTTGTTGAGTTGACTCGTTATCGCGCCCCAATAATCGAGCCCTATTAACAACATCCAATACAAACACACAGCTTATGAGAAATTAGATATCGACGATCTCGGTTTCAAACCTCTTAGAAACATCCGCTATTCTCTCTCCTCATTATCAACCAAGTGAGACGCAAACCGACAACTCGCAAACTTAGCTTCAGATCGCGACACTACCATATTGTTCTCGCTCCAACTTGATGAACTCTACCTCTTTCATGTGACGAATACTTTCGAAAGTACTTGTCGTTGAATAGTTCTTGAACTTCTCCCAAGACATCTTCAAAGGCAGCAGTCGAGTACGCTTTTACCGATTCCCACCAAGAATCGCCTCTCCTCGCAACATAAAGGTGGCAATGGAACCTTTTCCTGAGCATCCCAAAACATCAAATATCTTGGTGATCTCGCTTTATCCACGCTCCCCTTTTAAGTGGTTTTGGCTCTCCAATAAACTCCGTGGTCCCAGCCCTCGAACTCGCTTAGCGCTGACCGACCGTCCGAGAGTTTCCAAAGTGTTTCCACCCTACATTTTTGGACAGAGCCGCCTCTCTCCGATGTCGCATGAATCGCATAAAGCCTCCTAACATTCCATCGCTCATCATTTGGTCAAGGTTGTTGTTTTGCATGAGGATTATCGCCTTCCCGATGCACATTATCCTCGATTATCGATCCGTGGAGACTCAACGGTTCCTCTCGTGTGCTCCATTGCTATTCTCAACATTCTCGATGTCATTTTCAAATACGCCACAAAACAAGGGTTAATTGACATGTCACATATTATCCCTATACTCCGACCGACCAAATAAATACCAAATAAACTTAGGTAGGTCATACTAGCGAAGGAATTCCCCGGCTCTCCCCTCCTAGTTCTTGTCTCACATCTCAGCCAGGGATCATATCCCTAAGCTTTGATACTAACCAACTGTGACGCCCCCAAAATAGTATACATCACCCATCTTGGGTCGCCAAATACATGGTACAAAATTCAAATACAACTTAATTATACAACAAATGTAAAATACTACGACAAAATATAATCTAAGAGTTTTAATAAGAATATTGTCATCTAGACAATATACAAACTCAATGGAGTCCTCATTACATTTATTGTCACACTATTTAATGTAATAGTGAGGACTACTAATGCTATCATCCGGACCGCCACCCGCTCCCCGACTAGTCCCGCCACGCTCTCATTTCCTCAAGAGAATAAAGAAAGAAAGGGTGAGCTCAACTAGCCCAAAGAAGAAATATTATGACTAAGATAATGCGTAATAATTTATCATTAGCCTTCAACAAAGTTGTTAAACCGATAAAATATAACAAACATCAAGTTTAACTCACAATGAAACAAGCAATCCATTAAAGAGTCAAGAGAGAATAAAATCTACTATCTTCTATGATTTAAAAGGTTTTTCATCACTTTTATCACCGAGACTCAAATTTTAATAAATAAACCACATCATCCCCGCACTACTACCAAGGATATTCATTAAGATCACGACCACAAATTATCCATGCACTACGGCCAAGGATATTCGTATATTCATCAATGGTCATGATCATGCCAACAACTCGCCCATCAATGCACTACGGCCAATGAGGACTTTTACCACATCATTTGTAACATTACTACTATGCCATGATTATACCGAATAATCCTCGGTCATAATCATACCAAGTCCATCTATGCACTACAAAAGCCACATATGACTTTCAACATATATATAAACATGAGGATGATGACAATGATATAAGAATTCAATAAAACAAAACAAGTTCAAGAATAAATTATTTATCCAGAAAACCAATAACGCCCAAATTGTCAACATGATACTTCTTTTGTGGAGTAAAATTCAAGAATGCTCGTAAGAATATTTCCATGAAAAGATATCGATGAAGCGCAAATATCAAGGATATTCCACTAATTTCATGGAGTATAAAAGCCAAAACTTTAACCAACCGAGTATAATAAAGAATGGAATAACAAAAGAATTCACCAGCATGCGATAGATCGCATGCATGCTAAGTATTCCAATGTAATAATAAATAATGGAACTGTGTCACGCGCAAACGCATGCATATGATATTCCAATAAAGATAATAAAGAATGGAATAATGTAAGAATTCACCATGCATGCGATAGATCCATACGCATGCATGTGTTATTCCAATGTAATAATAAATAATGGAACCAGTCATGCGTAATACGCATGCATGTGATGATGTTCCAAATGTAATAATAAAGAATGGAATAATGTAAGAATTTCACCATGTATGATAGATTTCATGATATGTGTTATTCCAATGTATAATAAATAATGGAAATAATGTAAGAATTTCACCAATTGCATATGCATGTGATGTTCCAACATAATAAATAAGGGATGGAATAACAATAGCTCTCTTTCAGAAACTACGAAAAAATAAAATAATAATACCCTTACCTTAGAAAAACTCGGATAATCGGAATAAAGGAGGTAGCGTAGACTTTCTTCTTCTTCTCTCTCTATAATTTCTCTCTATAATAATTGCTCTAAAGCTTTTGTGAATTGGTGAGAAATGAAGGAAGAATGAGCTTCTATTTATAGGAAAATATAGTTTCGATAATCGCACGCTTTGGGGCTCAAATATTACAAAGATAATACCTTCCTCTTTTTTCTTCATTTTTAATTTAGTCCTCGCAAGTATTATCAAAAACTTGCACCACCTCCCCTAATAGTAAATAATGTGAATTAATAGTTCATTCATGTGACTCAATAGTATAATCATGTGAAAAAACTAATTACAAGATAAGACCTTCAACTATACCTCCATTTTTAACTTAGTCATGCAAGTATTATCAATCTTGCACCAACTCCCCCTAATAGTACAAGAATGTGATTCAATAGTACACACATGTGAACAAATAGTTATATAAGCATGTGAATTAGTAGCAATTAATTGCTCATTTATCCGATAAATTACCCGATTTATCAATATAACCCCCAAACATCAATTATCATCTAATAGATGTCGATTTCCACTAACACTAATAATCCCAACACAATGGAACTATCAAATTCATCTTTAATCAACACAACTTATTCATCATTAATATTATAACTCACAATATTTAACAACCAGTCGCTCCTGTGAAAGAGGGGGGCTTTCCGATAAGGATTTCTCCTTATCATGCGCAAAATTAGGTGACCAAACCTCTCCTCGATGTAACTTCTAGACATCATCAATATTGCAAATAATAATATGAATAACTTTGTCGCCTCAATTATTGATTTAATAATAATAAATATAATGCGTATGATACTGTGACAATAATTGAATCAATAATACGAGAGATATGATGCAAAGAATTATCGTAGTAATAATTGAGTATAACCGAGTGACTTCTCACGTAAGATCAATAATCAATACCGTGCTAGTACTACGCAACCACGCCAGACATCGCATTTTTTTTACTACCGGTAGTTCAACAGCTTTAATGGTAATACTTTCACCGTTATTTTTATAAAAAGATAATTCGTCGCTTTTTTCTAACTACGATAATACTTCCGCTAGGGGTCCACCAATGATTGTGTCATCGCATTTAATATTCCCTCGTTAAAACGAATATTCCCCACCAATCTAATATTATATAACCACTTGCTTACTTTGCAAAATTTGTAAATATTACCCACAACTATAACATTATATCAAATCCACACCATAATATTCAAAATATTTTGAGAAAATTATTCTTTATTCATAAAAGTAGGCATAGTGTTTGCATAGTAAAATCTTTTATAAAGTTATTCGTTTTATTAGATTATAAATAGAATATATTATATTTTATTTAAAAGATTTTGCTTTAAATATGGACTATCAGATTAAAGTAAATCAATCTGGACCGTTCATGAGTTAGTTACAAAGCAGTCCATTTTTCTATAAATAAAAGCTCATTCATTCATTATTTCTTACGAATTCACTGAAACTCTAGAGAGAGAAACTATAGAGAGTTATTCTTCTATAATCTTTAGCGTATTTCTTTAGAGTTTAAGAAAGTTTTGAGCGTAGTGCAAGTTTTCTTCAAGTATATTTGTAACGAATGATTTGTTTGAGTTGTGATTCTGAGGACAGAATCCTTGTAAGGAGGGAATGATGTAACATTCCAGAATTTTAAAGTGTAATATTAAATATTTATTGATTTATATAAGTATTTAATGGATATGTTTATTTGTTGAATAAATAATTAAATATTAAATATTAAATATTTATTTGCAATATTAAATATTTAATGAATTATATAAGTATTTAATTGTTCAATTTGAGTTGATGTGGTTTAGTTAATTATTTTTGAATAAATAATTAAGAGCTAAGAAAATTAATTGTTATGAGATTATATACCAATTTAATTTAATAAGTAATCTAGAGAGCTTATAGTGATTTAAATAAATTATAATATTTTAAATGGGAAATTGTAATTTAAAATATTAGTTGGTCGAATAAAATTACAATTATAAAAGAAATTATAGTTATGTGATATTAAATTATGTGCTAAAGTAATTTAATAGATTAATGTTTTAATTGATTTATTAATTAAAATAAAAGTGTGACTAATAACCTTGTTATAAAGGAGTTATTAAAATAAATTAAAGGACTTTAATTTAGTTTTGGCCAAACAAGTCTTAATGCATATTAAGTCTTTAATCTAATAGTATTTTATCAAACAAGGTATAAGGATTAATCCATTTGTTTTAATTAGATTTGTCAAACAAGGTATAAGGGTTAATGTGTTATTTTTATTAGCTTAACCAAACAAGCCTTATGGCTTTTGATTTTCAAAACTTACATAATTGATATAATTTATAGCTAGAGTTATATTATATATTTAATATATATTATATCTTATACGTTATATTTTTCCTACGTTAGTTAGACTAGAGTTAGGAAGAAGACTCAGTGAAGAAAAGAGAAGGAGAAAAATATAGAGAGAAAAGTTGAGAGAACTTAGAGAAATTGAGAAAATAATTGGGGGAAAGAAGATTGTAATCGTAACTATTTTCTTCTAAACTCTAGAGTATCATCTTCTTAATCAAAGGATATTAATCCTTGTATTTTATTTTTTTAAAGTTTAGTTTTCTTCTCCAAAAAGTTCTCTGTAAATAATTATGGATGATGAATTTCTTGTGTATATAGCTTTAGATGATGATTGCTGTTGTAAAACTGTTTTGTTGAGATTATGTATGATTATAATCAATTACTTTATGCATGTATGTAAATTGTGAAGAAATATATCATAGTGAGTTCATATGAAAATTTATATATGAATATGGCTTAGTTTAAAGTAGAAATTAAGGTTTAATCAGTTGTTAAACTGATAAATTGATTATTGAATTTGATAGAGTATGTATAATCATAACTATGGTGTTTTGAAATTTCGCTTTGATTGAAAAACAAAATCACAAAGTTGATTTCATTAAAATGTCAAAATGGAGTTTTTGCCAAAATCATTGAAATTTGGTGTTGTAGATTTGATGTTTATGTTATTTTATGGGTAGAAACATGTTAGAAGTCTTCACAATATGTTTATATGAAGTCTATATGTGTATTACATGTTAATTAGTCTATTAGATTCGAACTTTTAGGCCAATTTGGCTTTTGTTCATGCCGCTGTTGAAGTTCGACTCAAAGCTTAGCCATATATGACCAAAGAAGACAAATCTCACGCCGCAACGCCAACCAATGGCATGTGACCCGAGCCATTCGAACTTTTAGGCCAATTTGGCTTTTGTTCATGCCGCTGTCGAAGTTCGACTCTGGCGCAGCAAATACGCCAAAAGAAGACAAATCTCACGCCGCAACGCCAACCAATGGCATGTGACCCGAGCCGCAGCGCCAACTCAGCGCCGCAGCGTAAGTTAGCAGAAGGTTCTGATAGTTTTGTTTAAGTATACAAATTTGGAAAATAAATGTTATGTGTTAATAATAGGAATGTTAAATGATGATTTCAGTAGTATTAAGCTATACATGAACATGCTATCAAGTGTTACCTATTTGTAACATAGTTGATTATGTGAAAGGGTAATTTAACCTATATGATGTATATATTTGTTTATATAAATATACAATGTTGGTAATGACTAACTATGTCAATATGGCATATGTATAGGGTATTGATTCAAGTTGTAAGGTTTAGCTTGTGCTAAAGGCAAATTTTCTAACTCTATTTTTATAATTGAGCAAGTTCTCTAACTCAAAACTTCATTATGCGAGTTTAATTTTATTTGGTACATTATTGTTTTCAAATTCAATTACAGTTGTCGTAAGTTGCTATCTCTACACTTTCGTAGAGCTAGGTTGTCTATTATTGAGTAAGTCATTGTATCTAGTTGCTCATGACGATACAAGTATCCCAAATCTTATAGTTTAATCTTGAGCAAGTTTTCTAATCTATTATCTTGTTAATTCAATTACTGTTTTCAATTCGATTACAATATAATGATGTAAGTTATTTGGAGCAAGTTATTCTTGTATTTAATTTGTTGTTTAGCATGCACCACTATATATGATATGCATGCTTATTATTCAATTCTAAACAACCTTGACTTAGTGTTGTTCAAGCAAGGTATGCTATAGTTATTCAAATTGTATGCTATTAGATTATTCCTAAAGCATGACTTTAGTTTACTATGATTGATTCAATCACGATTATTCTATAGTATAGTGTTATTGGTTTTATTAAACTACTCCTTAGTTGATGTTCGTTAAATTCCAAATTTCCTTGAAAGCTTATCCAAACCAAACTTCCTTTGGTGCTGACTTGTACTCTAAATACTGAGATGTACAACTCTTTTAATAGAGGTTTACGCTTAGCGTTGAAATGGTTGTGCACAATACATTGTACGAAGGGTTGATCCCCCTAAGTACGTGGAGTCCTTATTGTCTTATGACTGTTAAAGTTAAAGTTGAAAGATTATTTATAACTATGGACATGATTCGTGGTCATTAGACCCTCAGTGAATGTTAAAATTTTCAGAAAGTTAATAGAATATATTGTTCAGTTCTATTGAGCCTAATATTGGCAATTGATGTAAAAGTTTAAAGATTTATTTATTGTTATTTCAAGTGGGCATTATTTGCTCACTCTTGCCTGTAAAATTTCTTACAGCTAAAGTTGAAACGGGTGACGTACCTAGCACCAGTAAGGGAAAAGGAAAGATGAATAAATACTGAAGACTTGTAATAGTTTTTGATAGTTTACTTTTAGACTTTGATTTATTAGCATTTGAATAATTGTTGTTAAAGGTTAGATAACCTGAGAGATTTTATTTAAGTTTTATCCTGTATGGGCAGGTTTTTATTATTCAATTTATTATAATTGGGTAGTTAGAAATGAATGTTTTGATTAAGTGAACACCAAATCTTGAGGAAATGAAGTACCGTGGATTTGGGGTGTCACATATTATTCCTCTACCAAATGTAAAATACTTTTCTTTTTAAGGTAGGGGATATAATTGTCGTACTCATAAAGGATATTATTATTATTTATTATTCTGTTGGAATAACCTGTATACGCAGACTACCCTATACTTGGTGAAATTCTTCTGTTATTTCATTCTTTAGTATTATGTTGAATAACTTTGCTTATGCGCGCACCGCATACACGGTGAAATTCTTCTAATATTCCGCTTCTTTATTATCCCGTCGAAATATCCTCGTCTGTATGCGTTTATGCTTTACCGGTTCCATTATTTATTATTCGTCCGAATATCGTGTTTCGGCGGCTTACTGCCGGACCGGGTTCCATTATTTATTATTCGTCGCTTAATATCCTGCTTTGTGCGTTCTGTACGGACCGGGTTCCATTATTTATTATTCTGTTGGGAATAACTCCGCTTGCAGCTTTATCGCACGCATGGTGAATCCTTCATTATTCCTTTCTTTATTATTTTGTTGAATAACTGCCTCATGTGGATTACCACATGCATGGTGAATGATCCTTCGTATTCATAAGAATAGTATTTTCATTAAAAAGGGGTTTCTGCCAGGGGCAGATTCGTAATTTTTCTGACCCTCAAAAATTCTGAAAAAATTTGAAATGATAATTTGATGAGTTTTCTAGATTGTGTCCAAAAATGGCGATTTTTGGATGTATAGATTAAGAGTTATGAATTTTATGGGAAAAGACTATTTTAAAAGTAAACCCTTATAACTCCTTGTGGTTAACTCCAAAATTGGTGAAATTTTTATGGGGAGTACATGAGGAGTATACCTTGTAAATTTCAGAATTTTTGGACAAAAGTACAATTTATGATAAATGTCTAAATATTCGGCAGTTTTAGTCATATAAAAAATAGTAAATGAATTTTAAAAATTCTGAGAAAAATATATGTTCAAGATGGGACTATATTCTGCTAAATCCCAGAAAAGAAATATTTTTGGGACTGATTTGGTATTTTTCATAAAAATGAACTAGTTATGAGTAAATGAATTAAATATGTTATGTGAAGTAATAAAATTGGAAAATAGGATTTTATGGCTTGAGAATCCTATATAGGGTATATGAAGATTTTGATGAGGGATTTGATCATTGATTATGAAATCTTATGAGTATGACATTTTTGAATGATTAAATGAATTATTTGATAAAGTGTAAATAATTGAAATAAATTGTTTATAAGTTTAAGAAATGATTAAAATATTGTTATAATATTAATGATATTAGATTATGAGATTATTAAGTGATTGATAACATTTGGTTATTATTGAACGATGGATAAATTGTATTATAAATGTTTAATATTTATCCTTTATCTCATTTGATTGATTCTTATATCATTATCATCATCCTCATGCTTATATTGTGTTGAAAATCATATGTGGTCTGTAGCGCATAGATGGACTTGGTATGATTATGACCAAGGATTATTCGGTATAATCATGACCGTAATGTTACAAATGATGTGGAAAATGTCTTCATTGGCCCGTAGTGCATTGATGGATAATTTTTGGTATGATTATGGCTATGGATTCCCTTCGGCAAAGGGTGCAAAGATGAATTGTTTTATAGCATGATCAGGACCGTTGATAAAAACACGATTATCTTTGGCCCGTAGTGCATGGATAATTTGTGGTTGTGATACTAATGAAAAAGTCCTCATTGGCCCGTACTGCATTGATGGACAGTTTTTGGTATGATTATGGCTATGGATTCTCTTCGGCCAAGGGTGCAAAGTTGAATTGTTTTATGGCGTGATCAGGACCGTTGATGAAAACACGATTATCTTTGGCCCGTAGTGCATGGATAATTCGTGGTCGTGATACTAAAGAATATCCTCGGCCTCGTAGTGCGTGGATGATTCGATGATGTGGATTAATTATTGAACGAGTCTCAAATGATGAAATATTAATTCATGGATGTGATAATAATGAATATCTTTGGTAGTAGTGTATGAATAATTCAAGGATATATGGATTGATTATCGAAATGAGTCTCTACGATAAAATATAAATTCATGGATGTGATATTAACGAATATCCTCGGCCGTAAAGTGTAAGTGATTCGATGATGTGGATTACTTATTGTTTGAGTCTCAAATGATTAAATATTTATTATACACTTTTAATGCATAGAAGATAGTAGATATCATGTTCTACTTGACTCTTCTAAAATACAGTTGTATGTCTTTGGCATGTAGTGCAAAGATGAATTGTTAATGAATATCTTTGGCCGTGGTGCAAAGATGAATTTATTAGTATGATTATGAGCAGGAATTCTGATTTGGTATAACCATGATTTTTGATGTTTCAGGTGAAGATAGGTGATGAGAATTATCTTCGTCCTAGTTGCGAAGAGGAATTTAGAACCACAATTATGATTATGAGTTATTCATATGATTGTGGACAGGAACTGTTGATTTATTTTACATGGATAAAACATTATTGGTGGACTTTTAACATAGAGAAGATAATAGACCTTATGGTCTATTTGACTCTTCTAATGGATTGCTCGTTCCGCTGTAACTATGGTTGAAAAATTTTATGATCTACCATATGTTCTAAATCTCTGATTTATTATTGATGAAAGCTATTGATAATTTAATTATCTTTAGTCATGATATTCCTTACTGGGCTAGTTGTGCTCACCCTTTCTGCTTCACAATTCCTTTCAGGTTATAAGAGTGTTGCCGTAAGAGTGTTACCGGGTCGAGCGGGGATAACAGGGGAATAGAACAGTGGTCTCTAGTTGTGGATGTTCTCCTTAAACAGTATAAAAAAGCGTGTTGTATTCTATATAACATTTAGTAGTTATATTTGGTGAATCAAATAGGGTGAGGTGAACCCAACTTTGGAAGGGTATTTTGCCACTATCATACAAGATGTCTAATGACATACAACCTCGTGTTATCATAAGACAGGGTTGTGCGCATCCACTTGCTGAGTATATCTACGGGCACTACCTATATGATCTTAAAGTTGATTTAAAATATAATATTCACTTGGAGACAGTGGAGATAGTTATATGTCAAGAGAAGACTCACCATTGGAAAGAAGATGATAGTAATCTTCACGTTTTTCTTTAGGGTCTATTAATCAACCAAGGATAATTTCGTGGCCATATGATATCTATTATAACCTGTACGCATGGCCTCCTATGTACGAAGGTTTCTTGAGTACTTCCCAAAGATTTTAATTTCTAAAACAGCTTTTTGACTATACTTTCATGTAAGTACCATTGTAAGGTTGTGGTCGAGGCACCATGAGAGTTACATACATTTGTATTAAAACTCACGCTTAATCGTGGTCGATATTCTATACTGACGACTTAAATTACCGTATAAATGAAGTTGTATTTGAATTTTGTACCATGTATCTGCACTCGTAATGGGTGATGTATACCTAATTTTGGGGCGCTACTATATATATATATATATATATATATATATATATATATAAATATATGGCCTCGATCTTAAGCTTCACCCTTATCTGTTCACTGAAGCTCACCCCCTTTTTAACGACGGATTTGACGACGACGGTTGATCATATAACAAGTCGCTCATACTTTTAGCGACGCCGCCATATTTTCTCATCACTAAAAGTATAGACGACAACCAGATTGTATGATCAACTGTCAACCTACGTCCGTCGCTAAAAGGGGGGTGAGCTCCGGTGAGTTGGATAAGAGGTGAGCTTAAGATCCGGATTATATATATATATATATATATGGGTTCCAATCCATAGCAATCGTTTGTTAGGGGAACTATTTCAGCAATCATTATCTCCATCGTTAATTAACATATTTAATAGTTGAGATTGAAAAGAATAAATGTTCTGCCGCTACAAATTGTAGCGACATTATAATCACTTGTACCGACCTGAATATTTACTAAAGGGTCCCTCCTTATTTTCATGCATGCCGCTACATCATATAGCGGCTTAGCCATATTCAAATTATGATATTATAATAATAATCTTCCTTTTGTAATAAATTGTAATATAATAATATTTTTCAATCCATGTCGCTACAACATGTAGCTACTGTAATAGTTGTTTTTCAATCCTTTTGCAACATAATTGTAATATAATGTTATACTATTATTATATTATTATAATAATCCTCCTTTTGCAACATGATTGTAATATATTAGTATTCATGATTTTAATATTAGTTAATTAATATTAAAATTAGTTAGTAATATTATTAATAGTAATATTAGTATTGATATTAATATTAATATTAATATTATTAGTTAGTTAATATTAGTTAATAATATAAAAGACAATTAAATAAAATTCTTTTATGTGACAAAAATAATAATAAATGAAATTCTTTTTATTAACTGTGAGAGTACATAATTGTATTTTTAATTTTAATCTAATTATAAAAATAAAATATATTAACACTACCTTATATATAATCATAATAATATTCACATCCTCTAGTTATGTTACCACGGATAGAGTTATATTTATTTCTGAAAGAATAATAATATCACTTATGCTACGTGCTAATTGATCCTCATATATACTACCAACCAACTTGACCAAGTTTGAAAGTTTATGAATGGGTAGGTTGCAGTGCAGGCATAATAATATCTCTCTTACTTAATAATTTCCAAAAAAGCGAGATTTTATTTTTTTTACCCTTCGTTCCAATTTATATTATTAACTAATATTAATATTAATAATATTACAAACTAATATTAATATCAAAACTAATAATAAAATAAATGATATTAATAATATTACTAACTAATTTTAATATTAATAATAATATTAACTAACTAATATTAATATCAATACTAATATTAACTAACTAATAATATTACTAACTAATTAATATTAATAATAATATTAAATAAAGTTCTTTAAAAAATCCAAAAGCTAGCCGCTACATGTTGTAGCGCCATGTCACTGATTGTCCCAATTTTTTTGTCATTCGTCCCAATTTATATTACTAAATAATATTAATATTAATAATAATATTAACTAACTAATATTAATATCAATACTAATATATTACAATCATGTTGCAACAGGAGGATTATTATAATAATATAACAATACTATAATATTATATTACAATCATGTTGCCAAAGGATTGAAAAGCAACTATTACAGCCGCTGTAGCTGTATGGATTGAAAAATATTATTATATTAAAATTCATTACAAAAGGAAGATTATGATAATAATATAATAATTCGAATATGGCTAGCCGCTACATGTTGTAGCGGCATGCATGGAAATAAGGAGGGACCTTTTAATAATGTTTGTTAGTGGAACTATTCCAGCAACCATCATTTTTATCGTTGATCAACGTATTTAATGGTTGAGATTGAAAATAATAAAGGATATGCCGCTAAAATTTGTTGCGACATTATAATCACTTGTAGTTCTCCTTATTTACTTCCATGCATGCCGCTACAATATGTAGCGGCTAGTCATATTCTAATTATTATATTATTATAATAATCTTCCTTTTGTAATGAATTGTAATATAATAATATTAATAATATTTTTCAATTCATGTCGCTACATAGGAGTGAGCAATTCGGTTATATTCGAACTAAATAGTTTGTTCAGATATAACCGAATACCGAAATTTTTTAAATTCCACTATTCAAATAACTAACCGAATTTAGAAATAATTGAATTACCGAATAACCAAATTTTCAATTCGGTTATTTTGGATAACAACCGAAATTAAGTGGCTATACCAATTATTGTCAATTTGGTGACTTCTGAAGACAGTATTGTTAGAAACTAAGTATGTAAAAGAACAAATAAGGAGAGTATTTATAAAACAAATAAGGAGGAAGATGAATTGTGACGCCCCCAAAATAGGTATACATCACACATTCTGAATTGCCAAATACATGGTACATAATCCAAATAAAAACTGAATTTATACAACTGTTAAGTGTCGTGCAGAATACTACAAAACATAAACTATGAGTTTTGATACGAATATTGCCTCATAGACAATATCTAAACTCAAAATAAGTCATCATTACAATTATTATCACATTATTCTTATAGAATAGTGAGGACTGCTATAGCAATCATCTTGGACCATCACTCCATTCCCTGACTAGTCTCAGCTATATGCTCATTTTCTGAAGAGAACTATGAAAGATAAAGGGTGAGTTCAATTAGCCCAGTAAGAAATATTATGATTATCGTTAGCCTTCAATAGTATTAAACTGATAGAATACAATAAACAACAAGTTTAAATGCAGCGGAACAAATAATTCATTAGAAGAGTCAAGTAGAGCATGATATTTACTATCTTCTATGATTTAAAAAGTTTATCATCAATTTTATCGCTGAGACTCAGCTCAATAAATAATCCACATCACTGAATTATCCATGCACTACGGGCCAATGATATTCATTAGTATCACATCCACGAATTATCCATGCACTACGGGCCAATGATATTCGTGTTATCGCCAATGGTCATGATCATGCCAACAATTATCTATCAATGCACTACGAGCCAATGAAGACTTTTACCACATCATTTATAACATTACAAGTCATGATTATACCGAATGAGCTCTGGTCATAATCATACAATCAACAGTCCATTTATGCACTACAGGTCAAAGATGACTTTCATCACAATATAAGCATGAGGATGATGATAATGATATTAGAATTCAATTAAAGGAAAGCAAAGGATAAATTTTAAAGATTTATAATTCAATTTATCTAGAATTCAATAATGTCCAAATTGTCAACATGATACTGCTTTGTGGAGTAAAATTCAAGAATAATATTGTATCAAAAATAATTTGGACAGAAAAGAAAATAATTTTTGTCATGAATAGTACCCCGAGTGAATAGTACATGAGTGAATAGTACTTCGTGAATAGTATCCCATGAATAGTACTCCGGTATAAAAAAATTAAACTTTAACAAGAATGTTCAGAAAAATATCCATGTGAAACGATACTAGATGAAGCTCGAATTTCAAGAATATTCTACTAATTTCAAGGAGTATAGAAACAATACTTAACAAAATGAGTGCAGAATTCAGAATCTGAAACGAAATAGTATTACTTACATACTACAGAGTATGGAAGAAAATATTATTTTTTACGAATATTAAACAAAAATAATATCCCTTACAACTGTTGAACGAAAATAATATTCCTTACGAATATTGAACGAAGATAATATTTCTTACGAATATTAAACGAAAATAATATTCCTTACGAATATTGAAAGAAAATAAAATTCCCTATGAATACCAAAAATAATATTGTAAGAGAATATGAAATAAATAATACCCCTTATCTCAAAAGAAGAGTAATTCTGACTGGTATAGCGGATATATTCTTGAAGAAAACTTTCACTATTTTTTACACTTAAAGCTTTCTTAAACTCAAAAGAAATACGCTCAATATTACAGAAGAAGAATTCTTTGATTCTGGTGTGATTTTCATTTCTAAACTAAGCATCCTATTTATAGGAGAATGGCAGGTTACTATTTGGACGCACAGTAAGGAAAGATTCACGGGCGCATATTCTGCGAAATTTTCTGATTTCTAATGTGCAACACTATGCAATAAAATATTCTAATAAAATGAAAACTTTAAATAAAATATAATATATTCTATTTATAATCTAATAAAATGAATAACTTTATAAAAAATATTAACCCACAGAATGTAGCCTGAGGGGCCATGCATGCACACATATATTGTAAGTGTAAGACCCCAACTTTTATGAATAAAGATTAATTTTTTCTCGAAATATATTTTTGAATATTATGGTGTGGATTTGATATAATGTTATAGTTGTGGGTATTACTTACAAATTTTGTAAAGTAAGCAAGTGGTTATATAATATTTGATTGGTCGGGGAATATTCATTTTAACAGGGAATATTCGTACGACGACACAATCACTGGTGGTCCCCACAACGGAAGTATTATCGTAGTTAGAAAACGACAGAATTATCTTTTTATAAAAATAACGGCGAAAGTGTTACCGTTAAAACTGTTGAACTACCCGGTAGTAAAAGTACAGTAATACGCGTGGTTGCATACTAGCACACGGTATTGATTATTGATGCTTACGTGAGAAGTCACTCAGTTATACTCAATTATTGCTACATTAATTGTTGCATCATATATCTCATATTATTGATTCAATTATTGTCACAGTATCATCTGCGTAATATGTTATATTATTAAATTAATAATTGAGACGACAAAGTTATTCATATTATTATTTGCAATATTGACAATGTCTAGAAGTTCTGTCAAGGAGAGGTTTGTCACCTAATTGCGCACCAATAAAGAGAAATCCTTATCGGAAAGCCCCCTCTTTCCTGGGAACGACCTGGTTGTTAAATATTGTGAGTTATAATATTAATGATGAATAAGTTCGTATTGATTAAAGATGAAATTGATAGTTCCATTGTGTGTGAATTATTAGTGTTAGTGGAAATCGACATTTATTTCGATAATAATTAATGTCTGGAGGTTATATGGACCAATCGGGTAATTCACCGGATAAATGAGCAATTAATTGCTATTATTTCATATGCTTATAACTATTTGTTCACATGTGTGTACTATTGATTCACATTCATGTACTATTAGGGGAGGTGGTGCAAGATTGATAATACTTACATGACTAAATTAAAAATGGACGTATAGATGAAGGTACTATAATGTAATTAGTTTTTTCACATGATTATACTATTAAGTCACATGAATGAACTATTAATTCACATTATTTACTATTAGGGGAGGTGGTGCAAGTTTGATAATACTTGCAGGACTAAATTAAAAATAAAGAAAAGAGAGAAGGTATGATCTTTCAGAATATTTTGAGCCCCAAAACGCAATTATCGAAACTATATTTTCCTATAAATAGAAGCTCATTCGCCTTTTCATTCTCACCAATTCACTAAAGCTCTAGAGCAATTATTATAGAGAGAAGAGGAAGAAAGTCTGCTACCTCACTATTCCAATATCCGATCTTCTTCTAAGGTAAGGGGTATTATTCTTTCAGTATTCATGAAGATGCTTATTTTTTCTTTCAATACTCGTAAGGGTTGTTATTCCATTATTTATTATTATGTTGGAATAACTTTGTCTATCTGAAGTACATCATACATGGTGAAATTCTTCATTATTCCATTCTTTATTATTCATTGAAATAACACATACATGCGGCCTATTGCATGACTGGTTCCATTCTTTATTATTACATTGGAATATCACATGCATGCGGAGTTACGCATGACACAGTTCCATTCTTTATCATTACATTGGAATAACTCATGCATGCATGCGGATTCATGCATTCGGTGAATTCTTCATTATTCCATTCTTTATTATTACGTTGGAATAACTTTGTCATGTGGATTACTGCATGCATGGTGAATGATCCTTCGTATTCATTCCTTATTAAATTATGGAAATGATATGTCTCACGTGGATTACCGCATGGCGTAGTAAAAATCCATTCATGACTTCATATATTCTATTATACTCAGGTTGGTTAAAGTTTTGGCTTCTATACTTCATGAAATTAGTGGAATATCCTTGATATTTAGCTTTATCCAAATCTTTTTTCATGGAAATATTCTTCCGAGCCGTCTTGAATTTTACTCCACAAAACAAAGATCATGTTGACAATTTGACGTTATTGATTTACGGATAAATTAAATTATAAATCTTTAAAATTTATCCTTGAACTTATTTTATTGAATTCTTATATCATTGTCATCATCCTCATGTTTATAATATGTTGAAAGTCATCTCGTGGCCCTTGAGTGCATAGATGGACTTGGTATGATTATGACCAAGGATTATTTGGTATAATCATGACCGTAATGTTTCAAATGATGTGGTAAAAGTCCTCATTGGCGTAGTGCATTGATGGACAATTGTTGGCATGATCATGACCATTGATGAATACACGAATATCCTTAGCCCGTGAGTGCATGGATAATTGTGGTCGTGATACTAATGAATATCCTCGGGTCAGAAAAGCGTGGATGATGTGGTTTATTTATTAAGCTGAGTCTCAGCGATAAAAGTGATGAAAAACCTTTTAAATCATAGAAGATAGTAGATTTTATTCTCTACTTAACTCTTCTAATAAATTGCGTGTTCCGCTGCAGTTAAACTTGATGTTTGTTATATTTTATCAGTTTAACACTGTTGAAAGCTAACGATAAATTATTCTGCATTATCTTAGTCATAATATTTCTTACTGGGCTAGTTAAGCTCACCTTTTTGCTTTCATTGTTCTCTTCAGGAAATGAGAACGTAGCTGGGACTAGTCGGGGAACGGAGTGACGGTCTAGATGATAACATTAGTAGTCCTCACTATTTTATGAAATAGTGTGATAATAAATGTATTGAGGACTCCATTTGAGTTGAATACTGTCTAGAAGATAATATTTGTATTAAAATTCTCAGTTTATGTTTTGTCGTATGTTACACGACAGTTGTATTATTAAGTTGTATTTGAATTTTATACCATGTATTTGGCGACTCAAGATGAGTGATGTATACCTGTTTTGGGGGCGTCATAGTTGGTATGAAAGCTTAGGGATATGATCCCTAGTTAAGATGTGAGACTAGAACTAGGAGGGGAGAGACGGGGAATTCCTTCACTAGTATGACCTACCTAAGTTTATTTGGTATTTAATTGGTCGGTCAGAGTATAGGGATAATATGTTGCATGTCAATTAACCCTTGTTTTGTGGCAGTATTTGAAAATGACATCCGAGAATGTTGAGAATAGCAATGGAGCACAGGAGACCGTTGAGTCTCCACAGATCAATAATCAGGATAATGTGCATCAGGAAGGCGACAATCCTCATGCAAATAACAACACTGACTAAATGATGATAGATGGAATGTTTAGAGGCTTTATGCAATTCATGCAACATCAGGCAAGAGCGACTCCTGTCTAAAATGTAGGTGGAAACACTGGAAACTCTCGGAAGGTCACCGCTAAACAGTTCAAGGAGATGGGACCACCGGAGTTTATTGGAGAGCCAAAACCACTTAAGGCGGAAGCGTGGATAAAGCAGATCGCCAAGATATTTGATATCTTGGGATGCTTTGAGGAGCAAAAGGTTCCCTTTGCCACATTTATGTTACGAGTAGAGGCAGATTTATGGTGGGAATAGGTAAAGCGTACTCAACCTGCCTCACTGAAGATGTCTTGGGAGAAGTTCCAAGAACTATTCAACGACAAGTACTTTCCCGAAAGTATTCGTCACATGAAAGAGGTAGAGTTCATCAAGTTTGAGCAGAAAAATATGACCGTGTCACAGTACGAAGCTAAGTATGCCGAGTTGTCCCAGTTTGCGTCACACTTGGTTGATAATGAGGAGAGAATGACGCAGATGTTTCTAAGAGGTTTGAAACCCGAGATACGTCAATATCTAATTTCTCATAAACTGTGTTTGTATTCAGATGTTGTAAATAGGGCTCAATTATTGGAGCGCGATAACGAGTCAACCCAACCAACAGAAAGCAGCCAGCAAAATGATAATACCAGTGGTGGCAGTCATAAAAGCGGTGACAACAAACGTGGAGGGAATCTACATGCCAGAAATGGTAACCACTTTGGTGGTAATCATGGCCAGGACAATAAGAATGGACATTTCAGGAAGAGGAATTCAACAATGATGGAAAGACGTTAGCACCAACACCCATTGTTAAGGAAGGAGAACGACCACCTATCATATGCTTCAAATGCGGAGGGGAGGGACACATCAGTCCAAACTGCGCGATGCAGTCCAAAGCGTGTTATAATTATGGAAGAGAAGGTCACCTAGCCTGATTTTATCGTGCACCGAAGACAAGTCTAGCTAGGATGGAGGCACCAAAGGCCGTCCCATAAAAGTTAAAACCAGTAGTTCAAGGGAGAGCGTTTGTTGTGACTTCCCAGAAAACAAAGAACCCGAATGAGGTCATCACGGGTAAGCTTATCATAAACTCTAGCGAAGTCTATACCTTATTTGATACCGGTTCTACCCATTCTTTTATTTCTCCTACTTGCGCTCAATGTTTAAATTTGATTTTGGTGAAATTAGACTTTGACTTATCGGTTGAAACTCCGTTGGGAGAAACCTTCATTACATCCACTGTTTATAAGTCTTGTTTGATTCAAATCGGTAACCGCACATTATCTGTCGATCTTAGTTCTTTAAAAATACTTGCATTTGATGTGATTTTAGGGATTGATTGGTTAACTACTCATCATGCTAAAATCGATTGTTTTGTAATGTTGTTAGCTTTCATGTTCCTAACCAACCTATTATGCGAATTCAAGCGACAAAACCATTAAAATCAATCACGGTCATCTCAAGCCATAAAGCTATTCATTTATTGAAAAACGGATGTCAAGCTTTCTTAGCTTATGTCACAAATTTAAACAAAAATACGTCAGATTTGAATGATATTTCTATTGTTAATAAATTTCCTGAAGTATTCCCCGAAGAACTTCCTGGCCTACCCCCGGAGCGTGAAATCGAATTTGGTATCGACCTTGAACCCGGTATAAAACCCATTTTCAAAGCCTCATATCGAATGACTCCTATTGAACTTCAGGAGTTAAAAACCCAACTGCAAGAATTATTAGACATCGGTTTCATTCGACCTAGTACGTCTCCTTAGGGTGCTCCTGTTCTATTCGTGAAGAAAAAAGATGGAAGTATGCAACTTTGTATTGATTATCGGGAGTTGAATCATGTCACCATAAAAAATAGGTACCCGTTGCCTCGCATTGATGACCTGTTTGACCAGTTGCAAGGTGCCAAATTCTTTTCAAAGATTGATCTTCGTTCTGGATATCATTAATTAAATATTAAAACGGATGACATTCCAAAGACTGCTTTCAGAACTCGGTACGGGCATTACGAATTCCTAGTCATATCTTTTGGATTGACTAATGCTCCTGCTGCCTTCATGGATATGATGAACCGAGTATTCAAGGAATATTTGGATCACTTTGTGGTCGTCTTTATTGATGACATCCTCATTTACTCCAAAAGCCGTGAAGATCATGAGAAACACTTGAGGCTGATACTTCAAAAGCTTCGTGAAAATAAGTTATATGCCAAGTTAAAGAAATGTGAGTTCTGGCTTGAGGAAATAGCATTCCTTGGGCATGTGATATCAAATCATGGAATATATGTTGACCTGACAAAGATTGAAGCAATTCAAAGCTGGGAGCAACTTAAGTCAGTGACCAAAGTACGTAGCTTTCTCGGCTTAGCTGGTTATTATCGGAGATTCGTAGAAGGGTTTTCTCGAATCACTACTCCATTAACTCAACTAACCCGAAAAGATACAAAGTTCGGTTGGAGCGAGGAATGTGAGAAGAGTTTTCAAGAACTCAAGAAAAGACTCATTTCAGCACCTGTTCTGACAATACCATATGGCTCGGAGGGATTTGTCATCTACAATGATGCTTCAGGCAAAAGGTTAGGATGTGTTCTCATGCAACATGGGAAAGTCATAGCCTATGCCTCACAACAACTCAAAGAATATGAGAGGAATTATCCTACTCATGATCTAGAGTTAGCGTGATCATTTTCAAGGCTTAAGATTTGGAGGCATTACCTGTATGGAGAGAAGGTGGAGATCTATACGGATCATAAAAGCCTCAAATATTTCTTCACTCAAAAGGAACTCAACATGCGACAACGATTTATGGCTTGAAATGTTGAAAGATTATGATCATACCATCCAATACCATCATGGAAAAGCGAACGTAGTAGCTGATGCATTGAGTAGAAGATCATATGCGGGTACGAGTGCATTATTGTCAACGCAAATACCCATTTTATATGACTTAAAAAGAATAGAGATAGAGTTAAAGACTCCAGGGACCCATGTGATGATGGCGAATATACGAGTAGAACCGACTTTAATCGATAAAGTAAAAGTCGCTTTCAAGCTACGGACTGGAGTCGACGCTGTATGAGGAAGAAAGTGCAAGAAGGTGCTATTCCAGAAGCAAGAATCGATGAAGAAGGAATACTTCGAGTCAAATCCAGAGTTTGTGTACCTAACGATTCTGACTTGAAGTATAAAATCATGATGGAGGCGCACAACACACCATTTGCAATCCATCCTGGGAGTACCAAAATGTATCGTGATCTTCGACATACATTTTGGTGGAGCAATATGAAGAGAGAGATAGCAGGGTTTATCTCAAGGTGTCTAACTTGTCAACGAGTCAAGGTGGAACATCAAGTGGCAAAAGGTCCATTGCAACCACTTGAAATTCTAGAATGGAAGTGGGAGCACATTACCATGGATTTCGTTACTGGTCTTCTTTCTCAAGGCATAGATGCGATTTGGGTCATTGTTGATAGATTGACCAAGTCTGCTCATTTCTTACCTATATGAGAAACTTATACACTTGAACGTCATGCTCGTATGTACATAAATGAGATTGTAAGATTGCGTGGTATGCCAGTATCCATAGTTTCTGATCGAGACCCAAGATTCACTTCACGATTTTGGTTTAGTTTGCAAAAAGCTATGGGCACAAATTTATAATTTAGCTCAGCGTATCATCCTCAAACGGACGGGCAGTCGGAAAGGACTATTCAAACTCTTGAAGATTTATTAAGACTCTGTGTCCTTGACTTCAAGGGAAGTTGGGACAAGTTCTTACCATTGGTGGAGTTTTCCTACAACAGCAGTTATCAAGTAAGTATTGGCATGGCTCCATTTGAGGCGTTGTATGGAAGAAAGTGTCGTTCTCCAGTATGCTGGGATGAGGTGGGTGAAGCAACGTTGTTAGGACCAGAGTTGGTACGTATGACTACTGAAAAGATTCAAACAATCCGACAACGTATAAAAACCTCACAAGATCGACAAAAGAGTTATGATGATCTTCATCGAAAGGACATGGAATTCAATATTGGAGATCATGTGTTGTTACGTGTTGCTCCATGGATAGGAGTTACAAGATTTGGAATGAGAGGAAAGCTCAATCCTCGATTTATTGGCCCATTTTTAATCCTCGATCGAGTAGGAATTGTGGCCTATAGACTCGCCTTACCGCCAAGTATGTCTCGTGTTCATAACGTTTTTCACATATCTATGTTACGTAAATATGTGAAAGACCCGAACCACATTATTGAATTATAATCGGATGAGATAGCGGAAGATTTAACGTATGAGGAAGTACCTATTAAAATCTTGGATAAGAAGGATCATATTCTATGCTCCAAGGTTATACTTCAAGTCAAAGTTTTGTGGAGAAACCACGATGTTGAGGAAATGACCTGGGAGTTAGAATCAGAAATGAAGTCAAGGTATCCTCACCTCTTTGACATACCAGGTACGCACCCTAATTTCGAGGATGAAATTTTATAAGGAGGGGAGGTTGTAAGACCCCAACTTTTATGAATAAAGATTACTTTTTTCTCAAAGTATATTTTTGAATATTATGGTGTGGATTTGATATAATGTTATAGTTGTGGGTATTATTTACAAATTTTGCAAAGTAAGCAAGTGGTTATATAATATTCGATTGGTGGGGAATATTCATTTTAACGAGGGAATATTCAGATTTATGCACGACAAAATCATTAATGGACCCCACAATGTAAGTATTGTCGTAGTTAGAAAATGATGTAATTATCTTTTATAAAAATAATCTACGAAGTATTACTTTGTGGCGTCCCCCAAAATAGGTATACATCACCCATCTTGAGTTGCCAAATACATGGTACAAAATTCAAATACAACTTAATTATACAACAGTCGTGTAAAATACGACAAAATATAATCTAAGAGTTTTAATAAGAATATTGTCATCTAGACAATATCCACACTCAATGGAGTTCATATTATTATTTGCAATATTGACAATGTCTAGAAGTTCTGACAAGAAGAGGTTTGGTCACCTAATTGCGCACCAATACGGAGAAATCCTTATCGGAAAGCCCCCTCTTTCCTGGGAACGACCTGGTTGTTAAATATTATGAGTTATAATATTAATGATGAATAAGTTCGTGTTGATTAAAGATGAAATTGATAGTTCCATTGTGTGGGAATTATTAGTGTTAGTGGAAATTGACATTTATTTCGATAATAATTAATGTCTGGAGGTTATATGGACCAACCGGGTAATTCACCGGATAAATGAGCAATTAATTGCTATTATTTCACATGCTTATAACTATTTGTTCACATGTATGTACTATTGATTCACATTCATGTACTATTAGGGGAGGTGGTGCAAGATTGATAATACTTGCATGACTAAATTAAAAATGGAGGTATAGATGAAGGTACTATAATGTAATTAGTTTTTTCACATGATTATACTATTAAGTCACATGAATGAATTATTAATTCACATTATTTACTATTAGGGGAGGTGGTGCAAGTTTGATAATACTTGCAGGACTAAATTAAAAATGAAGAAAAAGAGGAAGGTATTATACTATAATATTTTGAGCCCCAAAATGTGCAATTAGCGAAACTATATTTTCCTATAAATAGAAGCTCATTCTTCTTTCATTCTCACCAATTCACTAAAGCTATAGAGCAATTATTATAGAGAGAAAGAAGAAGAGAAGTCTGCTACCTCATTATTCCATTATCCAGTCTTCTTCTAAGGTAAGGGGTATTATTCTTTCGTATTCATGAAGAGAGTTATTTTTTCTTTCAATACTCGTAAGGGTTGTTATTCCATTATTTATTATTATGTTGGAATAACCTGTCTATGCGAAGTACATCATACATGGTGAAATTCTTCTGTTATTCCATTCTTTATTATTCTGTTGGAATAACCTGTCTATGTGGTCTATCGCATGCCTGGTGAATTCTGTTGTTATTTCATTCTTTATTATTCTGTTGGAATAACCTGTCTGTGCGGTCTATCGCATGACCTGGTTCCATTCTTTATTATTTTGTTGGAATATCATGTCTGTGCGGGTTACGCATGACCTAGTTGCATTCTTTATCATTCTGTTGGAATAACCTGTCTGTGCGGATTACACACGCCTGGTGAATTCTTTTGTTATTCCATTCTTTATTATTCTGTTGGAATAACCTGTCTATGTGGATTACCTCATGCATGGTGAATGATCCTTCGTATTCATTCCTTATGAAATTGTGAAAATGATCTCGTTTACGTGGATTACTGCACATGGCGACAAAAATCTATTCATGGTTTCATATATTCTATTATACTCAGTTGGTTAAAGTTTTGGCTTCTATACTCCATGAAATTAGTGGAATATCCTTGATATGTGCGCTTCATTCAGTATCTTTTCATGGAAATATTCTTCTAGGCATTCTTGAATTTTACTCCACAAAACAGTATCATGTTGACAATTTGGACGTTATTGATTTCTGGATAAATTAAATTATAAATCTTTAATAATTTATCCTTGAACTTGTTTTTATTGAATTCTTATATCATTGTCATCATCCTCATGTTTATAATATGTTGAAAGTCATCTGTGGCCGGTAGTGCATAGATGGACTTGGTATGATTATGACAAGGGATTATTCGGTATAATCATGTTTGTAATGTTACAAATGATGTTGTAAAAGTCCTCTTTGGCCGTAGTTCATTAATGGACAATTTTTGGCATTATCATGACCATTGATGAATACACGAATATCCTTAGCCCGTAGTGCATGAATAATTGTGGTCGTGATACTAATGAATATCCTTGGTCGTAGTGCAGGGATGATGTGGTCTATTTATTAAGATGAGTGTCAGCGATAAAAGTGATGAAAAACCTTTTAAATCATAGAAGATAGTAGATTTTATTCTTTACTTGACTCTTCTAATAGATTGCTTGTTCCGCTGCAGTTAAACTTGATGTTTGTTATATTTTATCAGTTTAACACTGTTGAAGGCTAACGATAAATTATTGTGCATTATCTTAGTCATAATATTTCTTACTGGGCTAGTTAAACTCACCATTTTGCTTTCATTGTTCTCTTCAGGAAATTAGAACGTAGCTAGGACTAGTCGGGGAACGGAGTGATGGTCCCGATGATAGCATTAGTAGTCCTCACTATTCTATGAAATAGTGTGATATAAATGTATTGAGGACTCCATTTGAGTTGAATACTATCTAGAAGACAACATTCGTATTAAAACTCTCAGTTTATGTTTTGTCGTATGTTACACGACAGTTGTATTATTAAGTTGTATTTGAATTTTATACCATGTATTTGACGACTCAAGATGGGTGATGTATACCTGTTTTGGGGGCGTCATAGTAAGACCCCAAATTTTGTGAATAAAGATTAATTTTCTCAAAATATTTTTTTAAGTATTATGGTGTGGATTTGATATAATGTTATAGTCGTGAGTAGTATTTATAAATTTTACAAAGTATGCAAGTTGTCATAAAATATTCGATTGGTCGGGGAATATTTGTTTTAACAGGGAATATTCGTACGACGATACAATCATTGGTGGACCCCACAATGGAATTATTGTCAGAATGAGAAAATGACAGAAATATCTTTTTATAAAAATAACGGCGGAAGTTTTACCGTTAACTGTTGAAATATTCAGTGTTAAAAGTACAGTAATACGCGTGGTTGCATAGTAGCACACTGTATTGATTATTGATGCTTACGTGAGAAGTCACTCAGTTTTGTTCAATTATTGCTACAGTAATTGTTGCATAGTATCTCACGTTATTTGATTCAATTATTGTCGATATTTTATATATTATTAAATCAATAATTGAGACGATAAAGTAATTAATATTATTATTTGCAATATTGACGATGTCTAGAAAGTTTTGTCGAGGAAAGGTTTGGTCACCTAATTGCGCGCCAATAGGGAGAAATTCTTATTGGAAAGCCCCCTCTTTACTGGGAACGATCTGGTTGTTAAATATTGCGAGTTATAATTATATTAATAAATGTTGTTAAAAATATTAAGAGGATTTTTATGTTGTAAATTTTGCTTATTTTATGGACCACCATTTACCCATTTTTTAAAAAAAATCGGTAGAAAGTTATTGATATAATAAAAGTGGAGGCCACATGTGGGACCCACGTATGTTGGAAAAATGAGAATCTGGGGGGGGGGGGGGAATTAAAATGGTCACGGGTAGTGGAAGTTTTATGGTGATAGTGATGTTTTTATTATATATATTATATAATAAGTTTTATTTTATATGAAAAATAGAATATATTATATTTTATTAGGCATAGTCTTTGTATAGTGATTGCATAGTAAATTTTAAAAAATCAGACGAATTTGAATTGCAACCCGTGAACCATACTGTGCAGTCCGTGATTTTAATTTTTAAATAATATCCTTCCATTCTCCTATAAATAGGTTGCTTAGTTAGAATTAAAAATCACACCAGAATCAGAGAATTCTTCTTCTATAATATTGAGCATATTTCTTTCGAGTTTTAAGAAGCTTTGAGTGTAGAAAACAGTGAATGTTTTCTTCAAGAATATACCCGCTATACCAGTTGGAATACTCTTTTTTTTAGGTAAGGGGTATTATTTATTTCATAATCGCTTACGATATTATTTTTCGTATTCGTAAGAAATTTTATTTCGTTCAATATTCACAAGAAATATTATATTCGTTTAATATTCGTAAGGAATATTATTTTCGTTCAACAGTCGTAAGGGATATTATTTTTGTTCAGTATTCATAAGAAATAATATTTTCTTCCATACTCTGTAGTATGTGAGTAATATTATTTCGTCTCGTATTCTTGATTATACCATCATTTTGTTAAAGTATTGCTTCTATACTCCGCGAAATTAGTAGAATATCCTTGAAATTTACACTTCATCTAGTATCGCTTCACAAGGATATTTTTTGCATATTCTTGTTAAATTTTAAGTTTTTCATGCCGGAGTACTGTCCATGAGTACTATTCATAAAAGTACTATTCACGAGTACTATTCACAATGTACTATTCACGAGTACTATTCACAAAGTACTATTCACAGAGTACTATTCTCAAAGTACTATTCACGGGGTACTACTCACCCAGGTATTATTCACCTGGAGTACTATTCATAACAAAAAATTAATTTCTTTTCGGTCCAAATCATTTTTGATACAGTATCATTCTTGAATTTTACTCCACAAAGCAGTATCATGTTGGCAATTTGAACATTATTGAATTCTGGATAAATTAAATTATAAATCTTTAAAAATTTATCCTTTGCTTTCTTTTAATTGAATTCTTATATCATTGTCATCATCCTCATGCTTATATTATGTTGAAAGTCATCTGTGGCCGTAGTGAATAGATGGACTTGGTATGATTATGACCATGGATTATTCGGTATAATCATGACCGTAATGTTACAAATGATGTGGTAAAAGTCCTCATTGGCCCGTAGTGCATTGATGGACAGTTTTTGGTATGATCATGACCATGGGTTCTCTTCGGCCAAGGGTGCAAAGATGAATTATTTTATGGCATGATCTGGACTGTTAATGAAAATACGATTATCCTTGGCCCGTAGTGTATGGATAACTCGTGGTCGTGATACTAAAGAATATCATTGGCCCGTAGTGCAGGGATGATTCGATGATGTGAAATATTTATTAAGCTGAGTCTCAGCGATAAAATTGATGATAAACTTTTTAAATCATAGAAGATAGTATATTTTATGCTCTACTTGACTCTTCTAATGGATTGCTTGTTCCGCTGCAGTTAAACTTGATGTTTATTATATTTTATCAGTTTAACACTGTTGAAGGCTAACGATAAATTATTCTACATTATCTTAGTCATAATATTTCTTACTAGGCTAATTGAGCTCACCCTTTGCTTTCATGGTTCTCTTCAGGAAATGAGAATATAGCTGGGACTAGTCGGGGAACGGAGTGACGATCCAGATTTTTGCATTAGTAGTCCTTACTATTCTGTGAAATAGTGTGATAATAAATGTATTGAGGACTTATTTTGAGTTTGTATACTATCTAGAAGACAATATTTGTATTAAAACTCACAGCTCATGTTGTATATTTAAGTTTGTATTTGTATTATGTACCATATATTTGGCGACTCAGAATGGGTGATGTATACCTATTTTGGGGGCGTCACATATATGATTAGTTACTAGTGTGTTTTAATTTGTAAATTTAGGATGCATGAAAACTTGTGCTTCAGCTTTCGTCAGCAGTGACGAGGACTAGTACTTGGATATATATAATACTTATATATATAAACCCACCCCTGATCATTTATATATATATATATATAAGTAACACAACAAAACTGAGATAATTTTTTACCGACGATTTTGAAAAATGGGTAAGCGAGGGTCCATATAATAAACCAAATTTACAACAAATACTTTATAAAAATCCCCTCTATCTATCTCAATTCACTTGGCTTCTCAAAAGATAATTTTAACAACATTTATTCATCATTAATATTATAACTCGCAATATTAACAACTAGATCATTCCTAGGAAAGAGGGGGCTTTCTGATAAGGATTTCTCCTTATTGATGCGCAATTAGGTGACCAAACCCCTTTCCTCGACAGAACTTTCTAGACATCGTCAATAATGTAAATAATAATATGAATAACTTCAACGTCTCAATTATTGATTTAATAATATAAAATATTATGACAATAATTGAATCAATAACGTGAGATACTATGCAACAATTACTGTGGCAATAATTGAATAAAAATGAGTGATTCCTCACGTAAGCATCAATAATCAAAGATATTATACAATATTGTGTGCTACTATGGAACCACGCGTATTACTGTACTTTTATCACCGGGTATTTCAACAGTTAACAGTAAAACTTTTGCCGTTATTTTAAAAAAAAGTTATTTCTGTCATTTTCTAACTCCAACAGTAATTCTGTTGTGGGGTCCACTAATGATTGTGCCGTCATACGAATATTCCCTGATAAAACGAATATTCCCCGACCAAACGAATATTTATAACAACTTGCTTACTTTGCAAAATTTGTAAATATTACCCACAACTATAATATTATATCAAATCCACACCATAATATTCAAAATAATATTTAGAGAAAATTAATCTTTATTCATAAGTTGGGGTCTTACAACCTCCCCTTCTTATAAAATTTCGTCCCCAAAATTGGTGTACGTACCTGGTATGTCGAAGAGGTGAGGATACCTTGATTTCATTTTAGATTCTAACTCTCAGGTCATTTCCTCAAAATCGTGGTTTCTCCACAAAACTTTGACTTGAGGTATATCCTTGGAGCTAGAATATGTTCCTTCTTATCCAAGATTTTAACAGGTACCTTTTCATATGTTAAGTCTTCCGCTATCTCGTCTGGTTCTAATTTGATAATGTGGTTCGGGTCTTCCACATATTTACGTAACATTGATATTCGAAAAACGTTATGAACACGAGACATACTTGGCGGTAAAGCGAGTCTATAGGCCATAGTTTCTACTCGGTCGAGGATTTCAAATGGGCCAATGAATCGAGGATTGAGTTTTCCTCTCTTTCCAAATCTTTTAACTCCTTTCCATGGAGCAACACGTAACAACACATGATCTCCAACATTGAATTCCACGTCCTTTCGATGAAGATCAACATAACTCTTTTGTCGATCTTTTGAGGTTTAATTTTATACGTTGTCGGATCATTTGAATCTTTTCCGTAGTCATACGTACCAACTCCAGTCCCAACAATGTTGCTTCACCCACCTCCTTCAGGTGACAAATACTTTCAGGAAAGTAATTGTCGTTGAATAATTCATGGAACTTCTCCCAAGACATCTTGGATGCGGCAGGCTGAGTACGCTTTACAGATTACCACCAATGATCTGCCTCTCCTCGCAACATGAAGGTGGCAAAGGAAAACTTTTACTCTTCTGAGCATCCCAAAACATCAAATATCTTGGTGATTTGCTTAATCCATGCCTCTGCCTTAAGTGGCTCTGGCTTTCCCAAAAATTCCGGCGGTCCCAGCTCCTTGAACTGTTTAGTAGTGACCAGCCGTGAGTTGCCATTGACTCCACCTGCATTATGAACCGGAGTCTCTCTCGTTTGGTGTTGCATGAATTCTTAAAAATTCCTAAACGTACCATCGTTCATCATTTGGTCGGTGTTGTTGTTTATACGAGGATTATTGCCTTCCCGCACATTATCCTGGTTATTGATCGTCGGTGACTCAACGGTCTCATGTGATCCATTGTTTATCGCAACATTTTCAGATGTCATTTTCAAATACTGCCACAAAATAAGGGTTAATTGACATGCTACATTTTATCCCTATATTCTGACCGACCAATTAAATAACAAATAAACATAGGTAGGTCATACTAGTGAAGGATTTACCTATCTATCCCCTCCTAGTTCTAGTCTCAAATCTCAGCCAGGGATCATATCCCTAAGCTTTGATACCAACTGTGACGCCTCCAAAATAGGTATATGTGATGCCCCCAAAACAGTTATACATCACCCATCTTGAGTCGCCAAATACATGGTACAAAATACAAATAAAAACTTAATTATACAACTGTCGTGCAAAATACGACAAAACATAGCTAAGAGTTTAAAAAAGAATATTGCCTTCTAGACAATATCCACTCTCAAATAGAGTCCTCATTACATTTATTGTCACACTATTTTATAGAATAGTGAGGACTACTAAAACAACCATCTGGACCGTCAATCTGTTCCCCGAATCGTCCCAGCTATATTCTCATTTCCTGAAGAGAACAGTGAAAGAAAAAGGGTGAGCTCAACTAGCCCAGTAAGAAATATTATGACTAAGATAATGCAGAATAAATTATCCTTAGCCTTCAACAGTATAACAATTGATAGAATACAATGGACAACAAGTTTTAGATCAACAACTGCAACAGAATAAGAAATCCATTAGAAGAGTCAAGTAAAGCATAAAATCTACTATCTTCTATGATTTAAAAAGTTTTTCATCAACTTTATCGCTGAGACTCAGCTTAATAAATAAAATCAAATCATCCCTGCACCACGGCCAAGGATATTCATGTAATCATCAATGGTCATGATTATACCGAATAATCCACGGTCATAATCATACCAACAACTGTTCATCAATGAACTGCAGGCCAATGAGGACATTCACCACATCATTCGTCACATTACGGTCATGATTGTACCAAATAATCCCTGGTCATAATCATACCAAATCCATCTCTGCACGTAAGCCAAAGATGACTTTCATCACAATATAAGCATGAGGATGATGACAATGACATAATAATTCAATAAAACAAGTTCAAGGATAAATTTTAAAGATTTATAATTTAATTTATCCAGAAATCAATAACGTCCAAATTGTCAACATGATACTGCTTTGTGGAGTAAAATTGAAGAAAAATATTCATGTACCAAAAATAATTTGGACAGAAAAGAAATATATTTTTCGGGTAAATAGTATCCCGTGAATAGTACTTCGGGAATAGTACCTCGTGAATAGTACCCCGATATGAAATGTACTCCAAATACCCGAGTGAATAATATTCAGGTGAATAGTAAATTAGGTGAATAGTAACTCGTGAATAGTACTCCGACACAAAAAGTGCCCCGAATACCCGAGTGAATACTACTAGAGTGAATAGTAACCGGGTGAATAGTAACCCGTGAATAGTAACTCGTAAATAAAATACCAAATAAAATGATATTTCATGATGAGTACAAAAGAAATGATATCTCATACGAGTATAATATAATATATGAAACTGCAAATGGATTTTCACCCGCCATGCGGTAATCTACATAGACAGATCATTTCCACAATTTAATAAAGAATGAATACAAAGGATCATTCACCATGCATGCGGTAATCCACATAGGCTTAAATATTTATTGAATTATATAAATATTTAATGGATGTGTTTATCGTTGAATAAGTATTTGTTTAATTGATTTTCTCTTCATGTGAAATTTTAGATTATTTATTTGTTTAATAAATAATTAATGAGTTAAGTATTTGTTTAAAAGTAATTATTTTTTGAAAAATAGTAATCTAATTTAATTTAATAATTTAAGTTAGAGAGTTTATAATGATTAAATAAATTATTATATTATGCAATGAATTGTTATTATAATTAATTAAATTAAGTATGAAAACTTAATTAATTACAAGTGTGACAAATAACTATATTATAAGTGGTTATTAAAATAAATTAAAGTAGTTTTAATTTATTTTGCCAAACAAGGCTTAAATATATTAAGTCTTTAAATTTAAATAATTTTGCCAAACAAAGCCCTATGGCTTTTGGATTTTTAAATTTGATTTATTAGTAATATAAATTAAATTAAACAAAATATAAATATAATATATATATATATATTTTTTTTGGTAACTCGATAATTTATTAGTATATATAAGTATAAGCGTCGGTTTAGGCGTTTTAAAAATCGTACGTTGTTTGTGTTTTTATTTTACGTATATTCTATTTGGCTAAAGCCTAAGTAAGAAAAGAGAAGAAGTTTTGTCAAAAAAAAAACTTAGAGATAGGAGAGTTTTGAGAGAGACTGTCAAGGGTTGGAGAGAAAGTTCTGAGTTTTAACAAGTGGTGGTCAAGCAAGTGAAGGTATGTTATATAAAACTTAAAACATATTACGGTATAATTTTATTGAATATCACTGTGTATGTTATAAAGATTTACAAAAATTGTATAAAATTCATGTTTTTATAATTATGTATGATATTATGTGTATTTGTAGCTGTAATTGTTAAATTAGCACATATGAGAAGTATGCTAGCATTCACAGAAAAAAGAAGAATTAGTTTTATAGTGAAAACGTGTATGGACTTGAGTTGTACCAAATCAAAGGTTATAGATACAATTGTATGCTAGTTGTGAAATTGAAAGTCGGGTATGTTAATTGGATATGTACTACAGAAAATTATAGTTTAAAAGTAATCAAATTGGTGGTTAGTAGGATTTACAGTATACACTGTGTTTAACAAATGTCAAACATGGAGTTTTAATTTTAAAACATTGTTTTTACGGATTTAGTCTTTCTAAATTTGTTGTTCAGTAGTTTTAAGTTAATATATGTATGCTTGGTGAGGTTATGTGTAAATTACATTAGTTATATGTATGTAATTAGTTGCTAGAATTTCTTAAATGCACCAAAAATGGTCTTCGTGTTTCTGCTTCATTAGTTTTTTGGAGCCCAAATACCAAAAATGGAGCCCCAACCGCTAAATTCCCCAATTAAAAAAATTGGCGCCCAAATACTGTAATTCGCATCAAAGCTAATCTCATCACTTGCTACTAGTGATTAGTTCTCACGTCAGTGGTCACCTTTAAACAAAAGTCTGAGTTGTACAGTTTTGGCCTCCTGTAGTAAAATGGCCATAACTTTCTCATACGAACTCCGATTGAGGTGATTCAAGATGATCCAGAACTAGGACGAATAGACCTACAACTTTCGTTCTTTAAGTGTTTCAATTTGACGTCTGTAACAGTAGTCAAAATGATCATCTTTAGGACTGTTGTGTTTTCGGGGGCAATCGAAGGTCGTCGGGCATGCACATATGCATGTGTAGTGCTCCTGACCATAAAAGATGATGTCCTAAGTTATAAAACATGAATGTTAGTAAATATAATAATGCTTAACATTAATAAATGATGTATTAGATAAGTTATAGAAGCATAATAAACATACACAAGAGAGGAAAATCGAGCGTGTGTCGAATGAACGTCGAAACGTCGTGCCAAGTTTTAATGAACTTAAAAAGTGTTTCAATTCAATTGAAATGAATATTATAGGATATGAAATGGGTTTAATATAAAACCAATAAGTAGTCCTAGCAAGACTTAAGCACTTGAATGAACTTCAAGTTTGACTAAGAAGAAATATAGTGAGTCATAAGTCGAAAAGTTAACACAATCTAATTGAACATTTTGTGCTAATTAATAGGAAAGATTATGAGATGTGGAGTAGAGTTTACATTACAATTACTATGTGTTGTTATGTGACTAATAGTTGATGTGTATGATTATATAATTGTGTAGAGCACGTGAAGTGCAGATAACTGTAAGCTGTTAAACTGTTATTGGTAAACAACTATCAAGGCAAGTCTTTTGGTTACTATTTTCTACGTGGACTTTATGAACTGTTTTAAATTGCATGATATGTTATGCATGTTGAAATCATGAAATATTAAAGTCGATATATTACTGCATTGTTTTGGCTAAGTAATGATGATTGAGTAAGGAACTCAATCTTTATATTTGTTATGTGAATTAAAAGCATGTATGCCATGTTACTTTAATGAGATGTATATAGAGCATGTTATTATGTGTTATGTGATGCATGAAAACTGTTAGACTTTCTTTGGGTCAGTCGAGCTCACTCTTGCAAATAACCACTTTTGCAGGTCAAGATTTTAAGGTAAAGATATGTGCTAAGTGAGTTATAGAGATCTATATTCACGAAGATTACTTATGTTTTATGAGAAATGTATTTCATTTTTGAACGTAACATGTTGTTGAATTGTAAGTTGAGCTATCCAATGTATATGGATATTTAGTTATGATGTAAGACTTTGTATAGTCATTTTGTTGTAACGATTCATGATATAAGATTGAATCAAAGAGATGTAATGTAAAGGTTGTGATTCAGGCAAGAAAAGAAGGAAATGTATAAACGTTTTAAATATTCCGCAATTTTAGTGTTTTTAATATCGAATAATGATGTAAAATTAGAGATTTAATGTATGGTTAACGAATCAAAGTTGAGATTTAAATTATATGGATTTTGGGGTCAAATTCTGAGTTGGTATCAAAGTCGTAGGTTATAAACCTTAGGTAGGAGTACCGTAGGCTATAACCTTAGAGAAGAGAGGTGAAGATAATGAAAGAATAAGCTCAAATAGAGTTTGAATTATAAGAAGTAATTTAAGAAATTTATAAAGAAGGGATTTAAAACATGCGAAAGAGGATTCAAAGAAGAATCTCGCAGAGTTATAAGGAATATGAATGTGGGGTTACCCAACTCCAATAATAAGGATGTAAGGTGATAATAAATAGACAATGTCTATAAGAAGAGAATGATAAAGAAGTTAAGAATAGAGAGTTATATCTAAGTATGGTGCAATTGTACTCTTTAGTAGTTGATGTATGGTATCTGGGCTAAACGATTCCTTCATAGAGCGGAGGTATATACGAACTAGTAACTCGAAACCTAGTTTGTTGGTTGTTTGTGGGAAACCACTCAGCGTACCATATTGAAACTGTTAGAGACTCGATGTGTACCAAGTTTAGTAAATGGATACGTGTGATGAAAGTGTAGACCTTAAATGGAATGTTGAGCAATGTAAATGAAGTTAGAAATTCTTAAAGGAAGAATTGTTATATAAACAAGTAGATTCAAAGAAGAATCTTGAAGAGATATAAAGATAAGAAATGGGAGTTTCCTAACTCCAATAGCCAAGATAACGAATAATGTCGTAAATGATGAAAAAGGGAAAGAATGAGGATCGTAAAACAAAACGATCACGAGTTAACAAAAGAATTTTAAGGGAGATGATTATAGAATAAGATCACGACGTGATCTGTTTAAGTTATAAAAGGAAGATGGTTTGTAATGGTTGAATGATTATAGCTTGATGCTATGAAGATAATGTACTATGAATAGTACGAGATAAACTCATGAGGAGTTATAGATAATGGATACGAGGAATTCATATCGAGCAAAAGAGCAAGTTATAAGCAAGATAGAGTTAGAGGGATTTCAATTGAGGACTCATGTGATGGCTGAGTTGTACAAACCTTTGTATGGGCGAGGGTTTTGTGCTTGTACTCAATTTATCACATTGATAATCATTGGAATGTTTGTGTCGCGCTATTTGCTATATGCCTGTTGAGAAGGTGATTCTTTTCTCATGTGTATAACAGATAGGTAGAGTATAGTTAGAGAATATTATAAGGTTAAGTGCGAGTTCTTAAAACTCATACTTATGGTAGGTTCGTGACTCATAATTATATGGTATGTTTTTGAACCCCTCAGCGAATGGACGCCTATGGTCTGACTAGGATAAGTTCTTAAACTCATATGATTGTGGCAAGTTCTCGAACTCATAACGTGTGTAAAAGTTTGATTTAACCGGGTATAGATAAATGTAAATGGAGTATTGAGGATGATAGGAATAGATAGACCTATTAAGCAATGGATCATTATAGAAAGTGGAGTTGATGGTGGAAGCATAGGTATTCTAAATCTACTAGCTATGCTAGACTTTCAAAATTTATTGACTTCGTGCTGATGTTTACACTTTTATTTTCTTGAAAAACATTGGATCAAATGATGGAACCAATGAGTTTTAACAACAATACTGTTATTCGTATGTCTATGCTAATTGCTTCGGCTAGACAAAAATGATTTGCAATATATCAAAATGTATTTTATATCATTAATGCATCATGTAACCTGGTGCAAAGATGATAAAATGATGGAGTCATCAATGCAGTATTACCTAGTGTTGGATGTGATCTAAGGATCGTCAGCCCACTATGGTATGATGTAGTATGATAAAATCACCAAATGACGGAATCCTCAACGAACTGTAAATACAGTGCGGTATCATGACGTCATAAAAAGATTTTTGAGATTTCTTTAAGATATGAGAATACATATGTATGTATATATATGTATATTTTGGTTGATGTCCGAATTGTTGTAGAGGTCTATGCTATTTGATTCAAATAGAGACAAATATTGAAAGATGTTCATAAAATTCAAGAGTTTCTTGAGAAGTTATGCCAAACCAAATTGTTTTGGTGCGGATTCGATGTTGAAAAGTTTAGATGAACAACCCTATTATTTAGGGTTTACGCTTAGTTTTATACTTTGTATTTGAAATGTTTGTGCACAATACATGTATGAAGGATTGATCCCCGAGTACCTTGAAGTCATTATAGTAGTATGACTTAAAAAAGTTAAAGTTGAAAGATTACTTATAATTATGGACATGGTTCGTGGTCATTAGACCTCAAATTGAATGCTTGCACTCTAAATTCGAGATGAACAACTCTTTTATTAGAGGTTACTTTTGTTTATACTTACTATGAAGGGCTTAAATGTTTGTGCACAATACATATACAATAGGTTGATCACCTAGAGTACTTAAGTGGAGGGTGTTTTCGGTGTTTGTGATTGATAAACATTCTGCCAAAGAGGGTTTAAAGTGTGAAGAACCGGGGGGTGAAGCATTATTAAACCTAGAGAATAGAGTTCATGGTCTTGTGACCCTCAAAGATGATTTAGAATCTTTTAAATTCCTGAGTTATTCAAACTACTTCCCAATTATTGAACAATTGTGGAAGATTCTTGTTATTCTGCAAGATGGAAGTGAAAAAGGAAAGTATTCCTTAGAAAGAAGTGAGTCGTAGAATGCGACACTGAATGATGAATATGTTGAATAAGTGAGAAAAGAGATTTTGAAGTGAGAATGATGTGAGTTATCAAAGAATAATGTGAAACTTTTAATAGAAAAGTTAATAATTGCAGAAAGATCTTTGTGGAAAGAAGTGGTTATAAAACCCAAGGAATGAATATAGTAGTGACGTAAAAATCTACTTTGATAGATTGAATGAATAAAGATTAATAAATAAAATTTCAAGGATGAAATTCTTAGAAGAAAGGGTGAATTTAATATCCCGAGTGTTTATGATAGCGATTCTTAGGAAAGGAAATGAATGTGTTAAGAATATAATACTTAGAATATATTGAGTTCAAGTGAAAGTTATGAAATGAAACCTAAAATTTGTTAACGTAATGAATGTAGTAGGAAATATAAAACCTATATTTAGATAAAATGATGAAAGATTACTCTGAGTTATTTGTTTAATTTGTGTCTTCGATTCTGGGGACAGAATCTTTGTAAGTATGGAAGATTGTAACGAATGAGTGGTTTGAGTTGTGATTCGAGGACGTAATCCTTGTAAGAGAGGAATGATGTAACAATCCGATTTTTAATTAAATATTTAAATATTTATTGAATTATATAAATATTTAATGGATGTGTTTATCGTTGAATAAGTATTTGTTTAATTGATTTGATGTGATTTGATTATTTATTTGTTTAATAAATAATTAATGAGTTAAGGAAAGTAATTATTTTGAAATAGTAATCTAATTTAATTTAATAATTAAGTTAGAGAGTTTATAATGATTAAATAAATTATTATATTATGCAATGAATTGTTATTAGAATTAATTAATTAAGTATGAAAACTTAATTAATTAGAAGTGTGACAAATAACTATATTATAAGTGGTTATTAAAATAAATTAAAGTAGTTTTAATTTATTTTTGCCAAACAAGGCTTAAATATATTAAGTCTTTAATTTTAAATAATTTTGCCAAACAAAGCCCTATACGGCTTTTGGATTTTTAAATTTGATTTATTAGTAATATAAATTAAATTAAACAAAATATAAATATAATATATATATATATTTATATATTATTTGGTAATCGATAATTTATTAGTATATTAAGTATAGCGTCGGTTTAGACGTTTTAAAAATCGTACGTTGTTTGTGTTTTTATTTTACGATATTATATTTGCTAAAGCCTAAGTAAGAAAAGAGAAAAAGTTTTGTCAAAAAAAAAAAAAAAATTAGAGGAGAGTTTTGAGAGAGAGGATCGAGGTTTGAGAGAAAGTTCGAGTTTTAACAAGTGGTGGTCAAGCAAGTGAAGGTATGTTATATAAAACTTAAAACATATTACGGTATAATTTTATTGAATATCACTTTGTATGTTATAAAGATTTACAAAATTGTATGGAAATCATGTTTTATAATTATGTATGATATTATGTGTATTTATAAATCATAATTGTTATATTAGCACATATGAGAAGTATGATAGCATTCACAAAGAAAGAAGAATTGGTTTTACAGTGAAAACGTGTATGAACTTGAGTTGTACAAAATCAAAGGTTATAGATACAATTGTATGCTAGTTGTGAAATTGAAAGTCGGGTATGTTAATTGGATATGAACTACAGAGAATTGTAGTTTAAAAGTAATCAAATTGGTGGTTAGTAGGATTTACAGTATACACTGTGTTTAACAAATGTCAAACATGGAGTTTTAATTTTAAAACATTTTTTTTACGGATTTAGTCTTTCTAAATTTGTTGTTCAGTAGTTTTAAGTTAATATATGTATGCTTGGTGAGGTTATGTGTAAATTACATCAGTTATATGTATGTAATTAGTTGCTAGAATTTCTTAAATGCATCAAAAAATGGTTTCGTGTGTTTCGCTTCATAGTTTTTTTACGCTTCTAACACCAAAAATGGAGCTCCAAATACTTAAAACCGTGCCCTCAAATAGCCGTAAATTGCTACCAAAGACTGAAATTCACGCCCTAAATACTAATGTCACATCAAGGCGCCCCATCAGATGACTTAGTTCTAGTGGCCACTGCTGCGGAATAATAAAAGTCTGAGTCGACGCTTTTGGCCTCCTGTAGTAAAATGGCCATAACTTTCTCATACGAATTCCGATTGAGGCGATTCAAGATGATACGGAACGAGGACGAATAGACCTACAACCTTCGTTCTTTAAGTGTTTCAATTTGAGGTCTGTAACAGTAGTCAAAATGGTCATCTTTAGGACTGTTGTGTTTTCAAGGGCAATCGGAAGGCGTCGGGCATGCACATATGCATGTGTAGTACTCCTGACCATAAAAGATGATGTCCTAAGTTATAAAACATGAATGTTAGTAAATATAATTATGCTTAACATTAATAAATAATGTATTAGATAAGTTATAGAAGCATAGTAAGCATACACAAGAGAGGCAAATCGAGCGTGTGACAATTGAACGTCAAACGCGTGCATGCAGTGTTAATGAACTTAAAAAGTGTTTCAATTCAATTGAAATGAGTATTATAGGATATGAAATGGGTTTAATATAAAACCAATAAGTAGTCCTAGCAAGACTTAAGCACTTGAATGAACTTCGAGTTTGACTAAGAAGAAATATAGTGAGTCATAAGTCAAAAAGTTAACACAATCTAATTGAACATTTTGTGCTAATTAATAGGAAAGATTATGAGATGTGGAGTAGAGAGTTACATTACAATTACTATGTGTTGTTATGTGACTAATAGTTGATGTGTATGATTATATAATTGTGTAGGGCACGTGAAGTGCGAGATAATCGTAAGTCGTTAAACTATTATTGGTAAACAACGATCAAGGCAAGTCTTTCGGTTCCTATTTTCTACGTGGACTTGATGAATCGCTTTAAATTGCATGATATGTTATGCATGTTGAAATCATGAAATGTTAAAGTCAATATATGACTGCATTGTTTTGGCTAAATAATGATGATTGAGTAAGGAACTCAATCTTTATATTTGCTATGTGAATTAAAAGCATGTATGCCATGTTACTTTAATGAGATGTATATCGAGCATGTTATTATGTGTTATGTGATGCATGAAAACTGTTAGACTTTCTTTGGTGCAATCGAGCTCACTCTTGCAAATAACCACTTTTGAAGTTCAAGATTTTAAGGTAAAGATATGTATTAAGTGAGTTATAGAGATCTATATTCACAAAGATTACTTATGTTTTATGAGAAATGTATTTCATATTTTGAACGTAACATGTTGTTGAATTGTAAGTTGAGATATCCAATGTATATGGATATTTAGTTATGATGTAAGACTTTGTATAGTCATTTTGTTGTAACGATTCATAATATAATTGAATCAAAGCGATCAATGTAGAGGTGCGTATTCGTAAAGAAAGAAGGAAATGTATAAACGTTTTAAATATTCCACAATTTTAGTGTTTTTAATATCAAATAATGATGTAAAATTAGAGATTTAATGTATGAAATGAGATTTATGGTATGAATTTTGGGGTCAATTTTTAAATATTCTTCTCTTCTTCCTCTCTATAATTTCTCTATATAATTTAGTATAGCTTTAATGAATCGGTGAAAAATAATGATGAGCTTTTAAAATTATAGTTTTATAATTGCACGTTTTGGGGCTCACGAATAAATTATCATTAGCCTTTAATAGTGTTAAACCGATAAAATAAAACAAACATCAAGTTTAACTGCAGCGGAATAAACAATCCATTAGAAAAATCAAGTAGAGAATAAAATCTACTATCTTCTATAATTTAAAAGGTTTTTCATGACTTCTATCGCTGAGACTCAGCTTAATAAATAATCCACATCATCCCTTCACTATGGCCAAGGATATTCATTAGTATCACAATCACAAATTATCCATGCACCACAGCCAAGGATATTCGTGTATTCATCAATGGTCATGATCATACCAACAACTGTCCATCAATGCATTACGGGCCAATGAGGGCTTTTACCGCATCATTTGTAACATTACGGTAATGATTACACCGAATAATCCCTGGTCAAAATCATACCAAGTCCATCTATACACTACAGGTCACAGATGACTTTCAACAAAATATAAACATGAGGATGATGACAATGATATAAGAATTCAATAAAACAAGTTCAAGAATTAATTTATCCAGGAACTAATAACGTCCAAATTGTCAACATGATACTTCTTTGTAGAGTAAAATTCAAGAATGCTCAGAAGAATATTTCCATGAAAAGATACTAGATAAAGCGCAAATATCAAGGATATTCCACTAATTTCATGGAGTATAGAAGTCAAAGTTTTAACCAACTGAGTATAATAAAGAATGGAATAACAAAATAAATCACCAGGCATGCGATAGATCAAGACAGCAAAAGTTATTCCAACGAGAATAATAAATAACGGAACCAGTCCAAATAGAAACACACAAACAGGATATTCCTACGTAATAATAAAGAATGGAACCAGTCCCAGCATAAAATGCACGACATGTGATATTCCAATGTAATAATAAAGAATGGAACCCGTGTCCCACGAAAACGCATGCAGACGTGATATTCCAAATGAATAATAAAGAATGGAATAACAAAAGAATTTCACCAAGTATAGGGTAGCAGCATGATACAAAGTTATTCAATGTAATAATAAATAATGGAATAATGAAGTTCTCTTTATGAATACAAAAGAAATAATACCCCTTACGAGTACAACAAATAATATCCCTTACCGTAAAAGAAACTGAATATAAGAGTAGGGAGGGAGCATAATACTTTTCTATAGCTTCTATATATTTTTCTCTCTGAGAGTTTCAAAGTGAATTAAGTAGAAATAATGAAGGAATGAGCTTCAATTTATAGAAAAATGGATCCATAGTAACTAACTCATGAATCCGGTCCAAATTGATTTACTTTAATCGACGGTCCATATTTAAAGCAAAATCTTTTAAATAAAATATAATATATTCTATTTATAATCTACTGTCAATAACTTTACAAAAGATTTTATTATGCAAACACTATGCAGGAGCCTTGTATGCAAACACTATGTATAATAAAATATAATATATTCTAATTATTGTCTAATAAAACAGATAACTTTATAAAAGTATTCATTTTTATATAAAAAAGGTTTTACTATTAGCCTAATAAAATGAATAACTTTATAAAAAGTATTCATTTTATATAAAAAAGCTTTTCTTTTATTACATTAATAATACCAATAAAACAAAACTCGAGTGGCTTATCACATAAGCATCAATAATCAATACACAATGTGCTACTATGCAACTACGCCAGACATCGTATTTTTAACACCGTGTTTCAACAGTAACTGTAAAACTTTCGTCGTTATTTTCATAAAGTATTTTTGTCGTTTTCTCAATCCGGCAATAATTCTATTGTGGGTCCACCAATGATTGTGTCGTTGTATGAATATTCCCCGTTAAAACGAATATTCCCCACCAATTGAATATTATATAACAACTTGCGTACTTTGCAAAATTTATAAATATTACCCACAACTATAACATTATATCAAATTTATTCCATAATATTCAAAAATGATATTTATAGAAAATTTATCTTTATTCATAAAAGTTGTGGTCTTACAACCTCCCCTTCTTATGAAATTTCACCCTCGAAATTAGGGTACGTACCTGATATGTCGAAGAGGTAAGGATACCTTGATTTCATTTCAGATTCTAACTCCCAGGTCATTTCCTCAACATTGTGGTTTCTCCAAAAAACTTTGACTTGAGGTATAACTTTAGAGCGTAAAATATGATCCTTCTTATCCAAGATTTTAACAGGTAACTCTTCATACGTTAAATCTACATCTATCTCGTCTGGTTCTAATTCAATAATGTGGTTCGGGTCTTTCATATATTTACGTAACATAGATATGTGAAAAAAGTTATGAACATGAGACATACTTAGCGGTAAGACGAGTCTATAAGCCACAGTTCCTACTCGATCAAGGATTAAAAATGGGCCAATGAATCGAGGGTTGAGCTTTCCTCTCTTTCCAAATCTCGTAACTCCCTTCCATGAAGCAACACGTAACAACACATGATCTCTAATATCGAATTTCACGTCCTTTCGATGAAGATCAGCATAACTCTTTTGTCGATCTTGTGAGGTTTTTATACGTTGTCGGATCGTTTGAATCTTTTTCGTAGTCATACGTACCAACTCTGGTCCCAACAATGTTGCTTCACCCACCTCATCCCAGCATACTGGAGAATGACACTTTCTTCCATACAACGCCTCAAATGGAGCCATGCCAATACTTGCTTGATAACTGTTTTTGTAGGAAAACTCCACCAATGGTAAGAACTTGTCCCAACTTCCTTTGAAGTCAAGGACACAAAGTCTTAATAAATCTTCAAGAGTTTGAATAGTCCTCTCCGACTGCCCGTCCGTCTGAGGATGATATGCCGAGCTAAATCGTAAATCTGTGCCCATAGCTTTCTGCAAACTAATCCAAAATCGTGAAGTGAATCTTGGGTCTCAATCAGAAACTATGGATACTGGCATATCATGCAGTCTTATAATCTCGTTTATGTATATACGAGCAAGACGTTCAAGTGTAAGTTTCTCGTATCGGTAAGAAATGAGCAGACTTGGTCAATCTATCAACAATGACCCAAATCGCATCTATACCTTGAGAAACCTTAGGAAGATCGGTAACGAAATCCATGGTAATGTGCTCCCACTTCCATTCTGGAATTTCAAGTGGTTGCAATGGACCTTTTGGTACTTGATGCTCCGCTTTAACTCGTTGACAAGTTAGACACCTTGAGATAAACATCGCTATCTCTCTCTTCATATTGCTCCACCAAAATGTATGACGAATATTATGATACATTTTGGTACTCCCGGGGTGGATTACAAACGGTGTGTTATGTGCCTCCATCATGATTTTATACTTTAAATCAGGGTCGTTAGGAACACAAAGTCTAGAGTTGACTCGAAGTATTCCTTCTTCATCGATTCTTGCTTCCGGCATAGCACCTTCTTGCACTTTCTTCCTCATATGCATCAGCTCTAGGTCTGTAGCTTGAGCAGCTTTAACTTTATCAATTAAATTCGGTTCTACTCGTATATTCGCCATCATCACATGGGTCCCTGGAGTCTTTAACTCTATCTCCATCCTTTGCAAGTCACACAAACTGCCTTTGTGTTGACAATATCGCACTCGTACTTGCATATGATCTTCTACTCAATGCATCAGCTACCACGTTCATTTTTCCAGGATGGTATTGGATGGTTTAATCATAATCTTTCAACAGTTCAAGCCAACGTCGTTGTCGCATATTGAGTTCCTTTTGAGTGAAGAAATATTTGAGGCTTTTATGATCCGTAAAGATCTCCACCTTCTCCCCATACAAGTAATGCCTCCAAATTTTAAGTGCGAAGACAATGGCTACTAACTCTAGGTCATGAGTAGGATAATTCCTCTCATATTCTTTGAGTTGTCTTGAGGCATAGGCTATGACTTTCCCATGTTGCATTAGAACATATCCCAACCATTTACCTGAAGCATCACTGTAGACGACAAATCCCTCCGAGCCAGATGGTATTGTCAAAACAGGTGCTGAAATGAGTCTCCTCTTGAGTTCTTGAAAACTCTTCTCATATTCTTTGCTCCAACAGAACTTTGTATCTTTCTGAGTCAGCTGAGTTAATGGAGTAGCTATTCGAGAAAATCCTTCCACGAATCTCCGATAATAACCAGCTAAGCCGAGAAAGCTACGTACTTCGGTCACTGATTTAGGTTGCTCCCAGCTTTGAATTGCTTCAATCTTTGCCTGGTCAACTGACATTCCATGACTTGATACTACGTGCCCAAGGAATGCTACTTCCTCAAGCCAGAACTCATATTTCTTTAACTTGGCATAAAGCTTGTATTCACGAAGCTTTTGGATTGTCAGCCTCAAGTGTTGCTCATGATCTTCACGGCTTTTGGAATAAATAAGGATGTCATCAATAAAGACGACCACAAAGTGATCTAAATATTCCTTGAATACTTTGGTTCATCATATCCATGAAGGCGTGAGGAGCATTAGTCAATCCAAAGGACATGACTAGGAATTCATAATGCCCGCACTGGAGTTCGAAAGCCGTCTTTGGAATGTCATCCGGTTCTAATCTTCAATTGGTGATATCCTAACGAAGATCAATCTTTGAAAAGAATTTGGCTCCTTGCAACTGGTCAAACAGGTCATCAATACGTGGCAATGGGTACCTATTTTTGGTGGTGACATGATTCAACTCCCGATAATTAATACAAAGTCGCATACTCCCATCTTTCTTTTTCACGAATAGAACAGGAGCACCCCAAGGAGAAGTACTAGGACGAATAAAGTCAATGTCTAATAATTCCTGCAGTTGGGTCTTTAACTCCTAAAGTTCAATAGGAGCCATTCGATATAGGGCTTTGGAAATGGGTTTTGTACCGGGTTCAAGGTCGATACAAAATTCAATTTCACGCTCAGGAAATTTATTAACAATAGAAATATCATTCAAAACTGACGTATTTTTGTTTAGATCTGTGACGTGGGCTAAGAAAGCTTGACATCCGTTTTTCAATAAACGAATAGCTTTATGGCTTGAGATGACCATGATTGATTTTAATGGTTTGGTCGCTTGAATTCGCATAATAGGTTGATTAGGAATATGAAAGCTAACAACCTTACGAAAACAATCAATTTTAGCATGATGAGTAGTTAACCAATCAATCCCTAGAATCACGTCAAATACAAGTATTTTCAATGAAATAAGATCGACAGGTAATGTGAGGGTACCGATTTGAACCAAACAAGACTTATAAACAAGGGGATGTAATGAAGGTTTTTCCCAACGGAGTTTCCACAGATAAGTCAAAGTCTAATTTCTTCGGAGTCAAATTTAATCGTTGAGCTCAAGTAGGAGAAATAAAAAAGAATGGGTAGAACCGTATCAAATAAAGTATAGACTTCGCTAGAGTTTATGATAAGCTTACCCGTGATGACCTCATTCGGGTTCCTTGCTTTCCGGGAGGTCACAACAAACGCTCTCCTTGCACTCTGGCTTTGACTTTTCTCGGGACTGACCTTTGGTGTCTCCATCCTAAATGAACTTGTCTTCTGGTGAATGACAAAATCGGGCTAAGTGACCTTCTCTTCCACAATTATAACATGCTTTGGACGGCATCGTGCAGTTTGGACTGATGTGTCCCTCCCCTTCGCATTTGAAGCATATGATAGGTAGTCGTTCTCCTTCCTTAACAACGGGTGCTGGTGCTGACGTCTTTCCATTATTATTGAATCTCCTCTTCTTGAAATGTTCATTCTTATTGCTTTGACCCTAATTACCACCGAAATGGTTACCATTTCTGACATGTTGATTCCCTCCACGCTTGTTGTCACCGCTTTGATGACTGCTCTCACTGGTATTATCATTTTATCAGCTGCTCTCTTTTGGTTGCGTTGACTCATTATTGCGCTCCACTAACTGAGCCCTATTTACAACATCTGAATACAAACACAATTTATGAGAAATTAGATATTGACGTATCTCCGGCTTCAAACCTCTTAAAAACATACGTGTCATTCTCTTTTCATTATCCACCAAGTGGGACGCAAACCGGGACAATTCGACAAACTTAGCTTCATACTGCGACACGGTCATATTATTCTGCTCCAACTTGATGAACTCCACCTCCTTCATGTGATGAATACTTTCGGGAAAGTACTTGTCGTTGAATAGTTCTTGGAACTTCTCCCAAGACATTTTTAGTGCGGCAGGTTGAGTACGCTTTCTTCGATTCCCACCAATGTCTGCCTCTCCTCATGACATAAAGGCGGCAAGGGAACCTTTTTCTCCTCGGAGCATCCCAAGACATCAAATATCTTGGTGTTCTGCTTTATCCATGCTTCCGGCTTAAGTGGTTTTGGCTCTCCAATAAACTCCGGTGGTCCCAACTACTTGTACTTTTAACACCGGGTGTTTCAACAGTTAACGGTAAAACTTTCGCCGTTATTTTCATAAAGTATTTTTGTCGTATTCTCAATCCGACAATAATTTCGTTGTGGGGTCCACCAATGATTGTGCCGTTGTACGAATATTTCCTGTTAAAACGAATATTCCCCGACCAATCGAATATTATATAACAACTTGCATACTTTGCAAAATTTATAAATATTACCCACAACTATAACATTATATCAAATTCATTCCATAATATTCAAAAATGATATTTATAGAAAATTCATCTTTATTAATAAAAGTTGGGGTCTTACAACTAATAATTCTGACACAATGGAACTATCAATTTCATCTTTAATCAACACGAACTTATTCATCATTAATATTATAACTCACAATATTTAACAACCAATGTCGTTCTCGTGAAGAGGGGCTTTCGATAAGGATTTCTCCTTATTAAGCCATGATTAGGTGACCAAACCTCTCCTTGATGAACTTCTAGACATTGTCAATATTACAAATAATAATATGAATAGCTTTATCGTCTCAATTATTGATTTAATAATATAAAATATTGATACTGTGACAATAACTGAATCAATAATATGAGAGATATGATGCAACAATTACTATAGTAATAATTAAGTGTAACTAAGTGACTTCTCACGTAAGCATCAATAATCAATACTGTGTGCTACTATGCAACCACGCGTATTACTGTACTTTTACTACCGGGTAGTTCAACAGTTTTAACGGTAACACTTTTGCCGTTATAAAAAGATAATTATGTCGTTTTCTTACTACGACAATACATCCGTTGTGGGGTCCACCAATGATTGTGCCGTCGTACGAATATTCCCTGTTAAAACGAATATTCCCCGACCAATCGAATATTATATAACAACTTGCTTACTTTACAAAATTTTCAAATATCATCCTTAACTTTAAACTTTTATCAATTTAACTATTTACCAAAATAGAAAAATTGAATATTTTTATTTCATAAAATTTGGGGTCTTACAATCTCCCCTCCTTATGAAATTTCGCCCTCGAAATTTACGTACCTGATAGTTCGAAGAGATTAGAATACCTTGTTTTCTTTTCGGATTGTACCTTCCCGGTTATATCCTCTATATCATGATTTTCCCATTTCTCATCTCCTGTATTTCAGATATCATTCTAGAATATATTTTCAAAATAAGGGTTAATTGACATGCCACATATTATCCCTATACCCTGACCGACCAATTAAATACTAAATAAATTTAGATAGGTCATATTAGCGAAGGAATTACCCGTCTCTCCCCTCCTAGTTCTAGTCTCACATCTCAGCCAGGGATCATATCCCTAAGCTTTGATACCAACTGTGACGCCCCCAAAATAGGTATACATCACCCATCTTGAGTCGCCAAATACATGGTCCAAAATACAAATAAAAACTTAATTATACAACTGTCGTGCAAAATACGACAAAACATAGCTGAGAGTTTAAACAATAATATTGCCTTCTAGACAATATCCACTCTCAAATAGATTCCTCATTACATTTATTGTCACACTATTTTATAGAATAGTGAGGACTTCTAAAACAACCATCTGGACCGTCAATCTGTTCCCCGACTTGTCCCAGCTATATTCTCATTTCCTGAAGAGAAAAGTGAAAGAAAAAGGGTGAGCTCAACTAGCCCAGAAAGAAATATTATGACTAAGATAATGCAGAATAAATTATCCCTAGCCTTCAACAGTATAACAACTGATAGAATACAATAGACAACAAGTTTTAGATCAACAACTGCAGCGGAATAAGCAATCCATTAGAAGAGCCAAGTAGAGCATAAAATCTATTATCTTCTATGATTTAAAAAGTTTTTCATCAACTTTATCGGCGAGACTCGACAATAAATAAAATCAAATCATCCACGCACCACGGCCAAGGATATTCATGTAATCATCACTGGTCATGATTATACCGAATAATCCTGGTCATAATCATACAAACAACTGTCCATCAATGAACTACAGGCCAATGAGGACTTTCACCACATCATTCGTCATATTACGGTCATGATTATACGGAATAATCCATGGTCATAAGCATACCAAGTCCATCTCTGCACGTAAGCCAAAGATGACTTTCATCACAATATAAGCATGAGGATGATAACAATGACATAATAATTCAATAAAACAAGTTCAAGGATAAATTTTAAAGATTTATAATTTAATTTATCCAGAATCAATAACGTCCAAATTGTCAACATGATAATCTTGCTTTTGTAGAGTAAAATTCAAGAATAATATTCTTGTACCAAAAAATAATTTGGACAAAAAAGAAATATATTTTTTGCAAATAAATAGTATCCAGTGAATAGTACATCGGGAATAGTACCTAAATGAATAGTACCCAAACATGAAAAGTACTCCAAATACCCGAGTGAATAATATTCGGGTAAATAGTAAATTGGGTGAATAGTAACCCATGAATAGTAACTCGTGAATAGTACTACGACACGAAAAGTGCCCCGAATACCCGAGTGAATAATACTAGAGTGAATAGTAACTGGGTGAATAGTAACACGTGAATAGTAACTCGTAAATAAAATACCAAATAAAATGATATTTCATGACGAGTACAAAAGAAATGATATCTCATACGAGTATAATAGAATATACAAAATTGCAAATGGATTTTCACCCGCTATGCGGTAATCCACGTAAATAGATCATTTTCACAATTTAATAAAGACTGAATACGAAGGATCATTCACCATGCATGCAGTAATCCACATAGACAGGTTATTCCAACATAATAATAAAGAATGGAATAACAAAAGAATTCACCAGGCATGCGATAGACCGCACAAACAGGTTATTCCAACGGAATAATAAATAATGGAACCAGGTCATGCGTAATACGCACAGACAGGATATTCCAACAGAATAATAAATAATGGAACCATGTCATACGTAATCTGCACAGACAGGATATTCCAACAGAATAATGAAGAATGGAATAACAGAAGAATTTCACCATGTATGCGATACTTCGCATTGACAAGTTATTCCAACATAATAATAAAGAATGGAATAATAGAAGAATTTCACCATGTATGCGGTACTTCGCATAGACAGGTTATTCCAACATAATAATAAATAATGGAATAACAGAAGCTCTCTTCATGAATACGGAAGAAATAATACCCCTTACCTTAAAAGAAATTTGGATACTGGAATAGTGAGGTAGCAAACTTCTCTTCTTCTTCCTCTCTGTAATTTCTCTCTATAATAATTGCTTTATAGCTTTAGTGAATTGGTGAAAAATAATGAAGGAATGAGCTTCTATTTATAGGAAAATATATTTTCGATAATTGTACGTTTTGGGGCTCAGAATATTACAGTATAAAACCTTCCTCTTTTCTTTTATTTTTAATTTAGTCCTGCAAGTATTATCAAAACTTGCACCACTTCCCCTTATAGTAAATAATGTGAATCAATAGTTCTAGATATTTGAAAATACGAATTACAGTATAGTACTTCCATCTATACCTCCATTTTAAACTTAGTCATGCAAGTATTATCAATCTTGCACCACCTCACCTAATAGTACATGAATGTGAATCAATAGTACACACATGTGAACAAATAGTTATAAACATGTGAATTAATAGCAATTAATTCCTCATTTATCCGATTAATTACCCGATTGGTCAATATAACCTCCAGACATCAATTATTATCGAAATAAATGTCGATTTCCACTAACACAAATAATTCTCACACAATGGAACTATCAATTTCATCTTTAATCAACACGAACTTATTCATCATTAATATTATAACTCACGATATTTAACAACCACGTCGTTCTCAGGAAAAAGGGGGCTTTTCGATAAGGATTTCTCCTTATTGGCGCGCAATTAGGTTACCAAACCTCTCCTTGACAGAACTTCTAGACATTGTCAATATTGCAAATAATAATATGAATAGCTTTGTCGTCTCAATTATTGATTTAATAATATAAAATATTGATACTGTGACAATAATTGAATCAATAATATGAGAGATATGATGCAAAGAATTACTATAGCAATAATTGAGTATAATCGAGTGACTTCTCACGTAAGCATCAATAATCAATCTTGTGTCTACTATGCAACCACACCAGACATCTTTGTTTTTACTACCGTGTAGTTCAACAGGTTTTAACGGTAACACTTTTGCCGTTATAAAAAGATAATTATGTCGCTTTTTCTTACTAGGACAATACATCCGCTGTGGGATCCACCAATGATTGTCTTGCTGCATCTAATATTCCTGTTAAAACGAATATTCCCCGACCAATCGAATATTATATAACAACTTGCTTACTTTACAAAATTTTCAAATATCATCCTTAACTTTAAACTTTTATCAATTTAACTATTTACCAAAATAGAAAAATTGAATACTTTTATTTCATAAAATTTGGGGTCTTATAATCTCCCCTCCTTATGAAATTTCGCCCTCAAAATTTGCGTACCTGATAGTTCGAAGAGATTAGAATACCTTGTTTTCTTTTCGGATTGTACCTTCCCGGTTATATCCTCTCTATTATGATTTTCCCATTTCTCATCTCCTGTATTTCAGATATCATTCTAGAATATATTTTCAAAATACGGGTTAATTGACATGCCAAATATTATCCCTATACCCTGACCGACCAATTAAATACTAAATAAATTTAGATAGGTCATACTAGCGAAGGAATTACCCGTCTCTCCCCTCCTAGTTCTAGTCTCACATCTCAGCCAGGGATCATATCCCTAAGCTTTGATACCAACTGTGACGCCCCCAAAACAGGTATACATCACCCATCTTGAGTCGCCAAATACATGGTACAAAATACAAATAAAAACTTAATTATACAACTGTCGTGCAAAATACGACAAAACATAGCTGAGAGTTTAAACAATAATATTGCCTTCTAGACAATATCCACTCTCAAATAGATTCCTCATTACATTTATTGTCACACTATTTTATAGAATAGTGAGGTCTACTAAAACAACCATCTGGACCGTCAATCTGTTCCCCAACTTGTCCCAGCTATATTCTCATTTCCTGAAGAGAACAGTGAAAGAAAAAGGGTGAGTTCAACTATCCCAGAAAGAAATATTATGACTAAGATAATGCAGAATAAATTATCCTTAGCCTTCAACAGTATAACAACTGATAGAATACAATAGACAACAAGTTTTAGATCAACAACTGCAGCGGAATAAGCAATCCATTAGAAGAGCCAAGTAGAGCATAAAATATATTATCTTCTATGATTTAAAAAGTTTTTCATCAACTTTATCGCTGAGACTCAGCTTAATAAATAAAATCTAATCATCCCTGCACCACGACCAAGGATATTCATGTAATCATCAATGGTCATGATTATACCGAATAATCCCTGGTCATAATCATACAAACAACTGTCCATCAATGAACTACAGGCCAATGAGGACTTTCACCACATCATTCGTCACATTAAGGTCATGATTATACGGAATAATCCATGGTCATAAGCATACCAAGTCCATCTCTGCACGTAAGCCAAAGATGACTTTCATCACAATATACGCATGAGGATGATGACAATGACATAATAATTCAATAAAACAAGTTCAAGGATAAATTTTAAAGATTTATAATTTAATTTATCCAGAAATCAATAACGTCCAAATTGTCAACATGATACTGCTTTGTAGAGTAAAATTCAAGAATAATATTCTTGTACCAAAAATAATTTGGACAAAAAAGAAATATATTTTTCGGGTAAATAGTATCCCGTGAATAGTACTTCGGGAATAGTACCTCGTGAATAGTACCCCGACATGAAAAGTACTCCAAATACCCGAGTGAATAATATTCGGGTAAATAGTAAATTGGGTGAATAGTAACCCGTGAATAGTAACTCGTGAATAGTACTCTGACACGAAAAGTGCCCCGAATATCCGAGTGAATAATAATAGAGTGAATAGTAACTGGGTGAATAGTAACACGTGAATAGTAACTCGTAAATAAAATACCAAATAAAATGATATTTCATGACGAGTACAAAAGAAATGATATCTCATACGAGTATAATAGAATATACGAAACTGCAAATGGATTTTCACCCGCCATGCGGTAATCCACGTAAATAGATCATTTCCACAATTTAATAAAGACTGAATACGAAGGATCATTCACCATGCATGCGGTAATCCACATAGACAGGTTATTCCAACATAATTATAAAGAATGGAATAACAGAAGAATTCACCAGGCATACGATAGGCAAATGCATACATGTTATTCCAATGTATAATAATAAATAATGGAACCGAATCATGCAATAATACGCATGCATGGATATTCAAAATGTAATAATAAATAATGGAACCAGTCATACGTAATCTCGCACGCATGTGATATTCCAATGTAATAATAAAGAATGGAATAACAGAAGAATTTCACCATGTATGCGGTACTTCGCATTGACAGGTTATTCCAACATAATAATAAAGAATGGAATAATAGAAGAATTTCACCATGTATGTGGTACTTCGCATAGACAGGTTATTCCAACATAATAATAAATAATGGAATAACATAAGCTCTCTTCATGAATACGGAAGAAATAATACCCCTTACCTTAAAAGAAATTTGGATACTGGAATAGTGAGGTAGCAAACTTCTCTTCTTCTTCCTCTCTGTAATTTCTCTCTATAATAATTGCTTTATAGCTTTAGTGAATTAGTGAAAAATAATGAAGGAATGAGCTTCTATTTATAGGAAAATATATTTTCGATAATTGTACGTTTTGGGGCTCAGAATATTACAGTATAAAACCTTCCTCTTTTCTTTTATTTTTAATTTAGTCCTGCAAGTATTATCAAAACTTGCACCACTTCCCCTTATAGTAAATAATGTGAATCAATAGTTCTAGACATGTGAAAATACGAATTACAGTATAGTACTTCCATCTATACCTCCATTTTAAACTTAGTCATGCAAGTATTATCAATCTTGCACCACCTCACCTAATAGTACATGAATGTGAATCAATAGTACACACATGTGAACAAATAGTTATAAACATGTGAATTAATAGCAATTAATTCCTCATGTATCCGATTAATTACCCGATTGGTCAATATAACCTCCAGACATCAATTATTATCGAAATAAATATCGATTTCCACTAACACTAATAATTCCCACACAATGGAACTATCAATTTCATCTTTAATCAACACGAACTTATTCATCATTAATATTATAACTCACAATATTTAACAACCACGTTGTTCTCAGGAAAGAGGGGGCTTTTCTATAAGGATTTCTCCTTATTGGCGCGCAATTAGGTTACCAAACCTCTCCTTGACAGAACTTCTAGACATTGTCAATATTGCAAATAATAATATGAATAGCTTTGTCATCTCAATTATTGATTTAATAATATAAAATATTGATACTGTGACAATAATTGAATCAATAATATGAGAGATATGATGCAGCAATTACTATAGCAATAATTGAGTATAACTGAGTGACTTCTCACGTAAGCATCAATAATCAATATTGTGTGCTACTATGCAACCACAGCAGACATCGTACTTTTACTACCGTGTAGTTCAACAGTTTTAACGGTAACACTTTTGCCGTTATAAAAAGATAATTATGTCATTTTCTTACTAGGACAATACATCCGTTGTGGGGTCCACAGATGATTGTGTCGTCGTACGAATATTCCCTGTTAAAAAAAATATTCCCCGACCAATCGAATATTATATAACAACTTGCATACTTTACAAAATTTTCAAATATCATCCTTAACTTTAAACTTTTATTAATTTAACTATTTACCAAAATAGAAAAATTGAATACTTTTATTTCATAAAATTTGGGGTCTTACAATCTCCCCTCCTTATGAAATTTCGCCCTCAAAATTTACATACCTGATAGTTCGAAGAGATTAGAATACCTTGTTTTCTTTTCGGATTGTACCTTCCCGGTTATATCCTCTCTATCATGATTTTCCCATTTCTCATCTCCTGTATTTCAGATATCATTCTAGAACATATTTTCAAAATAAGGGTTAATTGACATGCCACATATTATCCCTATACCCTGACCGACCAATTAAATACTAAATAAATTTAGATAGGTCATACTAGCGAATGAATTACCCGTCTCTCCCCTCCTAGTTCTAGTCTCACATCTCAGCCAGGGATCATATCCCTAAGCTTTGATACCAACTGTGACGCCCCCAAAACAGGTATACATCACCCATCTCGAGTCGCCAAATACATGGTACAAAATACAAATAAAAACTTAATTATACAACTGTCGTGCAAAATACGACAAAACATAGCTGAGAGTTATACAATAATATTGCCTTCTAGACAATATCCACTCTCAAATAGATTCCTCATTACATTTATTGTCACACTATTTTATAGAATAGTGAGGTCTACTAAAACAACCATCTGGACCGTCAATCTGTTCCCCGACTTGTCCCAAATTTATATTCTCATTTCTCAAGAGAACAAAGAAAGAAAAGGGTGAGCTCAACTATCCCGTAAAGAAATATTATGACTAAGATAATGCGTAATAAATTATCCTTAGCCTTCAACAAAGATAACAACCGATAGAATACAATAGTGACAACAAGTTTTAGATCAACAACCGCAATGAATAAGCAATCCATTAGAAGAGCCAAGTAGAGCATAAAATCTATTATCTTCTATGATTTAAAAAGTTTTTCATGAACTTTATCGCTGAGACTCAGCTTAATAAATAAAATCAAAACATCCCTGCACCACGGCCAAGGATATTCATGTAATCATCAATGGTCATGATTATACCGAATAATCCTCGGTCATAATCATACAAAAACAACTCGCCCATCAATGAACTACAAAAGCCAATGAGGACTTTCACCACATCATTCGTCACATTACTATTAATGATTATACTAATAATCCATGGTCATAAGCATACCAAGTCCATCTCTACGCACGTAAGCCAAAGATGACTTTCATCACAATATAAGCATGAGGATGATAACAATGACATAATAATTCAATAAAACAAGTTCAAGGATAAATTTTAAAGATTTATAATTTAATTTATCCGTAATCAATAACGCCCAAATTGTCAACATGATATCGCGCTTTGTAGAGTAAAATTCAAGAATAATATTCTTGTACCAAAAATAATTTGGACAAAAAAGAAATATATTTTTCTGCAAATAGTATCCCGTGAATAGTACATCGGAATAAGTACCTCGTGAATAGTACCCTATTACATGAAAAGTACTCCAAATACCCGAGTGAATAATATTCGGTAAATAGTAAATTGGGTGAATAGTAACTCCGTGAATAGTAAATCGTGAATAGTATTCCACACCTAAAAGTGCCCCAATAATACCCGAGTGAATAATACTAGAGTGAATAGTAACTAGGTGAATAGTAACCTGTGAATAGTAACTCGTAAATAAAACACCAAATAAAATGATATTTCATGACGAGTATAAAAGAAATGATATCTCATACGAGTATAATAGAATATACTGAAATCAAGAATGGATTTTCCCTCGCCATGCGGTAATCCACGTAAATGATCATTTCCACAATTTAATAATGACCTAATACGTAAGGATCATTCACCATGCATGCGGTAATCCACATGAGACAAAAGTTATTCCAACATAATAATAAAGAATGGAATAACAGTAAGAATTCACCAGTACATGCGATAGATCGCATGCATAAAGTTATTCCAACAGAATAATAAATAATGGAACCAGTGTAATGCGTAATAATGCATGCATGTGATATTCCAACAAAATAATAAAGAATTGAACCAGGTCATGCAGAATCCGCAGATGCATAAATATATTCCAAATGTAATAATAAAGAATGGAATAATGAAAGAATTTCACCATGTATGCGATTGTGATTGACAAAGTTATTCCAACATAATAATAAAGAATGGAATAATAGAAGAATTTCACCATGTATGCGGTAGATTGATGACAGAAAAGTTATTCCAACATAATAATAAATAATGGAATAACAACACTCTAAGCTTAACTCTTCATGAATATGGAAGAAATAATACCCTTTACCTTAAAAGAAATTTGGATAATCGGAATAGTGAGGTAGCAAACTTCTCTTCTTCTTCTCTCTAATTTCTCTCTATAATAATTGCTTTATAGCTTTAGTGAATTGGTGAAAATAATGAAGGAATGAGCTTCTATTTATAGGAAAATATATTTTTGATAATTGCACGCTTTTGGGCTCGTAATATTACAAAGATAAAACCTTCCTCTTTTCTTTTATTTTTAATTTAGTCCTCGCAAGTATTATCAAAACTTGCACCACTTCCCCTTATAGTAAATAATGTGAATCAATAGTTCTAGACATTTGAAAATACGAATTACAGTATAGTACTTCCATCTATACCTCCATTTTAAACTTAGTCATGCAAGTATTATCAATCTTGCACCACCTCACCTAATAGTACATGAATGTGAATCAATAGTACACACATGTGAACAAATAGTTATAAACATGTGAATTAATAGCAATTAATTCCTTATTTATCCGATTAATTACCCGATTGGTCAATATAACCTCCAGACATCAATTATTATCGAAATAAATGTCGATTTCCACTAACACAAATAATTCCCACACAATGAAACTATCAATTTCATCTTTAATCAACACGAACTTATTCATCATTAATATTATAACTCACAATATTTAACAACCACGTCGTTCTCAGGAAAGAGGGGGCTTTTCGATAAGGATTTCTCCTTATTGGCGCCGCAAATTAGGTTACCAAACCTCTCCTCGATGTAACTTCTAGACATTGTCAATATTGCAAATAATAATATGAATAGCTTTGTCGCCTCAATTATTGATTTAATAATATAAAATATTGATATCTGTGACAATAATTGAATCAATAATATGAGAGATATGATGCAAAGAATTACTATAGCAATAATTGAGTATAACTGAAAGTGACTTCTCACGTAAGCATCAATAATCAATACCGTGTGTGCTACTATGCAACCAATGCCAGACATCGTACTTTTACTACTACCGTAGTTCAACAGCTTTAACGGTAACACTTTTGCCGTTATAAAAGATAATTATGTCGCTTTTCTTACTAGACAATACATCCGCTAGGGGATCCACTTAATGATTGTGTCGTCAGCATTTAATATTCCCCTCGTTAAAACGAATATTCCCCACCAATCGAAATATTATATAACAACTTGCTTACTTTACAAAATTTTCAAATATCATCCTTAACTTTAAACTTTTATCAATTTAACTATTTACCAAAATAGAAAAATTGAATACTTTTTTATTTCATAAAATTTGGGGTCTTATAATCTCCCTCCTTATGAAATTTCGCCCTCAAAATTTATGCACTGATAGTTCAAGAGATTAGAATACCTTGTTTTCTTTTCTGATTGTACCTTCCTGCTATATCCTCTCTATCATGATTTTCCCATTTCTCATCTCCTCGTATTTTATATCATTCTAGAATATATTTTCAAAATAAGGGTTAATTGACATGCCAAATATTATCCCTATACCCTAACCGACCAATTAAATACTAAATAAATTTAGATAGGTCATACTAGCGTAAGGAATTACCCGCCTCTCCTCCTAGTTCTAGTCTCACATCTCACCAGGATCATATCCCTAAGCTTTGATACTAACCGTGACGCCCCCAAAATGTATACATCACCCATCTTGAGTCGCCAAATACATGGTACAAAAATACAAATAAAAACTTAATTATACAACAATCAGGCAAAATACGACAAAACATAGTCGAGAGTTTAAACAATAATATTGCCTTCTAGACAATATCCACTCTCAAATAGATTCCTCATTACATTTATTGTCACACTATTTTATAGAATAGTGAGGTCTACTAAAACAACTATCCGGACCATCAATCTGCATTTCCCGACTTGTCCCAAACTATATTCTCATTTCAAAGAGAACAATGAAAGAAAAAAGGGTGAGTTCAACTATCCCAAGAAGAAATATTATGACTAAGATAATGCGTAATAAATTATCCTTAGCCTTCAACAAAGATAACAACCGATAGAATACAATAGACAACAAGTTTTAGATCAACAACCGCAATGAATAAGCAATCCATTAAAGAGCCAAGTAGAGCATAAAATCTATTATCTTCTATGATTTAAAAAGTTTTTCATCAACTTTATCACCGAGACTCAAATTAATAAATAAAATCAAATCATCCCCGCACTACTGACCAAGGATATTCATGTAATCATCAATGGTCATGATTATACCGAATAATCCCTGGTCATAATCATACAAACAACTGTCCATCAATGAACTACAGGCCAATGAGGACTTTCACCACATCATTCGTCACATTACGGTCATGATTATACGGAATAATCCATGGTCATAAGCATACCAAGTCCATCTCTGCACGTAAGCCAAAGATGACTTTCATCACAATATAAGCATGAGGATGATGACAATGACATAATAATTCAATAAAACAAGTTCAAGGATAAATTTTAAAGATTTATAATTTAATTTATCCAGAATCAATAACGTCCAAATTGTCAACATGATACTGCTTTGTAGAGTAAAATTCAAGAATAATATTCTTGTACCAAAAATAATTTGGACAAAAAAGAAATATATTTTTCGGGTAAATAGTATCCCGTGAATAAGACTTTCGAATAGTACCTCGTGAATAGTACCCTACATGAAAAGTACTCCAAATACCCGAGTGAATAATATTCGTCAAAATAGTAAATTGGGTGAATAGTAACTCGTGAATAGTAACTCGTGAATAGTACTCGACACCTAAAAGTGCCCCTAATATCCGAAAGTGAATAATAATAGAGTGAATAGTATCGGGTGAATAAGAATCATCGTGAATAGTAACTCGTAAATAAAATACCAAATAAAATGATATTTCATGACGAGTACAAAAAGAAATGATATCTCATACGAGTATAATAGAATATACTAAACAAGCAAATGGATTTTCACTCCGCCATGCAGAATCCACGAAATGCATCATTTCCACAATTTAATAAAGAATGAATACGAAAGGATCATTCACCATGCATGCGGTAATCCACATAGACAAAGTTATTCCAACATAATAATAAAGAATGGAATAATGTAAGAATTCACCAGCATGCGATAGACCGCATGCATAAATGTTATTCCAATGTAATAATAAATAATGGAACCAGTCACGCGTAATACGCATGCATGTGATATTCCAACATGTAATAATAAAGAATGGAACCAGTCATCAATGAATCCGCATGCACAAGTGATATTCCAATGTAATAATAAAGAATGGAATAACAAAAGAATTTCACCATGTACGCGCATGTACATGCATATGATATTCCAATGTAATAATAAAGAATGGAATAATAAAGAAGAATTTCACATGTAAGTTATTCCAAATATAATAATAAAGAATGGAATAATAGAAGAATTTCACCATGTATGTGGTATTGATGATAGACAAAGTTATTCCAACATAATAATAAATAATGGAATAACATAAGCTCTCTTCATGAATACGAAAGAATAATACCCTTACCTTACCTTAAAAGAATTTGGATACCGGAATAAGAGGTAGCAAACTTCTCTTCTTCTTTCTCTCTATAATTTCTCTCTATAATAATTGCTTTATAGCTTTAGTGAATTAGTGAAAAATAATGAAGGAATGAGCTTCTATTTATAGGAAAATATATTTTCGATAATTGCACACGCTTGGGGCTCGTAATATTACAAAGATAAAACCTTCCTCTTTTCTTTTATTTTTAATTTAGTCCCCGCAAGTATTATCAAACTTGCACCACTTCCCTAATAGTAAATAATGTGAATCAATAGTTCTATGTGACATAGTTATAATCATGAAAATACGAATTACAAGATAGTACTTCCATCTATACCTCCATTTTTAACTTAGTCATGCAAGTATTATCAATCTTGCACCACCTCACCTAATAGTACATGAATGTGAATCAATAGTACACACATGTGAACAAATAGTTATAAACATGTGAATTAATAGCAATTAATTCTCATTTATCCGATTAATTACCCGATTGGTCAATATAACCTCCAGACATCAATTATTATCGAAATAAATATCGATTTCCACTAACACTAATAATTCTACACACAATGGAACTATCAATTTCATCTTTAATCAACACTAACTTATTCATCATTAATATTATAACTCACAATATTTAACAACCACGTTGTTCTCGTGAAAGAGGGGCTTTTCGATAAGGATTTCTCCTTATCAAGCAATTAGGTTACCAAACCTCTCCTCGACATGTAACTTCTAGACATTGTCAATATTGCAAATAATAATATGAATAGCTTTGTCATCTCAATTATTGATTTAATAATATAAAATATTGATATCGTGACAATAATTGAATCAATAATATGAGAGATATGATGCACAATTAATTACTATAGCAATAATTGAGTATAACCTGGTGACTTCACGTAAGCATCAATAATCAATATTGTGTGCTACTATGCAACCACGCCAGACATCGTATTTTTTTTACTACCGTGTAGTTCAACAGCTTTTAATCTAAGTAACACTTTTGCCGTTATAAAAAGATAATTATGTCATTTTCTTACTACGACAATACATCCGCTGTGGGGTCCACTAATGATTGTGTCGTCGCATTTAATATTCCCTCGTTAAAAAAAATATTCCCACCAATCTAATATTATATAACAACTTGCATACTTTTACAAAATTTTCAAATATCATCCTTAACTTTAAACTTTTATCAATTTAACTATTTACCAAAATAGAAAAATTGAATACTTTTATTTCATAAAATTTGGGGTCTTACAATCTCCCCTCCTTATGAAATTTCTCCTCAAAATTTATACATACCGATAGTTCAAGAGATTAGAATACCTTGTTTTCTTTTCTTTGATTGTACCTTCCTGCTATATCCTCTCTATCATGATTTTCCCATTTCTCATCTCCTCGTATTTCGTATATCATTCTAGAATATATTTTCAAAATAAGGGTTAATTGACATGCCACATATTATCCCTATACCTCGAATTCCACCAATTAAATACTAAATAAATTTAGATAGGTCATACTAGCGAAAGGAATTACCTGCCTCTCCTCCTAGTTCTAGTCTCACATCTCACCAGGATCATATCCCTAAGCTTTGATACCAACCGTGACGCCCCAAAAATGTATACATCACCCATCTCGAGTCGCCAAATACATGGTACAAAAATACAAATAAAAACTTAATTATACAACCGTCAGGTAAAATACGACAAAACATAGCCGAGAGTTTAAACAAGAATATTGCCTTCTAGACAATATCCACTCTCAAATGAAGTCCTCATTACATTTATTATCACACTATTTTATGTAATAGTGAGGACTACTAAAACAACCATCCGGACCATCACTCCATTCCCCGACTCTGTCCCAAATGATATTCTCATTTCTCAAGAGAACAATGAAAAGAAAAAGGGTGAGCTCAACTATCCCAAAGAAAAATATTATGACTAAGATAATGCGTAATAAATTATCCTTAGCCTTCAACAAAGATAACAACCGATAGAATACAATAGACAACAAGTTTTAGATCAACAATCGCAATGGAATAAGCAATCCATTAGAAGAGCCAAGTAGAGCATAAAATCTATTATCTTCTATGATTTAAAAAGTTTTCATCAACTTTATCACGAGACTCAAATTTAATAAATAAAATCAAATCATCCTCGCACTACTACCAAGGATATTCATGTAATCATCAATGGTCATGATTATACCGAATAATCCTCGGTCATAATCATACCAAACAACTGCCCATCAATGAACTACAGCCAATGAGGACTTTCACCACATCATTCGTCACATTACTACCATGATTATACCGAATAATCCATGGTCATAATCATACCAAGTCCATCTACGCACGTAAGCCAAAGATGACTTTCATCACAATATAAGCATGAGGATGATGACAATGACATAATAATTCAATAAAACAAGTTCAAGGATAAATTTTAAAGATTTATAATTTAATTTATCCGTAATCAATAACGCCCAAATTGTCAACATGATAACGCTTTGTAGAGTAAAATTCAAGAATAATATTCATGTACCAAAAATAATTTGACAAAAAAGAAATATATTTTTCGGGTAAATAGTATCCCGTGAATAACATCTCTGAATAGTACTCGTGAATAGTACCTTTACATGAAAAGTACCCAAATACCCGAGTGAATAATATTCGAGTAAATAGTAAATCGGGTGAATAGTAATCTCATGAATAAGAACTCGTGAATAGTACTAAAACCTAAAAAGTGCCCCAATACCCGAGTGAATAATACTAGAGTGAATAAGTAATCAGGTGAATAGTAATCATGAATAGTAACTCAGAAAAAAAACACCAAATAAAATGATATTTCATGATGAGTATAAAAGAAATGATATCTCATACGAGTATAATAGAATATACTTAAATCGCAAATGGATTTTCACCCGCCATGCGAATCCACGTAAATGCATCATTTCCACAATTTAATAAAGAATGAATACGAAGGATCATTCACCATGCATGCGGTAATCCACATAGACAAAGTTATTCCAATGTAATAATAAAGAATGGAATAATGTAAGAATTCACCAGCATGCGATAGACCGCATGCATGTGTTATTCCAATGTAATAATAAATAATGGAACCAGTCATGCGTAATAATACGCATGCATGTGATATTCCAACAAAATAATAAAGAATGGAACTGTAGTCATGCGAATCCGCATGCATGTGATAACATTCCAAATGTAATAATAAAGAATGGAATAACAACAAGAATTTCACCACGTATGCGATAGATCGCATGATAAAAGTTATTCCAACATATTCCATAATAATAAAGAATGGAATAATAGAAGAATTTCACCATGTATATGCGGATTGCATAGACAAAAGTTATTCCAACATAATAATAAATAATGGAATAATAACAGCTCTTATCATGAAAGAAAATGGAATACGAAATAATAATACCCTTACCTTAAAAGAAATTTGGATACTCGGAATAAAGGAGGTAGCAAACTTCTCTTCTTCTTCTCTCTCTAATTTCTCTCTATAATAATTGCTTTATAGCTTTAGTGAATTGGTGAAAAATAATGAAGGAATGAGCTTCTATTTATAGGAAAATATAGTTTTGATAATTGCACGCTTTTGGGCTCAAAATATTACAAAGATAATACCTTCCTCTTTTCTTTTCATTTTTAATTTAGTCCTCGCAAGTATTATCAAACTTGCACCACCTCCCCTAATAGTAAATAATGTGAATCAATAGTTCAATCATGTGAAAATAGTTATAATCATGTGAAAATATAATTACTTCCATCTATACCTCCATTTTAAACTTAGTCATGCAAGTATTATCAATCTTGCACCACCGCCCCTAATAGTACAATAATGTGAATCAATAGTACACACATGTGAACAAATAGTTATAATCATGTGAATTAATAGCAATTAATTGCTCATTTATCCGATTAATTACCCGATTGGTCAATATAACCTCCAGACATCAATTATTATCGAAATAAATGTCGATTTCCACTAACACTAATAATTCCAACACAATGGAACTATCAATTTCATCTTTAATCAACACGAACTTATTCATCATTAATATTATAACTCACAATATTTAACAACCAAGTCGCTCCTGTGAAAGAGGGGCTTTTCGATAAGGATTTCTCCTTATTGGCGCGCAAATTAGGTTTACCAAACCTCTCCTCGATGTAACTTCTAGACATCATCAATATTGCAAATAATAATATGAATAACTTTGTCGCCTCAATTATTGATTTAATAATATAAATATATATAGATGATACTAAGACAATAATTGAATCAATAATATGAGAGATATGATGCAAAGAATTATCATAGCAATAATTGAGTATAACCGAGTGATTTCTTCACGTAAACATCAATAATCAATACCGTGCTACTACTATGCAACCACGCCAGACATCGTATTTTTACTACCGGTAGTTCAACAGCTTTTAATTAAGAACACTTTTGCCGTATTTTATAAAAAGATAATTATGTCGCTTTTCTTACTACGACAATACATCCGCTGTGGGGTCCACTAATGATTGTGTCGCCGCATTTAATATTCCCCTCGTTAAAACAAATATTCCCCACAATAATCTAATATTATATAACAACTTGCTTACTTTGCAAAATTTTCAAATATCATCCTTAACTTTAAACTTTTATCAATTTAACTATTTACCAAATAAAATAATAATAAAAAATTGAATACTTTTATTTCATAAAATTTGGGGTCTCACAATCTCCCTCCCTTATGAAATTTTGCCTCTCGAAATTTACGTGACGATAGTTCGAATTCAAGAGATTAGAATACCTTGCTTTCTTTTCTGATTGTACCTTCCTGCTATATCCTCTCTATCATGATTTTCCCATTTCTCATCTCCTCGTATTTTATATCATTCTAGAATATAGTTTCAAAATAAGGGTTAATTGACATGCCACATATTATCCCTATACCCCTACCAACCAATTAAATACCAAATAAATTAGGTAGGTCATACTAGCGAAGGAATTACCCGCCTCTCCCTCCTAGTTCTAGTCTCACATCTCACCCAGGATCATATCCCTAAGCTTTGATACTAACCGTGACGCCCCCAAAACAGTATACATCACCCATCTTGAGTCGCCACTACATGGTACAAAATTCAAATACAACTTAATTATACAACAAATGTCGTGTAAAATTCGACAAAACATAGTCGAGAGTTTAAACAAGAATATTGCCTTCTAGACAATATCCACACTCAAATGAAGTCCTCATTACAATTATTATCACACTATTTTATAGAATAGTGAGGACTACTAAAACAACTTATCCCGACCATCACTCCATTTCCCCGACTCGTCCCAACTATATTCTCATTTCCTCAAGAGAACAATGAAAGAAAAGGGTGAGCTCAACTAGCCCAAAGAAGAAATATTATGACTAAGATAATGCGTAATAAATTATCCTTAGCCTTCAACAAAGATAACAACCGATAGAATACAATAGACAACAAGTTTTAGATCAACAACCGCAGCTTTATAAGCAATCCATTAGAAGAGCCAAGTAGAGCATAAAATCTACTATCTTCTATGATTTAAAAAGTTTTTCATCAACTTTATCATCGAGACTCAAATTTAATAAATAAACCATATCATCGATTCATCCTCGCACTACGGGCCAAGGATATTCATTAAATCATCAATGGTCATGATTATACCGAATAATCCTCGGTCATAATCATACCAAAAACTCGCCCATCAATGAACTACAGTGCCAATGAGGACTTTCACCACATCATTCGTCACATTACGGCCATGATTATACCGAATAATCCATGGTCATAATCATACCAAGTCCATCTACGCACGTAAGCCAAAGATGACTTTCATCACAATATAAGCATGAGGATGATGACAATGACATAATAATTCAATAAAACAAGTTCAAGGATAAATTTTAAAGATTTATAATTTAATTTATCCGTAAATCAATAACGCCCAAATTGTCAACATGATATCGCTTTTGGAGTAAAATTCAAGAATAATATTCATGTACCAAAAATAATTTGGACAAAAAGAAATATATTTTTCGGGTAAATAGTATCCCGTGAATAGTACTTCAGAATACTAAATAAGTGAAAAGTACCCAAATACCCGAGTGAATAATATTAGAGTGAATAGTAATCATTGAGTGAATAGTAATCAGTGAATAAGAACTCGTGAATAGTACTCCTACATTTAAAAGTGCCCCAATACCCGAGTGAATAATACTAGAGTGAATAGTAAATCGGGTGAATAGTAACTCATGAATAGTAACTCATAAAAAAATACCAAATAAAATGATATTTCATGATGAGTATAAAAGAAATGATATCTCATACGAGTATAATAGAATATACTAAAATCGCAAATGGATTTTCACCCCCCATGCAGAATCCACGTAGATGCATCATTTCCACAATTTAATAAAGAATGAATACGAAGGATCATTCACCATGCATGCGGTAATCCACATAGATAAAAAGTTATTCCAACATAATAATAAAGAATGGAATAATGTAAGAATTCACCAGCATGCATGATATACCGCATGCATAAAAGTTATTCCAACATAATAATAAAGAATGGAACCAGTCATGCATAATCCGTGACATGATGTGATATTTCCAACAAAATAATAAAGAATGGAACTAGGTCATGCGAATCCGCATGCATGTGATATTCCAATGTAATAATAAAGAATGGAATAACAAAGAATTTCACCACGTGCATGCGATAGATCAGATGCATGTGTTATTCCAATATAATAATAAAGAATGGAATAATGTAAGAATTTCACCATGTATGCGTATTTCAGATGTATAAAAGTTATTCTAACATAATAATAAAGAATGGAATAACAACACTTCTTCATTGTATATAAAAGAAAATAATAACCTCTTCATGAATACTTAAGAATAATACCCCTTACCTCAAAAAAGAAGACCGATATATCGGAATAAAGATGTAGCAAACTTCTTCTTCTTCTTCTCTCTATAATTTCTCTCTATAATAATTGCTCTATAACTTTAGTGAATTGGTGAAAAATAATGAAGGAATGAGTTTCTATTTATAGGAAAATATAGTTTCGATAATTGCACGCTTTTGGGGCTCAAAATATTACAAAGATAATACCTTCCTCTTTTCTTTTTTTTAATTTAGTCCCGCAAGTATTATCAAACTTGCACCACCTCCCCTAATAGTAAATAATGTGAATCAATAGTTCAATCATGTGAATCAATAGTTATAATCATGTAAAAATACGAATTACAGTATAATACCTTCAACTATACCTCCATTTTTAACTTAGTCATGCAAGTATTATCAATCTTCCACCACCTCCCCTAATAGTATAATAATGTGAATCAATAGTAAACACATGTGAACAAATAGTTATAATCATGTGAATTAATAGCAATTAATTGCTCATTTATCCGGTTAAATACCCGATTGGTCAATATAACCTCCAAACATCAATTATTATCGAAATAAATGTCGATTTTCACTAACACTAATAATTCTAACACAATGGAACTATCAATTTCATCTTGAATCAACACGAACTTATTCATCATTAATATTATAACTCGCAATATTTAACAATCAAGTCGCTCTCGTGAAAGAGGGGCTTTTCGATAAGGATTTCTCCTTATCATGCCGCAATTAGGTGACCAAACCTCTCCTCGATGTAACTTCTAGACATTGTCAATATTGCAAAATAATAATATGAATAACTTTTGTCGCCTCAATTATTGATTTAATAATATAAAATATTATGATATGATATCGTGACAATAATTGAATCAATAATATGAGAGATATGATGCAAAGAATTATCTAGTAATAATTGAGTATAACTGAGTGATTTCTCACGTAACACCAATAATCAATACCGTGTGCTACTATGCAACCACGCCAGTATTATCGCATTTTTACTACCGGGTAGTTCAACAGCTTTTAATTCAGTAATACTTTCACTGCTATTTTTATAAAAAGATAATTATGTCGCTTTTCTAAATACGATAATACTTCCGCTAGGGGTCCACCAATGATTGTGTCAAGTCAGCATTTAATATTCCCTCGTTAAAACAAATATTCCCCACCAATCTAATATTTTATAACAACTTGCTTACTTTGCAAAATTTTCAAATATCACCCTTAACTTTAAACTTTTATCAATTTAACTATTTACCAAATAAAATAATAATAAGAGAAAATAGAATACTTTTATTTCATAAAATTTGGGGGTCTCACAATCTCCTTCCTTATGAAATTTCGCCCTCAAAATTTACGTATCGCACTGATATGTCAAGAGATGAGAATACCTTGCTTTTTTTTTTGATTGTACCTTCCCTTGCTATTTCCTCTCTATCATGATTTTCCCATTTCTCATCTCCGTATTTCGTATATCATTCTAGAATATAGTTTCAAAATAAGGGTTAATTGACATGCCACATATTATCCCTATACTCCTAATCGACCAATTAAATACCAAATAAATTTAGGTAGGTCATACTAGCGAAGGAATTTCCCGCCTCTCCCTCCTAGTTCTTTGTCTCACATCTCACCAGGATCATATCCCTAAGCTTTGATACCAACTATGACGCCCCCAAAACAGGTATACATCACCCATCTTGGGTTGCCACTACATGGTACAAAATTCAAATACAACTTAATTATACAACAATCGTGTAAAATTCGACAAAACTTAGCTGAGAGTTTAAACAAGAATATTCCCTTCTAGACAATATCCACACTCAATGAAGTTCTCATTACAATTATTATCACACTATTTCATAGAATAGTGAGGACTACTAAAGCCACTTATCCTGGACCATCACTCCATTTCCTGACTCGTCCCAACTATATTCTCATTTCCTGAAGAGAACAATGAAAGAAAAGGGTGAACTCAACTAGCCCAGTAAGAAATATTATGACTAAGATAATGCAGAATAAATTATCCTTAGCCTTCAACAAAGATAACAACCGATAGAATACAATAGACAACAAGTTTTAGATCAACAACTGCAATAATGAATAAGAAATCCATTAGAAGAGCCAAGTAGAGCATAAAATCTACTATCTTCTATGATTTAAAAAATTTTTCATCAACTTTATCACGAGACTCAAATAATAAATAAAATCATATCATCGATTCTTCCTCGCACTACGGGCCAAGGATATTCATTAATCATCAATGGTCATGATTATACCGAATAATCCTCGGGTCATAATCATACCAAAACTCGCCCATCAATGAACTACAGTGCCAATGAGGACTTTCACCACATCATTCATCACATTACTGGCCATGATTATACCGAATAATCCATGGTCATAATCATACCAAGTCCATCTACGCACGTAAGCCAAAGATGAATTTCATCACAATATAAGCATGAGGATGATGACAATGACATAATAATTCAATAAAACAAGTTCAAGGATAAATTTTAAAGATTTATAATTTAATTTATCTAGAAATCAATAACGCCCAAATTGTCAACATGATATCGCTTTTGTAGAGTAAAATTCAAGAATAATATTCATGTACCAAAAATAATTTGGACAAAAAAGAAATATATTTTTCGGGTAAATAGTATCCGTGAATAAGTACTTCGAATAGTACCTCGTGAATAGTACCCCGACATAAAAAGTGTCCCGAATACCCGAAAGTGAATGATACTAGAGTTAATAGTAATCAGGTGAATAAGAACTCGTGAATAGTAACTCCTGAATAGTACAAAAAAAGTGCCCCAATACCCGAAAGTGAATAATACTAGAGAAATAGTAAATCGGGTGAATAAGAATCATGAATAGTAACTCATAAAAAAAATACCAAAGAAAATGATATTTCATGATGAGTACAAAAGAAATGATATCTCATACGAGTATATAATAGAATATACTAAATCGCAAATGAATTTTCACCCGCCATGCAGAATCCACGTAGATGCATCATTTCCACAATTTAATAAAGAATGAATACGAAGGATCATTCACCATGCATGCGTAATCCACATAGACAAAAGTTATTCCAACATAATAATAAAGAATGGAATAATGTAAGAATTCACCAGCATGCGATATACCGCATGCATGTGTTATTCCAACATAATAATAAAGAATGGAACCAAGTCATGCATAATCCGCATGACATGTGATATATTCCAACAAAATAATAAAGAATGGAACTAGGTCATGCGTAATCCGCATGCATGTGATATTCCAAATGTAATAATAAAGAATGGATAACAACAAGAATTTCACCAGCATGCGATAGATCAAGATGCATAAAAGTTATTCCAATGTAATAATAAAGAATGGAATAATGTAAGAATTTCACCATGTATGCGGTATTATTTCAGATAGATAAAAGTTATTCTAACATAATAATAAAGAATGGAATAACAACACTTACGAGTATTGAAAGAAAATAACTCTTTCATGAATACGAAAAAGAATAATACCCTTTACCTCAAAAGAAAAGACCGGATACCGGAATAAAGAGGTAGCAAACTTCTTCTTCTTTCTCTCTATAATTTCTCTCTATAATAATTGCTTTATAACTTTAGTGAATTGGTGAAAAATAATGAAGAAATGAGTTTCTATTTATAGGAAAATATAGTTTTGATAATTGCACATTTGGGGCTCAAAATATTACAAGATAATACCTTCCTCTTTTCTTCATTTTTAATTTAGTCTTGCAAGTATTATCAAACTTGCACCACCTCCCCTAATAGTAAATAATGTGAATCAATAGTTCAATCATGTGAATCAATAGTTATAATCATGTGAAAATACGAATTACAGTATAGTACCTTCAACTATACCTCCATTTTTAACTTAGTCATGCAAGTATTATCAATCTTGCACCACCTCCCCTAATAGTATAATAATGTGAATCAATAGTAAACACATGTGAACAAATAGTTATAATCATGTGAATTAATAGCAATTAATTGCTCATTTATCCTGCTAAATTACCCGATCGGTCAATATAACCTCCAGACATCAATTATTATCGAAATAAATGTCGATTTCACTAACACTAATAATTCTAACACAATGGAACTATCAATTTCATCTTTAATCAACACTAACTTATTCATCATTAATATTATAACTCACAATATTTAACAACCAAGTCGCTCCTGTGAAAGAGGGGCTTTTCGATAAGGATTTCTCCTTATCATGCCAAGCAATTAGGTTACCAAACCTCTCCTCGATGTAACTTCTAGACATTGTCAATATTGTAAATAATAATATGAATAACTTTGTCGCCTCAATTATTGATTTAATAATATAAAATAATATACATATGATACTGTGACAATAATTGAATCAATAATATGAGAGATATGATGCAAAGAATTATCGTAGCAATAATTGAGTATAACTGAAGTGACTTCTCACGTAAACATCAATAATCAATACCGCGTGCTACTATGCAACCACGCAGACATCGTATTTTTTACTAATGGTAGTTCAACAGCTTTTAATTCTGCAATACTTTCGCCATTATTTTTATAAAAAGATAATTATGCGCTTTTTCTAAATACGACAATACTTCCGCTAGGGGTCCACCAATGATTGTGTCGTCAGCATTTAATATTCCCTCGTTAAAACAAATATTCTCCCACACAATCGAATATTTTATAACAACTTGCTTACTTTGCAAAATTTTCAAATATCACCCTTAACTTTAAACTTTTATCAATTTAACTATTTACCAAATAAAATAATAATAAGAAAATTGAATACTTTTATTTCATAAAATTTGGGGTCTCACAATCTCCCTCCTTATGAAATTTCGCCCTCAAATTTACGCGCACTGCAGTATATGTCAAGAGATGAGAATACCTTGCTTTCTTTTGGATTGTACCTTCCTGCTATTTCCTCTCTATCATGATTTTCCCATTTCATCTCCTCGTATTTCGTATATCATTCTAGAATATAGTTTCAAAATAAGGGTTAATTGACATGCCACATATTATCCCTATACTCGAATTCCACCAATTAAATACCAAATAACTTAGGTAGGTCATACTAGCGAAGGAATTTCCCGCCTCTCCCTCCTAGTTCTTGTCTCACATCTCACCCAGGATCATATCCCTAAGCTTTGATACTAACCGTGACACCCCCAAAAATAGTATACATCACCCATCTTGAGTCGCCACTACATGGTACAAAATTCAAATAAAACTTAATTATACAACAATGTAAAATTCGACAAAAACTTAGTCGAGTTTTAAACAAGAATATTCCCTTCTAGACAATATCCACACTCAATGAAGTCCTCATTACAATTATTAGCACACTATTTCATAGAATAGTGAGGACTACTAAAGCCACTTATCCCGACCATCACTCCATTTCCCGACTCGTCCCAACTATATTCTCATTTCAAAGAGAACAATGAAAGAAAAGGGTGAGCTCAACTAGCCCAAGAAGAAATATTATGACTAAGATAATGCGTAATAAATTATCCTTAGCCTTCAACAAAGATAACAACCGATAGAATACAATAGACAACAAGTTTTAGATCAACAATCGCAATGGATAAGCAATCCATTAGAAGAGCCAAGTAGAGCATAAAATCTACTATCTTCTATGATTTAAAAATTTTTACATCAACTTTATCACGAGACTCAAATTTTAATAAATAAAATCATCGATTCTTCCTCGCACTACTGCCAAGGATATTCATTAAATCATCAATGGTCATGATTATACCGAATAATCCTCGGTCATAATCATACCAAAAACTCGCCCATCAATGAACTACAGCCAATGAGGACTTTCACCACATCATTCATCACATTACGGCCATGATTATACCGGAATAATCCATGGTCATAATCATACCAAGTCCATCTACGCATGTAAGCCAAAGATGAATTTCATCACAATATAAGCATGAGGATGATGACAATGACATAATAATTCAATAAAACAAGTTCAAGGATAAATTTTAAAGATTTATAATTTAATTTATCCGAAATCAATAACGCCCAAATTGTCAACATGATATCGCTTTGTAGAGTAAAATTCAAGAATAATATTCATGTACCAAAAATAATTTGGACAAAAAAGAAATATATTTTTCGGGTAAATAGTATCCAAGTGAATAGTACTTGTACCTCGTGAATAGTACCTAAAAGTGTCTCCAAATACCCGAGTGAATGATACTAGAGTGAATAGTAATCGGGTGAATAGTGACTCAAATGAATAGTAAATCCGTGAATAGTACTTCAAAAAAAAGTGCCCCTAATACCCGAAAGTGAATAATACTAGAGTGAATAGTAATCGGGTGAATAGTAACTCATGAATAGTAACTCATAAAAAAAAATACCAAAGAAAATGATATTTCATGATGAGTACAAAAGAAATGATATCTCAAACGAGTATAATAGAATATACTGAAATCGCAAAATGGATTTTCACCGCCATGCGGTAATCCACGAGATGCAGATCATTTCCACAATTTAATAAAGAATGAATACGAAGGATCATTCACCATGCATGCGAATCCACATAGATAAAGTTATTCCAACATAATAATAAAGAATGGAATAACAGAAGAATTCACCATGCGCGATAATCCGCATGCATAAAAGTTATTCCAACATAATAATAAAGAATGGAACCAGTGTCATCATAATCCCGCATGTATGGATATTTCAAATGTAATAATAAAGAATGGAACTAGGTCATGCGTAATCCGATGCATGCATGATATTCCAACGTAATAATAAAGAATGGATAACAATGAATTTCACCAGCATGCGATAGATCAAGATGACAAAGTTATTCCAATGTAATAATAAAGAATGGAATAATGTAAGAATTTCACCATGTATGCGGTACTTCAGATGACAAAGTTATTCCAACATAATAATAAAGAATGGAATAACAACACTTACTAGTATTGAAAGAAAATAACTCTTCATGAATACGAAAGATATAATACCCCTTACCTCAAAAGAAGACTGGATACTGGAATAGTGATGTAGCAAACTTCTCTTCTTCTTTCTCTCTATAATTTCTCTCTATGATAATTGCTCTATAACTTTAGTGAATTGGTGAAAAATAATGAAGGAATGAGTTTCTATTTATAGGAAAATATAGTTTCGATAATTGCACATTTGGGGCTCGAAATATTACAAGATAATACCTTCCTCTTTTCTTTTATTTTTAATTTAGTCTTGCAAGTATTATCAAACTTGCACCACCACCCCTAATATTAAATAATGTGAATCAATAGTTCAATCATGTGAATCAATAGTTATAATCATGTGAAAAAATGAATTACAGTATAGTACCTTCAATTATACCTCCATTTTTAACTTAGTCATGCAAGTATTATCAATCTTGCACCACCTCCCCTAATAGTATAATAATGTGAATCAATAGTAAACACATGTGAACAAATAGTTATAATCATGTGAATTAATAGCAATTAATTGCTCATTTATCCGGTTAAATACCCGATTGGTCAATATAACCTCCAGACATCAATTATTATCGAAATAAATGTCGATTTTCACTAACACTAATAATTCTAACACAATGGAACTATCAATTTCATCTTTAATCAACACTAACTTATTCATCATTAATATTATAACTCGCAATATTTAACAACCGTGTCGCTCCTCGTGAAAGAGGGGGCTTTCGATAAGGATTTCTCCTTATTGCCCAGCAATTAGGTGACCAAACCTCTCCTCGATGTAACTTCTAGACATTGTCAATATTGTAATTAATAATATGAATAACTTTGTCGCCTCAATTATTGATTTAATAATATAAAATATTATATACAGATGATAATTGTGACAATAATTGAATCAATAATATGAGAGATATGATGCAAAAGAATTATCGTAGCAATAATTGAGTATAACTGGTGACTTCTCACGTAAACATCAATAATCAATACTGTGTGCTACTATGCAACCACGCGTATTCATCGTATTTTTACTACTACCGGTAGTTCAACAGTTTTAACGGTAATACTTTTGCACTTATTTTTATAAAAAAGATAATTATGTAGCTTTTCTAAATACGACAATACTTCCGCTAGGGGGGTCCAATGATTTGTGTCGTCAGCATTTAATATTCCCTGTTAAAACAAATATTCCCCAACCAATCTAATATTTTATAACAACTTGCTTACTTTGCAAAATTTTCAAATATCACCCTTAACTTTAAACTTTTATCAATTTAACTATTTACCAAATAAAATAATAATAAGAAAATAGAATACTTTTATTTCATAAAATTTGGGGTCTCACAATCTCCCTCCTTATGAAATTTCGCCCTCAAAATTTACGCATTGCACTGATAGTGTCAAGAGATGAGAATACCTTGTTTTCTTTTTGGATTGTACCTTCCTGCTATTTCCTCTCTATCATGATTTTCCCATTTCTCATCTCCTCGTATTTGAGATATCATTCTAGAATATAGTTTCAAAATAAGGGTTAATTGACATGCCACATATTATCCCTATACTTTAATTCCACCAATTAAATACTAAATAAATTTAGGTAGGTCATACTAGCGAAGGAATTTCCCGCCTCCCCTCCTAGTTCTAGTCTCACATCTCACCAGGGATCATATCCTAAGCTTTGATACTAACCGTGACACCCCCAAAAGGTATACATCACCCATCTTGGGTCGCCACTACATGGTACAAAATTCAAATACAACTTAATTATACAACAATGTGTGCAAATATTCGACAAAACTTAGCCGAGAGTTTAAACAAGAATATTCCTTCTAGACAATATCCACACTCAAATAAGTCCTCATTACATTTATTAGCACACTATTTTATAGAATAGTGAGGACTACTAAAACCAACTTATCCGGACCATCACTCCATTTCCCGACTCGTCCCAAACTATATTCTCATTTCACAAGAGAACAATGAAAGAAAAGGGTGAGCTCAACTATCCCAAGAAAGAAATATTATGACTAAGATAATGCGTAATAAATTATCCTTAGCCTTCAACAAAGATAACAAATCGATAGAATACAATAGACAACAAGTTTTAGATCAACAACTGCGGTGGAATAAGAAATCCATTAGAAGAGCCAAGTAGAGCATAAAATCTATTATCTTCTATGATTTAAAAATTTTTCATCAACTTTATCATTTGAGACTCAAACAATAAATAAAATCAATCATCATTCTTCCCACTCACTACGCCCAAGGATATTCATTAAATCATCAATGGTCATGATTATACCGAATAATCCTGGTCATAATCATACCAAAAACTGTCCATCAATGCACTACAGGCCAATGAGGACTTTCACCACATCATTCGTCACATTACGGTCATGATTATACTGAATAATCCCTGGTCATAATCATACCAAGTCCATCTATGCACGTAAGCCAAAGATGACTTTCATCACAATATAAGCATGAGGATGATGACAATGACATAATAATTCAATAAAACAAGTTCAAGGATAAATTTTAAAGATTTATAATTTAATTTATCCAGAAATCAATAACGTCCAAATTGTCAACATGATACTGCTTTGTAGAGTAAAATTCAAGAATAATATTCTTGTACCAAAAATAATTTGGACAGAAAAGAAATATATTTTTTGGGTAATAGTATCCCGTGAATAGTACTTCTGGAATAGTACCTCGTGAATAGTACCCCGACATGAAAAGTACTCCAAATACCCGAGTGAATAATATTCGGGTAAATAGTAAATTGGGTGAATAGTGACCCGTGAATAGTAACTCGTGAATAGTACTCCACAGCACGAAAAAGTGCCCCGAATACCCGAGTGAATAATACTAGAGTGAATAGTAATCGGGTGAATAGTAACTTTATGAATAGTAACTCATAAAAAAAACACCAAATAAAATGATATTTCATGATGAGTATAAAAGAAATGATATCTCATACGAGTATAATAGAATATACTGGCTCGCAAAATGGATTTTCACCCGCCATGCGGTAATCCACGTGAGATGCATCATTTCCACAATTTAATAAAGAATGAATACGAAGGATCATTCACCATGCATGCGGTAATCCACATAGACAGATTATTCCAACATAATAATAAAGAATGGAATAATGAAGAATTCACCAGCATGCGATAGGCCGCATGCATAAAAGTTATTCCAACAGAATAATAAAGAATGGAACCAGTCATGCATAATCCGTGACGTGATATATTCCAACAAAATAATAAAGAATGGAACCAGTCATGCGTAATCCATGCAGATACATATTCCAATGTAATAATAAAGAATGGAATAACAAAAGAATTTCACCGTGTATGCGATAGATCAGCATTGTGAAAGTTATTCCAACATAATAATAAAGAATGGAATAATGAAGAATTTCACCATGTATGCGGTATTGCATAGACAAAGTTATTCCAACATAATAATAAATAATGGAATAACAACACTTACGAGTATTGAAAGAAAATAACTCTTCATGAATACGAAAAGAAATAATACCCCTTACCTTAAAAAGAAATTTGGATACCGGAATAGTGAGGTAGCAAACTTCTCTTCTTCTTCTCTCTATAATTTCTCTATAATAATTGCTTTATAGCTTTAGTGAATTGGTGAAAAATAATGAAGAAATGAGCTTCTATTTATAGGAAAATATAGTTTTGATAATTGCACATTTTGGGGCTCGAAATATTACAATATAAAACCTTCCTCTTTTTCTTTATTTTTAATTTAGTCCTGCAAGTATTATCAAACTTGCACCACTTCCCCTATAGTAAAAATAATGTGAATCAATAGTTCTATCATGTGAAAAATAGTTATTATCATGTTAAAATAGTACTTCCATCTATACCTCCATTTATAAACTTAGTTTTAACTTAGTCATGCAAGTATTATCAATCTTGCACCACCTCACCTAATAGTATAATGAATGTGAATCAATAGTACACACATGTGAACAAATAGTTATAAACATGTGAATTAATAGCAATTAATTCCTCATTTATCCGATTAATTACCCGATTGGTCAATATAACCTCCAGACATCAATTATTATCGAAATAAATATCGATTTCCACTAACACAAATAATTCCCACACAATGGAACTATCAATTTCATCTTTAATCAACACGAACTTATTCATCATTAATATTATAACTCACAATATTTAACAACCAAGTCGCTCTCCGAGAAAGAGGGGCTTTTCGATAAGGATTTCTCCTTATTGGCGCCGCAATTAGGTTACCAAACCTCTCCTTGATGTAACTTCTAGACATTGTCAATATTGTAAATAATAATATGAATAACTTTGTCGTCTCAATTATTGATTTAATAATATAAAATATTATACGTAGGATAATCTTGACAATAATTGAATCAATAATATGAGAGATATGATGCGCAAAGAATTACTATAGCAATAATTGAGTATAACTGAGTGACTTCTCACGTAAACATCAATAATCAATACTTGTGTGCTACTATGCAACCACGCAGACATATTCTTTTACTTTTACTACCGGGTAGTTCAACAGTTTTAACGGTAACACTTTTACCCTTATTTTTATAAAAAGATAATTATGTCGTTTTCTTACTACGACAATACATCCGCTATGGGGTCCACTAATGATTGTGTCGTCGTCTTTAATATTCCCCGTTAAAACAAATATTCCCCACCAATCGAATATTATATAACAACTTGCTTACTTTACAAAATTTTCAAATATCATCCTTAACTTTAAACTTTTATCAATTTAACTTTACCAAATAAAATAAAATAGAAAATTGAATACTTTTATTTCATAAAATTTGGGGTCTTACAATCTCCCTCCTTATGAAATTTACGCCCTCAAAATTTACGTACGACTGATAGTTGAAGAGATTAGAATACCTTGTTTTCTTTTGGATTGTACCTTCCCTTTATATCCTCTCTATCATGATTTTCCCATTTCTCATCTCTCAGTATTTGAGATATCATTCTAGAATATATTTTCAAAATAAGGGTTAATTGACATGCCACATATTATCCCTATACTGGATTCGACCAATTAAATACTAAATAAATTTAGATAGGTCATACTAGCGAAGGAATTACCCGCTCTCCCTCCTAGTTCTAGTCTCACATCTCGGCCAGGATCATATCCCTAAGCTTTGATACTAACCGTGGCGCCCCCAAAAATGTATACATCACCCATCTTGAGTCGCCAAATACATGGTACAAAATACAAATAAAAACTTAATTATACAACAATGCAAAATACGACAAAACATAGTGAGAGAGTTTAAACAATAATATTGCCTTCTAGACAATATCCACTCTCAAATAGATTCCTCATTACATTTATTGTCACACTATTTTATAGAATAGTGAGGTCTACTAAAACAACCATCTGGACCGTCAATCTGTTCCCCGACTTGTCCCAGCTATATTCTCATTTCCTGAAGAGAACAGTGAAAGAAAAAGGGTGAGCTCAACTATCCCAGAAAGAAATATTATGACTAAGATAATGCAGAATAAATTATCCTTAGCCTTCAACAGTATAACAACTGATAGAATACAATAGACAACAAGTTTTAGATCAACAACTGCAGCGGAATAAGAAATCCATTAGAAGAGCCAAGTAGAGCATAAAATCTATTATCTTCTATGATTTAAGAAGTTTTTCATCAACTTTATCATTTTGAGACTCGACAATAAATAAAATCAAATCATCCACACCACTACGGCCAAGGATATTCATGTAATCATCAATGGTCATGATTATACCGAATAATCCTCGGTCATAATCATACAAACAACCATCCATCAATGAACTACAGGCCCATGAGAGGACTTTCACCACATCATTCGTCACATTACGGTCATGATTATACGGAATAATCCATGGTCATAAGCATACCAAGTCCATCTCTGCACGTAAGCCAAAGATGACTTTCATCACAATATAAGCATGAGGATGATGACAATGACATAATAATTCAATAAAACAAGTTCAAGGATAAATTTTAAAGATTTATAATTTAATTTATCCAGAATCAATAACGTCCAAATTGTCAACATGATACTGCTTTGTAGAGTAAAATTCAAGAATAATATTCTTGTACCAAAAATAATTTGGACAAAAAAGAAATATATTTTTCGGGTAAATAGTATCCCGTGAATAGTACTTCGGGAATAGTACCTCATGAATAGTACCCCGACATGAAAAGTACTCCAAATACCCGAGTGAATAATATTCGGGTAAATAGTAAATTGGGTGAATAGTGACCCGTGAATAGTAACTCGTGAATAGTACTCCGACACGAAAAGTGCCCCGAATACCCGAGTGAATAATACTAGTGAATAGTAACTGGGTGAATAGTAACCTGTGAATAGTAACTCGTAAATAAAACACCAAATAAAATGATATTTCATTACGAGTATAAAAGAAATGATATCTCATACGAGTATAATAGAATATACGAAACTGCAAATGGATTTTCCCCCGCCATGCGGTAATCCACGTAAACAGATCATTTCCACAATTTAATAATGACTGAATACGAAGGATCATTCACCATGCATGCGGTAATCCACATAGACAGGTTATTCCAACATAATAATAAAGAATGGAATAACAGAAGAATTCACCAGGCATGCGATAGACCGTACAGACAGGTTATTCCAACAGAATAATAAATAATGGAACCAGGTCATGCGTAATACGCACAGACAAGATATTCCAACAAAATAATAAAGAATGGAACCAGGTCATGCGTAATTCGCACAGACAGCATATTCCAACAGAATAATAAAGAATGGAATAACAGAAGAATTTCACCATGTATGCGGTAGACTTCGCATTGTGAGTTATTCAACATAATAATAAAGAATGGAATAATAGAAGAATTTCACCATGTATGCGGTACTTGCATGACAGAGTTATTCAACATAATAATAAATAATGGAATAACAAGCTCTTCTTCATTGAATAACTCTCTTCATGAAGAAATAATACCCTTTACCTTAAAAAGAAATTTGGATCTTTGGAATAGTGAGGTAGCAAACTTCTCTTCTTCTTCCTCTCTGTAATTTCTCTCTATAATAATTGCTTTATAGCTTTAGTGAATTGGTGAAAAATAATGAAGAAATGAGCTTCTATTTATAGGAAAATATATTTTTGATAATTGCACGTTTTGGGGCTCAGAATATTACAGTATAAAACCTTCCTCTTTTCTTTTATTTTTAATTTAGTCCTGCAAGTATTATCAAACTTGCACCACTTCCCTATATAGTAAATAATGTGAATCAATAGTTCTAGACATGTGAAAATCACAATTCACGATTTAGTACTACCATCTATACCTCCATTTTAAACTTAGTCATGCAAGTATTATCAATCTTGCACCACCTCACCTAATAGTACATGAATGTGAATCAATAGTACACACATGTGAACAAATAGTTATAAACATGTGAATTAATAGCAATTAATTCCTCATTTATCCGATTAATTACCCGATTGGTCAATATAACCTCCAGACATCAATTATTATCGAAATAAATATCGATTTCCACTAACACAAATAATTCCCACACAATGGAACTATCAATTTCATCTTTAATCAACACGAACTTATTCATCATTAATATTATAACTCACAATATTTAACAACCGCGTCGTTCTCAGGAAAGAGGGGGCTTTTCGATAAGGATTTCTCCTTATTGGAGCGCAATTAGGTTACCAAACCTCTCCTCGTCAGTGAACTTCTAGACATTGTCAATATTGCAAATAATAATATGAATAACTTTGTCGTCTCAATTATTGATTTAATAATATAAAATATTGATCTTTGTGACAATAATTGAATCAATAATATGAGAGATATGATGCGACAATTACTATAGCAATAATTGAGTATAAGCGAGTGACTTCTCACGTAAGCATCAATAATCAATACTGATGTGCTACTATGCAACCACACGCGTATTCTTTGTACTTTTACTACAAGGTAGTTCAACGGTTTAACGGTAACACTTTTTGGCCCTTATATAAAAGATAATTATATCGTTTTCTTACTACGACAATACATCCGTTAATAGGGTCCACCAATGATTGTGCCGTCGTCATCGAATATTCCTGTTAAAACGAATATTCCCAGATTAAAATCGAATATTATATAACAACTTGCTTACTTTACAAAATTTTCAAATATCATCCTTAACTTTAAACTTTTATCAATTTAACTATTTACCAAATAAAATAAAAAATTGAATACTTTTATTTCATAAAATTTGGGGTCTTACAATCTCCCCTCCTTATGAAATTTCGCCCTCAAAATTTGTGTACCTGATAGTTCGAAGAGATTAGAATACCTTGTTTTCTTTTGGATTGTACCTTCCCGGTTATATCCTCTCTATCATGATTTTCCCATTTCTCATCTCCTGTATTTCAGATATCATTCTAGAATATATTTTCAAAATAAGGGTTAATTGACATGCCACATATTATCCCTATACCCTGACCAACCAATTAAATACTAAATAAATTTAGATAGGTCATACTAGCGAAGGAATTACCCGTCTCTCCCCTCCTAGTTCTAGTCTCACATCTCGGCCGGGGATCATATCCTAAGCTTTGATACCAACTGTGACGCCCCCAAAACAGTATACATCACCCATCTTGAGTCCGCCAAATACATGGTACAAAATACAAATAAAAACTTAATTATACAAGCGATGTCGTGTAAAATCGACAAAACATAGTGAGAGTTTAAACAATAATATTGCCTTCTAGACAATATCCACTCTCAAATAGATTCCTCATTACATTTATTGTCACACTATTTTTTATAGAATAGTGAGGTCTACTAAAACAACCATCTGGACCATCGATCCATTCCACAGACTTGTCCCGGCTATATTCTCATTTCACGAAGAGAACGGTGAAAGAAAAAGGGTGAGCTCAACTATCCCGAGAAAAGAAATATTATGACTAAGATAATGCGAGAATAAATTATCCTTAGCCTTGACAATATAACAACCCGATAGAATACAATAGACAACAAGTTTTAGATCAACAAGCTGCGGTGAATAAGAAATCCATTAGAAGAGCCAGTAGAGCATAAAATCTATTATCTTCTATGATTTAAAAAGTTTTCATCAACTTTATCATTTGAGACTCGACAATAAATAAAATCAAATCATCCACTGCACCACGGCCAAGGATATTTATGTAATCATCAATGGTCATGATTATCTTAAGAATAATCCACAGTCATAATCATACAAACAATTGTCCATCAATGAACTACGAGGCCAATGAGGACTTTCACCACATCATTCGTCACATTACGGTCATGATTATCTGGGAATAATCCATGGTCATAAGCATACCAAGTCCATCTACTGCACGTAAGCCAAAGATGACTTTCATCACAATATAAGCATGAGGATGATGACAATGACATAATAATTCAATAAAACAAGTTCAAGGATAAATTTTAAAGATTTATAATTTAATTTATCCGAGAAATCAATAACGTCCAAATTATCGACATGATCTTTGCTTTGTAGAGTAAAATTCAAGAATAATATTCTTGTACCAAAAATAATTTGGACAAAAAGAAATATATTTTTAGGGTAAATAGTATCCGTGAATAGTACTTGAAATAGTACCTAAATGAATAGTACCCAGAACATGAAAAGTACTCCAAATACAGGAGTGAATAATATTAGGGTAAATAGTAAATTGGGTGAATAGTGACTAGTGAATAGTAACTCGTGAATAAATAGTACTCCAAACACGAAAAAAGTGCCACGAATACTAGAGTGAATAATACTAGTGAATAGTAATCGGGGTGAATAGTAACCTATGAATAGTAACTTCGTAAATAAAACACCAAATAAAATGATATTTCATGATGAGTATAAAAGAAATGATATCTCATACGAGTATAATAGAATATCTGAAAGCTATGAATGGATTTTCTCCCACCATACGTGCGGTAATCCACGTCAAATGATCATTTCCACAATTTAATAATGAATGAATCTGAAGGATCATTCACCATGCATCACGGTAATCCACATAGACGAGTTATTCCAACATAATAATAAAGAATGGAATAACGAAGAATTCACCGAGCATGCGATAGGCCCGTCAGACGAGGTTATTCCAACGAGAATAATAAATAATGGAACGAATTAAATGCGTAATGCATGACAGGATATTCCAACAAAATAATAAAGAATGGAACCGGTCATGCGTAATTACATGCAGACGAGATATTCAAAATGAATAATAAAGAATGGAATAACGAAGAATTTCACCGTGTATATCGATACTTAGCATTGGCAGTTATTCAACATAATAATAAAAAGAATGGAATAATAGAAGAATTTCACCATGTATGCGGTACTTGCTTGGATAGGCGAGTTATTCAACATAATAATAAATAATGGAATAAACTCTGAAGCTCTCTTCATGAATCTGAAGAAAAATAATACCCTTACCTTAAAAGAAATTTGGATCTTTGGAATAGTGAGGTAGCAAACTTCTCTTCTTCTTCTCTCTATAATTTCTCTCTATAATAATTGCTTTATAGCTTTAGTGAATTGGTGAAAAATAATGAAGGAATGAATGAGCTTCTATTTATAGGAAAATATATTTTTGATAATTGCACGTTTTGGGGCTCGAAATATTACGATATAAAACCTTCCTCTTTTCTTTTATTTTAATTTAGTCCACAAGTATTATCAAAACTTGCACCACTTCCCTAATAGTAAATAATGTGAATCAATAGTTCTAGACATGTGTTAAATCATGAAAATACTGATTACGTATAGTACTTCCATCTATACCTCCATTTTAAACTTAGTCATGCAAGTATTATCAATCTTGCACCACCTCCCCTAATAGTAGTACATGAATGTGAATCAATAGTACACACACATGTGAACAAATAGTTATAAACATGTGAATTAATAGCAATTAATTCCTCATTTATCCGATTAATTACCCGATTGGTCAATATAACCTCCAGACATCAATTATTATCGAAATAAATATCGATTTCCACTAACACAAATAATTCCCACACAATGGAACTATCAATTTCATCTTTAATCAACACGAACTTATTCATCATTAATATTATAACTCACAATATTTAACAACCACGTCGTTCTCAGGAAAGAGGGGGCTTTTCGATAAGGATTTCTCCTTATTGGCGCGCAATTAGGTTACCAAACCTCTCCTTGACAGAACTTCTAGACATTGTCAATATTGCAAATAATAATATGAATAGCTTTGTCGTCTCAATTATTGATTTAATAATATAAAATATTGATCTTTGTGATAATAATTGAATCAATAATATGAGAGATATGATCACGTGATTACTATAGTAATAATTGAGTATAAGCGGTGACTTCTCACGTAAGCATCAATAATCAATACTCGTGTGCTACTATGCACCCACAGCGTATTCTTTGTACTTTTACTACTTAGGGTAGTTCAACGGTTTAACGGTAACACTTTTGCCGTTATAAAAGATAATTATGTCGTTTTTCTTACTACGACAATACATCCGTTAATGGGGTCACCAATGATTGTGTTGTCGTCAATCACGAATATTCCCTGTTAAAACGAATATTCCCCGACCAATCGAATATTATATAACAACTTGCTTACTTTACAAAATTTTCAAATATCATCCTTAACTTTAAACTTTTATCAATTTAACTATTTACCAAAATAGAAAAATTGAATACTTTTATTTCATAAAATTTGGGGTCTTACAATCTCCCCTCCTTATGAAATTTCGCCCTCAAAATTTGCGTACCTGATAGTTCGAAGAGATTAGAATACCTTGTTTTCTTTTCGGATTGTACCTTCCCGGTTATATCCTCTCTATCATGATTTTCCCATTTCTCATCTCCTGTATTTCAGATATCATTCTAGAATATATTTTCAAAATAAGGGTTAATTGACATGCCACATATTATCCCTATACTCAATGAGACCAATTAAATACTAAATAAATTTAGATAGGTCATACTAGCGAAAGGAATTACCCGTCTCTCCCCTCCTAGTTCTAGTCTCACATCTCGGCCGGGATCATATCCTAAGCTTTGATACCAAGTGTGGCGCCCCCAAAAATAGTATACATCACCCATCTTGAGTGCCAAATACATGGTACAAAATACAAATAAAAACTTAATTATACAACGTAAGTGTGCAAAATCGACAAAACATAGTTGAGAGTTTAAACAATAATATTGCCTTCTAGACAATATCCACTCTCAAATAGATTCCTCATTACATTTATTTTCACACTATTTTATAGAATAGTGAGGTCTACTAAAACAACCATCCGGACCATCAATCCATTTCCCAGACTTGTCCCGGCTATATTCTCATTTCACGAAGAGAACAATGAAAGAAAAAAAGGGTGAGCTCAACTATCCCGAGGAAAAAATATTATGACTAAGATAATGCGAGAATAAATTATCCTTAGCCTTCAACGATATAACAAGCGATAGAATAAAATAGACAACAAGTTTTAGATCAACAATTGCGGACGGAATAAGAAATCCATTAGAAGAGCCAAGTAGAGCATAAAATCTATTATCTTACATGATTTAAAAAGTTTTTCATCAACTTTATCGGCGAGACTCGACAATAAATAAAATCAAATCATCCACGCACTACGGCCAAGGATATTCATGTAATCATCAATGGTCATGATTATCTCTAGAATAATCCTGGTCATAATCATACAAACAATTTGTCCATCAATGAACTACGAGGCCAATGAGGACTTTCACCACATCATTCGTCACATTACGGTCATGATTATACGGAATAATCCATGGTCATAAGCATACCAAGTCCATCTCTGCACGTAAGCCAAAGATGACTTTCATCACAATATAAGCTTGAGGATGATGACAATGACATAATAATTCAATAAAACAAGTTCAAGGATAAATTTTAAAGATTTATAATTTAATTTATCCAGAATCAATAACGTCAAATTGTCAACATGATCTTTGCTTTGTAGAGTAAAATTCAAGAATAATATTCTTGTACCAAAAATAATTTGGACAAAAAAAGAAATATATTTTTCAAATAGATAAATAGTATCCGTGAATAGTACTTGAGAATAGTACCTCATGAATAGTACCCCGACATGAAAAGTACTCCAAATACCCGAGTGAATAATATTCGGGTAAATAGTAAATTGGGTGAATAGTGACCCGTGAATAGTAACTCGTGAATAGTACTCAAACCTAAAAGTGCCCCGAATACAGAGTGAATAATACTAGTGAATAATAATCGGGTGAATAGTAACTTTCATGAATAGTAACTTCGTAAATAAAACACCAAATAAAATGATATTTCATGATGAGTATAAAAGAAATGATATCTCATACGAGTATAATAGAATATATCTGAAAGCTATGAATGGATTTTCCCCATATGCGGTAATCCACGTAAATGAGATCATTTCCACAATTTAATAATGAATGAATCTGAAGGATCATTCACCATGCATGCGGTAATCCACATAGACGAGTTATTCAACATAATAATAAAGAATGGAATAACGAAAGAATTCACCGAGCATGCGATAGGCCGTCTGCAGACGAGTTATTCCAACAGAATAATAAATAATGGAACCCGAATCAAATGCGTAATACGCTTGCAGACGAGGATATTCCAACAAAATAATAAAGAATGGAACCAGGTCATGCGTAATCCGCACAGACAGCATATTCCAACAGAATAATAAAGAATGGAATAACAGAAGAATTTCACCATGTATGCGGTACTTCGCATTGACAGGTTATTCCAACATAATAATAAAGAATGGAATAATAGAAGAATTTCACCATGTATGCGGTACTTGGATGAGACAGAGTTATTCCAACATAATAATAAATAATGGAATAACAACAATTACAGAAAGCTCTCTTTCATGAATCTGGAAGAAATAATACCCCTTACCTTAAAAGAAATTTGGATACTGGAATAGTGAGGTAGCAAACTTCTCTTCTTCTTCCTCTCTGTAATTTCTCTCTATAATAATTGCTTTATAGCTTTAGTGAATTGGTGAAAAATAATGAAGGAATGAGCTTCTATTTATAGGAAAATATATTTTTGATAATTGCACGTTTTGGGGCTCAGAATATTACAGTATAAAACCTTCCTCTTTTCTTTTATTTTTAATTTAGTCCTGCAAGTATTATCAAAACTTGCACCACTTCCCCTTATAGTAAATAATGTGAATCAATAGTTCTAGACATGTGAAAATACGAATTACAGTTTAGTACTTCCATCTATACCTCCATTTTAAACTTAGTCATGCAAGTATTATCAATCTTGCACCACCTCACCTAATAGTACATGAATGTGAATCAATAGTACACACATGTGAACAAATAGTTATAAACATGTGAATTAATAGCAATTAATTCCTCATTTATCCGATTAATTACCCGATTGGTCAATATAACCTCCAGACATCAATTATTATCGAAATAAATGTCGATTTCCACTAACACAAATAATTCCCACACAATGGAACTATCAATTTCATCTTTAATCAACACGAACTTATTCATCATAAATATTATAACTCACAATATTTAACAACCACGTCGTTCTCGGAAAGGGGCTTTTCGATAAGGATTTCTCCTTATTGGCGGCATTGATTAGGTTACCAAACCTCTCCTTGATGAACTTCTAGACATTGTCAATATTGCAAATAATAATATGAATAACTTTGTCGTCTCAATTATTGATTTAATAATATAAAATATTGATCTTGTGACAATAATTGAATCAATAATATATGAGAGATATGATGCGACAATTACTATAGCAATAATTGAGTATAATTGAGTGACTTCTCACGTAAGCATCAATAATCAATCTTGTGCTACTATGCACCCACGCGTATTACTGTACTTTTACTACCGGGTAGTTCAACAGTTTTAACGGTAACACTTTTGCCGTTATAAAAAAGATAATTATGTCGTTTTTCTTACTACGACAATACATCCGTTAGGGGTCCACCAATGATTGTGCTGAGTCGTATCGAATATTCCTGTTATTAAAAACGAATATTCCCAGACCAATCGAATATTATATAACAACTTGCTTACTTTACAAAATTTTCAAATATCATCCTTAACTTTAAACTTTTATCAATTTAACTATTTACCAAAATAGAAAAAAAATGAATACTTTTATTTCATAAAATTTGGGGTCTTACAATCTCCCTCCTTATGAAATTTAAGCCCTCAAAATTTATGCGTTACGATAGTTCAAGAGATTAGAATACCTTGTTTTCTTTTTTAGATTGTACCTTCCGGTTATATCCTCTCTATCATGATTTTCCCATTTCTCATCTCACCTTATTTGAGATATCATTCTAGAATATATTTTCAAAATAAGGGTTAATTGACATGCCACATATTATCCCTATACCTGACGATGACCAATTAAATACTAAATAAATTTAGATAGGTCATACTAGCGAAGGAATTACCCGTCTCCCCCTAGTTCTAGTCTCACATCTCGGCCGGGGATCATATCCTAAGCTTTGATACCAAGCTGTGGCCCCCCAAAGCAATACATCACCCATCTTGAGTCGCCAAATACATGGTACAAAATACAAATAAAAACTTAATTATACAACTGTCGTGCAAAATACGACAAAACATAGCTGAGAGTTTAAACAATAATATTGCCTTCTAGACAATATCCACTCTCAAATAGATTCCTCATTACATTTATTGTCACACTATTTTATAGAATAGTGAGGTCTACTAAAACAACCATCTGGACCGTCAATCTGTTCCCCGACTTGTCCCAGCTATATTCTCATTTCCTGAAGAGAACAGTGAAAGAAAAAGGGTGAGCTCAACTATCCCAGAAAGAAATATTATGACTAAGATAATGCAGAATAAATTATCCTTAGCCTTCAACAGTATAACAACTGATAGAATACAATAGACAACAAGTTTTAGATCAACAACTGCAGCGGAATAAGCAATCCATTAGAAGAGCCAAGTAGAGCATAAAATCTATTATCTTCTATGATTTAAAAAGTTTTTCATCAACTTTATCGCTGAGACTCAGCTTAATAAATAAAATCAAATCATCCCTGCACCACGGCCAAGGATATTCATGTAATCATCAATGGTCGTGATTATACCGAATAATCCCTGGTCATAATCATACAAACAACTGTCCATCAATGAACTACAGGCCAATGAGGACTTTCACCACATCATTCGTCACATTACGGTCATGATTATACGAAATAATCCATGGTCATAAGCATACCAAGTCCATCTCTGCACGTAAGCCAAAGATGACTTTCATCACAATATAAGCTTGAGGATGATGACAATGACATAATAATTCAATAAAACAAGTTCAAGGATAAATTTTAAAGATTTATAATTTAATTTATCCAGAATCAATAACGTCCAAATTGTCAACATGATACTGCTTTGTAGAGTAAAATTCAAGAATAATATTCTTGTACCAAAAATAATTTGGACAAAAAAGAAATATATTTTTCGGGTAAATAGTATCCCGTGAATAGTACTTCGGGAATAATACCTCGTGAATAGTACCCCGACATGAAAAGTACTCCAAATACCCGAGTGAATAATATTCGGGTAAATAGTAAATTGGGTGAATAGTGACCCGTGAATAGTAACTCGTGAATAGTACTCCGACACGAAAAGTGCCCCGAATACCCGAGTGAATAATACTAGAGTGAATAGTAACTGGGTGAATAGTAACCTGTGAATAGTAACTCCTAAATAAAACACCAAAGAAAATGATATTTCATGACGAGTATAAAAGAAATGATATCTCATACAAGTATAATAGAATATACGAAACTGCAAGTAGATTTTTCCCCGCCATGCGGTAATCCACGTAAACAGATCATTTCCACAATTTAATAATGACTGAATACGAAGGATCATTCACAATGCATGCGGTAATCCACATAGACAGGTTATTCCAACATAATAATAAAGAATGGAATAACGGAAGAATTCACCAGGCATGCGATAGACCGTACAGACAGGTTATTCCAACAGAATAATAAATAATGGAACCGTGTCAAATGCGTGTACGCATGCATACGGATATTCCAACAAAATAATAAAGAATTGAACCGAGTCATGCGTAATCCTTGCAGACAGATATATTCCAACGAAAATAATAAAGAATGGAATAACGAAGAATTTCACCATGTATGCGGTACTTGCGATGTGAGTTATTCAACATAATAATAAAGAATGGAATAATAGAAGAATTTCACCATGTATGCGGTACTTCGCATAGACAGGTTATTCCAACATAATAATAAATAATGGAATAACAGAAGCTCTCTTCATGAATACGGAAGAAATAATACCCCTTACCTTAAAAGAAATTTGGATACTGGAATAGTGAGGTAGCAAACTTCTCTTCTTCTTCCTCTCTGTAATTTCTCTCTATAATAATTGCTTTATAGCTTTAGTGAATTGGTGAAAAATAATGAAGGAATGAGCTTCTATTTATAGGAAAATATATTTTTGATAATTGCACGTTTTGGGGCTCAGAATATTACAGTATAAAACCTTCCTCTTTTCTTTTATTTTTAATTTAGTCCTGCAAGTATTATCAAAACTTGCACCACTTCCCCTTATAGTAAATAATGTGAATCAATAGTTCTAGACATGTGAAAATACGAATTACAGTTTAGTACTTCCATCTATACCTCCATTTTAAATTTAGTCATGCAAGTATTATCAATCTTGCACCACCTCACCTAATAGTACATGAATGTGAATCAATAGTACACACATGTGAACAAATAGTTATAAACATGTGAATTAATAGCAATTAATTCCTCATTTATCCGATTAATTACCCGATTGGTCAATATAACCTCCAGATATCAATTATTATCGAAATAAATGTCGATTTCCACTAACACAAATAATTCCCACACAATGGAACTATCAATTTCATCTTTAATCAACACGAACTTATTCATCATTAATATTATAACTCACAATATTTAACAACCACGTCGTTCTCAGGAAAGAGGGGGCTTTTCGATAAGGATTTCTCCTTATTGGCGCGCAATTAGGTTACCAAACCTCTCCTTGACAGAACTTCTAGACATTGTCAATATTGCAAATAATAATATGAATAGCTTTGTCGTCTCAATTATTGATTTAATAATATAAAATATTGATACTGTGACAATAATTGAATCAATAATATGAGAGATATGATGCAGCAATTACTATAGCAATAATTGAGTATAATTGAGTGACTTCTCACGTAAGCATCAATAATCAATACTGTGTGCTACTATGCAACCACGCGTATTACTGTACTTTTACTACCGGTAGTTCAACAGTTTTAACGGTAACACTTTTGCCGTTATAAAAAGATAATTATGTCATTTTCTTACTAGGACAATACATCCGCTTAAGGGGTCCACTAATGATTGTGCTGTCGTTGCACGAATATTCCCTGTTAAAACGAATATTCCCCGACCAATCGAATATTATATAACAACTTGCTTACTTTACAAAATTTTCAAATATCACCCTTAACTTTAAACGTTTATCAATTTAACTATTTACCAAAATAGAAAAATTGAATACTTTTATTTCATAAAATTTGGGGTCTTACAATCTCCCCTCCTTATGAAATTTCGCCCTCGAAATTTGCGTACCTGATAGTACGAAGAGATTAGAATACCTTGTTTTCTTTTCGGATTATACCTTCCCGGTTATATCCTCTCTATCATGATTTTCCCATTTCTCATCTCCTGTATTTTTGATATCATTCTAGAATATATTTTCAAAATAAGGGTTAATTGACATGCCACATATTATCTAGAATACAATAAACAAAAAGTTTTAGATCAACAAGTCCATCTCTGCACCACATCCCCTAATAGTACATGAATGTGAATCAATAGTACACACATGTGAACAAATAGTTATAAACATTTGAATTAATAGATATTAATTCCTCATTTATCCGATTAATTACCCGATTGGTCAATATAACCTCCAGACATAAATTATTATCGAAATAAATGTCGATTTCCACTAACACTAATAATTCCCATATAATGGAACTATCAATTTCATCTTTAATCAACACGAACTTATTCATCATTAATATTATAACTCACAATATTTAACAATCACGTTGTTCTCAGGAAAGTGGGGGCTTTCCGATAAGGATTTCTCCTTATTGACGCGCAATTAGGTGACCAAACCTCTCCTTGACAGAAATTCTAGACATTGTCAATATTGCAAATAATAATATGAATAGCTTTGTCGTCTCAATTATTGATTTAATAATATAAAATATTGATACTGTGACAATAATTGAATCAATAATATGAGAGATATGATGCAGCAATTACTATAGCAATAATTGAGTATAACTGAATGACTTCTCACGTAAACATCAATAATCAATACGTGTGCTACTTATGCAACCACAGCCAGACATCGTACTTTTACTACCGGGTAGTTCAACAGTTTTAACGGTAACACTTTTGCCGTTATAAAAAGATAATTATGTCATTTTTTTACTACGACAATACATCCGTTGTGGGGTCCACCAATAATTGTGCCGTCGTATGAATATTCCCTTTTAAAACGAATATTCCCCGACCAATCGAATATTATATAACAACTTGCTTACTTTACAAAATTTTCAAATATCATCCTTTACTTTAAACTTTTATCAATTTAACTATTTACCAAAATAGAAAAATTGAATACTTTTATTTCATAAAATTTGGGGTCTTACAATCTCCCCTCCTTATGAAATTTTTCCCTCGAAATTTACGTACCTGATAGTTCGAAGAGATTAGAATACCTTGTCTTCTTTTCGGATTGTACCTTCCCGGTTATATCCTCTCTATCATATTTTCCCATTTCTCATCTCTTGTATTTCAGATATCAATTTAGAATATATTTTCAAAATAAGGGTTAATTGACATGCCACATATTATCCCAATACTCTGACCGACCAATTAAATACAAAATAAATTTAGATAGGTCATACTAGAGAAGGAATTACCCGTCTCTCCCCTCCTAGTTCTAGTCTCACATCTCCGCCAGGGATCATATCCCTAAGCTTTGATACCAACTGTGACGCCCCCAAAATAGGTATACATCACCCATCTTGAGTCGCAAAATACATGGTACAAAATACAAGTAAAAACTTAATTATACAACTGTCGTGCAAAATACGACAAAACATAGCTGAGAGTTTAAACAATAATATTGCCTTCTAGACAATATCCACTTTAAAATAGATTCCCCATTACATTTATTGTCACACTATTTTATAGAATAGTGAGGTCTACTAAAACAACCATCTGGACCGTCAATCGGTTCCCCGACTTGTCCCAGCTATATTCTCATTTCCTGAAGAGAACAGTGAAAGAAAAAGGGTGAGCTCAACTATCCCAGAAAGAAATATTATGACTAAGATAATGCAGAATAAATTATCCTTAGCCTTCAATTGTATAATAACTGATAGAATACAATAGACAACAAGTTTTAGATCAACAACTGCAGCGGAATAAGCAATCCATTAGAAGAGTCAAGTAGAGCATAAAATCTACTATCTTCTATGATTTAAAAGTTTTTCATCAACTTTATCATTTGAGACTCAAACAATAAATAAAATCAAATCATCCCCGCACTACGGCCAAAGATATTCATGTAATCATCAATGGTCATGATTATACCGAATAATCCCTGGTTATAATCATATAAACAACTGTCCATCAATAAACTATAGGCCAATGAGGACTTTCACCACACCATTCGTCACATTACGGTCATGATTATACTAAATAATCCATGGTCATAATCATACCAAGTCCATCTCTGCACGTAAGCCAAAGATGACTTTCATCACAATATAAGCATGAGGATGATGACAATTACATAATAATTCAATAAAACAAGTTCAAGGATAAATTTTAAAGATTTATAATTTAATTTATCCAGAAATCAATAACGTCCAAATTGTCAACATGATACTGCTTTGTAGAGTAAAATTCAAGAATAATATTCTTGTACGAAAAATAATTTGAACAAAAAAGAAATATATTTTTCGGGTAAATAGTACCCCGTGAATAGTACTTCGGGAATAGTACCTCTAGAATAGTACCCCAACATGTAAAGTACTCCAAATACCCGAGTGAATAATATTCGGGTAAATAGTAAATTGGGTGAATAGTAACTCGTGAATAGTACTCCGACACGAAAAGTGCCCCGAATTCCCGAGTGAAAAATACTAGAGTGAATAGTAACCAGGTGAATAGTAACTCGGAAATAAAATACAAAATAAAATGATATTTCATGATGAGTACAAAAGAAATGATATCTCATACGAGTATAATAGAATATACGAAACTGCAAATAGATTTTCACCATATACGGTAATCCACGTAAATGATCATTTCCATAATTTAATAAAGAATGAATACGAAGGATCATTCACAATGCATCTGTAATCCACATAGACAAAAGTTATTCCAACATAATAATAAATAATGGAATAACAATGAGAATTCACCGTACGCATGCGATAGATCGCATGCATGAAAAGTTATTTCAATGTAATAATAAATAATGGAACCAGTCAATGCATAATACGCATACAGACGTGATATTCCAATGAATAATAATAAAGAATTGAACTGTGTCATGCGTAATCCGCATAGACAAAGATATTCCAACAGAATAATAAAGAATGGAATAATGTAAGAATTTCACCACGTATGCGGTGCCTTGCATTGACAAAGTTATTCCAACATAATAATAAAGAATGGAATAATAGAAGAATTTCACCATGTATGTGGTACTTCGCATAGACAGGTTATTCCAACATAATAATAAATAATGGAATAACAAAAGCTCTCTTCATGAATACGGAAGAAATAATACCCCTTACCTTAGAAGAAATCTGGATATTGGAATAGTGAGGTAGCAGACTTCTCTTCTTCTTCCTCTTTATAATAATTGCTTTATAACTTTAGTGAATTGGTGAAAAATAATGAAGGAATGAACTTCTATTTATAGGAAAATATAGTTTCGATAATTGCACGTTTTGGGGCTCAGAATATTACAGTATAATACCTTCCTCTTTTCTTTTATTTTTAATTTAGTCCTACAAGTATTATCAAACTTGCATCACCTCCCCTAATAGTAAATAATGTGAATCAATAGTTCAATCATGTGAATCAGTAGTTCTAGACATGTGAAAATACGAATTACAGTATAGTACCTCCATCTATACCTCTATTTTTAACTTAGTCATGCAAGTATTATCAATCTTGCACCACCTCCCCTAATAGTACATGAATGTGAATCAATAGTACACACATGTGAACAAATAGTTATAAACATGTGAATTAATAGCAATTAATTTCTCATTTATCCGATTAATTACCCGATTGGTCAATATAACCTCCAGACATCAATTATTATCGAAATAAATGTCGATTTCCACTAACACTAATAATTCCCATACAATGGAACTATCAATTTCATCTTTAATCAACACGAACTTATTCATCATTAATATTATAACTCACAATATTTAATAACCACGTCGTTCTCAGGAAAGTGGGGGCTTTCCGATAAGGATTTCTCCTTATTGGCGCGCAATTAAGTTACCAAACCTCTCCTTGACAGAACTTCTAGACATTGTCAATATTGCAAATAATAATATGAATAGCTTTGTCGTCTCAATTATTGATTTAATAATATAAAATATTGATACTGTGACAATAATTAAATCAATAATATGAGAGATATGATGCAGCAATTACTATAGCAATAATTGAGTATAACTGAGTGACTTCTCACGTAAGCATCAATAATCAATACTGTGTGCTACTATGCAATCACGCATATTACTGTACTTTTACTACCGGGTAGTTCAACAGTTTTAACGGTAACACTTTTGTCGTTATAAAAAGATAATTATGACGTTTTCTTACTACGACAATACATCCATTGTGGGGTCCACCAATGATTGTGCCGTCGTACGAATATTCCCTGTTAAAACAAATATTCCCCGACCAATCGAATATTATATAACAACTTGCTTACTTTACAAAATTTTCAAATATCATCCTTAACTTTAAACTTTTATCAATTTAATTATTTACCAAAATAGAAAATTTGAATACTTTTATTTCATAAAATTTGGGGTCTTACAATCTCTCCTCCTTATGAAATTTCGCCCTCAAAATTTACATACCTGATAGTTCGAAGAGATTAGAATACCTTGTTTTCTTTTCGGATTATACCTTCCCGGTTATATCCTCTCTATCATGATTTTCCCATTTCTCATCTCCTATATTTCAGATATCATTCTAGAATATATTTTCAAAATAAGGGTTAATTGTGACACCCCCAAAACAGGTATACAACACCCATTCTGAGTCGCCAAATACATGGTATAGAAACAACTATAACTTTATTAATACAACAGAAAAACTTCGAGTTTAAATACAAATATTGTCATCTAGACAATATCCACACTCAAATAAGTCCTCATTCCAATTATTGATACATTATTTTACAAAAATGGTGAGGACTACTAAAATAACTTCTAGAACCATCATTCCATACCCCGACTAGTACTCGCTACATTCTCGCCTCCTGAGAAGAAAAATGGAACAAAAAGGAAAAGGGTGAGCTCAACTAGCCCAAAGAAAGAATATTATGACTAAGATAATACGTAACAAATTATCGTTAGTCTTCAACAGAAAAAAATCTAATAGAATACAATAGACAACAACTTTTAAATCAATATTCATGCAATGAAATAATAATTCATTAGAAGAGTTAAGTAGAGAATGCAAACAACTATCTTCTATATATGAATTTAAAAGTTCATCGCCTATCTTTTATCCTCTCGTAACATCAATCAATATATATCCGAATCAAATATTTATCTTTGCACTACAAAAGCCAAAGATATTCATCGATTGGTCATGTTCATCTAAACACTGCTCATCTTTTTGCACTACGGGCCAAAGATATTCATCGAAATCATTAATCTTTGCACTACGGGCCAAAGATATTCAATTATATCATCATTTAGGACTGAGGGTGATGAAAAATATTTTAAAAAAAAATGAATCCAGTGAAACAAAAAACAAATATTAAGGATTCGTACTTTAAATAATCCAAGTTTAAAAATACTTCATAAATAACCAGAGTGGAGTAAAATTCAAGAATGATCAAAACATGGATACAATCAAAGCTAGTATCCATAATAGATATTTTGGACGAAAAACGGAAATTTTATTTTTTTGTGAATAGTGTCGTATTCATGAATAGTGCCGTATACGTGAATAGTGTCGTATACATGAATAGTGACTCCGACATTAAAAGATAGAAATTTCACAAAAAAGATCATCATGCTTCGTGAATAGTACTCGTGAATAGTAACTCGTGAATAGTAACTCATGAATAGTAACTCTGACATGAAAAAGTTCCAAATTTGATAAAAAGTTCCAACCAATATTTCGGCATAATGATATTGAAGAAATAATATCATTATTTAAAAAAAAAATATCCCTTACCTTGTAAAGACAGTACTTCTAGTTGAAACATCGGATATAAGCTATGACTTGAACTTACACCGTATAGCAACACTCAAAGTATTAAAATACTCACAAGAATACGCTCAATATATCGAGAGAGAAAGAGAAGGAAATCTGTAGTTTCTGGTGTGATTTTCAATTCTAACCTAAGCACCCTATTTATAGGAAAATGCTTAGAACACCGAAGTAGAAAATATAATAAAATATTAATATATATATTAAAATTTTCTACGCACTCATACCAGCTGATTTCCAACTCTTAACACATGCTTATAAATAACAAAAACATTTTTCTAACTAAAAATAATTAAAACTTCCAAAATCAATTATTTCGGAACTTCAGAACTTCTATAATTCATAATAAATAGCCCTTTTATCAGAAAATTCGAATCTCGTGACTTTTTATAGGAAATTCCATTATCTACAACTTTGCAGAAGAAAGTTTTCGCAAATTCCAAACAAAAATTGACCGAAATCCATAAACGGGCGATTTTACAAGCTATGATCAAATTTCAGTCAAGAAATGGGCCCACAAACATGTTTAACATGTTTTAAACAACTTTTGCAACAAAAATACTCTTGCTCCTCATATACTCATATATCCCACATTCATTGTAAAAATATCATCATTATTATATTATAATAATATAATAAAATATTATTTTATCTGAAAAGATAAAATATCGATTTTCAACAATTGTCACTTTAATAATTTTCTCCATCTATATCCACATAAAATGAATATTTTTCTCATCATATAAATCAATAATTAATTATTCACAAATAATATTACAGAATCACAAGATCGCAACCAGTGTTCCTGGAAAGAGGGGCTTTCAATAAGAATTTCTCCTCATCGGGCGGCCAAGCAATTAGGTGACCAAACCTCTCCGTAGATGTAACTTTCTAAACATTGCCAATAATGTTTTCTAATAATATTATTCGGATAATATGAATTATTGCTTCGATAATGGAAAATACCGTAGTGACAATTATTGAAACAATAGTAATATAAATTATCAACGCAAAGAATTATTGAATCAATAAAATAAAATACCTGAATAAGAATTCTACTATAACAATTATTGAGTAGTGCCTTCTTACGTAAGAATCAATAATTGGTGCAATACTGTGTCTAACTCTTCGTGCAACAACGCGACATCGTGTTTTAACCAATCGGGTATTCCAACAAAGTTAACAAAGAATAACTTCTACCGTTATTTATAAAAAACTTATACTTGTGCTTTTCTTCATCCAATCGCTTTCGCATGGGGCCCATAAAAGATCACAAGGCGTCAATATTTAATATTCCCCACAAAGCAAGAATATTCCACGACCAAACGAATATTCCCAGACAACAATGAATATTTTATAACCACCGCTATTTAAAATATTTTAGCATTTTACCCATAACTAACCACATTAATCAAATCAACCCTTACTATTTCAAAATGATAAATAGAGGAAACTAAATTTCATTTATTAATAATTTGGGGTCTTACATTAATTGACATGCCACATATTATCCTTATACTCTGACCGACCAATTAAATACTAAATAAATTTAGATAGGTCATACTAGCGAAGGAATTACCCGTCTCTCCCCTCCTAGTTCTAGTCTCAAATATCAGCAAAGGATCATATCCATAAGCTTTGATACCAACTATGACACCCCCAAAATAGGTATACATCACCCATCTTGAGTCGCCAAATACATGGTACAAAATACAAATAAAAACTTAATTATACAACTGTCGTGCAAAATACGACAAAACATAGCTGAGAGTTTAAACAATAATATTGCCTTCTAGACAATATCCACTCTCAAATAGATTCCTCATTACATTTATTGTCACACTATTTTATAGAATAGTGAGGTCTACTAAAACAACCATCTGGACCGTCAACTGCTCCCGACTTGTCCCAAATTTATATTCTCATTTCTCAAGAGAATGTGAAAGAAAGAGGGTGAGCTCAACTATCCCAGAAAGAAATATTATGACTAAGATAATGCAGAATAAATTATCCTTAGCCTTCAACAGTATAACAACTGATAGAATACAATAGACAACAAGTTTTAGATCAACAACTGTGAATAATTTCATTTATTAAGATTTTATTTATACAATAGACAACAAGTTTTAGATCAACAATTGTGAATAAATGTCGATTTCCACTAACACTAATAATTCCCACAAAATGGAACTATCAATTTCATCTTTAATCAACACGAACCTATTCATCATTAATATTATAACTCACAATATTTAACAACCATGTCGTTCTCAGGAAAGAGGGGGCTTTTCGATAAGGATTTCTCCTTATTGGTGAGCAATTAGGTGACCAAACCTCTCCTTGACAGAACTTCTAGACATTGTCAATATTGTAAATAATAATATGAATAACTTTGTCGTCTCAATTATTGATTTAATAATATAAAATATTGATATTGTGACAATAATTGAATCAATAATATGAGAGATATGATGCAGCAATTACTATAGCAATAATTGAGTATTACTAAGTGATTTCTTACGTAAGCATCAATAATCAATACCGTGTGCTACTATGCAACCACGCGTATTACTGTACTTTTACTACCGGGTAGTTCAAACATTTTAACGGTAACACTTTCGCCGTTATAAAAAGATAATTTTGTCGTTTTCTTACTATGACAATACATCCGTTGTGGGGTCCACCAATGATTGTGTCGTCGTACGAATATTTCCTGTTAAAACGAATATTCTTCGACCAATCGAATATTATATAACACCTTGCTTACTTTGCAAAATTTTCAAATATCATCCTTACCTTTAAACTTTTATCAATTTAACTATTTACCAAAATAGAAAAATTGAATACTTTTATTTCATAAAATTCGGGGTCTTACAGTATACATCACCCATTCTAAGTCGCCAAATACATGGTACATAATCCTAATACAAACTTAATTTATACAACTGTTAAGTGTCGTGTAGAATACGACAAAACATAAGTTGTGAGTTTTAATACGAATATTGTCTCCTAGACAATATCCAAACTCAAAATAAGTCCTCATTACAATTATTATCACACTATTCTTATAGAATAGTGAGGACTACTATAGCAATCATCTTAGACCATCACTCTATTTCCTGACTAGTCCCAGCTATATTCTCATTTCCTGAAGAGAACAATGAAAGCAAAAGGGTGAGTTCAACTAGCCTAGTAAGAAATATTATGACTAAGATAATGTATAATAAATTATAGTTAGCCTTCAACAGTGTTAAACTGATATAATATAATAAATAACAAGTTTAACTGCAGTGGAACAAGTAATCCATTAGAAGAGTCAAGTAGAGCATGATATCTATTATATTCTATGATTTAAAAAGTTTATCATCAATTTTATCATTGAGACTCAACTCAATAAATAATCCACATTACTGAATTATCCATGCACAACGAGCTAGGGATGTGACGCCCCCAAAATTAGGTATACATCACCCATCTTGGGTCGCCAGATACATGGTACAGAATACAAATACAACTTAATTATACAATTATCGTGTAAAATAAGTCAAAACATAAGCTGAGAGTTTTAATACAAATATTGTCATCTAGACAATATCCACACTTAATGGAGTCCTCATTACATTTATTATTACACTATTTCACAGAATAGTGAGGACTACTAATGCACCATCTAGGACCCTCACTCCGTTCCCCGACTAGTCCCTGCTACGTTCTCATTTCCTGAAGAGAACAATGAAAGCAAAAGGGTGAGCTCAACTAGCCCAGTAAGAAGAGTCAAGTAGAGCATGATATCTATTATCTTCTATGATTTAAAAAGTTTATCATCAATTTTATCACTGAGACTCAACTCAATAAATAATCCACATTACTGAATTATCCATGCACTACGAGCTAGGGATGTGACGCCCCCAAAATTAGGTATACATCACCCATCTTAGGTCGTCAGATACATGGTACAGAATACAAATACAACTTAATTATACAATTGTCGTGTAAAATAAGACAAAACATAAGCTGAAAGTTTTAATACAAATATTATCATCTAGACAATATCCACACTTAATGGAGTCCTCATTACATTTATTATTACACTATTTCACAGAATAGTGAGGACTACTAATGCACCATCTAGGACCCTCACTCCGTTCCCCGACTAGTCCCTGCTACGTTCTCATTTCCTGAAGAGAACAATGAAAGCAAAAGGGTGAGCTCAACTAGCCCAGTAAAAAATATTATGACTAAGATAATGCAGAATAAATTATCGTTAGCCTTCAATAGTGTTAAACTGATACAATATAACAAACATCAAGTTTAACTGCAGCAGAACACGCAATCCATTAAAAGAGTCAAGTAGAACATAATGTCTAATATCTCCTCTAGATTAAAAGTCCATCGTTGATATTTTATTCCTGTAATACTCATCAACAGTTCTTTATTATACTTAAGACAAATAGAACTTTCATCACTTGTCTTCACCTGAACCACCAAAGATGTTAGTTAAATTCATAATTCATATTTATAATAATGTGAATTAATAGCCTTCTTGCCACAAAGGCTTAATAGAACGCTTTCTCAATATCCTTACCCAAAGGTCAAGATATTCAAATGTAATAACAATGATCATACTAATCAGCTTGTCTATCTTTGCACTACGTGCCAAAGATATTCAACTATAAAACCAATGGTCATGATCATACCAATCAATTGCCTATCAGTGCACTACGGCTAAAGACATTCAACTGTTAACTAATGGTCATGATCCGGCCAATCACATCATTGAATTATCCATGCACTACGGCCAAGGATATTCGTTAGTATCACTAGTGGTCATGATTATGTCATACACTTGTCCATCTTCGCACTACGCAAGTTAAAGCTATCAAACAATGATCATCTTTGCACTACAAAAGCCAAAGATATTCAACAACATATCATCTTTTGCACCACAAAAGCCAAAGACATACAACCGTAAAACCAATAACCAACAATATAATAAAGAATGAAATAATAAAAGAATTTCACCATGTATGCAAGATTGCAGATGTAGACAAAGTTATTCCAACATAATAATAAAGAATGGAATAATAGAAGAATTTCACCACGTATGCGATATTGCATAAACAAAGTTATTCCAACATAATAATAAATAATGAAATAATAGAAGACTTTCACCATGTATCCGCGCATAAAAGTTATTCCAATCAGAAAACAACGCAGTTATTCCAACATAATAATAAAGAATGAAATAATAGAAGACTTTCACCATGTATGCGATGCCATCAGATAAACATTATTCCAACATAATAATAAAGAATGGAATAATAGAAGAATTTCACCATGTATGCAGATTTCGACATAAATAAAGTTATTCCAACATAATAATAAAGAATGGAATAATATAAGAATTTCACCATGTATGTGGTACTTACGCATAAAACAAAGTTATTCCAACATAATAATAATTAATGGAACCGTGTCAGAATTTCACCAAGTATAGGATCCGATGATGATATTCCAATGTAATAATAAAGAATGGAATAATGTAAGTTCTCTTCATGAATACAAAAGAAATAATACCCCTTACGAGTACAACAAATAATATCCCTTACCTTTGAAAGAAGAGTATTCCGACTGGTAGGGCGAGGATATACTCGAAGAAACTTGCACTATGCTCAAAGCTTTCTTAAACTCTAAAGAAATACGCTCAAGATTATAGAAGAAGAACTCTCTCTATACTTTCTCTCTCTAGAGTTTCAGTGAATTCGTAAGAAATAATAAAGGAATGAGATTCTATTTATAGAAGAATGGACTGCATAGTAACTAATTCATAAACGGTCCAGATTGATTTACTTTTAATCGAACGGTCCATATTTAAAGCAAAATCGTTTAAATAAAATATAATATATTCTATTTATAATCTAATAAAAACGAATAACTTTATAAAAGTATTCTGTTTTATATAAAAAGATTTTACTATACAAAATACTATGCAGGCACTATGTAACATTATGCATAATAAAATATAATATATTCTATTTATAGAATAACTTTATAAAAGTATTCTGTTTTATATAAAAAGATTTTATTATGCAAAATACTATGCATAATAGAATATAATATATTCTATTTATAGAATAACTTTATAAAAGTATTCTTTTTTATATAAAAAGATTTTACTATTAAAACTTTAAACCAACGACCCATATTGATTTACTATTATAATTTCAACCAACGGTCTGAAAAATTAGCACATCTCCTTATGGAATAATATTGTACCCAAAAATGATTTGGACCGAAAAGAAATATATTTTTTGGGTGAATAGTATCCCGTGAATAGTACTTCAGGAATAGTACCCCGACACAAAAAAGTGTCCCAAATACCCGAGTGAACAATACTAGAGTGAATAGTAATCGGGTGAATAGTAACTTGTGAATAGTACTCTGACACGAAAAATACCCCCAAATACCCGAGTGAATAATATTCGGGTGAATAGTAATTTAGGTGAATTATAACTCGTGAATAGTAACTCATGAATAGTAACTCGTAAATAATACTTCGACACAAAAAGTGCCCCAAATACTTGAGTGAACAATACTAGAGTAAATAGTAACCGGGTATTTTATGACAACTTGTATACTTTGAAAAGTTTTCACATATCACCCTTAACTTTAAACTTTTTTCAATTTAACTATTTACCAAAATAAAAAAATTGAATACTTTTATTTCATAAAATTCGGTCTCACAATCTCCCTCCTTATGAAATTTCTACCTCGAAATTTACGTATGCACTGATATTCAAGAGATGAGATTACCTTGCTTTCTTTTCTGATTGTACATTCCCTGCTATTTCCTCTCTATCATGATTTTCCATTTCTCATCTCCTCGTATTTCAAATATCATTCTAGAATATAGTTTCAAAATAAGGGTTAATTGACATACCACATAATACCCCTATATTCTCGAATTCCACCAATTAAATAACAAATAAACTTAGTAGGTCATACTAGCGAAGGAATTCCCCGCCTCCCCCCTCCTAGTTCTTGTCTCATATCTCACCAGGATCATATCCCTAAGCTTTGATATTAACCGTGACGCCCCAAAATTAGGTATACATCACCCATTTTGGGTCGCCAGATATACATGGTACAAAATACAAATACAACTTAATTATACAACTGTCGTGTAAAATACGACAAAACATAAGCTGAGAGGTTTAATACAAATATTTTCATCTAGACAATATCCACACTCAATGGAGTCCTCATTACATTTATTATTACACTATTTCACAGAATGAGGACTACTAATGCACCATCTAGGACCATCACTCCGTTCCCCGACTAGTTCCTGCTACGTTCTCATTTCCTGAAGAGAACAAAAGCAAAATAGTGAGCTCAACTAGCCCAGTAAGAAATATTATGACTAAGATAATGCAGAATAAATTATCGTTAGCCTTCAACAGTGTTAAACTGATACAATATAACAAACATCAAGTTTAACAGCAGCTGAATAAGCAATCCATTAAAAGAGTCAAGTAGAACATAATGTCTAATATCTCCTCTAGATTAAAAGTCCATCGTTGATATTTTATTCCTGTAATACTCATCAACAGTTCTTTGTTATACTTAAGACAAATAGAACTTTCATCACTTGTCTTCACCTGAACCACCAAAGATGTTAGTTAAATTCATAATTCATATTTATAATAATGTGAATTAAGAGTTCTTTCTTGCCACAAAGGCTTAATAGAACGTTTACTCAATATCCTTACCCCAAAGGCTGAAGATATTCAAATGTAATAACAATGATCATACTAATCATTGTTCATCTTTGCACTACGGGCCAAAGATATTCAACTATAAAACCAATGGTCATGATCATACCAATCAATTGCCTATCAGTGCACTACGGCCAAAGACATTCAACTGTTAACTAATGGTCATGATCCTGCCAATCACATCATTTAATTCTCCATGCACTACGGCCAAGGATATTCGTTAGTATCACTAGTGGTCATGATCATGTCATACACTTGTCCATCTTCGCACTACGTTAAAGCTATCAAACAATGTATCATCATCATTGCACTACAGCCAAAGATATTCAACAACATATCATCTTTTGCACTACAAAAGCCAAAGACATACAACTCAGAAACCAATAACCAACAAAGATAATAAAGAATGAAATAATAAAAGAATTTCACCATGTATGCAAAGATTTCATGTATACAAAGTTATTCCAACATAATAATAAAGAATGAAATAATAGAAGAATTTCACCATGTATGCGGATTGATAAACAAAGTTATTCCAACATAATAATAAAGAATGAAATAATAGAAGAATTTCACCATGTATGCGATATTGTGCATAAAACAAAGTTATTCCAACATAATAATAAAGAATGGAATAATAGAAGAATTTTACCATGTATGCGGATTCTTGACAAAAAAAGTTATTCCAACATAATAATAAAGAATGAAATAATAGAAGAATTTCACCATGTATGAATTTGACTTGTGCGATAAACAAAGTTATTCCAACATAATAATAATTAATGGAACTGTCACCAAGTAATACGCACCGGAGAAGATATTCCAATGTAATAATAAGAATGGAATAATGTAAGTTCTCTTCATGAATACAAAAGAAATAATACGCCTTACGAGTACAACAAATAATATCACTTACCTTTGAAAGAAGAGTATTCCAACTGGTAGGGCGATGATATACTCGAAGAAACTTGCACTATGCTCAAAACTTTCTTAAACTCTAAAGAAATATGCTCAAGATTATAGAAGAAGAACTCTCTCTATAGTTTCTGTCTCTAGAGTTTCAGTGAATTCGTAAGAAATAATAAAGGAATGAGATTCTATTTATAGAAGAATGGACCGCATAGTAACTAATTCATAAACGGTCCGTATTGATTTACTTTTTAATCTGACGGTCCATATTTAAAGCAAAATTGTTTAAATAAAATATAATATATTCTATTTATAATCTAATAAAACGAATAACTTTTTAAAAGTATTCTGCTTTATATAAAAAGATTTTACTATGCAAAATACTATGCAAGCACTATTTAACACTATGCATAATAAAATATAATATATTCTATTTATAGAATAATTTTATAAAAGTATTCTGTTTTATATAAAAAGATTTTACTATGCAAAACACTATGCATAATAGAATATAATATATTTTATTTATAGAATAACTTTATAAAAGTATTTTGTTTTATATAAAAAGATTTTACTATTAAAACTTTAAACCAACGACCCATATTGATTTACTATTATAATTTCAATCAATGGTCTGAAAAATTAGCACATCTCCTTATGGAATAATATTGTACCCAAAAATGATTTGGACCGAAAAGAAATATATTTTTTAGGTGAATAGTACCCCGTGAATAGTACTTCAGGAATAGTACTCTGTGAATAGTACCCCGACACAAAAAGTATCCCAAATACCCAAGTGAACAATACTAGAGTGAATAGTAATCGGGTGAATAGTAACCCGTGAATAGTAACTCGTGAATAGTACTCCTACACGAAAAATACCCCAAATACCCGAGTGAATAATATTCGGGTGAATAGTAACCCGTGAATAGTAACCCGTGAATAGTAACTCGTGAATAGTACTCCGACACAAAAAGTGCCCCAAATACTCGAGTGAACAATACTAGAGTAAATAGTAACCGGGTATTTTATGACAACTTGTCTACTTTGAAAATTTTTAACTTTAAACTTTTATCAATTTAACTATTTACCAAAATAGAAAAATTGAATACTTTTATTTCATAAAATTCGGGGTCTCACAAAGGATATTCATTAGTATCACATCCACGAATTATCCATGCACTACGGGCCAAGGATATTCATGTTATCGCAAATGGTCATGATCATGCCAACAACTATCCATCAATGCACTACGGGCCAATAAGGGCTTTTACCACATCATTTGTAACATTACAGGTCATGATTATACCGAATGATCCTTGGTCATAATCATACCAATCAACAGTCCATCTATGCACTGCGGGCCAAAAATAACTTTCATCATAATATAAGCATGAGGATGATGACAATGATATAAGAATTCAGTTAAATGAAAGCAAATGATAAATTTTAAAGATTTATAATTTAATTTATCCAGAATTCAATAATGTCCAAATTGTCAACATGATATCGCTTTGTGGAGTAAAATTCAAGAATAATATTGTATCAAAAATAATTTGGATAGAAAAAAATTAATTTTTTTCATGAATAGTACCATGGGTGAATAGTACCCGAGTGAATATTATCCCGTGAATAGTACTCCGACATAAAAAAAAAAAAACTTTAACATGAATGTTTAGAAAAATATCTTTGTGAAACGATACTAGATGAAGCTCAAATTTCAAGGATGTACTACTAATTTCAAGGAATATAGAAGCAATACTTAACAAAATAAGTGCAGAATTCAGAATCTGAAACGAAATAATATTACTTACATACTACAGAGTATAAAAGAAAATATTATTTCTTACGATTATTGAACAAAAATAATATCCCTTACAACTGTTGAACGAAAATAATATTCCATACGAATATTGAACGAAGATAATATTCCTTACGAATATTGAACGAAAATAGTATTCCGTACGAATATTGAAAGAAAATAAAATTTCTTACGAATACGAAAAATAATATCGTAAGCGAATATGAAATAAATAATACCCCTTACCTCAAAAGAAGAGTAATTCTGACTGGTATAGCGGATATATTCTTGAAGAAAACTTTTACTATTTTCTAAACTCAAAGCTTCCTTAAACTCAAAAGAAATACGCTCAATATTATAGAAGAAGAATTCTCTGATTCTGGTGTGATTTTCATTTCTAAGCTGAGCATCCTATTTATAGGAGTATGGCAGGTTACTATTTGGACGCATAGTAAGGAAAGAATCACGGGCGCAGTTTTTGGGAAATTTTCTGATTTCTACTGTGCAACACTATGCAATAAAATATTATAATAAAACGAAAAATTTTAAATAAAATATAATATATTCTATTTATAATCTAATAAAACGAATAATTTTATAAAAAATATTAACCCACAGAATGTAGCCTGAGGGGCCATGCATGCACACATATATGATTACTTACTAGTGTGCTTTAATTTGTAAATTTAGGATGCATGAAAACTTATGCTTCAGCTTTCGTCAACAGTGACGAGGACTAGTACTTGGATATATATAATACCTATATATATATAAACCCACCCGTGATCATTTATATATATATATATATATATATATATATATATATATATAGATATACGGTCCGTCTCTAAAGCGAACCTTAAAGAGCGAACCAAATACGAACAAATCGTTTTTGGTGTCTATGGCGATTTTGCCTCGATCCATCGCCATATACCATGTAGTCTTTGGCGATCGTGGTAACTGTCAATCATAGACACACCAAAGATGACAGTTCGTCTTTGGTTCGCTTTTTAAGGTTTGCTTTAGAGCCTCTCCATATATATATATATATATATATAAGTAATACAACAAAATTGAGATAATTTTCTACCGATGATTTTGAAAAATGGGTAAGTGGGGTCCATATAATAAACTAAATTTACAACAAATACTTCATAAAAATCCCCTCTATTTATCTCAATTCACTTGGCTTCTCAAAACACAATTTTAACAACATTTATTCATCATTAATATTATAACTCGCAATATTAACAATCAGATCATTCCCAGAGAAAGAGGGGGCTTTCCGATAAGGATTTCTCCTTGTTGGTGCACAATTAGGTGACCAAACCCCTTTCCTCGACTGAACATTCTAGACATCGTCAATAATGCAAATAATAATATGAATAACTTCGTCATCTCAATTATTGATTTAATAGTATAAAATATTATGACAATAATTGAATCAATAACGTGAGATACTATGCAGCAATTACTATGGCAATAGTTTAATAAAATTGAGTGACTTCTCGCGTAAGCATCAATAATCAAAGATATTGTACAATACTGTGTGCTACTATGCAACCACACGTATTACTGTACTTTTATCACCGGGTATTTCAACAGTTAACGGTATAACTTTTGCCGTTATTTTCATAAAAATTTATTTCTGTCATTTTTTAACTCCAACAGTAATTCCGTTTGTGAGGACCACCAATGATTGAGTCGTCGTATGAATATTCTTTGATAAAATGAATATTCCCCGACCAAAGGAATATTTATAACAACTTGCTTACTTTGCAAAATTTGTAAATATTACCCACAATTATAACATTATATCAAATCCACACCATAATATTCAAAATGATATTTAGAGAAAATTAATCTTTATTCATAAGCTGGGGTCTTACATGAATAATCTTGTTATGGTATATTGTGTCTGCCTCATTTACAAGAGAGAGCAGTCCACTATTTATATTTTATAACATACAACGGTATCAAAAATACAAGTACTTGTGTTGGACTGCCCATGATTGTCTTATGGTCCACTAAGGTTTGTCACCCATAATCATGCTCCATTAATGGCAAGGATGTAAGAGTTTAAGGTTTTAAATTTTTTTAAAAAAATCTATTCGGTTAATCGAATATCAATATTCTAATAACCGTATTAAAACCTAAATACCGAAATATTAATTCGGTAGTAATCGAATTGAAGAGAATAATCGAATAACTGAAAAAAATCGGTTAAAAATTTTTAGTCAGCCCTAGCGCTACAACATATAGGGGCTGTAATAGTTGTTTTTCAATCCTTTTGCAATATGAATGTATATACATATTCCTAAAGAAACTAAACTATACAGGTTGGCAAACATAAGATTATGCGCCGTATTGGACACAACTTATTTAAAATAGGGTTCTTTACACTACTATACAATAATTAGAAAGTAATTACAAGATTAGTACATCTACAAAATAATTACAAAAAGAGCGCAACATAATAACAATATTTCGAACTTTTCTCATTCCTTCCGCTATAATTGACTGAACGAAATCACATACCATCATCACCTACTACTACTACTAATATTAATTCTCTATCATTCTCTTCTTCCTCTGTTTCTCTCTCTCTACAATTTACAGAGCATCAACAACAATGACAATGGCGATTTCAGTGGACAATAATATTCTTATTCTCTTTCATTTTCTTCTTCGATTCCCAGTCCTCTCCTCTCATTTTTACCTCCAATCTCACTACTACACAACCACCCGTCTCATTATCTTCTCCATTGTTGCCTTCCGCCGATTGGTAACCCAACAAAACTGAATTGGTGACCTTTGTATGAAGGGTTTGGCTACGAACTGCACTATAAAAAAAATATATATCGACGGCGACCATTGCAGAACCCAATAAAATTGTTCATGGTTTCACGAATAAATTCATATAACACTTGGAAACTGTTCTTAAATTTTTTTTATAATTAATTGGTAATCCAATAAAACTGAATTGGTTATTTTTTTATGAAGGTTTGGTTACCAACTGCACTATAAAAAAAATGTACCGACGACGACCATTGCAGAACCCAATAAAACTATTTATGGTTGCACATGTTGAAGAAAATAAATCCAGGTAACACTTGAAAACTGTTCTTAACTTTTTTATAATTAATTGGTAATCCAATAAAACTGAATTAGTTACCTTTGTATGAAGGTTTGGCTACCAATTGCACTATGAAAAAAAATGTATCGATGACGACAATTGCAGAACTCAATAAAAATGTTCATGGTTACACATGATGAAGAAAACAAATCCAGATAACACTTGAAAACTGTTCTTAACTTTTTTATAATTAATTGGTAACCTTTGTATAAAGGTTTGGCTACCAACTGCGCTATGACGGAGTGGACATCAGCAGTAGCAGCGCTGACAGGACTACAATACGAGAAGAGTTGCACAACTAACTCGGCCCTGAAGGGATTTCATGGCTTGAATTGGAGGAAGGAAAGTGAGCAATATTTGGGGTATAAGACCTCAACTTTTATGAATAAAGATTTAATTTTCTCTAAATATTATTTTGAGTAATAAGGTGTGGATTTGATATAATGTTATAGTTGTGGGTAATATTTACAAATTTTGCAAAGTAAACAAGTTTTCATAAAATATTCGTTTGGTCGGAGAATATTTGTTTTATCAGGGAATATTCGTACGATGGCACAATTATCGGTGGACCCCACAACGGAATTACTGTCGGATTTAGAAAGCGACATAAATAACCTTTTATAAAAATAACGGTAAAAGTGTTACCGTTAAATGTTGAAATACCCGGTGATAAAAGTATAGTAATACGCGTGGTTGCATAGTAGCACACGGTATTGTACAATATCTTTAATTATTGATGCTTACGTGAAAAGTTACTCAGTTATATTAAATTATTGCAACAGTAGTTGATGCATAGTATCTCATATTATTGATTCAATTATTGTCACAGTATCATCTGCACAATATTTTATATTATTAAATCAATAGTTGAGACGACAAAGTTATTCAAATTATTATTTGTATTATTGACGATGTCTAGAAAGTTCTGTCGAGGAAAGGGGTTTGGTCACCTAATTGTGCGCCAATAAGGAGAAGTCCTTATCGAAAAGCTCCTTCTTTCTTGGGAATGATCTTGTTGTTAATATTGCGAGTTATAATATTAATGATGAATAAATGTTATTAAAAATGTGTTTAGTGAAGCCAAGTGAATTGAGATAAATAGAGGGGGTTTTCATGAAGTATTTGTTGTAAATTTGACTTATTATATGGACCCTAACTTACTCATTTTTCAAAATCATCGGGAGAAAGTTATCTCAGTTTTTATTTTATATTATATATAATTATTATTATTATATATATATTATAAAGTTCTGTTTTTTATGTAAACTAGAATATATTATATTTTATTATTTTCATAGTACTGCATAGTGTTGTATAGTGTTGCATAGTACTGCATAGTGTTATATAGTACTGCATAGTGTGTGCATAGTGCAGCATAGTAAACTCAAAATTTTTCAATGAATTCGCGCCAAACGTCGTCCGTGATTTTTCCCACTATGCAATCCGTGATTTTATTTTCTAAATAATATCCAACCATTCTCATATAAATAGGATGCTTAGTTTGGAATTTAAAATCACACCAGAATCAGAGAATTCTTCTTCTATAATATTAAGCGTCTTTCTTTAGAGTTTAAGGAAGCTTTGAGTGTAGAAAACAGTTCAAGTTTTCTTCAAGAATATCTCCACTATACCAGTCAGAATACTCTCCTTTTGAGGTAAAGGGTATTATTTATTACATATTCGCTTAAGCTATTATTTTTCGTATTCGTAAGGAATTTTATTTTCGTTAAATATTCGTAAGGAATATTATTTTCGTTCAATATTCGTAAGGAATATTATCTTCATTCAATATTCGTAAGGAATATTATTTTCGTTCAACAGTTGTAAGGGATATTATTTTTGTTCAATATTCGTAAGAAATAATATTTTCTTCCATAAATTGTAGTATGTAAGTAATATTATTTCATTTCATATTCCTAATTCTACACTTATGTTGATAAGTATTGCTTCTATACTCCTTGAAATTAGTAGAATATCCTTGAAATTTGCGCTTCATCTAGTATCGTTTCACAGAAATATTTTTCTGGACATTCTTGTTAAATTTTAATCTTTTCATGTCGGAGTACTATCCATACGTACAGCCAGGGGCGGATCCAGCCTGAAAGTTCAATGGGGTCAAATTATGGAAAAAAAAAATTCTTAAGAATAAAAATTTAATAAAATAAATCACAAAATTAAATAATTCTCAAATATTATTTACAATAACATTTTTGAAGTTTCGTTGCTTGAAATTGTTGCATGATAGCCTTATTTTTAATAGTTACAAAAATATCACGCTCAAAAATATCACATTTTTTAGTAACTGTCTATTTTTTACCTTCTTAGTATTCAGGAGAAGTAAATTGATCAAGACAATAAAATACTTAAGTTCTTATAGTAGTATTTTATTTTAACAAGATTGTAGCATATTCTTTTTTCCAGTAACATAATAGTAGTGTACTAATATAACTGTAGTACTTTACTTATTTTGTTCCACTAAACTTTAAAATTTATGAATATATTAATAATTATAGTGTATATATATATATGAAGAAGCTTCCTGAAAATTCAGTGGAAGCATGTGCCCACCTGCCCTGGCTTTGGGTCCGCCCTTGCGTACAGCACTATTAATACGTACGACACTATTCATACGTATGACACTATTCACGAAGTACTATTCACGGGATACTATTCACCCAAGGTACTATTCACGATGAAAAATTGATTCTTTTTTGTCCAAATTATTTTTGATACGTGAATATTATTCTTGAATTTTACTCCACAAAGCAGTTATCATGTTGACAATTTGGATATTTTTTTTTAAACTCTGGATAAATTAAAAATCTTTAATATTTATCTTTGATTTTGTTTGATTGATGCTTATATCATTGTCATCATCATCATGCTTATATTGTGATGAAAGTCATCTTTGGCCCGTAGTGCATAGATGGACTGTTGATTGGTATGATTATGACCATGAATTATGTATCGGTATAATCATGATTTGTAATGTTATAAATGATGTAGTAAAAGTCCTCATTGGCCCGTAGTGCATTGTTGGAGAGTTGTTGGTATGATAATAACCATGGGTTATCTTCGGCCAAGGGTGCAAAGATGAATTATTGTTTGACATAATCATGACCATTGGTGATAATAACAAATATCATTGGCCCGTAGTGCATGGATAATACACTACAAGAAAACCAGGCATTGCCGACGGGCACTGTCGTCGCCTATGACCATAGTGCCGTCGGCATTGAGGTCATTGGCGACGGTAGATGTCGTCGACAAACCCGTCATTTCACAAAATCGTCGCTCGCCTGCTCCCGCCACCAAATTGGTTCGGCATCATTATCATTACCAACGGGACTCATTGTCGACGGCATAACAGTAATACCGACGGCCATACCGACGGCAAGGCCATCGGCAAAGACCCCATAAATTTTTTGAGGGAAAAACTCATTGTCGTATTTTGGCATGGTCTTAAGAATGACTTTCCAAAATCGTCGGAATAACCTTTTACCCATGTCTGTCGCTAGATGTCATTGGCGATGGCTATGCCGTCGCCATTACCCCCATCGGCAATGACTACATATATTTTGATTTTTTTTAAATTTCAGAATTTCCCTGTTCATTTACAAATATACACCTGCTATAAACTAAAAACAACCATCAAATAACAACTATACCTGTTATAAACTAGTAATCCAAATCAAATATATAGATCAAAAATATAATGGTCGTCGGTAAAACTCAAAAACTGTACAAATACATACATGAAACTCAGAATATAACATAAACTAAACTAACTACAACCCGTCGTCTGTCTCCATGCCATCTAGTCGGCGGTCATCACCTCCTATCTTTGGAGGAGGTCGCTCATTATCAACTCGACTTCATGGTATCGCCTGATCGGAGGAGGTCGCTCATCATCATCTCTTGCCAGTTATCACCAATGCCTCCACCTCCACGAGTCTCGTCAACAAGACCCTACAAAATTAAAATATTAATAATAATATCAAAATGAAAACATATTTACATTATTTTAGTTTGTGTTCTTCAAGTTAGGCGGACGGGACTCGAACTCGGGCTCCGTATATCAGAATCGAGTCCCGTCAGTTGTAACGCGTGTCTATTGCCTATGCGGTGCTATTGCATGTGTTCGCGTGACAACTAGATGATCGGGGCGGATTTTGGGCTCTTTTTTAGCTTTTTGCCTAACTGTTGGCGGGTTTTGCAAAATGGGACTTAACTCGGGCTTCGTATATCAGAATCTAGTCCCGTAAGTTGTAACGCATGTCTATTGCCTATGCGGTGCTATTGCATGTGTTCGCGTGTCAACTGGACGACTGGGGCGGGTTTTGAGCTCTTTTTCGGCTTTTTGCCTAACTATTGGCGGGTTTTACAAACTGGGACTTCACTCGGTCTCCGTATGTCGGAATTGAGACTCGTAAGTTATAACACGTGTCTAATACCTACGCGGTGCTATGTGTGTATTTGCGTGGTATTCGGATGGCCGAGGCGGGTTTTAGGCTCTTTTTTGGCTTTTTACCTAACTGTTAGCGGGTTTTACAAACTGGGACTTAACTCGGTCTCCGTATATCAGAATCGAGTCCCATAAGTTGTAATGCATGTCTAATACCTACGCGGTGCTATGTATGTGTTTGCGTGGCGTTCAGACGGTCGAGGCGGGTTTTGGGCTCTTTTTCGGCTTTTTTCCTAACTATTAGCGGGTTTTGCAAACTGGGACTTAACTCGGTCTCCGTATGTCAGAATCGAGTCCTGTAAGTTTTAACGCGTGTCTAATACCTACTCGGTGCTATGTGTGTGTTTGTGTGGCGTTCGAACAACCGAGGCGGGTTTTGACCTATTTTTTGGCTTTTTGCCGAAGTGTTGGCGAGTTTTGCAAACTGGGCGATAACTCGGATTCTGTATATCAAAATCGAGTCCCGTAAATTCTAACACGTGTCTAATACCTACTCGGTGCTATGTGTGTGTTTGCGTTGCGTTCGGACGACCGAGGTGGGTTTTGACCTATTTTTCGACTTATTGCCTAACTATTGGCGGGTTTTACAAACTGGGACTTAACTCGGTCTCCGTATATCGGAATTGAGTCCCGTAAGTTTTAACGCGTGTCTAATACCTACGCGGTGCTATCTGTGTGTTTTCGTGGCATTCGGACGGCCGAGACGGGTTTTGGGTTCTTTTTCGGCTTTTTGCCTAACTGTTAGCGGGTTTTGCAAACTGGGACTTAACTCGGTCTTCGTATGTCGGAATCGAGTCCCGTAAGTTATAACACGTGTCTAATACCTACTCGGTGCTATGTGTGTGTTTGCGTGGCATTCGGATGATCGAGGAGGGTTTTGACCTATTTTCGGCTTTTTGCCTAAGTGTTGGCGAGTTTTGCAAACTGGGCGATAACTCGAATTTCGTATGTCAGAATCGAGTCCCGTAAGTTCTAACGCGTGTCTAATACCTACACGGTGCTATGTGTGTGTTTGCCTGATGTTTGGACGACCGAGATGGGTCTAATACCTACTCGGTGCTATGTCTCAAGTACACGAAATAGACTAACACGTCGTAGCCTAAATATGCAACCGAAGAACATCAAGAGATATTCACCAAAAATTCTAAAAATATAAAGACGTTCTCAATCCGTTAATACCGACCTAAGTAGGATTGAAACATTCAGGAACAATCACAAAATGGGGACTATTCGAGATTCACTTCTATTAAGTAAATCTCGAATGAGTTTCTAAGCTTCCTAAACTATATGGAAAATATGCAAATGCAATAATGACAAACAGAATAAATAAATTCAGTATATAAATAATTAAAAAAAACATTTTGTATGCAAGTCAACGCCACATTACATGGTAAACTTCATAATTCAAAATTTTAGATAGTAAATAGTTCGTAGGCATTAATTGTCCAAAAAACAGGAGCACAATATCCAAGTTTTGTGGGTTCTTGTGTTTTTTCATTACTTTGAATTTGTTTGGGTAGCTAAGAAATGTAATGGGTTCTTACATGGGTTCTTGTGTTCATATTATTATTTGAATTTGGTAACATGTTCAGTTTGTGGTCGACATCAAGTTATCTACTGAAAGGATTTTATAATTAAAGTATTCTTACTTTTTTCCAACAATTGCAAGAATGGATGGAAGAAATATGTGTATTATAATTCGTACTAGTCATTTGCACCTAAGTTGAGGTAAACTAGTACCTTGAAATTAGGCATGGTTGTAGTATGAATTGAAGGGCCCAAAGACAGAAATTTTGATATGATATTCATATGCTGAATGAATGAAAATGGAAAAAATATTGTCACTATTGTAATTATGTTGTATTATTTGAACTGGCTTTCCATACTATCGATAGCCTTGAGATATATATATATATATATATATATATATATATATATATATATGAAAATTGGCATCATGTATACTTGTCATTTCGCTCCGGTAAGTTTTACTTATCTCCTGTTTTGATTAGACTTGCTTTTGTTAATCAAAGTCTTTTCTTACTTGAACATCAAACCCTATATTTATTGCAATACAACATAAGTTTATTCTTCCCAATTATTTGACAGTTGATAATTGTAAGGGTGCAAGGGTCTCAAAACTTTGTATTTAGTATAACCATATAAAATTTAATATTCTCAATACCTTTCATCTTTGGACTTTGAATGACTTATTTCTTCGGATGTAGTTATATAGCAAAGACATGTTCCACAATCATCATTTTTTCAGAAGAATAAATTTATAATTCATATATATCCAAGTTATAATGGACTCATTTCCCTTTTGCAGAAAGTAGAGACCTTTTATTATGTGAATTATAAACTTACCACTATAGTAATTATGGGTTCACTAATGGTGAATTATAACAACAATTCACACACTAACAAACACCAGTTAAAAAGAAAAAATGGATCAAGCAGTTAACTTGTCTCACTTACAAAACCACTCATCGCTATCATGAATACAAAACCCGAGCACAATAAACAAATAAATTCATGTCTAAAAATATTATAAACCCAGGAACAATGAACAAATACTACATTATTCAGATCATATTTTGCATAGAAATCAAGAAAAGTAAAATAAAAAAAAGGATAAATTTTCATGGATAAAGAAAGAGGGATGTAGATTTCCATGGATGTCATACCTTGAAATTTGGGGGAAACCAAGAGTAAAGAAGAAGAAGAAGAAGAAGAAGAAGTTAGGGAGCGGTGGTGGTAGGAGGTTCGGCCGGATGGAGGAGTGGAGAAGCGGCCAGAATGCTTGGCGTGAGGAGCTCTTCTAGTCGTGAACAGAGATGATGTGAATGGTAATCTCCACTAGGATGGTGATGGGGCGAACTATAATGAAGAATTAGGAAAAATGGGATTTTCAATTGAGCAAATGGGCGACTGGATTGAACAATTGAGAGGAGGGAAAAACAAAAATTAGAAGAATTTGGCAATAGATAGGAGTCGTTGTCGTCGGAAGTAAGTGTTTTAATTAAAAGACTCATTCTCGACGGCATAACCGTCGTCATTACTCCCGTCGTTATTGACTCATTAGCGACGAGCACGTCGTCGGTTGTATCAAAACCTGTCGTCGCCAATCACTTTTCCCCCCACCACAAAAAATTGGCGCTATATCATAGACATTCCCGATGGCAATCATGTCATTATCGACAGGCATCAATCTGTTAAAGGAGGAAAAATTTCATTATCGACGGGCATCATTAGCGATGGCATTGCAGTCGACTATGAGGTCATTAGCGACGGGCAATAGGTCGTCAGAAGTGATGTCGTCGGCAATGACCCATTTTTTTGTAGTGATTCGTGGATGTGATACTAATGAATATCATTGGCCCGTAGTGCATGGATAATTCAGTGATGTGGATTATTTATTGAGCTGTGTTACAACGATTAAATATTGATGATGAACTTTTAAATCATAGAAGATAGTAGATATCACGCTCTACTTGACTCTTCTAATGGATTGTTTGTTCCGCTGCAGTTAAACTTGTTGTATATTGTATTCTATCAGTTTAACATTATTGAAGGCTAACGATAATTTATTCTGCATTATCTAAGTCATAATATTCTTTATTGGGCTAGTTGAGCTCACCCTTTTCTTTCATTTTTCTCTTCAGGAAATGAGAATATAGCTGGGACTAGTCAAGGAATGGAGTGATGGTCTAAGATGGTTGCTATAGTAGTCCTCACTATTCTATAAAATAGTGTGATAATAATTGTAATGAGGACTTCATTCGAGTTTGGATATTGTCTACGAGACAATATTCGTGTTAAAACTCAGCTATTGTGTTACCGTATTTTGCACGACAGTTGTATAAATTAAGTTTGTATTTAAGTTATGTACCATGTATTTGGCGATTCAGAATGGATTGTGTATACCTATTTTGGGGGCATTACATGGGGGGTTTGAAGGAGGAGTTCGCGAGGAGGAGGGACGTTGGTGAGGAGCCATGGAGGAATGGGGAACTGAGCTTGAGGGATTTGAATTGAGATAAAGGGAGTTGCAGCAAAGATGATGTGAGAGACATTTGTGTTGGATGAATAAGAGAGATCCAGTTGGGGAAGGAAAAATGGAAGTTGGGATCATGTTTTTTCTCTCTCTAAAAACTTCAAAAATTCTCCAATTTTTCTCTCTCTAAACCCACTAAACCCCCTGTTTTCAAACTATGCAATGCGTGATCTTCCCATTAATTTCAATTTCCGAAGCTAATTCTTAAATTTTCGCTGAGAAATTGGGAAAATGTTGGAGGCAGTGGATAGTTCCGTTGTCAATGGCGAAGGAAGTTCTTCTCAATTACAGCAGAGTTGCGGAGAGAGTAATGAAGAGGAGCACTAATTTTTTAAATAAAATATTGAAAATGTATTTATTCTGTAAATATTTTCTAGATGCACTTTTGTTGTAATTTTTTCTAAAAATGTACTATAAAATGTAAATAAACCTTTAAAATATATTTTTTTGACAACTTTTATTAAGTAGATTTTTCAATAAGCTGGAAATTTACTTATTAAAACAGATTTTTTAAATAAAAAATTTTATTCGAATAAGTTACTAATTGACGCAGTGGAATATATATAGTTCGATTGTAACATTCTAACATAAATATGATAATATAAGATTATTAAGTCATTTTATAATATCGAGACTAATAGTCGCAAGTTTAAATTTAAAAATAAATAGACACTTGAAATTAATAATGTTATCCAAAATATAATATTTACAAAAAAACATAGCTTAAGAAGCATATTCATAGTCCTAAACTACTCTCTAGCTAACATCAATTAGGATAAAGAAAGTTAAAATAACAAAATTTAAAAAAATATCAAAAGTTGACCCACAATAGAACTACTTTAAACAGGTTTTTTAACACTTTAAACGATAAAACACTTCATATAGCCAAAGGCAATTGTATCACAAAGGGCAGAAAACACTTTTTACCTAACTTTTTTTTAATATATATTTGGAGATGTTGTAAACAACTTTTAAACAATTTAAAATAAGCATAAAATTCAATTTTTTTACTTTAAAAAATCTAAAACCTATTAAAAAATAAGTGAAAACAAGCAAGTTCATACGGCAAGATGGCAAAAGATATGGTTTATTCGTAAAAGAAGAAAATAGATATTTTTTCTCCTTTATTTCTTAGTCTTGATTCAACGTTTGCATTATTTATAAACTTAGTTAAAAGACACGATGAGCTTCAAATAAATTTAAAAACCATCATTATGTAGATTTTTTTCCTCAAAAAGTATATTTTTTTTCCGCTTTGTGAGTGTTAGTAAAAATTTAGACAATCTTATAAATGTAGTCAAGTTTGAGACAAATATTTTGATTTTATATATATGAATCTAAAGCATACCTCTCTTAAATAACATATTTTTATTAAAATTACGTTATTTTGGAGATTCTTTTAAAAAACAAGTGGAGCCACGGTGATATTTTTATAAATAAAAGAAAAGCAAGCGGGACCACTCTCTTTTAATATTATTTTATTTTTAAAAGAATCTCCAAAACAACATAATTTTAATAAAAGTATACTTTTTAAAAAAGGTATGTTATTTAAGATATATGTTTTAGATTTGTACTTTGTATATACATATACATATGTGTGTGTTTGTGTATGTGTATATATCAAACATGTATACATGTATTATTTTCTTTACTACATGTAATACCCGGTAAAAAAATAAAAATAAATAATATTTAAATCCATATTTTAATTGGACTTTTCTTATGTTTGGGTCAAATTGTATTTAAGTTGTGTGACTTATAATAAGTAGGTGATTACATTAATTTGGGCTTTTATACTAATTGGGTCTATTTTGTATTTGGGTAATATTAAAATCCTATTAAAATTAGGAGACACAATGAGACATATTAATTATTAAATAAGCAAAACCTAATTGCTTCATCATATTTTATACCGACTGAAAGAAAAGAAAGAGACGCAGCCGCAGCTAAGGAAAAAGAGGAGAAAAATACTTTTACACTACAATTTGGAGAAGAGGAACCTGGACCTTTTCTTCTTTTTCGGTAAGTTTTAATAGCAGTGATAGAAGTAAGGTATATATATTAGTATATATAAACTGTTTGCTTGCCAAGTATATGTATATATATATTTATATATATATATATATATATATAGATAAAGTTTGTCAGATTACTTTTTGTGGACGGAAGTTATTGAACTGGCCTGCTGCTTTAAAAAAAAAAGGAAATTTGTTATCATGATGTGAAAAGTTGATGGCAAGTAATAAGGATTGTAACTAAATTATGTTTAAATGTGTCATGTTTGGTTGCCTGCAGTGTTGATGTCATTATATATATATATATATATATATATATATATATATTACTTTTTATATAGTACTTAGCCATGAAGCTTAAATTAAATCGTAATTTGAAAATCAAATTGAAGTTATATATATTAAATTAAATTAATTAATTTTATCGACATAATTATAAAAGTTCTAATAATAAATTTAATAGCATTATGTTATTAATGATTGGTTTGTAATAAAATCTTATTAATTATTTAAATTGAACGGAGGGAATTTAAAGAGTTATTTTTGGAATATAAATTTTGGAGTATTAGTAATTGATAAAAGGCGATGATTAAAGGCATGTTGAATAGATTATGAATTATTTTGGGAATTATTAGTTTGGATTATTTTAATTTGAGGTGAATATGTTTAGGTTGCGAATAACGTTTCGTATTTGATATTGTTGGCATTTGAGGGTAAGATTTTGTGGAGAGTGCTATAAATGGTTTGGAAGTATCAGGTACGGATTTCGCACTCCACTCCTTTGATTATTGTTGTATTCTTTATATCTCGTGATATCTTGTCTTTTCGTTTCATTTTTTATAATTCTATTGACACTCTTAAATAGAAATTTGATCTTTGATCATACTTTGGCTTTATTCAGTAATTTGAATTCCTTTCTTTCTATTATAATTTGTACATATTTCGTACTCTTTCAACGATACTTTTTGTTAAATTTGAATTATTCATTTTGTTCCTCATTTCGAATTTCTGTTATTATTTCACATAATTGTTTCTTGTGAAATTGATATATTTGTTTCATTTTGGAGTTGACACATTGGACTCGTATTTGTACTCTTTGAATTAGGTTATCATGTTTAGTACTATTTATTTTTGAAAATTGTAGAGCGGTACATGTTGCTACCTTCTTTTTGAGACCTTGTGACTATAATTTGATTTGGTTCAACATGTACATATAGAACCCTTTTGTTGGTATTATGTCGCATATGTTGTGACATAGTATTTTTGTTAGAATATATCGTAGGGTATACCCGAGCTATAACCACTGTGGGGTACCACGGGCGCATGTCGTCTTGGCACGAGAGGCATGACACTTTCCGTGGTGGTGTGATTAGTCCACGGCGTCTCCGTTTTGGGCTCCGGAGGAAGTGGGTCATTTGGTGTTTTGTTGTGGGAGGCGTATGGGTTAACCCTAGTTTTCTATTCTTCGGATTGGTGATGTTGTGCCAAACACACCTATCCGATTTGCATACATTTGGATTCGCAGTCCAATATGTGATTTGCCTGTGTGGCATTATTTTGGTTGCCTGTGTGGTATCATTTTGACTTGCCTGTGTGACATTGTTTTGACTTGCCTGTGTGGCATCATTTTGACTTGCCTGTGTGGCATTGTTTTGACTTGCCTGTGTGGCATCATTTTGACTTGCCTGTGTGGCATTATGTTGACTTGCCTGTGTGGCAATGTATATTTCTGAGCTCACTCGGCATGAAATTAAACTCAACCATTTGATTCAGCCTATTATTTCATTGTATTAGTTTTGTTTGTTTCTGTTCAATTCAATTTATTGAGTTAGTTACTTCAGTTCGTTATTTCATTACTCTTCTATTGGTTTCGTCAATTCTGTTGATTCAGATATATTTCATTAAGATCTTTGGAGAATATATTTTCGTCAGTATTTACACTTGAGGCTTTGTTCAGTATTTTGTCTCAGTTGTTTTCGTATATCACTTGTATATCTTATGTATTTTTGTATCCGTATTAGGCAATTGGCTCATCTTTGTGTTTTTTTCTTCCCGAGTTTGCGGGGGGTGATTAAGGGCTAGTGTGATGAGAGTGTTGCTTTTGACCATCTTAGGTGGATTAAATTTTAAGTTTTGATTATTTTGATTCTAGTTGGAGAATTGTATTTATTACTTCATTGATGGATATCATTATTAATATTTTGAAGTTATTAGTGCTCTGTTTACTAATTTTGAGGTTTGTTGTGCTTTATGCGTGACCTCCCTTTTCTTTTTCGGAAGAGGGTGTTACGAGATGGTATCGAGCTTAGGTTCTTTCTTGTGAAAACCTATTTAGGTTTGACACATGTGAGTTAATGGGTAAACCATTGGGTAGACGTAGGAGTTTGATTCGATTTAGTTCCTTGTTTGGTAGGTCTCTATTTTGACCAACTGTCGATTTCTTTTCGATTTATAGTTGATTTGAGGAAAATGGAATAATTTGTTAAGGTGATTTAGTAATGATATTAGTTAAGAATTGTGATTTAATCATTGAGGTGAATAAAGTTATACTTTGTATGATAAAGAAGTGATCTTATATGAGATGTGATTATGATGTGAGTATTTGTATCGATTTATTATTTGATTTTGAAAATTATTTGTTAGAGTTATTTTTTTTTCTGACAATTATTATGATCGTTGAATTGAGGATTTGATTTGAGTTAGGTTTTGATATATGTTAAGCTTGTGGATAATTTGAGATTTGTGTATTGATGGGATACTATGATAAAGTGAAAATTATTAAGTATAGAGGAGTTCTTGTAATGTGAGTTGTTAATATTCGAGGTAATTAGATTAATCATTTGGAGTTAATGATCAATTTTGTGGCTATTTTCTAGTAGGATATTGGAGTTATGTTCTATGAACTTTCTTTGCGATAGTATGGGGAGACATTGAAATTTATTAGATTAAGATTTACAATAAGGAATGATTGATTTATTATATGATTAGATAGTAAGTGATGAAATTCAATTAATTTTGAGAGATCTTGAATATTTATATTTTGCTCATGCAGATAGTAGAATATTTGACTTAGAGTTTGATATGACGATAAAGAGATCTTAGTAGTATATTCTTTGGTGTAATAATATTTAAGAACTAGCTAGTTCAAATTGAGATTTGAATATTTTGAAGCTCTTGAAGATTTAGGAAAAAGTTGATATAATTTGTTGAGTTGTTTGGTTTATCCGATATCCTTGGAGTTTTGTATGATCGATTTTATGTAAATTAAACAAAAATAATTTGTTAGATCTTTGTCATGTGTGGAACATAAACGTTTTACGAATTAAAAATAATTTTAAATATTTTGGGTATTCGAATCGTATTTAGATGAAGAGAAATTTTTGTGATTTCAAATTATGTTCCGAAGAGTGCGTTTACAAGAATTAAACTCAAAGATAATAGCGACAACCGCACCAACGGTGGATCATGTGATCTAATTTGATGCAACACGAACAACCTTACCAAGGCTTGACACGGTAGCTGACGAATCTTTTACTAGTACATTGATAATTACGTGGACCGATGACTTATACTCGTTGATCGTTACAATGGAGACGCTACGTCGTAACTAAATTTATTTATTTTTTGTAGCTTATTTGAATTCCAAGGACGAAATTATTTTGAAGGGGTGAAAAAAGTAATAACCCATTTTTTTTATAATTAAATATTAATTAATTTTATCTTATACGATTGTATTTAAATTGGAAAAGGTAAATGATTTTGTTTCTCTTTTTTCTTCCTTGTTTTGTTTGGAAAATTAAATTCTTTTTGTAGATAATGAAATAACTGATTAAATTAAAATTGAGGAAGATAATTCCTTTTGTTAAAGTCTTGTGGTAAAATCATTCGGAGCGGGAAGCTACTTGGAAAATAGAGGAGTCTATTCGAGCGGAGTATTTGCATCTTTTAATAATTTGGTACGTTCATTCTTTTGATTCCGGGGACGGAATCCTTTTTATGGGGGTAGGTGATGTAATACCCGGTAAAAAAATAAAAATAAAAAATATTTAAATCCATATTTTAATTGGGCTTTTCTTATGTTTGGGTCAAATTGTATTTAAGTTGTGTGACTTATAATAAGTAGGTGATTACATTAATTTGGGCTTTTATACTAATTGGGTCTATTTTGTATTTGGGTAATATTAAAATCCTATTAAAATTAGGAGACACAATGAGACATATTAATTATTAAATAAGCAAAACCTAATTGCTTCATCATATTTTATACCGACTGAAAGAAAAGAAAGAGACGCAATGTACTATGACTAAGGAAAAAGAGGAGAAAAATACTTTTACACTACAATTTGGAGAAGAGGAACACGGACCTTTTTCTTCTTTTTGGTAAGTTTTAATAGCAATGATAAGAGGTAGGTATATATATTAGTATATATAAAAATTTGCTTTCTGTATATGTATATATATATATATATATATATATATATATATATATATATATATATATATAGATAAAGTTTGTCGATTACTTTTTGTGGATGGAAGTTATTGAATCGGCTCTTTGCTTTTTAAAAAAGAAATTCGTTATCATGATGTGAAAAGTTGATGGCAAGTAATAAGGATTGTAACTAAATTATGTTTAAATGTGTCATGTTTGGTTTGGTTGCTGCAGTGTTGATGTCATTATATGTTATATATATATATTATATATTATATTTATATATATATATTACTTTTAGCTAAACCATGAAGCTTAAATCGAATTTGGAAATCAAATTGAAGTTATATATATTAAATTAAATTAATTAATTTTATCGACATAATTATAAAAGTTCTAATAATAAATTTAATAGCATTATGTTATTAATGATTGGTTTGTAATAAAATCTTATTAATTATTTAAATTAAACGGAGGAATTTAAAGAGTTATTTTTGGAATATAAATTTTGGAGTATTAGTAATTGATAAAAGGCGATGATTAAAGGCATGTTGAATAGATTATGAATTATTTTGGGAATTATTAGTTTGGATTATTTTAATTTGAGGTGAATATGTTTAGGTTGCGAATAACGTTTCGTATTTGATATCGTTGGCATTTGAGGGTAAGATTTTGTGGAGAGTGCTATAAATGGTTTGGAAGTATCAGGTACGGATTTCGCACTCCACTCCTTTGATTATTGTTGTATTCTTTATATCTCGTGATATCTTGTCTTTCGTTTCATTTTTTTATAATTCTATTGACACTCTTAAATAGAAATTTGATCTTTGATCATACTTTGGCTTTATTCAGTAATTTGAATTCCTTTCTTTCTATTATAATTTGTACATATTTCGTACTCTTTCAACGATACTTTTTGTTAAATTTGAATTATTCATTTGTTCCTCGTTTCGAATTTCTGTTATTATTTCACATAATTGTTTCTTGTGAAATTGATATATTTGTTTCATTTTGGAGTTGACACATTGGACTCGTATTTGTACTCTTTGAATTAGGTTATCATGTTTAGTACTATTTATTTTTGAAAATTGTAGAGCGGTACATGTTGCTACCTTCTTTTTGAGACCTTGTGACTATAATTTGATTTGGTTCAACATGTACATATAGAACCCTTTTGTTGGTATTATGTCGCATGTGTTGTGACATAGTATTTTTGTTAGAATATACCGTAGGGTATACCTGAGCTATAACCACCTGTGGGGGTACCACTAGCATGTCATCTTGGCACGAGAGGCATGACACTTTCCGTGGTGGTGTGATTAGTCCACGGCGTCTCCGTTTTGGGCTCAGGAGAAAGTGGGTCATTTGGTGTTTTGTTGTGGGAGACGTATGGGTTAACCCTAGTTTTCTGTTCTGCGGATTGGTGATGTTGTGCCAAACACACCTATCCGATTTGCATACATTTGGATTCGCAGTCCAATATGTGATTTGCCTGTGTGGCATTATTTTGGTTGCCTGTGTGGTATCATTTTGACTTGCCTGTGTGACATTGTTTTGACTTGCTGTGTGACATCATTTTGACTTGCACAGTGGCATTATTTTGACTTGCACGAGGCAATGTATATTTCGAGCTCACTTTGGTATGAAATTAAACTCAACCATTTGATTCACCTTATTATTTCATTGTATTAGTTTTGTTTGTTTCTGTTCAATTCAATTCATTGAGTTAGTTACTTCAGTTCGTTATTTCATTACTCTTCTATTGGTTTCGTCAATTCTGTTGATTCAGATATATTCCATTAAGATCTTTGGAGAATATATTTTCGTCAGTATTTACACTTGAGGTTTTGTTCAGTATTTTGTCTCAGTTGTTTTCGTATATCACTTGTATACCTTTTGTATATTTGTATCCGTATTGGGCAATTGGCTCATGCTGTGTTTTTCTTCCGACAAGTTTGCAGGGGTGATTAAGGGCTAGTGTGATGAGAGTGTTTCCTTGACCATCTAGGTGGATTAAATTTTTGGTTTTGATTATTTTGATTCTAGTTGGAGAATTGTATTTAGTACTTCATTGATGGATATCATTATTAATATTTTGAAGTTATTAGTGCTCTGTTTACTAATTTTGAGATTTGTTGTGCTTTGCACGTGACCTCCCTTTTTTTTCGGGAAGGGGGTGTTACACTACATATCTAGTATCACACAATTACTATCAAATTTTTAGTTAAAATTGCATTAATTTGAGATATAAATTATTCTTAAAAAATCGCTGTTAAAAAATATATCTTTGGTTTCGAAAAAGGATTGAGTATTAGTTAGTAGTAAATTTTACGTAAAATTAATAGTGTCAGTTATAACTCTCATTTCCTACATATATAGAAAGTTGACACACATCTAGAAGACTAGAACGTCAGAATAAAAGTCTAATTTGTTTGGTTGTCCATATGTTCTTTCAATATATACACACCAAAACAAAACAAATAATTGAAGAAAAAACCTCAACAACGAAAAGTCTAATCCCAGCCAAGCCACTACTCATCCACCTTCTTCATGACATCATCTAATGACTAAACTCACACACACACACACATATATATATAATACATAAATACAATCTCTATTGTTTAATATAAGAATTAATCGAATATAAAATTGAAAATTTTGCGTTCACTATTTTTAGCGGATGATGGATTACGTTCATTACTAATAATAAGAACTAATATATATATATATATATATATATATATATATATATATATATAGTCCGCTTCCTATGCAGTTGGTCTATATGTGTACCACATTTAGTGACGAATAAAACCGTCGCTAAACCCGTCGCAATATGAACCAGGCTATAGCGACGGTTCTGGTCAGTTCAGATCCTATGACAACGGGTTTAACGATAATTTTGTCCGTCACTAAAAGTGATCCGCATGCGGATCATCCGCATAAAACTCTCTCGCTCTCTCTCTCTATATATATATAGGGGTTCCATCCACAGCAACCGGTTGCTGTGGAACAACCCTTTTTTTAGCTTGTTATATTATTATTTTTGCTCCAGCCGCAATTATAACAAGCCAAAAAAAATTGCTCTACAACATCCGATTACTGTGGATTATATATATATATATATATATATATATATATATTGAGCCCTTCCATAGCAAACAGGGTTGCTATATGAGTCTTAATCTGAACACCCCTTTTTGTACCGCTGATAAAATGAATTGATGGTTTGAGATTAGCTTTTGTATTTGATAAGCCTCAAGATAGGTTGTTGTGCTTTATTATTCACTGTCATGAAAACTTCTATTTTAATAAGTGAATATTAACTTGTCAAGATAGTTATAAAAAGTGAATATTTATTATTAAAATAATCCTACTTAAGACAAAATGATACTGGTGGTACATTTTTTTTTTAATTTTTTATTTCTCTGGTAGACTGAGTTCATACTACTACCGGCATTAAAATAATAAAGTAATCCAAATAGGTATAAATGATACTACTGGTACATTTTTTAAAATTTTTTTTATTTTTTCCTACTAAGACAGTTCATACTAATGGTACATTTTTTTTTTTAATTTATTTTTATTTTCCCAAATAAGCATGAATGATACTACCGGTATTAAAAATTGAAAAAAAAAAAGTAAGATGTCTTTTGTCACTACCGGTATTAAAAAAAAAAAAATGATTTTATTCAAGCAATTCATTTGCTAAAAGACTCAACTCATGACCTCAAACTCCAAACACTCGTTATATGACCACCCGAGCACCACTTGCCTAGTCATTAATTTCAACCAAGGATATGTCTTTATATTAAAACTTCACCATCCCCAAAATCTATATTCTTGCATTATTATTATATTACGATTTATTATTATTAATAAGTCTATATAATACATATATGGGGTTTGATATTTAGAAATAAGTTAATATCTATATTTATTAAGCAATGATTATTAGTAATGATTTTATATATTAAGCAATGATTTTATTATTAAGAAATGATTTTATTATTAATAAAACTAGTTCAATTAGTCTAATAAGTAATGATGATAATTTTTCAAGTCATTTCAGAAATTAATTTACTTATCGAATTTATAAAAGTAGTGAAGTATTATTATAATAATAATAATGTGATTATCAATATTAAAAGTACAGATTATACCAATACTAGTCTTTGCATAACATTAAGAGGAATAAGTACATATTACATGTTCATTTTCATAAAATAAAATAAAAACATAGAATGATTAATACAACCGACGCCTTTATTTTTTTGGATCAGAATCCCTAGCACTCGATAGTGATTTCGCTTATCGTGTAATCGGTTTCAAAGCCACAAATTGCACATTTTCGATGAGTCTTAGAAGGAATGATTTTCTCGAGTGCACTCTTGAATCTAGATTGTTTTTGCGGCCCTTTGTTTGAGAAATATTAGGCGGCAAAAACTCTTCTTCTTCTTCCACCTCTCTGCATCTTCATCGTCATTATCGTATCCCATATCATGATTTGGATCTCCAATCGCGGCAATCAATGTCATCATCCGCCAGCTTCAAGAATATTCTCATCCGGATCATATTGGTCAACCAACTCTTTTCCTCGTGCATTCAGTTTAAGAACAGTTTTGTAACCTCGGACTGAGCAAACCGCTTTGCTCGCTAACTCCTGGTAATCACCCATCAAATGATTATAGCGCATTGCTTGATTTTGTTCTAAGTCAGCAGATGTGGAGTTAAAGAGTAAGTCTTCACCATAGCTTTTATTCGCGTCTCTTGTCCACCGATGAAGGATCATGTTGGTCGGTATTTGTGAAATACTCTTTGCTATGAAATATCTCAAGATGTGCCTGCATAATTCACCAGAGTGAGAAAACATTTGGCAGTTACATGTTACCGATCCCAGTTGTCGATTGTTGACAACTTCTTTATATCTTCCACCACTTTCAGTTGATCTGCATTATACACTGCATAAACCTTAGTATCAGTGACACACAACTCACTAAGTTTATGAACATTGTATTTCATGGAATCGACGAATTGACGTTGGAAACGTCTAAACATCTCTTTGTGTACACTTGTGCAAAGATGAACTTCTAAAGATGAACCGAGTACCATAATCCTTTTACGATGTTTTGTTATGTAGTCGGCCTTCCTCTCCCCGATAAACCGCTCTTCTACAACCTTTTGACTCTGCGAAGACAAAATATAGCATACCCGGTTGATGCATTAACATACTCATCAAAAAGGCATTCATGCTCTCGCTTCTTCAAGTGGTAGTCATTCCCGCGGCAAAATGTCTCTTTGTATATGCTGGAATCCATTTCTGTCGTACATCATACAAACTTCCAAGCCATTCATTAGTATATAATTCATAGGAACTTATCAGAATATGCCAACGATCTTCAAATTCCTCGATGGACAATGAGTTATACACACAGTTGTTAAAATTATTTTTGAACGATGGGTGCTCAGAATAAACATGATGCAATTTTTCAGGAAATTTATTGCTAATATGCCAAGAACACAATAAATGATGACTAGTTGGAAGTACCGTAGCAATAGCATTACTCATGGCTCTGTCTTGATCAGTGATGATGGTTGTAGGTGCCTTGTAGTCCATGGCTTCAAGCCATGTCTGTAAAACCCAAACGAAAGTGTCCTCTGTCTCTTCTCGTAGAATAACAAATCCAAACAATATAGACCGATAATGGTGGTTGACCTTTGCAAATGGAACAAACAAAGATGCCATACTTATTTGTCCCAGATGTACTATCAAATGTCACAACGCTCCGAACTGCTGATACATAAACCTTGGTGGACGTCAACCCACAAAATACAAACTATCGCGGTTGTTTTCACCGGGGTTTCACTCGAAAAAAAATTTGTCGGGCACTTCCTGGATGCAAGTTTGTTCAAATGATTGACAAGAAACTTGTGCATCATTTTCATCTGCAGAATCACGCCTTAAATCTCGCACCACATTCTCAACATTAGCGAGAGAAAGGAACATTTTGCAACCCACCTCCTATTGTGCTCAAAACATTCATCATCTTACTAGGACCAATACTGGGACTTATTTAAAGTGTCAATTAAATTTCTTGCAACAGAGTAATATTTACGTGAGTCTCGATCAAATCTACTTTGGTGGGGGTCACTAAGTGATGATTGTGCTCTAATTCAACAAAGAGATATACGCCAATTGTCTTCTTTCTTATTGTGGACAATATATATTCTAGCTTTGCACATTGTTCGGCCTATAGAGTCTCTCATACTAGTTATTTTATTACTACTATCTTCATCATCGTGTAAACTCTTGCCAACAATTGGTGTACCGAAGCTTTCTTACATACATACTTGCCTAGATCCGATATCATTCAGATTAGCATGTTTATGACTAGTTGCAATTCTAATCTCAAATCCATTTTTGCGAGCATATGATCTATAAAAATATTCAACCTCTTCCAACGTACAAAATAATTGACCAATGTACGGAGCAATATCAAATTTATTTCTTTCAACTTCACTAACAAATTCAGATGTATTATATGACATTTTGAAGAACTTACTTGTGAATAATAGTGATGAATTTTGCTCGATCAGAACTTCAACTTGATTTTCTGAAGTGAAAGTGGGCAACCAAATGAAACAAATTATGAGTAGAGGAGAAAAGAGAAAATAATATCAGAGAACAAATTCTATGGAAGGATAAGAAGATGGGTGCTCAGAATAAACATGAGAAAATAGCAGCTTCCTAGACAATATTTAAAGGTAAAAAGACCAGCCGGAACAGCTTGTTGCGGTTAATGCTCAAGAAGTCAAACTAATGTACTTTTTCCATATAATCAATGTCAGCTTTTTTCTATTCCCATAGTGTTGTATTATTATGTTTGACTACTAATAATAATGATAATAAAATAATTAAAAGTACATAAGCCGCTAGAATATGGAACGGCTTTATACTCAATTCGTAATAATAATAGAATAATAATAATAATCGAATAATTATAATAAAATATTGAGAAATTTAATTTGGGGGGAGATGGAATGTTTTAAGATATATCCAAATCCAAGGTAAGATATGACAATGTAGGGCCTGTGGTGCTCTAATGTGGTCATATGATGAATGTTTGGAGCTTGAGGTCATGCGGGTTCGAGTCTAGCTAGCAAATGAAAAATTGTTCTATTCCCAAATTATAGCCTTTTTTACCTACTTAACGGTTTTATTAATAATATATATTTTTTTTATTTCCAAATTAGTTAAAGGCTTTACCCTAAGTAAACAAATTTATTAATAATATATATATATTTTTTATTTCCAGCCGTTATAGGCTCTAACGGCCGAAACAAATTATGGTAAATATATATATATTTTTTATTCCGATTTGCTAAGTTCTGTATCTGGGGTCGAACAAAATGACAAACACACATCGCCTAGGGAAATGCACTGAATATTTTTGACCACTTTTTCTGCCACATCGCCTCGGGAAAGAACACCTGCAAGCTTGGTAAACTAAAAAGTCATGACATTTGTTTGAATTTGGTCCTAAATTAATTCATGTATCTTTACATTTGCATGAGCTTATTTAAACGCCTATTGAGAACATATGTTGTTCAAACTAAAGCTCACTTGCCAAGCTAGATAAAATAAAAATAACAGAGAGTAGAGAGGGAGTATTTCGGAAGAGAGGAGCAAAAAACTTCAACAAGTAATTTTTTATTTATTGTTATTTGTTCAGCTTTTAATAGTTTACATTGTTGTTATTATTTTTGTATAATAGTAAAATAATATTATTACATTATATAAATGAAAAAACTTATTACAATTATACTTTCAATCAAGCCATTTTTTATCAACGCATGTTATTATTTGAATTAAAAGAGATATAATACCATGCATGTATTTGTTTTTGTTGTCACTAATACATGTTATCACTGCATATTATGCATGCATGTTATTACTGTTGTTGTTATTATTTTCGTATAATAACAACAAAATAATGCAAGATTTATAATGATCACTTTATAGTTTGGGATACCGATTTTTTTTTTCCAATTTGTCAACCGATGACAAATAACCGATAGCTATCTCTACGTGGGATGTTATTTTTTTTTTGAGTCATCATTATACAATGGAGAAAAGAAGATAAAAAATCAAAAAGCTAAGTTTTTTAAGTCATGTTTTGATCAAAAAAAAAAAAAACTTTTAAAAGATAAAGCATGCATTGATAAGTATTTATTTTATTATTATGTTTCATTTATTGTTTTTATTTTATTCCAAAGGTACTCAATTGTTCACTTATTGTTTTAATTTATTTTTCTTCTTATTGTTTTTGTTTTTAATAGTTTCGCTTTTACTAGTTTTTAATGCATGTTAATATTATTACATTATATACATGCATGTATATAATATGGAATTGATGTATTTTTTTAGGTAAAAGATGGATAGTTGGGAATATGGGCCAATTGATCCAGTGTTCTCGCATGATCAACAAGATCATGTATCGGATGACATATATCATGGGAGAGATAGGGGAAAACTAAGCTCCACCAATATAATCGATCGTAAATATAATCGGTGGGCTTTTGACAAAAAGAACAAAAAATCCTTTTTAGATAAATGTGGATTTGGAGTATTTAGTTATCAAGGTGTTGTACACCAAACCGATCTTGGTCCGATATCTCGCCTTGAGTCGAGAGATGGCGCCTGAGACCAATACTTTTCATTTAAACTGTGGAGAAATAACAATCACGTTAGAGGATGTTCACTTTATTTTTGGTTACCGGTGGTGGGAAAGCCCTTAACGGGTCCCTCACATTCACCAATTTGAATTATTTTAGGGATTTTTTTGGAGATAAATTAATGGTGAATATTTTAGTTCAAAAAACGCAGGTAATTTCATTAGTGTGGTTGCACGAACATTTTAATAATTATCCCGAGAATGCAAGTAAAGATGTTGTAGGCGACACACAAAAGGCATACATGTTGTGGTTGTGTGGGGCAATATTATTCCCTAATAGGAATAGAAATAGTGTGCACCCACGATATATGTCTTTATTGCCAACGGCAAGATTGTGTAACTTACTCTTGGCGCCAGGCGGTGTTAGCATATTTGTACAGATCTTTATATACTGCTACTAGGAAAGGAGTTAAATACATTAATGGTTGTGTTACATTGTTACAAATTTGGGCTTATGAGCGTGTAAGTATTGGAAAGCCAAACCCTTGGCCACAATCATCCTTATGGTTACCTAGGGCTTTAGCACGGTCCCTATTTTGGAGCCCATGACCACCCAGTAGACGTGAGAATCCCCATCACCATTTGTCATTTTACCGAGGGGAGTTAGATATTAAGTCTATGTGGGATGTGGTTTGGCAACCTTACATAATGTGGGATGATGATATCAGTGGATTTAATTTTGAAGGTAGGTTGTTGGGATCTGGTGGGGTCCCTTGATCCACTTTGATATTGTGGAATTTCGATGCTTGGATCGTGTGATGAGACAGCATTCGGGTTCATGCAAGGCATACCATCACCAGCCAAAAACCATGGTGACCTTAGGAAGGAGAAAAAGTTTAAATTTATTGATGTCGAGGATTGCATGGCCTTGAGAGGGGAATATATTTCGATGTGGGAGGCATACATGGATCATCTCGAAGGACAACAAACTGAAGTTGCTGATTATGTCCCAATAGATGATTACATGGTCTGGTATAGGAAAATTACACGTTGGAAAATCCACCAAACCTCGACGAGTGAAGACCATGACCACATAAGTTATGAGCCTCGGGCCATTTACAACCAACAACACCTTATTCAAATGGTATAAAATTATATTCTTCTTTAATAAATCATGTATTGGAGTAAATACTTAATATTACATTTATTCATATTTATTGTTAATAATATTTGTTTGTGTTTATCTTACATGACAAGTTGAGAGTGCAAAGTCGTTACTTGATAAATTTTCAGTACTTACTCAGCTGCCTCCCGAGTTGGTTCTACAAAAAAATAATTGGGATTTCCAATACGCCCTATACGACTTCGAAGTAAGAGGTAAACAAATACCTCGACAAGGGGGTCCCACAAATTTTGGACCACAGTCCCAATACACACAACTCAATGAAGGGCTTGGGAAACAAACTGATTATGTTGTATGAGAGAGCTACATACCCACCCCACAAGTAATCGAGGAGAGCTCCATTCCCACCACCCAAGCCTACGAGGAGTGTTACATTCCAACCTTCCAAACCTATGAGAAGTGTTACATTCCAACCAATTCTTCATTTGCGGGACTTTCTGACGCCAAGGGATCTAGTTCACAAAAGGTATATATAGTTATGTTAATAGTGATGGTTTTAATTATTATTGCTATATAATAATAATGTACATTTGGGTCTCAATCAGGTACAAGATGCGGGAGACCACATCTCTTATGGACCAAAAGGGTCCTTATCCAAAAGACTTCTGATTGGAAGGAGACATTTATAAATAAACATATGTTTGGAAACGTGGTGGCACCGTAAGGGATTTATATCCTTTATCACATCCGCGCCAGTTATATGAATTAGAACACAATGCAGTGCAATCCTTAGGGCCTGGGAGTTGGATATTCGAGCATGTCATCGACGCTTATATGTTGTTGCTACGAGACAGAGAGGAATACTACAGGTCGCGGGGAATACAAAGGTGGTCCCAATTTGGTTTCATGAATTCATTCTTCATGCATCTTGGGTAGGGCTATGTGCCATACACTAACGTGAATACTGCATGGAGTTTTTGCGATCCGTATGTTAACCAAGATGTTGGTCCACCTTTACACGAATGCAAATACATATTCATGCCGGTGTGTAGTACCAATCAACGCCATTTTGTCTTGTTCCTATTCGCAGTTGAAGATTGGATGGTTACCATAATTTATCCGCACTACAATGACACTAAGTATATTAAGTTACATGAAATATACTCAGAATTCGTTAAAGTTGCGGTATGTTTAGTTTTAAAATATTTTAATTTTATAATGTCCTTTAATATTAAAAAATTATTAACCAACTACTTTGTACATGCAGGTACATTTGATACCATTTTGTTTGCGAAATGGTAATCCGATGCGTGAGTGGCCCAGCGGTAATCCTACTGTGAAGACCTTAAAGATTTGACCGAAACAACACAACAACGCAGACTGTGGCATTTTTGTCTGCAAGTATGTTGACTGTTTCATTAGGGCCAATGGTAATTTTTCTGAAGAGAAGTGGTCCTTGGAAGATGTCACAGTCTTTCGTTCTCAAGGCCGCACGGAGCTCTACAAGAAATCATGAAGATTACTTCCTACTTTCCGAGATATAGGCGTCGGTTGTATTAATCATTCTATGTTTTTTTTTATTTTATGAAAATGAACATGTAATATGTACTATTCCTCTTAATGTTATGCAGTACTAGTATTGGTATAATCTGTACTTCTAATATTGATAATCACATTATTATTATTATAATAATACTTCACTACTTTTATAAATTCGATAAGTAAATTAATTTCCTGAAATGACTTGAAAAATTATCATCATTACTTATTAGACTAATTGAACTAGTTTTATTAATAATAAAATCATTTCTTAATAATAAAATCATTGCTTAATATATAAAATCATTACTAATAATCATTTCTTAATAAATATAGATATTAACTTATTTCTAAATATCAAACCCCATATGTATTATATAGACTTATTAATAATAATAAATCGTAATATAATAATAATGCAAGAATATAGATTTTGGGGATGGTGAAGTTTTAATATAAAGACATATCCTTGGTCAAATTAATAGCTAGGCCTGTGGTGCTCGGGTGGTCATATATATTTAGTATTTGGAGTTTGAGGTTGCGAGTTCGAGTCTGTTTAGCAGCGAATTGCTTGAATAAAATCATTTTTTTATTTTTTTAATACCACCATAGTGATAAGTCAGATCTAATTTTTTTTTTTTTCAATTTTTAATACCCATATCATCATATCACTGCACTCGGGAAAAATAAAAAAAATTAAAAAAAAATGTACCAAATTGTATGAGCTTCTGCATCAAATTTAGGAAAAAATTAAAAAAATTAAAAAAAATGTACTAAATAGTATGAGCACAGATCTACGTAAGCAAAAATTAAAATAAAATAAAATTAAAAAATGTACAGTAGTATCAAATTGTGACTTCTACGGATTACTTTATTATTTTAATGCCACCGGTAGATATCTGACTTACTACGGAGAAATAAAAAAATTAAAAAAATGTACTCAATTCGTGTCACCAGACGTCTAAGTGGGATTATTTTAATAATAAATATTCACTTTTTATAACTATACTGACAAGTTAATATTCACTTATTAAAATAGAAGCTGACAGTGAATAATTAGCACAACAACCTGCGTGCTTGTCTTTATCAAATACAAAGCTAATCTCACCATCAATTCATTTTATCAACGGTACAAAAAGGGGGTGTTTCACAGTACTCATAGCAACCGGTTGCTATGGAAGGGCTCCCTATATATATATATATAATATAATATAAAACAGAGCAGAGAGAGAAATACATAAATGTCGCATTAAGTTCCACGTCATTCTCCCTTATTCAAATTTCAAACGCTCTGTCTCTGTTCTTAGACACAGAACTCTTATCTCTCAGACCCAGCCAACTCGATCCTTCTCAACTCCCCTAAATCTTTTATCTCTCAAATCTCTCATACCCAGCCCCTAATGTACGATTAGACTTGAAAAACCTGTCACGCAGATCGACTTCCATTTCGATACCCACCAAATTTAATCGTCCACGAATCCACGTCGATTATCTTGGTATGGGGGAAAGGATGGGGAAGCGACCTAACGTGAGCAGGGGGTGGTGGTTATCGTCGTTGTGAAGAGTGACGGTATATGGCTGAGCTTACCGACGATGGGGACGAAGTGTGTCTCAGAGGAAATCTATAACAACGTCGTCATTTTGGTCGATTACGTCGTAATTTCAGATGATCATGTTCATCCCACGCCCACCGTCTCCGTCAAGGTAATAGTCCCCATAAAATTTAAATTTTTAATTGAGTTGGTTCTCTGATTTTTAATTGTGTACGCGTATGTGTTTATTGGAATTGGTTTATTTAATGTGTAGAAAATTATTGAATGTTTGGTTTTATGTTTATAACAATTTGATGCAAGTGTAGTTTATTGTTGCAGTTTCTGTCTTGAGGTATCATGTGCCCATTTCTTTATTTTAGAAATTTGATAGTGGATAATTGTGGTTTAGTTATGTGTCATTGTTTGGATGCTTCTTGGCTCACTTGAATATTTTTCATTTATTATTACTTTTTCTAATAGCTCATAATTGGAATATGTACTACAGTACATGAGAGAACAAATTGTTGGCTAAGTTTAAAGACAACTGTCTTGATAAGTTGAATGATTATTATAGAAGGAAGGCAGAGTGTGGTGAAGCCTATTAAGAAGGAAGTGAACTGAACTCCTATAAAGAAGAACCCTTTGAAGAATCTCAACACTTTGTTGAAGTTGAACCCATACGCAGAGACTGCAAGGAGGATGGCTCTTTTGGCCGAGGCGTAGCGTGTAAAGGCCAAGAAGGAGAAGCTTGATGAGAAGAGGATTCCAGTGACAAAGGTATGTAATCTTAAATTTCCAATGTTTCTTAATAGTTTGTATATGCAATCATTACCTTTTTTTTTTCTTTATACATGTCAATGAAAATTGTTAGATGTCTTGGTTGTGAGACCCACTGAGTATTCATGTGAGGATGCCTTGTGCACCTAACAAAATCACTTGTAAATAACAATGCCCACATTTTATTAAAATGAATATGATATTCTTTGAATGTTTTCTTTTGATATATGTCTACAGACAATATTTGGTTCTGATGTATAAATTTCTTTTGGATGTAATGATTAATGCCCTATTGCGCTAGCCGCTTTTATGTGATACGGATCTTTAGGGCTGTCTATACAAGTTTTATTTATTTTCGTTTGGTGTATTATTTTGTAAACATCCTTTTGTTTGGTTGTTTATTGTAGTATTTTTGTCAGTGGTATCATCCGAATTTTGTTTCTTCAGAAGTTAGCATTGATTAATGTGCTTGCTATAAAAATTATTGGAATCAAAATTTGTTGGGAGAAATATATATGCTTAATGAACATGACTTCACCCCAGATATGAAGTAAACTTAAAGAATTTGATGGTTCTAGATGAAGCCAAGCTCCTTATTGGAAATTACATAATGGGTCTTTGGATTTGTTTGCTTGCAAAAAATTGTTATAACAAATACTACAAAAGTTTAGTGAATGCGCATGCTACAAGGTTTGGGAGAAGTGCTTATCTCGAGCTTACCAGGGCATATAATGAATTGTCGAAATTTTGGTCTTCAGAAAACTACCAGTCCTCTTCTGTGAAAGTTTTTTATATTTTTTAATGAATAGATAAATTAGTCATGCTGCCTATTATTTCTTTTGTATTTATAGTAGGATCATGTTTATTTATTTTTTCCCCCATTGAGGATTAGTGTTGCCGTTAATAATCAGTGTTAATGGTCCAAGTCTATAAAATTTTATTCTTTGTCTTAAACATGCATTTTTTTTTCTTTCTCCAAGGACTTGAGGTATGCTATTTTCATCCATTTTTTCACTGTCATTGTGCTTTTATGTGTTCAAGCTCTTTCAAATGAAATTTATTACTTATTTTGTCTATTCTTTTATTGATGTTAAGTTATATTGAGTAAAAAAATCTTCAATGTAATATCTTTTTATGCATTCCTAAGTTGTTTTTTGTTGGTTTTGTTTTTTAAGATATGTTTCTTGCAATATATTTTGTGGTCCCAATTATCACTCCTATAGTGGTCTCAATCTTTCCATCTGCTTCATCTTTAGCTATTTTACAATTTGATTTAAGTTTGAGGTTTTTCTGTTCGGAATATTCTTAATTTTATAGTCTTTTGGTATGTAGAATAACATTTGAGAATTTCTGGTGGGTTTAGATTAAGCTACAGTTTTCAGTGGGTATTTGAAGAAGAGAGGGTTTAATATTGAGTATTGATGTTTGAGAATTTCTTCTGGGTTTGTGTTTATAAATAAAGGATAGAGAGCTAATTTATGGTTTTTATTTTTCTTGGGGTTTTAGAGCTAAATATTTGATTGTGTCTCCGTTGTCGTTGACGACCCAATATATATGATATATATAAGTCATAATTGAGGTATTACTTTTTTTCAAGTAAAATGAGCCCAAATAGTGACGCTTAGTTACTGCATCTTGTTTATATTCTTCTTCATTTTTCAAGTGAAGGATTTATTACAGTTTGAAGGCACGATGCAAGTATGTATTACTTTGTTAACAATGAATGATGTAGTGTTTTGGGTACCTTCATGTTTAAAAGATTTATTGCAGTTTGAACAATGAATGACAGTTAAGTCGGTCCTGTTATCTGATGTAGTGTTTTGGGTACTGAGAAACTGCAATTTAACTTTATAATCACATGCATTTCAGGTTTATACCTGATAGTGTCTTTGCCACTATTTTACGTTCGTCTCTTTGTCGTTGGAAGTTGAAGGTAATTTTCTCATAAATTTGTTTCAGTTGCCAATAAGTTCTGTACAATTGCTTAGTTTTTTTCTGCATAAAGAGGAAAATCATGTGATTTAGCTTTACAAGTCATTTTGATTGGCGATCCACAATCTTATGTCATTCAATTGCGAGGGAAGAAGGAGTTTGGCTTAAGATTCCACTAGAAAAAATGAGTTGTTCTATATAGTCAGTAAAGGTAAACAACAAATTTAAGAGTACCATTCGCTATTTTGTTTCATTGTTTGAGCGCTTATTAATTTGAACTGTTATTTGTTTGTAGGAAGGATTTCAGTATCATCATGCAAAAAAAGAAGATATGTCATGATGACCTACTAGATTCTGAAGGACCTTGCATGCTTCCCGAAAATGCAGTTGGAGTTGGGGGCTTTGTGATTAATGAAATGAATGAGGTATGAAACTTTTTTACCATATACTTAGTCTAAGTAAGCACATATACTAAATCTCTTAATAGTGGCATTACTCAAACAAGTGCATGGTGTATCACACACTACATTCTCGTTCCAATAAGTTTTGTCTCTTGTAATTTTTTTTTCTGCTTTTTAGAATTAGTTGAACTCAATCTAAAAGCTATTCGGTGACAAATTTTTAAGAAATTAAAATCACTTTGGTTCAGGCTGGTTCATCCTTATCCTTTGATTTTCATCAAATCTTCCAGTCAATTTGTTATGTTAAAGTTGGACATACACCCAAAATTTCTATTGTTCTTAGAAAATATTTTTGAGGCCATCTTCTTCAAAAAGCTTGTAGTACAAGAAAAACACACTTCCCAAAGACTTACTAGCCTATGGAAAATATCAATCGTTACATTCATGAGGTTCGGTTTCTCTATTTTTTGAACTTCAATCCAAAGGTTTTTTGGGTGCATGTAAAGTAATACATATAACATGGTACAAAAATCTTCATATGGATGAAGTTTCAACTCTTTTCCTTTTGATCTCTTCAATGGGAGGAAATCTTTCTCGAGTCAGTAAGAGAAGTTAAGGAGGAAACTGATGTAAGAACATCACAATTCTATTGTCTATGTTTCGCTTGGGTCTTGCATCATTAGAGTGTGTATTTCAACTTTTCACGAGCTTTTGCAGCCCTTTTGTTTTTAATGTTGCAGATTGACACTGAATTTGTGGAAGTTGTAGCTTTCAAGTAATAAAATGGTCATCTTCAAAAATTGTACTCATATATATGATCTTAATGATCTCTTATCATTTCAATCTGGTGAATTGCTTGCAAAATAGGCTCAAAAGTCATCTTTGTCTTATAGAAGGTTCACTTAAATCAAAAGTTGCCTGATTTCTTGTGAAAGGCTTAAAAATGAACTGGTTGAAGTTTACTACTTCTAGCCTAATATAGCAATGTACATAAACTGCTTAGCTCTCTAGAATTCACTACTCTTGGAAATTTGTAGAGAAAACTAACATAACCAAAAAAAATAAAATTAGGCAAACACATGATTTAGGGGTGAAACAAGATTAAGTTTGCAAAATTTAATAATGAAAGAGACAGAGGCAACGCCGTCAATACCAGACATAATCTTTTGAATAGTCTCCTCTAATAAAGTTGAATCTGAGAAATTTGTACTTTGTTTTCATGAACCATTTATTATTTATTTTACCTGCCTTTTTTTTTACTTTCTTGAGACCTTTTTTTCTTAGATTGATTGAACTGAACATCATAAAGTCTAAAGTAGTAAAAGGGATGTTTTTTATAGTTTGGTAGTTCTAGCATTCTGAAAAATCTGAAATAACTCTACTATTTTGTTGACCTTTATGACACAAAGAAAACTCTTGAGAGTTGAGTCTACAATCTATTTGATTGCAACACAGCTTAACATATTTTATGATAAGTAATTAGATGAAATTTCATTTTGTAGTGGAATGATTACAGGGGATTTAGCTTAAATGACGAATTTGTCATGAATTGCTAATTCTAGATTATACTTTGCTATTATTATTGGTTTAAATATATTTGGTTATGGTCAAAGGTCGCAAAGTTTTTTTTTCAAAAACTAATAGAGAAACGTGTTAGAGAATAACAACACATCGAAAAACAATAGCAAAGAAAAAATTAAAAGAAAACAATCGCACAAAGACATAAGATTTACGTGGTTCACCCGAAAAATTAAAAGGAAGTTTTAATATTTATATTACTTTAGTTTAAAGAAATTTGAGTTGTGTTGGTCTATATGCACACCTTTCAATCCTACTCAAGAATTTTGGTAAAAGAAAAAGAGGCATCAAAGCAAAAAACATCACTAAACAAAATTAGATTTTGAAGGGGAAATGATTGGCTTATTTCTAATTGGCCTCACTAGATTTTGTATCCATAATCTACATTGCAGTTAAGGAAGCATTTAGGGTATATTTAGTGAAATGTGTTTATAGTATTTGCTACAGTAATGCTTAGTGCGTTTGGTCACCATAAGGTGATTTTAAATTTCAAACTTTACTTTTATGAATTAAACTTTACTTTGAACAAACAATAAGTGATTTAAAGTGATTCAAGATAAAAGTGATTCTTTTAATAAAAAGAGTTGCTATATCAAGACCTTGCTAAAATAGATGAAGACAAACTTTGTAACATGGATAGAAGAGGACCTTTTAGTGATAGACGTTGACATTGTTCTTCGGTGGTTTAACGTTAACCTTTTAGTGATAACCCATCACTGACCAAATAATTGTCTAGGTTTGAAAGTCTCTCTAACTAAGACTCTATATTTCTCTACTTCTCATGCAGACACACAATACATGCAAAAAAACACACATAATTGTAACCAATCAAACACTCGCAAATCAAACTCACACACCATTATACTGCCACTAATACAGATTTATGAGTTAAATCATCAAGCAAATGAACTGTTTGTTGAAATGGTACTAAGAATACTTTATTTGATTGTAAGTCTCCATCCATCCATATCTTTTCTTAAATAAATTGATAATTTGTTACAATCTCTCTAAATTCTTACTTATATCAATCTAAATCATTCCTCCCACTACATACAAATGTGTGTGCTCATTTGTTTTTTAGATAATTCAGAGTAAAGTAAGGGTTTTTATGTTTCGAATTTACAGTTGTTTTATTTTGACTCACATATTTCGATAATTTTTATATTTCAAATATTTTCGTATATATCAAGAATACTTGGTGAAAGTCAGAAAAGAATACTTGGTGTGTTTTGTAAAGTAACGGTCTTATGCAACATGTTTCTCTATTTTTTGCACGTTTGTATTTTTTGTATTCCGTCTTTTGTAAAGTTAACTAATTATACATGGTGATGATAATTTTTGGGTATGGAATGATGGTTTTTTTGGTCGTTTGGATATGTATTGATGATTGTAAGTTTTGTAGACAGGTTTAGAATTTTCTGAATATCTATTTTTAAAGGAAATTCTGCCAAAATTTCTTGAAATTAGTACCGACTAGCTCGATGTTTTGGTGGTTGGATATGTATTGATGATTGAGTATGTATTAATTGTTGTGGTGGTATTAATTTTTAAAGAAAACTCTACCGACTAGCTTGATATTTTTCACATTACTTCTGTTTCGTGCATTGGTTATATTTATATATATATATATATATATATATATATATATATATATATATATATATATATATATATATATATATATATATACTGATCGATCATCAAAGCATTCTCCTTAAATAGCATTCCTCCTTAAATAGCATTCTTTTATTAAAATTACGTCGTTTTGGATGGACGCGATGGCATTTTTGTAAATAGCATTCTTTTATTAACATATGGCTGCTGCTCTTTCACATGGAAATAAAGGTACTCAAAGTACACACTCCGCGTTACACCTTTGACTTGGAAAATTGGAATTAGTCTTTAGTCGTCTCTCACTACTCTTTGACTCACCTCACTCTCCTTTACTCTGTATACCTCTTCATTTCCCTAAATGGCCCACTTTCTCTAAATAAACGACTTCACTTGAGTCCACTACTCTACAACTACCACTTGGCCTTAATTTGCCTCTATTAAAGGTTGAATTACTCTCAATGAATAAAAATGAAAAAGAAACACATTCTTGCATGAGTAAATCTTTAGGTACATCCAAGTTACTAATAATTTACCGAACGCAAAAGAGCAGGTCGTTTTGGGTATTTTTTTTTTACATCCTATGCCTCTTTCTCTCTCTTAGGAATATCAATAAACTCTCCCTTTTCTCCTACGTTGAAAACTCTCTTCTCCTACTGTGAAATCTCTTCCTCCTACAACTCCTCGGTCTCACTCCTTCGCTCTCTGTCCAAACCCACTCGCCTGGCTTACCAAATTTCTCTAAGCATTTTCTTCTCTGGTCAAATAACGGAGAAAGATGAATCATGCTTCCCTCCACACAATAATTAATCTATGAAGCTCTAATAAGGTAAACCCTTTTTTGAGTAATTTATACTTTCAATTGATTGTATTGTTTCATTTAGATTAATTGATTTGTGTTTAATTGGGTTCTTCATAATCTTCGCTTTATTACCCAAAAGAAGTAGAGGATTTTTCAATTATCTTAGTCATATCTACTTTGTGTATCATTACAATTTAATTTGGGTTTCTTGTCAAATTTTTGATGGTACTCTTTTATTATTGTTTTTCTCAATGTGTTTTGTCTTCCGTGTTTTTTTTTTATCTTTTCATTTAGATTGTTTCATTGTTGTGGATACTTTTTGTTTTTCTTTCAAGGCCACTTTGAAATCTACCAATGGAATCGAAAATAAATATTAGCTCTACAAATATGGATATTGACGTAGATGACCCGTCTAACAAACGAATGGGATGATAAAGTAGAAGAGAATGAAAAATGAATAATCAAATAAAGGAAGAGCCCAAATTACATATGGTGTTTAACAATGTTGATGAGGTTTATGAATACTATAGGAGATATGGTGCACAACAAGGATTTGGAGTGACTAAAAGAAGTAGTAGAAAATTGACTGAGTGGTTAAATATTTCACAATTGTATGTCACAAATATGGAGAACCAAAGAAGAACTCAAAGATTACTCTAAAACCGCATCCGGTTATTAAAGCAAGTTGTAGGCTAAGATTTGTGCCAAGTTATTGAATGATGGAAATTGGGGTATAACCACTTTGGATCTTGCACATAATCATGGTTTAAGTCCAAGTAAATCTCGTTTTCATCAGTGTACTCGGCACGTGACCTCTTATATAAAGAGGAGACTTGAGCTAAACAATGATGTTGGGATACCAATGAATAAAAGTTATAATTCAATTAGAATTGAGTATGGAGAAAATGGAATGCCTTGTTTAAAGAAAGACCGTGAAAATTATATGGAAAATTAAAAAGCTAAGGCTTCTTTGAGGGTGATGCTAGTGCACTTCAAAATTATTTTGCTAAAGTTCAAGCAGTGGATTCTAACTTTTTCTATGTGATAGACCCAGATGAGGAAAATCGAATCAAAAATTTGAGTAATGATATTTTTTTCAATTGTAATTATTATTATTTTTACTTTATTGGTGAGCATTTTTAAGGGTGCATATATGTTGTCACAAGAGGGTAATGATTTATGTTACCTTCCATAGATCATAAATTTCAGATGTATGAATTCAATTAACATCGATGGTTCTTTCTGTAACTTGTAGGAATCCATATGGGGAGATGAACTTCTAAATCTTGGCGCGATGTGGAATTCTGGGTCAATAGGTGAAGGCACTTCCAATGCTGGCTACAAAGATTTTTGACTTGATTTAGTTGTAGCTTTGATATATTAAAGCTATTTAGGTAGCTCAGTGGATGATTCAGGCATATGATAATACTGTTCATATGTATCAAAAGTATTATAATTTTGATAATTTGTTTTCATCTTTAATTTTCAAAATTTCAATGTTAGTTTTGCTCTCAATTGATGAACACAATAATCGGAATTCATTTCATAAACATTATAGTCACAATTTACATGTTTACAAGGGGCATACCCCAGGTAAATAAAAAAATGATGAAACAATAGCTTAATAGCTCAAGTAATTACAAATAAGATAATATTTCGCTTTTTCTGTAGTAAATTTCTTCAATCGCACCATGTGACACCGTAAGGTGTAATCTCCCTACTTACCTCTCATCGGCTAGCTTCTTTAATGTCACCATCATCAGGAGTGCAAATACACTGTAGAGTGAAACACTGCAAATACAAATTGCTACAGCAGTTGCTACATGAGCTGCCCTTGGTGTTGGTGGTTCTACAAATGGAGTGATTCTGCAAAGTTTCACAAAGTTTAGAACCAAACTAAAGTAATTCTAGACCAAACAGAAGCTACCACTTGATGTTGAAGAATTAAAATTAAAGAATCACCACTTCAAATGATTATTAATCCCAAGCTTACTTAGACCATTTATTTATCAAAATATCATAACAGATTACACGTCGACGTGTGCCCCTACTAACCTCAGAATCAAATACAACCAAAAGGTTATATAGTAAGTTATCAATTGAAAACACTTCCAATCTAACAATCCTCTTATAATATCTTGCGGTAAAGCAAAAGATATAATCTTCAATTAAATAATGTTTCTTACACGAGTTTTAGCATTATAGCCAAGGACATATCCACCCACCTACGTGCATACATACAATGACATATACAAATGAAGTGAATGTCTCAATCAATTCATGTTAAATAAAAAAATCTGGTAATTGAGGCTTACTTTAGTATCAACAAGTTATGAAAATTGGCAATACCCACAAGATGACTCCACTTAGAGAACAACTAAGAGGTAGTTGATTATGCTTTAATCTAAAACACAAAGAATGAGCTAGTTCATTTCCATGGTCCACTTTAATAGAAGGAAAACTACATACAAGAACTCCATTATTGAGTTGCAGGACATATCATCCAAAATATCAAGGCTACCCCTCTTCGCCAAGCAAGCTTTGCTTTTTGCCCTTGTTAGCATCATTTTTTTTATCAAAACTCATATATTATGAAGAACCCAATTAAACCTAAATTACATAAGAAACACAAAGAAAAAACTCAAATTGCCAAGAAATCTTGGAAGAAACTCAATTAAACCCAAATGAAACAATACAATCAATTGAAAGTATAAATTACTCAAAAAAGGGTTTACCTTATTAGAGCTTCATAGATTAATTATTGTGTGAAGGGAAGCATGATTCATCTTTGAGTAACCGGAGAGGCTGAGCCGACGGAAGCGAGTGGGTTTGGACAGAGAGTGAAGGAGTGAGCCAGAGAGGAGTTGTAGGAGGAGGAGTGTTAACGCCAAGTTTCGTCCACGCGTCCAATCATAGAATTCACGCGCTGAAACCTGCACAATAACAGATCGCACAGAAGCTTGACGGCCGTGCCGCCGGGGGATAGCTCCGGTGCGAGAATAAGTACAGGCCGTTCATAAGGTTTAACAATAGAGGCTTAAGTGTTTAGTGCTCAAAAGTGGGTATTACCTGTTAATTGTAACATTGGCCTGATATTTATAGTACTCTCACTGCCTTAGCCTCCTTCTCCGAATTGGAATAGGACTCCTAAATAGGGTAGTTACTATATTTGGGTCCAACACAATCTCCTTAAAAGGTGTAAGTGGAATCCCTTTCCAACACTACCTTTGGAGTTGCCTTGTTGACATATGATTAGGGTTAGAACCCTTAACCACGTAATCCCCTTATTACGCCCAACTCTGCATATGGGTCTGCTCAACTTCCCAAGCCCAACCCCCCAGTCATCATAGAACACCGGTTTGGGCCTCAGCCTAAAGGGACCGAGGACCCGACCCCGATCTCTCTAACCTCCTTGAGCCCCGGCTTAATGGGCTCGAAGTTAACCGAATTCCTACCTTCCACCACTTTCGCCCCAGCTCCTTAGTCCCTACCAAGCCTTCACCCACAAGAGTCGGTTTGAAACACTCCCAAACATTGCCCCAGCCTCTTGTTATAAGATATTTATGACATGAGACTTGAAAGGACATGAATTTGGATAGTCACGCCATAATGATGAGCGGTCTTGGGAACCCAAGCGGTTTCTTCTCGTCTATCGAACAGGTACACATTTTTCCAAGACTGGGCTCCACCTTCCATAAATAGCCGCCCTTGGAAACTGTGTCAAACGTGCTATATAAGTCCCCCAACACCCATCACTGTCACTTTTTCAAACCTTCAACATTTTAAATTTCTCTGAAGCTTTTCCGGCAAGTGCGATTTCCGGCGAGCTTTCCATTTCCATCAAACCTCTGATTTTAGTACTTTTAGTTACTTTCCAAAACTCCCTCACTTCGCCAACGTGTCTCCACAATCTAATGGCTGATTCCAGCGATCCTCCCCCCACTACCGTTATCCCGACCGGCGTCGGAACCCTTACCTCCGGCGACTTGGTCCAGATAGAGTTATCAGCGGCTCCGGCCAACATCACTATCGAGGATGCTAATTCTCGAATTCGTCATCTCTATGCCTCCGAGACCGACTACGCGGTTATCAACACCGTGTCGACCATCACCCAATCCCAAATTGTCGACATTGATCAGATTCAATATTCCCCAAGAGTACAAGCTTCGGGTGGCTGAGCCGAATGAAAGGATGTACTGGCGTCCCGAAGGAGGTTGGATGGTCGTTCATCTCTATGCCCTGAAATATGGGGTTCGGTTCCCCCTCCACGAGTTTATCTCCTCCTTCCTCTGCCTCGTCGGGATCGGTTCTCTAATCGCTCAAACTCTTACATCCAAATTGGTCAGTTTCATTGCCTTGTGTCAAGAAGCTGGCATCTCTCCGGGTTTGGACTTTTTCTTTGTCCTATTTTTTGTTTGTCGTTCAAAGGAACCAGGCCTACGACATCTGAACCGCGTGCCTGGCCGAGCCACCTTCGTGAAGACCCCTTCGAGTAATAAGGGGTGGCATGAACAGTGGTTCTTCATGAAGGGAACCGACCTCAACCTTTTATCGAACTGGGCCTGTCCCGAAGAATAGCCCTTGAAGGTAACTAAGTTCCCGAAGGGTCGCTCTGCCACCTTCAAGAAGTTCTACTCGCTGTTGAAGCAAACCAGCTGGGGTCTCAGGATCGTGTCCAACGAATCCTGGCTCTATGAACATGGTTGTAAGTAGTGATCCCGAGTTCTTTTTCTTACCCTCTTGACCCCTTTCCCTTTTTTATTAACCTCTTTATCCTCTGTTGTAGTGACTATCTTCAAGCCTGATGAGGCTGATGCGTCCTTGACCCCTCTGCCAATCATTGCCGAGCCTATCCATCCCCCCGTTGCTGATGACTCTCCCGAAGATGAGGCTATTCTGCTTACCGAATTATCTGTCAGGTCATCCACAGGTCCTATTCTCCCATCCTCCAAAATCGAACCTTCCACAAAGAATGTGTTGAAGATGAAAGGGGCTGATAAGATGGCCTTGCTAAAAAAAGCAAAGAAATCTTCCCGCCTCGAGCCCCCCCCCCAAGGCCATCTCTTCTGGCTCAAATTAAACCACTCCAAACCACTCCCCACCTTCTACCATGGTAATGGTGGTCGAGGATTCAGAGGAGACGGAGGATTTACCCCTCGGACCTCCATCGAAGAAACCTTGGCTTGCCGAAGGCCCTACTGCTAATGATGTGGATGGTGGCCCAATCCCTGGGTCGACCCCTACCTCGAGGGCCAGTTCTTCTCAAGGGTCGCCGACCACGTGCTGGCCGAAGAGTCCAAGGGACATATTCCCCTTTAACCTGTTCGACCATTTTAAGCTTCCAGGCGATGACGAACGGTTCAAGAACTATTCTTCTGAAGAGTTCCTTGTAACCTATATCTGAGCCCAGTGTCAGGTATGTCTGATCACCTTACCGGCCTTTCCTTTAACTCAATTTTGTATTTTTCCTGACTAATGTGTCTTTTGTATTTAGGCCAATGCCATCTTTGCTCGGGCTATTGCTCCTCTCGCCCGATCTACTAAGAGAGAGATTCAGCTAAGAACAGATGTGGACCTTCTCGAGGCAGAGTTGCGGGGTCGAGATTCGGAGCTGAAGAGGGAGAGGGACCTTCATGCCGACACCCGAAATAAGGTGACCAAGGCTAATCGTCGGATCGCCGAACTCGAAGAACAGAATTCCTTACTTCAACAAGAGTTCATCGATCTCGATGGTCATGCCAAGAAGCTCGTGCAGGATAAGGAGCTTCTGGTCGAGGAGAACAAGGTCTTGGTAGGGAATCTCCACACCATCGAGGACCATATCCATAGGATGCAGGAGCAAGTGAGGACGCTGATCAAGGCGAACAATACCTTGGAGGCGGAACAGGCCATCATCAAACAGGCAGCCGTCAAGGAATACGAGGAGTCGTCGGCTTTGACCGATAGGATTATGGCCCAATTTGCTGAGGGTGTTGAAGCTTATCGGGAAAAGGCCCGAGCGAAACTTGTTGGTGCCGGGCTGGATGCCTCGATCCTTGATTCTTCCGATGAGGAATCCGAAGCCGAAGCCGATGATGGCTCACCTTAGTTCCCTCCTGTTCCTGTTTTTTATACTTGTAATTTTTTTTTCTCAGTTTTGTAATTTACCCGATCGGTGAGACTGATGGTGTATGTACCCGAAGCCTGTCTGATCGGGAATTTGTAAAACTTTTTTGAATATGAATGAAGTAGCATGAGTTCCTTAGTTGTCATCTCGATTAGTTTTGCTTGTGACTGTCTGGTCAATTTGTGTCTGAAGCTTACAGGATCGGATTTATAACTTTATCGATTAGTTATACTTGTGGCGTTTATCAATCAGTTAAGTTCTTTCAGACTGTCTGATCATTTTACGCTCGAAGTTTGTCTGATCGGATGTGTAACTTTGTCAATCAGTTATACTTGTGACTTTTACGATCGGGCTAGGTCCTCTCCGATCGTCTGATCGCTTAATGTCCGGCGCGCTCGATTGGTAAAGTAGTGCAAATTTAAATGAAGTAAAAGTATTTCTCAAAGAGAAGTGTTTATTCCATTGATAAATTGCATAAATTACATAATTGAAGGGAAGAAATAGACATGCATTTATTGGTAATATTTTCTAAGTCTTCCAGCATGCCATGTATTCTTTACCTCAGACCTATCCATTGCTCGAAGTCGGTAAGTCCCTGGCTTCGGCGCATCCACTATCTCATAAGGCCCCTCCCAGTTAGGCATTAGCTTGCCTGTATTTTGGGGGGTTGATGCCTCTTCTTCTCGAAGCACAAAATCTCCTACCTCAAACCTTCTCAGCTTCACCTTCTGATTGTAGTGTCGGGCTGTTCTCTGTTGATAAATAGCCAACCTCAGCATGGCCGAGTCTCAGGCTTCATCCAGTAGATCCAAATTTGTTTTCAGACCTTCATCGTTGTATAGTTCTTTGTACTGACTGACCCGAAGAGTGGGGGACCCGATCTCCACTGGTATGAGTGCATCGGTCCCGTAAGCAAGTCGGAAAGGAGAGTCCCCAGTGGTTATTCTCGGAGTTGTCTGGTATGCCCACAAAACGCTGAGTAATTCCTCAGGCAATCGACCCTTCAGCTCATCCAATCTTCTTTTTATTCCGTTGAGCAAGGTTCGGTTGGTCACTTATACTTGATCGTTTGATTGAGGGTGGGCAATTGAAGTCTTCCGGTGCTGAATCCCCAATTCTTTCAGAAAACTTTCGAATTTTGAACCCACAAATTGTCTGCCATTGTCCGAGACTCATCGCTATCTAATGCCGAATCGATACACTACTCCTTCTTTCGTGAATTTTAGGCATTCTTGTTCTATGATCTTCAGAGTGGTTTGGCTTCTACCCACTTCGTCATGTAGTCAATAGCCACTATTATAAAACTGACTTTCCTTTTGGCCTTCGGCAGAGGTCCCAGGATGTCGATTCCCCATACTACGAAGGGAATCGATGATAGGACTGAGTAGAGCTCTTCGGGTGGTTGATGTGGGATATTGTTGTTCAGCTGACACTTGGGACATCTTTTGACGAGTTCCTTGGCTTCTGTGTAGATGGTCGGCCAGTAATACCCTTGCCTCAAAATTTTATGTGTCAGTGACTTGGCCCCCATGTGATCCCCGCAAATCCCTTCGTGTACCTCCCGAAGTGCATAACTCGCTTCTGATGATGTTAGACACTTGAGTAATGGAGAGCTAAAGGCCCTTCGGTACAGATCTCCGTCGATGAGTACAAAGTTTGAACTTATGTGCTTGATCTTCCTTGCTAGAATGCAATCCGAAGGCAGAACCCCATCTGCCAAGTAGTAGATGTAAGGTGTGAGCCAGTAGTCCAGCCGATCCATACATAGTGTGTCCTCTTTCGGAACACTTGGCTGCTCCAATATTTCCAGATACACCGAGCCGCTAAAGGAACTTGCTTCGGTCGTCGCCAATCGAGCCAAGGCATCTGCTACTGTGTTGTCAGATCGATCCACTCCCTGACAGCTGACCGAGCTGAAGTATGTCAGTTTATTTTTTGTTTTGGCTAAATATTTCGTCATTCTTGCCCCCCGGGCCTCGTACTCCCCCGATATCTGTTTGATGACCAACTGCGAATCGCTATAGATGACCAAATTTTGTACTTCTAGGCTTCGGTCCAATTTCAACCCGGCTAGAATGGCTTCATATTCTGCTTCGTTGTTGGTCGCTTTGAACTAAAACTGAATTGCTTGTTGGACTTTGAACCCTTCGGGGCTTGTCAGTATGACCCCAGCACCGCTGATGTCTGATGTTGACGAGCCATCGACATATAGCGTCCATGAAGTCTTTATGTGTTGCGTTTCGGTCACCGATCCCACATCCGGTTCTGAGAACGAACATTCCATGACGAAGTCTGCTAATGCCTGCCCTTTGATTGCTATTCGGCGTTGATACTCCAGCGCAAACTGTGTCAGTTCCATTTCCCATGCTGCCAATCTTCCCGAAACCTCTGGTCGATGTAAAATTTTCTTCAACGGCTAATCCGTGTATACCACCACCACTCGACCCTGGAAATAATGCCGAAGTTTCCTGCTTGCTATGATTAAAGCGTAGGCAAATTTTTCCAAGTTCGGGTATCGAATTTCTGCGTCTCGAAGCACGTGGCTGATGTAGTATACCGGGAACTGATTTCCCCCTTTGTCTCAAACCAATGCTGCTCCTACTGCCATCGAGCTTGCTGCCAAGTACAGATATAGAGGTTCCGAAGGGATTGGTTTTATCAGTAGTGGTGCCGAAGACAAATATTGTTTGATCCCTTAGAATGCGTCTTCGCATTCCGAAGTCCACTGGAAGTTTTCTCGTTCTTGGGCCCTTTTAAGGTGTCAAAAAATGGAAGGCATCTCTCAGCCGATTTGGAGACGAACCTTCGAAAAGCCGCGATCCGACCCGTCAATCTCTGCACATCCTTGTAAGACTTCGGGGATCTCATATCCAGGACTGCCAGGATTTTCTCTGGGTTTACTTCTATTCCCCTTTTGCTGACCAAATATCCGAGGAATTTTCCCGATCCTAAACCAAACGTACATTTAGTCGAGTTCAACCTCACCATGCGTTTCCTAATTGCCTCAAAAGCAGCTTCTCTCAGGTCTTCGATATGATCACGGACTGACATGCTTTTTACGATCATGTCGTCTACGTAGACCTCCATACTCCTCTCCAATTGTTTCGTGAACACAAAATTCATCATCCGCTGATAAGTTTCCCCGGCATTCAGTAGCCCGAAGGTCATTTTCCGGTACGCGTATATTGCCCGATGTGTGATGAAGCTGGTCTTCAGGATATCTTCTTTACTCATTGAAATCTGGTGGTATCCTAAGAATGCATCCATGAAACTTAGCATACCTTATCCCGAAGTGGCGTCGATCAATTGATCTATGTTGGGTAAAGGGTAGAAATCCTTCGGACATGCCCTATTCAAATCCGTGTAGTCGATGCACAACCTCCACTTCCCGTTCTGCTTTTGGACCAACACCACATTGGCCAACCACTCCGGGTAATCAATCTCGAAGATGAAATCGGCCTCCAGAAGTTTGGCAATCTCTTCATCGATTATTTTTTGCCTTTCTGGGGAGAAAATTCTTCGCTTTTATATAACTGGTTTCTTGCTTAGGTCTATGTGTAGTCTGTGTAGGGCCACCGATTCACTTACCCCTGGCATATCGGTCGGCTCCCATGCGAAGATGTCGGCATAGACTTGGAGTAACTCTATCAATCCGGTCCTGAAAGGTTCTCCTAACCCTGACCCGATCTTGATCAATTTTTCTCTCTCCACGGCACCACTTTTCTACATCTTCTGCTTTTCTTCGACAGAAGAGCGAGCTGCCTCAGTATACCTTCGAGTGAATGGCTTAGATCTCAATGGCCATTGTCTCTGCTTCGCCATCATCGAACCCGACCCCGAGAAATCAAATCGTTCGATAAAGACACCTTCTGCCATATCTAAATCTCCTTTTACCTCCCCGATCCCGCTTTGGTGTTGGAAACTTGATTTTGAAGTGGGGTATGGATGTTATCGCTTGCATGTATCGCCAAGGTTGGCCTTCCGAGGATCGTGATTGTATCTCAATCTACTTGTACGACGAAAAAATTTGACCATTATTTCGACCGATTGGGTGCGAGTCAAACTTGACTGGTAATTCAATGGTACCTGACACATATACCGGGTCTCCACTAAAACCATACAAGGGTCCTTCACCTCCCAAATCCATCTTCTCCTTTACCTCCCAAATCCATCTTCTTTCCTTGTAGGTCCAGCCTCTGGTAGGCATGAGTATATAGGATGTCGACCGAGGACCCATTGTCTATCATCATCCGCTTTACATATCAACTATCCCGACCTAAGCCAAGTTATCACTAGTGCTTGCCATCATGTGGCTCGATGAGATCCGCTTGGGTAATCCTCGTCCGTGAATGAAATAGACGTTCCCGGATATGCCCGATCTTTTCTGGTAGTCGACCCTGTAACAGATAGCACTGCTCCCAAATGCCCACTTTTTTTCCTTCCCGTTACCCGTCCGACGGAACCCCCCGAAATGACATCGACTACGCCTCGAACAGGAGGGTTCTGCGGAGGCTGGGTATCCTGATCGTGGTCTTTGCTTTCTTCTCTGGGCGCCATCAAGCATTCATTCGACCGGCCATACTATATCAACTGTCTGCTCAACATTTTTCTATAAAGTCCATCGTGTTGGTGCATGCTTCATCGAGTGTCCCAGTGTCTCATGGTATTTGCAATACTTGTCCCGACCCTCCTTCCGGGTTTGGTTCATCTTAAGCGTGGTTCAGAGAAGGGTTGATTCTTCATCTCCTCCAAAATCTTCGAACGACCCATGAGCAGGGGGGGGTATAGACCTTGGCCGACGTTATTTGTTGGGCAAAGGAGGCCGCATTTCTCGACCCTCCTCCGTTGTAGCTTTTCTTTTCCTAAAGTCTGTCCGATCTCCACCGGGTTGTTGTCCCGGACGATAACTTGGTTTGTCTCTTGGTCCTTTGACTTCTCATACGACCGAGAGTGTGGTTTGAAATTGCCCAAAGCTTCTTCTATCGCGATAAACCCTTCAAATTTCGATGGAAGGCCTCTACGATCTACCGAGGGTTGATCACCAAATCTTTACCAAATTTCTTCGACCTCCCGATGTCTCAGACCTGTTGTGAAGAATCCCAAGGCTTGTGCGAGAATTCAACTCGCAAATCGATCCCACCGCCTCCCAAATCTTTTAACATATCGCCTAGGGTCTCATCTCGATTTCGTCGGACTCGCATGAGGGACGCTGGTGATCTTTCCTCGCCTTCTTGGTTGCTTCCAACCGAGCATGGAACTTTTCTCGAAGATCGTTCCATGACCCTATCAATCCTGCTGCCAAGGTCCCCATCCACTCCCTGGCACTCTTCTTGAGGGTTGTAGCAAACATGTGACATTTGGCTGCATCCGAATGCCCATAGTATGACATCAGCCGGTCGTATCCATCCGAATGGTCATAAGGGTCTCCCAGTCCGTTATATGTCTCCATCGGGGGCATCTTCTTTTTTGGATCGGCTGTCACCTGATTGATTTCGAGCGAAAAGGGGGATCCTAGCGGTCAAGACGCCCCATCGAAGTTTTTTTGCCCCGCCAATTTTTCTAGTTCTGTCACTCTTCGAACGAGGGGGTCGAATCCTTCTTTCTGGGGGGACGATCGGGCTTTGTCCCTCCCGTAATCAGGAGACGCGTCCCTCTTCGTCTGACCAGATCTGCCTGGATGTTCTGACTGCGGCCTCGCCGAATCGGCTTCTTCTTTTGCCCTCGCCATTCCCGGAGAGCGCCTCGTGCTCGCTCTGTTTTCTTCTTGCCTCTCCCGTGCCGAGGTGACCGGATCGGCTTCGATTCCTACGCCTTCTAGAACACGCTTTGGTCCCCGCCATGTTGGCCATCTGCTTTCTCTAGTTCTTCCCGCTGCAGCAAATGAGTGCCAACATGGCATCTTTGTTCTCGCTTCCAGCTTTCTTCTTCAGAGAAACTCTCACCGGTCTCGCCACCTCCCCTCTTTCATGCCTCACGAGGGCCCGAGAGTGACTCTCGCCACCTGACTCACCGGATGAGGCGTGTTGACCATCAGGAAGAGCTTTCATCAAGATCTGGGACCCAGATTCTTCTACTCCGAATTTTAGACCCTGGTCGATCTTTCACCGACCCCACTCGCACTGTGTGGTCTGTGTGATTCTATTGGTCTTCGCCTTTTCCGGTACGGAGATGTTATTTCTTTTACTCGCCATAGCCTGTCGCCGGAAAAATGTTTGTGATTGCTAGAAAAAGCACTAGCCCTCCTTCTAGCGCCAATGTTAATGCCAAGTTTCGTCCACGCGTCCAATCACAAAATTCACGCTACCAAACTCAAGACAATAATGTCACATTGAAGCTTGACTACCAAAAGTCACGGGATAGCTCCGGTGTGAGAATAAGTACAGGCCGTTCACAAGGTTTAACAATGGAGGCTTAAGTGTTTAGTGCTCAAAAGTGGGTATTACCATTAATTGTAACCTTGGCCCCGATATTTATAGTACTTTCAACGCTTTTAGCCTCCTTCTCCGAAATGGAATAGGACTCCTAAATAGGGTAGTTACTATATTTGGGTCCAACACAATCTCCTTAAAAGGTGCAAGTGGAATCCTTTCCAACACTACCTTTGGAGTCATTTGTTGACATATGATTGTGGTTAGAACCCTTAACCACGTAATCCCCTTTATTACGCCTAACTCGCATATGGGTCCCGCTTTCAACTTCCCAAGCCCAACCCCCCAGTCATCATAGAACACCGGTTTGGGCCTCAGCCTAAAGGGACCGAGGACCCGACCCCGATCTCTCTAACCTCCGCCAGGCCCCGGCCTAATGGGCTCGAGTTAACCGACCCCGACCTTCCACCACTTTCACCTCGAGCTCCTTGGTCCCGGCCCAAGCCTTCAGCCCACAAGAGGGTCGGTGAAACACTCCCGAACAAGGAGATTTCACGGTAGGAGAAGAGAGTTTTGACAAAGAGCCAAGGAGTGAGCAGAGAGAGAGTTGTAGGAGAAGGATCAGATTTGAGTTCACTGATATTCCTAAGAGAAAGAAGCATAAAAAATTTTTAAAAAAAATACCCAAAACGACATGCTCTCTTGCGTTCGGTAAATTATTAGTAAGTTGGGAGTACCTAAAGATTTACTCTTCTTGCATTTACGGCTTACCATTCCGAGTCGTTTAAAATCCGATTCAAACCCCAATTGATCGAATTTAAATTCATTTTAATATTTGAATATTTATACAAATCAAATATTAGTAATTCATTGTTCGCTCATTTAGAATATCAAAATTTCTTAACTTATTGATCGAGTATATTTGATTAATTTATTATATAGTGTTCGACAATTAAATTCTTCATATAATTTATGAAGTCGAAGGAGTTTATATTTTATGGATCCGGTTAGCATGAAGTTATTTTTTTGGTAAATTGGTCAATTGGCCAATAGAATACTGACACACATACAACTTCGTCTGCGTGTCAGTATTCTATTGGTCAATTAACCAACATATCCAAAAATAAACGTCATACTAATCACTTCCATATTTTATGTACATGTTCATCAATTGATTCAGGAGAGATAATATCATCTCTTAATTTTTAATTTACAATGCTCGAGGTCATATAATTTTATGTAGCTTGTGTAATTTTCTAAATTATTATAACGTAAATGATTTTATTTTTAATTTGTGTATGTCTCAAATACTCGTAAATAGTTTGTATAATAAAACGAGTGAAATTTGAATATAATCAAAGATTATACTATTAAAAATTTTGAGTATAATCTGAGTAAGTACTCTTAGACTCGAGTCGAAATCATTTTCATCTATATCCGAGGGATCAGACTAACATATTATTAATTTTGAGCAACTTTAATAATTAGGGGAAGAATACAAACAAAAACTTATTTCATCCAATACTTAGAAAAAGAATGACTACCTCCCAAGATTTTCTGGTTAAAATAAATCAAAGCACTTGTCAAAGAGCCGGTAACGTGCGTGTTTATCTACTAGCTTACGAAGTGTTTAATGGATATTCAAATCTTATTTTATATATATGCAACTTATTTAATTCAAACACATAATTTAATAATTAAACGCTACGCACCATTATTATCTCTCTACTAACTAGGTACTGTTACTTCCGTAAATGTTATAAACACTGAATTTAACAACAAACAAAAAGGTTATAAACACTGATATGTGAACACAAACTTTTATCCATACGTAACGAAGTAGTTAGTATAAAATTTATTTTTGAGTAAATTGATCAATAGAGTGCTGACACGCAGACAAGATTTTATGTGTGTCAATATTCTATTAATCAATTGATCAAATTACCTAAAAATGAATTTCATACTAACCGGATCCATACGTAAGGGATTAATATTAGCCTCAAAAATCTTTCCAACTCTAAACTACAATTTAAAATATTTTTATTAGACAAACATATATTTCAGCACCCTTTCTTTTAATAGTAATTGTTACAACTGCCACTTGGTCCTCTCAATCACATAAAAGAACTCCAACTAAACGTGCTCAACCCAATCTCTATTTTATACTCCTTCGGTTGCATAATATTGTAACTGTCATTTTTAATTTATTTATTATTTATAATTTTTTAAAATAATAAATTATTTATTGTTTTATATTACCCCTAATTTCTTTCATTTTTCCAATAAATTTTATTTCTTGCATTCACACTCTATTTCTGAGTTTTGAACAGAAAAGAAAAAAAATAGAAAACTTAAATTAGAACAGAAAAGAAAAGAAAAGAATAGAAAACTTAAAGTTTTCCTTTGTGTTATTTTTGAATTTTTAATGGAAAAGGATAGAAAATTTAAAATTGAGGACATGAGTTGTAATTTAAAATTTATTATATTAAAAGTTGAGGATAATATGGGAATTATAAAAATATTACTTATTCTAATTTCTTTTCCGTCCAAATCATGCCAATTTTGGACGAAAAACTTTGGCAGGAAAAATGGCCAAGTTTTCTATCCATTTCTTTTCTTTTCCGTTTATTAAAAAACTCAGAAACATAAGAATTGGAAAAAAAACTTAAATTTTCCGTCCATTTCTTTTCTTTTCTGTCCATTTTAAAACTCAAAAACAGAGCGTCATAGTTTGCAACTTTTCATAAAGGGGTAGTGATGAAATTTTATATCAATTTTAATTCTTAAATGATAATATTAAATGACATTTTTAATTTATATGTATGAAACTAAAAATACAATTATTATGGAACTCAAAGATTAATTAAGTAGTAGTACCACTAGTCGTAAGTTAACTAATTGGGCAACTAACTCTCTTAATTTCATAAGCAAACACACAACAAAAAAACTACCTCTCATCATCTTCATTTTCTCTCTCTAAAAATCTCCTTAATCTCTCTTTGATTAGAAAGAAAAAAAAAATGACACTCGAAGCTATAAGCTCACCCACTACTACCACTCCTACTTTCCAATCCAAGAAGCAGTGGACCAAGGGGAAACGCTCAATACGACACCGTGTGGATAAACCCACTGAAGAAGAAGAGTACCTGGCTCTCTGCCTGTAATACCCAAAATAATAATAATAATAATAATAATAAAATAAAAAAATAAAATAATAAAATATTTAAGTGAGTTTTAAAATAGTTAATTGGGCTTTCCTTATATTTGGGTCAAATTGTAATTAATTTATTTGGGCCATTAAAATTATTTGGGTCTAAACTATATTTGTCTAATTTTTTACTTCCTAATCAAATTAGAAGAATTAATTAATAAACCAAAACCTAATTCTATTTTCATTAGCTCTGCATAATTTAGAAAGGGTTGGGTGTGAGTGGTAAAAAGAACAAAAACTAAAGAGGTAATCAATTCTACTGATTCTTTAGTATATATATATTTGTTAGCTTTTTATAAACTTTTCTCGTATATATATATATATATATATATATATATTACCCAACTTCTTCTAATATATATATATACTTGATTCCTTGATTTTAGTTATATATATATATATATATATATATATATATATATATATATATATATATATATATATATATATATATATATTTTGTTTATATATTTTATATCTATAAAAGATATACAGATTTTATTTATTTATTTATTTATTTTAAAAAGGGAATGATAATAAATGATAATATAATATAGTTATTATAATTAAAATGTATCTTTTACTTACAAATTGAATATATATATTAAAATTATTGAATTTGTGAAAATATAATTTGTATGAGTTCGTAATTTAATTATATGCTTTATATTTTATTTTGATAATTAGATCGGATTGAGGGAGTTTAGCGGGCGATATTTAGCTTCGGCGAATTATTTCGATACTATATTAAGGTACGGATTCCGTACTTTTTCAGCGATATTCCTTTAAATTTAATTCGTTCATTTTGTACTCGTTTAGAAATTTGGTATTGCCTCTTGGGATTATTCTTTGTTGTCAAAATTATTGAGATAGCTTTGTTTTGGCGTTGATATTTGAATTTGTATTTGTACTCTTTGAACTAGTTAATCATGTCAATATGTTTTGGAGACTTTATTCGTTTGTACCATTGTTCGTATATTTTCGTTCACACTCAGAGTTGTCTTGATCATTGATATCTTGTAATAATTGGGTATTTTTGTATTTGATAATTCGATTTCATTTGAATATGGTCATGTAAGCCTTGTGATTTGAACCCCTTTTGGCTTACATTTTGTAGTTTGATCCTTAGGGTATACTTGAGCTAACCACCTGTGGGGGTACCACAGCATGTCCTCTTAACAAGAGGGCATGACACCTTGGTGGCGGTGCGATTAGTCCACTGCGTATCCTTTTGTATGCTCTGGGGTATAAGCTTTGGCCATTTGATATATTTGTTCGGGATACGTATGGGTTAGACCAATATTTGATTTGATTTGATTGGTTTGGCGAATTAGTGACGTATGTAATGCGTTAAATTATCTATCTGATTTGATTTGTATACATCATGATACCGATGTATTTTGTTAGCCTTTGGCTATTTGTATTTGAGCTCAGTATGAATTGTTACCTTACAACCATTTGATTCAGCCTTATTTATTTGGAATTCTTTTGGCTATAATTATTCGATTGATGATGTTAGTCATTTGTTAATGGACTCTCAAATTTTGATCTATTCATCAACTCGTTTATAATTTATATGTGTTCATTCATTAAATTCTTTTAGATTCATTATTTATTGTGATATATTTATTCATCTTCGTGATCCGTCTTTCGGGCAATTGGCTCACGCTATGTTCTTTTTTCGGCAGTAATCAGGGGTGATCAGGATTTGTGGGATGAGAGCTACCTTTGATCCAAATGAGTAGATTAGCTTTTGAGATTATTATTAGACTTGGTTTTCCTAAGATTTTGTAATGGATGTTTTGGGGTCTATTTTGATATTTATTTATTCTTAGTAGAGACTATGTAAATGTGGAGTTCATTCTATTTAAATTGGAGTATGTGACATTTGGTATTAAATTTTATTGGAGATATTTTGAGGTTTATTAGAGATTTGTATTTATTATGTTTGTGCGTGACATCCCTTTTTCCTTTTTGGGAAAGGGGGTGTTACAGAGTTGGTATCAGAGCCAGGTTATGATCTTGTAGATTGTCTTTTAGGCTTGACCTGTGAGTTATGGGTAGACCATTGGGTAGTTATAAGAATTTGTTATAGTGTTGTATTGCGTTTGATTTTCGTTCTGCATAAATTTGGCCTTGATTATTTGTTTTGATCTGTTTGTTCTTATTGTTTATTTGTATCATAGATGGCTCGTAAGTCTTCGAGAATTGCTGGGAGGCAGGGTAATAACGGTAGGAGGGTCGAGGCGGCCCGTGTTGAGGTTTATTAATAAGGGTGGAAACGATGGGAACCAGGGTAATGCAACAATAACCCCAGCTATGGTGGCAGCAATGGTGAATGAGGCGATTCTGCAGTAGTAAGCGCAGAGACTATCTGAGGTATTCCGCAGATGCAAGGAAATCAGTATGCAAACGGCATGGGGGATGATGCAAAGATACCACAACATGAGCATAATGTTCCTCCCGAGGATCAAGTGGGTCAGCCAGTGCAGCCATTATATGTGTTGTTGGAGAGGTTCATTAAGCAGAAGCCCAACTCTTTTCGTTTTGCTCCGACTCCAATTGATGCGGAGAACTGGATCACCCACTTGGAGAAGATTTTTGATGTTATTGGGTGTCTGCAAAATCGGAAGGTGAGATTAGCAGTATATAAGCTAGAGGATGATGCTCAGCGATGGTGGAAATCATTGAAGGCGACACAAGGAGATGAATTTATGGATGGACTCATATGGAGCGGTTTTTGTGACCTTTTCTATCAGCAGTATTTCCCAATGCGATAGGGGACGCATACATCAGGGAATTTGTGTCCATTCGGCAGAAGGATGATGAGACTATTAATGATTTCATAGCGAGGTTTACTAGATTGGCTGGTTTTGCGGGTACAATAGCTGGGACAGCTGCACAACAGGCAGAAAAATTCAAATGGGCTTTGAAATATGAGTATAGAAGGTCGATCATCCACACCATATTTACAGATGTATCGCAGGTGGCTAATGCAGCTAAGAGTGTGGAAATGGAGCACAAGGACTTTCGAGCTTCCAAATCAGAAGGGAGTCGAAAGAGAGATAGAGATGATCAACAAGGGCAAGGATTGGGGCAGTTTGGTAGAAATCAGAATAGAAGGCAAAATAATTGGAATGAGCCTCCATCGGGTCAACGATTTAATCCTCGAAGGGATTTTGCTTACCCAATGCAGCAGGGTGGTCGTGGAGGTCGGAAAGATGGTCGTGTGATGTGGAGGGCGATATCAAAATAGGGATTTCAACGAGCAGGGGTTTCAGCAGAATCGAATCGAAATCGACGATCGCCAACGAGGTCAATTCCGGTAAGTATCCAGGACCGGCAGGTGGGGGCAATCCGAACCTTTTGCCACTTCCACCTGTTCCATGTGCTACGTGTGGTGGGTATCATGCTGGTAGGGCGTGCTATAGAGAGACGGGGGCTTGTTTCTTGTGTGGAAAAATGGGACATAGAGCAAGGGACTGCCCAGTTCGGCGTGGTAATGTGGGAGCCGATAATCTTTGGTAATGGTGGTCGGTAACAACCGTGGGAGAGTATTTGCATTGACAGCTAATCAGGCGGCCCAAGCGCCAGGTACTATTTCAGGCATTCTTCTTGTAGGAAATCGTGAGGCATCGGTTTTGTTTGACACTGGGTCTACACACTCTATTGTTGCACTTTCATTTACTCGTCATCTTGGTGCGTCTTCTCACATATTAGATCCTCATTTGTCTATTGCTACCCCGATGGGGAATTCTGTGATTATTTCTGAGCATTTTCGCGAGTGTCCTTTGAAGTTAGGGAGGAGGGTGTACGCAGCTAACTTACTTCCGATGGTGATGCATGATTTTGATATTATTTTGGGTATGGATTGGTGAAAGCATCGAGCCACTATTGATTGTCAGGCGAGGAAGGTTATTTTTGGAACCTTAGAGGCTCCAGAATTCGAGTTTCAATGTTCCAAGCCGAATGGTGTTGTAAAGTTGATCTCAGCCTTGAAGGCGAGCAAAATGATTTCTAAGGGAAATGATTGTTATTTGGCTTATGTGAAGGATACCTCGAGGGATGAGCCCCAACTTAATGACTATCCAGTTGTGCGAGAATTTCCTGAGGTATTTCCTAAGGATCTACCGGGATTGCCACCGCCAAGGGAAGTTGAGTTTACTATTGAGCTCATTCCTGGAGCGGAACCTATTTCTAAGACACCCTATAGAATGGCTCCATTAGAGTTACTGAGAGTTGAAGGAACAATTGCGAGGAGTTGTTAGATCGGGATTCATTAGACCAAGCGTATCGCCATGGGGTGCTCCAGTGTTGTTTGTGAAGAAGAAGGACGGATCTATGAGATTGTGTATAGATTATAGGGAGCTAAATCGGATCACTATCAGGAGCAGATATCCATTGCCACTGATAGATGACCTTTTCGATCGACTCCAGGGGGCAAAGTTCTTCTCAAAAGATAGATTTGAGGTCGGGTACCATCGGTTGAGGGTGAGGAAGAGGACATTCCAAAAATGCTTTTACGTTACTCGATGCATGGCACTATGAGTTTTTGGTGATGTCATTTGGGTTGACTAATGCTCCTACGGTGTTTATGGGTATGATGAATCGGGTTTTAGTGCTGAGTATTTGGACCAATTTGTCATTGTCTTCATTGATGATATTTTGGTATATTCCAAGTCTAAGGAGGAGCATGAAGAACATCTTCGTATTGTTTTGGGAGTTCTGCAGAAGAATAAGTTATATGCTAAGTTCTCCAAATGCCAGTTTTGGTTAGAACAAGTAGCATTTTGGGGCATGTCGTGTCTCATTTGGGGTATTAAGGTGGATCCTGCGAAGGTTGAGGCTATCACTAATTGGCCAAGACCTACCACGGTAACTGAAGTAAGGAGTTTCTTGGGTTTGGCAGGGTACTATAGGCGATTTGTGGAAGGCTTCTCTTTGTTAGCTTTGCCATTAACTCAGTTGATGAAGAAGGGCATAAAATTTGTGTGGAATGAGGAACGTGAGAAAAGTTTTGAGGAGCTTAAGAAAAGGCTTGTGTCGGCTCCAGTGCTTACGTTGCCGTCGGGGATAGGAGGTTATCAGATTTACAGTGATGCTTCCAAGAAGGGATTAGGGTGTGTTTTGATGCAACATGGTAAGGTAATCGCTTATGCTTCTAGACAACTTAAACCTTATGAGGTTAATTACCCTACCCATGACTTGGAGTTAACAGCAGTTATTTTTGCCCTAAAGATTTGGAGGCACTATTTATATGGAGAGACTTGTGACATTTTCACCGACCACAAGAGCCTTAAATATATTTTTACTCAGAAGGAGCTTAACATGAGACAGAGGCGTTGGTTGGAGCTTCTTAAGGATTTTGATGCCAGGATTCAGTATCACCCCGATAAGGCTAATGTGGTTGCAGATGCTCTTAGCCGGAAGAGTTCAGGGAGTGTAGCTGCCTTGGTTACACAACCTCAACTTATCTCAGATATAGAGCGTGTGGGTTTGGAGCTATATGCTAGAGGTTCTGATGGGTTGGTAGCAAGTATGAGGGTGGAACCTTCTCTTATTTTGCGTATCAAAGAAGCACAAAAGGAGGATGGAGGGTTGTGGGCTGTAGTGCAGAATATGGATGAGGGTAGGCAGCCAGAGTTTCGCATTGATGAACAAGGTGTGATATGGTTTGGTAAACGGTTATGTGTTCCCGTGGATCCAATGATTCGTGAGGCAGTGTTGACTGAAGCTCATAGTTCGCCATTTTCTATTCATCCGGGGTCTACAAAGATGTATAAGGATTTGAAGGAGAATTTCCGGTGGAGTGGAATGAAAAGGGATGTAGCCGAATTTGTGAGTAAATGTCTTACTTGTCGTACAAGTAAAAATTGAGCATCGGCTGACACGGTGGTGGCTTGTTGTGATTTAGAGATTCTGTGTGGAAATGGGATGACATTTCGATGGACTTTGTGATTGGATTACTGAGGACTCTTAAAAAGAATGATGCTATTTGGGTGGTAGTGGATCGTTTGACCAAATCAGGCGCATTTTTGGCTATTCGTGAGGATTTTTCTATGAATAAATTAGCGAGATATTTTTCAACGTGAGATTGTTAGGCTACATGGGACTCCAGTTTCTATTGTTTCGGATCGGGATCCACGATTTACTTCTCGATTTTGGAAAGGATTTCAACGAGCTTGGGGAACTCGACTCAACTATAGTACAGCTTTTCACCCGCATGAGCGGATGGACAATCGAGAGAACTATTCAGACATTAGAAGACATGTTACGATCTTGTGCTTTAGAGTGGACAGGAAACTGGGATGATTATTTGAGTTTGGTGGAGTTCGCATATAATAATAGTTGGCAAGCTAGTATTGGTATGGCACCTTTTGAAGCTTTGTATGGTAAGAAGTGTCGAGCTCCGACTTGTTGGGATGAGGTTGGAGAAAGGGTAATAGAGGGACCCGATTTGGTTAGGATCACTACGAGAGAAGGTAGCAGTGGTTAAGGAAAAATTGAAAGAAGCTAGATCGCGGCAAAAGAGTTATGCTGATATTCATAGGAGGGCTCTTGCATTCACGCCTGGTGAACACGTGTTTTTGAAAGTTTCTCCATGGAAAGGTGTTCGAAGGTTTGGTTTGAAAGGGAAGCTTAGTCCGCGTTTCATTGGCCCTTTTGAAGTCCTTGAGAGAGTTGGAGAAGTGGCATATCGGGTGGCTTTGCCTCCACAGTTATCTCATGTACATAATGTCTTTCATGTTTCAGTGTTAAGGAAATATAACTATCATCCGCTTCACGTTGTGCACTACCCGTTACATAAGATTCAAGAAGATCTTACTTGTGAGGAAGAAGCCGAGGCGATTCTAGATCGTCAAGAACGGATTATGAGGAGGAAGACAATTTCTTTTGTTAAAGTCTTGTGGAAAAACCATTCGGAGCGGGAAGCTACTTGGGAGGTGGAGGAGTCTATTCGAGCAGAATATCCACATCTTTTTGAAGATTAGGTACGCTCTGTTCTTTTGATTCCGAGGATGGAATCCCTTTTAAGGGGAAGGTGATGTAATACCCAAAAAAAAAATAATAATAATAATAAAATAAAAAAATAAAATAATAAAATATTTAAGTGAGTTTTAAAATAGTTAATTGGGCTTTTCTTATATTTGGGTCAAATTGTAATTAATTTATTTGGGCCATTAAAATTATTTGGGTCTAAACTATATTTGTCTAATTTTTACTTCCTAATCAAATTAGAAGAATTAATTAATAAACCAAAACCTAATTCTATTTTCATTAGCTCTGCAATTTAGAAAGGGTTGGGTGTGAAAAAAAAGAACAAAAACTAAAGAGGTAATCAATTCTACTGCAGATTCTTTAGTATATATATATTTTGTTAGCTTATAAAACTTTTACGGTATATATATATATATATATATATATATATATATATATATATATATATATATATATATATATATATATATATTATATATATATATATGTATACTTGATTCCTTGATTTTTAGTTCTAATATATATGTATATATGATTCTATATTTTAGTTATATATATATATATATATATATATATATATATATAAACTCATTTTGTTTATATATTTATATCTATAAAAATATCTGATTTTATTTATTTATTTTAAAAAGGAATGATAATAAATGATAATATAATATAGTTATTATAATTAAAATGTATCTTTTACTTACAAATTGAATATATATATTAAAATTATTGAATTTGTGAAAATATAATTTGTATGAGTTAAGTAATTTAATTATATGCTTTATATTTTATTTTGATAATTAGATCGGATTGAGGGAGTTTAGCGGGCGATATTTAGCTTCTTGAATTATTTCGATACTATATTAAGGTACGGATTCAGTACTTTTTCAAATGATATTCCTTTAAATTTAATTACGTTCATTTTGTACTCGTTTAGAAATTTGGTATTGCTTCTTGGGATTATTCTTTGTTGTCAAAATTATTGAGATAGCTTACGTTTTGGCGTTTATATTTGAATTAGTATTTGTACTCTTTGAACTAGTTAATCATGTCAATATGTTTTGGAGACTTTATTCGTTTGTACCATTGTTACGTATATTTTCGCTCACACTCGAGTTGTCTTGATCATTGATATCTTGTAATAATTGGGTATTTTTGTATTTGATAATTGATTTCATTTGAATATGGTCATGTAAGCCTTGTGATTTGAACCCCTTTTGGCTTACATTTTGTAGTTTGATCCTTAGGGTATACTTGAGCTAACCACCGTGGGGTACCACAGAGCATGTCCTCTTAACACAAGGGCATACACATCTTCCGTGGTGGTGTGATTAGTCCACGGCGTATCCTTTTGTATGCTCTTCTGGGTATGAGCTTTGGCCATTTGATATATTTGTTCAGGGATACGTATGGGTTAACCAGTGTTTGATTTGATTTGATTGGTTTGGCGGAATTAGTGGCGTATGTGTCGAGCGCGTCTTATCCGATTTGATTTGTATACATCATGATACCGATGTATTTTGTTAGCCTTTTCGCTATTTGTATTTGAGCTCGATGATAAATTGTTACCTTATAACCATTTGATTCAGCCTTATTTATTTGGAATTCTTTTGGCTATAATTATTCGATTGACAGTGTTAGTCATTTGTTAATGGACTCTCAAATTTTGATCTATTCGTCAGTCGTTTGTAATTTACATGTGTTCATTCATTAAATTCTTTTAGATTCATTATTTATTGTGATATATTTATTCATCTTCATATGTCCCGTCTTGGGCAATTGGCTCACGCTTGTTCTTTTTCCTATGCGTAATCGGGGTGATCGTGGATTTGTGGGATGAGAGCTACCTTTGATCCAAATGAGTAGATTAGCTTTTGAGATTATTATTAGACTTGGTTTTCCTAAGATTTTGTAACTGGATGTTTTGGGCCTATTTTGATATTTATTTATTCTTAGTAGAGACTATGTAAATGTGGAGTTCATTCTATTTAAATTGGAGTATGTGACATTTGGTATTAAATTTTATTGGAGATATTTTGAGGTTTATTAGAGATTTGTATTTATTATGTTTGTGCGTGACATCCCTTTTTCCTTTTGGGAAAGGGGGTGTTACACTGCCTCATCATGCTCGCTCGCGGCGGCAACAACAACGCCACCACTGCCAGAATTACCGATTCACCGACTCCGCCGCCGTCAGCCTGCACTTTATCGGAATCGAACCTAATTCACAAGTGTAGCGTCTGCAACAAGGCTTTCGGATCCTACCAAGCTCTCGGTGGACACAAGGCCAGTCACCGAAAACACGCCGCCGGAGGTGCCGACGACCACCAATCCGTTACCATCACCGCCGCCGCCAACGGCGGAGTAAGGACTCACGAGTGTTCGATTTGCCACAAGTGTTTCCCCACCGGACAGGCGTTGGGAGGACACAAGCGGCGTCACTACGAAGGAGGCAGCGGCGCCGGCGGAGGAGTTTCGTCATCATCTGAAGGTGTGGGGTCCGCTAGCAGCCACCGGGGCGGTTTCGACCTGAATTTGCCGGCGTTGCCGGTGTTCTGGCCGGGTTTTGGAGAGGACGAGGTTGAAAGTCCACACCCGGTGAAGAAGTCACGACTTTCGTTACCGGCCAAAATTGAATTGCACTCGATTTAGAATATTCGGAGGATTTCTTTTTTATTTAGGAAAAGTCAATTGATATATTTTTTTTATTGGGGGGATTTATTACGTTATTGTTTGGTTTGGTTACAATTTTTTGTTGTGTATAAAATTTGAACTCATTTATTACGTTATTGATAAGGATAATTCTATTCAATTTATTTATTTATTTGTTTCAATCAAATTTTAATTATTGATCAAATTTTATTTTATTTATTTTCTGTATCAGACTATTAGTCCACTTGGTTAGAGGTTCAGGGAGTAATAATTAATAAGCTACAAAGATTATATTTAAAGCTCCTTAATTTATTAAACTTTAAAAAATAAGAAAAAAAACATATATTATTACAATTCAAATGTAGGGACTAGCTAGGAGATACATTGCATTTTAGAAAAATTGTGTATAAAGGGTATGACTTATAAAATAGGGATAAATTGTACACAAAAAATTGTGTACTAAACAATATATAAAAAAATAGAAATTGAGACATAAGATTAGATATTTTATATAATTATTGCTTAATGATGAAAATGTGTAAAACATCTAATTGTAGGATTCACTTCCTATTTTTTTTCCTATTTTATTTTGTTTGTGCATAATTTTTGTGTATAGTTTGTGTCTCTACTATTAGTCACTTATATTTAATCTTCGAGTAATACTATGGACACCAACTATACATAAAAAATTGTGCACACAATATAAAAAAATAGAAAATAGAGAGACCTATAATTAAATGTTTTACATATTTTCATTGATAATACTAGGGACTTGTATAGTTTGTGTACAATTTTTGTGTATAGTTTGTGTACTTAGCATTATTCAACTTATATTTAATTAATCTTGGAGTAATGCTAGAGACACCAACTATATATAAAAAATTGTGTGCACATACCACAGTATAAAAAAGAGAGAAAATAGAAAATGAGACCTATAATTAAATGTTGTACTCATTTTTATTGGTTAGCAATATATGAATCCTACTCTTTGTTGGAAATAACAATTGATGTACTCTCTCAAAAAATGTTTTAGCTAGGTGAGGCGTGTACTAGGTCGATTTCTTAAGACGATTCGCACCTCCTCTTGAATTGAAATAAGTGCAAAAGAATTTTGACGTATCGCCTCCAAAATACAACAACCCAGCTCTACTGTTGCTTTCACTTGAAACTGCACTAATCGAATGAAGTAGAAGCTTCACACGATATCTCATCACATATATATATATATATATATATATATATGTGTGTGTGTGTGTGTGTGTGTGTGTGTGTGTGTGTGTGTGTATAGAGAGAGAGAGAGAATGAGGATCAGGTCCGGACTCCCGGACGGAGCTAAAATCCGAACCTTTTTTTTGACTTTTTTTTAAAACAACTAAAAAAAAGTTTAATATTTTATGGAACTGAAATTTTTTCATAATACAGTATTTTTGGCGTGATTTAGATACATATAAAAAAATAGGTCTGTACAGTCTATATATATAGACTATTTTGTTATATGTATCCAAATCACACCAAAAATATTGTATTATGGAAAAATTACTGTAAGACCCTAACTTTTATGAATAAAGATTAATTTTTCTCGAAATATATTTTTGAATATTATGGTGTGGATTTGATATAATGTTATAGTTGTGGGTATTATTTATAAATTTTTCAAAAGTAAGCAAGTGATTATATAATATTCGATTGGTCAAGAAATATTCGTTTTAACAGGAAATATTCATACGACGACACAATCATTGGTGAACCCCACAACGAAAGTATTATTGTAGTTAGAAAACGACAGAATTATCTTTTTATAAAAATAAGGGCGAAAGTGTTATCGTTAAAACAAATAACTACCCTAGTAGTAAAGTACGAAGAATACGCTGTGGTTTGCATAGTAGCTACACTTGCATTGATTATTGATGCTTATGTGAGAAGTCACTTAGTTATACTCAATTATTGCTACAATGAATTGCAAGATCATATCTCTCATATTATTGATTCAATTATTGTCACAAGATAATCTACATAATATTTATATTATTAAATCAATAATTGAGATGACAAAGTTATTCATATTATTATCCCGCAATATTGACAATGTCTAGAAGTTCACAAGGAGAGGTTTGGTCACCTAATCATGCGCCAATAAAGAGAAATCCTTATCTAAACCCCTCTTTTCCTGGGACGACACGGTTGTTAAATATTGTGAGTTATAATATTAATGATGAATAAGTTCGTGTTGATTAAAGATGAAATTGATAGTTCCATTGTGTGGAAATTATTAGTGTTAGTAGAAATCGACATCTATTTCGATAATAATGGATGTTTGGAGGTTATATTGATCAATCGGGTAATTAATCGGATAAATAAACAATTAATTGCTATTAATTCACATGTTTATAACTATGTGTTCATATGTGTGTACTATTGATTCACATGATTTACTATTAGGGGAATTGGTGCAAGATTGATAATATTTGCATGACTAAATTAAAATGAAGAAAAAGAGGAAGGTATTATACTGTAATATTTCGATCCCCAAAACGTGCAATTAACGAAACTATATTTTCCTATAAATAGAAGCTCATTCTTCTTTCATTCTTACCAATTCACTAAGTCTCACAAGAGCAATTATTATAGAGAGAAAGAAGAAGAGAAGTCTGCTACCTCACTATTCCAATATCCAGTTTCTTCTAAGGTAAGGGGTATTATTTCTTTCGTATTCATGAAGAGAGTTATTTTCTTTTAATACTCGTAAGGGTTGTTATTCCATTCTTTATTATTTTGTTGGAATAAACTGTCTGTGCGGTCTATCGCATGCCTGATGAATTCTTCTGTTATTCCATTCTTTATTATTCTGTTGGAATAATCTATCTATGCGGTCTATCGCATGCCTGGTGAATTCTTCTGTTATTCCATTCTTTATTATTCTCGTTGAATAATCTGGTCACGCGGATCTATCGCATGCCCGGTGAATTCTTCTCATTATTCCATTCTTTATTATTCTCATTGGAATAACTCGTCTGCATGGGTCTATCACATGCATGGTGAATTCTTCATTATTCCATTCTTTATTATTCTGCTGAATAACTCGTCTCACGCGGCTACCGCATGTATGGTGAATTCTTCATTAGTCCATTCTTTATTATTCTCGTTGGAATAACTCGCTCTGTTAGGTTTGTAATATTCATGAACGCAATCAAATTGCACAATAAGCGCGAAACGTGGAAAAATCGTAGTTTTAAAATTTTACAAACCATATACCCTTGATCATCCTTTATGCACAATTATTAATTAAACGAAAAATAAAGAACAAGAATCATACCTTGAAGATTCGAGCTTCCTCGTGTACAAGTTCACCTCCAATCTTTTTCGCTCAACTTGAATCCACCGGTTTGGTTCTTCCTTTCGATCAACGTTAGCCACCCAAGTGTTTGGCCTCTAGAGGTGATCCACCAAGAAAGAAGAAAGATTCAAGAAGATGGGTGGTTTGCAAAACCCTAGTTTTTCTATCTCTATAAAAAAGAGCGCATTTCCAACAATTGAATTACGATATCGATATCCTCATATATAAGACTCTCTTATAAAGATATCAAGTAACCCTATTTAAATAAGGTATTATTTATTTAATTAATTAAACTCTTTAATTAAATGGGCTCCTAAATCTTATTAGGGATAATTAATTAAACTCCTTTAACTAATTTTCCTCCCTAATCCTATTAGAATAAATGAGAGTACTTATATTAAATTAATTCCTAAACTCTTTTAGAAATTAAAATAATAATAATTGTAATAATATTAATAAGACTCTCTTTATTAATTTATATTTAATATTTCTAAAATATTAAATAATAATATTAAGCTATTTAATTTATTCTATCACCATAGATTAAATTAAATATACTTAACATATTATTACGATTATGCCATTAACTTCTTAAATAATTATTCTTCCTTTTATGGTGTGACCTTTAGGTTCTCCATATTAAACCTATTGTGAATAAATCAATTAGAATAATTTAATCTTATTTAAATAAATAAATTAAACTATTAATTTATTTAAATAAATAATATTTATTCTACAATAGTGATAAGCCTCCCTAAATCAACGACTTTCCGTATAATATAGATTTCAACATTAATCATAAAAGAACCTTTGAGTAAATAGTTACCGCATAATTCAATCCTTCCACCATACAATGTCCCAATTAAATATAAGACATGGAATTACCGTCAAGTCTTATTTTATTTAATTATATGTATTTTTCACTCTTAAATGCACAACTCAAATAATGCAAATTAGAAACTCCTTTCTAATTTCATTCTCGCCTTGGCCAAGGACTACCGGGTTGTCATTTATCGAATCACATAGACATTTCTCTTTTTTACTAGAAGTGGTAGATTCTTTATCGATCATACATTATCTCCATGTATAACTTATTATACCCAAGCATACCCTTTGATATACCCTAAGGGTCTTAAGGAATAAGTCAAAGTATAACTCATCATACACAAGATACTATGATGATCTCAAGTCCAAGGATCACTTGTACTACTATCACTACAGAATTCCTATCGACAAAAAGTAAAACTCCATTAGGTATTCCTTAGCGAGCCAATGCTCAAAGGAACTTATTCTCTAATAAGCACCTACATACTTGCTTTTAGTGTTCCACACAAATGATCATGAGATCAATCATCCTCATCCAATGGGCAAGCAAGCAACGATGTACCAATCTATCCGGATTCACTAATCCCCAATTTAGTAATCCAACGATTGGGAACTATTTTAGTTTTAAGCTTTCTAAGAATTTAGATCTCATTAGAATGATCATCATCATTATTCTAAAAGCATTGCTTAAAAACTATGGGTTTATCACATATTATAAAACAAGATCATGTAGATAATTAAAAGCCTTTAATAAATTAATACTTTTTATTAATAAATGAATAAGATTGTTACAAAGTATATGCTTTATCATCAAACATGATCGGCTTGTGTGCATACTACTTTCAATCTCCCACTTGCACTAAAGCCAATCGCCATGGTATCTCATACCTTCTTCTCTCTAGTGACGATTATCCCCCCGTTGGATAAGCTTTAGTTAATGGATATGTAATGTTGTTCTTGAGAGTCCACTATCTCTATAGTGATTTCCCATCTTTCAATGATTCCTATAATCAAATGAAAGTGCCACAACACATGTTTAGATCCAAGATGAGACTTAGAACTATTCCTAGTTCTCAGAATGAACTTTTCATCCAAACAATCAACTTGCAGCTTCATTTATAGCTATATACTTTGTCTTTATCACTAAACCAAAGAACTCTTTTGTTGCTTGAAACCTTTCCAATTCATCGCACCACCGCTCAAGGTAACGCTTTACCTTAAAGTGGATTTTCTCGTCGCCTTGGTCTGTCTCTCAAAAAACTTGAGTCCGTTAAGCCTCTAGTTTTAATTTAGACCCACCATGAATATGATCACATCCTTAGTGCCGCTAAGTACTTTAAGATGTTTTTCACCGACTCATAGTGAACTTCTCCGCATTATGACCGATCAACATCGTGTCTCGATATTTCATCAGCATACATGATAGTTACTCATGCGATCTCTTTTTTAGAGTCTATGGGGACTATTAAGAGAGATACACCCACGGCTCATCAACATGAGACATCTCTTGAGTTTGCCATGCTAAACGACTTTTAGCATCAAATGAATATACGCTCTCGGGTTAAGTCGAGCATCCTTTTAAATCTATCTATATAGATTTGTATCCCCAATTAAGATACTCTTCCCAAATCATTCATGGAGGAATGTTTAGACAACTTTATCTTTACCGATTAGAGCATTGGTATGTCATTCCTTATCCGTAGTATATCAACATATAATACTAGGAATGTCACGACGCCCCCCATCGACCCTTTTGTACACACTAGGTTCATTCTTGTTTTTGATAAAATCAAACTCTTTTGATTGTCTCATCAAAAACGAATGTTCCATATTTGAGAAGCTTGCTTCAATCCATTTCTCCGAGTGTCTACAACTCTTACCTCATCGTATGTAATCGATCATCATCTTCTATGATGTGTACCTCATCATCATCATCTATGATGAATCCATACCTCCTAGGTATCTTCTTGCATACTATTCCGCATTTACGATTCTGGGCCAGGTACAATAGTTCTATCTACAAAGTTCCTCTTATTCGACTTATTATAGTGTTTTTGTGGTTCTTGAACTCTTCAAGATCTATTATCCTCCCACTAGCCCCTTCAATGATAAACACCTTTATCTTAGAAGCAGTATGTTTTCAAAACAAACACCTTTTGCTAAGTAGGATTATAGAACATATACCCTAAACTTACTTTTTAGATGTCCCACAAATCTATACTTGTCAAATCTTGTCCCAAGCTTATCCTTTGAAAACTTTTTTTTCACATAAGTCGACAACCCCTTATCTTAACATACTTAAGATTAGGAATCCTCCCTGTCCATAACTTTTATGGAGTCTTGGGGCTGGATTTTGAGGTTACCTTTTCGTAGATATACAGCCATTTCTAGGACATTATCCTGTAAGGATACCGAATGCTTGTGAAAATCATTATGGACCGCACTATGTCCAACAAGGTATGATTTTTCCTTTCAGATACATCAATCAATTATCATGTATCGAGAGGCGCCCATTATGAGAAAAACCATTTGAGATGATCTAGAAACTTATTGCACAAGTATTTATTCCTCGATCTAATCAAAGAATCTTAATACTTTGCCAATTTGTTTCACTTCAATTCTTTTGAACCTTTCAAATAATTCACACTTGTATTTCAAAGAAATACACATTCAACTCTTTTTGAATGATCATCTCCTTTTTTATACTAGTTTGTTCAATTTGCAAAATATATTTTTCACGTAAGTCAAGTATACAAAATCCATTAAGTAATATTTCATTTATATACAAAACATTATTATTATAAATAGAAACAACAATTGTTCTTAAATATAATACCAAAGATTTCATTGTCCAACAATAAAATGGAAATAATGTTTCTAACAAGAACTGAAATACAATAACAACTTATCGACTTAATAGATTTGCCCAGTAGGCAATGCTAAACTATAAGTTTCTATGGCTAATGCAAAGAACCTTTGCTTCATTTCCCACACATAGATTACTTATATTTGTTTAGCTTTCTACTTCGCTTGGTCCCTTCATAAATCTATATTTATGATAACCAAAGTCAGATCCAATACCCAAGTAGAACCTCGACTTAAAAGAAAAATTTATTTTAAATCATGAACAAAATTTGTATTTGTAACCTAAACTTCACTAAGCTTCTTCTCGTTAGCCTCTCGCAAGATGCTTCTCGCAGCTTTTTTCCAAGTCCAGCTTATTGCAAAGGAAGCAAACTCCTTTGCTATCCGTATCGCTTTTGTTCTTATTATCCTTTGTTTTTGCCTTTCTATTTACCTTCTTTTGAATCGCTCTTCTTTTTCGTAAGATCCTTTGGCCCCTACCAAGAAGACATGGTCTTTCTTGTTGAAAAGTGACTCTCAACATTTTTCAACATGTTAAGCAAATCAACGAGGTCGATATCTAGCTTGTTCATATGAAAAATTCACAACAATTGTGAAAGGAGTCCGGAGTGAGTGCAAGATCAAATCTTGCTCAACTCTCCATCCATGACAAAACCCGTTTGTCCTAATTGATCAATCAAATTGATTATGTTAAGGACTTTTATCTCAGCATCAGAGTGTCATCATCATTCTAGATCTAAGAGCTCCTTAGATATCTCGATATCTATCAGTCCCCATTTTTTCCTCACCATCAACTACTTGATGTGCAAGAAATATAGAGAGCATCCATAGTTTCATGTCGACGTCAAGCTCAAGCACTCATGGATGCGAGCATGATGCATCGAGCCAATCAGGCATCATCTTGCCACTTTCTAAAAGTAGCAATCTCTTCCTCAGAGGCATTGTCTCAACCATTGCAGGATAGGCGATTATGACATAAGATAGCTTTTTCAAATTATGAGAACTATTCTCAAATTTCTTAACCAATCCGCTTAATTCTATCCCATTAAATAACATCTAATATGCTTCGCAAAGATAGTAATTTAGACATTGTAAAATTTCAGAAATGAATTTGTAATTAACAACATTTTAGCATACATTCTTTTATTAATTACCAAAATAAATTAGGTCTTGTTTTAAATTGGTATCTCCCACTATTTTCTTCAAACTATATTACCTCACTTATATAGTTCTAAAAAAATCTAATTAAAGATTTGCTAGTGAGAATAAGGATCCCATTTCAAATGTATATAGCCTTGTGGTGACACAACAAACTATATATAAATAAATAGGTAGACAACTCTTGTCAATTACATCAACTATGCAACTCCTTGTATTTTGCCTCTTAGATTATTTTGATCAAGTGGTGGCACATCCTAATCAAAATTATCCAAGTTAAGTCCAACCTAGCACTCCATATATTCAAAAAAAAAATATTGTCCTCAGGTGACACAACAAAAAACAATATTGTTCAATTTTCTTTATAAGCATCAAATGTGATAAATTAACATCTTAAATACTTAATACTTGCTTGTGGTGACACAAACAAACTCATATTAAATATTTAATACTCTATTAATTTTATCATGCTAGAAGGCTTAACGCTCGATATTCCAAATATCTTTTTGAACGCTTAGACTTAATATAAAAAAATTTGGGGGTTTGTTATTAATTTGTCTCATCTTGTTTAGCTTAAGCATGCATATATATATATATATATATATATATATATATATTATATATAATATATATATATATATATATATATATATATATATATATATATATATATATATATATATATATATATAAGCATAGCATATATATATAGAATACTATATTCTACCCGGATTGATTATGGACTTTTTATTCTAGTTTGTTCACTAGAGCCACCAAGTGAACCAAAAGGTCAAACCCTAGGGGTGCAAGAATTAATATTTAAATATAACTATTACATTTAAACCCTGCTCCATTACAAACTGGTCTTCAAGCGCCTCCTTTCTCCTTGATCTCCAATTTTTCAAAATTAATTCTAACTATTCCTATTACAAAACTATTTAAAATAAATAGAAACCTTGATCAAAGAATAAGGGAAGTACATAGAGAGAGATAGAATTTACATTAAGAAAAATTAGAGAAGACGAGGTACAGACCCATTTAATAAAAACTCATACATTCATGCATCCAACTAAAATAAAATCCAATCACATCGTCAATAGTCCATAATCAATCCCATTTATTATCATACACATCACCATATGCATAACATTCAATAAATAACATTCATCTCATGAATAATAAACATTCAATATATATATATGATATCATTTAATGGGCAAATTTAGTTAAGAAAAAATTTAATAATTTTGAATCAAAAAAATAAACTCCTTTATTTTAATCCAAATTTAAATCAAAATAAAACTATTTTATTTTAATTTATCCAATTTTGAATAAAATAAACTATTTTATTTTAATCAAAATCTTTTTAATCAAAATAAACTCTTTATTTTAATTAATTATGGAATCCAATTCCAAGTAAAAAAAAAAAACTTTTTAAAAGAAACACTTTTTTTCTTCTTTCCTATTCACAAATAAACTCTTTTATTTTGAATAATATGAAATCTTATTTCATATCTAAATAAACTCTTTTATTTAAGGAAATACTTGATTCTCTTTTCCTATTCACAAATAAACTCTTTTATTTTGAATAATATGAAATCTTATTTCATATCTAAATAAACTCCTTTATTTAAGGAAACATGAAATCCAATTTCAACTCCAATTAGTTATCATGGAATCCAATTCCAACTCTAATTAGTTAAATGAAATTTAATTTTAAAATTAAAATAAACTTTTTATTTTAATTTTAAATTATAAAATTTTTATTTTAATTATAAAATATTTTATTTTATATAATATATAATATATATATATATATATATATATATATATATATATATATATATATATATATATATATATATATATATATATATATATATATATATATATATATATATCACGTGAATCAAATATGTAATATATATCATATATATAATATATATATATATATATATATATTATATAAATATATATATATATATATATATATATATATATATATATATATATATATATATATATATATATATATATATATATATATATATATATATATAAATAAATCGCTATACTATAAATCTATAATCACGTGAATCAAAACTAATCACATTCATATAAAATAAAATCAAAAAAAAAATTTCATAAAAAGTTTTTAAAAATTTTTTTTTTTTTTTTTTTTTTTTTTTTTTTTTTTTTTAAATAAATTTTATACAACAAAATTATGCCCAATTAAATTGTTCTAAACACATATATCAATATATATCAAATTAAAATAATTAATAATTCGTATAAAGGTTTGGCTCGATACCACCGTTAGGTTTGTAATATTCATGAACGCAATCAAATCAGCATAAAATAAGCTTTAAAACGGAAAAAATCGTAGTTTTAAAATTTACAAACCATATACCCTGATCATCCTTTTTATGCACAATTATTAATTAAACGAAAAATAAAGAACAAGAATCATACCTTTGAGATCCGAGCTTCCTCGTGTACAGTTCACCTCCAATCTTTTCAAGGCTCAACTCAATCCACCGGCTTTGGTCCTTCCTTCGATCAACGTTAGCCACCCAAGTGTTTGGCCTCTCTAGAGGTGATCCACCAAGAAAGAAGAAAAAGATTCAAGAAGATGGGTGGTTGGCAAAACCCTAGTTTTCTATCTCTATAGAAAAAGAACGCGACTTCTCCAACAATTGAATTACGATATATCGATATATCCGATATAAGACTCTCTTATAAAGATATCAAGTAACCCTATTTAATTAAAAAATAAGGTATTATTTATTTAATTAAACTCTTTTAATTAAATGGGCTCCTAATCTTATTAGGATAATTAATTAAACTCCTTTAACTAATTTTCCTCCTAATCCTATTAGAATAAATGAGAGTACTTATATTAAATTAATTCCTAAACTCTTTTAGAAATTAAAATAATAATAATTGTAATAATATTAATAAGACTCTCTTATTAATTTATATTTAATATTTCTAAAATATTAAATAATAATATTAAGCTATTTAATTTATTCTATCACCATAGATTAAATTAAATATACTTAACATATTATTACGATTATGCCATTAACTTCTTAAATAATTATTCTTCCTTTTATGGTGTGACCCTTTAGGTTCTCCATATTAAACCTAAGCAGAATAAATCAATTAGAATAATTCTAATCTTATTTAAATAAATAAATTAAACTATTAATTTATTTAAATAAATAATATTTATTCTACAATAGGATAAGCCTCCCTAATGATCAACGACTTTCCGTATAATATAGATTTCAACATTAATCATAAAAGAACCTTTTCGAGTAAATAGTTACCGCATAATTCAATCCTTCCACCATACAATGTCCCAATTAAATATAAGACATGGAATTACCACAAAGTCTTATTTTATTTAATTATATGTATTTCACTTTTAAATGCACAACTCCAAATAATGCAAATTAGAAACTCCTTTCTAATTTCATTCTCTTTCGCCAAGGACTACCGGGTTGTCATTTATCTAATCACATAGACATTTTCTTTTTACTAGAAGTGGTAGATTCTTTATCGATCATACATTATCTCCATGTATAACTTATTATACCCAAGCATACCCTTTGATATACCCTAAGGGTCTTAAGGAATAAGTCAAAGTATAACTCATCATACACAAGATACTATGATGATCTCAAGTCCAAGGATCACTTGACTACTATCACTACAGAAATTCCTATCGACAGCAAAGTAAAACTCCATTAGGTATTCCTTAAATGAGCCACGCTCAAAGAACTTATTCTCTAATAAGCACCTACATACTTGCTTTAGTGTTCCACACAAATGATCATCAGATCAATCATCCTCATCCAATGAGCAAAGCAACGATGTACCAATCTATCCTGGATTCACTAATCCCCAATTTAGTAATCCAACGATTGGGAACTATTTTAGTTTTAAGCTTTCTAAGAATTTAGATCTCATTAGAATGATCATCATCATTATTCTAAAAGCATTGCTTAAAACTACGGGTTTATCACATATTATAAAAAACACATCATGTAGATAATTAAAAGCCTTTAATAAATTAATACTTTTTATTAATAAATGAATAAGATTGTTACAAAGTATATGCTTTATCATCAAACATGATCGGCTTGTACTACTACTTTATATTTTCCACGTTTTTAAACCCTTTTTTGTACCTGTGTAACCTGTTTATCACAACAATACATACAATACCCATAATACAACTACATCTAACAACCAACAACAACATATATATCATAATCAACCCATAATACAACGTTGTATATACTTTTCTTCAAATACATTCTAACGTTAAATAACAATAACAATTAAAAACTAAACTACAAAGAATAACAAAACAACTAAACTAAACTTATAAACTGGGGTGATGTATCTTATAAACTTCAAAACTAAACTGCAAAATAAAACTACAAAGATATAAACAATGATTATGTACAGATAACAATGTTGTTTATATATAGAGTGTACTTTAATATAGTATAACTTATAAACTAAAACAAACAATGAAATGGTATCGAATTATCACTACGTGCCTATAAAATGTTTTACAAAGCATCTAGACAGATATAAGATAAACACTATATATATAAACCTAAACTAGTACTACCACAAGAAGGATCAGAGTCATTTGGCGGGGGTCGACGATGCCGCTCGGGTGTCCGAAAATCCTGCTCGCCATGGTCAAAATCTGGATTGAATCAGTTGACCACTGGTTGGTTCAACCGGTGAACATGTTTTTTATTATTATTTTTATACCAATTTTTTTAATATTAAAATTAATCACCTTAATAGTAATAATATATCTCAACTTTATTATTTTTTATTTAAAAAATGAGTATTTTTAAAATTTTTATTAATTATTAATAATATATATTTTTATATATTTATGATGTCATCTGTAAGACCCCAACTTATTATAAATAAAATTAAATTTCCTCTAATTATTATTGTGAATAATAAGGTGTTAAATTGATATAATATTTTGGTTATGGGTGAAATGTGCAAATTTTGCAAAATAAGCAAGTGGTTATAAAATAATCATTGTTATCGGGGAATATTCGTTTGGTCATGGAATATTCTTGTTGTCGGAGAATATTCGTACGACGGCACAGTCATTTGTGGGCCTCATAATAGAATAACTGTCGGATGAAGAAAATGACAAGTTTGAGTTTTTATAAATAACTTGCCAGAAGGTTATTACTGATTAACAACATTGTTGGAATACCCGGTGGGTTAAAATACGATGTCTGGCGTGGATGCATGGTATTTTTGAATTATTGATTCTTACGTAAAGAAGGCACTACTCAATAATTGTTACAGTAATTCTTTATTCAATATTTTATTTTATTGATTCAATAATTGATGCGTTGATATTTTATATTATTATTGTTTCAATAATTATCACTGCACAGTATTTCCCATTATCAGATCAATAATTCATATTATTTGAATAATATTATTAGATAGCATTATTGGCAATGTCTAGAAAGTTACATCGAGGAGGTTTGGTCACCTAATTGCGCTTGCTAAGTAAGGAGAAATTCTTATTGAAAGCCCCTCTTTCACGAGGAGCGGCTTTGGTTGTCATAATTGTGATTCTGTAATATTATTTGTGAATAATTAATTATTGATTTATATGATAAGGAAATATTTATTTTATGTGGATATAAATGATGGATATATTTATTTTTATGTGGATAAAAATGAAGGAATTAATGCTGAGGTGTTTTATTGGTATTTTGTCGGTGTAGATGTATTAAAAATCATCCGTTTGTGGATTTCAGATATTTTATGTTTGGAATTTGGAAAAACTCAAAGCTACAAAGTTGTAGAGAATTCGATTTCAGACAGAATGGATATAAAATTCGTATTTTTCTGATAAACGAGCTATTTTCTATTAATTACTGAAGTTTCAAAAAATAAAATGATTTTTATTAAATTATGGGTGGGACCCACTTTTGTTTAACACATGTGGGCTGCTAAATTTTGTTCAAAGATGGCTGGTGGCTGAGCTTGGTCAAGAAACATGCGTAGAAAATAAGAAATGAAATATTAATATTCTATTATTTTAGTCTCCCATGTATGCGTTACAGCATTTTCCTATAAATAGGCGCTTAGGTTAGAATTGAAAATCACACCGAAACAAGTTTTCTTTCTCTCTATATTGTCGGTTTATTTTAGTGAGTATTTTGATACCTTGAGAGTTGTTATTACATGCGCAAGTTTCATTTGGCTCTATATCCAAAATTGATCGGAAATCTTTGTTATTTTGAGGTAAGGATGTTATTTTCTTCATAAATGATATTATTTCTTTCGATATCATTATGCCAAAATATTGGTTTGAACTTTTTATCAAATTTGGAACTTTTTGTGTCGGGGTTACTATTCACGAATACGTCACTATTCACGAATACGACACTATTCACCGAAAAATGAAATTTTTTTCTTTTTGTCCAAGATGTCTATTACGGTTACTATCTTTGATTGTATCCATGTTTTGATCTTTATTCTTGAATTTTGCTTCAAAATTGGTTATTATGGAATATAATTGATCTTGGATAAAGCATTATACTGAATCCTACTATTTGTCCTTCCGTCTCATTTGGATTCGTTTTCTTTAAAATATTTTTCATCATCCTCGGTCCCTAAATGATGATATTCTTGAATATCTTTGGCTGTAGTGCAAAAGATGAATGATTAACTTATGAATATCTTTGGCCCATAGTGCGAAAGATGAACAAGTGTTGAGATGAACATGACCAACCTGGTGATACTGAATGAATATCTTTGGCTGTGAGTGCAAAGATGAATATTTGATTAAAGATGTATATTGATTGTTGTTACGAGGATAAAATATTGATGATAGACTTTTAAATCTTAGAAGATAGTAGAACTCATTCTCTACTCGACTCTTCTAATGGATTGTTGTTTCACTGCAGTTGTTGATCTAAAACTTGTTGTCTATTATATTTTATCGTTTTTTCCTGTTGAAAACTAATGATAATTTGTTGTATATTATCTTAGTCATAATATTCTTTCTTGGGCTAGTTGAGCTCACCCTTTCCTTTTTGTTCCATTTTTCTTCTCGGGAGGTGAGAACATAGCGAGATCTAGTTGGGGTATGGAGTGATGGTTCTAGAAAGATGTTTTAACTTGAGTCCTCACTATTTCGTAAAATAGTGTTTGAATAATTGTAATGAGGACTTATTTGAGTGTGGATATTGTCTAGAAGACAATATTTGTATTTAAACTCACAGTATGTGTTGTGTCGTATTTTGCACGACAATTGTATTATTGAAGTTGTAGTTTGCTTTACGTACCATGTATTTGGCGACTCGGAATGGGTGTTGTATACCTATTTTGGGGCGTCCACAGGTTAATATCAAAGCTTAGGGATATGGTCTCTGGCGGAGATCGGGGAATAGAACTAGGAGGGAGAGATGATGTAAATCCTTCTCTAGAGTGTGTGTCTATCTAAGCTTATTTGTTGGTCATCCATAATATAGGGATATTATGTGATATGTTAATTTATTTAATTAACCCTTGTTTTATGGCGATGTTTAAGAATGGTTCTTTGAGAACGTTAACAATGGAGTGTATGAGGCGTGGAACAACCTTTGAGTTACAAAACCAGAGAACGCGTGCAACAGAAGGCAATATTCCTCCTGTAAACAACACTACCGAGCAAACGATGAATGATGGAATATTTAGGAGTTTTTGCAGTTCATGCAAAATCAGACGAGGGAGACTCGTGTACAAAATACGGGTGGAAGTGATAGCAACGCGTGGTCTGTCACAGCCAAGCGGTTCAAGGAGTTGGGACCACCAGAATTTATTGGAAAGCCGGATCCGATCAAGGCAAAAATATGGGTCAAGCAAATTACCAAGATATTCGATGTCTTGGGATGCACGAAGGAACAGAAGGTTCCATTCGCCACCTTTATGTTCCGCGGTGAGGCGAGGCGATCTCTTTGGGAGTCTGCGTGAGCGTACCTAGCCTGCCGCACTCAACATGTCTTGGAAAACGTTTCAGAAACTATTCAATGACAAGTACTTTCCTGAAAGTATTCGTCATATGAAGGAGGTAGAGTTTATCAGACTGGAACAAAATAACATGACGATTGTCCCAAAGATCTGGCGAAGTTCACTTTGAGTTATCCAGGTTTGCACCTCATTTGGTAGAGAATGAGGAACGAATGACAAGGATGTTTCTGAGAGGTCTAAAACCCGAGATTCGTCAATACCTTATCTCTCATAAATTTTCTCTGTATTCAGATGTTGTCAACAAGGCTCAATTATTAGAACGAGATAGTAATTATGTTCAACCAAGGGACCACAACCAGGGACATACCGGTGAAAACAGTCATCAGAGCAATGATAACCAACGAGGAGGGAAAAATACGAACAAAGGCTACCACTCGGGTGGTCATCGTGGCCATGATAATAGGAGAGGTGAGTTAAGTGGAAATTTCAGAAAGAGGAGATTCAACAATGACGGAAAGACATCAAAGACCAAAGACCAACAACAAATTCTAGGGCGGGAGAACGGCCTTGATTAGATGTTACAAATGCGGAAAGAGGGACATATCATTAAACGCCTTACAACAATCCAAGGTATGTTAAAACTGTGGAAATGAAGGCCACATAGCTCGGGATTATTCTGTAGCAAAACCAAGTTCAACGGGGATGGTGACTCCAAGGGCTATCCGGATAAGTCGAAATCGGTGGTTCTGGAAGAAGCGTTTGTCGTGGTAGCCAAAAGTGAGGAACCCGAACGAGGTGATCACGGTAAGCTAATCTTGAACTCTTGCGAAGTTTATACCTTACTAGAATCTGGTTCTACCCATTCTTTTATCTCTCCTACTTGTGCTCAACGTTTAAACTTGACTCCGGAGAAATTGGACTTTGACTTATCTGTTGAAACTCCGTTGGGTGAAACTTTCGTTACATCTACAGTGTTAGTTCCCAGAGGGCACAATAGATCTAGAAAGGGGGGGAGTTGAATAGATCCTTTTTCTTACAAAGACTTTTCTGGTTTATATTATTTTGTTCATAATTGACATATGACAAACATAAGAATCTTTTCAAGCACAGCGGAATAAGTAAAAGATCCCTTTCATTGATATATCCATAATCATACATACATTGTTCGTAGAGTAAGTTTAGTTGTAGCGCTTAAAACATACATAGCGATGCTTATAGCGGTTATAGTACATAATGTAAATGACATAATGTAAAAGACACAAGGGGTTTTAAGTGGTTCAGAGACTCAAGCTCCTAATCCACTCTGTTAGTTCCTAGTAGGCACAAGTTATCTAGAAGGGGGGGTTGAATAGATATTTGAAAATCTTTTCGTTTTAACTTGTTCTTAGATAATGATTAAAACTATGCGGAATTAGTATTTGTTTTAATCTTCTTTACCAAGCAATAGAGTTATGAGCGAGTAAGGCAGTTATAGCAGATATAATAGTTATAGCATGAATGTAAATCGACACGATTGTTTTAAGTGGTTCAGAGCGGTCCAAGCTCCTAGTCCACTCTTCTACTCAACGCAGTAGGATATCCACTAAGGATGTCTTTTACAATCTTCCGAATCACACAGATTCCTTCTGCACCCGGCCAGATGCAGGAACTTCTCTAGTTCACTCTTGAACTCTTCAAGTCCAAAGCAGACTTGCTTTCTTTACTGATTCACTATTTAACTATTCAAGTCCAAAGAGACTTGGTATACTTCTTGATTGATTGATAGTTGTTGAGTTCTTGATGGTTGCTACTTTCGGTTTACGTAAAGCCTTTGGTTCGTTAAGAACTGAGTAGCTGAGTAAGCTTTGCAATATCTCAGATCGTAGAGTTGAGCTTGAGAGAGATTGTCATGTTGTTTGATTAATGCTTTCTTCTTCTCTCTCATCAGTCTGATCTGTATATATGTGATGTTGAAAACTATCCGTTGGATCCATCCGTTGTGACATTAAATGCATCCCGAACTTTATGTCTTTGTGATGGAGACATTTACGCACATCTTCCGAATTACGCATTACGCCCACTGCGACACCGCTGCAGTTGCTTTCTCACCTACCACCCGAAAAGGTGTTTTGTCCTCTTACCCATAGTACTATCCTTAGCTTCTTCAATACGCTTCTTTGTTGCATACTAAGGATATTTTATACAATCTGGGGTGATGAGTCTTTAAGATCATCGGGATCCATTTCTCACTTGTTGAAAACTTCGATTATGAGGCTCGGCGTTTTTCGGCGTATGAGACAGATGATGCTCTACGATTTGGATCGTGGTGTTCTACGATTTAGATCGTAGTGAATTTTACATCCTTGCACACTACGATGCTATTAGTTAAGAGCACTATGATTTCTCTTTATCCTTCGCACACTACGATCTTCTCTTGCTCGTGTTGTTGACTCTACGTTCCCGAGAGCTCACTACGATCGTTGACTTATAAACTTCATGTTTCCTTCAGCACACTACGATCGTGGAGTTAACTCAGCAATCGTTGGGACCACTCTATGAAATTCGAAGAGTCTCCTTCAAGGCACGCACACTACGATCTTGAGGCTCTCGTTTTACGCCTTGACTTACGAATGTTGATCAAATTGATGCACTATGATTTCTTCAAGACTAATCTATTACATCTTAAGATCAACCTAACCGTTTTGATCTTTCTATCTATACATTCTTTAACAGAATGATACACGTTGAAAGCTTAGATCAACCTAACAGCTTTGATCTATCACTAAGTCCTTTGTACACATATTCATTTAAGGACCTTACAAATAATCATGAACACATGCATTAAAACATCAAATCATAATATGCATTCTCCCAACAATCTCCCCCTGTTTGATGTTGACATAACCAAGGAGATTTGTTGTCATGATTATTAGTGACTACATGCATTTGCAGGAATTTAAACATGACTTAGTATTTCAGTGAACAGCTGAAATTTCTAGAGAATAAGCATGAATTTATTGATGATCAAAAGATATTACAATATAACATTATATCAATAAAACATTAAACTCTTAACTTATCTCTGCTTTCTTGGTCTCTTGTGTGGAGGAGGATTGGTATATTCCTCAGCCCTTCTTTTCCTTTGAGCTTCTTCATTCCTTGCTAACTCTTCTAGCTCGCTTAGACTTAGAACTGGATTCTCTTCATGTCTGCGCATGAATGCAGGATCTCCAATTGGCATTCTTATGCGTACCATAGACACGTCTTGTGAGCTAGGAGTTGGCTCCTTATGACTCAGAGGAATAGCTGTTACAATTTCCTGCTGACCAGATCATTTAGTCTGATGATGTCTTGTAGGAGGGCTTTGTGATGTCTGAGTATGAAATTGACTTCTCCCCCTTTCTTGAGTTGCATAACCTCCTCTTCCTCTGCCTCTCCTTTGGCTTCCTTGATCATCTTGATCTCCTTTACCTTTATTTTTCTCCCCCTTTATGTCAGCATCAAGGGTTCGAATATCTGCAGACAGCCTGTTAACCCCTTGGACAAGCTCATTCAGTTGGCTTTGAGTTTGAGCAATGTCTTCCCTATTCTCCTTGATCTGTTTTTCAGCTCTAGCTTCTTTATTTTGGAGGACTGTCAGAATCATATCATTATGCTTCTCCTGATTGGCATAAGATTTCTGGAAGTCATAAATAGAAGCTTTCAAGTTAAGAATATTGTCCAGCATAATTTGATGTTGAAGATCTTGGTGTTTCTATACTTCAAGCACGACCTCTCTTTGTTTGGAAGCAATCTGGAAATATATCTCATCTCTGTCTGATATACTCTTCAGAATTTCTTTAATAATTTCCTTTAGCCTCGTAGTAAGCTTAGTATTCATAGTACTAGGAAATTTGTTTGCAGCTTGTATCATTTGGTTCAGTCGGATGTTAAGAAGATTAGAGTGAGATTCCAGGCTTGCTTCGATAGACTTGATCATTTGCTCAGAAGCTTCTTTCAAGTCATCCTTGGTGGGCATGCTTGGGAAGGTATCATTTGATTGGGGATTGTCCATTTGAGGGGTTCTGGGTGGAGATTGATCTTGCAAATTGTACAACGCAAGATCAAGACTGAAATAGTCATGTGATGAGGAGGATGGTATATCAGCTGGAGGGGTTTGAGTTTGGACATCTGGGATATGTGACTCTACGATTTCAATGTTTGACTCTACAATGTGACTTGAGTCTGGAATCGTAAAGTTGGTGATTTGAGGGAGCAGGGTAAGGTTGATTTCTTCTGGTTCTTCAGTTACATAATTTTAGGATTCTGCAACTGGAAACTGATTTAATGGGTTGAGAATCACTTCCAGCCATTTAGGAAATTCATAGAAATGGCTAAATGAAGATGATAGCAGGTGATTAACTCTAAAGCTTGTAGGGATAGTCAATACCTCAGGTTTGGCTTTTGATGAGGAATGGTTGGTAATCAGCTTTTTGGCGAAGATGACTTCCCCTGGAAATCCATGAGCCAGAACTGTGATTGCTGGATATTCCTTGAAGCTCCAAAACATGTGATCCCATGATTTCAGAATTTGAGCTTGATGGTATGCCATCATGGGTAGGTAAGAAAACATTTGGTTGTACAAATAGCTTCTGTATCCATCTTTTCCTACACCCGTTATTTCAAGCTCATCATCATCATCCTCTTTCTCTTCTTTGTTTTCTTCTGAAGAATCCATTATCTCAATGGCCTTTGGGAGGTTTGGCATTGGTTCATCTTCATCTTGAGCAAGGAGTTCTTCTTCAGCCATTGGGATATTATGAGGCTCCCCCTCAATATGATCATCTTCTTGGAGGTTTAGAAACTCCCCCTCAGCTGGTAAATCTTCTTCTAAGTTAAGAAAGTCCTTTTCAATTTGGAACCTCTTCTTGAAAGCGAAGGAAACCTCCCCCTCACCGGTGCATTTTCCTCTTTGGTTGCTTGGGGCGATTCTACTTTTACGACCCACTACTTGGCTTCATTATTCATGATTTTTCATTCTCAAGAATATACTTCTTGACGACTTTCTCTTTGCTTTCTTGGTTTTAGTCACCACTGGACTCTCTTGAGTCTTTGTTTTGCCACGTTGACCACCCACTTATCCTCAAGCGGCTTCCTCCATTTCGCGCCACACTTGGCTCGGTTTCGAGAGAACAACGAGTCTCTACGATCGAAGACACTGTTGGTCTTTTAGACTTATGACCAGTCTTGTTCTTCTTTAAGATTTGTGAAATGGTGGCTTGATCCTCTTTAGCCTCTTCTTGCTGTTGCATCTTCCTTAGCCTCCTTAGAGTCTCTATGTTAGAGGACTCTACAAGAATGTTAGTTGTAGATCCTTGAGGCTCTTCGACTTGTCTTGCCCTTAGCTTTCTCTTGCCCTTGCTTTTTCTGACAAGAACAGAGGGTTCTCCCTTATCTGCTTCTCCTTCTTCTTCAACTTCTTTGACAACAGACATTCCTCCTTGAAAGCCTGCTTCCTTTTGTTCCCTAGTTCTCCCACTAGACTCTGTCATCATTCTCATATACTCAGCAGGGTTCCTTTCCCAGTTTTTAAACAACTGCTGTGTCATTCTTCGGTTTGGGTTGATGGCTTCTCCTTCATCATCCCCAATTTTGTCACCCAATGCAGATTGCAGAATAATGCTAATGAATCTCCCATACAGCATCTTCGGAGTACTCTTTGATTTCTTCGAGCTTACGATCCACTTGTCGATCCACTCGAGCAATCTGATCCCATAGTTGAGTTGAGTACCATACACCATAGCCGTCATGAGCTTAAGTGAGCCTCATTTACCGAGTCATGACTGAAAGCTCTTCAGCGGCAGATGCATTTCCCAATAATGTCGTCCAAAATTCATACCTCTGAGGAACTCCTTCTTTTTGTAGCCTTTCACAGGGGTTCTTCTTGTGATGCATCTGCTTCCTCCCTCTTGAAATCTTATCTTTGTCTAGAAATGGGTGCCCTACATTCTTGAAACCTAGGGCAGATTGAAGTCTTCTTCCCTAGTTTTATTTCAACTCCTCTAACTCGTGTGGTGATGGTGTTGTTTTCAGACACTCCATTTTTTTAGAACTCCTTCACCGATTTAGGATAGATGAGGCGTGTCGGTCTTTGGCGCCTCTTGAGACATGCCTTCTTGAAGAAGGCTAAGATCTTGTGAAACTTAGGTGGAGCGATTTTGAACTCAATCAAAACAGAAAGTCATCAGAGTCAAAATCACATTAGAAAGCGACCATTGATTACAGTAGTTGAGAAGAGAGATACTACTAAACTTTTGTCTGAGTTAGGGTTTTGCTTTGAGAGAGAGAGAGAGAATGCGAGATAATCTTTTGAACTTCAGATTTCAAAAACATGGTTTCAATTTGTACTTGTAACTTCCCTCTCTCTTTTTGACTTAGTGGGACAGGTGTCGCCTCTTTCTTGGCTCTACAATTTTGACTGTTTAGGAATGTACTGATTTGCCCTTTGAGTCTTCAGAGCTAAGGTGTCCTTAGTATGACTACGATCGTAGAGTTGGTCTTCTTTTTGTTGAGTCTGTCCTACGATCGTCGAGTTTGTCCTACGATCGTTGAGTCTGTCCGGCAGTCGTTGAGTCTGATCAGCATTCGTAGAGTCTGTCCTACGATTGTCGAGTCTGTCCTACGATTGTTGAGTCTTTGCTATGATCGTTGAGGTAGTTGACTGTTCAGCTTTAAGATCGTGAACTTTCCTTGATCATGTCTATGAATTTGAGTTCAGCCTTTATATCTATCATTGTTAGCACAATCTAGAGCATATATTTCATGGTGATAGATTAAGCATGCCTAGCTCACTTATTAACTTATTAAATCTGGATTCATCTAGTGGTTTAGTAAAAACATCAGCAAGTTTATTTTCAGTAGGGATATATTTAAAGATATAGTTCTATTTTGCACATGATCCCTAATGAAGTGATACCTTATTTCTATATGCTTGGTTCTAGAATGCATAACAGGATTATGAGTTATTGCTATGGCACTTGTATTATCACAGTGTATAGGTATAGACTTGAAATCAAACCCATAGTCGACTAGGCGATTTCTCATCCAAAGGATCTCGAAGACAAAGAATGCCAATGAAGAATGTATTAACTTGCTGCAGCTTAAAGTGGACAATTGAGTTTTGCTTTTTCTTTGAACCAAGATACAAGTCACATTCCTAGTAGTTGACAAGTGCCATTTGGTACTTTTTCTATCTATTTTGCATCCCGCAAAGTCGTATGTGTGTATCCTATTAGTTCAAAAGAGGATTCCTTGGGATACCACATTTAAAGTAGGGTGTACCCTTAAGATACCAAGATCCTCTTTACAGACTATAAAAAATGTTACTCTTTAGGGTTAGCTCGAAATCTAGCACATATGCATGTTGCAAACATTATATCCGTCTCTTGGCGATTAGGTATAAAAGAGAACCTATCATACATCCAGATTGAGTTATATCAATACATTTACCATTGTCATCCTTGTCAAGCTTGGTTGCAGGGAGCAATTGGTGTTTTCATGGGAGAGGGCGATTCCATGCCATACTTCTTTAATAAGTCTTTGATGTATTTGGCTTGGTTGATGAATATTCTTTCATCGATCTGCTTCACTTGCGATCAAGGAAGAAATTCACTCACCCATCATGCTCATTTCAAACTTGCTGCGCATTAGCTTAGAGAATCTCTTACATAACTTTTCGTCAGTAGAACCAAAATGATATCATCAACATATATTTGAACTAGTAAGACTTTGTCTTTATGCTTTCTAAGAAACGATGTGGTATCTACTCTACCTCTAGTGAACCCATTTTCTATTAAGAAGTTAGTCGATGTTTACATACCATGCTCTAGGTGCTTGTTTAAGACCATATAAAGCTTTATCTAATCTATAGACATAATTGGAAAGAGATGGATTGATGAAACCTGGAGGTTGTTCTACGTAGACTTCTTATTGAAGTTCTCCATTTAGGAATGCACTCTTGACATCCATCTGAAAGACTTTGAACTTCATGTAAGCGTGAAGGCAAGAAAGATTACGATGGCTTCTAGTGCAACAACAGTGCAAATGTCTCATCATAGTCAATGCCTTCTTCCTGAGAATAGCCCTTTGCCACTAATCTTGCCTTGTTTCTGGTAATGACCCCATCTTCATCCATTTTGTTTCTGAAGACCTACTTGGTTCCTATGATAGGATAACTCTTTGGTCTTGGTACCAATCTCCACACTTTGCTTTGTTCAAATTGGTTGAGTTCTTCCTGCATGGCTTCTATCCAACTGGAGTCTTCCATAGTATCCTCTATCTTCTTTGGCTCTATCTGTGACAGGAAGCTTAGATAGAAGCATTCATTCTGAGTAGCAGCTCTTGTTTTGACTCTTGCACTTGGATCTTCAATGATTAGATCCTGAGTGTGATCTCTTTTCCATCTGTTCCCAATTGGGACATCTGTCCTGATGCCTTCCTGTCTTAAGTCTTCAAGGTCTATCTCTTCTTCTTCGAGTGGAGGCTCGCTGTCTTGGATGGACCTCTCTACGACTTCATTATCATGCTCTATGATTTCACTATCTGGTACTATGATCGTAGTGTTGAGCTCGACGACTTCATTTGTAGTGTCTGCACTATCGATCGTAGTGTCTTGGGGAACTGTTTTGTCTAAGTCAGTTTCATCAAAGATGATGTGTATTGAGACTTCGACACTCAGTGTCTTCTTGTTGAACACTCTGTAAGCTTTGCTGTCTGTGGCATATCTAAGAAAGATCCCTTCGTCTGACTTGGGCTGGAATTTTGTCGACATCTTTTTCCATTGTTGAGAATATAGCATGCACGACCAAAGACATGGAAATAGCTGACACTTGGCTTCCTTCCTTTCCACAGTTCGTAGGGTGTCCTCTTGATCGTAGAGTGAATAAATGATCTATTTTGTGAGTAGCATCTTTGTGTTGGCTGACTTACGCTGAAGTATTCAGCGGGCATTTAGCTTGCGCTAGTAGGGTCCTTCCAAATTCTATCGAGTTCTCGTCTTTCTTTCAAAGAACTCCATTTTGTTGAGGAGTTCGTGGAGCTAAGAAGTTATGACTGATGCCATTGTCTGAGCAGAACTTGTCTATTTCTGAGAAATGAAATTCTCTTCCATGATCACTCCTTATTGCCTTGATTTTCTCTCCTTTCTCGTTCATCACCAGTCTGAACATTTTGATTAATTCGGAGCTCGTTTCATCCTTTGAAGTTAGGAAGAATTCCCATGTGAATCGTGTGTGATAAATCGACTTCTGACTAGAGAGTATCTTTTTCTTCCAAGACTGGTTGTTGGGATTGGCCCAAAGAGATCCATGTGGAGCAACTGCAGGGGCTTGTCAATGGAATTGGCAGTCTTTCTCTTGAATGAGCTTCTAGTTTGCTTTCCAAGCTGGCAAGCATTGCATGGTCTTTCCTTCACAAAGTTGAACTTGGGTAGACCAGCTACGAGGTCTTTTGATGCCAGTTTGGACATGCTTTTGAAGTTTAAGTGAGACAGCCTTCTATGCCATAGCCAGCTCATTTCCTCGGATGCTTTTGCCAGAAAACATATTGTTTCATCAGAGCTTAGTTGACCAAGATCTATAGTGTAGACATTTCCTTCTCTTGTTCCAGTCAGCTTTATGGCAGATGTCTTCAAATCTCTGACTTGACATTGATTGTTGAGAAATGTTACTTGGTGACCCTTGTCGCAGAGTTGGCTGATGCTTAAAAGGTTGTGTTGGAGTCCTTCCACATAAGCTACTTTGCTGAAAGATACTGCACCATTGCCAGCAGAGCCATATCCTCTTGTCTTGCCCGAGCCGTTATCTCCAAAGATGACTGAGGGACCTTCCTTTTCTACATAGTTGGATAGTAGAGTTTTGTTCCCTGTCATATGCCTCGAGCAACCACTGTCCAGATACCATGTTGAGGTCGTGGAGCTCTTTTCCTGTCAAAACATTTGAACCTTCATTTTGGTACCCATATTTGCATGGGTCCTTCTTTGTTAGTGCCTTTGGGGACCCAAATTTATCTAATCTTGGGTCTCACATGCATGGAATTATAATAACACTTTGTAGCCCTATAACCATATTTATTGCATATGAAACATTTATTATAATGCATGCCTGTGTGTGTGTGGTGATTCATCCTCTATTTGGACTTGTGTGGTTCCTTAGTTAACCTTCTGTTAAACTGATTTTCTTTCTTCCACGTGTCCTTAGGTTTCATAAATAGTGATGAGTGTGTCTTACCTCTCTCAGTACATTCCCGTTGATTAAATAGAGTTGATTTTGTTTGACTCTACGATTCTTCGAGGTTGGTAAGTGGAGATTGGGTTATTCTTTTCCTTGATGAAACCCAAACTAGTGTGAGATCCTTTACTTCTCTGAGTATAATTAGAGACAGTAGAACAAGGTTGAACTGGTTCTTCCAACTGTGAGGATTTCACAAAAGCAATGCCTCTACCAAAACTTGAGACATTACTAGTGCTAATTTCCATTGTCTTTTCCACACTTAACTCTGAGATGGATTCCCCAAAGCCTAAGCCTGTTCTGTCGAATGTGCTTCTCTTACTAGAGAGCAGGCAGTCCATGGATGATGAGGATCTGTTCCATGCAGAGATAGTCTTCTCTAGATCCTCAATTTTAGAGGTTAGCTTAGACTCTCTTTGTGCATGATGTGTGTTTATGCTTTTTAAGTTTCATTCTCGACTTCAAGCTTGGAGAAGATTAGTACTTAGAAGGGCTGTTTCAAGCTCTTCTTGAACCTTCTTCTTCTCCTCTTGAAGAAGTGAATGATCCTTAGACAACACTCTGAACCACTTCATGTATTGATGTAGATCAGTGGTTATGCCACGCAAAGTAGTTCTTAAGTCACTCATATCTATATCAGGAGAATTAAAATCAAATACCTCATCGATAATTACATCATGTATGTTTAGGCTTTGATTGTCCTTTGCATGTTTGGCCATTAAGCACAGATTTGCCATATGTGGTTCTTCCTCATCTCCGGAGTCTGCATTTGAGTCATTATCTGAATCACTCCACGATCCTTCGACAACCAGGCCTTTGTCTCTTTTTTGTGGTCTCTTGGTTCCTTTGTATTCTTTCTTTGCATGAGATTTCTTCTTTAGTTCTTCTTTGATAGGCTTGTTGCAGTTGGCAATGAAATGACCAGGTTTCTTGCAGGTTTAGCATAAATCATTCATTTGTTCTTGGTGACATAGTTCTTGACTTTTCTTTGGCTTCTTGGGATTACGCTTTGTCGCATGAACCTTCTTAGTCTCTTTACCAGCATAGCAAAGTCATCGTCATCGTCTTCATCATCATCAGAGTCAATCTCGGTGATGACTTTTGATGCACTTTCATTTGCCTTGAGAGCAACACCATTATCCTTTCTTGTTCCTTCTGATAAGGTTTCAGCGCGTTGGGTCAACTCCAGTTCGTACGTCAGGAGATTTCCATACAGTTGTTGAACTGTCATCTCATTAAGATTCTTTGATTCTCTTATTGTTGTGGTCTTTGCATCCCACCTGCTTGGTAGGGCTCTCATGAACTTTATGGTTAGATCCTTGTTAGGATAGATCTTCCCATACGCTCGTAGAGAGTTGAGCAGAACATTGAATCTTTCATAAGTTGTAATCACATTTTCTCCCTGCACATGAGCGAACATTTCATACTGCTGTGTCAAGAGAGACTGCTTGTTCTCTCTGACTTCTTCAGTTCCTTCGTGCATATCAGTAGTGCTTCCCAAACATCCTTAGCTGTTTTGTTGTTTACAACATTTTCAAACAGATCGTCCTCTAAGGATTGGAACAGGATGTTCTTTGCCTTTTTATCAAGTTGGACAGCTCTCTTCTCTGTGTCTGTCCATTCTTCTTTCACTTTTATTTGTACTCGGTTTGGATTGTCAATGGTTGGTGCAAGCTTTGTTGGTATATAGGGCCCATTAATAACAGTCTCAAATAGATCTTCATCTATTGAGTCCATGTAAGCTTGCATCCTCGACTTTCCGAGTTAGCAAATTTATCTTTGTTGCACATTGGTGGCTTCTTTGCCTCCCGGTCCTAGATTAAGCAATGAAAGTGCCATTTGGATCTACTAAAGCGTGTAAGTCGTAAAATAGAACTTTTCTCGATACCAATTGTTAGTTCTAGTAGGCACAAGTTATCTAGAGGGGGGGGTGAATAGATATTTGAAAATCTTTTCGTTTTAACTTGTTCTTAGATAATGATTAAAACTATGCTGCGGAATTAGTATTTGTTTTAATCTTCTTTACCAAGCAATAGAGTTATGAAGCGAGTAAAGGCGATTATAAGCGAGATATAGCGATTATAGCATGAATGTAAACGACACAATTGTTTTTAAGTGGTTCGGAGCACTCAAAGCTCCTAGTCCACTCTTCTACTCAACGAGTAGGATATCCACTAAGGATGTCTTTTACAATCTTACCTAATCACATAGATTCCTTCTAGACGGTGATGCCAGGAACTTCTCTAGTTCACTCTTGAACTCTTCAAGTCCAATGAGACTTGGCTTTTTACTGATTCACTCTGAACTCTTCAAGTCCAAAGAGACTTGGTATACTTCTTCGATTGATTGATAGTTGTTGAGTTCTTGATGGTTGCTACTTTCGGTTGCTATGTAAGCCTTGGTTCGTTTAGAATCGAGTAATGAAAGCAAGCTTTGCAATATCTCAGATCGTAGAGTTGAGCTTGAGAGAGATTGTCACGTTGTTTGATTAATGCTTTCTTCTTCTCTCATCTGTCTGATTTGTATATATGTGATGTTGAAAACTATCCGTTGGATCCATCCGTTGTGGCATTAAATGCATCTGAACTTTATGTACTGTGATGGAGACATTTCTGCACATCTTCAATTACGCATTACGCCCACCGACACCGCAGTTTTGCTTTCTCACCTACCACCTGAAAAGGTGTTTTGTCCCTCTTACCCATAGTACTATCCTTAGCTTCTTCAATACGCTTCTTTGTTGCATACTAAGGATATTTCATACAATCTGGGGTGATGAGTAATCGCAAAGATCTCGGGATCCATTTCTCACTTGTTGAAAACTTCAGTTATGAGGCTCGGCGTTTCTAACATGAGATGAGATGATGCTCTACGATTTGGATCGTGGTGTTCTACGATTTAGATCGTAGTGACTTTTACATCCTTGCACACTACGATGCTATTAGTTGAGAGCACTATGATTTCCCTTTATCCTTCGCACACTACGATCTTCTCTTGCTCGTGTTGTTGACTCTACGTTCCCGAGAACTTACTACGATCGTTGACTTGTAAACTTCATGTTTCCTTCAGCACACTACGATCGTGGAGTTAACTCAGCAATCATTGGGACCACTCTACAAAATCCGAAGAGTCTCCTTCAAGGCAGGCACACTACGATCTTCAGGCTCTACGTTTTCTGCCTTGACTTCTGCAATGTTGATCAAATTGATGCACTATGATTTCTTCAAGACTAATCTATTACATCTTAAGATCAACCTAACAGTTTTGATCTTTCTATCTATACATTCTTTAACAGAATGATACACGTTGAAAGCTTAGATCAACCTAACAGCTTTAATCTATCACTAAGTCCTTTGTACACATATTAATTTAAGGACCTTACAAATAATCATGAACACGTGAATTAAAACATCAAATCATAATATGCATTCTCCCAACACACTCTTCTGCTTTCAACTAGCAGGATTTCCACTAAGGAAGGGCAGCACCCTGAATCACTAAGATTGCTTCAAGGCCGTGACCTTGGGACTTGATTCACTAAGAACTCTTCAAGGCCCGTGACCTTGGGACTCCTCTAGTTCCTTGGAACTCTTCAAGCCCAGCAGGCTTGGAACTTCATTTAGTCCCTCCGGACAAGGACCCTTTGGCCCTGCTTTGCTTAGTCCCTCTGGACAAGGACCCTTTGGCCTTGCTTTGTTTAGTCCCTCTGGACAAGGACCCCTCAGGCCCTGGCTTTGTTGAGTTGTTTGTTGTTGTTGGAGTGGTCTTAGAAATTTGCTTAGATGTCTTCATACTCTGAACATCTTCTATCCTTAGCAGACTTTGTTTGATCATCCTTGAAGAGCGATTGAGTGTTGCATGATGCTCGACTTCTTGGGTTGCTTTCAACTACTCCGGATGACCCCTTGATGAACCGCCTGAAGATCATTCTCCTTGGTACTTGATGGTTTTTGCATGAGAGGCTTCTAAGATGACCGTAAGCTCTTCATTGTTAGTACTTAGAAGCTTTCTCATGCTTGACACCAAGATGGCTTTTGTGATCTCCCTTCTTGCTACTCGATGCCTTCTCATGATGGACTTACTAAGATGACTGTAGGCTCTTCTCTATTGTACTTAGAGTCTTCCCATGATGGACATCCAGATGGCATGATGCTCTCTTTTCTCTCGGCAGTTCAGAACACTCTTCATGTAGTAGAACTCTCACTTCTACCTAGTAGAACTCACACTTCTACTTCTTTCTTGATCTGACTTCTGAGTGTTCTTGGTGGATCGTAGAGTGAGCCTTCGGACTCACTATCACATGGTTAGATCAGTCCACCTTCTCTCCAAAACTGATAACTCCAGCAAACTTTGATCTTTGAAGCTCTTTCTCATTTATACTTCTTCCCAATCCTTCCGTTGGAAAGTAGCCGTTGAAGGCTATTCAAATATATTCACAGATCTCAAGTTGCTTGATGTAGACTACTTGATGTGACTTGTCATACTTTTTCTGACGCTACAGTCTACTGTTTCACCTACTCTGTCAGATGTATTACTTTAATGTCTTGGGTAGGTCGAAGACTTTATTACCTCTTTCTGATTCCTCGATCAGAGGTTGTCCTATTGCATTGATGCTCTCAATAAGCACTTGTCCGAATATTACCCTTCAGATTGAACAGTTGCCAATGCTTCAGTCTTCAGGTATTCGAACTCTACGATTCTGATTAGGGGTGTAAACGAGTCGAATCTCAGCGAACACCTTCATGTTCAGATTCGGATCGAATCGAAAAAATTAAGCTCGAATTCGACTCGGATTCGATAAGGGATTATATTTTTGCGCCAGATTCGACTCGGATCATTACTCGGACCTACTCGGCTCGTAAGTACTGGACTCGTTTACAAAGCGAGTTACTCATGAGCCTTCAAATTAAGTTTCAAATATGAACCATTTCACTTAAAACTGAACCACTACATACTAAATTGGTTACTTAACTAATATTTATATATAAAACTTTTTCACTTTTATTTATGTATTGGAATTATAAAGAATGTAATAAAAATTGGCATTCAATTCATTGATTTATTCAAGTACAAGTTTATACAATTTCATATTATACTTTATAAATTACAAAGATTGATACAAATATCACATATTTAGCTGACTAACATGGATCGGACCAATATTCGAATATGATCCATCGAGCAGGTATCGAGTATGGTTCGAAAAAAATGAAATACTCGAACCCTAATTTGAGCGAACACTGGTATGCTCGAATTCGACTCGTGTATCATTAAACAGAAAACGAGTATGGATCATATTTGACTCGGATCAACTTTGAATTCGAGCTTTGGATCATATTTTCGAACCGATCTCGAGTCAAGTACCAAACTACTTGGCTCGACTTACACCCCTAATTCTGATGCATGTCTTCAAGGACCTGATCGTAGTGTCTTGTTGAGTGTTGCTCGTTGACTAGTAGAGTTAACACTACGATCCTGAAGAGTGTTGTTTGGATCTTCACAGTAGAACACCTCTTCCTTGTATTGGGCAGTGCTATAATTCTTCTATTTGCTTCGACTGTGCTAAGATACTGATGGCCTAATTCCTTGCTCTGGTCCCCTTTTGAATATCAAGACACTTCAGATTTGTGGCGCGTCCAGCTTGCTTTCTCCTTGTGATCTCCCGTTCACTTATCATCAATGAACTGACCCTGCACTTAATCACTTTAGCCTTGCTCTTCAAAGGCTGACCAGTATCTTGGTTCACCTTCCATCAGTTCCTTCTTTGTTTGGCAAACACTACGATCTTGGTTGCTTCCAAGATCGTTGTCTTCTGTTCACTTGATAGCTATTGCATAAGCTGACTTTCCTTAGTCAACTTCTGAAGTCTTCTTTGGATCTCCTTTTGGAAGACTTCATCACGAATGGCCTTGCACCTCAATCTTAATGCTGATTGGGTTTGTGCTGAGATCTTCTGTTAGCCTGCATGTCATTCGTTGAGTGCTCTCTCGTTTCCTTGGATGTAGCTTGCAGCTTAAACCAGAGGCTTCATTCCTTTGGATGTTTTGGGAGTGCTCATTTGTTGAGAACCGTATATGCTCTACGATTCATCCTTGGCATTGTGAGCACTTCTCTTAGATCGTAGTTCTGCACTCTACGATTGACCCGACTTCTGCGAATACTTTATGATCCCGAGATCAGATCTTGACACTACGATTTCTGCCTTGTACTTGTTGTCTTCATCTGATCTTGCTTGACTACGATCTCTGCATGTAATCAATAGACTCTAAAACTCAGAGTGTGATCTACGATCCTTGACTTGGCTTTGGCATCGAGAGACTCTCGACTCTGAAAGTGTAGTCTACGTTCAGATTGGCTTCTAAAGCCGATGGCCGGTCGGCTGAAAGCGGTGTCTCTCTCACGATTCTCGAACATGACTTCCTCAAAGACACTACGATCCCGAGGAAGCTCTACTCGATACACTACGATCCTTCTTCGTTTCCCCGGTAGTCTACGAACTCCGAGATCTACTATCTTGCATACTCTGATTCTCCGCCGATAGCTCTCGAGTTAACCTTGACTCACCGGCGGACTACGACTTCACAGTGCGAAGGCTGATTTATCGGACTAGCCTATCTATTACATCATAAGATCAACCTAACAAGCTTGATCTTTCTATATTTATAGTCCTTGTACATCATTTATTTTTAAGGACTTTACAAAGCTGTTTTGCTTATGTAGGATCAACCTAACATTTTTGATCAATTCATTCTAAGTCCTTGTACATATACTTCTATCATCTATCAAAGGACTTTACAACTTTTCTTAATGCAAGCATACTTGCATATTATTCATTCATATACATATATATCATAATCAAATCATATATAGATAGGAATAGCATTCACATGCTTATTCCTGACAATCTCCCCCTATTTGATTATGACAAAAATAATAAGTGCATATGCATGTTATGAATGAATCTTATATATAGTGAGCAGCTGTATTTTTAAAACAGTTAATCATGAATGTCATTTGTATTGACATGACAATTTATACATTAAGACATTCTACATCCTGGATCCAGACATTCCTAATAGGTTAGAGATGTACCTCCTTGGCTCCGGTGTGTTTCCAGGATGCTTGTTGATCAGCTACTCATCTGATTGTTCTTCTTTCTCTTGCTCCCCTTCAGCATCCTTCTGATCATGCTCCCCCTCAGATGATGACTCTTTATCTGTAGCTGCTTTCTTCTTCTTTGACTTCTTCTCCCTTAACCCTCTGCTCTTCCTTTGGTGCCTTCTGCTCCTCTTCTTTCTATGCCTCTTTTTCTCCCCCTTTTTGTCATCAATCATTTGAGAGAGTTGCTCTATGTTGGACATAAGCTGCTCCATTAGGTAGGAGGAGTTGGCAACTTCAAACTTGAGTTCCTGCTGGCCCAGCTCAAGTTACACTGTGAAAGTCTGCTTTAGGTCGTCAATCTTGTCAGATAGGGCTTGAATCTGCTCTTCGTTGGTCTTCTGAATTCGTAGAGCATCTGCCTTCTGATCTTGTATGGCCTTCTGATAGATGTTATCTCTCTCTTGGATTTTGAGAGATACATCAACCACAGTAGTTTGAAGATTGTGCTGGAAGGAATCATCTCCTGCTGCTGTATGCTTCTGTGATTCTTCAGTGAGCATGGATATCTTCTTGCTTAGATCATCAGAACTCTTCAGTAGTTTCTGCTCTAAAGTAGTTTGATTCTTTTGGTTGGCAGCTTCAAGTTGAGCAATGGATTAGACTCTACGATCGTCATCTTTGGACAGATTTTCAAAGGTTTGGATAATCTGAACAATCGTGGAGTACTAATTGCTTGTGGAGGTTGAGGATGAGGGAATATCTGATAGAAGTGCTTGGACATAAGGAGGCTTCTGGTTTTGGGCTTGAACATCATCAGCAATAGAGTGAACATACTCTACGATCAGTTCCTTGGTCATGACTCTTCGTCCTTAAGAGTCCACTCTACGATCGTAGGGGATGTAGAGATTTCCAGCATGTCGATAGACCTTGAAGTGAGGTTGGTTTGTGATCATCTTTGTAGCATAACTTTTCACCCTTGGGAAGTTTTGAGCTACCAGTTCCATGCTTGGAAAAGTCTTGTAACACCAGCTGAAGTAGCTTCCATCTCCTTCAGTAAAGGCCTTTAGCCATGGCATCCACTGGAAGAACCATTTCATCAGCAAATCATCAGGGTTGTAGAGAATGGTTGAGCAGTCTAGCTCCATATTGTTCCAGTTCTTGACTAAGTCAAAGGAAGTCATTCTTATTACTCTGAGCTGTTCACCTCCATAGTTTACCCATTTGTCAGGAGGAGTCTCTGATGGTTCATTGGGAACTTCTACCACAATTCTCTTGGTAAATCTAGCAGGTGAGAGGACAGGGTAGGGTTTTGAGTCTTCTGATTCCTGATCTTCAGAGTTGGAATCATTTCCTACTTCTTCCTTCTCAGAGCCAGAACCATTTAGATCATCTTCAGCAGGGAGTCCTTCTTGCTGTATTTCATGTCCAGAGCCTTCTTGATCATCTTCAACAGAGAATCCTTCTTGTTGTATTTCATTATCAGAACCTTCTTCAGCAAGTATTTGCTCAGATTCTTCTTCTTCTTCACTTGGCTTCATCTTGACACTTTCTATTGGGGATACAGACTCATCATCACTTAATTCAATGGTGGCATTTGATTGGCCACTGTTCTTTTTGGAGGAAAACCAGGCTTGCAGCCTGTAGCTTTTCCTTCTTCGTGGAGGTTCAACTATTGGAGACACAGACTCTTCTTCTTCTTCAGGCTCTGACTCCTCTTGCTCAACAGACATACTTCTTTGGAGTTCATCACTGGCAGGGGCAGTAGCTTTTGGGAACGCATTTTGGTCATCTTGAATTTCTTTTTCCTCATCAGAGTGACTGCTTTGAGGATTGGCCATGGGGCTTGAGCATTCTTCTTTGTCAGCAGTTGTTGTACTTTCTTCCATCCCATCAGCTTCAATTTCATTGTTGGACGCTGACTGTGGGGACTGGACCTTAAAGATCTGCTTCCTTTTCTTTTCTTGACTTCTCGTCCCTTTTTGATGGATGTCTCGATTTGGGAAGCTAAGGTTGGTTTGTCTTCCACCTTAGCTTTCTTCTTGACCGCCCCAAGCAACCTTCTTCCGCTTCTCTCTTTTGTTTATTGATTAGGACCTTTTCTTCTTTGTCCTTGTTCGGGAGGAGACTCTCCTTGGTGTGGCTAGGCTTTTTCTTCACATCACCAACTTTTTTCACACTTTTTAATTTCTTCCTTGCTTGGTATGATTTCTGCTTTGCTTGAATCATCGGACTCGATACTCTCTCTCCTCTACTATCTTTCTCTTCTTTGCTTTGAGGTTCTATCTGCTTTGCTCCCATTTGTCGACCTTTTTTCTCTCCTTGGGTTCTTCTTCCAGTTATCAAATAATTATGGAGACATTACTTTGTGCACATTCAAGGCTTCCCCTCATCATCCTTAATTTTCCTCCTAGCTTCTTCTTGATGATGATACTCAAAGTGACCTTCCATGAAACACCTTGGTCGGAGGCTTTTTCAATTGGATTTCTTCTTCTCACCTTCTCTCTACCCACTTGGAGATTTGATCTAAGAAGATAGCTCCAAAGTCAATTTGTTTCTTGAAATCTGCACGACATTATCTTCAACTGTTGGTCAATCAACATATCATGTGCGTGTTTTTTTGCCTGATATGCATTTTCCAACAATTTCAAAGAAGGAACACATATTCTTCAAGAAACTCCTTCTTCTTCATGTCTTTGAAACTAGGGTTTCTTTTGGTACCCCATCAACTCCTTTGCTTGTTCAATGTTGACATCTTCAAGGTTCTTGACCAAATTTCTTGGTTAGGAAAACCTAGGCATTGATTGAGGTTAGAGGATTTCAGCTTCAGAGTCTGACCTTTAACCTTGGTAGACAGAGTTCCAGAGTTTATGGAGACATTTGAGTAGAACTCTTTAACTAGGTCAATGTACACACGAGTACTTGCCTCAAGGAATTCTGAAAACCCAGCTTTCTTCACGAGTTCAAGTATGTCCCTGAACTTCTTCTCGATTTCTCAAACGATTTGGTTACGAAATTTGAATCTGGGTGATAACTTGCCAGTTCTCCATTTGAATAGTTCGAAAACTGGGGGTGTTTGATTTAGAGAGGTTTATGTGAGATGGCTGTCTGTGATTTGGTAAAGCTCTGGAGAGTTAACTGATTTTGGCTCTTTAGAGGATTCTAGGGTTTGAAAATAGGAGGGAGAAAGGTTCTATAGCTTTTGGTAACTGTCTGCAGATTTGAAATTGTCTTTAATGCAGTTCCTTCTAACTCTGCATAATCAGTGATGTGTTAGCCGTTCATTGGTTGCACGTTGCCCAGTACTGAGCTGTAACTCCCCCATAACTTTTCAGTTAGATATTTTTCTTTTAGAAGAGTAGACGTTTTAATTGACGTGGCTTTGATCGTTAACCTTTTGATTAAGTAGAGTAGCATGATGAGGCGCTTATAGACTCTACGATTTCCTTTGTTGACTCAATGATCAACTTCGAGAGATCTTTCGGTGATGGATGGCTTTGTCTTTCCTCCTTACTTGATGCAAAGATAGCTCAATCACTGATGTATTCGAACTTATCTCCTCAACTTGAATGGCTTAGAAGATGTCTCATTCTTCCGGCTCCTTGTGAACTGGTGTACCCTTTGGTAGGACTAAGATCGTTGAGTTGTCTTCTATGATCGCTGAGGTTACACTGCGATCGTTTAGTTCTTTTCAAACTTGACTCTACGATCGTTGACTGACTTGGTCCTTGAGATGAACTAGATCAAACATTCCTTCTGTGTCAAGGTAGCTCAGGAAGGGCCAACCTCTTAGAGTGAGCTAAGGGTCAGGTTTGTCCCTGAGGTGCTCTCTAGATGGAATGCTATAGCAATGATTTGCAATAACATCTCATTAGACCTTTTCTGGTGGGGAGGTCTTCTACCAGCTCTAGATATCTGCATTACTGAAATCGTGGTGTCCTCCTGCTCTTACGCTACGATCATATGTTTGATCGTAGGCACTTCACGATTATGGATTGGATGGCTGAAGGGTTATCATTAGTACGTTTTGAGACGTTCCTACTGACTATGGATCTTTATTTGGTTCATCAGCCACAAAGTTTTGGGACTCTGTAGCTGGTACGTCTCTTCAAGATTTATTAGTGCTGTTATTCCTTAACAGATCACTGTTCCCCCATTGTTGATGTTGTCTTCTCAGATATATGTGATTCCTTCTCCTTCATGTTCATTTGAAGGCTGCCCAGCATTTCTCCTTCTGACTGGAATCATCATCATCGCTTAGTTTTTCTTTGTATCGTCGAGATGAGTATTTTCAGGATTGATCACTCTACGATCATTTGACAGCACTACGAACATAGTCTCCTTTGATAGTCCTGAGATTGAGAAGTTCTGCTTCTTAATGAACTCCTTTTGTCTTAAGCTCAATGATCTTCTGTTGTGAGCTTCCCTTGAGGATCCTTTTCATAAAGCATGCCTTTCTTGATATGAGCATATAGAATCCTCTTTATCTTCTGTTGCATGGCATGCTCCCATATACAGATTTGCAGCCATGTGAGCTCCATTCTAGTTAGCTCAGAGGGTTTTCAAGGACAGGCTTGGACATATAGGAACTTTATCAGACTCATTTCTTAACAGTCCTTAGCCTTCTGCTGGTTGAGTCTTCTTGAATGAAGTCTTCTGCTTCAGCATTCCTTAGTGTGATCAGACTGACCAAGTACCTACAGGTTTTAAATATATTTCTACTTTTGGTACCCATGATTGAATGGGTCCTGCTAGGTTAGTTGTCTAAACCCCTGTTCCTCTTATTTGGATAATCATCATATTTATCACCAATGTATATTCATGCATGCAACTATCTTAAGATAATACATTTTGAGATGCATGATGGTGAGTGTGTGTAGGATATGACATTCAATGACACATTCTTTATCAATGATGGCTTCATCATTTACTGGATTATGTTCACAATGTTTAAGTGTTCATAGAGTGGGAATCAACTCTACGATTTATGAGTGTCTAGTTGATTTATGGAGGTGATTAGTTTCTACAAATCAGCAAGATCCTCTTGTAGAACTGATCATACTCTGTGTGTTGTTAAACACTGAGAACATAGGCTTGTACATACATACTAACCCACCAGCAATGATTACTTCTCATAAAGTTCATTTGGTTTGTGATACTCTTATGACCTATTTCAGATTTTCTTCAAGATATCATCTTCAGCCTAAAACTTGGTTGGAGAGAAAGTTTGTAGTCATTTGAATTTTCCATCTTCAGGCTACTTTCTCTCTTCACCTTTTTAGGTAGATTATGACCTCTTGACAGAATATTGTTTATAGTTCGTAAGATGGTGCAATTGATGTATACAATTATAATGGTGAGGAACCGTACCTTTTTACTGTCAGTTACTTATTCGTCATTTACCTTAGATATACTGAGTTCAGGTATTGATGTGCATAGCTTTTACTTTAGCTCCTTTCAGCTTGTTGCTCTTGTTGGCCTTTAATCAATCAGTTGTGGTCTTGAAGATGTAGATCAAGAGAATCTCAGCATTAAGGTCTTTGACATCTTTGAGCTTACAATGATAGCACCTAGTTGCTGGTTGGTCACTTATAAGTTTGAGAAGATCTTCTTTTCTCCTCTTGATCAGCATTTCTTAGCATGTATGACCTCTTCATCTTTTAGACTGGTAGATGCTTTATTCTTTGTCATTGATGTCTCTTGAGCTCTCACTCTTTAAATGCGGTCTTGACTACAAGATTATTGCGCAGCTAGGATTGGTCTCTTGTTAATATAACAATCGAGGATATGGACCAATCGTAGCGACTTCGTGTATACACATTTTTACCTATACACAATATTTCCAACGTGTGAGATCTTCTGCATATAACAAGTTACTTACTACTAAACTACGTTTAGAACAATGTTAGCGCCTGGGATCAGACTCAAAGCGATTAGCTTTTGAATGTAGCATGAGAACCTGCTCTGATACCAATTGTTAGTTCCCAGAGGGCATAATAGATCCTTTTTCTTTCAAAGACTTTTCTGGTTTATATTATTTTGTTCATAATTGACATATGACAAACATAAGAATCTTTTCAAGCACAACGGAATAAGTAAAAGATCCCCTTCATTGATATATCCATAATCATACATACATTGTTCGTAGAGTAAGTTTAGTTGTAAGCAGTTAAAACATACATAGCAGTTATAGTACATAATGTAAATGATATAATGTAAAAGACACAAGGGATTTTAAGTGGTTCAGAGACTCAAGCTCCTAATCCACTCTTCTGCTTTCAACTAGCAGGATTTCCACTAAGGAAGGCCAGCACCATGAATCACTAAGATTCCTTCAGGCCAATGACCTTGGGACTTGATTCACTAAGAACTCTTCAAGGCCGGCGACCTTGGGACTCCTCTAGTTCCTTGGAACTCTTCAAGCCCAAAGAGAGCTTGGAACTTCATTTAGTCCCTCCCACGAGGACCCTTTAGCCTGCTTTGTTTAGTCCCTCTGGACAAGGACCCTTTGGCCCTGCTTTGTTTAGTCCCTCTGGACAAGGACCCCTCAGGCCCTGACTTTGTTGAGTTGTTTGTTGTTGTTGGAGTCGGTGCTGAGCTGCTTAGATGTCTTCATGCTCTGAACATCTTCTATCCTTAGCAGCTTTGCTTGATCATCCTTGAAGAGCAGTTGAGTGTTGCATGATGCTCAGCTTCTTGGGTTGCTCAACTACTCCGGATGACCCCTTGATGAACTGCCTTGAAGATCATTCTCCTTGGTACTTGATGGATGCACATGAGAGGCTTCTAAGATGACTGTAAGCTCTTCTATTAGGTACTTAGAAGCTTTCTTATGCTTGACACCAAGATGGCTTTTGTGATCTCCCTTCTTGCTACTCGATGCCTTCTCATGATGGACTTGCAAAGATGACTGTAGGCTCTTCTCTATTATACTTAGAGTCTTCTCATGATGGACATCCAGATGGCATGATGCTCTCCTTTCTCTCGACAGTTCAGAACACTCTTCATGTAGTAGAACTCTCACTTCTACCTAGTATAACTCACACTTCTACTTCTTTCTTGATCTGACTTCTGAGTGTTCTTGGTGGATCGTAGAGTGAGCCTTCGGACTCACTATCACATGGTTAGATCAGTCCACCTTCTCTCCAAAACCGACAACTCCAGCAAACTTTGATCTTTGAAGCTCTTTCTCATTTATACTTCTTCCCAATCCTTCCGTTGGAAAGTAGCCATTGAAGGCTATTCAAATATCTTCACAGATCTCAAGTTGCTTGATGTGACTTGTCATACTTTTTCTGACGCTACAGTCTACTGTTTCACCTACCCTGTCAGATGTATTACTTTAATGTCTTGGGCAGGTCGAAGACTTTATTACCTCTTTCTGATTCCTCGATCAGAGGTTGTCCTATTGCATTGATGCTCTTAATAAGCACTTGTACGAATATTACCCTTCAGATTGAACCGTTGCCAATGCTTCAGTCTTCAGGTATTTGAACTCTACGATTCTGATGCATGTCTTCAAGGACCTGATCGTAGTGTCTTGTTGAGTGTTACTCGTTGACTAGTAGAGTTAACACTACGATCCTAAAGAGTGTTGCTTGGATCTTCACAGTAGAACACCTCTTCCTTGTATTGTGCAGTGCTATAATTCTTCTGTTTGCTTCGACTATTATAAGATACTGATGGCCTAATTCCTTTCTCTGGTCCCCTTTTAAATATCAAGACACTTCAGATTTGTGGCGCGTCCAGCTTGCTTTCTCCTTGTGATCTCCCGTTCACTTATCATCAATGAACCCGACCACAGACTTAATCACTTTAGCCTTGCTCTTGGTGAGGTCGACCAAGATATCTCGGTTCACCTTCCATCAGTTCCTTCTTTGTTTGGCAAACACTACGATCTTGGTTGCTTCCAAGATCGTTGTCTTCTGTTCACTTGATAGCTATTGCATAAGCTGACTTTCCTTAGTCAACTTCTGAAGTCTTCTTTGGATCTCCTTTTGGAAGACTTCATCACGAATGGCCTTGCACCTCAATCTTAATGCTGATTGGGTTTGTGCTGAGATCTTCTGTTAGCCTGCATGCCATTCGTTGAATGCTCTCTGGTTTCCTTGGATGTAGCTTGCAGCTTGAACCAGAGGCTTCATTCCTTTGGATGTTCTGGGAGTGCTCATTTGTTGAGAACCGTATATGCTCTACGATTCATCCTTGGCATTGTGAGCACTTCTTCTTAGATCGTAGTTCTGCACTCTACGATTCAGCTTCGGCTTATGCAGACACTATGATCCCGAGATCAGATCTTAACACTACGATTTCTGCCTTGTGCTTGTTGTCTTCATCTGATCTTGCTTGACTACGATCTTTGCATGTAATCAATAGACTCTACAAACTCAGAGTGTGATCTAAGATCCTTGACTTGGCTTTGGCATCAGTAGACTCTATGAATCTGAGTGTAGTCTACGTTTCTGTCTTGGCTTCGGCAGATGACCGGTTGGCTCGTGGCGTCAGTCTCTCTCGATTACGAATACATGACTTCCTCAAGACACTACGATCCCGATCCCGAGGAAGCTCTACTCGATACACTACTGATCCTTCTTCGTTTCCCACGGTAGTCTACTTAACTCCGAGATCTACTATCTTGCATACTCCTATTCTACCTCGATAGCTCTCGAGTTAACCTTGACTCACCGGCGCGGACTCGACTTACAGTGCGATTAACGACGATCGACTAACCTATCTATTACATCATAAGATCAACCTAACAAGCTTGATCTTTCTATATTTATAGTCCTTGTACATTATTTCTTTTAAGGACTTTACAAAAGTCATTTTGCTTATGTAGGATCAACTTAACATATTTGATCAATTCATTCTAAGTCCTTGTACATATACTTCTATCATCTATCAAAGGACTTTACAGCTTTTCTTAATGCAAGCATACTTGCATATTATTCATTCATATACATATATATCATAATCAAATCATATATAGATAGGAATAGCATTCACATGCTTATTCCTTACATACAGTTTATAAATCTTGCATGATCCAAGTTGGCACTATCACATTACCTGTTGATCTTATCTCTTTAAAGATACTTGCTTTTGATGTGATTTTAGGAATTGATTGGTTAACCACTCATCATTCTAAAATTGATTGTTTTCCGTAAGGTTGTTAGTTTTCATATTCCTAACCAACTGTCATACGAATTCAAACAACTAAACCACTAAAATCATCACTTGTCATATCAAGCCATAAAGCTATTCGTTTATTGAAAAACGGATGTCAAGCTTTCTTAGCCCATGTTATGGATTTGAATAAAGACAAGTCAGATTTGAATAATATTTACGTGGTTAGAGAATTTCACGATGTATTTCTGAAGAACTTCTGATACTACCCCAAAAACGTGATGTTGAATTCTTTATTGACCTTAAGCCGCACAAAACCTGCTTTCTAAAACCCCATATCGAATGGCTCTATTGAACTTCGTGGAGTTAAAAGTCCAACTACTGAGTTATTAGACATCGCTTTCATTCGTCCTAGTACATCTCCTTGGTGCTCTCTGCTTTTATTCAGTAAAAAGAAAGAGACGGGAGTATGCGACTTTGTATTGACTAATGAGAATTGAACCATGTCACCATCAAGAATAGGTATCATCATACCTCGCATTGATGACCTATTCGACCACCGCAAGGAGCACAATTTTTTCAAAGATCGACCTTCGCTTACGGATATCATCAATTTGAAGATTAAAACTGAGGATATTCCAAAGACTGCCTTCTGAACTCGGTACGGGCATTATGAATTCTTAGTCATGTCTTTTGGATTGACTAATGCTCCAGCTGCTTTCATGGATATAATGAACCGTGTATTCAAGGAATATTTGGATCAATTCATTGTTGTCTTTATTGATGACATCCTCATCTATTCCAAAAGCCGTGAAGATCATGAGCACTATTTGAAGTCGATACTTGAAAGGCTTCGTGAAAACAAACTTTATGCCAAGTCAAGAAATGCGAGTTCGCTTCGAGAAGTAGCATTCCTTGGGCACGTGGTGTCAAAACAAAAGAGTATCTGTTGACCTGAACGCGAAGATTGAAGCAATACAAAGTTGGGTGCAACCGGTTTCATGGTGGATCAAGACGCAGCTTTATGGGCTTAACATTTGGTTATTATCGGAGATTCGTGGAAGGATTTTCTCGAATCGCTATCAGCTAACTCAAATGACTCGGAAAGATACAAAATTTGTATGGAGCGAGGAATGCGAGAAGAGTTTCCAAGAGCTCAAGAGAGACTCATTTCGACTGCTACAGCAATACCATCCGGTTCGAATGGATTTGTTATATCAACATGATGCTTGAGCAAAGGGTTAGGATGTGTTCTCATGCAACATGGGAAAGTCATAGCCTATGCCTCACAACAACTCAAAGAATATGAGAGGAATTATCCTACTCATGATCTGGAGTTGGCAGCAGTCGTATTCGTATTGAAAATTTGGAGACACTACTTGTATGGGGAGAAAGTGGAGATTTATACTGGACCATAAAAGCCTCAAATATTTCTTCACCCAAAAGAACTCAACATGCAGCAACAACGTTGGCTTGAACTATTGAAAGATTACGATCACACTATTCAATATCATCCCGGAAAAGCGAGCGTAGTAGTGATTTATTTAGTAGAAGATCATATCGTCTGAGTGCGATATTGTCAATGCAAAGGCCCATTCTGTATGACTTGCAAAGGATGGAGGTAGAATTAAAGACTCCAGGGACCCACATGATGATGGCGAATATAAGAGTAGAACCAACTTTAATCGATAAAGTTAAAGCTACTCAAGCTACGGACCTGAGGTTGATACGTATGAAGAAGAAAGTGCAAAAAGGAGCTATTCCAGAAGTGAGAATCGATGAAGAAGAAATACTTAGATTCAACTCCAGACTTTGTGTTCCTAACGACTCTGATTTGAAGTATAGAATCATGATGGAGGCACACAACACACCGTTTACAATCCATCCCGGGAGTACCAAAATGTATCATGATATTCGACATACATTTTGGTGGAATAATATGAAGAGAGATTGCGGAGTTTATCTCGAGGTGCTTAACTTGTCAATGTGTAAAGGCAGAGCATCAAGTGCCAAAAGGTCCATTGCAACCACTTGAGATTCCGGAATAGAAGTGGGAACACATTACCATGGATTTTGTTACGGGTCTTCCCAAGGTTTCTCAAGGCATAGATGCAATTTGGGTTATTGTTGATAGATTAACCAAGTCTGCCCATTTCTTACCAATACGTGAGACTTATTCCCTTGAACGTCTTGCTCGTATGTACGTGAATGAGATTGTGCGATTGCATGGCATGACAGTATCCATAGTTTCGGATCGTGACCCAAGATTCACTTCACAATTTTGGGTTAGCTTGCAGAAAGCTATGGGCACGGATTTACGATTCAGTTCGGCATACCATCCTTAAACGGACGGACAATCAGAGAGGACTATTCAAACCCTTGAAGATCTATTAAGACTCTGTGTTCTAGATTTCAAAGGAAGCTGGGATAAGTACTTGCCACTGGTGGAATTCTCCTACAATAACAGTTATCAAGCAAGTATAGGCATGGCTCCATTTGAGGCATTGTATGGATGAAAGTGTTGTTCTCCAGTATGCTGGGATGAGGTGGGAGAGAAGCAACGTTGTTGGGACCAGAATTAGTACGCATGACTACAGAAAAGATCCAAATGATTCGACAACGTATTCAAACCTCACAAGATCGACAAAAGAGTTATGCTGATCTTCATCGAAAGGACGTGGAATTTAATATTGGGGATCATATATTGTTACGTGTTGCTCCATGGAAGGGAGTTACAAGATTTGGAAAGAAAGGAAAGCTCAATACACGATTTGTTGGTCCATTTGAGGTTCTTGACCGAATAAAAAATGTGGCCTATAGACTCGCATTACCTCCAAGTATGTCTCGTGTTCATAATGTTTTTCACATATCTATGCTTCGTAAATATGTGAAAGACCCGAACCATATTATTGCTTTAGAACCAGACGAGATAGCCGAAGATTTAACGTACGAAGAAGTACCTGTTAAGATCTTGGATAGGAAAGAGCATGTCCTACGCACAAAGATTATACCACAAGTTAAGATTTTGTGGAGAAACCATGCTATTGAAGAAATGACCTGGGAGTTAGAATCAGAAATGAAAGCGAGGTACCCTCACCTTTTCGAAACACCAGGTACGTATGTCAATTTCGAGGAAAAAATTTCATAAGGAGGGGAGGTTGTAAGACCCCAACTTATTATAAATAAAATCAAATTTTCTCTAATTATTATTGTGAATAATAAGGTGTTAAATTGATATAATATTTTTGTTATGGGTGAAATGTGCAAATTTTGCAAAATAAGCAAGTGGTTATAAAATAATCATTGTTGTCGGGGAATATTCGTTTGGTCGTGGAATATTCTTGTTATCGGAGAATATTCGTATGATGACGCAGTCATTTGTGGGCCTCATAACAGAATAACTGTTGGATGAAGAAAATGACAAGTTTGAGTTTTTATAAATAACGGCGTAGTTGTTACCGTTAACACTGTTGGAATACCCTGTGGTTAAAATACAGTAATACACGTGGATGCACATTATTTTTGAATTATTGATTCTTACGTAAGAAGACACTACTCAATAATTGTTACAGTAATTACTGTTCAATATTTTATTTTATTGATTCAATAATTGCTGCGTTGATATTTTATATTATTGTTGTTTCAATAATTATCAACGCATGATTTTCTCATTATCGGATCAATAATTCATATTATTTGAATAATATTATTAGATAGCATTATTGGCAATGTCTAGAAAGTTACATCAAGGAGAGGTTTGGTCACCTAATTGCTCGCCAAGAAGGAGAAATTCTTATTGGAAAGCCCCTCTTTTTACGGGAACAGTTCGGTTGTCATAATTGTGATTCAGTAATATTATTTGTGAATAATTAATTATTGATTTATATGATAAGGAAATATTTATTTTATGTGGATATAAATGATGGATATATTTATTTTTATGTGGATAAAAATGAAGGAATTAATCTTTGAGGTGTTTTATCGGTATTTTGTTTGCAGTAGAGGTATTAAAAATCATCCGTTTGTGGATTTGGATATTTTATGTTTGGAATTTGGAAAAACTCAAAGCTACAAAATTGTAGAGAATTCGATTTCAAGCGAATGGACATAAAATTCAATTTTCTCGATAAACGAGCTATTTTCTATGAATTCTTCAAGTTTCTAAAATAAAATAATTTTTATTAAATTATGGGTGGGACCCACTTTTGTTTAACACATGTGGGCTACCAAATTTTGTTCAAATATGGCTGGTGGCTGAGCTTGGTCAAGAAGCATGCGCAGAAAATAAGAAATAAAATATTAATATTCTATTATTTTAGTCTCTCCATAAGCGTTAAAGTATTTTCCTATAAATAGGCGCTTTAGGTTAGAATTGAAAATCACACCGAAAACAAGTTTTCTTTCTCTATATTGTATTGGCGTATTTTAGTGAGTATTTTGATACCTTGAGAGTTGCTATTCCGTGCAAGTTTCTGTCGGCTCTATATCCGAAATTCAGTCAGAAGTACGGTTATTTTGAGGTAAGGGATGTTATTTTCTTTATAAATGATATTATTTCTTTCGATATCATTATGCCAAAATATTGGTTTGAACTTTTTATCAAATTTGGAACTTTTTTTGTGTCGGGGTTACTATTCACGTATACGGCACTATTCACATAAACGGCACTATTCACGAATACGGTACTATTCACCGAAAAATGAAATTTTCTTCTTTTTGTCCAAGATGTTTATTATGGTTACTATCTTTGATTGTATCCATGTTTTGATCTTTATTCTTGAATTTTGCTTCAAAATTAGTTATTATGGAGTATTATTGATCTTGGATAAACTGTTATACGAATCCCTACTATTTGTCCTTCTGTCTCACTGGATTCGCTTTCTTTAAAATATTTTTCATCATCCTCAGTCCTAAATGATGATATTACTGAATATCTTTGGCACGTAGTGCAAAGATGAATGATTAATCGATGAATATCTTTGGCCGTAGTGCAAAAGATGAGCAGTGTTGAGATGAACATGACCAACCGGTGATACAAATGAATATCTTTGGCACATAGTGCAAAAGATGAATATTTGATTAAAGATGTATATTGATTGTTGTTACATGGATAAAATATTGATGATGGACTTTTAAATCTTAGAAGATAGTAGAACTCATTCTCTACTTGACTCTTCTAATGGATTGATGTTTCCACTGCAGTTGTTGATCTAAAACTTGTTGTCTATTATATTTTATCAGATTTTTCCCTGTTGAAAACTAATGATAATTTGTTGTATATTATCTTAGTCATAATATTCTTTACTGGGCTAGTTGAGCTCACTCTTTTCCTTTTTGTTCCATTTTTCTTCTCAAGAGGTGAGAACATAGCAGGATCTAATCGGGGTATGGAGTGATGGTTCTAGAAAAATGTTTTAGTAGTCCTCACTATTTCTATAAAATAGTGTTTGAATAATTGTAATGAGGACTTATTTGAGTGTGGATATTGTCTAGAAGACAATATTTGTATTTAAACTCACATTATGTGTTGTCGTATTTTGCACGATAATTGTATTATTGAAGTTGTAGTTTGCTTTCTGTACCATATATTTGGCGACTCAGAATGGGTGTTGTATACCTATTTTGGGGGCGTCACATCATCGGTTCAATAACAGTTTAACAATTGATCCATCCACTTAATAACTTTTTACCACATCCACCCGATAACTTTTTCTTGTTCGGTGACATGTCCGGGTCCGAAAACATTGTCAGACTGTTCATGTGTTCCATAGTTAAATTTTGGTTCATAGAAAGTGGACTGACCCATCAGGTAGTCGCCTACAGTTGCTAAAAGCCTGAAGCTATACCGTCTTTACTCGAAACAATACCCAAACATAGAGATGAGAGAGGAGAGAAAGATGACGACGATTCAAAGATTTTGCTGTAATGACCTTCTTCGTTTTGCGTCTGTAAATCTTGATCACCTTTACCCCACTGTGGTTGTAGTGTTTTAAGTAATTAGTCACTGTGCTTTTAAAATATTCAATTAGTCCACTGTACTTTTAAAAAATGTTCAATCAAGCAATTCTGTCCAATTTTGCTCACGGTTGTTAAAAAATTGGGCTAATTTTCCTATGTGGCTTTAAAAAATAAAATACAAATGATGTGTATTTGCTGATGTAGTCAGCAAGACCAATCAGTTAAGCCTTCGTGGAATGGGCGGGAGGAAACTGCAGCAAACAAAAGAAAAACAAATACACAAATAAATAATTCATCTAGGGCTCAAAAGCAAACTTTTGTCTGAGAAGAAATCGAGGAAGGAGGTGGGGGTCTCTGGCGATACAAACAAACGAACAAGGTGGGGGTATCATTCCAAGAAAGTTAGAGTTCCAATCGTCTACCATATTAAGCGATACAAGCAGACGAACAAGGTGGGGTATTATTCCAAGAAAGTTAGGGTTCCAATCGTCTACCGAACATGTAAGTGTGGTTTGGGTTCCACCAATTTTTGTCTGAAACATAAAATATTGTACTCTTTTTCATCTTTGTTTTTTATTAAAAGCGAAGGTATATGGTGGGGTTTTGGTGCAAAAGTTTAGTTTATAGTAGTTGAAAGTGTAATATTATCGCCTACTGAACATGTAAGTGTGGTATGGGTTCCACCAATTTTTGTTTGAAACATAAAATATTGCACTCTTTGTCATCTTTGTTTTTTCTTAAAAGCGAAGGTATATGGTGGGGTTTTGGTGCAAAAGTTTAGTTTTTAGTAGTTGAAAGTGTAATATTATTGTGGTTTATAGTGGGTTTTGTCAATTAACAGGAACTTTGTATTGTCCTTTGTGTTGACTGATTTTGACTAGTTAATCTTTTTAACTACTGCAAAGTATAAAAAGAGGGTATTGTTTGAAGTAGATAAGTTGTGTAAAGTGAGAAATTGTTTAATGTTTAGAGTTGTGTTTCTTTAATGTTTACAGATTTCTTTAATTGGTGACCATGTAATAAGTTTAATGTTACAGTTGTGTAGTTTGTTTATTCAGTTAATGGTTAATGTTGGTGATTAGTTTGTTTATTCAGTAAATGGTCATGGTACTAACAAATTGAACATGTTGTTTAACGCAGCATGAACTACTTTGATGTTGAATTGTACCATGGAGGTCAGTTTGTTACTAAGGATGATGGATCATATGTTTATAAGGGTGGAAAGAAAGAAACTTATAAGGGGGCTGATGGAGATTACTTGAATGTTGAGAAGATAGTGAAGTTGGTAAAACACCTAGGGTATAAAAGAGACTTTGATATGTACTTCAAATTGGTGGGGTGGACTTTGAAGGATGATCTAGAACTTCTTCATGATGACAATAGTGTAAGACTGCTAATTGATGAAGCTCTAAAAACTGGGAAGATATATACTATGACCATGAGGATAATGAAGAAACACCTGCTGAGGTTGATGTCAGAGATGAGGAAGCACCAAAGTAGACGGATGATGATTCAAGTGATGCTAGTTATGAGGAAAGTACCGATGAGGAGTTAAGTGATGCTACTGATGATGATGGGAATGATGAGTTGATAAATATAAGGAAAAGAAAGGGACTGATAAAAAAAATAAGAGGACAATGGTTGGTTTTGGATTGTGAAGTAAACCTTGATGAAGATCCAGTTGATATTGGTCACTTACATGTTGAGGAGGTTGGGGCTTCATCTATCCCAAGAAAGCAGCCTGAGTCCTCAAGTAATACTAGAGGTAAGGCTAAAAAACCAACATTTAATTTGCTGAACCAAATGTGGAAGCTGGTACACAAGAGAGTAGTAGCAGGGGAAAAAGACTAGGGCATCCAGAAAAACTATGGATGCAGAGGTGGAAGTTGAACCAACATTTTCAGATGTTGAGGATGCATTGGGGTTTAGGACAAAAGGAATGAGGCCTTGGGTAGAAACTGAAGAAAATTCTGATGATGAGATTCCTCCAAGTGGCGGTTCTAGTAGTAACAGTGAATGGGAAGGAGATGAGCCACAAAGGAAAAAGAAAAGAGTGTTTCCAACATATAATCCCAACACTCCAATATTAGCCAGATAAAATTTGAAGTTGATATGATATTCACTGGACCTGAACAGTGTAGGGAAGCTTTAGTGAATTACGCAGTTGGTAATGGAAAGGGAATCTATTTTTCTGTAAATGAGAAAACAAGAATACAAGCAAAGTGTGCCACTAACTGTCCATGGGGGTTGTGGGCTAGTTATGTGCCACTTGAGAAGGTGTTTCAAATTAAATCATACAATGAGCAACATTATTGTGTGAGGAAAACAAGGATTAGGATTGTTAGGTCTAGATGGTTGGTTGACAAGTTTGGGGGTACAATAAGAGCAAAACTAAGGATGAAGTTGAGGGAAATACAGGATGCAATTAAACAAAAGTTTGGACTGCAATCATCATTACCTCAGTGTCGACGAGTAAAGAAAATGACTTTAATTGAAATTGAGACCACCTTGAAGGAGCATTATGCTAAAGTCTGGGAGTATGGGAATGAGATTCTAGCTACAAATCTTGAGAGCACGGTCCAAATTAGAGGTGATGGGGGCAATCCACCTAGATTCCAAAGAATGAACATTTGTTTTAAAGTTGTTAAATAAAATTGGTTGGAAGGATGAGACACATAATAGGGCTTGATGGTTGTTTCTTAAAGACATACTGCAAGGGTGAGTTGTTGTCTGCTGTTGGTAGGGATGCAAACAACCAAATGTTCCCAATTGCTTGAGCGGTGGTTGAAAGTGAGAACAAGGATTCCTGGAGTTGGTTTCTGAGTCTATTGCTTGAGGATGTTGGCCTGGAATTAGGTAGAGGATGGACCTTGATAACTGGCCAACAAAAGGTATAATTTACTTAATTATATTAACTTTGAACTTTCTGTTTTTATTACTTGTTTTATAGTTTTGATTGCTTTTTATTGGATTATATATATATATATATATATATAACACTAAAGAAAGGAAATGGATTTAACAGTTATAAAATCACTGATGGTATTGAAGTTACTAAAATTTGGTAATGCGATTTCGATTTAGATTACTAAAATTGGTAATGCGATTTGATTTGCTTTCTAATTATGTATCACATTGAATATGAATATTATTTAACTACAAATGTTTCTTGTGTTAGGACAACTAGATTTTATCCTAGGAGTTTTCTTCTTCCTTTTGTGTTAAATTTGTTTGCCTTTTATTTCAAAGTTGGGTTGTAAATTTCCTCATGCTAGACTCACTGGGTAACTAAATTAGAAAATTGCTAAATTATATTAACATTGAACTTTCTGTTTTTATTACTTGTTTTTATATATATGTAATATTAGTACTAAACCTGTATTTACTAATAAAATTACAAGGGTTTGGTTCCTGCCATACAAGAGCTTTTGCCATAGGCAGAGCATAGATATTGTGTCAGACACATCTATGCTAATTGGAGGAAGAAGTGGCCAGGAGCAGTCTTGAAGGTGATGTTTTGGAGAGCAGCCACGTCCAATAATCCTCATGATTTCAGAAGGGGAATGGTTGACATCAGGTAGGAGAGTAAGGATGCTCACACTCATCTTTTAAATATTCCTCCTAAGCAATGGAGCAAGGCCTTTTTTTCTTGTGAAACAAAATGTGATTCCGTGACTAATAACATGTTTGAATGTTTTAATAGTTGGATCTTAGAGGCTAGATATAAACCAATCCTAACTATGTTTGAAGATATAAAAACACAAGTCATGGGTAGAATTCATACAAAGAGGGATGAAATGCAAAAAATAGAGGCAAAGTTATGTCCTAGGATTATGACAAAGGTCAATAAGGCCATTGAGTTAACCAAGTACTGTGAGTATGACTGGGATGGGGGGCACAAGTTTGAAGTGTCTGATAGGAGTGGAAAATAAAAGGTAGACATAGAGGTTATGAGTTGTTCATGTGAGGTATGGCAGTTATCTGGTATTCCTTGCCATCATGGAGTAATTGGAATCCTTCACATGAAACAACCAATTGAGAACTATGTGCTATTATGTGGAGACTTACATGAAATCATATAACCACTTGTTAAATCCAATGGAGGGTTCAAATGAATGGCCTCCTGCCAACATGACAACATTGTTGCCTCCACCTACCAAGAGAATAGCAGGCAGACCTAAGAAAAATAGGAGGAAGGATCCTAATGAAGAGCCCAACAGAAAGACCAAGTCATCTAGGAAAGGGACTCCTATTAGGTACTCTAGGTGCAAGGAGTATTGGCATAATAAGTTAGGTTGTAAGATGACACAACCAATGACTGAAAATTGGGACACAACCTACTGAAGAACCAAGTCAAGCTACCCCAGAATCTGCAGGTGCCCCAAGGCCTAATAAGCTGGGGGTAAGCTATTTTAAAACCAATTTTTATTACTAGTTTTTAATAGTTGATTGTATATTATTTCACATGTGGTTCTATTCTACAGGTGAAAAGGAAAGAAAGGGGTCAAGAAAAGAAGTCTGGAATTGGAAATCAAACTGGGCAAAAAGAAGTAAGCATCCTTACTTTAGAATGTATTTCAATGCTTGTTAGGTCTAAAAGGTATTTCAATGCTTATTGGCAGCCAAGCACTAATTGCAGTTGTCCATGTAGGTAACGAAAAGTCCAAGACTGGTAGCAAGTGAACAATTTGCAGGTCCAGGGGAAGGGCAACAAAGGGACCATCTGCAGCTTAGAAGGGCAACAAGTTGACCAGGACCATCTAATGTTTTTATTGGACCATTTGCAAACCAAAGGGAAGAGCCTAAAAGGGGAGCAAGTGCAGGTGGACCATCAACCAGGTGGAAAGTAAAGGCTAAAAAAAGACTAAACTGAACAAGTTATGGTTCATTATTTTTTTGTAGTTGGACATTAGGTTGTACTTTGTTGTTCTGACTTGATCAAAGGGACCATATTCATGTAATATTTTGGTAACCAAATTCTGTATTGAATTGGTCTCAACATGTGGTTATGTTTTGCAATTGAATGATTATGCTTATAGTAGTTGGCTATGCTTATAGTTATGCCTATAATTATGGTTATGGTTATGCTTATAGCAGTTGGTAACATTTGTTGTTGGTTGTGTTCAAGTTAGGTTAGGATGTTGCCTCTGTTTTTGACAATTGGTGTTGGCTCTGTTTTTGTCAACTGTTTTTGGCAACAATTTTTGGCAACTATTTATGGAATGTAAACAAATGTAAACATTACAAAGTACATTGTCTCATTTTCAATGGGGGTACCATTACACCCTATTACAATCCATGCAAATAAAAATCTTAACAACTGATAACCAAGTTCATTACAATCAATACATTACCATTACAAGACACCACATCCATTACAATCAATACAATACCTTTATCAGTGTGTAAATCCATGTCAAGATTAAAATTGCAATGACAATCCATGAAAATACACAATTACATCTAAGTTTTGAGTTTGTCTCCTTAAGTCTATCAACTTCCATTTCCTTTATCAGTGTCTCCTTCTTCAAAATTTTCAACTTGTGCTTCAGTTTAGCATTTTTTCCCATCACCAAACTCGCCTCTTCAACTGGCTTGCTCATCACACTCGTTGCTCCATCAACATTGGAAGGCACTTCAACCCATTGAAAATATCCACAATATCTCCTAGATTCCTATCAAATACCAAACATTATTTAACAGAGATGGGGAAAATAGAGCCACATACCATATTAAACAAAGATAGGAATGAAATGCAGATTACAAATCGAAAAGAGTAAACTAACCCCATAGTTGCGGCAACCATAAAACCTTTTTCCTTTTGACCTATCTTTCTTCGATATACAGATTTGAGCTGGTCCATCACAAAAACACTTGTGCAGTTCTGAAGCAGTGGTTGACATTGAGCTAGTTCGGGATGAAGCCATATCAGATGCACAATACATTCACACTTGCCTCAAAACTAATTTTCAAGCAAAACCCCTAATTTTCTTGCACTTTTACTAAGAAATGGGGAACCCTAGTTATTCAATTCTTTAGTTCTTCACTCGACCCACTCGATTTCACTCGATCTTCAGTTCTTCAATCGACCCACTCAATTTCGCCTGACATACGATCAAGATCGCCCCATGTATTCTCTCTCTCAATCAACACAATCGAGTTCACCTCACATTAAGACCAACAATGGTTTGCTTGATATATGTCTGCAATGGTTTCTGCTTATATCTTCGTCCCGATCAGCAAATACACATCATTTGTATTTTATTTTTTAAAGCCACGTAGGAAAATTGGCCCAATTTTTTAACGTCCATGAGCAAAATTGGACGAAATTGTTTGATTGAACATTTTTAAAAAGTACAATGGGCTAATTGAATATTTTAAAAGAACAGTGACTAATTGCTTAAAAATTACAACCATAGTAGAGTTAAAGTGCTTTTTCCCGTTAGATTCCGGTTCATAGAAAGTGGAGTGACCCATCAGGTAGTCGGCTACATTTGCTGAAAGCCTGAAGCTATACCGTCTTTACCCGAAACAGTACCCAAACACAGAGAGGAGAGAGATGACGACGATTCGAAGATTTTGCTGTAATGACCTTCTTCGTTTTGCGTCTGTAAATCTTGATCACCTCACTGAGACTGTAAGTTTCGATTTCACAATTTAATTTATTTTTCATGTTCATATAAATTAATCTACAGTTTATAATAATGGTTTGAGAATTAGGAAGATTTGAAATTCTCCCAATTTGATATCAATTAATCTGCAGTTTATGATTCGTGCAGTTCAATATGTCATTCTACATGACCTACCTGGCTCGCTGGCCCGACTATTTCCATGTCGCCGAAGCTCCCGGCAATCGAGTCATGGGATACAGTACGTTTCCCCTTTTGCCATTTCACCTTATAGCCATCTCAGTTTCAATTTTTCATATGTACTAAATTTTGATTATATGGTTTGGTTTCATAGTTTGTGATTTTAAGTTGATTTTGACGAAAGATGGGTTATAATGGTTTAGGGTGTAATTTTTCAGCTAGTGTAATTAGAAAGTGTTTTAAATCAAATTATTTGCAGTGAATTGCATGTGGAAACATATTGGAAGTAGCAGCAGTTATATCGAGCATAACATAGTCTAAAGATTAAATTTGGTTATTGATATATGTTTGAATGAGATAAATTTTGTACCTTGTCTTGTCTAGGTGATGTGCTCAAAGCACTCAGAGAGATGATCTTTTCTAAAAATGAAGTTATTCAGAACAATCTGAGTCCCATAATGCATAGGTTGGCTTTAAATTTGTAGTGAACTGGTGCCATTCTTGTAAATTTTCAGAGATTAGGTGATTTACTAAAGTTTAAACTAGATTTTTGGCAATCACAAGAGAGCAGTCCAACATTTTGAGTCTGTTTTGGCGATTTAGTTGGTTATGTTCCTCTTGTTTGCCTAAATCTATTATGATAGCACAACACGAAAGTATACGTGATCAAATTAGTAATATAAAGCAAGCAAGGTATTGTTCCCACGGAGAAAAGCTGTAATTTATACTAACAACTACCAATTTTATATTAAACCATTTTATTAAACAATTGATTAAAGTTGTGATATTTGAAATTAAAACAATTAATAAAGCTACAACCAAGTCCACAAGATTAAAATCAGATAATGAAGGCATAAGATTTCAATTTCCCTTAATGGTTCACTTGAATCAGTGCACTTCCTGTTATGTCAGCTACTTCGGATTGTTAATCAAGAACTCATTAGTATTTATAACCATCTCTCAATGTATCATAAATAAATCAACTTAAATTCACAGATGATAGAATTAAGATGAACACCCTAGTTAACTAATTCACTATATCTCTATGTGAATTACAATTAAAAAGGATTTGAAGCACAAGTTCTCTTTCAAATTACATGCGGCATATAGGTATATCTCTATCCTATACACAAATCATGAATCCTATCCCAAGTAGAAATCACAATCATATGCTATTATGATCATGTCTAAACTTATAATCCATCTCTCGAGTTCATATAGATTACCACAATAATTAATGGCCAGACAATTAAGCAATTAAGCACAAACCATAATAGACAATCCGATAATAATCAACAATAACTAACAAAGAAACGTATCAATAAAAGCTACGCATTAAGTTCCATTGTAATCTTAAAAAGAAATTAGTTCATAATTGAATTAAAATCCATCATCCACAATTGAAATAGCATTCAAGAATACAATTTAAAAGATAGTGAAGAGAATAAAAACTATTGTAGATATCATTGAATCTCTCCAGCAAGCTTCTAAGTTGACTCCGTTGTGCTCCTTCACTTGCTTTAGGCCTTGATCCTCTTCTCTCAAACTAGGGTTTTTGCTCTCAAAGTAATATAATGAATCTAATGAATTAAAAACATCTATTTATAGTCTTCCATCATAAATTGAAATCCTAATATAAACAAAGGTTCTAAAAATTCTGCTTTAGACCACACACTGGGCGTTAAGCCCCTCGGTGCTAGCCCCTCTTGCACCCCGCTTTAGTCTTAGGCCCCCTTAAGCGCTTCGGCCAGCGCCAGCCCCTCCTCGCCTCACCTAGGTAGAAGTAGGCAAAAAAAATTCTCCAGTAAATTAGGCGGGGCCTAGGCGGAGAGTTTTTTTTTATAATAACTACTGATAGACTCCACGACACGCTTGCGTGAGGTGGTCGTCGCCCGGATTGTTTCTAGCACAGTTGTTGGGTGAATTGCTTGCAACACCTTAACCTCTCGTCGATATGTAGACGACAATCTTGGTACAATTGCTCGCGTTCGTAAATCTGCGTTGAATGGACGCCAACGACACCTTGACCCCTCACTTATATTAAAGTGGTAATCTCGGTACAATCGACAATTGATGCGGCAGAAGACGCCACACACAACTATGAATTGTTGTATGATAAGTTAAATTGAATATCAAAGAAATAACTAAGAATTACTTAGGAATTCTTCAAAGAACCAAAAGTAGATAATAACCTCACAAATATATTGAATAATGAATAATCTGTTTCATTACATCAACTTGAACCTTAATTTATACTACTAACAATCCAAATCCTAATAACAATAACAAATTATTCTAATCCTAATAGGAATTGCAAATCAATGTGAAATAGAAATCCTTCCAAATCTTAATCCTAAAAATAAGAGGAATAGCAATCCAATTTAAAATTGGAATTGAAATTCCAACTAAATAAAATTCTAATTACATTAGTATTAAAAAAAACTAATTAAATTTCTTGCCGCGTTCGGACTCTTGCCGCGTGAAGCCACTGAAATTCCTTCATGAATTGGACATTATCGAATTTAGGATAAGGAAAGAAAAGCACAGATGTTGATTTGTATAGATGCTGAAATCAATTAGGAAATAAATTGTGTGTGAAGGCTGATATCCAATTGCATAAATAATGTAATGCTTGCTGCTGCATGTAGGCCCACGTGCATATAAGCTAATATGGTAATCTTGAAAAGTCCTTGCTGAATATTTTTTTTGTGGGCTTTACTAGAATGATCAGAATTGGGCTTGTATCAAATTGACCCAAGTTTGTGTCTCATCCTTATCTTTTGGTTTCCTTGCGTTAACTTCAGCCCAAACATCTTGGATCAATCCATTGAAACCTTGTTTGAACCCCTTAGTTCTAGCCTTGCTTGATCCCCACGTCCTTTTATTCTTGTTTGAGTCCACGCATGACATGTCCTCATCATTCCTCTCCTCTTGAAAAGGATTTGTCCTCAAATCGTCACCTACATCAAACGGACTTAGATCAATAACGTTAAATGTGACACTAACATTATACTCACCTGACAAATCCAATTTATAGGCATTGTCATTGATACGCTCGAGAACTTGAAATGGACCATCTCCCCTCGGAAGCAATTTCGAACGTCTTTGAACCGGGAATCTTTCTCTCCGCATATGTAGCCACACCCAATCTCCGGGCTCAAAGATCACTTGATGTCGTCCCTTGTTCGTGTACTTAATGTACTGTTCTGTCCTCCTTTCAATGTTGAGCATGGCTTTTTCATGAATCTGCTTAACAAGATTAGTCTTTTTCTTTCCATCCATGTTAGTATATTCAGAAACAGGTAATGGTGATCAATGTTCGAAAAAGCTAAAATCGGTACGAGGCGTTTTTCTCTAGGCTATGCGAGGCGTAAGCCTTGAGGCGGAGCGAGGCGGAAGCCTTGAGGCGGAGCGAGGCGGAAGCCTTGAGGCGGAGCGAGGCGGAAGCCTTGATTTAAAGACACAAGTCCCCAAAAAATTATGAAAAAATACTAATAAAATCATAAAATAATTCATCATTACAATTAAGGTCATAGAAGACATAAATAACCAACGTCATAGTAATGTATCATTACAAAACATCAAAACAACATAATATCATCAAGTACTTATATAGTGATCATCCATCACTATGTAAGTAATGTATCATTTGTATCTAGTGGCTTAAATAATGGATCAAATCCTAGATCATATTTCCATGCAGGATCTTTTTTACCCCATAATCTTAATTCACTGTAATAATAAAAGCAATTGTTATTGACAGTCTAAAAAATTCAACTGTAAACAATAACAATTAAACAGAAGCAATTGATACGAATTGTTATTATATTACTGTTACGAATTTGTTAGTGGAATAAATTATAACTGTTAGGAATTACAATAACAATAAACACTAACAAAGTAACAATAACACTGTAAACAATAACAATTAAACAGAACAATTAAAACAATAACAGAACTCGGACCCTCGTGAACTCGGTTCTTCTACAAGAAACGAGAAAGCAAGAGACGACCCAGACGAACTCTCGCACCCTCGATCGACGCCTTGAAGGAGACGACCCGAAGAAGAAGAGGAAGAAACGAAAAAAAGAGAGACCAAATAGTCACGGTCGAGTCGCATGATGGTCACGCGAAGGAGAAGGAGAAGGAGAAGGAGGAGGAGGAGAAGAAGCGGTAGAAGAAGAAGAAAAGAAGAAGAAGATACAGGATTTCACGAGCGATCGAGTCGCCATCGATGGTCGCGAGAAGAAGAAGCGATCGATGGTCGCGAGAATGGGCTTCGCCTCTTCGATAATGGTAAGCCTGACCAATCGATATTTAGGTCTTTTTTAAAGCCCGAGTCGAGTCGCGCGCCTCATACGGCCTTGGCGCGACGCCGAGGCGTAAGCCTCGGTAGGAAAAGGCGCAAGTTCTTCGATCCCAAACTAAGCGGCCGCCTCGGAACATTTTTCTCCCTTTCGAGGCGTAGGCCTCGGCGCTATTCAATTTATTGATGGTGATAAATCCAACGGTGTCAAGGGATTAAAACTATATACAATTTCAAATGGAGAAAAAATAGTAGCAGAATGAACAGAACGGTTATATGCAAACTCAACATGTGGTAAACATTCTTCCCATTGCTTGATATTCTTTTCAATGATAGCCCGTAACAATGCCGACAAAGTCCTATTTACTACAGTTTGACCGTCAGTTTGTGGATGACAAGTAGTTGAAAACATAGTTGTTATGGCGTCGCCTTGACGTCCCGGCGATAAAGAAGAGTTCAAGGCGTACGACGACTTATGTCTAGGCGACACCGTGAGACGACGAGCTGCCTAGGCGGCCGCCTTGGAAGCACTGACCCAACTGATTTTTACCATGGGCTAACCCATGACCCATCAAATAAAAAACAAGAGAAAACCCTTATCTGCAGAAAAATAGGAGAAGTCGATCGCGAAGAAGACCCATCGCGAACCAGGCTCTGACCATCTTCATCCTCTGCAGACCCATCGCGAACCTCCGACCAACTCCATCCATCGCGAACTCTTTGATCCATTGCAGCGAGAGGCGACAACCAGCTCCGACTTTGCAGCCCATCGCAGCGAGAGGCGACGACCATCCCCGAGCCTCCGACCGACCAGCTCTGACGAGGCGACGACTCTCACATGTTCTTCTTCTCTTCTCTTCTCCTCTGTTTCTCGACTTCTCCTTTTTTATCGACTGATTCTCTTCTCTTCTCTTCTCTGTTTCTTTTTTTTCCTAGTTCTTCTATGTATGGCTGTCATATGTATAGCTTATATAATTTTTTTACACTTGGCGTATGTATATTGTATGGTTGTATGCAATATTAGGAGATAACTAATGTATATAAATTTTCAACTGATGACTAATATAATGCAATGATAACTAATAAAATTACAACTGATGACTACTGGACTAATATTAGGAGATAACTAATATGTTGTCATATATACACATGCAATTTTCCAAGTGTCATGCATCATATACATATGCCAAATGTCAATTTTCCACTGTAATATCATGTCTGTGATGTATGTATTTTAGGCAAGCTAATTTTAGGAATATATTGCGATTAACTGATTATACTTTAAAGTTTAAAATGTACAAAATTATATGAGAGGTGTTTATTGTTTACTCTTTTTTTTGTTCACAAGTAAAAATAAAAATGTCAATGACTCAATTGTCTCTAATATATTGTTTGTTTGATTGTATTTTGTAGAAACTAGAAAATAAAATGGTAGAAAGTTCGGGAACCGATGGTTATGATATAACCAAGGTCCCGAAAAGAAAGGCCAAATCAAATGATCCGGGTTGGAAATATGGATATTGGCCGGAAATGAGTAATAAGGATATAGTGCAATGTATCCTTTGTGGGAAGCAATGTCGTTCGGGAATCAAAAGGTTGAAGCAATATTTAGCAGGAAATTTTGGAGATGTAGCGAAGTGCCCCAAAACAACTACATAAATTATGAGGGAGATCTGGCTGCTTTTTGAATAGTAAAAGAGAACAAGCCACTGAGCTAGATGATGATGATGATGTAGTAGAAGTGCAAGAAGCACAATCATCTGCTCGTTCAACCATGGCTTCCAATACTTCTTCTAACACTATCCCAAGTTCTGGGACGGCTTCTAAAAGGAAGAATGCTGTATTTCAATTCCAAAATCCACTACTAAAAACTAAGACGGTTGAAGCACTTCTAAGGAAGACTCCCGAAGATGTTGTAGAGGAGAGACATATCAAGCGTTTAAGCCAAATGAGTATTGAAAGTCGTTTGAGGACAACGGAGGAAAAAGAGAGAGCCCAAATGCACGTTGTCGACTTTTTCTACGAATGTGGCATACCATTCAATGCTGCAAATTCAAGGAGATTTGAAGTAATGGTCGAGTCCATAGGGCAATATGGGTCGGGTTTCAAGCCTCCAACATATCACGAGTTGAGGGTTCCTTTACTTGAGAAGGCAAAGAAGAAAACCGATGACTTAAAGAAGAAACATGAAGTTGCTTGGAAGGAATACGGCTGCTCACTCATGTCGGATGGTTGGACAGATAAGAGGGGAAGACACTTATTGAATTTCCTTGTTAATAGTCCGGAGGGGACTTATTTCATGGGTTCTGTTGATGCCTCTAGTTAGTCTCAAGATGCCACAATATTGGCAAATCTACTTGATAGCAAGATCGAGGAAATTGGCCCCAAGTATGTTGTTCAGGTGGTCACAGACAATGCCTCTAATTACAAGGCAGTGGGGCATATACTAATGGAGAGGAGACCTACACTGTTTTGGACACCTTGTGCCACTCACTGCCTTGACCTTAGGTTAGAGACATAAGCAAGTTGAAGCAATTCCAACCTATAATCACAAATGGAAGGAGAATTACAACATTCATTTATAGACATGGTCGTCTTCTTAATGCGATGAGGGAGAAAACGAATGGGAGGGATCTTGCAGAGTTTGTACAAGAATAAAGATGCATTAAGGCATTTGTTCATCAGCGAGGATTTGTCAAAATCAAAGTTGTCGGCTACTGAAGCGGGGAAGTATGTGATACTGTTATTTGAACAACATTTAGGCATACTGTTGAGGATTGCATTAGAGCGTCACAACCACTTATAGTCTTAACGATTGTTGATAGTGATGAGAAGCCTGCTATGCCGGAAGTTATTGCTGCGATGGAATGCGTGAAGAAAAAATTTAAAGATGCATTTGATAACAAACAAAGACTGTATAAGATGGTGATTGAAATTGTTGAGCGGCGATGGGAAAATCAAATGGAGCAAAAATTATATGGGGCTGCGTTGTTTCTCAATCTGGGCAAGTACTTTGATATCAAAGAGGAACGTCGGTTGTTTGCTAATGCTTTACGGGATGACTTCAATGACGTTCTTGCAAAGATGGTGCCCGAGTTAGATTTGCTAGACAAGATAAGCAATCTAGCCGACAACTATGATGCTTCTCGAGATACTTTTGCAAGAAAAATGGTGATTAGGCAACGGAAAATAAAGAATCCTTGTACGTATATTAAAATATATATAAATATATAAAAGCTAAATTATGATTATAATTTATATACCTTCTTCCTTTCCTCCATTTAAAAATATTTATATTTCATTTAAATGTTTGCTAGTCGATTGGTGGAATACTTTTGGAGCGCAGGCTATTGAGCTATCCTCGTTTGCAAAAAGAATTCTAAGCCTCTGTTGTTCTTCTTTCGGTTGCGAGTGCAATTGGAGTACATTTGAGTTTGTAAGTACTTTCTATTGTTAGTTCAAATTTTAAAAGTAATAAATCATTCACTATTATTAAAATTTTATCATTAATATTATTATTTTTTGTTCTATTTATTTTAGATTCATACGAAGAAGAGGAATAGATTGGAACACAAACGATTGAGTGACTTGGTGTATGTCCAATACAATCGAAAGATCGACTCAAGGTTCCAAAAGAGGCGTGAACTTGGCAATAATTTTGATCCATTAGTCATTGATGACTTTGAATGGGGTAATGAATGGATCGATAATGATGCCGATGTTGTTCATCCCGGGGGATCTTACATGGAATGATGTGGATCGAGCAACCGGTGCATCCAACACGCTTGAGGGTCGCAATCTTTCAAGGAGTGCTCGTACTAATACTAGTAATAATCTCATGACGTACTCTCGACGTGGTGGTGGTTCAACTTCAAGGGAATCAAGGTTGATGGATTCGGACTCCGATAATGAAGTTGATGAAGAAGAGAGAATTCCAAATGATGATGAAGATGTGGAGGATGATTTTGGAGAAAGACCACCACCTAACCTTTGAATGAGAGTAGTTCTCGTGGAAGAGATGGATATGACCTTTTCTATGATGATTTTGATTTAACGATGTTTCTAGACTAGTGTAGAGAGTCTAGACATTATTTTGGCTTGCTATGGTGGTGTTTTATTAGTTATTAGACTACATATTTGTGATGGTTGGTTGCAACTTTATTTTCTATGTGGTGTTTGTTGAATTCTTCATTTCTTTTACTAATTTTTAATATCAAGTGTTTTGTTTTTGGATTGTTATTGTCAAGTATTTACATAATTATGCCTTTAATGTTATTCCATATATGTTTTGAGTTTTAATGTATATGAAATTTTATTGCCAGTATACTTGTTAAATAATATAAATAAAATATAAATTGCACATTGTAAACGACTTGTCGCCTAGGCGTCCAGGCAGTTGGCTACCGCTATAACTCGTCGTGGCGCCATAACAACTATGGTTGAAAATAACAGTTTAGTACCCAATTTACACCACAGAGTCTTCCAAAAGTAACTTAAACAGCTTTGTATCTCTATCAGAAACAATAGTTTAGGAATACCATGCAAACACACAATCTTCCTAAAGAACAAATCGGCTACATGAGATGCATCATCGATTTTGTGACATAGAATAAAATGTGCCATTTTTGAAAATCTATTCACGATCACAAATATCGAATAATGACCATGCTTAGACCTAGGTAAACCCAACACAAAGTCCATAGACAAATCAATCCAAGGTTCATTAGGAATAGGCAATGGTGTATACAATCCATGGGGTTGAACACGAGATTTAGCTTGGCGACAAGTAATACATCTATCACATATTCTTTCCACATCTCGTTTCATATGAGGCCAATAAAAATGTTCTTTCAAAACAATAAAAGTTTTGTCAACACCAAAATGTCCCATTAAACCACCCCCATGTGATTCCCTAACCAATAACTCACGCAAAGAACATGCATGTATACATAGTTTATTTTCACGAAACAAGAATCCATCAATTCTAAAGTATTTACCCACAACATTTTTTTCACAATTTTTAAACTCTTCACTGAAATCAAGGTCATTAGCATACAACTCTTTGATTCATTCAAACCCAAGCAATTTCGTGTCAAGAGTATTTAACAAAACATACCTGCGAGACAAAACATCTGCAACGAAGTTCTCCTTACCTTGCTTATATCAAATAACATATGGAACTGTCTCGATAAATTCCATCCATCGTGCATGCTTTTTGTTCAACTTGTGCTGACCCTTCAAATATTTCAATAATTCATGATCGGTGTGGATCACAAACTCCTTAGGCCACAAGTAATGTTGCCATGTCTCCAAAGCTCTAACCAAAGCGTACATCTTTTTGTCATATGTAGGATAGTTCAAAGCTGCCCCACTCAACTTTTCGCTAAAATACGCCACTGGTTTCCTTTCTTGCATCAATACATCTCCAATCCCTAAACCTAAAGCATCACACTCGAATCTCAAAAGTTTTAGCAAAGTTAGGCAAAATAAGTAAATGAGCATTTGTTAATTTATCCTTTATCAAGTTAAATGCTTTTTTCTGTTCATCACCCCACTTAAACCCACACTTTTCTTGATAACCTCGGTCAATGGTGTTGTAATCTCACTAAAATTCCGAACAAAGCGTCGGTAGAAACTTGCGAGTCCATGAAAGCTTCGTACTGGACTCACATTTGTTGGAATCGGCCAATCCCGGATCGCACGTATTTTCTCGTCATCAACTTGAACTCCGTGTGAACTCACAACAAAGCCAAGAAAAACAATTATATCCGAACAAAACGTGCATTTTTCCATGTTAACAAATAACTTTTCTTTCCTAAGTACATCTAAAACAGATTTTAAATGCAATGCATGATCTTTCAAGTTTTTGCTATAAATCAAGATATGATCAAAATAAACTACGACAAATTTTCTAATGAATGGACGCAAAACATGGTTCATTAATCTCATGAAAGTGCTGGGTGCATTAGTTAAACCAAAAGGTAATACTAACCACTCATAAAGACCATATTTAGTTTTAAACGCTGTTTTCCATTCATCACCCTCTTGCATTCTAATTTGATGATAACCACTTTTTAAATCAATTTTTGAAAATATGCAAGACCTATGTAATTCATATAACATGTCATCTAAACGAGGAATGGGATGTCGTACTGTTATTTACCGTTTGACAATCGATGCACATCCTCCATTTTCCATCTTTTTTCAGCACTAGGATCACTGGAACTGCACACGGACTCATACACGAATCTTTTCCCCATCAGTTCGTCAACTTGCATTAGTAACTCCTTCGTCTCCTCGGGATTACTCCGATAAGTCGGACGGTTTGAAATGGTCGCACCGGGAACAAAATCAATTTGATGCTCAATTCCCCGAATAGGTGGTAGTCCATGAGGAAGCTCCTCGGGAAATACATCTTTGAATTCCTGTAAGAGAGATGAAACAACACTAGGCAAAGATTAGTATTCTCTTTATACCGAACTAAAATCATAGGCTGTTTAGAAATTAAAGCTCTTCTCACATCACTCTTTTTTGCCAGTATATTTGTTTTTCTCTCATCTTTCTTTTTCTCTCTTTTTTTCTTCTCTTCACTCTCTTTTCTTTGTACATGATCTTTCTGCAAATGAATTTGATCCTCGTGTACTTGTTGTGGTGACAAAGGACGCAAAGAGATCTTGTCGTGAACAAAAGAATATACATTGGTAAACCCATCATGTTGAACCCTCCTATCAAACTGTCATGGTCTACCCAATAACATATGCCCTGCCTACATAGGCACACAATATCTCATCAACGTACCGACCAGTAGCAAATGGAACTAACACTTGTTTGGTTACTTTAATGTCTGCATTATCATTGAGCCACTGCAAACGATAAGGATGTGGATCTTTGGTAGTAGGTAACCCCAATTTCTCCACCATCGTAGTGCTTGCCACATTTGTACAGCTGCCTCCATCTATGACTACACAACAAATTTTCTCATTTACAAGACATCAAGTATGAAATAGATTTTCCCGCTGTTCACTGCTCTCCTCCTTAACCTGCGTACTAAGTGCTCTTCTTGTAACCAGAATTTCACCATATATCACATCCTCACCTATCTCCTCTAATGGTGGCATAGAATCAGTGTCGCTCTCTTCCCCCCCGGTTTTCACCTCTCCATTGTCAAGCAACAACATTCTTATTTGGACATTGGCTAGAAATATGTTCCCTGCCTTGACACTTGAAGCATACAATATCCCGATTACGCCCAAAAGAAGGTTGTTCATTTTTACCTTATATATCTCGGCTAGTCGATCCTTGCTTAGGTTCCACCTTTGGTTTGATCGCAACTGTTTTTTTCTCTCGCTTTGCCAAATTAGGTCTCCATGATGAACTAGCATTAGATTGTCCTCGTTGTCCTCCTCGCCTCTTTGAGTTGTTTCTCTATCATAGTAGCCATATGTACCAGTTCTTCTAACTCCAAATAATGTTGTCGTTCAACCAAATATGCAATCTCCCAGTTCAATCCTGCCGAGAACCTAGCCATGGCTGTGTCATTATCCTCAATCAAATTAGCCCGATCCTTCAACATTTCCATCTCCCCATAATATTCATCCACACTCCGACTTCCTTGTTTAAGAGTTTGCAAATTACAAATGATCTCCCGTTGATAGTATGGTGGTACAAACCTCTTTTTCATGGTAGCTTTCATTTCCACCCAAGTTGTAATCGGCCGCTTTTCACGCCTTCTCCGATTAGCTGTCAACTGATCCCACCATATCAATGCATATACAGAAAACTCCGTAACGGTCAGTTTGACTTTCTTAATGTTTGAATAGTTGTGACAGTCAAAGATTCACTCCATCTTGGTTACCCAATCTAAATAAGCCTCAGGATCACCCGTGCCTTGGAAAGTTGGAATTTTCATTTTCATGCTATGCCATCTTCTCTGTCTCGACCTCCTCTTTCTCTAGCACCTCCGTGTCTTTGATGTTGAAAATTAGATTCACGATCTTCCGTTGCACTACTATCCTCACCGTAAGGGTCTTCCTTTCTTGCGTCAGTTTGTTGTGCTCTCGTCTTGTTATGTATCCCATGAGTGTTTTGGGATAGCTTAGCCATAGACACCTTCATCTCTTCTAATTGTTCTTGCATTTGCTCCATAGTCTTTCTCAATTTTCGTTCCCATTCTTTATGCATGGCTTCCATCTGGAATTTCAATTCAACTGTCGATGGCTGTTCTTCATAAGTTCCTTTATCCTTCGAGTTGGACATATTTCCTGCAAAATAAGGGTTAGTAGAAAACAGTTTTCTCACCACTCCCTTACGTGTTTCGCTCGAATCAATGGTTCACTCGTGTATACTCTAAAAAATTGGCTTTTACCCTCGATTAATCTCACCACTAAGCCTTTTACCTCAAAATATTCTCTCTAATAGGTCCTTCTTGAATTCCCCTAGCAAAATTCTTGGTTTTACTAATCAATTCAAAAATTACTTATCACGAAACAAAAATATAGATGGTGTGACTATCAGAATACCACAAAATCACCGATCACCGATTGATTGCCTTGTACTCCTCTTGTATGCTTCAGATTTGTAAATTGTAGGTCCGTTTCAGAATTGATGATGATGGAACGGTATGAACTCTTGGTTGGAATTTGATGATTTGATGGTGTGCTACAAGCTTAGTTATTCTGGCGCTTAAATTGAAATCGTGGCGATGGCAATGCATGAAACGCTTTCAAGCGATCGCCGTAAGGCGTCCCCAAAGTAAAGGCGACAAGTCGTTTACAATGTGCAATTTATATTTTATTTATTTTACTTAACAAATATACTGGCAATAAAATTTCATATACATTAAAATTCAAAACATAACACTATGGAATAACATTAAAGGCATAATTATGTAAATACTTAGCAATAACAATCCAAAAACAAAACACTTGATATAAAAAATTAGTAAAAGAAATGAAGAATTCAACAAACACCACATAAAAAATAAAGTTGCAACCAACCATCACAAATATGTAGTCTAATAACTAATAAAACACCACCATAGCAAGTCAAAATAATGTCTAGAGTCTCTACACTAGTCTAAAAACATCGTTAAATCAAAATCATCATAGAAAAGGTCATCTCCATCTCTTCCACGAGAACTACTCTCATTCAAAGGCGTAGGTGGTGGTCTTTCTCCAAAATCATCCTCTACATTTTCATCATCATTTGTAATTCTCTCTTCTTCATCAACTTCATTATCGAAGTCGGAATCCATCAATCTTGATTCCCTTGAAGTTGAACCACCACCACGTCGAGAGTACGTCATGAGATTATTACTAGTATTAGCACGAGCACTCCTTGAAAGATTGCGACCCTCAAGTGTGTTGGATGCACCGGTTGCTCGATCCACATCATTCCATGTAAGATCCCCTCGGGATGAACAACATCGGCATCATTATCGATCCATTCATTACCCCATTCAAAGTCATCAATGACTAATGGATCAAAATTATTGCCAAGTTCACGCCTCTTTTGGAACCTTGAGTCGATCTTTCGATTTATTGGACATACATCGACCAAGTTTCAATCGTTTGTGTTCCAATCTATTCCTCTTCGTATGAATCTAAAATAAATAGAACAAAAAATAATAATATTAATGATAAAAATTTAATAACAGTGAATGATTTATAACTTTTGAAATTTGAACTAACAATAGAAAGTACTTACAAACTCAAATGTACTCCAATTGCACTCGCAACCGGAAGAAGAACAATAGAGGCCTTGAATTCTATTTGCAAATGAGGATATCTCAATAGCCCGCGCTCCAAAAGCATTCCACCAATTAACTAGTAAACATTTAAAAGAAATATAAATATTTTTAAAGGGAGGAAATGAAGAATGTATATAAATTATAATCATAATTTAGCTTTTATATATTTATATATATTTTAATATACGTATGATGATTCTTTATTTTCCGTTGCCTAATCACCATTTCTCTTGCAAAAGTATCTCGAGAAGCATCATAGTTGTCGGCTAGATTGCTTATCTTCTCTAGCAAATCTAACTCGGGCACCATCTTTGCAAGAACGTCATTGAAGTCATCTCGTAAAGCATTAGCAAACAACCGGCGTTCCTCTTTGATATAAAAGTACTTGCCCGGATTGAGAAACAACGCAGCCCCATATAATTTTTGCTCCATTTGATTTTTTCATCGCCGCTCAACAATTTCAATCACCATCTTATACAGTCTTTGTTTGTTATCAAATGCATCTTTGGTTTTTTTCTTCACGCATTCCGTCGCAGCAATAACTTTCAGCATAACAGGCTTCTCATCACTACCAACAATCCTCAAGACTATAAGAAGTGGCTGTGAAGCCTTAATGCAATTCTCAACAGTATGCCAAAATGTTGTTGAAATAACAGTATCACATACTGTCTTCCCCGCTTCAGTGGCCGACAACTTTGATTTTGACCAATCCTCGCTGATGAACAGATGCCTCAATGCATCTTTATTCTTGTACAAACTCTGCAAGGTGAAGAAAGCTGTAACAAATCTAGTAATTGCGGCCCCATTCATTTTCTCCCTCATCGCACTAAGAAGACGACCGTGTCTATAAATGAATGTTGTAATTCTCCTTGCATTTGTGATTGTGGGCTGGAATCGCTTCAACTTGCTTATGTCCTCTAACATAAGGTCAAGGCAGTGAGCGACACAAGGTGTCCAAAACAGTGTAGGTCTCCTCTCCATTAGTATATGTCCCGCCCTTGTAATTAGAGGCATTATGCGTGACCACCAACAACATACTAAAATTGAATTTCCTCGATCTTGCTATCAAGTAGATTTGCCAACATTGTGGCATCTTGAGACTGACCGGAGGCATCAACAGAACCCATGAAATAAGTCCCCTCCGGACTATTAATAAGGAAATTCAACAAGTGTCTTCCCCTCTTATCTGTCCAACCATCCGACATGAGTGAGCAATGGTATTCCTTCCAAGCAACTTCATGTTTCTTCTTTAAGTCATCGGTTTTCTTCTTTGCCTTCTCAAGTAAAGGAACCCTCAACTCGTGATACGTTGGAGGCTTGAAACCCGACCCATATTGCCCTATGGACTCGACCATTACTTCAAATCTCCTTGAATTTGCAGCATTGAATGGTATGCCACATTCGTAGAAAAAGTCGGCACCGTGCATTTGGACTCTCTCCTTTTCCTCCGGTGTCCTCAAACTATTTTCAATACTCGTTTGGCTCAAACGCTTGCCATGCCTCTCCTCTACAACTTCTTGAGAGTCTTCCTTAGAAGTGCTTCAACCGCCTTTAGCTTTTGGTTGTGGATTTTGGAATTGAAATACAACATTCTTCCTTTTAGAAGCCGTTCCAGAACTTGGGATAATGTTAGAAGAAGTATTGGAAGCCATGGTTGGACGAGCAGATGATTGTGCTTCTTGCACTTCTACTACATCATCATCTAACTCAAGTGACTTGTTCCTCTTTCTACTATTCAAAGCCTCTTGCATCTCCCTCATAATTTCTGTTGTTGTTTTGGGGCACTTCGCTATATCTCCAAAATTTCCTGCTAAATGTTGCTTCAACCTTTTGATTCCCGACGGACATTGCTTCCCACAAAGGATACATTTCACTATATCCTTATTACTCATGTCCGACCAATATCCATATATCCAACCCGGGTCATTTGATTTGGCCTTTCTTTTCGGGTCCTTGGTTATATCATAACCATCGGTTTCCGAAATTTCTGCCATTTTATTTTTTAGTTTCTACAAAATACAATCAAACAAACAATATATTAGAGACAATTGAGTCATTCATATATTTTTATTTTTACTTGTGAACAAAAAAAAGAATAAACAATAAACACCTCATATAATTTTGTATATTTTAATATAATCACAATATATTCCTAAAATCAGCTTGCCTAAAATACATACATCAGAGACTTAATGATATTACTGTGGAAAATTGATTACAGTTGAAAATTGACATTTGGCATGTGTATGATGCATGACACTTGGAAAATTGCATGTGTATATATGACAACATATTAGTTATCTCCTAATATTAGTCCAGTAGTCATCGGTTGTAATTTTATTAGTTATCATTACATAATATTAGTCATCAGTTGAATATTGCAATATTGCATACATCCATACATACGCCAAGTGTAAAAAAATTATATACAGCCATACACAGAAGAACTAGGGAAAAAAAAGAAATAGATGAGAAGAGAAGAGAATCAGTCGATAAATAGAAGTAGAAGTCGAGAAACAGAGGAGAAGAGAAGTGAAGCAGAGAAAGAAGAATCTGTGAGAGTTGTTGCTTCGTCGGAGGCTCGGAGCTGGTCGGTCGGACGCTTGGGGCTGGTCGTCGCCTCTCGTTGCGATGGGCTGCGAAGTTGGAGCAAAGTTCGCGATGGATCTGCAGATTAGGGTTCACGATCGACTTCTCCTGTTTTTCTGCAGATAAGGGGTTTCTCTTCTTTTTTATTTGATGGGTCATGGGTAAAAATCAGTTGGGTCAGTGCTTCCAAGGCGGCCGCCTTGGAAGCACTGACTTAAGTCGTTGCCGCCTTGGAAGCACTGACTTAAGTCGTCGTGCGCCTTGGACTTTTCTTCATCGCCGAGACGTCAAGGCGTCGCCTAGGCGACGCCATAACAACTATGGCTACAAGTTTGGTTAAGCACAATGGACATAGAATCTGATTTTTTTTTCTTCTTTTTTTTCTTTTTTTTTTCTTTTTTTTTGCACAATATATATTTCAACAGAAAATTAAAGAGATAAGTAACTCGCTAGAAAGGCTTAGCTTTGATACCAAATGATAGACTCCACGGCACGCTTGCGTGAGGTGGTCGTCGTCCGGATCGTTTCTAGCACAATTGTTGGGTGAATTGCTTGCAACACCTTAACCCCTCGTCTATATGTAGACGGTAATCTTGGTACAATTGCTCGTGTTCGGAAATCTGCGTTGAATGGACACCAACGACACCTTGACCTCTCGCTTATATTGAAGCTGTAATCTCGGTACAATCGACGATTGATGCGGTAGAAGATGCCACACACAACTATGAATTGTTGTATGATAAGTTAAATTAAATCTCAAAGAAATAACTAAGAATTACTATAGAATTCTTCAAAGAACCTAAAGTAGAGAATAACCTCACAAATATATTGAATAATGAATAATGTGTTTCATTACATCAACTTGGAACTCTATTTATACTACTCAAAACAATCCAAATCCTAATAACATTAGGAACAAATTATTCTAATCCTAATAGGAATTGCAAATCAATGTGAAATAGAAATCCATCCAAATCCTAAAAATAATAGGAATAACAATCCAATTTAAAAGTGTAAAAAAAGAGTTAAGTTCAGATGACCACCTGAGGTTTGATCGGTTTCCCACTTAACCACCTGTAGTCAGTAAAGCTACATTTAAACTCTCGATTTTTTGAGTTGAAGTGAAAAAATGCTTTCCGTCTTAACTTCGTTAAATGATTTGGCTAAAGACTTGATTACCCTTCATAATTAATACAACAAAATCAAATGAAAAACAAAGGACAGATTAGTAAACATCCTCCAAATCAAACCCTATTACAACACATCCAAACAATAATATCTAACAAAATCTACCACAACTCAGACTACAGCATTTCAATTTTCAAGTAATATTCATCACCCGTCCACATCATTGGTTTGCTCAAGTGATGCTTCATAACTAAGACATAAATGGAAACAGAAAAAACAACTTACATAAAAGCTTCAACTTCTAAATCAACGTCTAGAAAGTGGTACGCCATGCAATGTATCCACCACCACTTGGTCCTTCCATTTCGAAGATCACCGACTTACAATCAAGAACACTTGGACCTTTCAGATGTTGTAATTTCTGGACCATGGTGGGTGGAATCACTGTCTCCAATTTAGGACACTCTTTCACCTTTAACGTCTTTAACTCACAAAAGGAGTCGTCTATGTGATATTGCTTTTCCCAAATTTGAGTGACTGTTTCCAAAGAGTAGATATCCAATATCTCCAATGTATGGAATACAACCTGCAGAATATATCCAATAAATTGCTCTTTGGTTTACCACTTACCAGGTGCATGTTTATGTTGTAGGCTTTGTAGCCATTCTTTTAGAGAAAAGAATGGGTACACCATATAAAAACGAATTCGCTATAGAAGCATGCATACCTTGCCATTAAAGAGATGTTGTACTTTATCCAGACCAGAAATCTTCAATTTCTTTAAGGCAGGGAATGCAACCTGCAACATTTATCCAGTAATTATTTATCTCCCAATCATGTCCACATATGAATATATATTGAGTAATTTTTTTTACAAGCCTCAAACGAAAATAAGAAAATAGCTATCAAAATCTCAATGTAAAATATGGAAAATTAAAATCTTAGCATATAAAAAGATACCAAGGTTATGACGAGGACCACAAAAAATAGCCTTTTAAGGAATCCAGGAATTCTACCAGATCAGAATCGGATAAGATACATCAGTTTATCTGAATTTGGAGAAATTCTACCTTGGCGTAGTAATCCTTCCAGACTCTGCGGGCAATCTGATGACCTCCCAAATAAAAAGCTTTAAACTTAATCCTTCCAGACTCTGCGGACTCTGCTATGTCGGTTGATGCTGAACTAATCTCTGAAATCAAAATCAATCCAATCAAAAACATTTCGCATAAAAATAATCAACAGAGATCATCATAAAACAAATCTAAAAAAAATACCTCGTCTTTGAGCATGTGAAGCAAAGTAGTTTTGCCGGCATTATCGAGCCCTAGAAACAAGATCTTAGCCTCTTTTTGCCATAATCCGAGCGAGGCTAACACGCCATAGAACCAATCGAGAAGAAACATCTTATTCTTCTTTTTCTGGTTTTGATTTTTCGATGAAATAGAGAGATGGGAAAAGGAAGAGAGTGAATCATATTCGAATTCCAACAGATCTGGACTTTGGAGTGAGTACCAAATTTCTCCTCACTGTCGCCTACCCCTACACAAGCTAACGATGGATCGCGCTGGGATAAGCTAGGTATGTGCCCTCAAGCTATCGACGTTCATCAATATTTGCTACTCTGTTCGTCTCTCTCTCTCTCTCGTACAGAAGTTGGAAGAAGAAGAGGGTATTTTGGACATGTACTATTTTTTTTTGACCGTTACAGACCTTCTCATGTGTTTTTGGCATGTGACATACACGCACAGTTAACTTGGATGGAAAAGGTGACGTTTTCACTTCAACTCAAAAAGTCGGGAGTTTAAATGTAGTTTTACTGACTACAGGTGGTTAAGTGGGAAACCGCTCAAACCCCAAGCGGTCATCTGAACTTAACCCTTAAAAAAAACTAATTAAATTCTTACCGCGTTCAGACTCTTCTTGCCACGTGAAGCCACTGAAATTCCTTCATGAATTGGACATTACCTAATTTAGGATAAGGAAACAAAAACACGGATGTTGATTTGTATAGATGCTGAAATCAATTAAGAAATAAATTGTGTGTGAAGGCTGATATCCAATTGCATAAATAATGTAATGCTTGCTGCTGCATGTAGGCCCACGTGCATATAAGCTAATATGGTAATCTTGAAAAGTCTTTGCTGAATATTTTTTTTGTGGGCTTTACTAGAATGATCAGAATTGGGCTTGTATCAAATTGACCCAAATTTGTGTCTCATCCTTCTCTTTGGGTTTCCTTGCGTTAGCTTCAGCCCAAACATCTTGGATCAATCCATTGAGACCTTGTTTGAACCTCTTAGTTCTAGCCTTGCTTGATCCCCACGTCCCTTTAGTCTTGTTTGAGTCCACGCATGCCATGTCCTCATCAACTACCTAAACCAAATCTTGATATATTTATTTTTCTAATGATTTACCATATTCATAATACATATTGTAGCATATCAAATCACAACAAGAAATGAACAATATCAAGTCAAAATGGATCATTTTATTATAGTTGTAATTTTTTGAACTTGTATCAACTTCAAATTATATAAATGATGATACATTTGTAATATTTAGTTTAATTCAATATAATTCTTAAATTTATGTTTAGTTTCTTAAGTTTTAATATTGAATTAAATTCTTGAAATTTTAAATTTAATTATTTAATATCAATCTTGTTTATGAATAAAAATAATACGTTAAAAATATGTTTGAACTTTGAACAATTGTATGTTTGTGTTTGAACTCTAACATTAGCAATATGGATGTGTTTGAACTTTAAGCAAAACTTTTATTATCTTTATTATAGATTGGTTTGCTTTATATTAAAATTGACTTAAAATAAAAAATTCAGCCTAGGCCCCCTAGGCGCTAGTCCCCTCTCGGACGTCCGCCCGCCTCCCGCCTAGCGCCTTTTAGAACATTGAATATAAATTAAGTAACAAATTACAGTCCCATTGGTTCAAAAAGTCAAAAACGTCAAAATCAAACAATTCCCGCTTGGGCTCGACCGCGCTTGAATTGGCCTTGTACTGGGCGCTGCCGCGCTACTCAACAGAGAGTTATTTTTGAGTTTGAGAGTGACGCGGCTGCGCTGGATTTGTTCACGTTTTGGGCGCTGCCGCGTAGCTTGATAGAGAAGTAATTTTTGTCTTTAGAGCAGCGCTGCCGTGCCAGATTCCTTCACAGTTTGGGCGCGGCCGCGCTTGGACTGCTTCCTTCCAATTTTTGTTCCTTTTGTCTGCAGCTTCCAATCTTAGCATCCAATTCAGTTCCAATGCTTCATGACCTACAAAATTAAACAAATGCATGAAATGTACACACAACGCCTGAGATTAGCAACAATTCAAGTCTAATTATACCCGATTCGTAGCCCACTCATCACCTCTTCTGTTTACACCTATAACTTTGTAAAATGAGGTTTTTTGGACCTAAGGGTTGTATTATGTTTGCAGTCATGGGAAAGGTTGAAGGGCAAGGCGAGTCTTGGCATGGTCACGTCACTGCGGTAACTGTAGCTCCTGAATACCGCAGGCAGCAATTGGCCAAGAAATTGATGAACCTGCTGGAAGACATCAGTGACAAGATGTAAGTTGGGTTTGCTATAAAACTTGATTTTAATCATTTAAATTCTGTGTTTTTATCCTTGATCATGTAGCCATGCCAAAGACTCACAAATCAAATTCATATAAGTCAGTAGATAAACTCTACTGCTAGATACAATTACAACATACCTTGTATGACTATATACGCATCCAGCTCTTTGGTTAACACGCCTTCTTTTTTTCACTATATATATTCTAGTAGTACTGGATACACGGATCACTATAGGAAATTTTTGTAGGAAGAGTTCATTATATTTGCTTTAATCTTATAGAGGAAATATTACTAGCAATTAACCTATTTAATCATCATTGATTCCTAAAACTAAGGTTAAGCTCAACTCAACTTGGGTTTATTTTGTGGTACCTACATCTCATTGTACTATATTGATCCACCCTTTTCACTCAGGTGGTGAATTGCGCTTCTGTTATTCCACCTTAACTCACAGTATTTTGGTCATCCTGTCATCCTCACTTTCCTTCTATTACCATCAACTTCTGTTTTTTATACAGCTTACTAGCTTAGCGTCTTATTATTGTTTCATGGAATAATTGATAATAGGTGTTCCTTTTAGTGGGGGATTGCAGTAAAACAAAGAGGCTTCCGTGCTTGATGTTTTTTGTAAGCTGTCAGTTCTTAAGACTAAAGTTATACTTATTGATGCTAGCATGATGTGTCCACTGGTGCAACCTCTGTTTTCTCCTAGATATAGAATATATACATGTGACCTATACTCACTTGGTACTATGCACTTCTCACTGTTCTATTTGGTAAGTTTTTTCTTAGTTTTGACACTGTCAAAAGTTTGTAAAAGGACAGGTGGTTAATGTGAGCAGAGCAGGTTGAGGTGCAAAGATAAAAATTGATCGAGTATACTGTGTAATTTACCTGAAGTTAGCTATTTGTTAACTTTTGGCACCGAGTTTCTGAAAAGGTTGTAGCCATTGCAAGTGTGATATGTAATGTTTGAAGATGGAATAACTTTTTAGCAGGGAGAAAGGGAGAAATGACAAAGGCGTTAAGGAATAACATCAAGATCACTAGTTTCAATCCCCATACTTAAGCCAAACTGCCTATCAGGAAAAAGAGGGAGCTTTACCTTCTATGTATCTAAAATCTGTTTATAAAGACATTAAATATAGATGGTGAGAAAACATGATAAAATTACAAATATTTACTGAAAAGGCTAAGAATGGAATCCATTGAACAAACGACTCCATTGGAACATGAGTAAGAAGCAATTTGTTTTTTTGATTGGCTGGGTATCAAGTAACTAGAGATTGCCTGTTATAACTTATATTCAGTGTTCAAAAAATCCCCGCCTAGGCGCTAGACCCCCCTTGGCGCCTCGCCTAGGCGCTAGGCCCCCTTGGCGCCTAACCTAGGCCCAAGGCGGCAAAAAAATCCCTTCCAAGAAATTAGGCGGGCTAGGCGGAGATGTTTTTTTTATTTTAATAATTACCCAAACCAGATCTTGATATAATTTACGATATTTATAATGCAGGTTGTAGCAGATCAAATCACAATAAGAAGTGAAGAATATCAAGTCAAAATAAATAATTTTATTACAGTTGTAATTTTTTGAACTTGTACCAACTTCAAATTATATAAATGATGATATATTTGTAATTTTTAGTTTAATTCAATATGTTTCTTAAATATATGTTTAGTTTCTCAAGTTTTAATATTGAATTGAATTCATGAAATTTTAAAATTTATTATTTAATAGTAATCTTGTTTATGAATAAAATTAATACGCTAAATATATGTTTGAACTTTGAATAATTGCATGTTTGTGTTTGAACTTTGACATTGTCAATATAGATGTGTTACATTATTGTTTTGTTTGGATAAATGTAACATAAAATATTAAAATTGACTTAAAATAAAAAATCTTGCCTAGGCCCTCCCGCCCAGGCCCTCCTAGGCCCCCTAGGCGCTAGGCCCCCATCGGCCTCCTGCCTAGCGCCTTTTAGAACATTGCTTATATTATTTTCTTATAAAAGCGTAAGACCAATTTTAAAAAACTAAAAAATCAATGCATTGAAATAGCACAAAATATCAAGAATTTATAGTAGGGTAAATCAGTTAAATCCCCACTGCTCTTTGTTAAAAGCTATGATCTATATTCTACTCCCAAGTTAAATATTCACATAAAAGTGTGAATTCTTGTAACTATAATTGTTTGATCCTGATGTTGACCCCTATCAAATTATGCATGCTCAACTGCATATCTTATTGAACAATTTACAGCATCTATAATTTTTTTTCTTTATGAGTTTAGGATGTGAGGAGTAGTATTGTATTTATTTACTGGATTTTATTATTGTTTTTGTTTTTTTTCCCCTCCTGTTCCATGGTTAGTAATATGAGCTTCCTCTTGACAGTGATAAGGCTTACTTTGTAGACCTTTTTGTCAGAGCATCAAATACACCGGCCATAAAGATGTATGAAAAGGTAATTCTTCTTCTTCTTCTGGTCCTTGGTATGGAATTATGCATTCTAAATGTATATTAGTGAATTTTCCTTTTTGTTTTGATACCGCAGGGGGGGTGGGGTTGGTTGTACTACAAAACAATAGGATTTCATTTTGGTATTTGGTTAGGGCCATATTTAATCTTGTAATTGGTTGTTGCAAGTTTTACTGGTTAAAGTTTCTTATCTTTGAAAGATACTACCTGGTCTTTTGAACATGAAGATCAACTGAGCAGAAGTAGGACTAGCAAAAATCCTACTATATGACTATATTACCTGAACCACTATTGCTTCTTCTCTTTTTGTTTGGAATTGGGTCATGTCCTAACCTAACTTTGTGATTTGGCTACAAAAATTTTGATTATGTATCATGCTGCTGTATAAAGAGGCACTTTTCATAGTACTTGGCCACTGGTCCTTTATTTCCCGTTTGTGAGTTTTATTTTGGGGGAATGGAAAGGAAGGCTCCAGCTTTCCCCCAAAAATGAAACTCACATGCATGTCATTAGATCTCATGCGTAAGCCTTTCATGAGATGAATTGTAACATTAATGGACACAGGACCAAGTGCAGAGTCCAGAATGGAAAAAGATATTAAAATTAAATTCCTTGTCATGAGTATTTGGCTATTAACTGCATCCCAGTACCAACGCTGCACTTTGGAACGGTCACTTTCCAGATGAGCTTCAAATGCAAGGAACCATCATTTAGTCATTCATATGATGTAAATTGTTCCTTCAATTTAGTTCCCACTATATCACATTGCTTCTCGATTCTTTAATGGCACTTATATGAGGTGCGTTATCAATGACATTGCAAGTAGCAAGCACTATGGTGTCCTTTACCACCCCCCCTCCCAAAAAAAAAAAAAAAAAAAACTATCAAAGCCAGACCTGCCTTTCTGTCATTGGACTCATTTTGCTAGTTGAGTTGCTATTTATCTGTTATTTTTTTCGCTGGTCAGGTCTGTTGGCCCTTTCGGTTTGCATATGAATTATTTATCTATTTTAAATGTCTGATTACGCCTGTTGGTCAGACCTGCCTAATGGCCGAAATTACCACTGGCATTAACCATTACCACTGCCTCTGTAAAATGATTATTTAAATCTTCTATATACCTCTATAAGTTGTTTGACAACCACTGTTTATGAAACTGGATATGATTTTTAGACTATTCCCTTCTCAAGTGTTTGTTTAATTTTTGTTCAACGAATAGTAATTCAGTAATTCTCGAGGGGTGCATGCTTAAAAGTTGCAACTTACCCTTAAGGTGTTTCAGTCATAGACTCATTGGAGTTTGCTGCTTAAAAGTTTTGACGTGCCCTCGACATATTTTAGTCATACTCATAGGAGTGCCTGAATTTGATACGCCATTCTTTCTACTATATTGCAGCTTGAATATGTCATCTACAGACGTGTTTTGCGGTACTACTCTGGGGAAGAAGACGGGTTAGGTGAGTATTATCATCCATAGAACTCGCTATTCTGCTTGGTAATATTTATTGCCTCTTCAAGTATATTAATATGTGATTCGTTATCAGATATGAGGAAAGCATTATCTCAAGACGTCGAGAAGAAGTCTATCATCCCCCTCAAGAGGCCGGTTACTCCAGATGAATTGGAGTATGATTAGGTCTGTTTTCATTTGAATTTTTATCAAACACAGTTTGGGACAGTTTGGGGGAAGTTTGCCATGCTTGTACTGTTTCAAATTTGCAGATGCAGAGGGTAGGTATTATAGACTTGCGAGGACTCCTGGTTTGTAAAATGAGGGATAAATCTGTATGCTGGTTTTTGAAGTATAGTATTGAGTCTGCAAAAAAGAAAACGAAAGTTTTATTCTCTTTTCTGGATTGCAAGATTGAGCCTTGAGCCGAGCTGCACTACCTTGGTCTCGATGTTTAAAACTCCCCTCCCCTCCCCCTCCCCTCCCCTCCCCTCAAAATAAATTAAGAAAAATATTCTTTTTATTCAGTAATTCAATGGTTTGACAGTTACTGCAGATATCCGTGTTTTTCCATCCCAGATTTTTTATTGTTAGTTTCTTCCCGTGGTTGGGGTTGCATTTGCAGGATCTGCTATGAATTAGTTTTACAAATACATTCATTAATGTCGAGGAACATCATGTACACTGCACAAAAATACTTGCATTTGATTTTTAAATCTAGTTAATTTGCAAAATCTTTACATCCAAAAGTAATTTAAATTTATTTCTCACAAAAGTAATATTCTTTTTTTGATAATGTGGAGTGTCCGAATGTGTAAACGATTTTTCTAAAAAATTGTGACTGAACGGGTAAAGAGTAGTGTTGAATGATAGTTTTACTTGTATATTCTCATTGACAATTAAAAATTACTTTCAATATTCATTTTATTTTTCTATTGTAAACAAATTTTGTTATATACAAATTGTTTTTGATTTTTTTAAAACACAAAATTGATCAATAATCAATTTAATGAATGTTGTTGTAGTCTTTTGTTTTTATTTTGTGGATATAATGTTATTAATTTTTAGGGTTTTATTCTTGAAATTATATTACTAATAGTATACATCAAATATTATTCAAAAGTTTATATTTAATTTTTTAGATAATATTATTTATTTGTAGTAATTACATAATAAATTTATTCATAATATTCCGTAAGGTTAAAATAGAAAATTATACGTATTCAAATGTTTCAGACATACAATTATCAAACACATCATTTCATTCCGTATTCAAACCTTTTAATTTATTTAGCTCATTCAAATTCTCTTATACATTTAGAAATTTTCATTCAGTTTTATCAAATAACCCCTAAACCTCCATAATTTATGGAAATTGATACTTACCACTTTTTGATATTTTCACACGTATGACCAACATATTAGCCTAATATATTGTAACTAAGATAATTTAGTTACGCAAATAATTGTTAAAATAATGAGTATAAAAACATTTCTTTAACATCAAGAAAAATATTGATATTCAATATTTTTGTGTGTAACTCATTATGTAAATAATCAAACTTCTAGGCAAAAAAATACCATAAACTATAAGAACTTCTAAATTAGGTATTTTTATTTATATTTACTTCATTTGCAAGCAACTCTTAAATAAAAGTTATAAGTACTGTTACAATGTGTAACAATATTTTTTCAAAAATTTGGTCTAACACCATAAACTATAAGAACTTCTATGCAAAAAACAATAAAGAAAATATGAGAAAAAAAATACAATTAGTAAAAATTATTTAAAAAGTTGTAAAACAAAAAAATAGAAACAAATTGAATATCTTTTTTCGCCCCGCATAATTGTCCTCATCTAGTTTCAATTAACGGAGAAAAAATTAAAAATATAACTGTTTCAAGGGATTCATGATGTACATGTGATATGGAATGAATTAATTTATAATTAGTATATTATTTTTTAATTACTTTAATACTTTAACTGTACAGTAGGTAACTGTATAGTACCCTAAATTTCAAGTAAAAAAAAAAATTTATACTATTTGCTCTATTTTCCTATTAAAATGAGAGGTATAAGGAGTAAACTACTGAAAGATAAATGAATCGTTGAGTAATGAGATAACGAATCGTAGAGTAATGATTATCTCTTTATTCCCTACTTTGGCATTTATTCTTACTGTAGTGTCTGATGTATTTCCATTTAATGTATGATTAGAAATCTCCATGTCCTGCTCCTGTTTGTCTAATGGTAATTTAGACTATTCCTCAATATTCAATCTTTTGTCTAATGTAATTAATTAACCGTACTAGTGACCATATATTTTACCAAGTTTACATTGTTCGGAAATTACTAGTGACAATCACTTCACAATAATATCAAAATAGATCAAGCCTACCAAGTAATCATTGTTTGAAAAAAATATGAACAAAAACTAAGCTTACAAAGTTATCATTGTTTACAAAAATCGAGCTTACAAAGTTTACTGATTGTTCACCATATGCAACAATAATACTAAGTGCTAATAAAACAAATGTAATAGCATCTGCAGTCTGTTTTCCTTTACAGAGTGTGCTATCACAACCTTCTTAAAGATTTTGTTATCCTTAAAAGAGCACTCTTTCTTCAAACTTGGGGATCACTCATTTGAGTCATTGGATCAAACATTAGCCAACTTGAGGTTTCATCATCTTCACTTCTCATAAGAGGAGGCATGTCATTAGTGACTAGATTCACCTCATCATAAAATGTAATAGCATCTGCAGTCTGTTTCCCTTTATCATCTGAACAGACTGTAATAGAAATGTATATATCTGAAGTATCAAAGTGTTCCATTGAATAAGATCGAATTGAAATTTAAAAACTAGAAATTAAGGTTTCAATTTTTTGATTGAGAATTTTTGGTATAACAGAACTACAGAAGTAATCAAAGGAATATATATATATATATGGGAAAAATATATGTACATAGCTGTGTATTACACAGTCGGCTATGGCGACGTTTTTTTGGGCTATAGCGACGGTTTCACCCGTTGTCATAGCTATTCTGGGCTATGGCGACAGTTTACCGTCGCTATAGCTCAAAAAAAAAAATCCGTCGCCATAACCCTAATGTGTAATACATACATGTGAATATATATATATATATATATATATATATATATATATATATATATATATATATATATATATATAAAAGGAAGAATCGACTTACACAACTTGCGAGCTACACTTGACCTTCATGGCTTCAGCTATATCATGTTGGAAATGGGTTTGACAAAATAAATATTAAAGCATTTTGAGGCTTAATTTAATGTGGGATCCACACTCCGTAAAAGACGGGTCCATGCATTAATGCGTTCTCCTCCGCGAGGAGTATAACGTGGTATATTTATGTGTTCAAATCCATTAAGAATTGACTCCAAAGTCACATACTTGAAATGTTATAAATTGCAAAAGTCCCACATAGGGCATTAAAGGAAAAAAATGAAGAACATATATATGGGATATTTGCTCAATGGGAAGGGCCCCAAGGGGCACCCCACTTTTGTGGATGGGAGAGGACTTAGTCAAGACATGGTTCAAACTCACCACGCCGCCGTTGCTTAGTTCGGGTAGGGCTCGAGGTTAGTTAGGTGTCATGATATATATTTTTTGGATAAAATTTATTTAATGTTTTATCAGATTTTGTTAAAATAATTATCATGATACTACGTAGTTTTGCCTACGGTTTATAAATAATCGATGTGGGCAAAAAAGAAAGATAACATATTTTCCATTCCCGTTCTGAAAATACTTTCTGTCCCGTTCTACAGAAATCCCGTTCCTTCCCTTCTATAGAAATCCTGCCCGCTCGCCCTCTCCTCCTTCCAGTTCTACGATATTCTGCTTTCGCAAATAGTTTCATTTTCCCGTCCCGTTCCGTTTCTGAAACATAATTGTGCAGTAAGTTCTTTATGTTTTCTTCATGCATGCATTATTATTCATACAGTTCAGTACATAACATAAAAGTTGTGTTCGTAGTGTTCTTAATTTTGAAGTGCTTCTAATTAAGAACTGGGAATCCGTTTTATCTTGGGAAGCAATTATTCAATTAATTCTTTAGCACCTATGAGAGAATAAATTTGCTTTAAGGAGACTTTGTGAATTCAAAGGACTCGGATTTATCTGTTTATATTTTTCATGTGTTATAATTATGTTCTGTTTTATTATATCTATATATATTAAATAATACTATATATTACGGAATACAATCTTAAAGCAAATTTATATTTTCTGTAATTACAGTATTATTTTATATGAACAGAAAATAAGTTTTGTGTATATATAACATTCTCAGAAAATTATTAACATATTGTCTTTGCATGTTAATTCATGTTTATATTTTAATACATAGTATTTTGGAAATTTAGTGCATGTTAGTATAAAGTATTATGTTATTAGATATATTACAGAAATATTACATATATTACATGTTAGTTAATTTATATATTCTGTTATTATATATATTACATATTAACTGATTTATACATATTCTGTTATTGTTTGTATTTAACAGTTTATTTACTTTGCATGTTAATAGACTTAATATTCTGTTATTGTTTGCATATTAATATAACAATTTATTTTGTTTACACGTTAATATATACTATTGTGTTAAAATATAGAATATTGTGCAAAACAAATTGTAAACAAAATTTGTTACGTCTTGTATAACAGAAATTGGTTTCTGTTTATTGATAATTGTGTTCTTTGTATAACAGAAATGACATCTACTAGCACCATTCCTACCGTAAGTTTGTCTCATGGAGAAAAGCCTGAAAGGTTCAATGGAACTGATTTCAAGCGTTGGCAACAAAAAATGCTCTTCTATTTCACAACATTGAATTTGTCAAGGTTTCTACAAGAAGATTGTCCTACTCTTGTTGAAGGAGAAACCGACAAGGAAAAAGTGGTTGCAGTTGATGCATGGAAACATGCTGATTTTCTTTGCAGAAATTATGTGATGAATGGATTGGACAATACACTGTACAATGTGTATTGTACAATTCAAACTGCAAAGGAACTTTGGGAATCTTTAGACAAGAAATATAAAACTGAAGATGCTGGCATGAAGAAATTTATAGTCGGTAGATTTCTTGATTATAAAATGTTAGATTCTAAAGCAGTCATCACACAGGTTCAAGAATTACAAATGATTCTACATGATATTCATTCTGAAGGAATGTAACTAAGTGACTCATTCCAAGTTGCTGCAATGATTGAGAAACTTCCACCGTCATGGAAAGACTTCAAGAATTATCTTAAGCATAAACGCAAAGAGATGAATCTTGAAGAACTAATTGTGCGACTTAGGATTGAAGAGGACAATCGAGTATCTGAAAAGAAGAGTGAGAAAAATCTTTATGAAGCAAAGGCTAATGTGGTAGAACAAAGAAGTTCAAGAAAGAACAAAAGGCTCAAGCAAATGTGACAGTACTTGAAAAACTTTCTGAAAATGTTACAGAGATTAATCTCTCTGCAGTTGTATCCGAATGCAACTTGGTAGGAAACACCAAAGAATGGTGGGTGGACACTGGCGCTACTCGCCACATTTGCTCCAACAAATGGATGTTTTCTACCTACAAACCTGTAGAAAATGATGATCAACTCTTCATGGGAAACTCCTCAAGTTCAAAGACGTGGAAAGATTATACTGAAAATGACATCTGGCAAAGAACTGACTCTGAATGAAGTGCTTCATGTGCCAGATATCTGCAAAAATCTAGTGTCTGGGTCACTGCTTAGCAAGAATGGCTTCAAGTTGGTGTTTGTGTTTGATAAATTTGTTCTTACCAAGAATGATATGTTTGTAGGAAAGGGCTATATGTTTGATGGGCTTTTTAAAATGAATGTAATGACTATTGCACCAAAGTCTATTGATATTAATAAAATTAATTCTTCTGCTTATTTGTTGGAATCTTCAAATATTTGGCATGCTAGATTAGGACATGTTAATTATGATACAATACGTAGATTAATTAATTTAGAATTCTTGCCTAAATTTGATATTAATAAAAAACAGAAATGTGAAATTTGTGTGGAATCTAAAATGACAAGATTACCTTTTCATTATGTTGAAAGAAAAACTGAACCTTTAGATTTAATTCACACTGATATATGTGATTTAAAATATGTGCAAACTAGAGGTGGGAAAAAATATTTCATTACCTTTATTGATGATTGCATAAGATATTGTTATGTATATTTACTAAGAAGCAAAGATGAGGCTATAGAAATGTTTTAACTTTACAAAATTGAAGTTGAAAATCAACTTAGCAAAAAGATTAAAGCAATAAGAAGCGATAGAGGTGGTGAATATGAATCACCATTTGAAGAGATTTGCTCTACTCACGGTATTATTCACCAAACTACCGCTCCTTATTCACCTCAATCTAATTAGTATTCTTTGACGCAAGAACCGAACATTGAAAGAAATGTTGAATGCTATGTTAACTAGTTCTGGAACACCCCAGAATTTGTGGGGGGAAGCTTTGCTTTCTGCAAATTATATGCTTAACAAAGTGCCTCATAAGAAAATTCACAAAACACCTTAAAAATTATGGAAAGGTAATAGACCTTGCTATAAATACTTAAGAGTGTAGGGGTGTCTAGCAAAAGTGATGGTTCCTAAACCTAAAAAGGTTAAGATAGGACCAAAAACCATTTATTGTGTATTCATTGGTTATGCAAATAACAGTAGTGCTTATCGCTTTCTTGTTCATAAATCTGAAATTCCTGATATTCATGTTAATACATTTATTGAATCTAGAGATGCATCGTTTTTTGAGAATGTATTTCCATATAATAGAAATAAAGATATAAATTCATACAAAAGACCTTTGGATGCTACTGGTATAAATCCTGAAAATATAGACAAAGAGTCTATAGTGGATGAACCTAGACGTAGCAAAATGGCAAGGACTTCAACGTCTTTTGGCCCGGATTTTCTTACATTTTTATTAGAAAATGATCCTCAAACGTACAAAGAGGCAATATCCACTCCAGATGCTTCTCATTGGAAAGAAGCAATAAATAGTGAAATTGAATCCATCATGCAAAATCATATATGGGAATTGGTGGACCTTCCACCTGGTTCCAAACCCTTGGGGTATAAATGGATCTTCAAAAAGAAGATGAAGGCTGATGGTTCAATTAATAAATATAAAGAAAGGCTTGTTGTTAAAGGATATAGACAAAAGGAAGGATTGAATTATTTCGACACTTATTCACCAGTTACAAGAATTACATCTATTCGGATGCTTATTGCAATAACATCTTTAAATAAACTTGAAATACATCAAATGGATGTAAAAACTGCATTCTTAAATGGTGAATTGGATGAAGAAATATATATGGAACAACCTGAAGGTTTCATTGCTACTGGATAAGAGAGGAAGGTATGTAAACTTGTTAAATCATTGTATGGATTGAAACATGCACCAAAACAATGGCATGAGAAATTTGATAATGTTATGTTATCAAATGGTTTTAAAATCAATGAGTGTGACAAATGTGTTTATGTCAAAAGCACTCAAAAAGAATATGTCATTGTTTGTCTTTATGTGGATGATATGTTAATCATGGGTAGCAACAATAAAGTTATCAACTCTACCAAACGTATGTTGGCAAATAGATTTGATATGAAAGATTTGGGGGTTGCTGATATAATATTAGGAATCAAGATTTCTAGAACATTTGATAGAATTATATTATCTCAAACTCATTATATTGAGAAAATACTTGAAAAATTTAATAAGTATAATATAATTCTAAATAAGACCCCAGTTGATATAAATCTTCATTTGGCAAAAAATGGAGGTAATAACATATCTCAACTAGAATATTCTCATATAATAGGCAGTTTAATATATGTCATGAACTGTACTAGACCGGATATAGCTTATTCAGTAAGTAAGCTAAGTAGGTATACGAGTAATCCAGGTAAAGATCACTGGAAAGCTATTTTGAGAGTTTTGAGATATTTAAAACATACTCAAAACTATGGACTGCACTATACAAGATTTCCAGCAGTATTGGAAGGATATACTGATGCTAATTGGATATCTGATACTAAAGATTCAAAATCCACAAGTGGATATGTATTTACACTTGGTAGTGCAGCGGTATCTTGGAAATCCTCAAAACAAACATGTATTGCAAGGTCAACAATGGAATCAGAATTCATTGCTTTAGAAAAAGCTGGAGAAGAAGCAGAGTGGCTTCGTAATTTCTTAAAGGATATTCCAAATTGGTCAAAACTTGTGCCAGCTATATGTATACACTATGATAGCCAATCAACAATTGGAAGAGCACATAATCATTTATATAATGGTAAGTCACGCCATATACGACGAAGACATAATACCGTTAGACAATTACTCTCAAATGGAATTATCTCAATTGATTATGTAAAGTCAAAAGATAATATTACGGATCCGCTTACGAAAGGTTTAACAAGAGAGCAAATGAAAAGTTCATCGAAGGGAATGTGTTTAAAGCCTATTGTTAAAGAGTCGTCATAGTGGAAACCCAACCTAGTTGACTGGAGATCCCAAGATCTAGGTTCAATGGGTAAACCTAACTATGTAGTACTTAGTAAAGCACTGAGGAGATATATATTCCTAACCATTCCTATGATGAGACAGTGCACATCTGTAGCGAGAATCATGATAAGTTACGCTTTTAATGATTTCTATATCTTGAAATACGTTCAAGTGGAGTATTGCAGGATACTCTTTATAGAAATCACCTATGTGAGTAAGAAGGGGGCCACTTCTATGAGAATTTGAAGGCTGAATTCTCTAATATACTCACGAAACCAAGAGGTGTTTCAAGGCCAAAATGAACACAAACGTGAGAACCAACTATGTTTTGAAGAAATATTTTGTGAATTCTATTGTCTTAGTTTACACAAAAAGCTGACAGTTCAAAGACATCAAGTGTACTGATTAGCCAAGTAAATCCGATAGATTTTGCTATGGTAAGTTCAAAGCCACTAGGCTACTTAACCTGATGAAATATATTTTCTCATGTACTGAACTAGAGTCTGCATATTCATAACATTTTTATTTTATTTTCCATGTTGTAAAGCCAATTTTACATTCATGTGGGGGATTGTTGGAAATGGGTTTGACAAAATAAATATTAAAGCATTTTGAGGCTTAATTTAATGTGGGATCCACACTCCGTAAATGACGGGTCCATGCATTAATGCGTTCTCCTCCGCGAGGAGTATAACGTGGTATATTTATGTGTTCAAATCCATTAAGAATTGAATTAGAAAATTGACTCCAAAGTCACCTACTTAAAATGTTGTAAATTGCAAAAGTCCCACATAGGGCATTAAAAGGAAAAATGAAGAACATATATATGGGATGTTTGCTCAATGGGAAGGGCCCCAAGGGGCACCCCACTTTTGCAGAAGGGAGAGGACCTAGCCATGACATGGTTCAAACCCACACGCGCGCGCCGCCGCCGTCGTTCGGCCAGTTCGTGGTTCGTGGGCGGGTCATGATATATATTTTTTGGACAAAATTTATTTAATGTTTTATCAGATTTTGTTAAAATAATTATCATGATACTACGTAGTTTTGCCTTCGGTTTACATGCCAACGGTAATATACTAACCGCGCGAAATTATTCTATAAATAATCGATGTGGGCGAAAAAGAAAGATAACATATTTTCCATTCCCTGCTACGAAAATACTTTCATCCCGTTCTGTAAATCCTGCCCTTCTTTTCTATAGAAATCTCGTTACGCTTACGCTCCTTCCCGTTGCGAGAAGGTTTTTGCCCGCTCGCTCCTTCCCGTCTTGATATTCCCTTTACGCAAATAGTTTCATTTTCCCATCTTACTCCGTTTCTGAAACATAATTGTGCAGTAAGTTCTTTATGTTTTCTGCATGCATGCATTATTATTCATACAGTTCAGTACATAACATAAAGTTGTGTTCGTAATGTTCTTAATTTTGAAGTGCTTCTAATTAAGAACTGAAAATCTGTTTTATCTTGGGAAGCAATTATTCAATTAATCCTTTAGCACCTGTGAGGGAATAAATTTGCTTTAAGGAGACTTTGTGAATTCAAAGGACTCAGATTTATCTGTTTATATTTTTTATATGTTATAATTATGTTCTATTTTATTATATCTATATATATTAAATAATACTATATATTGCGGAATACATATCAATCGTCTTTTGGGAAATTAGGCTTTAGTGATTCTGAGATTGAATCACTAAATTTTCATGTATCCAGTCTCTTTTGTGGGATGTATTCAGTCATCGGTTCTCAAATCTCACCCCCTCGAGCCTATAAACTTTTAATTTCTATGTAAACGAAGAGGCGACTGAAAAGTAAAGTGAGAAGTCTGAAGAATCAAGAGATTAATCAACCAAATGACTAAACCTTTCCACGTCCTTATCAGAGATTAAGGATCTAGTAAGTACCGAATCCTTAAACGAGTAGGGTTCATCGAGTAAGCATAAGATGAAAGAGGCAAGTTCGAACCCTAAAATGAGCGAACAATACTCTGCTCAGATTCAAGATCGGTATTATAACCCAAAAACGAGCCTTGACCCATATTCGACTCTGATGGCTACCGAACCCGAGATCCAGATCATATTTTTGGATCGAATATGAATCGGGTATCGAGTTACCCGGACCAATTTTCACCCCTAGTCACTAGATCCACCTCATCATCAAATGTAATAGCATTTGCAGTTTATTTCCCTTTATCATCTGTTTTTGAGCCTTTCTCATTTACTGTAATACTTTTCTCATGTGTTTTTTTTAAATAACTCAATTTCATGATATAGACCATCATCTTTAGTGGGTTCTGAATACAAACAAGACATAGTAACTATAGACCAAAAAAATTACAAAGATCACGAAACTTCATAAAAACAAAGTACCCATAACTCTGCGCGTTTTTAAATATCCATTATTATACATATGTGTGTGTGTGGAATATATATATATATATATATATATGTATGTATATTACACATTAAATGACACTATAATGCACAAATAGACAATTATTGTGTGATTATAAAGGAATATACCATTAAAATATACTTTACATATAAAACAAGATGTAAAGTTCATCACACAAAGCCCTAGATTCATTAAACAAAAAAATGGTACAACATACCTCCATATAAAGGGATTCCTAAATCATCAATTAACACTTGCAATCTCAAGGTCCACATGGCTACATATCTACATAAACGATTTTGTTGGGATTTTCTTACTCAGCAGCAGAAATTGATTGGACAAAGCTAAAATGGGAGATGGAAAGGGAAAGTGAAGGAATCCTTAAAAGAAATTCGATAAATAATATTGTATTTCAAATTTATATAGTATTAGTTAGCTTTTTTTAAAAAAATTAAGTCAATCCGTATATTTCTACAGTCAAACGGTATAAAACAACCAAAAAGACCCAATCGAATTAATGGACGGGTCGGGTATTCCGACCAATTTTGGCTAGAATCTGAATTTGAAGCTATTTTGTATGAAATTAGGTATTTTATGCTGTAAATTATAAGTCCAAAACTTTGGAGACCGAATTATAAATTTAATGGTACTTGATTTAACAAAATTTTAATTATCCCTTTTATATATAAAAATATTTTTTGTATAACATAGAGAGTATGTTAATAAGGCTAAATAAGTATAAAATATTTTATTAAGTTTAAAATTTTAAAAGTCTAAAAGTGTCTTTTAGTTGATATGTTGTAACTAAGATAACTTAGTTATGTAAATAATTGTTAAATTAATAAGTATAACAACCTTAAGTTAACATCAAGAAAAATATTGATATTCAATCTTTTTTATGTGTAACTCACTATTTAAATAATCAAACTTAAAGCTATAGAATTTTTCATATTTAGTTTTATTTTGATAAGAATGTTTCCTCTTTTTTGCTATAAATTAAATAAATATTTTAAAATTTTGGTATTTTTATTTATATTTGCTTGATTTGGAAGCAACTCTTAATTATACATACTAAATTGTTGTATTTTGAATTAGTTGTCCTATAGTTACCTACTACACAGTTAATCTAAATTACAAGTTGTGCTCAACAATTTAGGCTAAAACCGATTTGCATCATAAAATTTATTTTTGATTACCCTAAATTTCAAGTAAAAAAATAATTTATACTATTCATTCTATTTTCCTATTAAAATGAGAGGTAAAATGAGTAAAATGTGACGCCCCCAAAATAGGTATACACAACTCATTCTGAGTCGCCAAATACATGGTACAGAATTCAAATACGAACTTAATTATACAACTGCCGAGTAAAATATGACAAAACATAAGCTGAGAGTTTTAACACGAATATTGTCTTGTAGACAATATCCAAACTCAAATGGAGTCCTCATTACAATTATTATCACACTATTTTATAGAATAATGAGGACTACTACAGCCACCATCTCGGACCGTTACTCCATTCCCCGATTAGTCCGAATTATATTCTCATTTCCTGAAGAGAACAATGAAAGCAAAGGGTGAACTCAATTAGCCCATTAAAGAATAATATGACTAAGATAATGCAGAATAAATTATCGTTAGTCTTTAACCGTGTAAAACTGATAGAATACAATAAACAACAAGTTTAACTGCAACAGAACAAGAAATCCATTAGAAGAGTCAAGTAGAGCATGATATTTACTATCTTCTATGATTTAAAAGTTCATCATCAATATTTTATCGCTATAACACAACTCAATAAATAATCCACATCATTGAATTATCCATGCCCTACGGGCCAAGGATATTCGTTAGTATCACATCCACGAATTATCCATGCACTACGGGCTAAGGATATTCGTTATTATCACCAATGGTCATGATCATGCCAACAACTGTCCATCAATGCACTACGGGCCAATGAGGACTTTTACCACATCATTTGTAACATTACATGTGACGCCTCCAAAATAGGTATACACCACCCATTTTGAGTCGCCAAATACATGGTACAGAAAAAACTACAACTTCATTAATACAATTATCGCGCAAAATGCGACAACACATAAATTGTGAGTTTAAATACAAATATTGTCATTTAGACAATATCCACACTCAAATAAGTCCTCATTATAATTATTGATACACTATTTTACAAAATAGTGAGGACTGCTAAAACAACTGTATGGACCCATCACTCTACACCCCGACTAGTTCCCGCTATATTCCGCCTCATGAGAAGAAAAATGGAACAAAAAGGAAAAGGGTGAGCTAAACTAGCCCAGTAAAGAATATTATGACTAAGATAATGTACAACAAATTATCATTAGCCTTCAATAAATAAGATAAAATAAAATGGACAACAACTTTTAGATCAATATTCGCAGTAAAAATAACAATTCATTAGAAGAGTTAAGTACATAATGAAGTCTAATATCTTCTATGATTTAAAAGTCCAACATCAATATTTTATCCCTGTAACATCAATCAATATACATCTTGAATCAAATATTCATCTTTGCACTATGGGACAAAGATATTCATTTGTATCACTAGTTGGTCATGTTCATCTCAACACCTGTCCATCTTTGCACTACGGGCTAAAGATATTCATTAAGTAATCATTCATTTTTGCACTACAGGCCAAAGAAATTCATCAAGTATCACCATTTAAGACTGAGGATGATGAAAATATCTTAAAGTAAACGAATCCAGTGAGATAAAAGGACAAAGATTAGAGATTCATACTTTGGTTTATCCAAGTTCAAAAATACTCCATAATAATCAATTGTGGAGCAAAATTTAAGAATGAAGATCAAAACATGGATACAATCAAAGATAGTAACCATAATAGATAACTTGGACAAAGAAAAGAAAATATAATTTTTCTGTGAATAGTGCCATATACGTGAATAGTGATGTATACGTGAATAATAACCCCGACACGAAAAGGTAGAATTCCACAAGAAAATTATACATCGTGAATAGTACCGTATTCGTGAATAGTGCCGTATACGTGAATAGTGGCGTATACGTGAATAGTAACCTCGACATGAAAAGGTAAAAATTTCACATTAAAATTCATACCAATATTTCAGAATAATGATATTGAACAAAATAACATCATTTACGAAGAAAATAACATCTCTTACCTCAAAAGAACAGTACTTTTGTCTGAAATATCGGATATAAAACTGAAGAAAACTTGCACTGAATAACAACTCTCAAAGTATCTAAATACTCATAAAAATATGTTCGATATTATAGAAAGAGAAAACTTCAGTTTCTGGTGTGATTTTTAATTCTAACTAAGCACCCTATTTATAGGAAAATGCTAGAACGCCAAAGCAGACTTAACCTGCTACCTGATGACTTTACGTGCTACTATTCATGCACACAACTTTTGAAATAAAATTTCAACACATTTCTCAACAACCAAAAGTGGGGCCCACCCATTCTAGAAAATTTCCAAAATGTTTTAAATTTAAACAATAATCAACAACTTCAATAATTCATAATAAATAGCCCTTTTATCATAAAAATATGAATTTTATGTCCATTCCATAGGAAATTTAATTCTCTACAACTTTGTAGAAGAAAGTTTTTCCAAATTCAAAACAAAAAATGCCCGAAATCCACATACGGACGATTTTTAATACCTCCATTCGGACAAAATACTTATAAAATACCTCAGCATTAATTCCTTCATTTATATCCACATAAAAATAAATATTTCATTATCATATAAATTAATAATTAATTATTCACAAATAATATTACAGAATCACAATACTGACAATCAGGTCGTTTCCAAGAAAGAGGGGGCTTTCTGATAAGGATTTCTCCTTACTGGCGCGCAATTAGATGACCAAACCCCTTTTCTAGATAGAACTTCCTTAGACATTGCTAATAATGCTATCTAATAATATTATTCAAATAATATAAATTATTGATCTGATAATGGAAATACTATACAGTGACAATTATTGAAACAACAATAATATAAAATATCAACGTAGCAATTATTGAATCAATAAAATAAAATATTGAACATTAATTGATGTAGCAATTAATCAACCACGCGTATTACTGTATTTTAACTACCGGGTATTCCAATAGTGTTAACGGTAATAACTACGTCGTTATTTGTAAAAACTCAAACTTGTCATTTTCTTCATCCGACCGTTTTCCGTTATGGGGCCCACAAATGGTTGCGCCATCGTACGAATATTCGCCAACAACAAGAATATTCCACGACCAAACGAATATTCCTTGACAACAATGAATATTTTATAATCACTTGCTTATTTTGCAAAATTTGCACATTTCACCCATAACTAAAACATTATATCAATTTAACACCTTATTATTCAAAATAATAATTAGAGGAAATTCAATTTTATTTATAAAAAGTTGGGGTCTTACAACCTCCCCTCCTTATAAAATTTCGTCCTCAAAATTTATGTACGTACCTGGTGTTTCGCAAAGGTGAGGGTACCTCGCTTTCATTTTCGATTCCAACTCCGAGGAAATTTAGTCAATAGCATGGTTCCTCCATAAAACTTTGACTTGTGGTATAACCTTTGTGCGTAGGACATGCTCCTTCCTATCCAAGATCTTGATAGGTACCTCCCCGTACGTTAAATCTTCAGCTATCTCGTCTGGTTCTAATTCAATAATTTGGTTTGGGTCGTCCACATATTTACGTAACATCGATACGTGAAAAACATTATGAACACGCGACATACTTGGCGGTAAAGTGAGTCTATAGGCCACAGTTCCTACTTGATCAAGGATTTCAAATGGACCAATAAATCGAGGGTTGAGATTTCATCTCTTCATGAACTCTTGCATCTGGAATAACACATTCTTGTACCTTCTTCTTCATACGCATCAGCTCCGGGTCTGTAGGTTGAGCATCTTTAACTTTATCGATTAAAGTTGGTTCTACGTGTATATTTGACATCATTACGTGGGTCCCTAGAGTCTCTAACTCTATCTCCATCATTTGTAAGTTATACTAAATGGGTCTTCTTGTTAAAAACATCACACTCGTACCCGCATACGATCTTCTACTCAACGCGTCAGCTACCACGTTCGCTTTTCCAAGATGGTATTGCATAGTATGGTCGTAATCTTTCAGCAGCTCGAGCCAACATAGTTGCCTCATGTTGAGTTCTTGGAAGCTCTTCTCACATTCCTCACTCCATTCGAATTTTGTATCTTTTCGAGTCAGTTGAGTTAATGGAGTAGCGATTCGAGAAAATCATTCCACGAATCTTCGATAAGAACCAGCTAAGCCTAGAAAGCTACGTAATTCGATTACTGACTTAGGTTGCTCTCAACTGTGACTCATATCCCAATCTTAGATAGCACGTCTGTGACAACCCCAAAATAGGTCCATTCCATCCAACCCATTCTGAGTCGCTAAATACATGGTACAGAAAACAACTACAACTTTATTACAACAATTGTCGTGCAAAATACAACAACACATATCTTGAGAGTTTGGATACAAATATATACCAACCGTAACTCTGGACACCAACTTTGGATAAGACGTCACAATGACACCTTACATAAAAGGTATAGTCAAAAACCTGCTTTTACAAATTAGAATCTTTGGGAAGTGATCAAGAAACCTTACATGGGGGAGGCCATGCTTCAGGTTATGATAGATATCATATGGCCACGTAATTATACTTGGTAGACCTAATAGACCCTAAAGAAAAAAGCAGAAGATTACTATCATATTCTTCCCAATGGTGAGTCTTCTCTTAACATATCATTATCTCCACTGTCTCTAATTGGGTATTATACTCCAAACAAACACCAAGATTATATAGGTAGTGCTTGTAAATATACTCAGCAAGTGGATGAGCACAACCTTGTCTTATGATGACACAAGGTTTTATGTCATTAGACATCTTGTATGATAGTGGCAAAACACCCTTTCAAGTTAAATTCACCTCACCCTCAACATCTATAGACCACCGTTCTATTCCCCTGTTATTCCCCGCTTGTCCCAGCTACACTTTTATTACATGAAAGGAATTGTGAAGCAAAAGGGTGAGCACAACTAGCTCAGTAAAGAATATCATGACTAAAGATAAATAAATTATCAATAGCCTTCAATGATAGAATAAATCGAGAGATTTAGAACATATAGTAGATGATAAAACTTTTCAACCATAGTTGCGGTGAACGAGTAATCCATTAGAAGAGTCAAATAGACCATAAAATCTATTATCTTCTCCATGTTAAAAGTCCATCAACAATGTTTTATCCTCAGTAACATTAATCAACAATTTCACATCCCACAACCACGTGTATAACTTATAATCGTAATTGTAGTTCTAAATTCCTTTCCTCATCCAGACAAAGTTAATTTTCATCACCAAACATCAAAGATCATGGTTATACCAAATCACAGCCTCTGTTCATAATCATATCGATAAATTCATCTTTGCACTACGGGGCCAAAGATATTCATCAACAGCTTCATCTTTGCACTCTCGGCCAAAGATATTCAACAACATGTCATCTTTGCATTACGAGCCAAAGATATTCATCGAAATCATTCATCTTTTGCACTACAGGCCAAAGATATTCGATTATATCATCATTTAGGACCGAGGATGATGAAAATATTTTAAAGAAAAGCGAATCCAAAGGAAACAAAAGAACAATTTTTAAGGATTCGTACTTAAGACAACCCAAGTTCAAAAATACTTCATAAATAACCAGAGTGGAGTAAAATTCAAGAATGAAGACCAAAACATAGATCCAATCAAAGATAGGAATCATAACAGACAATCTTGGACACAGAGAAGAAAACTTAATTTTTTTGTGAATAATGTCGTATTTGTGAATAGTGTCGTATACGTGAATAGTAACTTCGACACCAAAAGATAGAAATTTTACAAAAAAACATCATCATGCTTCGTGAATAGTACTCGTGAATAGTAACTTGTGAATAGTAACTCCTGAATAGTAACCCCGACATGAAAAAGTTTCAAATTTGATAAAAAGTTCAAACCAATATTTCAGAATTATGATATTGAAGAAATAATATCATTTATGAAGAAAATAATCTCCCTTACCTCAGAAAGAATAGTACTTCTGACTGGAATACTGGATATAGTGCTAAAAGAACTTGCACCGTATAGTAATACTCGAAGTACTAAAATACTCACAAAAATACACTCGATATCTAGAGAGAGAAAGAGAGATAGATCTTTAGTTTCTGGTGTGATTTTCAATTCTAACCTAAGCACCCTATTTATAGGAAAATGTTTAGAACACCAAAGTAGAAAATTTAATATAATATTAATATATATATATCAAAAATTCTTACGCCCACTTCTCAGATTTGAATTCAGCCAACAAATAATAACAAAAACAAAAAAAAACATTTTTGTTATTAAAAATAATTAAAACTTTCAAAAATCAATTATTTCGGAGCTTCAGAACTTCTATAATGCATAATAAATAGCCCATTTATCAGAAAATTCGAATCTTGCAACCTTTTATAGGAAATTCAATTCCCTACAACTTTACAGAAGAAAGTTTTTCCAAATTCCAAACAGAAATTGACCAAAATCCATATACGGGCGATTTTACAAGCTATAATCAAATTTCGGTCAAGAAATGGGTCCACCAACATGTTTAACATGTTTTAAACAACTTTTGCAACAAAAATACTCTTCCTCCTCATATACTCATATATCCCACATTCATTGTAAAAATATCACCATTATTATATTATAATAATATAATAAAATATTAATTTATCAGAAAAGATAAAATATCGATTTTCAACAATTGTCACTTAAAAAATTTTCTCCATCTATATCCACATAAAATGAATATTTTCCTTAACATATAAATCAATAATTAATTATTCTCAAATAATATTACAGAATCACAATAATGACAACCAGGCAGTTCCCAGGAAAGAGGGGGCTTTTCAATAAGGATTTTTTCTTACTGGCGCGCAATTAGGTGACCAAACCTCTCCTTAGACAGAACTTTCTAGACATTGCCAATAATGTTATCTAATAATATTATTCAGATAATATGAATTATTGCTTCGATAATGGAAAATACTTTGTAGTGACAATTATTAAAACAACAATGTATAAAAAATATCAACGCAAAGAATTATTGAATCAATAAAATAATCGAATAATAATTACTCAGTAACAATTATTGAGTAGTGCCTTCTTACGTAAGAATCAATAATTGGTGCAATACCGCAAAGTATCTTTGTGCAACAACGCCAGACATCGTATTTTAACCACCAAGTATTCAACAAAGGTTAATGATATAACTACGCCAGTTATTTATAAAAACTCCCTTTTGTCGCTTTCTTCATCAAGACAGCTTATTCTCATTATGGGGCCCACAAATGGTCAAGCTTGTCGTATTTAATATTCTCGGCGGAAAAAGAATATTCCACGACCAAACGAATATTCCCCGATAGAAATGAGTATTTTATAATCACTTGCATATTTTGAAAAAAAAATTCATATATCACCCTTAACTTTAACTTTTATCAGTTTAACCATTTACTGAATAGTAATTATAAGAAAATTGAATACTTTTATTTCATAAAATTCGGGGTCTTACAACGTCATAATGACACCTATCAGTTTACCACCACACAAATATGGCGTCCCCTACGGAGAGTCTAGCTTCGGTGCATTCCATAAAGAAAGTCACCAGCGAGAGGCTTGGGTACCAACTCTTATAGTTGGATTTTTAACTCCTGAAGTTCAATAGGAGCCATTCGATATAGGGTTTTAGAAATGGGTTTTGTACCAGGTTCAAGGTCAATAAAGAATTTAACTTCACGTTCTGGGGGTAGACTGGGAAGTTCTTCAGGAAATTCACTAACAATAGAAATATCATTCAAATCTGACGTATTTTTGTTCAAGTCCATGACATGGTCTAAGAAAGCTTGACATCCATTTTTCAATAAACGAATGGCTTTATGGCTTGATATGATAATGATTGACTTTAGTGATTTGGCTACTTGAATTCGCATAACAGGTCGGTTAGGAATATAAAAGCTAACAACCTTAGAAAAATAATCAATTTTGGCATGATGAGTAGTTAGCCAATCAATCCCTAAAATCACATCAATTGCAAGTATCTTTAAAGAGATGAGATCAACAGGTAATGTGATGGTGCCAACTTGACTCAAGCAAGATTTATAAACAGTGGATGTAATGAAAGTTTTTTCTAACGGAGTTTCAACAGATAAGTCAAAGTCTAATTTCTCACGAGTCAAGTTCAAACGTTGAGCACAAGCAGGAGAGATAAAAGAATGGGTAGAACCGGTATCTAATAAGGTATAAACTTTGCAAGAGTTTATGTTTAGCTTACCTGTGATCACCTCGTTTGGGTTCTTCGCATTTTGGGCAGTCACGACAAACGCTCTTTCAAGAACAACCGACTTTGACTTGTCCGGGATAGCCTTTGGAGTCATCATCCCCACTGGACTTGGTTTTGCTATAGGACAATCTCGAGCTATATGAACTTCTTTTCCACAGTTATAACACACCTTGAATTATTGTGGGCAGTTTGGACTGATGTGTCCCTCTTTCCCGCATTTATAACATACGACCGGTGGTCGTTCTGCTCCCCTAGAAACAGTTGATGATGGTGCTGACGTCTTCACGTTGTCATTGTTGTACCTCCCATTTTTGAAATCTCCCCCCGACTTGCTTCTTCTACTATCATGGCCACGATTACCACTAGAGTGGTTATCGCTTTTGTCCGGATATTTTCCTCCCCGCTGATTATCATTGCTCTGATGACTGTTGTTACCGGTATGACCCTCGCTCTAATAATTGAGCCATGTTCACAACATCTGAATATAGAGAAAATTTGTGAGAGATAAGGTATTGACGAATTTCAGGTTTCAAACCTCTTAGAAACCTCTGCGTCATACGTTCCTCATTCTCTACCAAATAAGGTGCAAACCTGGATAACTTCGTGAACTTAGCCTTGTACTGGGATACATTCATATTGTTATGTTCCAGCCTGGTAAACTCTACTTCCTTTATATGATGAATACTTTCAGGAAAGTACTTGTCATTGAACAATTTATGGAATGCTTCTCAAGACATATTGAGTGCGGCTGGCTGGGTACGCTTCACAGATTCCCACCAGTAATCTTCCTCACCACGGAACATAAAGGCGGCGAATGGAACCTTATGTTCCTTTGTGCATCCCAAGACATTAAATATTTCTCAGGGGCCAAGTTCAAACGTTGAGCACAAGCAGGAGAAATAAAAGAATAGGAAGAACCGGTATATAATAAGGTATAGACTTTGCAATAATTTATAATTAACTAACCCGTGATAAATTTGTTCGGGTTACTCGCTTTTTGAGAAGTCACGAAAAACGCTCTTTTCACGAAACCAAACTTTTGTTTTGTCATCAGATCCGCTTTGATGCCACCGTCCTAACTGGACTTGATTTCGCTATAGGACAAAATCGAGCTATGTGACCGTCTTTTCCACAACTAAAACATACCTTGGAAGGCTGTGAACAGTTTGGACTTATGTGTCCCTCCTCTCTACATCTATAGCATCTAACTGGCGGTCTTTCTCCTCCTTTTAAATTTGTTGCTGGTGCTGGTGCTGCTGCCGATGTCTTCCCGTCATTGTTAAATCTTCTCTTCTTGAAATTTCTACTTGAATTGTTTCTTCTATTATCTTGGCCATGATTACCACCGAAGTGATTACCATTTCTGGCATGAAAATTTCCTCCACGATGGTTATCATTGTTCCGATGGCCATTGAGACCGGTATGATTATTATCGTGTTGTTGATCGTTATCTTTTGGTTAGGCTGACTCATTATCGCGCTCCAATAACTGAGCCATATTCACAACATCTGAGTATAAACAAAGTTTGTGAGAAATAAGGTATTGACGTATTTCGGGTTTCAAACCTCGCAGAAACATTCACGTCATTCCCTCCTCATTGTCAACCAAATGGGATGCAAACCGGGACAACTCAGAAAACTTAGCTTCATACTGTGACACGGTCATATTGTTTTGCTCCAGCTTGATGAACTCTACCTCCCTCATGTGGCGAATACTTTCGAAAAAGTACTTGTCGTTGAATAATTCTTGGAACTTCTCCCAAGACATCTTGAGTGCGGCAGGCTGAGTACGCTTTACGGATTCCCACCAGTAATCTGCCTCTCCTCGCAACATGAAGGTGGTAAAGAGAACCTTTTACTCCTCAGAGCATCCCAAGATATCAAATATCTCGGTGATCTTCTTTATTGACGTCTCTGCTGTAAGTGGTTCTGGCTTTTCCAAGAACTCCGGTGGTCCCAGCTCCTTGAACTGCTTAGTGGTAACCATCCATGAATTGACAATGTTTCCACCTGCATTTTGCACAGGAGTCTCTCTCGCCTGATGTTATATGAATTGCAGAAAGCCTCTGAACATCCCATCGTTCATCGTTTGGTCGGTGTTGTTGCTTACCTGAGGATTATTGCCTTCCCGATGCACGTTATCCAGAGTATTGATCAGCGGTGATTCAACAGTCTCATGTGCTCCATTGTTCACCTCAACATTTTCAAATGTCATTCTCAAATACTTCCACAAAACAATGGTTAATTGACATGCCACATATTTTCCCTATATTTTAACCGACCAATTAAATAACAAATAAGCTTAGGTAGGACACACTAGTGAAGGATTTACTCGTCTTTCCCCTCCTAGTTCTATTCCCAGATCTCCGCCAGAGTCCATATCTCTAAGATCTGATACCAACTGTGACGCACCCAAAATAGGTATACACCACTCATTATGAGTCGCCAAATACATGGTACAGAAACAACTACAACTACAACTTTATTAATACAATTGTCGCACAAAATACGACAACACATAAACTGTGAGTTTAAGTACTAATATTATCTTCTAGCCAATATCCACACTCAAATAAGTCCTCATTATAATTATTGATACACTATTTTACAAAATAGTGAGGACTGCTAAAACAACTGTCTGGACCCATCACTCTACATCTCGACTAGTTCCTGCTATATTCTCGCCTCCTAAGAAGAAAAATGGAACAAAAAGGAAAAGGGTGAGCTCAACTAGCCCAGTAAAGAATATTATGACTAAGATAATGTACAAAAAATTATCGTAGCCTTAAATAAATCAGATAAAATATAATGGAAAACAAGTTTTAGATCAATATTCGCAGCGAAAATAACAATTCATTAGAAGAGTTAAGTAGAGAATGAAGTCTACTATCTTCCATGATTTAAAAGTTCATCATCAATATTTTATCCCTGTAACATCAATCAATATACATCTTGAATTAAATATTCATCTTTGCACTACGGGCCAAATATATTAATTTGTATCACCACCTGTCCATCTTTGCACTACGGGCCAAATATATTCATCAGGTAATCATTCATCTTTGCACTGCAGGCCAAAAATATTCATCAAATATCACCATTTAAGACTGAGGATGATGAAAAATATCTTAAAGAAAACGAATCAAGTGAGATAAAAGGACAAAGATTAGGGATTCGTACTTTGGTTTATCCAAGTTAAAAAATACTCCATAATAATTAATTGTGGAGCAAAATTCAAGAATGAAGATCAAAACATGGATACAATCAAAGATAGTAACCATAATAGACAACTTGGACAAAGAAAATAAAATTTAATTTTTCTGTGAATAGTACCGTATACATGAATAGTAACCCCGACACGAAAAGATAAAAATTCCACAAGAAAAATCATACATCGTGAATAGTACTCGTGAATAGTACCGTATTTGTGAATAGTGTCATATACGTGAATAGTACCGTATACGTGAATAGTAACCTCGACATGAAAAGGTAAAAATTTCACAATAAAATTCATACCAATATTTCAGCATAATGATATTGAACGAAATAACATTATTTACGAAGAAAATAACACCCCTTATCTCAAAAGAATAGTACTTCTATCTGAAATATCGGATATAAAGCTAAAGAAAACTTGCACTAAATAGAAACTCTCAAAATATCTAAGTAACTTGCACTAAAAACTTGTACTTCAGTTTTTGGTGTGATTTTCAATTCTAACTAAGCACCTTATTTATAGGAAAATGCTAGAACGCCGAAGCAGGCTTAACCTGCTACTTGATGGCTTTACCTGCTACTATTCATGCACACCACTTTTAAAATAAAATTTCAGCAAATTTCTCACCAACTAAAAGTGGGGCCCACCCATTCTAGAAAATTTCTAAAATGTTTTAAATTTAAACAATAATCAGCAATTTCAATAATTCATAACAAATAGACCTTTTATCAGAAAAATACGAATTTTATGTCAATTCCATAGGAAAATTAATTATCTACAACATTGTAGAAGAAAGTTTTTCCAAATTCCAAACAGAAAATGCTCGAAATCCACATACAAACGATTTTTAATACCTCCATTCCGACAAAATAATGATAAAACACCTCAGCATTAATTCCTTAATTTATATCCACATAAAAATTAATATTTCCTTATCATATAAATTAATATTTAATTATTCACAAATAATATTATAGAATCACAACACTGACAACCAGGTCGTTCCCAAGAAAAAGGGGGCTTTCTGATAAGGATTTCTCCTTACTGGCGCGCAATTAGATGACCAAATTCCTTTCCTAGACAGAACTTCCTTAGACATTGCAAATAATGCTATCTAATAATATTATTCAAATAATATGAATTATTGATCTGTTAATGAAAATATTGTGCAGTGACAATTATTGAAACAACAATAATATAAAATATCAACGTAACAATTATTGAATCAATAAAATAAAATATTGAACAAAGAATTACCGTAACAATTAATGAATAAAGGCCTTCTTTACGTAAGAATCAATAATCCAAAAATACCGTAATACCGCAGTGCTTCTTTTAACGACCACGCCAGACATCGTATTTTAACCACCGGGTATTCCAATAGTGTTAACAGTAACAACTACGCCGTTATTTGTAAAAACTCAAACTTGTCATTTTTTTCATTTGACCGTTTTCCGTTATGGGGCCAACAAATGACTGCGCCATCGTACGAATATTCTCCGACAGCAAGAATATTCCACGACCAAACGAATATTCCCCGACAAAAATGAATATTTTATAACCACTTGCTTATTTTGCAAACTTTGCACATTTCACCCATAACTAAAGTATTATATCAATTTAACACCTTATTAGTCAAAATAATAATTAGAGGAAATTCAATTTTATTTATAAAAAGTTGGGATCTTACATTACATGTCATGATTATACCGATACATAATTCATGGTCATAATCATACCAATCAACAGTCCATCTATGCACTAGGGGCCAAAGATGACTTTCATCACAATATAAGCATGAGGATGATGACAATGATATAAGAATTCAATTAAGTGAAAGCAAGGATAAATTTTAAAGATTTATAATTTAATTTATCCAGAGTTCAAGAATATCCAAATTATCAAATGATAACTTCTTTGTAGAGTAAAATTCAAGAATAATATTGTATAAAAAATAATTTGGACAGACAAAAAATTAATTTTTGTCATGAATAGTACCCCGGGTGAATAGTATCCCGTGAATAGTACTTCAAGAATAGTACTCTGTGAATAGTACCCCGTCATGAAAAGATGAAAAATTAACAAGAATGTTCAGAATAATATTTCCATGAAAAGGTACTAGATGAAGCGCAAATTTCAAGGATATTCTACTATTTTCAAGGAGTATAGAAGCAATACTTATCAACATAAGTGTAGAATTAGGAATACGGAACGAAATAATATTACTTACATACTACAGAATATGGAAGAAAATATTATTTCATACGAATATTTAACAAAAATAATATCTCTTACCTTAAAAGGAGAATATTTCTGACTGGTATGATGAGAATATTCTTGAAGAAAACTTATACTGTTTTCTACACTCAAAGCTTCCTTAAACTCAAAAGAAATACGCTCAATATTATAGAAGAAGAATTCTCTGATTCTGATGTGATTTTCATTTGTAAACTAAACATTCTATTTATAGGAGAATGACATGATACTATTTATAAATTAAAATCACGGACGCATAGCAAACATTCACGGGCGCCGAATTTGTTTGGCTGAATTTTTTTTTTGATTTACTATGCATTAATAAAATATTCTAATAAAACAAAAACTTTAAGTAAAATATAATATATATAACTTATATATATATATATATATATATATATATATATATATATAAAAACTAATAAAACAAAACTGAGATAACTTTCTACCGCCTATTTTGAAAAATGAGTAAGTGGGGGTCCATGTAATAAGCCAAACTTATAACAAATACTTCATAAAAAACCCTTTATTTATCTCAATTTACTTGGCTTCACTAAACATATTTTTAATAACATTTATTCATCATTAATATTATAACTCGCAATATTAACAACCGATAAGTTCATGTATCAAAAATAATTTGGACAGAAAAAAATTAATTTCTGTCATGAATAGTACCCCGGGTTAATAGTACCCGAGTGAATAATACCTCGTGAATCGTACTTCGGGAATAGTATCCCATGAATAGTACCCCGGCATGAAAAGATTAAAAATTAACAAGAATGTTCAGAATAATATTTCTGTGAAAAGATACTAGATGAAACGCAAATTTCAAGGATATTCTAATAATTTCAAAGAGTATAGAAGCAATACTTATCAACATAAGTGTAGAATTAGGAATACGAAACGAAATAATATTACTTACATACTACAAAATATGGAAGAAAATATTATTTCATATGAATATTGAACAAAAATAATATCTCTTGCCTTAAAGGAGAGTATTTTTGACTGGTATGGCGGGAATATTCTTGAAGAAAACTTATATTATTTTCTACACTCAAAGCTTCTTTAAACTTAAAAGAAATACGCTCAATATTATAGAAGAAGAATTCTATGATTCTGGTGTGGTTTTCATTCCTAAACTAAACATCCTATTTATAAGAGAATGGCAAGATACTATTTATAAAATAAAATCACTGACGACAAAAACATTAATAAGCACTAATTAGCTTCTATTGAATTTTTTTCTAATTTACTATGCAATAATAAAATATTCTAATAAAACAAAAATTTTAAATAAAATATAAAATAACTCATATATATATATATATATAACTAATAAAATAAAATTGAGATAACTTTCTACCGACTATTTTGAAAAAATGAGTAAGCGGGGGTTCATGTAATAAGCCAAATTATAACAAATACTTCATAAAAAACCCTCTATTTATCTCAATTCACTTGGCTTCACTAAACATATTTTTAATAATATTTATTCATCATTAATATTATAACTCGCAATATTAACAACTAGATCATTCCCAGGAAAGAGGGGGCTTTTCGATAAAAATTTCTCCTTATTGGCGCGCAATTAGGTGACCAAACCCCTTTTCACAATAGAACTTTCTAGACATTGTCAATAATGCAAATAATAATATGAATAACTTTATCGTCACAATTATTGATTAAATAATATAAAATATTATACAGATGATACTGTGACAATAATTGAATCAATAATATGAGATACTATACATCAACTATTGTGGCAATAATTGAATAAAACTGAGTGACTTCTCACAAAAGCATCAATAATCAAAGATATTGTACAATCATCACGTCTTCTTCAGCAACCACGCCAGACATCTTGTACTTTCACCACCGTGTATTTCAACAGCTTAACGGTAAAAATTTTGCCGTTATTTTTATAAAAAGTTATTTCATCATTTTAACTCTCGACAATTAATTTGTGGGGTCCACCAATGATTGTGCCGTCGTACGAATATTCTCTGATAAAACGAATATTCCTCGACCAAACAAATATTTTATGACAACTTGCTTACTTTGCAAAATTTGTAAATATTACCCACAACTATAACATTAAATCAAATCCACACCTTATTATTCAAAATAATATTTAGAGAAAATTAAATCTTTATTCATAAAAGTTGGGGTCTTACAACCTCCCCTTCTTATGAAATTTTATCCTCGAAATTGGTGTACGTACCTGGCATGTCGAAGAAATGGGGATACCTTTTTTTCATTTCAGATTCTAACTCTCAGGTCATTTCCTCAATATCGTGGTTTTGTTGGGCTATTTCGGTTTAACAAAATAGACTCTAACTCATGCAAGTATACATGGGTCAACAAGTAGTACATAGTAAAAAAACATCGATCCCACAGAGAAAGGTGAATAAATCTTCGCTATCATGCAACAACCTTATCACTATTATTGTATTGTCAAACGATCAATTAACAAACAAAAATATTAATTACTAACTTAAAGGAACCAAGTGGAGAGAAATGGGATCCTAATGTCATTTAATGTTTTATCCATAATGCACGCCTCTTGTTATGCCTAATTATTTAATATGGACAGCTAGTCGAGAGCACAAAAGTGAAACATAACCATCTTTCGATGTACTATGTCCAATTCACACAAAATCAAAAAATGATAGAATTTATATAAGCATCAAAATTACCTAACTCACTATATGTCTATGTGAATTAAAAGAAATAATAATTTAAGCACAAGCTCTCTCAATGACTACACATAGTGATCCGGTATATGCCTATCCGGGTCACAAATCACAAAACCTAACACAAATAAGTCTCATGAACATATGCCAACATAGTCTAATATGTACTTATACTTCCTTTCCCAATTCCATACAAGAAATTAGGGTGAATGGTGATCAAGCATTCAATGTTTTAGCACAACCATGTCAGGAAATCCAATATTAAACATACAAGCATCACAAATAGGCATACAAATATGGACTACACATTAAACTCTATTAAAATCCCATAATGGAAGTTAGTTCATTTATGAATCAACATCCATTATGGGATTGAAGCCAAGCATTGAAATAAAAAATGAAAACAAAGAGATTTTAGAGAAATGAGGAATCAAATCTGATAAAACCCTGCTTCAATGTCTGATTCCAAGCTAGTTCAGGTCCATATTCATCAACAAAATTAAAACCCAGTCTTTACAAACGATCAATCTAGAGAGAGAAGCCCAAAATAGTAGAGAAAGGCTATAGAATCTCTCTAGACTATAAAACCCTAATAATAGTAATAATAACTGAATGATCATGCATCTTTTCAAACCAGCCAATATATCTAAAGATAGCAAACACGCTCCAGCATTACAAAATAGAAAGTCAGCAGTTTAAACCAAGTATGACTGGCGCGGCCGCGCGGTGTTACAGCTTGGCGTGAACGCACCGTGTCCCTTTGCAAATTGGGCGTAGTCGCGCGCTGGTGCTGAATGCTGATGTTTGCTTCTGCATTGCTTCTGCTTGTTTTCTTCTTCTTCTTCACTTCTTTCTTCTTCATTTGGCTACATCAAAGCCCTCTTCCATTGCTTTAGTTTAGCTCCAAATCTCTATCCTAGCCATTACTCAACATGCCTTGCTATTGCTAAGCCATCACCATGCCTTGTCATGCTTTCACCATGCCATTTCCATGCCCTAGGAGTTCCCATGATGCAAACTACAAAACAAACATATATAACAGTAAAAACATACTAAAAATACTTAATTGAAGCAAAGCTCTAGTAAGTTGGTCATAAATAAGTAGGTATAAAACCTACTTATTGGGTTTCTCCACAAAACTTTGACTTAATGTATAACCTTTGAGCGTAGAATATGTTCTTTCTTATCCAAGATTTTAATAGGTACCTCTTTATATGTTAAATCTTCCGTTATCTCATCTGGTTCTAATTCAATAATATGGTTCGGGTCTTCCACATATTTACGTAACATAGATATTTTTAAAAAGTTATGAACAGGGGACATACTTGGCAGTAAGGCGAGTCTATAGGCCATAGTTTCTACTCGATCAAAAAGTTAAGACTTCAATAAATCAGATAAATGGAACAAAAAGGAAAAGAATGAGCTCAACTAGCCTAGTAAAGAATATTATGACTAAGATAATGAACAACAAATTATCGTTAGTCTTCAATAAATCAGATAAAATCTAATTGACAACAAGTTTTAGATCAATATTCGTAGCGAAAATAACAATTCATTAGAATAGTTAAGTAGAGAATGAAGTCTACTGTCTTTTATGATTTAAAAGTCCATCATCAATATTTTATCCCTGTAACAACAATTAATATACATCTTGAAACAAATATTTATCTTTTCACTACAGGCCAAATATATTCATTTGTATCACGAGTTGGTCACGTTCATCTCAACACCTGTCTATCTTTGCACTACGGGCCAAAGATATTCATCACGTAATCATTCATCTTTGCACTACAGGCCAAAGATATTCATCAAGTATCGCCATTTAAGACTGAGGATGATGAAAAATATTTTAAAGAACGAATCAAGTGAGATAAAAGACACGATTAGGGATTCGTAATTTAGTTTATCCAAGTTTAAAAATACTCCATAATAATCAATTGTGGAGCAAAATTTCAAAAATGAAGATAAAAACATGGATACAATCAAAGATAGTAACCATAATAGACAACTTGAACAAAAAAAAAGAACATTTAATTTTTATGTGAATAGTGTTGTATACGTGAATAGTGTCGTATACATGAAAAGTAACCCCGACACGAAAAGGTAGAAATTCCACAAGAAAATCATACTTCGTGAATTGCACTCATGAATAGTACCGTATTCGTGAATAGTGTCGTATACGTGAATAGTGCCGTATACGTGAATAGTAACCTCGACATAAAAAGGTAAAAATTACATAATAAAATTCATACCAATATTTCTGTATAATGATATTGAAAGAATAATATCATTTACGAAGAAAATAACATCCCTTACTTCAAAAGAACAGTACTTCTAATCGGAATATCAGATATAATGTTGAAGGAAACTTGCATTGAATATCAACTCTCAAAGTATCTAAATACTCACAAAAATACGCTCCATATTATAGAGAGAAAACTTCTGATTTTGGTGTGATTTTAAATTCTAACTAAGCACCCTATTTATATGAAAATGCTAGAACGCCAAAGCAGACTAACCTGCTACCTGATGGCTTTACCTGCTACTATTCACACACACCACTTTTGAAATAAAATTTCAGCACATTTCTCACCAACCAAAACTGTGACGCCCCCAAAATAGGTATACATCACCCATCTTGAGCCGCCAAATACATGGTACAAAATTCAAATACAACTTAATTATACAACAGTTGTGTAAAATACGACAAAACATAATCTAAGAGTTTTAATAAGAATATTGTTATCTAAACAATATCCACACTCAATGGAGTCTTCATTACATTTATTGTCACACTATTTTATAGAATAGTGAGGACTACTAAAACAACAATTTGGATGGCTCGATCCGCTCCCCACTCGTCCCAAATTATATTCTCATTTCTTGAAGAGAACAAAGAAAAGAAAGGGTGAGCTCAACTAGCCCAAAGAAGAAATATTATGACTAAGATAATGCGAGATAATTTATCGTTAGCCTTCAACAATGTTAAACCGATAAAATATAACAAACATCAAGTTTAAGCTGCAGGTGAAACAAGCAATCCATTAGAAGAGTCAAGTAGAGAATAAAATCTACTATCTTCTATGATTTAAAAGGTTTTTCATCACTTTTATCGATGAGACTCAGCTTAATAAATAAACCACATCATCCTTGCACTACGGCCAATGATATTCATTAGTATCATGACCATAAATTATCCATGCACTACGGGCCAAGGATATTCGTGTATTCATCAATGGTCATGATCATGCCAACAACTGTCCATCAATGCACTACGGCCAATGAGGACTTTTACCACATCATTTGTAACATTACAGTGATGATTATACCGAATAATTCCTGGTCATAATCATACCAAGTCCATCTATGCACTACAGGCCACAGATGACTTTTAACATATTATAAACATGAGGATGATGACAATGATATAAGAATTCAATAAAATAAGTTCAAGGATAAGTTTTTAAAGATTTATAATTTAATTTATCCAGTAATCAATAACGTCCAAATTATCAACATGATACTGTTTTGTGGAGTAAAATTCAATAATGCTCAGAAGAATATTTTCATGAAAAGATACTGGATGAAGTGCAAATATCCAGGATATTCTACTAATTTCAAGGAGTATAGAAGCCAAAATTTTAACCAACTGAGTATAATAGAATATATGAAACTGCAAATGGATTTTTGCCCGCCATGCGGTAATCCACGTAGATAGATCATTTCCACAATTTAATAAGGAATGAATACAAATGATCATTCACCATGCATACGGTAGTCCACATAGACATGTTATTCCAACTGAATAAGAAAGAATGAAATAACAAAAGAATTCACCATGCATACGATAGACCGCACAGACAGGTTATTCCAACAGAATAATAAAGAATGAAATAACAAAAGAATTCACCAGGCATGCGATAGACCGCACAGACAGGTTATTTCAACAGAATAATAAAGAATGGAATAACAACCCTTACGAGTATTGAAAGAAAATAACTCTCTTCATGAATACGAAAGAAATAATACCCCTTACCTTAGAAGAAACTGGATACTAGAATAGTGAGGTAGCAGACTTCTCTTCTTCTTTCTCTCTATAATTTCTCTCTATAGTGAGGTACCCACAACTATAATATTATATCAAATCCACACCATAATATTCAAAAATATATTTCGAGAAAAATTAATCTTTATTCATAAAAGTTGGGGTCTTACAACCTCCCCTTCTTATGAATATGAAAGAAAATAACTCTCTTCATGAATACGAAAGAAATAATACCCCTTACCTTAGAAGAAACTGGATACTGGAATAGTGAGGTAGCAGACTTCTCTTCTTCTCTCTCTCTATAATTTCTCTCTATAGTGAGGTACCCACAACTATAACATTATATCAAATCCACACCATAATATTCAAAAATATATTTTGAGAAAAATTAATCTTTATTCATAAAATTTGGGGTCTTACAACCTCCCCTTCTTATGAAATTTCATCCTCGAAATTAGAGTGCGTACCTGGTATGTCGAATAGGTGAGGATACCTTGACTTCATTTCAGATTCTAACTCCCAGGTCATTTCCTCAACATCGTGGTTTCTCCACAAAACTTTGACTTGAGGTATAACCTTGGAGCGTAGAATATGATCTTTCTTATCCAAGATTTTAACAGTTACCTCTTCATACGTTAAATATTCCGCTATCTCTTCCGGTTCTAATTCAATAATGTGGTTCGGGTCTTTCACATATTTATGTAACATAGATATATGAAAAATATTATGAACACGAGACATACTTGGCGGTAAGGCGAGTCTATAGGCCACAGTTCTTACTCGATCGAGTATTAAAAATGGGCCAATGAATTGGGATTGAGCTTTCCTCTCTTCCAAATCTCAGAATCCTTTCCATGGAGAAACACGTAACAATACATGATCTCCAATATTGAATTCCACGTCCTTTCGATGAAGATTAACATAACTCTTTTATCGATCTTGTGAGGTTTTTATATATGTTGTCGGATCATTTGAATTATTTTTATTTTTTTTTATTTTTTTATATAATTTAAGAATTGTTAATAAACTAATTTATATGAAACTTTTGGGTGATTTCATTTATTAGATGTATGTGTGTGTGTATATATATGTGTTATTTCAAGATATGTGATGAGATGTATTTAAATGGTCGGTTTAGTTTTATTTAACTATTTAAATAAAATTAAGTAGGAATTATTCTATTTTATTACGTGGATGGTATTAAATCATGAGTCGGAGTTAGGAGCGAATTTAGAGACGCGGACGCGTATTCGAGTCCTAACGTCAAATTAGTCGAGATAGACCGTAATCACGAAAAGTGTCACACATAGTCGACTTTTTTCGTCAAAGTCAACTCGCTGACTTTTTTCGAGGAAAAAGTCAACTACGAATTTCGTAGATGAATTTGACTAAACTAAACGGATAGTCCCATGACGTCCTAAACGTCGACTTTTAGTAGGAATCGATATATGGTTCGCAAAGTTTGGTTCCAAGGGTAAAATAGTCAAATAGCTTATTAATTGATTAATCGATTAAAATAATATATGTATTTTTTTATAATAGAAATCAAATTAACCGATGGACCCATGAGACTATTAAATTGGGACAAGGGAGGAGTATACGATATTACATAATAGCTAAGGTGGAAGTAATTTATTTTATTCCTTAAAATCAAAATTCTTTTTTATTTTTCTAACTCCCACATTCATTTTCTCTAACTCCCACATTCTTCCTATTAATTAACTATATTATTGTAGTATTAAGTATTGTGAGTAACTAATCATTAGAGTTGGGGGTTATGGGAGTTGGGGTTATGGGAATCAAAAGACTCTAACAAAGCTATACATATATACAAACACACTTTTCTTTTTTTTAGAAAATTCCACCAAGTTGAGTAAACATGGAGAGAAATTGAGAGCCTAAGAGAGTTAGAACTAATTTTGGAGGATTACTGAGGATTTGACAAGCAAGGAGAAGGAGCATCATATTAAACCAAGAAGAAATTCATCAAAAGGTAATTCATGAACCCATTTTATTTTTATAAGAAAAATGAGAAGAAAAAATGCATATAAAATTGGTAAATGATTTGTTGTGGCTTTGTGTTGTTGCCATGTTATCGTTGTTTGATGATTATAGATCATTAACAACAAAAGATATGGGTTAATCATGCATCAAATTCATAGAAAATCAAAGAATTAAGCAATGCATGCTCTACCTTTGATAAAATGTCTCTAAGGTGCTAAATTAATCAAAAAGGTGGAAGTTTGTTGAAGTTTGATGTTGTGAAATGTGAAAACATGTGAGAGTAGATGATCCGGACATTAGGAATAATTTAATTGCATGCTAGAAGCAAAAAACACGATTTTTGTCAAATTGGGTTTAACTAGTAACTGTGATTTTTGGGGTTTTTCTTGAGCCTCTAATCATGGTGTATATGACTCGATTAACGATGTAATAATTTTATAAAATAGTATGTAACATGAGGTACAACCATTCAAATTTCATAGGAAAGGGAGTTAAATTGAGCAAGTTATGAAAATCGTAAGCATGCATGTTGGTAATAAAATCTACAGAATTTTGGAAATTCCAGAATTTTTTTTTAAGTATAAAACTAGTGCTTGCACGCTTTTCTATGCAGTTGGTTTGTGGTCTTAGCATGCTAGTTTTATGAATGTTATATTTTTGTAAAATACCTTGATGTATGAAGGTTATTGTGTCCAAGTATCATGGTCATATCATCTTTAGATTAATGAAATAAAATCGTAGAGTCAAGAAAATCGAGAGAGTCAAGAAAATCGTAGAGTAAACTCTCAAAATCGTAGAGAGTCAATGAAAATCGTAGAGTTAACTCAAAATCGTAGAGTCAAGAAAAATCGTAGAGTAAACTCTCAAAATCGTAGAGTCAATGAAAATCAAAAATCGTAGAGTAAAAAATCTCAAAAATCGTAGAGTCAGTGAAAATCGTAGAGTAAACTCTAAAAATCGTAGAGTCAGTGAAAATTGTAGAGTAAACTCTGAAAATCGTAGAGTCAATCAAAATCGTAGAGTAAACTCAGAAAATCGTAGAGTCAGTGAAAATCGTAGAGTAAACTCAAAATCGTAGAGTCAATGAAAGTCGTAGAGTAAATTCTAAAATCGTAGAGTCAATGAAAGTCGTAGAGTAAAACTCAAAATCGTAGAGTGCGAGTAGAGAGTGAAAATCGTAGAGTCAACACCGAAAATCGTAGAGTCAAGAAAATCGTAGAGTGAACTCAAAATCGTAGAGAGTGCGAGAGTAGAGTGAAAATCATAGAGTGAACTCAAAAATTATAGAGTAAAGTTTATATTACAACTACTACGCCTACAAATAGTTGATGTGCATGATTATACAATCGTGTAGGGCACGTGAAGTGCGAGAGTAGTCAGAGTCGTTAATCTGCTATCGGTAAACAACGATCAAGGCAAGTTTCTTACCCTATTTTTCATTATGAATTTATTCAACTCTTATTCAGCTTGATTGCAAATGAGGGTAAGTTTGGGCTTGTGATTAATTAATCATTCGTGCAAGCTCCTTTATTGTAAAGTTCTATAACTTCAATTGTGATGCTAAACGTTATTGATGATTATTCAGCCCTATTGTAACCGCTATACTTTAAAGTTCAGATTCCTTAATGAACTATATTCAAGCATGCTTTCTAGCTTTTCATTCCAAATAGATGTTATTGATGCAAACATAGTATATTGTTTAAACAATTCAAATCTTTCAAGCTATTTGATGTTTACCAATCCAAATTGCTTTGGTGAGGTCCCGTATGAATACTAAGATGAACAACCCGGATAATCGGGTAACTCATGATCAGCATATAGTCCCATTTACGCTTATGCTTTAAACTTTATACTTGTGCACAATGTAGGGTACGATAGTCGATCACCGAGTATTTGCAGAGACCGCTTACAATCTATTTGATTGTTAAACCGTCTGATGGTTTTTGATGAAACAAAGTAATGTTCGTGGTATCTAACACCCCTTAGTATGTTATTGAGAATTCCGTAACTCTTATCTTGATATTCCAGCTTTATCTCTTGATATTTATTTCAACTATTGAGAAATATTCATACTAATGCTTTTACTCATGTATGTTCTCAAACTACTTTATATACTTGCCGGGCAATTTGTGCTCATTCTCGCTTAAACTTTTCAAAGGATGATAATACCGAGGGCTCTCTGCAAGGACAAAGGAAAGTCTAAGATGAAATGATGAGAGTTATTTATGTAATAATTATATTTCCAGATATATGATGTGATGTAGCGATAAACGCTAAGTTTAAGTTTCAGCTTATTAAAGGTTGTAAAGACTTGGGACTTTATTTTGAATAAGTATGTAATAGTTATATTATTATTATTATTATTATTATTATTAGTTACTTAGATAGATGATGATGATATGTTATATCGTGAGCACCATGTCCTCAGAATCGATGTTACACGGATTTGGGGGCATCACAAAGTTGGTATCAAAGCAATAGGTTATAAACCTTAGGTGGGGAACCTTAGACTATAACCTTAGGGAAGTTAGTGGAGAAAATAAGAGAGATGAACTCATGTAGAGTTCTAGGGTTGTGTCAAATCTATTTTTTTTCCCTAAAAACAAAAACAACTATTTTAAAATACTAACCGAAAGTTATTTTTTTTTGTTTGAAGGATGTCGAGAAGAGGAGGTTAGAGATATCCACGCCAGAGAGAGCAAATTGGTGACAAATGACTTCGAGCCTATAGCCGAGGCAAGAGTCGACTCTGCACCCAGCAGGAGTATCCCAAGAGGAAGAGGAGCCCGAGGAGGACTCTCAAGAAGCACCCGAGGATACTTTATCGGATGAGTTGATGGATAGGATTACGGAGTTGGACGACAAGGTCCATGAGTTGAAGGAGTCAGATTGGGGGAGCAAAGAAACCACAAAGATTGCTTGAGGCATCGTGCACCACCGATAATTAGAAACGGGATCCGGCCGACAAGTCATGCATCGCACTGTAAGGCGATAGGGCCGGAGGATGAGAAAGAAGCTATTAGGACCCACTTGGGGCATACCATTAATGGGTTAGAGTCGAGGATTCAGAGTCTCAAACCGACAAGCGATTATTACCACATTCGGGGAGAAGAGAGAGAGACCGTGTTCGGGCCGAGAAGCTAACCGGCGAGTTTAAGGAGAGAGAGGAGATAAGAAGGTTAAGATAGACAAGATGAAGTACGATTTAAGTCAAAGACATGGAAGGTTTCAAAGATAGGGTGAATCATTTTCCAAGTGAGGAGCACCTGCCCTAGACGTGTTATAAGTCGAGGGTCGGTAATCGAGATATAATGGATGAGGAGTATGAGGACGCCATTAGGGTGGGCTTTTAGTTTATTATGATGAACTTTTACTATCGGCGCGATAACGCTTATCTTGAATAATAAGCTTGGTTTCGGCTTTTACCAAGTATGTTGGTTTAAAGTGATGTAAATGGCTTAATGTTATAAGACGATGAAATACCTTGGTGTTATGTTTATAAATAAATATGTTTTTATTTAAGTATGTGATGTGATGATTAAGTTCTCTTCTTATGATGATATATTCTGTAGAGTAAGTGATAAGATAATAACATTAAGTTCATTTTAAATGAGATAGATGGCTAGAGGAAGACGTCACAAACACCCGAGGGGTCAAAGCAGAATGCCGGGATCCACCAATCCTATGCAGCAGCTTTGTAGACATGTTAGTTAGGGGGGGCACTTCTTAATCGAACCCCCGAATGCCAATAACCTCCAAAGGGCCTGTGTGGCACACTTCAAGGACTTCAAGAGCGCGGGACCCCGAAGTTTCAAAGGAACCACCGAACCCATCAAGCTCAAACTTGGGTCAAGGAAATCGAAAAGGCGTTCACTATCGCCTCGAGTAGGTGATGATCGTAAAACAATCTTCGCCACTTACATGTCAAGGGTGAAGCTAACTTCTGTGGGAGGCAAACCGCACTGTATCGAGAAGGCGTGATACCTTGGGAAGGGTTTAAGAAAATCTTTTTTTCGAACTATTTTCCTAAGTTAGATGCAGAGTCGTCATGGAGATGCGATTCCCGAGTCAAGCAAGAAGACATGACGACAGCACTCAATATGCCAAAAATTCAACGAGTCAAGTAGGTTTGCGCCTCACCAGTCGACAATCGAGGAGAGAAAAAAGGAGGAGGTTTGAGCAGTGTCTCAAACCATGGCTATATAGCGCACTTCCTGTTACAGGATTTAAAAGCTTCATGACTCTCCCGGAGAAAGCTATAATCACGAGGGCGGAAGTGAGGCCCAATGAAATTTAATAAGGAAAAAAAGAAGAAGAATGGAAGGAGGGAATCATGGGAAGGTAGCAAAGAAGCAGCAGTGCAAACAAGAGGAAGTGGAACAATAACAACAAAGAGAGTAAAGAATAATTTCAAATCGAGAAACTCTGGGGAAAACCAGGGAAACAAAGAAGAGAACAGAGGCATGCAAGGAGTGTGGAGGAATCACCAGGGGGCATGTCTAAAAAAGGAAAGAATGTCTGTTTCAACCATGCAAGCAGAGGGGGCACATCTCCCCAATTGCTCGCACTAAAGAGAAATGGATGCTTCAACTCAGGAGCATTGATCATCAAAAAGGAATTGCCCAAAGAAGAACACAAGAGAGGAAATGGAGGAAGGGGACCAAGCTGGGAATCTCACGATTAATGGACCACCAACTCGTAATCGACCAACAAAGAAGGACTTTCAACATGACGGCTCAGATGCTACGCATCCAGGACGTGGTTTCGTGTATCATTCCGATCAATGATATATCTGCTTATATTATTTGATTCGGTGCTACTTGTTCCTTCAGATCGCATGAATTCTCCCAACGATTAAATTTACCCTGTGAAGAATTAAAATATCCTATGAACATAGAAGTTGCTAATAAGGAAATGATTCCTCATAGCATGTCTATAGAAATTGTGTTGTAAACATCGTGGGATATAAGTTACCCGTGGATTTAATTCCAATTCAATTAGAGAATTTGATGTAATTCTAGGAATGGATTGGTTATTTAACCATGGAGAGATGATAGATTTCCAAAAGAAGTGTATAAACCTTAGGACTCCAGATCAGTCTAAGGTAGCATTCTATGGAAGTAGGTCGCCGAGACACTCAGGTTGTTTGACGATGATGCAAGCAAGGAAGTTACTAAGAAAGGGATGTGTAGGATATTTGGCCCATATCGTCGATACGCAGAAAACAGGGATAGAGATGGGACATATACCAGTAGTGAACGAATTTCCGGATGTATTTTCGAGAGGAATTGCTGTGACTTCACGGACGGAGGTCGAATTTGTTATAGATAGATTTAGTACCGGGACGGCACCGATTTCAAAAGCCCTTATGTAATGGCACCGCAAGTAAATGAAGGAGCCGATGGTACAAATTGCAAGAGTTATTGATAGAAGTATATTCAACCGAGTGTGTCTCCTCGGGGAGCACCAGCTTTATTTGTGAAAAGAAGGATGGATCGATGAGACTATGTATCGACTATCGAGAGTCGAACAAGGTGACGATTAAGAACAAGTATCCGCACTCAGATAGATGATCTGCTCGATCAACCAAGGGAGCGAAATATTTTTCCAAGATCGACTTGAGGACTCGGATATCACCAAAGCTAAAGGTAAGGAAGGAGGATGTACCTAAGATGCGCTCAGACACGCTACTACTACCACTATACGAAGTTCCCCGTGATGTCGTTTCGTTAACAAATGCGCCAAAGAAAGATTTATGGACATGATGAATCGGTATTCAAGCAATACTTAGATAAATTCAGAGTTGTGTTCATAGATGATATCTTGATCTATTCTAAGACTCGTGAAGATCATGCCAACATTTAAGGTTAGTGTTGAGGCGCTGAGGAAGGATAAGTTATACGCAAAATTCTCAAGTGTGAATTCGTCGAGAAAGTTCAATTTCGGGTCACGCGATCGACAAGGACGGAATTTTCGTGGATCCAAAGAAAGGTGGAAGCGGTTCGTAATTGGGAACAACCAAAGTCACCGATCAAGTAAGAAGTTTCTTAGACCGGCAAAGCTATTACGCATTTGCTTATCCAAGATTTTTCAAAGATAGCGGAACGCTGACGAATTTAACGAAGAAGTCGGTAAAATTTGTCCGACGGAGAAATGTGAAGAGAGTTTTAAGGAACTCAAGAAAAGACCGAGTGAAGCACCAAAGGTTGTTTTTACCGACGATACAGTGACTTCGTGATTTTCAAAGTGATGCGTCACACAAAGGACTTGGTCAGTGTGCTTATGCAACATGGTAAAGTTATCATGATGCATCGCGCCAATCAAGGATTACGAGAAGGGATATCCTACCCATGATCCGGAATCAAGCAGAGTATTTTGCCTTAAAGATATGGAGGCACTATTTATATGGTGTAAGGTGTGAAATATACACCACCATAAAAAGTCCAAGTATATTTTCACGCAGTATGAGTTGAATATGAGACAAAGAAGATGGTTGAACTTATAAAGGATTACGATCATGACATCTTGTATCATCCGGGAAAGCGAACGTGGTAGCAGATGCGCCAAGCAGAAAAGGGCAAAGGGTAGGTTGGCAATGCTAATAAATTTCAAGAGGAGTTAATTAAGGAGATGGCTAGATTGAACTCGAGATAAAAAGTCCAAGAGAGCCAGAGGGGAAATTGTTCAGAATGGAGGCTCATCCGACTCTATCGACAAAATCAAGGAAGTACAAGGCAAATGATGAGGAATGTGTGAAGGTGAGGACAAGAATTTCGATGGAGAAGAGCTTAAATTCAAATATGGGGGGTGATGGACTATTAAGATTTGAAGAGAAATTTGGGTGCCAAAGGTTCCAATTAAAGGAAGAAATCTTGCAGAAGCTCATAGCTCAAGTTACTCAATTCACCCGGAAGCACAAAGATGTATCAGATCTCCGCCAACATTATTGGTGGCCCAATATGAAAAGAGAAGTCGCAGAGTGCGCCAACAAGTGTTTAACATGCCAAATGAAGTTAAGGCGAAACATCGTAAACCGAAAGCGGCTACTTCAACCTTTAGAAATTCCAGAATGGAAGTGGGAGCATATCACGATGGACTTCGTGGTAGGACTTCCAACCACGCAGGGGTTACGATGCGCTTTGGGTGATCGCTGATCGATCGACCAAGTCAACATTTTTTGCCAATCAAGATCGATATACCTTGATCACTTGGTAAAGCTTTACATCAAAGAGATTGTTTCTGCACGGGTACCAGATTAATTGTGGTCGATCGCGATCCGCTGGCTCACAAAGAAATTTCGAGAAGTTTTCAAGAACGCATCACGGAACGCAATCGAGGTCGAGCACGGCGATCATCCTCAAACAGATGGGCAGAGCGAGAGAACTATTCAAACGTTAGAGGACATGCCGAGAGCATGCTATGGATTTCAAAGGAGCTGATGATCACCTACCGCTGGTAGAATTTATGCATAATAATAAGCTTATCACGCGAGCACTCCAGATGCCACCTTATGAAGCTTTATATGGAAGGAAATGCGTAACGCCATCAGGCCGGGATGAAGTGGGAGAACGACAATTGCTAGGGCTGTAATTGGTGCAACAAACCGCAGATGTGATCAAAATAATACGAAGCGAGGCTCGTGACTACCAGATCGATAAAAAGAAATATGCAGATCAACATCGAAACAACGAGATTTCGACGCCTAAGACTTATGTGTTTTTGAAAGTGTCACCTTGAAAGGGAAAATGAGATTTGGGAAGAAGGGAAAACTTAGTCCTGCATTCATAGACCCTTCAAGTGTTGAGGCGAGTGGGTGAGGTAGCTTATGAAATAGCCTTACCTCCTGAGTTAGAACATATACACAACGTGTTCCATGTTTCGCCCCACGACCCTATAAGGTGGATTACAAGCATGTCATAGAGTATGAACCTATTCAGCTTTGAAAAGGACTTAACCTACTGAAGAGGTCCCATCATATAATCGATAAAAAGAACAAGTGTTAAGAAATAAGATAATACCTTCCGTTAAGGTATTGTGGAGGAACCACAACGCCGATGAGGCTACGGGGGAACTCGAGGAGAAAAATGATGAAAAATTACCCTAATCTTTTTGATTGATGTGTAATGATTCCGGGGACTAATCCTTTTAAGGAGGGTGAATGTAATATCCGAGTTTTATTTTTTTTTTTTTTTTTTTATTTTTTTATGTAATTTAAGAATTGTTAATAAACGAATTTATATGAAACTTTTGGGTGATTTCATTTATTAGATGTATGTGTGTGTGTATATATATGTTATTTCAAGATATGTGATGAGATGTATTTAAATGGTCGGTTTAGTTTTATTTAACTATTTAAATAAAATTAAGTAGGAATTATTCTATTTTATTACGTGATGGTATTAAATCATGAGTCGGAGTTCGAGCGAGAATTTAGAGATGCGACCGTATTCGAGTCCTAACGTCAAATTAGTCAGATAGACCGTAATCACGAAAAAGTGTCACAATGACTTTTTCGTCAAAGTCAACCAATGACTTTTTTTTCGAGGAAAAAAGTCAACTACAAATTTCGTAGATGAATTTGACTAAACGGATAGTCCCATGACGTCCTAACGCCGACTTTAGTAGGAATCGATATATATGGTTCGCAAAGTTTGGTTCAAGGGTAAAATAGTCAAATAGCTTATTAATTGATTAATCGATTAAAATAATATATGTATTTTTTTTAATAGAAATCAAATTTAACCGATGGACCCATGAGACTATTAAATTGGGACAAGGGAGGAGTATACGATATTACATAATAGCTAAGGTGGAAGTAATTTATTTTATTCCTTAAAATCAAAATTCTTTTTATTTTCTAACTCCCACATTCATTTTCTCTAACTCCCACATTCTTCCTATTAATTAACTATATTATTGTAGTATTAAGTATTGTGAGTAACTAATCATTAGAGTTGGGGTTATGGGAGTTGGGGGTTATGGGAATCAAAAGACTCTAACAAAGCTATACATATATACAAACACACTTTTCTTTTTTTTAGAAAATTCCACCAAGTTGAGTAAACATGGAGAGAAATTGAGAGCCCAAGAGAGTTATAACTAATTTTGGAGGATTACTGAGGATTTGACAAGCAAGGAGAAGGAGCATCATATTAAACCAAGAAGAAATTCATCAAAAGGTAATTCATGAACCCATTTTATTTTTATAAGAAAAATGAGAAGAAAATGCATATAAAATTGGTAAATGATTTGTTGTGGCTTTGTGTTGCCATGTTACTGTTGTTTGATGATTATAGATCATTAACAACAAAAGATATGGGTTAATCATGCATCAAATTCATAGAAAATCAAAGAATTAAGCAATGCATGCTCTACCTTTGATAAAATGTCTCTAAGGTGCTAAATTAATCAAAAAGGTGGAAGTTTGTTGAAGTTTGATGTTGTGAAATGTGAAAACATGTGAGAGTAGATGATCCGGACATTAGAATAATTTAATTGCATGCTGAAGCAAAATCCTGGATTTTTGTCAAATTGGGTTTAACTAGTAATCTGTGATTTTTGGGGTTTTTCTTGAGCCTCTAATCATGGTGTATATGACTCGATTAACGATGTAATAATTTTATAAAATAGTATGTAACATGAGGTACAACCTGTCCAAATTTCATAGAAAGGGAGTTAAATTGAGCAAGTTATGAAAATCGTAAGCATGCATGTTGGTAATAAAATCAAATCGCAATTTTGAAATTCCGCAATTTTTTCTAAGTATAAAACTAGTGCTTGCACGCTTTTCTATGCAAATTGGTTTGTGGTCTTAGCATGCTAGTTTTATGAATGTTATATTTTGTAAAATACCTTGATGTATGAAGTTTATTGTGTCCAAGTATCATGGTCATATCATCTTTAGATTAATTAAAATCGAAGTAAAAAATCGAATAAAGAGAGTCAATGAAAAAATCGTAGAGTAAACTCAGAAAATCGAGTCAAAAAATCGTAGAGTAAACTCAAAATCGTAGAGTCAAAAATCGAAAAAATCGTAGAGAGTAAACTCAAAATCGTAGAGTCAATGAAAATCGTAGAGTAAACTCAAAAATCGTAGAGTCAATGAAAATCGAGTAGTAAACTCTCAAAAATCGTAGAGTCAATGAAAATCGTAGAGTAAACTCAAAATCGAGAAACTCATGAAAATCGTAGAGTAAACTCAAAATCGAGAGTCAATGAAAGTCGAGAGTCAACTCAAAATCGTAGAGTGCAGAGAGAGTGAAAAAAATCGAGAGTCAACACCGAAAATCGTAGAGTCAAGAAAAATCGTAGAGTGAACTCAAAATCGTAGAGTGCGCATAGTAGAGAGTGAAAATCATAGAGTGAACTCAAAATTATAGAGTAAAGTTTATATTACAACTACTATGCGCTGCTAATAGTTGATGTGCATGATTATACAATCGTGTAGGCACGTGAAGTGCGAGAGTCAGTAAGTCGTTAATCTGCTATCGGTAAACAACGATCAAGGCAAGTTTCTTACCCTATTTTTCATTATGAATTTATTCAACTCTTATTCAAATTGATTGCAAAGAGGGTAAGTTTGGGCTTGTGATTAATTAATCATTCGTGCAAGCTCCTTTATTGTAAAGTTCTATAACTTCAATTGTGATGCTAAACGTTATTGATGATTATTCGGCCCTATTGCAATCGCTATACTTTAAAGTTCGTGATTCCCTTAATGAACTATATTCAAGCATGCTTTCTAGCTTTCGCTTCAAATAGATGTTATTGATGCAAACATAGTATATTGTTTAAACAATTCAAATCCTTTGAAGCTATTTGATGTTTACCAATCCAAATTGCTTTGGTGAGGTCCCGTATGAATACTAAGATGAACAACCCGATAATCGGGTAACCGATGACTCGCATATAGTCCCATTTACGCTTATGCGCTTAAACTTTATACTTGTGCACAATGTAGGGTACGATAGTCGATCACCGAGTATTTGCAGAGACCGCTTACAATCTATTTGATTGTTAAACCGTCTGATGGTTTTTGATGAAACAAAGTAATGTTCGTGGTATCTAACACCCCTTAGTATGTTATTGAGAATTCCGTAACTCTTATCTTGATATATTCCAGCTTTATCTCTTGATATTTATTTCAACTATTGAGAAATATTCATACTAATGCTTTTACTTTCATGTATGTTCTCAAACTACTTTATATACTTGTCGGGCAATTTGTGCTCATTCTTGCTTAAACTTTTCAGCTATATGATAAATACCGAGGGCTCTCAAAGGACAAAGGAAAGTCTAAGATGAAATGATGAGAGTTATTTATGTAATAATTATATTTCAAGATATGATGTGATGTAGCGATAAACGTTAAGTTTAAGTTTCAGTTTATTAAAGTTTGTAAAGACTTGGAACTTTATTTTGAATAAGTATGTAATAGTTAATATTATTATTATTATTATTATTATTATTATTAGAGTTACTTAGATAGATGATGATCATTCTTCCTCATACGCATCCGCTCCAGGTCTATAGCTTGAGCAGCTTTAACTTTATCGATTAAAATCAGTTCAACTTGTATGTTAGCCATCATCACATGGGTCCCTAGAGTCTTTAACTCTATCTCCATCCTTTGCAAGTCATACAAAATGGGCCTTTGCGTTGACAATATCGCACTCGTACCCGCATATGATCTTCTACTCAATGCGTCAGCTACCACGTTCGCTTTTCCAGGATGGTATTGAATAGTATAATCATAATCTTTCAACAGTTCGAGCCAACGTCATTGTTGCATGTTGATTTCCTTTTGAGTGAAGAAATATTTGAGGCTTTTATGATCCGTGATAGATCTCCACCTTCTCTCCATACGTATTAATGCCTCCAAATCTTAAGCGCAAAATGACAAATGCTAACTCTAGATCATGAGTGGAGTAATTCCTCTCATATTCTTTGAGTTTTCATGAGGCATAGGCTATGACTTTCCCATGTTGCATGAGAACACATCCTAACCCTTTGCCTGAAGCATCACTGTAGATGACAAATCCCTCCGAGCCAGATGGTATTGTCAGAACAGGTGCTGAAATAAGCCTCCTCTTGAGTTCTTGAAAACTCTTCTCACATTTCTCGCTCCAACCGAACTTTGTATCTATCCGAGTTAGTTGAGTTAGTGGAGTAGCGATTCGAGAAAACCCTTCTACGAATCTCCGATAATAACTAGCTAAGCCGAGAAAGCTACGTACTTCGGTTACTGATTTAGGTCGCTCCCAGCTTTGAATAGCTTCAATCTTTGCCGGGTCACCAGATATTCCAGGATTTGATACTACATGCCCAAGGAATGCTACTTCCTCAAGCCAGAACTCGTATTTCTTCAACTTGGCATAAAGCTTGTTTTCACGAAGCTTTTGGAGTATCAGCCTCAAATGTTGCTCATGATCTTCACGGCTTTTGGAATATATGAGGATGTCATCAATAAAGACGACCACAAAGTGATCCAAATATTCCTTGAATACTCGGTTCATCATATCCATGAAGGCAGCAGGAGCATTAGTCAATCCAAAAGATATGACTAGGAATTACGTAATGCCCGTCTCAGAATTCGAAAGCGCTTTGGAATGTCATCCGTTTTAATATTTAATTAATGATATCGAATCGAAGATCAATCTTTGAAAAGAATTTGGCACCTTGCAACCGGTCAAACAGTCATCAATGCGAGGCAACGGTACCTATATTTTGATGGTGATATGATTCAACTCCGATAATCAATACAAAGTCGCATACTTCCATCTTTCTTCTTCACGAATAGAACAGGGAGCACCCCAAGGAGGCGTACTAGGGCCGAATGAAACCGATGTCTAACAATTCTTCGTAGTTGGGTTTTTAACTCCTGAAGTTCAATAAGAGCCATTCGATATGGGGCTTTGGAAATGGGTTTTGTACCGGGTTCAAGATCGATACCAAACTCGATTTCACGCTCCGGGGGTAGGCCAGGAAGTTCTTCGGGGAATACGTTAGGAAATTTAGTAACTATAGAAATATCATTCAAATCTGATGTATTTTTATTTAAATCTGTGAAATGAGCTAAGAAAGCTTGACATCCGTTTTTCAATAAACGAATAGCTTTATGGCTTGAGATGACCGTAATTGATTTTAATGGTTTGGTCGCTTGAATTCACATAATAGGTTGATTAGGAATATGAAAGCTAACAACCTTACGAAAATAATCAATTTTAGCATGATGAGTAGTTAACCAATCAATCCCTAGAATCACGTCAACTGCAAGTATTTTTAAGGAGATAAGATCGACAGGTAATGTGCGGTTACCGATTTAAATCAAACAAGACTTATAAACAGTGGATGTAATGAAGGTTTCTCCCAACGGAGTTTCAACAGATAAGTCAAAGTCTAATTTCTCCAGAGTCAAATTTAAATGTTGAGCGCAAGTAGGAGAAATAAAAGAATTGGTAGAACCGGTATCAAATAAGGCATATACTTCGCTAGAGTTTATGATAAGCTTACTCGTGATGACCTCGGTAGGTTCCTTGCTTTCTGGGAGGTCACGGCAAACGCTCTCCCTTGAACTACTGGTTTTGACTTGTCTGGGACGACATTTGGTGTCACCGTTCCAACTGGACTTGGCTTCCCAGTACGACAAAATCTAGCTAGGTGACCTTCTCTTCCATAATTGTAACACATTTTGGACTGCATCGCTCAGTTTGGACTGATGTGTCCCTCCCCTCCGCATTTGAAGCATATGATCGGTGGTCGTTCTCCTTCCTTAACAACGGGTGCTGGTGCTCACGTCTTTCCATCATTGTTTTATCTCCTCTTCTTGAAATGTCCACTCTTATTGTCTTAGCCATGATTACCACCGAAGTGGTTACCATTTCTAGCATGTTGATTCCTTCCACGTTTATTGTCATCGCTTCGATGACTGCTACTACTGGTATTATCATTTTGTCAGCTGCTTTCTCTTGGTTGGGTTGACTCATTATCGCGCTCCAATAACTGAGCCTTATTCACAACATCTGAATACACACACAGTTTATGAGAGATAAGGTATTGACGTATCTCGGGTTTCAAACCTCTTAGAAACATTCGTGTCATTCTCTCCTCATTATCAACTAAGTGAGACGCAAACCGGGACAACTCGACAAACTTAGCTTCGTACTGCGACACGGTCATAATGTTCTGCTCCAACTTGATGAACTCTACTTCTTTTATGTGACGAATACTTTCGGGAAAGTAATTGTCGTTCAATAGTTCTTGGAACTTCTGCCAAGACATCTTCATCGGCGGAGTTGAGTATGCTTCTGGAATTCCCACCATGAATCGCCTCTCCTCGCAACATAAAGGTGGCAAAGGGAACCTTTTGTTCCTCAGAGCATCCCAAGACATCAAATATCTTGGTGATATACTTTATCCACGCTTCTGGCTTAAGTGGTTTTGGCTCTCCAATAAACTCCGGTGGTCCCAGCTCCTTGAACTGTTTAGCGGTGACCGTCCGAGAGTTTCCAGTGTTTCCACCTACATTTTGGATAGGAGCCGCTCTCACCTGATGTTGCATGAATTGCATAAAGCCTCTGAACATTCCATCATTGATCATTTGGTCAGTGTTGTTGTTTGCATGAGGATTGTCGCCTTCATGATGCACATTATCCTGATTATTGATCTGTGGAGACTCAACGGTCTCCTGTGCTCCATTGCTATTCTCAACATTCTCGGATGTCATTTTTAAATACTGCCACAAAACAAGGGTTAATTGACATGCAACATATTATCCCTATACTCTGACCGACCAATTAAATACCAAATAAACTTAGGTAGGTCATACAAGCGAATGAATTCCCCGTCTCTCCCCTCCTAGTTCTAGTCTCACATCTTAGCCAGGGATCATATCCCTAAGCTTTGATACCAACTGTGACGCCCCCAAAATAGCTATACATCACCCATCTTGAGTCGCCAAATACATGGTACAAAATTTAAATACAACTTTATTATACAACAGTCGTGTAAAATATGACAAAACATAATCTAAGAGTTTTAATAAAAATATTGTCATCTAGACAATATCCACACTCAATAGAGTCCTCATTACATTTATTGTCACACTATTTTATAGAATAGTGAGGACTACTAAAACAACCATTTGGACCGGCCAATCTGCTTCCCAGACTCGTCCCGGCTATATATTCTCATTTCACAAGAGAAACGGTGAAAGAAAGGGTGAGCTAATCTAGCCTAGTAAGAAATATTATGACTAAGATAATGCAGAATAATTTATCGTTAGCCTTCAACAGTGTTAAACTGATAAAATATAACAAACATCAAGTTTAACTGCAGCGGAACAAGCAATCCATTAGAAGAGTCAAGTAGAGAATAAAATCTACTATCTTCTATGATTTAAAAGGTTTTTCATCACTTTTATCGATGAGACTCAGCTTAATAAATAAACCACATCATCCCTGCACTACGGCCAATGATATTCATTAGTATCATGACCACAAATTATACATGCACTACGGGCCAAGGATATTCGTGTATTCATCAATGGTCATGATCATGCCAACAACTGTCCATCAATGCACTACGGCCAATGAGGACTTTTACCACATCATTTGTAATATTACGGTGATGATTATCTTAGAATAATTCTCGGTCATAATCATACCAAGTCCATCTATGCACTACAAAAGCTCTGAGATGACTTTCAACATATTATAAACATGAGGATGATGACAATGATATAAGAATTCAATAAAACAAGTTCAAGGATAAATTTTAAATATTTATAATTTAATTTATCCGAAAATAATAACGTCAAATTGTCAACATGATCTTTGTTTTGTGGAGTAAAATTTAATAATGCTCGGAAGAATATTTTCATGAAAAGATCTTTGGATGAAGTGCAAATATCCGGATATTCTACTAATTTCATGGAGTATAGAAGCCAAAATTTTAACCAACCCGAGTATAATAGAATATATGAAATCGCAAATGGATTTTTTGCCTCTCCATGCGGTAATCCACGTGATGCGGATCATTTCCATAATTTAATAAGGAATGAATACAAATGATCATTCACCATGCATGCGGTAGTCCACATGAGCGAAAGTTATTCCAACGAATAATAAAGAATGAAATAACAAAAGAATTCACCATGCATGCGATAGACCATACAGCATGTGTTATTCAATGAATAATAAAGAATGGAATAACAAAAGAATTCACCAGGCATGTGATAGACCGCACAGACAGGTTATTCCAACAGAATAATAAAGAATGGAATAACAACCCTTACGAGTATTGAAAAAAAATAAATCTCTTCATGAATACGAAAGAAATAATACCCCTTACCTTAGAAGAAACTGGATACTGGAATAGTGAGGTAGCAGACTTCTCTTCATCTTTCTCTCTATAATTTCTCTCTATAATAATTGCTCTTGTGAGACTTAGTGAATTGGTGAGAATGAAAGAAGAATGAGCTTCTATTTATAGGAAAATATAGTTTCGATAATTGCACGTTTTGGGGCTCGAAATATTATAGTATAATACCTTCCTCTTTTTCTTCATTTTTAATTTAGTCCTGCAAGTATTATCAAACTTGCACCACCTCCCCTAATAGTAAATAATGTGAATTAATAGTTCATTCATGTGACTTAATAGTATAATCATGTGAAAAAACTAATTACAGTATAGTACCTTTATCTATACCTCCATTTTTAATTTAGTCATGCAATTATTATCAATCTTGCACCACCTCCCCTAATAGTATATGAATGTGAGTCAATAGTACACACATGTGAACAAATAGTTATAAGCACGTGAAATAATAGCAATTAATTGCTCATTTATCCAATTAATTACCCGATTGGTCAATATAACCTCCAGACATCAATTATTATCGAAATAAATGTCGATTTCCACCAACACCAATAATCCCAACACAATGGAACTATCAATTTCATCTTTAATCAATACGAACTTATTCATCATTAATATTATAACTCACAATATTTAACAATCAGGTCGTTCCCAGGAAAGAGGGGGCTTTCCGTAAGGATTTCTCCTTATTGGCGCGCAATTAGGTGACCAAACCTCTCCTTGACATAACTTGTAGACATTGTCAATATTGCAAATAATAATATGAATAACTTTGTCGTCTCAATTATTGATTTAATAATAATAACTATTATGCAGATGATACTGTGACAATAATTGAATCAATATTATGGGAGATATGATGAAGCAATTACTGTAGCAATAATTGAGTATAACCGGAGTGACTTCTCACGTAAGCATCAATAATTAATACTGGTGTGCTACTTATCAACCGCCAGACATATTCTTGTACTTTTTACCACCGGGTAGTTCAACAATTTAACGGTAAAACTTTACGCCGTTATTTATATAAAAGATAATTACGTGGTTTTCTAACTACGACAATACTTCCGTTAATGGGGTCCACTTAATGATTGTGCCATCGTCAGAATATTCCTGTTAAAACGCAATATTCTTCGACCAATCGAATATTATATAACCACTTGCTTACTTTGCAAAATTTGTAAATAATACCCAGAACTATAACATTATATCAAATCCACACCATAATATTCAAAAATATATTTCGAGAAAAATTAATCTTTATTCATAAAAGTTGGGGTCTTACAAAAAGTGTGGCCCACCCTTTCTAGAAAATTTCCATAATGTTTTAAATTTACACAATAATCAACAACTTCAATAATTCATAATAAATAGCCCTTTATCATAAAAATACTAATTTTATGTCAATTCCATAGGAAATTTAATTCTCTACAACTTGATAGAAGAAAGATTTTCAAAATTCCAAACAGAAAGTACCCGAAATCTATATACGGACGATTTTTAATACCTCTATTCCGATAAAATACTGATAAAACACCTCATCATTAATTCCTTCATTTATATCCACATAAAAAAATATTTCCTTATCATATAAATTAATAATTAATTATTCATAAATAATATTACAGAATCATAATATGACAACCAGGTCGTTCCCAGGAAATTGAGGACTTTCTGATAAGGATTTCTTCTTACTGGCACGCAATTAGGTGATCAAACCCCTTTCCTAGACAAAACTTCCTTAGACATTACCAATAATGCTATCTAATAATATTATTCAAATAATATAAATTATTGATCTGATAATGGGAAATATTGTGCAGTGACAATTATTGAATCAACAATAATATAAATATCAACGTAGCAATTATTGAATCAATAAAAAAAATATTGAACAGTAATTACTGTAATAATTATTAAGTAGTGCATTCTTACGTAAGAATCAATAATCCAAAAATACTGTGCAATATCGTGTGCTACTGTGCAACCACGCGTATTACTGTACTTTAACCACCGGGTATTCCAACAGTGTTAACGGTAATAACTACGTCGTTATTTAAAAAGACTCATACTTGTAGTTTTTTTCATCCGACAGTTTTTGGTTATGGGGCCCACAAATGGTCGCGCCATCATACGAATATTCTCTTACAACAAGAATATTCCACGACCAAATGAATATTCCCCGATAACAATAAATATTTTATAACCACTTGCTTATTTTGCAAAATTTTCACATTTCACCCATAACCAAAGCATTATATCAAATTAACACATTATTATTCACAATTATAATTAGAGGAAATTCAATTTTATTAATAAAAACTTGGGGTCTTACAACCTCCCCTCATTATGAAATTTCGTCCTCGAAATTGACGTACGTACTTGGTGTTTTAAAAAGGTAAGGATACCTCGTTTTCATTTTCGATTACAACTCCTTGGTAATTTCCTCAATAGCATGGTTCCTCCACAAAACTTTAACTTGTGGTATAATCTTTGTGCGTAGGACATGCTCCTTCCTATCCAAGATCTTGACTGGTACCTCCTCCTACGTTAAATCTTCTGCTATCTCATCTGGTTCTAACTCAATAATGTGGTTAGGGTGATCCACATATTTACGTAACATCGATATGTGAAAAACGTTATGAACACGCGACATACTTAGCAGTAAAGCGAGTCTATAGGCCACAGTTCCTACTCGATCGAGGATTTCAAATGGACCAATAAATCGAGGGTTGAGATTTCGACTCTTGCTTCTGAAATAACACATTCTTGTACTTTGTTCTTCATATTCATCAGCTCCGGGTTTGTAGCTTGAGCAGCCTTAACTTTATCGATTAAAGTTGATTCTACTCGTATATTTGTCATCTTCACGTGGGTCTCTCGAGTCTTTAACTCTATCTACATCATTTTTAAGTTATACAAAATGGGTTTTCGTGTTAAAAATATTGCACTCGTACTCGCATACGATCTTCTACTCAATGCGTCAGCTACCACGTTCGCTTTTCCAGGATGGTATTGAATGGTATGGTCGTAATCTTTTAAAAACTCGAGCCAACGTCATTGCCGCATGTTGAGTTCTTGGAAGCTCTTCTCACATTCCTCGCTGCATTCAAATTTTGTATCTTTTCGAGTCAGCTGAGTTAATGGAGTAGTGATTCGAGAAAATCCTTCCACGAATCTTCGATAATAACCAGCTAAACCTAGAAAGCTACGTATTTCGATTATTGATTTAAGTTGCTCTCACCTGTGACTCATATCCCAATCTTGGATAACACGTCACAATGACACCTATCAGTTTACCACCGCACGAATATGGCGTCCCCTACGGAGAGTCTGGCTTCGGTGCATTCCACAAAGGAAGTCATCAGCGAGAGGCTCGGGTACCAACTCCTGTAGTTGGGTTTTTAACTCCTGAAATTCAATAGGAGCCATTCGATATAAGGTTTTGGAAATGAGTTTTGTACCGGGTTCAAGGTCAATACAAAATTCGACTTCATGCTCTGGGGGTAGGCCAGGAAGTTCTTCAGGAAATACGTCAGGAAATTTACTAACAACAGAAATATCATTCGAATTTGACGTATTTTTGTTCAAGTCCATGACATGGGCTAAGAAAGCTTGACATCCATCTTTCAATAAACGGATATCTTTATGGCTTGATATGACAGTGATTGAATTTAGTGGTTTGGTTGCTTGAATTCACATAACAGGTTGGTTAGGAATATGAAAACTAATAACCTTACGAAAGCAATCAATTTTGGCATGATGAGTAGTTACCAATCAATCCCTAAAATCACATCAAATGCAAGTATTTTAAAAGAAATAAGATCGACAGGTAATGTAATGGTCCCAACTTGAATCAAGCAAGATTTATAAACCGTGGATGTAACAAAATTTTCTCCTAACGGAGTTTCAACAGATAAGTCAAATTCTAGTTTCTCAAGGGTCAAGTTCAAATGTTGAGCACAAGCACGAGAGATAAAAGAATGGATAGAACCGGTATCTAATAAGGTATAGACTTCGTAAGAATTTATGATTAACTAACCCGGGATAACTTCGTTCGGGTCACTCGCTTTTGGAGAAGTCACGAAAAACGTTCTTCCTGAAACCACCAACTTTGTTTTGTCCATATTCGTCTTTGGTGCCACCGTCCCAACTGGACTTGACTTCGCTACAGGATAAAATCGAGCTATGTGACCGTCTTTTCCACAACTAAAACATACATTGGAAGGCTGTAAATAGTTTGGACTTATGTGTCCCTCCTCTCCGAATCTGTAGCATCTAACAGGCGGTCGTTCTCCTCCCCTAAAATTTTTTGTTGGTACTGGTGCTGCTGCCGATGTCTTCCCGTCATCGTTAATTCTTCTCTTCTTGAAATTTCCACTTGAATCATTTCTTCTATTATCTTGGCCATGATTACCACCGAAGTGGTTACCATTTCTGGTATGATAATTTCCTCCACGATGGTTATCATTGTTCCGATGGTCATTGCCACCGGTACGATTATTATCGTGTTGTTGGTCGTTATCTTTTGGTTGAACTAAATCATTATCGCGCTTCAATAACTGAGCCCTATTCACAACATCTGAATACAAATAAAGTTTGTGAGAAAAGAGGTATTGATGTATTTTGGGTTTCAAACCTCGTAGAAACATTCGCGTCATTCTTTTCTCATTGTCAACCAAATGGGATGCAAACCGGGACAACTCGGCAAAAAAAGCTTCGTACTGCGACACGGTCATATTTTTTTGCTCCAACTTGATGAACTCTACCTCCTTCATGTGATGAATACTTTCAGGAAAGTACTTGTCATTGAACAGTTTCTGGAATGCTTCCCAAGACATATTGAGTGCGGCTGGCTGGGTACGCTTCACAGATTCCCACCAGTAATCTGCCTCACCATGGAACATAAAGGTGGCGAATGGAACCCTTTTCTCCTCGGAGCATCCCAAGACATCAAATATCTTGGTGATCTACTTTATCCACGTCTCTACCATAAGTGGTTCTGGCTTTCCCAAAAACTCCGATGGTCCCAGTTCCTTGAATTGCTTAGCGTTGACCATCCGTGAGTTGCCAGTGTTTCCACCTGCATTTTGAACAGTAGTCTCTCTTGTTTGGTTTTGCATGAATTCTAGAAAGTTCCTAAACATACCATCGTTCCTCATTTGGTCGGTGTTGTTATTTATAGGAGAATTATTGCCTTCCTGATGCACGTCATCTTGGGTATTGATCAGCGGTGATTCAACGGTATCATGTGCTCCATTGCTTAACTCGACATTTTCATATGCCATTCTCAAATACTACCACAAAATAATGGTTAATTGACATGCCACATATTATTCCTATATTCTGACCGGCTAATTAAATAACAAATAAGCTTAGGTAGGACACAAGCGAATGATTTACTCGTCTCTCCCCTCCTAGTTCTATTCCCCGATCTCTGCCAGAGACCATATCCCTAAGCTCTGATACCAACTGTGACGCCCCCAAAATAGGTCCACACAACCCATTTTGAGTTGCCAAATACATGGTACAGAAACAACTACAAACTTCATTATTACAATTGTCGTGCAAAATACAACAACACATATGCTGTGAGTTTAAATACAGATATTGTCTTCTAGACAATATCCACACTCAAATAAGTCCTAATTATAATTATTGATACACTATTTTCCAAAATAGTGAGGACTGCTAAAACAACTGTCTGAACCCATCACTCCACACCCCGACTAGTTCCCGCTATATTCTCGCCTCTTGAGAAGAAAAAAAATGTGAGCTCAACTAGCCCAGTAAAGAATATTATGACTAAGATAATGGACAAGAAATTATTGTTAGTATTCAATAAATCTGATAAAATATAATGGACAACAAGTTTTAGATCAATATTCGCAGCGAAAATAAAAATTCATTAGAAGAGTTAAGTAGAGAATGAAGTCTACTATCTTCTATGATTTAAAAGTCCATCATCAATATTTTATCCATATAACATCAATTAATATACATCTTGAACCAAATATTCATCTTTGCACTACGGGCCAAAGATATTAATTTGTATCACCAGTTGGTCATGTTCATCTCAACACCTGTCCGTCTTTGCACTACGGGCCAAAAATATTCATCAGGTAATGATTCATCTTTACACTACAGGCCGAAGATATTCATCAAGTATCACAATTTAAGACTGAGGATGATGAAAACTATTTTAAAGAATGGATCCAGTGAGATAAAAGACACGATTAGGGATTCGTAATTTAGTTTATCCAAGTTTAAAAATACTCCATAATAATCAATTATGGAGCAAAATTTCAAAAATGAAGATCAAAACATGGATACAATCAAAGATAGTAACCATAATAGACAACTTGGACAAAGAAAAGAACATTTAATTTTTCTTTGAATAGTGTTGTATACGTGAATAGTAACCCCGACACGAAAAGGTAGAAATTCCACAAGAAATATTATACTTCGTGAATAGTACTCATGAATAGTGTCGTATACGTGAATAATGTCGTATACGTGAATAGTAACCTCGACATGAAAATGTAAAAATTTTATAATAAAATTCATACAAATATTTCTGTATAATGATATTGATAGAATACCATCTATTACCTCAAAAGAACAGTACTTCTGACCGGAATATCAGATATAATGTTGAAGGAAACTTGCACTGAGTACAGAATTCAAATAAAAACTTAATTACACAACTGTCGTGTAAAATACGACAAAACATAAGTTGAGAGTTTTAACACGAATATTATCTTGTAGACAATATCCACAACCTATTCTAAGTCGCCAAATACATGGTACAAAATTCAAATACAAACTTAATTATACAACTGTCGTGTAAAATATGACAAAACATAAGCTGGGAGTTTTAACACGAATATTGTCTTGTAGACAATATCCAAACTCAAATGGAGTTCTCATTACAATTATTATCACACTATTTTATAGAATAGTGAGGACTACTACAGCCACCATCTCGGACCATCACTCTATTCCCTGACTAGTCCCAGGCTCCCAACTATATCCTCATTTCCTGAAGATAACAATGAAAGCAAACGGTGAGCTCAACTAGCCCAGTAAAGAATATTATGACTAAGATAATGTCAAATAAATTATCGTTAGCATTCAACAGTGTAAAACTGATAGAATACAATAAACAACAAGTTTAACTGCATCGGAACAAGCAATCCATTAGAAGAGTCAAGTAGAGCATGATATCTACTATTTTCTATGATTTAAAAGTTCATCATCAATATTTTATCGCTGTAACACAACTCAATAAATAATCCACATCATCGAATTATCCATGCACTACGGGCCAATGATATTCGTTAGTTATCCACGAATTATCCATGCACTACGAGCCAAAGATATTCGTTATTATCACCAATGGTCATGATCATGCCAATAACTGTCCATCAATGCACTACGGGCCAATGAGGACTTTTACCACATCATTTGTAACATTACATATCATGATTATACCGATACATAATTCGTGGTCATAATCATACCAATCAACAGTTCATTTATGCACTATGGGCCAAAGATGACTTTCATCACAATATAAGCATGAGAATGATGATAATGATATAAGAATTCAATTAAGTGAAAGCAAGAATAAATGTGAGACCCCGAATTTTATGAAATAAAAGTATTCAATTTTTCTATTTTGGTAAATAGTTAAATTGATAAAAGTTTAAAGTTAAGGGTAATATGTGAAATTTTTTTTGCAAGGTAAGCAAGTTGATATAAAATATTCTTTTTGTTAGGGGAATATTAAATGCAACAAGCAATCATTAGTGGACCCCAGCGGTAATTATTGTCGGATTGAGAAAAACGACAAAAATATTTTTATAAAAATAACGGCGGAAGTTTTACAGTTAATCTATTTGAAACACCCGGTGTTAAAAGAAATACGATGTCTGGCGTAGTTACACGTGAAGATACCAGTATTGATTATTGATGCTTATGTGATAAGTCACTTTCGTTTTGTTTTATTAGTATTATTAATGTAATAAAATAGAAAAGCTTTTTATATAAAATAGAATACTTTTATAAAGTTATTTATTTTATTAGGCTAATAGTAAAATCTTTTTATATAAAATGAATACTTTTATAAAGTTATTTATTTTATTAGACAATAATTAGAATATATTATATTTTATTATGCATAGTGTTTTGCATAGTACAATCTTTTTATATAAAATGAATACTTTTATAAAGTTATTCTATAAATAGAATATATTATATTTTATTATGCATAGTGTTGCATAGTGCTGCGTAGTGTTTTGCATAGTAAAATCTTTTTATATAAAATAGAATACTTTTATAAAGTTATTCGTTTTATTAGATTATAAATAGAATATATTATATTTTATTTAAAAGATTTTGCTTTAAATATGGACCGTCCGATTAAAGTAAATTAATTTGGACCGTTCATGAGTTAGTTACTATCTTGATCCATTTTTTCTATAAATAGAAGTTCATTCCTTCATTATTTCTTACTTAATTCACTGAAACTCTAGAGAGAAACTATAGAGAGAGAAGAAAAGTGTTCTGCTACTTCACTACTTCTATATCCAATTCTCTTCTTTCTAAGGTAGGGATATTATTTGTTGTACTAAATAAGGGGTATTATTTTTTGTGTTCATGAAGAGAACTTCATTATTCTATTCTTTATTATTACATTTGGAATAACTTTTGTATACTGAACTACCCTATACTTGGTGAAATTCTTACATTATTCCATTTTTATTATTACATTGGAACATCATATGCATGCGTTGTCTGTGAGGACACAGTTCCGTCTTTATTATTCTGTTAGAATATCATATACATGTGTGTTTTCTGTTGGACTGGTTCCATCTTTATTATTCTCATTGGAACATCCGATCGGTCTTAATTTTGCTAACTTTGGTTCCATTATTTATTATTACATTGGGAATAACCTATACATGCGATCTATCGCATGCATGGTGAATCCTCCTGTTATTCCATTCTTTATTATTCTGTTGGAATAACCTATCTATGTGGATTACCACATGTATGGTGAATGATCCTTTGTATTCATTCCTTATTAAATTATGGAAATGATCTATCTAAGTGGATTACCGCATGGCGGCAAAAATCCATTTGCAGTTTTATATATTCTATTATACTCAGTTGGTTAAAGTTTTGGCTTCTATACTCCATGAAATTAGTGGAATATCCTTGATATTTGCGCTTCATCCAGTATCTTTTCATGGAAATATTCTTCTGAGCATTCTTGAATTTTACTCTACAAAGAAGTATCATGTTGACAATTTGAACATTATTGGTTCCTGGATAAATTAATTCTTGAACTTGTTTTATTAAATTATTATGTCATTGTCATCGTCCTCATGTTTATATTATGTTGAAAGTCATCTGTGGTCGGTAGTGCATAGATGGACTTTGTATTATTATGACCAGGAATTATTCGGTATAATCATGACCGTAATGTTACAAATGATGTGGAAAAAGCCCTCATTGGCCCGTAGTGCATTAATGGACAGTTTTTGGTATGATTATGGCTATGGATTCTCTTCGGCCAAGGGTGCAAAGATGAATTATTTTATGGCAAGATCAGGACCGTTGAAGAAAACACGATTATCTTCGGCCTGTAGTGCATGGATAATTCGTGGTCGTGATACTAATGAATATCCTTGGCCGTAGTGCAGGGGTGATTCGATGATGTGGATTAATTATTGAGCTGAGTCTCAGCGATGAAATATTAATTCATGGATGTGATAATAATGAATATCTTTGGCCGTAGTGCATGGATAATTCATGGATGTGATACTAACGAATATCCTTGGCCGTAGTACATGGATAATTCGATGATGTGTATTATTTATTAAGTTGAGTCTCAGCGATAAAATATTGGTTATACACTTTTAATTTGTAGAAGATAGTAGATATCATGCTCTACTTGACTCGTCTAAAAAATAGTTGTATGTCTTTGGCTTGTAGTGCAAAGATGAATTGTTAATGAATATCTTTGTCATGGTCTGCAAGATGAATTTATTAGTATGATTATGAACAAGAATTGTGATTTGGTATAACCATGATTTTTGATGTTTCAGGTGAAGATAGGTGATAAAAATTATCTTTGTCCTGGGTGCGATGAGGAATTTAGAATCACAATTATGATTATGAGTTATTCATATGATTGTGGACATGAATTGTTGATTGATGTTACAGGGATAAAACATTATTGGTGGACTTTTAACATGGAGAAGATAATAGACCTGATGGTCTATTTGACTCTTCTAATGGATTGCTCGTTTCGCTGCAACTATGGTTGAAAAGTTTTATCATCTACCATATGTTCTAAATCTCTGATTTATTATTGATGAAAGCTATTGATAATTTAATTGTCTTTAGTCATGATATTCTTTACTGGGCTAGTTGTGCTCACCCTTTCTGCTTCACAATTCCTTTCAAGTAATAAGAGTGTTACCGTAAGAGTGTTGTCGGGTCAAGCAGGGATAATAGGGGAATAGAACAGTGGTCTCTAGTTGTGGAGGTTCTCCCTAAACAGTATAGAAAAGTGTGTTGTATTCTATACAACATTTAGTAGTTATATTTGGTGAATCAAATAGGGTGAGGTGAACCCAACTTTGGAAGGGTGTTTTGCCACTATCATACTAGATGTCTAATGACATACAACCTCATGTTATCATAAGACAGGGTTGTGCACATCCACTTGCTGAGTATATCTATGGGCACTACCTATATGATCTTGGAGTTTATTTGAAATATAATATTCACTTGGAGACAGTGGAGATAGTTATATGTCAAGAGAAGACTCACCATTGGAAAGAAGATGATAGTAATCTTCTCATTTTTCTTTGGGGTCTATTGGGTCAACCAAGGATAATTTTGTGGCCATATGATATCTATTATAATCTAGACGCATGGCCTCCCATGTACGAAGGTTTCCTTGAGCACTTCCCAAAGATTTTAATTTCTAAAACAATTTTTGACTATACTTTTATGTAAAATACCATTGTAAGGTTGTGGTCGAGGCACCATGAGAGTTACATACATTTGTATTAAAACTCACAGTTAACTGTGGTCGTATTCTATACGATAGCTCAACAGTTGTATAAATGAAGTTGTATTTGAATTTTGTACCATGTATCTGACGACTCAAAATAGGTGATGTATACCTAATTTTGGGGGCGTCACAATAAATTTTAAAGATTTATAATTCAATTTATCTAGAGTTAAAGAATGTCCAAATTGTCAACATGATAACTATTTTGTGGAGTAAAATTCAAGAATTATATTCAAGTATCAAAAATAATTTGGATAGAAAAAAATCAATTTTTGTCATGAATAGTACCCCGGTTGAATAGTACCCGAGTGAATAATACCTCGTGAATCGTACTTCGGGAATAGTATCCCATGAATAGTACCCCGGCATGAAAAGATTAAAAATTAACAAGAATGTTCATAATAATATTTTCGTGAAAAGATACTAGATGAAACGCAAATTTCAAGGATATTCTAATAATTTCAAAGAGTATAGAAGCAATACTTATCAACATAAGTGTAGAATTAGGAATACGAAACGAAATAATATTACTTACATACTACAAAATATTAAAGAAAATATTATTTCATACGAATATTGAACAAAAATAATATCCCTTACCTTAAAGGAGAGTATTTTTGACTGGTATGGCGAGAATATTCTTGAAGAAAACTTATATTATTTTCTACACTCAAAGCTTCTTTAAACTTAAAAGAAATACGCTCAATATTATAGAAGAAGAATTCTATGATTCTGGTGTGGTTTTCATTTCTAAACTAAGCATCCTATTTATAAGAGAATGGCAAGATACTATTTATAAAATAAAATCACGAGTATACGATATATATTAATTGGCGCCAATTAGTTCAATTTGAATTTTTTTTTTATTAATTTACTATACAATAATAAAATATTCTAATAAAATGAAAATTTTAAATAAAATATAATATAACTTATATATATATATATATATAACTAATAAAATAAAATTGAGATAACTTTCTACCGACTATTTTGAAAAAATGAGTAAGCGGGGGTTCATGTAATAAGCCAAATTATAACAAATACTTCATAAAAACCCCTCTATTTATCTCAATTCACTTGGCTTCACTAAACATATTTTTAATAATATTTATTTATCATTAATATTATAACTCGCAGTATTAACAACCAGATCATTCCCAGGAAAGAGGGGGCTTTCCGATAAGGATTTCTCCTTATTGGCGCGCAATTAGGTGACCAAACCCCTTTTCACAACAGAACTTTCTAGACATTGTCAATAATGCAAATAATAATATGAATAACTTTGTCGTCTCAATTATTGATTTAATAATATAAAATATTGTGCAGATGATATTGTGACAAAAATTGAATCAATAATATGAGATACTATGCATCAACTATTGTGGCAATAATTAAATAAAACTGAGTGACTTCTCACATAAGCATCAATAATTAAAGATACTGTACAATATCGTGTGCTACTGTGCAACCACGCGTATTACTGTACTTTTACCACCAGGTATTTTAACAGTTAACGATAAAACTTATACCGTTATTTTTATAAAAAAATTATTTCTATCGTTTTCTAACTCCGACAGTAATTCCGTTGTGGGGTCCACCAATGATTGTGTCGTCGTACGAATATTCTCTAATAAAACGAATATTTTCCGACCAAACGAATATTTTATGACAACTTGCTTACTTTGTGTTGGAAGTTGATGAAAGATCATTGATGAAAGACTTTGAAGATTTGAGTCTTAAGAAAAATATGTAAGGTCATTGCAAATATTTGATTTTTCGATACAAGGCTCTAGGACATTTTATTTGTGTGCATTAAAATGATTCAATATTTTGTGCATGACTAAAATATATTATTGTTAACTATCTTTAAACTGATTTTATTTTGTGAGCATATGCGTAAAAGATATATATTGACTAAAGCAATTAAAAGTTGTTGGAGTATATTGGTAAAGATATGATTTATCTCAAAAGATTGATTTACATGTATCTCTTGAAATGAAGGATAATCATTATCTTGTATAGTCTGCTCATGTCTCTCTCCTATCTTTTAATTCTTTGCTTTAGTTCTATATACTAGTAGTGGCGGTGACTTTTGTGAAATCATAATTGCTATCCTTTTATGACTATGTCTCCTTCTAGAGTATTGGATAGAGTCCAACACATATTTTACTTCTGAAAATTATTGGATTCAACGGAATATCTTTTTGGAACGTTGCATACAACGTAAACTTTAAAGCTGCAACGGAAATATTTTCTGGATATAAATTGCATGAACTTTTCTTAGTTCTACTTACGATTTCTACAGTGCACTAATTATATACTGAAAAAGCTATTTAATATTTTGGTGCAATTGAAATCAGCTGTTGTGCTTCCATAATTCTACTTATATTCAGCGTAATTTCGTGGGCTATAAATCGGTAATATCCTTCTGTTACTATTTGATCATTGCATACATTAGTTGAGTCTTGCATTGTTAAATTGTTTATTTGCTTTGATCATTAGACCTCTATAAATTGTAATCTTATATTTTTAGACTAAGTGTTGTCTAAAGGTTTTTTAATCCGGGTGGATTAAGGTTTGTTTACAAATAGGATCAAGGAAGCTTAGGAGCTTAAGGGGTGCATTGGTGCACAAGGAGCAAGTATGCTCAAGTGAATTATTGTAATTCAATTTGATTGAATCTGTTTTGTAACAAGGGTCATTTTTAAAGAAATAAAAGTGAGTCTCCAATACTAGTTGGTATGGGACGTGGACTAGGCTATTATTATAGAGGGTAATAGCTGAACCACGTAAAAAATCTTGGTGTTATTTTATTGCTTGATTTTCTTTAATATTTCTCAAGATAATTAGTTTTCTTAATATTTAAAATATAAACTTTTGCTTCATCTTGAGATAGTATATTTACATCAAGTATTTTATCTGACTTATAAATTCACCAATATATTTTCTTAAACAAAAATTCAATTCGGTGAGATCAGATTCATTCAAAGAAGTCGCATTCTTTGATATAGTAAGTTATATTCAATAGTTTGAATTTAAAGTTTAAAATTGGTCATAGTTTGCTCCCACACTTATTCAACCCCCTTCTAAGTGTGCCATATCCTAAATTTCATTTGGTATCAAAGCAAGGCTCTACTTACTTGGTCATAAAGGTGACTTGTGGGAAAGATTACGACATGGCACGATTAAGAACAACAATCAAGAAGGTCAATCAACAAATAGACCTCCTTTGCTGTATGGAACAGAAAATTACAATTTCGGGAAATTCCGAATGAGGATCTATCTTCAAAGAGATCCTTGGGAATGGTGGGTTATGGAGAACGGACCAGTTATTCCACGAAGAGAAGATGGGACACCAAAGATTCTACTAGAAATGGATCTAAAGGAAACTACATGGTCTCATATAATTCGAAAGCAATGAACACACTTCTCAGCGGCATGGTACAATCCGAGATAGATAAAGTCTCTTCATGCAACACAGCCAAAGAGATGTAGGATACTTTAGTGGTAAGTCATGAAGGTACTTCAAAAGTTCGAGAAGTCAAGCTAAGCATGCTCATGCATGATTATGAAATGTTCAAACTCGAGAAAGATGAAACTATAAATATGGCTCAAGCAAGGTTCCTTGTTCTTCTGAACTCATTAAAGCTACTGGATAAATCTATCCACAAAGTGAGATTAATCGTAAGTTACTTCGGGCTATGCCCAAGAGGTTTGCTTCTAAAATCACTACTCTTCAAGATTCCTCTACTATATCTACTATGGATACATTAACCCTTTTTGGTGAACTTGAGGAATATGAACATCAGTTAAAGAGGTATGATGATGAGGACGAAACTCCTCGAAGAAAGGTTTTAGCTCTTAATGCAGGAAATGAAGAAGAGCTTGATGATGATTCTGATAAAGAGATAGCCTTGATGACAAGGAGACTCAAAGGACTTCTTCAAAGAAAGAATAAACGAAAGAATATCTTCAACTCAAATAAAGGCAAAGGAAAACAAACTGAGGAGACATGTTTTGAATGTGGACGTCCAGGGCACTTCAAGAAGGACTATTTTCAACTAAAGAATAAAGGAAAAACAAGCTTCAAGGATAATAAGAGAAACAAGGCACTAGTCACTTGGAGTGATGAAGAAGAATCTGAAGTTGAGGTCGACGCCAATGATGAGATAGCTCAAGTATGCTTCATGGGAATAGAAGGTGAATCAAACGAGGTATTTAATTTTGAGTTTAATTCTTTGAAACAAGAAAATGATAAATTAAAAGAAAAAAATGCATATTTGAAAGACTTGGTAAATACATTAATGGGCGAAGTAGACTCTTTAATAGATGAAAAGAAAGATATTGAAAAGAACTCTACATGTAATGAAGAAAAGGTTTTGATTGCAAAGATTGGTTATTTAGACAACTTTAATAAAATACTTTTCAATAATGTGAAATTCTTAAATAATGAAGTCCAAAAATTGACTAATGAGTTAAAAATGAGAGATGTGTGTATTGATGCATTTAGTGATAAATCGCCTGTTAAAACATCTCTTAATGATGAACTTCAAAAAGAAATAGCTTCACTAAAATTATCTCTTGCTAAATTCGTTCAAGGTGAAGAAAATTTAAATGTCATTTTGGGTAAACAAAGACCTACTTTTGAAAGACAATGAATTGGTTATAATTCTATGCATGAAAAGAGTAATATGAAAATGCTAAAGTCAAAATCACGTTTTAGATTAAATTATTGTTCACCTTTTACAACGTGTAGAAATTGTGGCATTAAAGGTCATTTGGACATAAATTGCTTTAAGAAAAATAAGATTAAGAAGGTTTGGGTTAAAAAGGATGATTTACCAAGAACTAACGTAAAAGGACCCAAAAGATGTGGGTACCAAAAGGATGAATTATTTTTTCTTAACAGGTATGTCTCAAGGCAAGGGTTCCATCTGAAAAATGGATTCTTGATAGTGGATGCTCACGTCACATGATCGGTGACAAAACAAAGTTCATGGAGCTAAAAATTAAGAAGAAAAATTGTACAGTTACATTTGGAGATAATCGAACCTGCGAGATAATCGGAAAAGGTAAAATTGGAAATGGTAAGGTAATTATCGATAATGTACACCTTGTTAATGGACTTGAATTTAATCTTATTAGTATCAGTCAATTAATGGATAATGGTCACCAAGTTAGTTTTGATAAAGAAAAATGCACTATTTCTCATGGTACTAACAATGTTACCCTAGTTGCACAAAGAGAAGGAAATATATATATTATTGATTTTGAGCAACAGGATGAAGAAGTATGTTTAGCATTTGTACAAGATGAGGCTAATTTGTGGCACAAGAGGATGGGACATGTTCATATGGATTTAATCAAGAAATTATCCTCAAAGAATCTCGTCAAAGGGTTGCCGAAGATCAAATATGAAAAGAAGGGAATTTGTGTTCCTTGTTAACTCGGGAAACAAGTAAGAACGTCATTTACAGCAATGAACATAGTATCAACCTCTTCTCCTTTACAACTACTCCATCTTGATCTATTTGGACCAGAAAGACATCCTAGTATAAATGGTAAGTTTTATGCTTTTGTAATAGTAGATGATTTCTCTAGATATACATGGGTATTATTTTTGAGAACTAAAGATGAAGCATTCAAGGAATTTGAGAAATTAATCAGAAACTTGGAAACAAAATATAGTCTAAAACTTGTAAGGATAAGAAGTGATCATGGTAATTGAGTTTCTAAAAGACTTTATAATATTTTGTGATCAAAAGGGTGTTAGTCATGAATTTTCTGCTCCTAGAACCCCTCAATAGAATGGAGTTATAGAAAGAAAGAATAGGACATTACAAGAAACAGCTAGAACTTTATTACAAGAAAGTAAACTTCCTAAAAGTTTTTGGGTCAAGTCAGAAACACATCTTGTTATGTTTTGAATAGAGTACTTATTCGTCCGATCGTTTTGAAGACACCTTATGAACTGTTAAATAATAAGATTCCTAATATTAGTTATTTCAAAGTTTTTGGATCTAAATGTTTTATTCTAAATACTAGTGATAACCTAGGAAAATTTGATGCTAAATCTATGAAGGAATTTTCATTGGGTATTCACGAATAATAGTAAAGCATATCGTGTATTTAACATTAACAAGTTGAGTGTTGAAGAATCTGTTCATATTCGATTTAATGAAACTCACAATGATCTTCCAAAAGAAAGAGATGAGGATGCAGGTACATTGGAGATCTTAGTAGATCCAGCAAACCAGAAGAACCTATTCAGCAAACCAAGTGAACAAATCCAGCAAGTTGAATTGGAAAACTGTCAGGATGTAGAACAAGATACAATAGAAGAACTTGAAGCAGACTCTCCTCAACAAGAAGAAGTAATACATGATATACAAATGCCAAAGACTGCAAGATATCTCAAGAATCATCCACCGGAAAACATCATTGGAGATATAAACAAAGGAATCACTACAAGAAGAGGATTGCAAAATCAATGTGCTTTTTCAGCATTTTTATCCCAAGTTGAACCAAAGAATGCTAAGGAAGCTATCCTAGATGAAAGCTGGCTAATGGCAATGCAGGAAGAACTTCAACAATTTGAACGATGCCAAGTCTGGGAACTTATGCCACCTCCTAAAAATGTTTCTATTATTGGAACAAGGTGGGTCTTCAAGAACAAGCTTGATGAACATGGAACTATCACTCGTAACAAAGCACGGCTAGTAGCTCAAGGATACAATCAACAAGAAGGGATAGACTATGAAGAAACTTACGCTCTAGTCGCCAGACTAGAGTCCATCCGCATCTTGTTAGCATTTGCATGTTACAAGAAGTTCACACTTTATCAAATGGACGTAAAAAGTGCTTTTCTCAATGGATACATCAATGAAGAGGTGTATGTAAAATAGCCTCCTGGATTTGAACATGAGAGGTATCCAAATCATGTTTACAAGCTAAAGAAAGCTCTATATGGGCTAAAACAAGCTCCAAGGGCTTGGTACGACAGGTTGGGTAAGTATTTGCTTTCAAATGGTTTTATTAGAGGAAAAATTGATTCTACATTATTTATTAAGCATGAAGATAAAGATATTATTATTGTACAAATATATGTAGATGACATAATTTTTGGTGCTACTAATAATTTTCTTTGTGAGTGGTTTTCTAAGTGCATGCACAGGGAGTTCGATATGAGTCTAATGGGAGAACTTAATTACTTTTTGGGACTCCAAATCAAACAAACAACGAACGGTATGTACATCCATCAAACCAAATATACAAAAGAACTTCTCAAAAGGTTTGGTTTTGAAGGATCTAATTCAAAGGCTACACCAATGAACACTTCAATAAAGCTTACGTCTAACGAAAAAGGTATAGATGTGGAGGTAACTAAATATCGAGGCATGATTGGTTGTTTATTATATTTAACTGCATCTAGATTGGATATTATGTATAGTGTTTGTTTATGTGCACGTTTTCATGCAAAACCTAAAGAATCTCATTTACAAGCTGTTAAAAGGATTTTTAAATATTTAAGTGGTACAATAAATTTGGGATTATTTTATCCAATCTGCAATCATTTTGAACTAATGGGTTATTCAGATGCTGACTATGCAGGGTGTCAAATTGATAGAAAAAGTACCAGTAGTGCTTGCACATTTTTAGGTCACAGTCTTGTTACGTGGCATAGTAAAAAGAAAACTTCAGTTGCTTTATCAACCACTGAGGGTGAATATCTAGCTGCAGGGAGTTGTTGTTCTCAAATTTTATGGTTAAAACAAACCCTATGTGACTTTGATATTTTATGTGATAATGTGCTTATATACTGTGATAATTCTAGTGCAATAGATATTTCTAAAAATCCTGTGTTATATTCACGTACAAAGCATATAGAAGTCAAACATCATTTTCTAAGGGATAATATTTCAAAAGGATTAATTAAATTGATTTTTATTCCAACAGAAAAATAGTTGGCTGATATCTTTACTAAACCCTTAAGTGAAGAAAGGTTCTGCATGCTAAGAAGAGAACTTGGAATGTGCATGGTTTAATATGTTTACGTACTAAAATAGTTCATGCATTAATATCTCATAATTACAATACATTTGCATGTTATTATTTTAACTATGTTGATAAACATTATTATCTCAGATGTAACCTAAAAAGAAGGCGATCTGACCGGCACGGTTCACTAGTATCTATATTTATGGGATTTGATATTTGAAAAGATAGAATATCAAGAAGAAGTGCTCATAGCGGTCAACACTTTCCATTTAAGCTATAGATACACGTTTCTTTTAAAGATTAATGTTTATCGCCGACTTGGGAAATGTAGAGTTCTCCACCTTGAAATACGGAACAGCAGCCGCACAGTTTTTTGAAATTGAAAAGACGCACATCTTTTGGTGACAGGCTCTTAATTGATTTATATTTTTTGTGCCTTTATATCCTCCGTTTTCTTAACCCGGACTTCACATCTCCATCACTTATCAAAAATCCTTCATTTTCATCAATCACTTAACACCATGAAAACCAGAGCTAGTAAGCGAAGTTTCGGAAAAAGTCAAACGACGAAGGATCTTCGTTGAAGAATCTGCCGGACTAAAGATGAAATCTAAGCGAGTGCAGAAGAAATCTTCTATGCATGTGTCGTCTGATGCCACAATCTTATCCGACAATTCAGATTCTAGTTTCTCTTTCCTAAAAGCTTCAGACATCGAACCGCCTCACCGAGGAAAGTTGAAGCAGCCAATGGATGAAGAACAGTTTTTCTCACAGCCAGAGTCTCCCTCAAATCTGGTAAATCCATTCTCATCTTCCTTTAATTTGCAAGACAATTTCTTTAGAGGACCTAGTTTTGAAACTCGTTTTAAAAACTCCATTGCTACAAAACAATTTGTGTATGAAAAAACTTTGGATCTCTTTTATCTCAAACACTCTATTTTGGAAAAACTTTTCACCGAGTGCAACATTTTTTCTATGCTGTTTCCTCCTACTGTTGTCTATCCTCGGTTGGTCCAACAATTTTACACTAATATTGAGTGTAATGGAGACTGTTTTACCACATTTGTCAAGGGTAAATCTTTATTTTTCACAAGTATAGATTTTGGAAGTATTCTGGGTGTTTCTTCTACTGGACCATGTCCTTTCACTCTCAAAGGAGCGGCCAATATTCCTTTTCCTCCTTTAGAACAACTTCATATAGTCATGAATGACTATTCTCTTTCATCTCTGTCTTTACCAAAAACTATCAGTGTTTATCCTAATGCATGTGTTCTCCATAAGTTGGTTCGGTATAATTTGTTTCCACGCCTTGGTGGGGGAGCCGATTTTACTTACCAAGATTTGGTTGTTGTCGCCATGATTCTCAAAGGAACGGTTTTTAATTTTTCAAAAATGATGTTATATCACATGCAAAGTTGTATTCGTCAAACAAAGAAATGTCTGCCTTACAGCAAGTTTTTAACAAAATTTTTACACATTTTAAAATCTCTTTGGATGATGAAATTTTTGTCACAAATCATGAGCTTATTGACACTACCAATTTGACAAAATCTCACATTACTTTTCATGCTGGTGAATTTGTTCGTCTTATCCCTGATCCTCCTATTACCTGTCCTCCTATTTTTCCTACTCCTGACTCATCTTCATCTTCTTTACCAAATGCTCTTGGGTCTGATGTTATGACTGTTTTGAATGAGATTTTACAAAATCAAAATTCTGTGAAGGCTGATTTGGTCGAAATAAGAAATCGACCTGTGATTCTAGAAAAGGGGAAATTACCAATGGACGCTCCAGAAATTAACAAATTTTATCATCGAATTGAAGATGAATTTATTGACCTTCAAGCGGGTTTTGAGATACAGACACTAGCTATGGTTGAAGCACTTCAAAGAAAATTCAATCGAAACACGTGTTAGTTGAGTCAAGAGGTTAAATTTATTAGTTATCAACTAGGGGAGCTTGCAGATTTCATGGCCACCAGGTTCAATGCTATTGGCCAAAGATTTCATGTTCCCACAATGTATTCTACAATTCCCGACTGGCCAATGAACAATTGGATGGCTGAGTACAAGGAAGATTTTCTGGATATAGAGCTTCCTCCTACAACCTTTATTCCTAGACCACCTCGACTTGCCAACGATTATACTTTGGAAGAACGTTTACATTGTCTTCGTCATCGATCATACTTTACCAATCGTGCTGCACAAAGGGCCAATCTCGAAGATATTGATTGATTGGAGTCTTTTTCTTTTTGCATGATGTCAAAGGGGGAGAAATTGTCATTCTGCTGCTGTTGTCATTCTGCTGCTGCTCTGTGTTTTAAAAAAAAAATTAAAGACTATGGGTTTCACTTGATTTGGTTTTGATAGGCATGGTTGCCTGGATGTTAACTGTTGATAAGTATGTTTTAAGACTAATTGTGATGCATGCATATTAATGGTTTGAAATTTTCACATTTGGTTTAGTATGATACTAACATGCAGGTTTTACAAACTTCTCCTGAAATGTGCATGAATTCAGGGGGAGTTATGAATTCAGGGGGAGTTATAATTTTTGGTGTTGTCATCATCAAAAAGGGGGAGAATGTTGGAAGTTGATGAAAGATCATTGATGAAAGACTTTGAAGATTTGAGTCTTAAGAAAAATATGTAAGGTCATTGCAAATATTTGATTTTTTTGATACAAGGCTCTAGGACATTTTATTTGTGTGCATTAAAATGATTCAATATTTTGTGCATGACTAAAATATATTATTGTTAACTATCTTTAAACTGATTTTATTTTGTGAGCATATGCGTAAAAGATATATATTGACTAAAGCAATTAAAAGTTGTTGGAGTATATTGGTAAAGATATGATTTATCTCAAAAGATTGATTTACATGTGTATCTTGGAAATGAAGGATAATCATTATCTTGTATAGTCTGTTCATGTCTCTCTCCTATCTTTTAATTCTTTGCTTTAGTTGCTATACTAGTGGCGACTGACTTTGTGAAATCATAATTGCTATTGTCCTTTTATGACTGTGTCTCCTTCTAGAGTATTGGATAGAGTCCAACACATATTTTACTTCCGAAAATTATTGGATTCAACGGAATATCTTTTTGGAACGTTACATACAACGTAAACTTTAATGCTGCAATGGAAATATTTTCTGGATATAAATTGCATGAACTTTTCTTAGTTCTACTTACGATTTCTACAAAGGCACTAATTATATAATTTAAAAAGCTATTTAATATTTTGGTGCAATTGAAATCATCATTGTGTTTCCATAATTCTACTTATATTCAAAATAATTTTTGGGCTATAAATCGGTAATATCCTTCTCATATTATTTGATCATTGCATACATTAGTTGAGTCTTGCATTGTTAAATTGTTTATTTGCTTTGATCATTAGACCTCTATAAATTGTAATCTTATATTTTTAGACTAAGTGTTGTCTAAAGGTTTTTAATCCGTGGATTAAGGTTTGTTTACAAACAGGATCAAGGAAGCTTAGGAGCTTAAGGGTGCATTGGTGCACAAGGAGCAAGTGTGCTCAAGTGAATTATTGTAATTCAATTTGATTGAATCTATTTTGTAACAAGGGTCATTTTTAAAGAAATAAAAGTGAGTCTCCAATACTAGTTGGTATTGGACGTGGACTAGGCTATTATTATAGAGGGTAATAAATGAACCACGTAAAAAAAATTCTTGTGTTATTTTATTGCTTGATTTTCTTTAATATTTCTCAAGATAATTAGTTTTCTTAATATTTAAAATATAAACTTTTGCTTCATCTTGAGATAGTATATTTACATCAAGTATTTTATCTGACTTATAAATTCACCAAGATATTTTCTTAAACAAAAATTCAATTCGGTAGACCGCATTCATTCAAAGAAGTCGCATTCTTTGATACAATGACACTTATTCAACCCCCCCCTTCTAAGTGTGACATATCCAATTTCACTTTGCAAAATTTATAAATATTACCCACAACTATAACATTAAATCAAATCCACACCTTATTATTTAAAATATATTTAGAGAAAATTAAATCTTTATTCATAAAGGTTGGGGTCTTATTACTTTAATACTTTAACTGTATAGTAGGTAACTGTATAGTTACTTAAACTAAATTACAAGTTGTACCCTACAATTTAAGAGTTAAAATCGATTTGCATTATACATTTTATTTTTGATTAAAAGTACTCTAAACATTAAATAAAAAAATAATTTATACTATTCTCTCTATTTTCGTGTTAAAATGAGAGGTAAAAGGAGTAAATTTTATAATTTTATTAATATAACTTATAAAAAGGATGTTGAGGTACGATTTGCAACCTATATATTTTCAAAAAATTGGTCTAACACCATAAACTATAAGAACTTCTAGGCAAAGAATAGTAAAAAAATTATGAAAAAATAAATACAAATTATTAAAAATTATTTAAAAAATTGAATATCTTTTTTCGCCCCCGCTATAACTGATTCAAAAGTCTCATGACGTACATGTGATATGAGATGAATTAATTTATAATTAGTATATTATTTTTAATTACTTTAATACTTTTAACTATTTATATTTTTTAATTGTTTAATATTTTGTTTTATAGTTTAAGGTGCTATACCAAATTTTTTTTTTAAATTATGGAGTACAAATCGTACTTCAACATTGTTTTTATAAGTTATATAAATAAATTTTTTTTTTTTTTTTTTTTGCTATATTAGAGTGAAATTTAACATTCTTGCCATTGGCAAGAATGGATCCCATGATTGAATAGGAAAATTGAGCGAAGGATGCAAACTATTTATTCACTTAAATTTTAAGGTGATTATCAGGGTGTAAATTAATTATGAATCTAAACTATAGGGTTCAATTTGTAATTAAGTTATAAAGTTACTTAGGTCGGTGAAGTCTGTTATAAAAGATTTCAGTCCCAAGTCTTAATTAAGAAAGGAAATCTGACCACCCTTATCAGCGGCACACGATTTGAAGGAAAGGAAGAATATGATGGATATGGGTGCACTCTGTGATAGCCGCCTCATGAACGCTGTTCAAATTGATAATAGTAACATGATGATGATGCCGATACATTGAAGGTTCATCAAGAATAATAAATTATGCAGAAATTTGTGAGAACCCAATTGTGTATGGAGGAATTTGTGATCAACTGCTGATTGATGATGAATCTGCTGGTATTGCACTTGACTATGTGACGAAGGGTTTGAGAATTTCAAAGGACGAAATTGAGCGAATTCGACACATTGAGTTGCAGAATCTGTTGGGAAGAAAGAAGTTATGTTTGGTTCTTGATTTAGACAATACTCTGCTTCATACGACACACATTGATACACTTTCACCAGAAGAAGAATATTTGAAACAATCGGATTGTTTGGAGAGCAATTTGTTGATATGGAAGCCTTTGATTACCAAGTTGAGGCCGTTTGTCCGAGAGTTCTTGGAAGAAGCCAGCAAGTTGTTTGAGTTGTATATATACACAAAGGGGAATCGAAACTACGCGTTGCGAATGGCTGAGTTTCTTGATCCTGAGAATGTCTACTTCAACTCGAAAGTCATCTCAAGAGAGGATTCTACCCAGAAACGTCAAAAAGGTCTTGATGTTGTTCCGGTTCATGAGAGCGCTGTTCTGATTCTTGATGATAATGAGTCGGTATGGAAAAGGAATTCGGATAATCTGATCTTGATGGATAAGTACATGTATTTTGCTTCGAGGGATAATGAATATGGCACTAAGTCTAGGTCATTTTTGGAACAGAGAAGTGATGAAAGCGAGGCTAAAGGAGCCCTGAGTTCTGTTTTGCAAGTGCTTAAGCGGATTCACTGTGTGTTTTTTTGGCAGTTGAATTTTATGTATCGCGATGTGAGGAAATTGCTAGAATTTGTTCGGACGAATGTTTTGAAGGGCTGCAAACTTGTGTTGGGGCAGGGTGCTATAACGTCGACGACAGGGTATTGCCAGTTGTGGAGAATGGCAGAGGAAATGGGAGCTACGTGTTCGGGTGAATGTTGCAGCCTATTGGTGACGCACGTGGTCTCCACGGATGCCAATTCAGGCGAGGCGCGATGGGCATTGATGGAGGACAAGTTTTTAGTGAATCCCAAGTGGATAACTGCAGCCTATTACTTGTGGAAAAGGCAGCCTGAAGAGGAGTTTAGGGTTAATCAAATGGATTCATGTGAAGGCAATGGCAATGGCAATGCTGGAGGGCAAGAACAGACTGGTAGTGAGACTATTTCTTCTGGTTTGGCTTGTTTGGGGGGGCTTGGAAAGCGTTCACAAGGTTTAGGAAAGAGGCAAAGATCTTGGACAATTGTTTTATGAGGGAATGGATGAATAATCCTTTTTATTTTATTGTAAATGTAATTTGTTCTTTTTGGTATTCTTGGAATCTGAATGTATAAATGGGCCATTTTAATGGAGTTTGAGATTGATCGAGTTATTGAGAAGTAATGTTTTTAATTATTTTTTTGATATATTAGCGTTGGCAAAATATGAGTACAAGTTTGTTATAAAATTATTATTGACTTTATAAAATCAATTTGAAACATTTTAAAAAACAAAAAAGTAACATAAAGTCTATAATTTAGTCAAATATAATGAGAGAACATTAAAACTATCTAACAAGTACTACTTTAATTATAAAGTTTATTATTTTGTAACTATAATGAATCATCTCTATTTTGCGTTTGAAAAATATTTCAAATTGATTAAATGATTTGGAAGGGATGAAATATATTGCAATCCACTAGCGGATATAAATTGATCAAATGTTCTTTTAGTCTTGATCGTTATTTTAAAACTGAGCTACCACTAGCAGCTTTTAACCATTTGTTTTTCCAATGACGGTATTCTTTTCAACTGCTTGTCTCGGGTACTCAGGCATTGTGGATGGAAGGGTGTTGCTAATGTTGTTTACCATATCTGGCGTGAACGCAACTCCCGTATCTTTGCAAATAGGTCAACACCTGTTAGGATCACTGTTCAAGACATTATGCAGCTATTAAAGTGTAAACTTCATACTAGTGTACAGTTCCAGAAAGTTAAAGCTAGACCTTGGTTTAGCCATCTAACCATTAGTTGATGGAAGTGCTGAATTGTTTAGGATAGGGCATGGTCTAGCTAGCTGTTCTGGGCTAGTATTGCTGTTTATTCCAATGGGTCTGTGAGTTTAGTTGCTCCTGGGGTGGCTGGCAAAGGGCCACTGCTGCTTTTGTCAGGCTTGGAGGTTTGCTGGGTATGTTGTTAGGCAGTTAGGATATTTGTTATCCCGACACAAGCTTAGTAGAGGGAAATACACAATGCAGAAGGAAAAATACAAATTATTCATTACCAAACAAGTAGCTTGTTTGAGTTAGCAAGTACAACCAAACAGATCTCAGGCTTTGTTTACAAGAAAATACAACAAATAACTGTAGATTCTTTACACTCGCAAGTCTCAGGAAACTCCCACCGTGCACTTTCATGCCAAGGAATTCACTTGCAAAATGAGTAATCAAAGAGGATGACTATTCCTGCTAGATCGGGGACTGATCAAGAAAACCATGATTCCACAATAGCAAGTTGTAGCACTGTCTTCAAAATAATGTTCCCCTGTTTTGAACTACTTTCACCGGAAGAAGAATATTTGAAACAATCGGATTGTTTGGAGAGCAATTTGTTAATATGGAAGCCTTTGATTACCAAGTTGAGGCCGTTTGTCCGAGAGTTCTTGGAAGAAGCCAGCAAGTTGTTTGAGTTTAGTTGTATATATACACAATGGGAGATCGAAACTACGCGTTGCGAATGGCTGAGTTTCTTGATCCTGAGACTGTCTACTTCAACTCGAAAGTCATCTCAAGAGAGGATTCTACCCAGAAACATCAAAAAGGTCTTGATGTTGTTCCGGTCCATGAGAGCGCTGTTCTGATTCTTGATGATAATGAGTCGGTATGGAAAAGGAATTTGGATATAAATTGATCAAATGTTCTTTTAGTCTTGATCGTTATTTTAAAACTGAGCTACCACTAGCAGCTCAAGCCTGAACTAGCCAAGACCCTGAACAATACTAATGGTGACTTTGAAATTGCAACCATCACAAACTATATCGACTATATACACCCTAACAACTCTTGCCGTAAGCTGCTTCAACGGATCACCAGTAACAGAAGAAATGAGGACCATATAGGACAACTCTAACTTGTACAAAGCATTTATAACTGGAGAGGAAAACAATGAGCGACAAGGGAGCACCATTATAGACCTCGGTGAAAAACATCATTAAGGAGGGAAAATTGGAAACGTCATTACATGTATATAGATGTATTTTGTTACCTATGCAGCATACATTTGTATACAACCTGATACGAAATTGTGAAGACAGATGTCCTACCTCTTTGAATACAAAGAACCGTATATAGCTGCACTCCCTGGATCCTGAATCAAACAGTCATGAGGTCTACTGAAAGCCACAAACAACTATTTGATGTATTTTAGTTGAAGTTGGGGTTCCGCGGAGCAGGCAATAAAGGAATTTGACGTGATGTTAGAATTTAATGCAAGTAGTCAGAGAAGATCAGCTTTACACTTGTGTTGTCAGGCTTCATACTCGTCTTAGTTGTAGTATGTGTATTCTCAGGCTGCAATTCATCACCTGTTCCATGAGTTGTCAGTATATCACACCAAAAGCAATTGACATAATATGAGCATGTTTGAAAAAAAATTGACAAAAACTTGTGTTGTCAGGCTTGATACTTCTCTCTCTCTCTCTCTCTCTCTATATATATATATATATATATCATATGAGGCTTCAGTTACTTCTTTCATTCAATCAAACAACACATTTCAAATTTGGAGGACCAACAACATAAAAACTCAAAGACCTATTTCATCAACTCACATATATGAGGATCAAAGATTTCTCTGTCTAAACATCATCACTTCAACATATAAGGTGAAAGATAACATGAAGAAAAGGAGATCTCGGCCCCAAATCAGAAGCCACATCCCACAAAGAATCTGAACTCTTCGGCTCCATTTTTACATCGATTGAAGCAAATCCAAATCATCTACAAATTCCCCAAAACTGATATGTACTTAATTTCAATGACATTGTTTGCTTTTCGTGATTATGTGATTCTTGATTGTTGATTCTGCAGTTTGGGTTTGGGTTAGGATTTTAAGTTTGGTTTGAGTTTGGGTTATAAAAAAGAACACTTGGGAGAAAAGAATGATGGAGGCCTAAAGACAGTCTCAAACTGTCTGATTTCCTTGCAGCTCCCGTGGGAAAGAGTCCCTGAATGTTTTTTTATTTTCTTTAAGCTAGGCCATCCATTTCTCCTATGGATGGATATATCTACATGAGAATCCATTCACTTTTAATCTTAAACCTTCATGTTTCCCATGAAAACTTGTTGGCTTTGTTTGGAGTTTAATGGAAATTGAAAACTAACCAAATAAGAAATTTTACCAAAGGCCGATTACACTTGAATTATATGACCATATATAATTTTATATTGGATTTTTAAAAAGCTTACATAATTGAACTTCAATTCGTTTAAGGGATCTTTCCTAATTCTAGTTTTCTTGTTTTTCCAAGTTTCAAAAGAAACATTAGGGAGAACTGGAACTCCATTGTTACCTGCATGGTTGTCGATCGCGACAACAAATCTATGCACTGATCAAGCGAAGCATGCCCATTTCTTGCTATGTTTGCAAGTTCAGACGCCAATGAATTCACATGCTCGACCTGTTAACATTAAACGGTACTGAACATATCAAATAACAAGTAACGGTAAAGGATAAAGGAGAAAGTAAATAATATCAAACCTGGCTTGGCTACCATTTTCAAATATATGGTAGCTAATTTCATATAAAAGCAAATATATAACAAAAGCTAGTTTCATATGTCCTACAAACTTTATGCCAACTATACCACACTTTCTTTTCTTCTTCTTTTTTTTTGTTCCCTCTCTTTTATTTTCTGTTCTTTTTTTTGGCAGAGACACCCGTAGCAGTACCCTTTTGGGTGCATTGGGAACCCTCTTGGCCCCGAAAGGACAAGAAAATTTAGCGCAAGTCAAAGTTTCTGACAACCATACCAACAAGAAAGAGAATTCAAAAGATTATGAAATAACCTTTATCAGTAGAGAACATATCGAAGATGCCATTGCTTGCATCACATCAACTGCTGAACAGATGGCATCTTTCAAATTTTGAATATCTGCCTGAAGAAAAGAAGAAACAAATTTTATTCTCCATGTGGATGATCACAAATGCATCGAGGATATTAATCACTTCAAATTTATTATGTATACCCTTGCGCCACCAACAATGGGAAGGCGGAGAGTGCTGGCCTCCAAAGCTTCAATTGCCCCACAAAGGGAACTGGAGTGATCCTTACTAGTATGATCCCAATTCTCCAAATATAGCATCTGCATTCATTGAATGATTTTAAAGATCAAAAACAATGATTTAACAGATAACTAAAGTAAAAACCTACTGAACAACAGAACAAGCATGCACATATCTCAATGTCCCATTAAGATTGAGAAGAAGAATGAGTGCACCAGCTTAAAGCATGTAGGGAGTATAATATGCACAATGATCACAAACTTCTTTTTCCTATGACTATCTCCCATTTATATGTACTTCGAAAGCATAGTTGGGCTACCCAGCCCTCTTCAGAACAAAGGCTAATTTTTAGGAGTGAGAGCATTGTCAATGTTGTGCAAAGTATAATTTCTATATACCACTATCATTTGTTAAGAGTTCGTAGAAATGTCTCGGAGATAGACTACAAAATTACACACCTGAATACATGTTATAGAAAATAAAATTCAAACTAAATACAAAATAAAATCGGAAGACAGTTCAGGGATAATTGCATTTACTAACTCTAGAAAGGGGAGGAGAGAGAGAGAGAGAGAGTGATACCATTCCATAAAAATAAAAACACAAGAAAACAGAAGTGTGCAAGATGAATATATTGAATTGAAAGGATCAAAACAAAATTGGACTTTTAAGCACAACTAGTAAAACGAGATAGATACTATTTATTATTTATTATTTATTTTAAGAAAAAAGAAATACAAACATGATTGCAATGATTTCAGAATCTTACTTGTCCCTTGAGGATAGAGTACATCTTCAAATTTTGCTGTTGCAGTTGTAACTCAATTCTTTTGGATTTGATGGAATGCCACAGTCTTGCTGTAGTCAACCAAGCATTATACAGGCTTTTCTGATAGAAAATAAGAAAAATTTAGGCTAAGAACGCCACACAAAAAAACCATTCATCTATATTGATAAGTGTCATAATACAAAATAATAGTCCCATTTGTTTATGTTACACTAGTTTCTCTACTGAAAAGATTAATTTCGAGAATTCACTTTTAATTTGTTATAAATTGAAAATTCAAAATACTAATATTCAGATATCTACCAAAGGATAATAAACCAATATGTCCAGATAATTATTCGTATTTCTGAATGTAAAATCTCTGTCTAGCAACTGCAGTGTAACCATGTCTCGAACACTGTAGACAAATTATTATCCAATATAAATATCTTATTCCAGCAGTATGTATGACCACATGCGACACAAAATTATCTAATGCTATCTAAGATGCTTATACATCTGTAAATAATAGCATTATTTTGAGTTCCATATAGACCACATTTCTCTCCAAATATATTAACACGGATGGATGAAAAGTAAACCGTGCCATCAACATTAGTGCATACAAGAATATGGTTACAAAGAATACAGTTTGAATTTGATCATATTTTCTAAAAGTGACACAGTTTTATGTCATCATGGTTCTTTCCCTCGACCCCGAACTTTAGTTCGTTGCAGTTAACCCTTCTTCTTCCTCTTCTTTCCTCTTTCTCTTCCATTTTAAATCTTGCATTCTATTTTGTAATTCCTAACACCATGAAGTTATTTCTTATGGTGGAGAGAGAGAGAGAGAGAGAGAGAGAGTGCGAGTTTGCAGGGAAAAAGAATGTTGCCCATCATTATCATCTACACTTACTGGAGCAATCAAAAGCAACCTAATAATCCTTGACACCATCCATAAGATACACTCATACACCCACGCTTACTATTCATCTCTCCACATCTTGACTTCCACATATATTTCAAACAATAGATAACAACTACCGACCTTTTTTTGGGGATAAATGATTATGAGTATCAACTTCTAAAAAGACCAGCTGATACCCTCTATATACAAATTGATTTCATAAAGGAGAATACAAACCAAGATATTATATATCTAACATAACAGAGTATTGAAATCATAAGTGAATGAAATAAAGTTTTTAAGTATTTACTGCATCATAAGATATTTTATTTTTTCCTTTGTTTTTATTTTAGCTTTATATAGATATGTATGCCACCAACTAATTTAGAATAAAAGGCGTTGTTGTTGTGTATATATATATATATATATATATATATATATGCATTTTTGTATATGTAGGTGTGTTTTTATTTTATTTATTTTTATTGCCTCCAACATGGCAGCATCTGCTCTTGCATTTACAAACCGCCATATATATATATATATATATATATGCATTTTTCTATATGTAGTTTTATTTTATTTATTCCGTCTATTTCTATTCTTTTTATTGCCTTTCTACTTTTACTTGTACATATGGATTCATTTTCAGCCTACCCAACTCGTTTGGGAAAAAGGCATTGTTTCGAGTTGAGAATATACATAATCAATCTATTCAAAGTATCAAATGACAAATTTTAAAGGTGTACCTCGGCATTCCCTCTCTGAACCAACATGGCAGCATCTGCTCTTGCATTTACAAACCGCCACTGCAACTGCTGGTTATATAGCAGCCTCAATTGGTGTGCATCAACAATTCGATTCTCTCCCACCTTCCCTCTTCGAGCATCAGCCGCAAAGCTGAGCATTGAAGGTGTGTTGCTGAAATTACTAGACAGTGTGCTTCCTACCAGATTCCTAACTCGAGACGGACTCACACCCCTCAACAGAGATGAGGAGGAAGACATCACATTTTTACTTGGGGAAGCAGGTTGAACAGAACCTTGAAGGGGAGATGATTGTCCCCTGCTAACCGAGACTCCACGAGTAGATGATGTTGGGCTATTATCATTTTGCAGTTTCTTTGTTCCAATTAACTTTGGAGGTACCATGCCCATAGATTTCAATCCATTATTCTTCGACACTGGGGAACCTGGCTGCTCCGGAAATCGCCTAAGCCGGTTACTAGTCTCTTGCCAAAACCTGGCCGGCACCACTATGCCACGTGGCCCTCCTCTCACACCTTCTCGTACTTCAAAATTGCTTCCAGAGGAAACACTCCCACTATCTGAATGAATAGGAACTGAACTTTCTACAATTGATCTATTAGCTAAATCAGCATCACCATTGACTCTTCCCGGTTTCAATTTAGATTCAAGTGTACCTCTATTTCTCTCATCAATTATGGATTTTTGTAAAGCCCTAACAACACCCCCAGATCCACTCAATCTAGTCCTCTCGCTAGTAAAATCCACACTTCTGGTCAATAAATTAACCTGCTGTGACCTCGCTGGCCACAGATGCTGATCAATAGGCTTCGAATTCTCTATATGATCCTTCACCGGCGTAGCTGCCTTCCTCCTCTCAGGAGTACCTTTCCTCCCATTACCCAAATTCCCGACCTGTGCCGGCTTTGCCTTACTAATTGGAAGTGAAAACGACTCTCCTTGAAACGAAACGGACAAACTCCTCCTCGAATTCACCAACAGCTTCGCCGCGGCAGAAATCTCACCCGCATTTCCCGGCGTACTCGGCCGCGGAGTTGCCGGTCGCCTCCGCTCCACCGATTGAGACCTATTTACCACCGCCGGAACCGGAGTCAAAGCAACCGTCCGCGACACAACCGGCGAATGAAAACGCCTCGGTGTGGAATTGAAAGACGAAGAATACGAAGACGAGGTAGCTGAAGACGACGTCGTTGAGGATGAAGAAGTAGAGGACAAATACCTAGAAGTAACTTCTCGCGATTTAGGTCTTCGAGGTTCATTATTATCAGCATCTGAAGGTAACAATGGCGGTCTCTTAGGCTTCTGCTGAGTCGCAACTCGTACCGAGTCCTTACGGTTCGGTGTAGCCGCCACCATCATAATTCACAATTTTCACATCTCATCTTCAAATTTCAATCATAAAACCCTAAATTCTCCCCCAAAACCAAAATGAAATCAATTCTTAAGCTAAATTAGACTTTAAAAATAAGCAATGAGAGATATAGAGAGAGATAAAAGGAGCCTGAAATGAATGTAGAGAGAGAAAAAGTATCCGGCGATATTACGGTTACAAATTCCAGCTAGAAAAAACGTGGAGGAGAGAGAAAGTGGGGAAGTTATTTAGGCGAGATATGGGAGCATAACTGTCGTACTAACTACTACTAAAGAAGAGAGTGTTTTTGAGCTTTATACTTGGTATATTTTTGTAAAGTGTATTTGATTTTTATTTATACTCTCGCGTCTAAGGAATTAGATTGAACTCGCTGTCTAGTATTGGAGACGTGCGCAGATGAGGGTAATTTGGGAAAGAGGAGCGTTTAGGTGGGTGGGAAAAGACACGTGGGAGCGAGTTTGCTATGATAGCCTTTCAAGAAAAGGTGATGAAGAAGAGTGAAGGCAACTACACAAGTGAAAGGGATGTTTGAGTTTTGTGAATCTTTAGAGAACGTTATGTTGATGATAATAATTAATTTTTAATTTTTTAAAGACTGATTAACAATTTATTTATTCTCTCTTTTTAAAATTAGAGATATAATTTAATTTTTAAAATAAAATTACGAAATATTAAATTTTAAAATTAAGATTTATAAAATTTTAAAATAAAATAATTTTATAATTAACAATTTTTGTTATATATATAATTATAATAATTATTGTATCAACTAAAATTAAATAAATTCATATTTATTTAAAATTTAATATGTCGTCGTGTGACCTTAAAATTCAAATTATATCTCTTATTTTGAAACCAATGGAATATCATACATCTATTTAAAATATTATTTTATTTTTTTATCTAATTTTGTCGCCATACTTGTATATTAAAAAAAAAAATAGTTCTAGAAACGAATGCATAATTAAAAAGTAAACTCCTACATACACTAATAATAAATATAATTAAATATTTCATCTAATATATGTCTCTCTCTCTATATATAAAAAATATTGAAAAGTCCAATTATAAATTCTCCACGGGCATTTTTCCTTTGAATACTTTTTTATTTTATTTTTCTATTTTCCCCATTAATAACAAAAATATTTTAATATTTTGATAATTCTTTAAAAGTACTTTTAATTAAATAGTAAAAATTTGGTTTCAATACAATTTTAGCTAAAACAAGAAAATTATATTTTTTGCTGAAGCACTATTGATAAAAGCACAAAGTACAAAATTATTTTTAAATTTCAAAAAAAAATTATCATACCAAACAATTAATAACCTTAAATTTACCTTCAAAATCACTTTTATTATTGCTAGTCCTCTTTGACATACTACACTTATTTATAATTATTATTATTATAATTTCTCTACATGTTGACTACATTATAAATCTCTCTATATAATACAAATGTAATAAATTCAAAAGTCAAAAGAATGGCAAATTAATTAAATTAGAGTTATAAATAGAATCATAACCTAGAAATCGAAAATAAAAAAGACCTAAAATTAAGTTTTATGAGAAAACTAAGAAAGAAGATAGAATAATATTGTCTGATCTCTCCTTAAATCATATTTATCTCATATATCCGCATATATTGACATTTTTTTATTTAATACTCGTTTGCGTATCTTTCATTTTCATAAATAAAACTTAAAATTATATTATATATATATATGCATGAATAAATTGATAAATAAAAATAATTTGAACAATAATGTTGCCTACTAAATTTAGAATCCAATTAATAAATTTAGAAAGTCGTTAGCCTTAACCATCATTAACCAACCAAATGGTTTAACAAACTTTGATTAAGTAGCAAACTAGCACAAATATTCTCAAAAGGAAAAGGATAGGCTCATTGTCATATCACTCTACCCCTTTGAGTTTTTGTAACTCAAGTGCATGCTTTCTTTAAGTTAATCCTAAGTCACAATAATAATGATCTTTTTAACACAACTAACTCTTATTACCTAATCGGCTAATCTCTCCTATCCTTATTATTTTCCTTTAAAAAATATGATATGATCATGTATAGCAAGAGAAATCTTTTGCAATCATTTTGAGAAACAAATAAAATTTATTAATAACTTCTTCTTTTTTTTCTTTTTCTTTTTAGCAGTGATGACATATATTATCATTAAACTAGCGATAACCCGTGTCTAAAGGCACGACGTAACGAAAAATTAAATTAAAATTCGAAAAATATTACATTATCTAAAGACACATACCACCATAACAATTAATACATACTCAATCATCAATACATATCCAACCACCAAAACATCGAGCTAGTCGGTACTAATTTTAAGAAATTTTGGCAAAATTTTCTTTAAAAATAGATATCCAGAAAATTTTAAACCTGTCTACAAAACTTACAATCATCATTATATATCCAAACCACCAAAAAAACCATCATTCCATACCCAAAATCATCATAACCATGTAGAATTAGTTAACTTTATAAAATACGGAACACACAATCATCAACACATATCTAACCACCAAAACATCAAGCTAGTCGCTACCAATTTTAAAAAAATTCGACAGAGTTTCCTTTAAAAATAGATATCCAGACAAATATAAACCTATCTATAAAACTTACAATCATCCATACATATCTACACCACCAAAAAAAATACATACATGAAGAAATTAATACATACTCAATCATCAACACATCCAACCACCAAAACATCAAGCTAGTCGCTACTAATTTCAAGAAATTTCAGCAGAGTTTCCTTTAAAAATAGATATCCAGAAAAATCTAAACCTGTTTACAAAACTTACAATCATCCATACATATCCAAACCACCAAAAAAACCATTATTCTATACCCAAAATCATCATAACCATGTATAATTGGTTAACTTTACAAAAGACGGAACACAAAGAATACATACATGAAGAAAAAAGAGAAACAACATGTTGAGCATAAGACCCTTTACTTTATAGCTTACACCAAGTATATTCTTTACAGCTTACACCATGTATCCTTCAATAGATACCTGAAAAAATTTGAAATTTAAAAATTATCGAAATATGTGAGTCAAAATAAAACAATTGTAAATCCGAAACATAAGACCCATTACTTTACCCTGAATTATCTAAAAAACAAATAAGAACACATATTTGTATGTAGGGGGAATGATTTAGATTGATATAAGTAAGAATTTATATAGATTGTAATAAAAATTCAATTTATTTAGGAAAAGATATGGACTTACAATCAAATAAAGTTTTCTTAGTACCATTTCAACAAACAATTCATTTGCTTAATGATTTAAATCATAAATCTGTATTGGTGACAGTATAATGGTGTGTGTGTGTGTGCTACTGCTGTGAAAGAGAGATACAGAGATTAAACACCCATTGTAAAAAAAACAAATTTAAAACACCCAATGTTAAACTGAAGCTGTTGTCGACTTTATAAGAAGACTTATGATGAAATAGATAAGAATTTTTAATTGAAGCTATTCGAAAACTTAAGTTAAAGATTTTAAGGTATAACTGATACTAATGGTTGATTCACTTGATAAAAAATTCATGATAAAAACAATTTTAATTTAAACCACTCAGTTGATTCGTAAATTTAAACCAATCTACTGAAATTAAAAAACATCAAGATTAAAAATTAAAAAAAAAAAAGTATTTACAACTCACATAATATGAATACCAATTTGTCCCAACTCCTAATGAAAGATTTAAAAAAAACATCCAAAAAGTTCCCATGAAGAACAACCGAGAAGAAAAATTAAATCCATAATCACGTATTAAACCCCATTCAAGTAACATATTTGCGATTTCTTCAAAAAGAACAACCGAGAAGAAAAATTAAATCTATAATCACACATTAAACCCCCATAAAAGTTGAACAAAAAACCAAACTTATCCAAATTGGAACCTCAATCCACCGAAATAAATTCAATATACAAAACGCGGAGTCACTCAACCTTTAAAAAACCACCATTTTAATCAATAGTTCAGCAAAACCACTCAATAAAAAGAAAACGATAAAAGCAAAGAATAAGATAAACTACTGCTGTGAAAGAGAGAGACAGATATTAAACACCCATTGTAAAAAAACAAATTTAAAACACCCAAAGTTAAATCAAGTCATAAATGGATTTTATAAAAGACTTGTGATGAAATAGATAAGAATTATTAACTGAAGCTATTCGAAAGCTTAAGTGAAAGATTTCAAGGTATAACTGATACTAATGGTTGATTCACTTGATAAAAAAATCATGATAAAAACAATTTTAATATAAACCACAACTCAGCTTGATTCAGAATTTAAACCAATCTATCAAATTAAAAAACATCAAGATTAAAAATTTTAAAAAAAGAAAAAAGAAATTATTCACAACTTGCATAATATGAGTACCAATTTGTCCTAACTCCTAATGAAAGATTTAAAAAAAATATCCAAAAAGTTCCCATGAAGAACAACCGAGAAGAAAAATTAAATCCATAATCACGCATTAAACCCCATTCAAGTAACATATTTGCGATTTCTTCAAAAAGAACAACCGAGATGAAAAATTAATCCCATAAAAGTTGAACAAAAAACCAAACCCATCCAAATTGGAACCTCGATCCATCGAAATAAATTCAATATACAAAACCCGGAGTCACTCAACCTTTAAAAAACCACCATTTTAATCAATAGTTCAGCAAACCCATTCAATAAAAAGAAAACGATAAAAATCAAAGAATAAGATAAACTACTTTTTCCTTCTCACAAAGGTGTTTGCTTCTAAATCTTTTTACAATAACAAATTAAAAAAATCTAACAGTACCACTCAATTTAAAATCCAATTTGAATCTTTTATAACCACAAACTTTTATGCAAAACATTTTAAAATGTAACTTTTATGTAAAACATTCATCAAAAATAGGGGAGAATAAAACATGATTTTCAACCACATATGGGTATTGAAGGTACTCATTTAATAAAGCTTTTAATACTCATTTTCTGCACCTCCCTACAAAAGGCTATTTTATTGAAGGTACTTTGAAGACTGGTGATATAAAAAGATATTTAAATTTTCAAATTACGCTTTATAAGACCTCAACCCGAAGTTCTTTTTAAGGTTAGGTATTTATAACAATTTTTCGTTACGTCGTGTCTTACTCTCCTTAAATTATAAAGTATTTTTTAAAAAAATATAACCATCCAAAATCTTCCGTTCCCAAGCATCACCAAAATCAAGTCATTTTTTTTTACTTTTTAGTGCTCCAAAGTCAATATAAGTCATCACCAAAATCAAGTCAATAAAATGAATTGCAAATAAGGCCAGGGCAGTCATTAACACCATGTATTCAGGGCTTCATTTTCAGGGCAAGGCTTACAGAAGTAGAGAAGTAATATTCAGGCAGTGAAGGAATTCCTTCAAGAATGCCACTAACTTCTAGTTTTAGTCCCTTTTAGTTATACAAACTTGTTTACATTCATGGTGAATAGAGAAATTAGATTACATAGCTTTGGTTATTCAGTCATCTACAGGGCATTTAACATTAATTTAAGAATTGAGATAGAACTGTAATGGAGGGTGTTGATTATCACTGTTTCTCTCTCTCAATCATTAATAAGTTTGTTAGATATTAGAGGTTGAGTGTTTTGTTGAAAGATTAATTTGGTCTGCAAAAGTTAATGGGTGGATTTTAGCAGATTAACTAACGAATTGAACCTATTACCGACCCAGTATGCTCATTGAACTCTTCTTGTAATATACTACTCAAACATCAAACATGTAATGGTATTTAGTGAAGAAACAGAATCAAACATCAATTAATTAGTGAATTTCCATGTAATAGTATTTCTTTCAACCATTTCATCAAACACACATTATGCATAATTCATTCCACTAAAATTTGCATAAGTCGATGAATTTATTACCTGGGAAGGCATCAATTTGAATACCAAATTAGGCTAAGAACCCATGGACCGACAAATCATTAGATCTTCAGAAATCTTGAAATGCTCCATATCCGGAAGCTTGGGAACTGAGCAATATTTATCCAAAATACAAAGTTTGTAAATTCTTAAGGCTTGCCAATAAATACAAATAGCAATCAAAACAAAGAAAAAGGTGTCATCCCTAAATGAGGAAAACTATTTTCCAGTAAATTTTTCCTTCGGCCAAAATGAAAAAGACAACATGAAAAAGTTATTTCCATAATCACATTTGTTAATAACAAAATCATAAGCTTACAAAGTTGATTTAGCAATCACAATGATAACATTTTCCTAAGAAAATCAAATTCTCCTCCTTAGTTGGGTTGGATGATAGTTCATGAGGATAATTAACTTCACTGGATAAACTTTACATAGTTACCACCCACTAACAGGTTTCAATGTCCATAAGCATCTCATGGTTTCCTCTCTAGTCTCCAGTAAAGGATAAGGATAGATGGGAAAAGGAGGTGAAAAATAACAGACTTATCTTACTACCATTGTAAGATACTTAATTATTGACATAGTTTTAATAATCAAAGATGGCCAGAAAGCAAAAAGCAACACGAATTACAGAAAGCAATATAATAACTACAGTTACACAAGCTATACACTAATAGGATGCAGTTAGCCCAAGAATTTTTAGGTGGCTAACATTACCTAAAAGGCTAAAGCAATCGAATAAATAGTCAATAACCAAAATTATCAACTCATCACACAAAAAACATATGTACAATAATTACTTGTAAACAAAACACCTATGCAGGAAATCAAAAGTAAGTAACAATTATGCAATTTAAAAAAAATAATAAATGGACTTACTTCAGAGTAGCTTCAGCACTTTCTACAGTACTTCTATCATTAGTAGCATCACGATTTAATAAGCCTAGGTCAAAATACTTTATATCTAAATCCACATGTGAAAATATAACTAAGATCAACATTCAATCCAAGCAAAAACAAATCAATACAATCATATAAAATCCGATAAAAATAATTCACAAAAACGAAAATAAGTGGAAGTTCAAACCTTCTCTTTAATCATTGTCCATATGATCCTCGTCATCTCATCGCCTATAATCAAAAAAGCAGCACATGATGAAGTCATAAAACATAAATATACGTGTATACATATGTTAGTTGTCACCAAATATAATAAAATGAAATTATATATATATCAGTTATGATTTTGTTGACATATATGATATACTTTAATTTGATATGAATTATTTCCAATTGGGTGAGAATATTCCCCGATTCATAGAAATATCTAGTATGGTTCTCAATTGTTAATGGTGAAATACCTCAACTCCATCAGTAAAGCAAATTTCATTTTAAATCATGCATTTGTATATTTCATCTTAGAAGCATCAACTATTAAAAGTCAGAATGTCTATTATTCCTCATTTTTACACTAATATAATAATGTTGCCTTCCAAGTTCATTGACTGAATTTTTGAGGAACCAAATCACAAGTAAGAGACAAACTTTTAAAGTAATATAAGGTCGTTGTTTGCTTCAACATTAGTACTACTTCATACAAGTAAAGTTCAACCAAATAACTTAGGATTAAGGATATTGAAATTTGCAGCTACCTTTAATGCTCTATATATTTAATAGCCTTTTGCACTTGGAAGTTAACACAACAAAACTTAAGTCAAGCTAAAATTGAAAAGAAAAAAAAACAAGGAAGAAAATATTAATGTTAGACCTCATATGCAGAGGCTATTAATGTTAGACCTCATATCCAAGTAAAGTTTTAGATTTTTGAATCTAGAAATATTGGATACAGTACTCAACTATTATATTAGTTGCACCGTGCAGATTAATAGCTACACGACATAATAAATGAAGAGGCAGATTCAAAGTATCAAGATATCAGCAAAAGTGTGCCAGGTCCTTGCAGATATATTTATGGATTATTAATCATTCAAAACGATATCCGCAAGTTAAAACTAAAATAAATGTGAACAAATCGGTACAATATCCCTCAAACGGGGTAAAAGATCTTATTCTAAACCAAATGTATTTGTGGAGGCAATTGAATGTCGCATGAACTGATGAGCAAAGAAAACTACACCGTGGTAAAGAAAAACCTAAGTGCAAGTCAAGAAACAAAAATGCCAATACCGAAAGTCCCTTTACCAACGAATGCCATTCATATCCCACTTAGCTTACCTTCCAGTTATATTGTATACAAACATGAGTACATAAAATTGTCAGTACATAGCAAGTCAATCCACAAATATTCAGCCCCTAAATCAACTAAACTTCATGTTTATAACAGGGCCTCCTAATATCCTCCTATCTCTCCACCAAAATTTAAAGACAACAGTATCAACCATCACGTTCCTTAATTAGCTTTCAATATACTCCACTTACATAGTCGTGTGAAAAATGACTCTGATATTGGCCTTATTTGAAGCAATTTTTTTGATAGGGATAATATATATAAACATATATATTGTCATGCAATGGAGTTTTGTTTTTGTTTTTGTTTTTTACACAAACCAAAAGCTTCCGAATCCAAAATGTGCATATGCTATTTATGTAGCCTAATTGTTATGTATTAAAGGCGGCTTCTGCATTACCCATATTAATGGAGTAGGAGGGGAGGTTGATGAAAATTTGAAAACAGTTGATATTTGAGTTATGTGAATTCTGCAGGATTGCGGATGCTGCTGGAACTTGAAGAAGGTTAGGAAGATTTTTTTAGTTTGAGCAACATGAAGACTTTCACATTAGCCATAGTTGCATGGTCACAGCCGGGTTAGAAACTTGGAAACTTATAATATACCCAATGTTCTATATCCAGTCTTCACTTTACGATAGCCTAAGCCTTCAGACTGGTTGTACCTTTTTATTTCTCAAAATTCCGTTGCTTATGATTTTGTTGACGCTTTATACTTTTCAAAAACAATTTACAAGTAGATAAGTCTGAGTGATTTTAGTTTTTAGTTACATTGGCATGTTTTTACGTGGGTGTTGTTCCTCAACACTTAACATACCTAATTAAAAATGGCAAATTATTTTTCAAGAAAATAACTTATATATAATACATACATACATGCATACATACATACATACATACATATATACATTGCTTATTTGACTACGTTTTTATTGTCGTACCAAATCAGAAGAAAGCAACACATTCAAACCTATAAATACCAACAATCACAAATCCATATATAATGTGTAAATGGTAGACAAACAAGACACAAGCTTTACTGCATCACCAGCATTTAAGCTTTAAATCCACACAAACAAATTGCATCAACGGATCAAATAGGCAGCTAAGAAAATACATTGAATTCGAAAAGATAGTTAAGAAATAGAATCTCAAATCTAAATAGAACCAAATACAACAATTCAGCTCATCTGAACTGAGCCTTAAATTTTCATATGTTTTTTGTATGAGTTAATTCATTTTCTTATTAACTACATATCAAAAAGAGAAATTCCTCACTTATCGTTATCGTTTGCAATTCGAAGACTAAAACCCCAAGAAATATAAAAATCATAAATTAACAGAAATTCTCAAACATCAATGCTCAAATGTTATTCTACATACCAAAAGACTTTAAAATTAAGACTATTCCAAACATAAATACCTCAAAAGGCTACCTTGGGCGAAAGATGAAGCCGATACAGAAGAGGAGGGTCCGTGGAACTTCCAGACCTTGTGAACCCAATTTGATTCTAGGTACTTTCTCTATGCTTTGGATCGTATATTAGGGGCTGAGTATGAGAGATAAAAGATTTAGGGGAGTTGAGAGAGATCGATTTATTAGAGGTTGGGTATCAGATCTGTGTGCAAGAACAGAGAGAGCTGTGTGCGTAAGAACAGAAAGTGAGAGAGAGAGAGAGGGTTTGAAATTTGAATAGGGGGTTTGAGAGAGAGCTGCTGACGTGAATTGGATGGGACACTTATGTTTTCTCTCTCTGCTCTGTTTTATATTATAGACTAGCGATAACCCGTGCCTAAAGGCACGACGTAATGAAAAATTAAATTAAAATTCGATAAATATTACATTATCTAAAGACACATACCACCACAACAATTAATACATACTCAATCATCAATACATATCCAACCACCAAAACATCGAGCTACTCGGTACTAATTTCAAGAAATTTTGGCAAAATTTTCTTTAAAAATAGATATCCAGAAATGTGAAACCCCAGATTTTATGAATAAAGAATTAATTTTCTAGAAATAATTTTTTTATATTATGGTGTGAATTTGAGATAATGTTATAGTTGTGGTAATATTTATAAATTTTGCAAAGTATGCAAGTTGTCATATTATATTCGATTGATCGGGGAATATTCGTTTTAAACAGGAAATATTCGTACGACGACACAATCATTGGTGGACCCCACAACGGAATTATTGTCGGATTGAGAAAACGATAAAAATATTTTATTGAAAATAACGGCGGAAGTTTTACCGTTGATACTGTTGAACTACTCGGTAGTAAAAGTACAAATGAATACGCGTTGTTGCATAGTAGCAATACCGGTATTGATTATTGATATTTATGTGAGAAGTCACTCGCTTTGTTCAATTATTGCTACAATAGTTCTTTATAAGATCTCACATTATTTGATTCAATTATTGTTGATTTAGAAGTTTTGTTTTATTCAGATTATTAACGTAATAAAATAGAAACATCTTTTTATAAAAAATGTAATACTTTATTAAAGTTATTCTATAAATAGAATATATTATATTACTTCTATTATGCATAATGTTTTGCATAGTAAAATCTTTTTATATAAAACAAAATACTTTATTAAAGTTATTCAATAAATAGAATATATTATATTTTATTATGCATAGTATTTGCATAGTGCCACGATAGTGTTTGTATAGTAAAAATCTTTTTATATAAATAGAATATATTATATTTTATTTAAAAGATTTTTCTTTAAATATGGACCGTCAGATTAAAGTAAATCAATCTGGACCGTTCATGGATTAGTTACTATGCATTCCATTTTCCTATAAATAGAAGCTCATTCCTTCATTCTTTTCTTACGAATTCACTGAACTCTAGAGAGAGAAACTATAGAGAGATAGAAGAAAAATTTTCAGCTACTTCACTACTCTTATATCAAGTATTATTTTACGATAAGGGATATTATTCTTTTGTATTCAAGAAGAGAACTTCTGTTATTCCATTTCTTTATTGTTCTGTTGGAATAACCTCAGATAATGATGGCTACCCTATACTTGGTGACATTCTTCTATTATTCTCGCCTTTATTATTCGTCGAAATATCCTGCGTCATGTATATACGCGGACTGGTTCCATTTTTTATTATTCCGTCTTTATTATTCTCGCCGAATATCCTCGTCATGCATATACGTGAATCGGGTTCCATCATTTATTATTCGCATTTATTATTCTGTTGGAACATCCTGTCTGTGTGAATTTCACCTGACTGGTTCCGTTATTATTATTACTCGTTGGAATAACCGCTTATACAATCATGCATGCATGGTGATATCTTTTGTTATTCCATTCGGTATTATACTCAGTTGATTAAAAAATTTAACTTCTATACTCCATGAAATTAGTAGAATATCCTTGATATTTGCGCTTCATCCAGTATTTTTCATGGAAATATTCTTCTGAGCATTCTTGAATTTTATTCTACAAAGAAGTATCATGTTGACAATTTGGACGTTATTGGTTTCTGGACAAATTAATTCTTGAATTCTTATGTCATTGTCATCATCCTCATGTTTTTGTTATGTTGAAAGTCATCTGTGGCCTGTAGTGCATAGATGGACTTTGTATGATTATGACCAGGGATTATTCGGTATAATCATGACCGTAATGTTACAAATGATGTGAAAATTAAAAGTCCTCATTGGCCCGTAGTGCATTGATGGACAGTTTTTGGTATGATTATGGCTATGGATTCTCTTCGGCCAAGGGAGCAAAGATGAATTGTTTTATGGCATGATCAGGACCGTTGATGAAAACACGATTATCTTTGGCCCATAGTGCATGGATAATTCATGGTCGTGATACTAAAGAATATCCTTGGCCTGTTGTGCAGGGATGATTTAATGATGTGGATTATTTATTGAGCTGAGTCTCAGCGATAAAAGTGATGAAAAACCTTTTAAATCATAAAAGATAGTAGATTTTATTCTCTACTTGACTCTTTTAATGGATTGCTTGTTCCTCACTTGCAGCTTAAACTTGATGTTGTTATATTTTATCGGTTTAACATCATTGAAGGCTAACGATAATTTATTCGCATTATCTTAGTCATAATATTTCTTCTTTGGGCTAGTTGAGCTCACCCTTTCTTTCACCGTTCTCTTGAGAAATGAGAACATAGCGAGGACTAGTCGGGAACCGAGTGACGGTTCTGAGGATAGCATTAGTAGTCCTCACTATTCGTGAAATAGTGTGTTAATAATTGTAATGAGGACTCCTTTTGAGTTTGTATAATCTCTAGTAGACAATAATTGTATTCAAACTCACAGTTATGTTTTGTCGTATTGTACACGACAGTTGTATTAGTAAGTTGTATTTGAATTCTGTACCATGTATCTGGCGACTCAAGATGGGTGATGTATACCTAATTTTGGGGGTGTTACAGTTGGTATCAAAACTTAGGGATATGATCCCTGACTAAGGTGTGAGACAAGAACTAGGAGGGGAGAGACGGGGAATTCCTTCGCTAGTATGACCTACCTAAGTTTATGTTGTATTTAATTGGTCGGTCAGAGTATAGGGATAATATGTGATTTGTTAATTAACCCTTGTTTTGTGGCAGTATTTGAAAATGGCATCCGAGAATGTTGAGAACATCAATGGAGCACAAGAGACCGTTGAGTCACCACAGATCAATAATCAGGACAATATGCAACAGGATGGCGATAATCCTCCTGTAAATAACAACACTGATCAATTGACGAATGACGGTACGTTTAGGAGCTTTTTAGAATTCATGCAACACCAAACGAGAGAGACTCCTATTCATAATGCAGGTGGAAATAATGGCAACCCACTGTTGGTCACCGCTAAGCAGTTCAAGGAGCTGGGACCACCGGAGTTTTTGGGAAAGCCAGACCCACTTAAGGTAGAGACATGGATAAAGAAGATTACCAAGATATTTGATGTCTTAGAATGCTCAGAGGAGCAAAAGGTTCCATTCGCCACCTTTATGTTGCGTGAAGAAGGAGATCATTGGTGGGAATCTTTAAAACGTACCCAGCCTGACGCACTCAAGATGTCTTGGGAGAAGTTCCAAGAATTATTCAACGACAAGTACTTTCCTGAAAGTATTCGTCACATGAAGGAGGTAGAATTCATCAAGCTGGAGCAAAACAATATGACCGTGTCGCAGTACGAGGCTAAGTTTGCGGAGTTATCCCGGTTTGCATCCCATTTGGTCGATAATGAGGAGCGAATGACGCGAATGTTTTTGCGAGGTTTGAAACCCGATATCGCCAATACCTCATTTCTCACAAACTTTGTTTATATTCGGATGTTGTGAATAGGGCTCGCTTATTAGAAGCGCGATAATGAGTCAAGACAACCAAAAGGCAATGACCAACAACACGATAATAATCATAATGGGGTGGCAACGGTCATCTAACAACGATAACCATCGTGGGGGATATTATCATGCCAAGAATGGTAACCATTTCGGTGGTAATAATGGCCAAGATAATAAGAATGGACATTTTAAGAAGAGAAGGTTCCACAATGACGTGAAGACATCGGCACCAACACCCGTTTCAAAGGAAGAAGAACGCCCATCGGTCGTATATTTCAAATGCGGACAAGAGGGACACATCCATCCAAACTGTACGCAACAATCCAAAGCGTGTTTTAATTGCGGAAGAAAAGGTCACCTAGCACGATTTTATCGTATGGTGAAGTCAAGTCCAACTGGGATAGTGATGCCAAAGGATGTCCCAGACAAGCCAAAGTCGGTAGTTTAAGAGAGAGCATTTTTTTTTCTCATGACGAGGAACCTGAATAAAATTATCACGGTTAAGTTAATCATAAGCTCTTACGAAGTCTATACCGTGTTAGATACCGGTTCTACTCACTCTTTTATTTCACCTAGTTGTGTTCAATGTTTGTACTTAACTCCGGAGAAGTTAAACTTTGATTTATCTATTGAAACTCCATTGGGAGAAACCTTCGTTACCTCCACTATTTATAAATCTTGTTTGATTCAAATCGACACTTTCACGTTACCTGTCGATCTTATCTCTTTGAAAATACTTGCCTTTGATGTGGTTTTTTTTTGAAATGATTGGTTAACTACTCATCATGTTTTTCGTAAGGTTGTTAGCTTTCATATTCCTAACCAACCTATTATGCGAATTCAAGCAACCAAACCACTAAATTCAATCATTGTCATATCAAGCCATAAGTAAAGAGCCCCGATCCTTTTGTTGATGACTTCCTGGTGTGGAATGCTGATGAGCGGACTTTACAGAAGCGACGTCGTGAATGACGATGACAAGTTGATAGGTATCATTGTGAGGTGCTATCTAGGTTAAGGGATAGAAGTCACAGTTGGTATCAATGTGACGTACTATCCAAGTCTTGGATGAGAGTAACAATTTTGAATGATATTTCTATCATTAATAAATCTCTTGACGTATTCCTGAAGACTTCTTAGCCTACCCCAGAGCGTGAAATTGAATTTTGTATTGACACCAGTACAAAACCCATTTCTTAAACCCTCAAATATTTCTTTACTTAAAACGAACGTATAATGCGCCAAAGACGTTGACTCGAGCTGTTGAAGATTACGATCGTACTATTCAATATCATCGTGGAAGAGCGAACGTGGTAGCTGACGTGTTGAGTAGAAGATCGTATTCGTTTACAAGTGCGATGTTGTTAACACAAAGACTCATTTCGTATAACTTGAAAATGATGAAGATAGAGTTAAAGACTCTAGGGACCCACGTGAAGATAACAAATATACGAGTAAAATCAACTTTAATCGATAAAGTTAAAGACGCTCAAGCTACATACCCGAATCTGATGAATGTGAAGAAGAAGGTTTAAAAGGGCGTTATTCTAGAAGCAAGAGTTGCTGAAGAGAGAAAATCTCAACCCTCGATTTAATTGGCCCATTTGAAATCCTCGATTGAGTAGGAACCGTGGCTTATAGACTCGCTTTATCGCCAAGTATGTCGCGTGCTCATAACGTTTTTAACGTATCAATGTTACGTAAATATGTGGATGACCCGAACCACATTATTAATTTAGAATTGGACGAGATAGCGGATGATTTAATGTATGAGATCTCGTGTTAAAATCTTGGATAAGAAGAATCGTATCCAACACTCAAGGGTTATACCTCAAGAGTTAGAATCTGAAATGAAGTCAAGGTATCCTCACCTGTTCGGCATACCAGGTACGTACGTAAATTTCAAGGGCGAAATTCCATAAGGAGGGGAGATTGTGAAACCCCAGATTTTATGAATAAAGAATTAATTTTCTCGAAATAATTTTTTTTATATTATGGTGTGAATTTGAGATAATGTTATAGTTGTGGGTAATATTTATAAATTTTGCAAAGTATGCAAGTTGTCATATTATATTCGATTGGTCGGGGAATATTCGTTTTAAATGAAATATTCGTGATGACGGAAAAATCATCAGTGGACCCCATAACGGAATTATTGTTTGATTGAGAAAACGACAAAAAATATTTTATTGAAAATAATGGCGGAAGTTTTACCGTTGATACTGTTGAACTACTCGGTCGTAAAAGTACAGTAATACGCATTATTGCATAAGTAGCACACGGTATTGATTATTGATATTTATGTGAGAAGTCACTCGCTTTTGTTCAATTATTGCTACAATAGTTCTTTGCATAAGTATCTCACATTATTTGATTCAATTATTGTTAATTTAGAAGTTTTGTTTTATTCAGATTATTAACGTAATAAAATAGAAACATTTTTTATATAAAATGTAATACTTTATTAAAGTTATTCTATAAATAGAATATATTATATTCTATTATGCATAGTATTTTGCATAGTAAAATCTTTTTATATAAAATAGAATACTTTATTAAAGTTATTCTATAAATAGAATATATTATATTTTATTATGCATAGTGCCCGCATAGTGCCCGCATAGTGTTTGCATAGTAAAAATCTTTTTATATAAATAGAATATATTATATTTTATTTTAAAAAAAATTCTTTAAATATGGACCATCAGATTAAAGTAAATCAATCTGGACCGTTCATGAATTAGTTACTATGCATTCCATTTTCCTATAAATAGAAGCTCATTCCTTCATTGTTTTCTTACGAATTCACTGAACTCTAGAGAGAGAAACTATAGAGAGATAGAAGAATAGTTTTCTGCTACTTCACTACTCTTATATCAAGTATTATTTTACGGTAAGGGATATTATTCTTTTGTATTCAAGAAGAGAACTTATGTTATTCCATTTCTTTATTGTTCTGTTGGAATAACCTGTATACGAGGGCTACCCTATACTTGGTGACATTCTTCTATTATTCTCTTTATTATTCTCGCTTAATATCCTCATTCATATCTATATACGCCGGACTGGTTTCCATTTTTATTATTCCGCTTTATTATTCTCATCAATATCCTGCCTCTGTGCTATATACCGGACTGGTTTTCATCATTTATTATTCGCATTTATTATTCTCATTGGAACATCCTCGCTTGGTGTGAATTTCACCGACTTCGTTCCGTTATTATTATCCTGTTGAATAACCGCTTATGCGAAGTACCGCATGCATGGTGATATCTTTTGTTATTCCATTCTAGATATACTCGATTGATTAAAATTTTAACTTCTATACTCCATGAAATTAGTAGAATATCCTTGATATTTGCGCTTCATCCAATATTTTTTCATGGAAATATTCTTTTGAGCATTCTTGAATTTTATTCTACAAAGAAGTATCATGTTGACAATTTGGACGTTATTGGTTCCTGGACAAATTAATTCTTGAACTTGTTTAATTGAATTCTTATATCATTGTCATCATCCTCATGTTTATGTTATGTTGAAAGTCATCTGTGGCCTGTAGTGCATAGATGGACTTGGTATGATTATGACCAGGATTATTCTGTATAATCATGACCGTAATGTTACAAATGATGTGAAAATTAAAAGTCCTCATTGGCCCGTAGTGCATTGATGGACAGTTTTTGGTATGATTATGGCTATGGATTCTCTTCGGCCAAGGGAGCAAAGATAAATTGTTTTATGGCATGATCAGGACCGTTGATGAAAACATAATTATCTTTGGCCCGTAGTGCATGGATAATTCGTGGTCGTGATACTAAAGAATATCATTAGCCTGTAGTGCAGGGATGATTTAATGATGTGGATTATTTATTGAGCTGAGTCTCAGCGATAAAAGTGATAAAAAAAACCTTTTAAATCATAAAAGATAGTAGATTTTATTCTCTACTTGACTCTTTTAATGGATTTCTTGTTCCGCTGCAGTTAAACTTGATGTTGTTATATTTTATCAGTTTAACACTGTTGAAGGCTAACGATAATTTATTCTCGCATTATCTTAGTCATAATATTTCTTCTTGGGCTAGTTGAGCTCACCTTTTCTTTCACCGTTTTCTCTTGTGAAATGAGAACATAGCGAGGACTAGTCGGGAACGGAGTGATTATCCCGGAGGGATAAGATTAGTAGTCCTCACTATTCTCGTGAAATAGTGTGTTAATAATTGTAATGAGGACTCCTTTTGAGTTTGTATAATCTCTAGTAGACAATAATTTTATTCAAACTCACAGTTATGTTTTGTCGTATTGTACACGACAGTTGTATTAGTAAGTTGTATTTGAATTCTGTACCATGTATCTGGCGACTCAAGATGGGTGATGTATACCTAATTTTGGGGGCGTCACAAGAAAATTTTAAACCTGTCTACAAAACTTACAATCCTCTTTACATATCCAAACCACCAAAAAAAAACCATCATTCCATACCCAAAATCATCATAACCATGTAGAATTAGTTAACTTTACAAAATACGGAACACACAATCATCAACACATATCTAACCACCAAAACATCAAGCTAGTCGCTACCAATTTTAAAAAAAATCGATAGAGTTTCCTTTAAAAATAGATATCCAAACAAATATAAACCTATCTATAAAACTTAAAATCATCCATACATATCTACACCACCAAAAAAAATACATACATGAAGAAATTAATACATACTCAATCATCAACACATCCAACCACCAAAACATCAAGCTAGTCACTACTAATTTCAAGAAATTTCAACAGAGTTTCCTTTAAAAATAGATATCCAGAAAAATCTAAACCTGTTTACAAAACTTACAATCATCCATACATATCCAAACCACCAAAAAAATCATCATTCCATACCCAAAATTATCATAACCATGTATAATTGGCTAACATTACAAAAGATGGAACACAAAGAATACATACATGCAGAGAATAGAGAAACAACATATTGAGCATAAGACCCTTTACTTTATAGCTTACACCAAGTATATTGTTTACAGCTTACACCATGTATCCTTCAATAGATACCTGAAAAAATTTGAAATTTAAAAATTATCGAAATATGTGAGTCAAAATAAAACAATTGTAAATCCGAAACATAAGACCCATTACTTTACCCTGAATTATCTAAAAAACAAATAAGAACACATATTTGTATGTAGGGAGAATGATTTACATTGATATAAGTAAGAATTTAGATAGATTATAATAAAAAATCAATTTATTTAGGAAAAGATATGGACTTACAATCAAATAAAGTTTTCTTAGTACCATTTCAACAAACAATTCATTTGCTTAATGATTTAAATCATAAATCTGTATTGGTGGCAGTATAATGGTGTGTGTGTGTGTGTGCTACTGCTATGAAAGAGAGATACAGAGATTAAACACCCATTGTAAAAAAAACAAATTAAAAACACCCAATGTTAAACCAAGTCGTAAATTAATTTTATAAGAAGACTTATGATGAAATAGATAAGAATTTTTAACTGAAGCTATTCGAAAACTTAAGTTAAAGATTTCAAGGTATAACTGATACTAATAATTGATTCACTTGATAAAAAATTCATGATAAAAAGAATTTTAATTTAAACCACTTAGTTGATTCGTAAATTTAAACCAATCTACTGAAATTAAAAAACATCAAGATTAAAAATTTAAAAAAAAGAAAGTATTTACAACTCACATAATATGAATACCAATTTGTCCCAACTCCTAATGAAAGATTTAAAAAACATCCAAAAGTTCCCATGAAGAACAAATCCGAGAAGAAAAAATTAAATCCATAATCACGATTAAACCCCATTCAAGTAACATATTTGCGATTTCTTCAAAAAGAACAACCGAGAAGAAAAATTAAATCTATAATCACACATTAAACCCCCATAAAAGTTGAACAAAAAACCAATCCCATCCAAATTGGAACCTCAATCCACCGAAATAAATTCAAAATACAAAACGCGGAGTCACTCAACCTTTAAAAAACCACCAATTTAATCAATAGTTCAGCAAACCCACTCAATAAAAAGAAAACGATAAAAAACAAAGAATAAAATAAACTACTGCTGTGAAAGAGAGAGACTAATATTAAACACCCATTGTAAAAAAAATAAATTTAAAACACCCAAAGTTAAACTGAAGCTGTCGTCGACTTTATAAGAAGACTTGTGATGAAATAGATAAGAATTATTAACTGAAGCTATTCGAAAGCTTAAGTGAAAGATTTCAAGGTATAAATGATACTAATGGTTGATTCACTTGATAAAAAAATCATGATAAAAACAATTTTAATATAAACCACAACTCAGTTGATTCGTAAATTTAAACCAATCTACTGAAATTAAAAAAACATCAAGATTAAAAATTTTAAAAAAAGAAAAAAGAAATTATTTACAACTTGCATAATATGAGTACCAATTTGTCCTAACTCCTAGTGAAAGATTTAAAAAAAACATCCAAAAAGTTCCCATGAAGAACAACCGAGAAGAAAAATTAAATCCATAATCACGCATTAAACCCCATTCAAGTAACATATTTGCGATTTCTTCAAAAAGAACAACCGAGATGAAAAATTAATCCCATAAAAGTTGAACAAAAAACCAAACCCATCCAAATTGGAACCTCGATCCACCGAAATTAATTCAATATACAAAACCCGGAGTCACTCAACCTTTAAAAAACCACCATTTTAATCAATAGTTCAGCAAACCCATTCAATAAAAAGAAAACGATAAAAATCAAAGAATAAGATAAACTACTTTTGCCTTCTCACAAAGGTGTTTGCTTCTAAATCTTTTTACAATAACAAATTAAAAAAAATCTAACAGTACCACTCAGTTTAAAATCCAATTTGAATCTTTTATAACCACAAAATTTTATGCAAAACATTTAAAAATGTAACTTTTATGTAAAACATTCATCAAAAACAGGGGAGAATAAAACATGATTTCCAACCACATATGGGTATTGAAGGTACTCATTTAATAAAGCTTTTAATACTCATTTTCTGCACCTCCCTACAAAAGGCTATTTTATTGAAGGTACTTTGAAGACTGGTGATATAAAAGGATATTTAAATTTTCAAATTACCCTTTATAAGACCTGATCCCGAAGTTCTTTTTAAGGTTAGGTATTTATAACGATTTTTTGTTACGTCGTGTCTTACTCTCCTTAAACTATAAAGTATTTTTTAAAAAAATATAACCATCCAAAATCTTCCGTTCCCAAGCATCACCAAAATTAAGTCATTTTTTTCTACTTTTTAGTGCTCCAAAGTCAATATAAGTCATCACAAAAATCAAGTCAATAAAATAAATTGCAAATAAGGTCAGGGCAGTCATTAACACCATGTATTCGGAGATTTCATTTTCGTGGCAAGGCTTACGTAGCAGAAGCAAGAATATTCAGCAAAGAAGGAATTCCTTCAAGAATGCCTCTAACTTCTAGTTTTAGTCCCTTTTAGTTATAAAAACTTGTTTACATTCATGGTGAATGGAGAAATTAGATTACACAACTTTGGTTATTCAGTCATCTACAGGGCATTTAACATTAATTTAAGAATTGAGATAAAACTGTAATGGAGGGTATTGATTATCACTGTTTCTCTCTCTCAATCATTAATAAGTTTGTTAGATATTAGAGGTTGAGTGTTTTGTTGAAAGATTAATTTGGTCTGCAAAAGTTAATGGGTGGATTTTAGCAGATTAACTAACAAATCGAACCTATTACCGACCCAGTATGCTCATTGAACTCTTCTTGTAATATACTACTCAAACATCAAACATGTAATGGTATTTAGTGAAGAAACAGAATCAAACATCAATTAATTAGTGAATTCCATGTAATAGTATTTCTTTCAACCATTTCATCAAACACACATTATGCATAATTCATTCCACTAAAATTTGCATAAGTCGATGAATTTATTACCTGGGAAGGCGTCAATTTGAATACCAAATTACGCTAAGAACCTATGGACCGACAAATCATTAGATCTTCAAAAATCTTGAAATGCTCCATATCCGGAAGCTTGGGAACTGAGCAATATTTATCCAAAGTACAAAGTTTGTAAATTCTTAAGGCTTGACAATAAATACAAATAGCAATCAAAACAAAGAAAAAGGTGTCATCCCTAAATGAGGAAAACTATTTTCCAGTAAATTTTTCCTTCGGCCAAAATGAAAGAGACACCATGAAAAAGTTATTTCCATAATCACATTTGTTAATAACAAAATGATAAGCTTACAAAGTTGATTTAGCAATCACAATGATAACACTTTCCTAAGAAAATCAAATTCTCCTCCTTAGTTGGGTTGGATGACAGTTCATGAGGATAATTAACTTCACTGGATAAACTTTACATAGTTACCACCCACTAACAGGTTTCAATGTCCATAAGCATCTCATGGTTTCCTCTCTAGTCTCCAGTAAAGGATAAGGATAGATGGGTAAAGGAAGTGAAAAATAACAGACTTATCTTACTACCATTGTAAGATACTTAATTATTAACATAGTTTTAATAAACAAAGATGGCCAAAAAGCAAAAAGCAGCACGAATTACAGAAAGCAATATAATAACTACAGTTACACAAGCTATACACTAATAGGATGCAGTTAGCCCAAGAATTTTCAGGTGGCTAGCATTACCTAAAAGGCTAAAGCAATCGAATAAATAGTCAATAACCAAAAATATCAACTCATCACATAAAAAACATATGTAGAATAATTACTTGTAAATAAAACACCTATGCAGGAAATCAAAAGTAACTAACAATTATGCAATTTTAAAAAAATAATAAATGGACTTACTTCAGAGTAGCTTCAGCACTTTTTACAGTACCTCTATCATTAGTGGCATCACGATTTAATAAGCCTAGGTCAAAATACTTTATATCTAAATCCACATGTGAAAATATAACTAAGATCAACATTCAATCCAAGCAAAAACAAATCAATACAATCATATAAAATCCGATAAAAATAATTCACAAAAACGAAAATAAGTGGAAGTTCAAACCTTCATTTAATCATTGTCCATATGATCCTCGTCATCTCATCGCTATAATCAAAAAAAGCGCACACATGATGAAGTCATAAAACATAAATATATGTGTATACATATGTCAGTTGTCACCGAACATAATAAAATGAAATTATATATATATATATCAGTTATGCTTTTGTTGACATATATGATATACTTTAATTTGATATGAATTATTTCCAATTGGGTGAGAATATTCCCCGATTCATAGAAATATCTAGTATTGTTCTCAATTGTTAATGGTGAAATACCTCAACTCCATCAGTAAAGCAAATTTCATTTTAAATCGTGCATTTTTATATTTCATCTTAGAAGCATCAACTATTAAAAGTCAGAATGTCTATTATTCCGCATTTTTACACTAATATAATAATGTTGCCTTCCAAGTTCATTGACTGAATTTTTGAGGAACCAAACCACAAGTAAGAGACAAACTTTTAAAGTAATATAAGGTCGTTGTTTGCTTCAACATTAGTACTACTTCATACAAGTAAAGTTCAACAAAATAACTTAGGATTAAGGATATTGAAATTTGCAGCTACCTTTAATGCTCTATATATTAATAGCCTTTTGCACTTGGAAGTTAACACAACAAAACTTAAGTCAAGCTAAAATTGAAAAGAAAAAAAAACAAGGAAGAAAATATTAATGTTAGACCTCATATGCAGAGGCTATTAATGTTAGACCTCATATCCAAGTAATGTTTTAGATTTTTGAATCTAGAAATATTGGATACAGTACTCAACTATTATATTAGTTGCACCGTGCAGATTAATAGCTACACAACATAATAAATGCAGAGGCAGATTCAAAGTATCAAGATATCAGCAAAAGTGTGCCAGGTCCTTGCAGATATATTTATGGATTATTAATCATTCAAAACGATATCAGCAAGTCAAAACCAAAATAAATGTGAACAAATTGGTACAATATCCCTCAAACGGGGTAAAAGATCTTATTCTAAACCAAATGTATTTGTGGAGACAATTGAATGTCGCATGAACTGATGAGCAAAGAAAACTACCTGTTGGTAAAGAAAAAACCAAGTGCAAGTCAGCAGCAAAAATGCCGGCTGAAAGTCCCTTTACCAACGAATGCCATTCATATCTCACTTAGCTTACCTTTCAGTTATACTATATTCAAACATGAGTACATAAAATTGTCAGTACCTAGCAAGTCAATCCACAAATATTCAGCCCTTAAATCAACTAAACTTCATGTTTATAACAGGGCCTCCTAATATCCTCCTATCTCTCCACCAAAATTTAAAGACAGCAGTATCAACCATCACGTTCCTTAATTAGCTTTCAATATACTCCACTTATATAGTCGTGTGAAAAATGACTCTGATATTGGCCTTATTTGAAGCAATTTTTTTGATAGGGAAAATATATATAAACACATATATTGTCATGCAATGGATTTTTGTTTTTGTTTTTGTTTTTTACACAAACCAAAAGCTTCCGAATCCAAAATGTGCATATGCTATTTATGTAGCCTAATTGTTATGTATTAAAGGCGGCTTCTGCATTACCCATATTAATGGAGTAGGAGGGGAGGTTGATGAAAATTTGAAAACAGTTGATATTTGAGTTATGTGAATTCTGCAGGATTGCGGATGCTGCTGGAACTTGAAGAAGGTCAGGAAGATTTTTTTAGTTTGAGCAACATGAAGACTTTCACATTAGCCATAGTTGCATGGTCACAGCCGGGTTAGAAACTTGGAAACTTATAATATACCCAATGTTCTATATCCAGTCTTCACTTTACGATAGCCTAAGCCTTCAGACTGGTTGTACCTTTGTATTTCTCAAATTTTCGTTGCTTATGATTTTGTTGACGCTTTATACTTTTCAAAAATAATTTACAAGTAGATAAGTCTGAGTGATTTTAGTTTTTAGTTACATTGGCATGTTTTTACGTGGGTGTTTTTCCTCAACACTTAACATACCTAATTAAAAATGGCAAATTATTTTTCAAGAAAACAACTTATATATAATACATACATACATACATACATACATTGCTTATTTGACTACGTTTTTATTGTCGTACCAAATCAGAAGAAAGCAACACATTCAAACTTATAAATACCAACAACCACAAATCCATATATAATGTGTAAAGGGTAGACAAACAAGACACAAGTTTTACTGCATCACCAGCATTTAAGCTTTTAATCCACATAAACAAATTGCATCAACGGATCAAATAGGCAGCTAAGAAAATATATGGAATTCTAAAAGATAGTTAAGAAATAGAATCTCAAATCTAAATAAAACCAAATACAACAATTCAGCTCATCTGAACTGAGCCTTAAATTTTCATATGTTTTTTGTATGAGTTAATTCATTTTCTTATTAAATACATATCAAAAAGAGAAATTCCTCACCTATCATTATCGTTTGCAATTCAAAGACTAAAACCCCAAGAAATTTAGAAACCATAAATTAGAAGAAATTCTCAAACATCAATGCTCAAATGTTATTCTACATACCAAAAGACTCTAAAATTAAGAATATTCCAAACAGAAATACCTCAAAAGGCTACCTTGGGCGAAAGATGAAGCCGATACAGAAGAGGAGGGTCCGTGGAACTTCCAGGCCTTGTGAACCCAATTTGATTCTAGGTACTTTCTTTATGCTTTGGATCGTATATTAGGGGCTGCGTATGAGATTAGGGCTGGGTATGAGAGATAAAAGATTTAGGGGAGTTGAAAGAGATCAATTTATTAGAGGCTGGGTATCAGATCTGTGTGCAAGAACAGAGAGAGCTGTGTGCGTAAGAACAGAGAGTGAGAGAGAGAGAGGGTTTGAAATTTGAATAGGGGGTTTGAGAGAGAGCTGCTGACGTGAATTGGATGGGACACTTATGTTTTCTCTCTCTGCTATGTTTTATATTATAGATTTATTGAGTTTTTAATTTAGTAACTTAACAATGATGGTAATTTTGAGTATATTATCATTAAATATTACCACTCAAAGAAAAAAGACTATTTCTTAGACATATATATTATTTCATTAATAACTTCTTTTTTTCTTTTTCTTTTTTGTGAAAAGAAAGATGTATTATGATTTTATCTACTAGTTCTAAAAAAGAGGAATGGGAGTTGTAGGCTAGTCGCAATCCCTTATATATATATATATATATATATCTTCATTCGTGGCAACCGATTACCACGATTACTATTTCAACAACCATAATTTACACTGTTGATCTCGATATTGGATGACACAAATTGAAATGGATTTTCCCCTTATCGCTAGAGGCTGAATCGATAATAAAATGACTTGTAGCAGCAGCCAGTGGCGAAGCTATGGTAAAAATGTGGGGTCAACTGACCCCACTCAATTTTTGAAATCACTTAAAAAAAAATTTTGACCCTACTCAATTTTTGACCCCACTCAGATTTTTTTTTAATTAGAGATACCCAAGCGGCCAAGTCTGATCAGTCCTAAATCTCATACATCAATATCTGTTTAGCACTTCAGCCACAAAATAGAGAGAGAAGGGGAAAAGCCAAATCACAAAAGGCAAAAGCCAAACCGTGAACCATCAATGTGACGCCCCCAAAATTAGGTATACATCACCCATTCTGAATCGCCAGATACATGGTACAAAATTCAAATACAACTTCATTTATATTAATTGTTGAGTCGTCAGATAGAATACGACCACAGTTAACTGTGAGTTTTAATACAAATGTATGTAACTCTCATGGTGCCTCGACCACAACCTTACAATGGTACTTTACATAAAAGTATAGTCAAAAACTATTATATTACATTAATAATACCAATAAAACAAAACTGAGTGACTTATCAAATAAGCATCAATAATCAATACCGTGCTATTTACCAAAATAGAAAAAAATTTGAATACTTTTATTTCATAAAATTCGGGGTCTCACAATCACCTCTCCTTATGAAATTTCACCCTCGAAATTTATGTACGTACCTGATATTCGAAGAGATGAGAATACCTTGCTTTCTTTTCGAATTGTACCTTCCCAGTTATATCCTCTGTATCATGGTTTTTTTCCATTGTTCATCTCCTGTATTTCAGATATCATTCTAGAATATATCTTCAAAACAAAGGTTAATTGACATATCACAATTTGTCAACTTATCAAGTAAACAATTTCAGCTTAGGTAAGTCATACACTAGCGAAGTATATAACTCGTCTCTCCCCTTCTAGTTCTAGACTCTTCTCTCCGCCAGCGACCATATCCCTAAGCTTTGATACCAACTGTGACGCCCCCAAAATTAGTTATACATCACCCATTCTGAGTCGCCAGATACATGGTACAAAATTCAAATACAACTTCATTTATATTAATCATTGAAATATGTATATAGAATACGACCACAGTTAACTATGAGTTTTAATACAAATGTATGTAACTCTCATGGTGCCTCGACCACAACCTTACAATGGTACTTTACATAAAAGTATAGTCAAAAAATGTTTTATTACATTAATAATACCAATAAAACAAAACTGAGTGACTTATCACATAAGCATCAATAATCAATACAGTGCTATTTACCAAAATAGAAAAAAATTTGAATACTTTTATTACATAAAATTCGGGGTCTCACAATCAAAGCCTTTCGCGAGTAGTCGGAGTGGGTACTGGTGACTGGTGAGTCGCAAGTGTGGAGACTGAAGTGCGAATTTATTCTACTGTGACTCTCTTGCAGCCTTGTGCCCTTGCACGTAACAGAAATTACTCTCTCTTCAATGTAAGACCCCAACTTTTTATAAATAAAATCGAATTTCCTCTAATTATTATTGTGAATAATAAGGTGTTAATTTGATATAATATTTTGGTTATGGGTGAAATGTGCTAATTTTGAAAAATAAGTAAGTGGTTATAAAATATTCATTGTTGTCGAGGAATATTTGTTTAGTCGTGGAATATTCTTGTTGTCGGAGAATATTCATACGATGGCGCAGCCATTTGTGGGCCCTATAACGGAAAACAGTCGGATGAAGAAAACGACAAGTTTGAGTTTTTATAAATAACGGCGTAATTAATACTGTTAAACTATTGAAATACCCGGTGATAAAAGTACAGTAATATGTGTGATTGCATAGTAGCACACGGTATTGATTATTGATGCTTACGTGAGAAGTCACTCAGTTATACTCAATTATTGCTACAATAATTGTTGCATAATATCTCACGTTATTTGATTCAATTATTGTCACAGTATCACCTATATAATATTTTATATTATTTAATCACACTACAACGAAAAGGCTTATCAATGATCAAGATATCGTTGGATTATAATCGTCATGCGGATGAGTATCAACAACCGAATGCGGTCACAGATAGTAGTCGCAGGTAATCTGGTCGCTGGATGGACATCAGCGACCAACAATAGCAACCGACTTATTAGCGACCGCAATCAGCGACCGAGTCCGTCGCTATTCTGACTCATGCCGAGTCATTTGTCAGGTGTGATATGGCTCACATGTCAGCGACCGGTAATAGCGACCGCACCGGTCGCTAGTTTCCTAGTGGTTATCTGCAACCGCAATCAGTATTAGCGACCACATACGGTTGCTGATGTGTTTTTTTTATAAATATTTTTTCTGTTTTATTGATTTCCCAAAAATAACCTACTTTGTACTTGCTTTCTATCCCAACACACAATAATATATATAAGCATCCGTACATGATAACTATCATATGATAAACATTCATCCATGATAACTACTATATGATAAACATCCATCGATATAATAGAATCGTAAACCAATACAATTGTCCAAAGAATGAATCTAAAAGAGTACAAGGCTTTAAAAATCTAAAAAAAAGTCTAGCAAGGCTTTAAAAATCTAACATGACTGGTCTAGCTAGATCTTCATGGATCATCCAAATTAGTACCCTGTAATTAACAAAAGAATAAAACATATATGTTACATGTGTTGATACTGATATGACTTGGGGAAAGCTAAACAATAGAGAACGTAGTGAAACATATAAGTAAGACACTGACAGTAACAATATCAATATATATACCTAGTCGCCACCCTGATGCTGTGATGCTGTTACTGCTGCTGCCGCCAATGCTTCTGCCAACTCATTATGATTCTGACAGATCGCTCTCACACAGTCAGCTGGAGTATGATAGGCTGGATGACCTGATGACTGTGTAGACTAGGTAGCAGAGATGCATGTGCCACTGATGGTCGGGTGTCGTTTTTGTCCTTGACCTTTAACATAGTTTTTCTTCACGACGGACGCCCTCTCCCACAATTCTTGATCAATCGACGGACGCGGGGTGACTTCAGGATAGCGCTCGTTCATTAAGCCCTTATAAGTGTCCTGTCAGAAGGTCAACAATTAAATAGTTAAAAATAAATAAAAAAATACTAAAAAAGGTCGTCACAATTTAGAAACAACATATTAGTATAAAGTTAACTTATTATCGCTATCTAAACAACATCAGGTAGACCATCACGGGTGGCCACATACACATCCAACCAATTGATAGGTTGACCTTGAGACTGAGACTCCTATAGTTCATGTTCTCATATTAATATGTAAACATATGATATTTTAGCAACAAAACATGACTGTAAACATAAAAACAAATAACTAAGCCATTTAGCTTGCTATATATATCGTACCACTCAAAGAATATCTCAGAGGCGTGATATACTGCCACCCTTGTACGTGCCTTTTACCATTTCGCCTTCAGATACACCTGAAGATCTGTTCGAGGCGGCAGTCTTGTGTCTCTTGACCCAGTTCTCAGTTCTCCATCGGTCACACATCTGCACCCATATGTCCTGTCTGCGCACTCACCGGGGCTATGCTCATGCATATCTTGCTTACCTCATCCCGGATGGTCAATCTCAAAGATTGTGCGGGGCTTTCGTCGTTCCTTGTTCAGATTATCTTTAGTTGATTGACGCACAGACTTCACCCACCGCGAAACGATGTCTCAATAAGCGATGTATGTAAGTGTCGTCCCATCTATATCGTTTCTGCAAATAAAACAACAATAATAATATTAAAAATGTTATATTACCATAATCCAACATTAATAAACAATATTATTTGATTAACTATGTATTGTCTATTAGAGTGATAAAAAATATACCTGAAATTCAGTCCAAACTGCATCCTTATGGGCGAGAGGTGTGCTCGCCCATGTAATCACTAGCGTAAGCCAGTTCTATAAGCATAATTGTGAAATGCACTTCAGAATTTTACTATCTTGAAAATCACTACAATATACAATAATTTACATTAAAATATATTTATAACAATGGAAATATTAAACCCTTATATATACACGATGTTTAACTTACGTGCTTTCTGGAGGAGGATAGATCTGTATGAGAATGCGATCATCCGGATTAGCCGGGGCCTTCGGCACATGATTAGGGCCCCGACCCAACCCGCGCTGTAAGACCCCAGCTTTTTATAAATAAAATTGAATTTTCTTCTAATTATTATTTTGAAATAATAAGGTGTTAATTTGATATAATATTTTGGTTATGGGTGAATGTGTAAATTTTGCAAAATAAGCAAGTGGTTATAAAATATTCATTTCGATTAGGGAATATTAGTTTGGTCGTGGAATATTCTTGTTGTCGGGAATATTCATACAATGATGCCAAATGACCATTCGTGGGCCCCATAACGTAATAACTCGTCGGATGAAGAAAGCGACAAAGTTTGAGTTTTTATAAATAACGTAAATGGTTACCATTAACGATTTGTTGGAATACCGTGGTTAAAATTGATGTCTGGCGTGGATGCACAATATTGTTGAATTATTGATTCTTACGTGAAAGGCAACTACTCAATAATTATTACAATAATTCTTTGTTCAATATTTTATTTTATTGGTTCAATAATTGTTGCGTTGATATTTTATATTATTGTTGTTTCAATAATTGTCAACACTACGATATTTCCCATTATCGGATCAATAATTCATATTATTTGAATAATATTATTAGATAACATTATTAGCAATGTCTAGAAAGTTACATCAAGGAGAGGTTTGGTCACCTAATTGCGCGCCCGATGAGAAAATACTTATTGAAAAGCCCCTCTTTCCCTAGGAACGTTTGGTTTGTCATAATTGTGATTCCTGTAATATTATTTGTGAATAATTAATTATTGATTTATATGATAAGGAAATATATATTTATTTGATGTGGATATAAATGATGGATTTATATATTTTATGTGGTTATTAATAAAGGAATTAATGTTGAGGTATTTTATTAGTATTTTGTCGGATTGGAGGTATTAAAAGATCAAACCAAAGTGTTCTTGAGATATATTAAGTGAGTTATAATTTTTTATCCGACCGTTGGATTGTTGTGATTTTTGGATATGTTATACATATATAAGTTCTGTATATGTCCACAAATTTTGAACCGTTAAAAATGAACGTATGATTTGTTATGAATTTTAAGAGGTGACTGGTTCAGAAATTATTGAAGTATCCGAATTTATCATTTTGGTGGAAAATTCTAGAATTGGTGGGCCCCACTTTTGGTTGGTGAGAAATGTGCTCAAATTAAATTTCAAATGTGGTGGGTGGTAATAATAGCAGGTAAAGCCATCAGGTAGCAGGTCAAGTCTGCTTCGGCGTGCTAACATTTTCCTATAAATAGAGGGCTAAGTTAGAAATAAAAATCACATCAGAAATAAGTTTTCTCTCTTTCTCTCTCTATATTATTGAGCGTATTCTTGTGAGTATTTTGATACTTTAAGTGTTGCTATACGGTGCAAGTTCCATCAGCATTATATCCAGTATTCCAGTCAGAAGTACGGTTTCTTTGAGATAAGGGATGTTATTTTCTTCCTAATGATGTTATTCTTTCAATATCATTATACCGAAATATTGGTATGGATTTTTATCAAATTTCTAATTTCTACCTTCTATTCGTGTCGGGGTTACTATTCACGATATCGACCTTATTCATTTGAAAAATGAAATTTTTTTCTTTTTGTCCAAGATGTCTATTATGGTTACTATCTTTGATTATATCCATGTTTTGATCTTTATTCTTGAATTTTGCTTCAAAATTGGTTATTATGGAGTATTATTGATCTTGGATAAACTGTATTACGAATCTCTAATATTTGTTATTTTGTTTCACTGGATTCATTTCGTTAATATATTTTTCATCATCCTCAGTCCTAAATGATGATATTATTGAATATCTTTGGCCTATAGTGCAAAGATGAATGATTAACTGATGAATATCTTTGGCCTATAGTGCAAAGATGAATGATTACCTAATGAATATCTTTGGTCTGTAGTGTAAAGATGAGCAGTGTTGAGATGAACATGACCCATTGGTGATACAAATGAATATCTTTGGCACATAGTGCAAAGATGAATATTTGATTCAAGATGTATATTGATTGATGTTACTGAGGATAAAATATTGATGATGGACTTTTAAAATCTTAGAAGATAGTAGAATTCTTTCTCTACTTGACTCTTCTAATGGATTATTGTTTCTGCGCAGTTGTTGATCTAAAACTTGTTGTCTATTATATTTTATCAGATTTTTCCTGTTGAAGACTAATGATAATTTGTTGTATATTATCTTAGTCATAATATTCTTTCTTTGGGCTAATTGAGCTCACCCTTTTCCTTTTTGTTCCATTGTTCTTCTCGGGAGGAGAGAATTTAGCGAGAACTAAGCTAGGGTATGGAGTGATGATTCAAGATAGTTGTTTTAGTAGTCCTCACTATTTTGTAAAATAGTGTATCAATAATTGTAATGAGGACTCCTTTTGAGTTTGTATACTCTCTATTAGACAATAATTGTATTCAAACTCACAGTATGTGTTGTCGTATTTTGTACGACAATTGTATTACTGAAGTTGTATTTATTTCTATACCATGTGTTTGGCGAGTCAGAATGGGTGATGTATACCTATTTTGGGGTTGTCACAGTTGGTATCAAAGAGGGATATGATCCCTGGCTGAGGTGTGAGACAAGAACTAGGAGGGGAGAGATCATGAATTCCTTCGCTAGTATGACCTACCTAAGTTTATTTGGTATTTAATTGGTCGGTCAGAGTATAGGGATAATATGTGATATGTCAATTAACCCTTGTTTTGTGGTAGTGTTTGAAAATGGCATCTGAAAATGTTGTGATAAGCAATGAAGCACATGAGACCTTTGAGTCACCACCGATCAATACCCAGGATAATGTGCATCAGGATGGTAATAATCCTGAGGTAAACAACAACACCGATCAAATGATGAATGATGGGATGTTCAGAGGCTTTATGCAATTCATGCAACATCAGGCGAGAAGGACTCCTGTTCAAAATGCAGGTGGAAACACTGGCAACTCTCAAATAGTCACCGCTAAGTAGTTCAAGGAGCTGGGACCACCGGAGTTTTTGGGAAAGCCAGAACCACTTACGGCAGAGACGTGGATAAAGAAGATCACCAAGATATTTGATGTCTTGGGATGTTCCGAGGAGGAAAAGGTTACCTTTGCCACCTTCATGTTGCGAGGAGAGGTAGATTACTGGTGGGAATCTGTAAAGCGTACTCAATCTGCCGCACTGAAGATGTCTTGGGAGAAGTTCCAAAAATTGTTCAACGACAAGTACTTTCCCGAAAGTATTCGTCAAATGAAGGAGGTTGAGTTCATATAGTTGGAGCAAAACAATATGAACGTGTCGCAGTACGAAGCTAAGTTTGCCGAGTTGTCCCGATTTTCATCCCATTTGGTTGATAATGAGGAGAGAATGACGCGAATGTTTCTACGAGGTTTGAAACCAAATACGTCAATACCTCATTTCTCACAAACTTTGTTTATATTCGGATGTAGTGAATATGGCTTAGATTATTGGAGTAGCGATAATAATGAGCCAACCAATAGAAGGATAACGAGCAACAACACGATAATAATCGTACCGGTGGCAACGGTCATCGGAACAATGATAACCATCATGGAGGAAATTATCATGCCAGAAATGGTAACCACTTCGGTGGTAATCATGGCCAAGATAATAGAACGAATGATTCAAGTGGAAATTTCAAGAAGAGAATATTTAACGATGATGGGAAGACGTCGGCAACAGCACCAGCAACAAATTCTAGGGGAGGAGAACGACCGCTAGTTAGATGCTACAGATGCGGAGAGGAGGGACATATAAGTCCAAACTGTTCACAGCTTTCTAAGATATATTTTAGTTGTGGAAAAGACGGTGACATAGCTCGATTTTGTCCTGTAGCAAAATCAAGTCCAGTTGGGACGGTGGCACCAAAGGTGGATACAGACAAAACAAAGTCGGTGGTTTCAGGAAGAGCGTTTTTTGTGACTTCTCAAAGAGCGAGTAACCCGAACGAAGTTAGCACGAGTTAGTTAATTATAAATTCTTTCGAAGTCTATACCTTATTAGATACCGGTTCTACCCACTCTTTTATTTCTCCTGCTTGTGCTCAACGTTTAAACTTGACTCCGGAGAAATTAGACTTTGACTTATCTGTGGAGACTCCGTTAGGAGAAACTGTTATCATATCCACGATTTATAAATCTAGTTTGATCCAAATGGGCACAATCACATTACCTGTTGATCTTATCTCTTTAAAGATACTTGCTTTTGATGTGATTTTAGGAATTGATTGGTTAACCACTCATCATGCCAAAATTGATTGTTTTTGTAAAGTTGTTAGTTTTCATATTCCTAACCAACCTGTTATGCGAATTCAAGCAATCAAACCATTGAATTCAAAAACTTTCATATCAAGCCATAAAGCCATTCGTTTATTGAAAAATGGATGTTAAACTTTCTTAGCCCATTTCATGGATTTAAACAAAAATACGTCAGATTTGAATGATATTTCTGTTGTTAGTGAATTTCCTAACGTATTTCCTGAAGAATTTCCTGGCATACCCCCAGAGCGTGATATTAAATTTTGTATCGACTTTGAACCCGGTACAAAACCCATTTCTAAAATCTCATATCGAATGGCTCATATTGAACTTCAGGAGTTAAAACCCCAAGTACAAGAGTTGGTACTCGAGCCTCTATCTGGTGACTTCCTTTGTGGGATGCACCGAAGCCAGACTCTCCGTAGGGGACGCTATATTTATGTGGTGGTAAAACGATAGGTGCTATTGTGACGTGTTATCCAAGATTGGGATATGAGTCACAGTTGAGAGAAACTTAAGTTAGTAATTGAAATATCTAGCTTTCTAGGCTTAGCTGGTTACTATCGGAGATTCGTGGAAGGATTTTCTCGAATCGCTACTCCGTTAACTTAGCTGACTCGGAAAGATACAAAATTTGTATGGAGCGAGGAATATGAGAAGATTTTCCAAGTGCTCAAGAGGCGACTCATTTCAGAACCTGTTCTGACCATACCATCCTGGAAAAGCGAACGTGGTAGCTGACGCGTTGAGTAGAAGATCGTACGCAAGTACGAGTGCGATATTATTGAACACAAAGACCTATTTTGTATAATTTATAAATGATAGAGATATAGTTAAAGACTCTAGGGACCCACGTGATGATATACGAGTAAAATTGACTTTAATCAATAACGTTAAAGCCGCTCAAGCTACAGACCTGGAGCTGATGAACATAAAGAAGAAGGTGCAAGAAGGCGTTATTCTAGAAGTAAGAGTCGATGAAGAAAAGACAACTCATACCTTCAATTTATTTGAAATCCTCTATCGAGTAGGAACTGTGGCCTATAGACTCGCCTTAACGCTAAGTATGTTGCGTGTTCATAACGTTTTTCACGTATCAATGTTACATAAATATGTGGATGACCGGAATCATATTATTGCGTTAGAACCAGACGAGATAGCCGAAGATTTAACGTACGAGGAGGTACCTGTCAAGATCTTGGATAGGAAAGAGCATGTCCTACGCACAAAGGTTATAGTACAAGTTAAGGTTTTATGGAGGAACCATGCAATTGAAGAAATGACCTGGGTGTTGGAATCGGAAATGATAGCGAGGTACCCTCACCTTTACGATACACCAGGTACGTACGTCAATTTCGAGGATGAAATTTTATAAGGAGGGGAGGTTGTAAGACCCCAACTTTTTATAAATAAAATTGAATTTTCTTCTAATTATTATTTTGAAATAATAAGGTGTTAATTTGATATAATATTTTGGTTATGGGTGAAATGTGCAAATTTTGCAAAATAAGCAAGTGGTTATAAAATATTCATTTTTGTCGGGGAATATTCGTTTGGTCGTGGAATATTCTTGTTGTCGGGAATATTAAATACGGCAGCGATGACCATTCGTGGGCCCCATAACGTAATAACCTGTCGGATGAAGAAAAACGACAAAGTTTGAGTTTTTATAAATAACGGCGTAATTATTATCAATTAACACTTGTTGGAATACCCGGTGGTTAAAATTGATGTCTGGCATTGGATGCACGCATATTGTTGAATTATTGATTCTTACGTAAGAAGGCACTACTCAATAATTATTACAATGAATTACCATTTAATATTTTATTTTATTGGTTCAATAATTCTTTGCGTTGATATTTTATATTATTGTTGTTTCAATAATTGTCATTTGCATGATATTTCCCATTATCGGATCAATAATTCATATTATTTGAATAATATTATTAGATAACATTATTGGCAATGTCTAGAAAGTTACATCGAGGATAGGTTTGGTCACCTAATTGCTGCGCTAGTAAGGAGAAATCCTTATTGAAAGCCCCCTCTTTCTGAAGGCACTGGTTGTCATAATTGTGATTCTGTAATATTATTTGTGAATAATTAGTTATTGATTTATATGATAAGGAAATATATATTTATTTGATGTGGATATAAATGATGGATTTATTTATTTTATGTGGTTATTAATAATGGAATTAATGTTGAGGTGATTTATCAATATTTTATCGGATTGGAGGTATTAAAAGATCAAACTAGTGTTCTTAAGATATATTGCATGAGTTATAATTTTTTATCTGACCGTTGGATCGTTATGATTTTTGGATATGTTATACATATATAAGTTAAGTATATGTCCACAAATTTTGAACCGTTAAAAATGAACGTATGATTTTTTATGAATTTTAAGAGGTGACTGGTTCAGAAAATATTGAAGTATCCGAATTTATCATTTTGGTAGAAAATTCTAGAATTGGTGGGCCCCACTTTTGGTTGGTGAGAAATGTGCTCAAATTGAATTTTAAATGTGGTGGGTGGCAATAGTAGCGAGTAAAAAGCCATCGGTAATTCGAGTCAAGTCTGCTTCGGCGTGCTAATATTTTCCTATAAATAGAGGGCTAAGTTAGAAATGAAAATCACACCAGAAACAAGTTTTCTCTCTTTCTCTCTCTCTATATTTTCGAGCGTATTCTTGTGTGTATTTTGATACTTTGAGTGTTGTTATATCTGATTACAAGTTCCTTCAACACTATATCCATATTCCATCGAATCAATGCGGTTTCTTTTTGAGGTAAGGGATGTTATTTTCTTCCTAATGATGTTATTCTTTCAATATCATTATACCGAAATATTGGTATGGATTTTATTGTGGAATTTCTAACTTTTTGTGTTAGGGTTACTATTCACGTATACGACACTATTCATGTATACGGCACTATTCACGAATACGACACTATTCATCGAAAAATGAAATTTTCTTCTTTTTATCCAAGATGTCTATTATGGTTACTATCTTTGATTGTATCCATGTTTTGATCTTTATTCTTGAATTTTGCTTCAAAATTGGTTATTATGGAGTATTATTGATCTTGGATAAACTGTAATACGAATCTCTAATATTTGTTATTTTGTTTCACTGGATTCGTTTCTTTAATATATTTTTCATCATCCTCAGTCCTAAATAATGATATTACTGAATATCTTTGGCCTGTAGTGCAAAGATGAATGATTAACTGATGAATATCTTTGGCCCGTAGTGCAAAGATGAATGATTACCTAATGAATATCATTGGTCCGTAGTGTAAAGATGAACAGGTGTTGAGATGAACATGACCAACTGGTGATACAAATGAATATCTTTGGCCTGTAGTGCAAAGATGAATATTTGATTCAAGATGTATATTGATTGATGTTACAGGGATAAAATATTGATGATGGACTTTTAAATCTTAGAAGATAATAGAATTCTTTCTCTACTTGACTCTTAATGGATTATTATTTCATTTGCAGCTTGTTGATCTAAAACTTGTTGTCTATTATATTTTATCGAGATTTTCCTGTTGAAGACTAATGATAATTTATTGTATATTATCTTAGTCATAATATTCTTCTTGGGCTAATTGAGCTCACCCTTTTCCTTTTTGTTCTATTGTTCTTCTCGGGAGAGAGAATTTAGCGAGAACTAAGCAAGGTATGGAGTGATGATTCAAGATAGTTATTTTAGTAGTCCTCACTATTTTGTAAAATAGTGTATCAATAATTTTAATGAGGACTCCTTTTGAGTTTGTATACTCTCTATTAGACAATAGTTGTATTCAAACTCACATTATATGTGTTGTCGTATTTTGCACGATAATTGTATTACTGAAGTTGTATTTATTTCTATACCATGTATTTGGCGAGTCAGAATGGGTGATGTATACCTATTTTGGGGTCGTCGCACGCGCTTTTGTGCTGCTGGTTCAGAAGACATCTACAAGTAAAAAAATTTAGGATGTTAGTATGAGTTATAAATGAAAGGTACATAAACATGTCAAGGATATAGAGAACATGTACATATGTAATTGTATGTAATACAATTAAAACTAAACATACATTTTATAGAAAAGGACAATAATGACTATTAATTGAATGAAATAGTTAACTACGACAACTATAAATGAAAGGTACATAAACATGTTAAGGATATAGAAAACATTCCTATATGTAATTCATTGTAATACAATTAAAACCAAACATACATTTTAATGAAAATCGTTGTCTGAGTCAGAATCATTTTTTACAAGTATTGGAGATTCATAACCATCTTCTTCTTCGATTACGTGTCGGTTGTCGATTGATAACTCTTCCACAAGTATCCACCATCTAGCATAATAACTGCCTCTGGATCCAATTCATCGTTTCATCTCCACCCTCTAACTGGATTACATCATTGTTGTCCTCTATATTTATTACAGGAGGTCTATGAAGCATCTCCTCTTGGTAGAAATCCCCATCTATTACTTGGACATGACTGCGCGCGGGAGTATGAATTACAACTTGCCAATCTGTAGGCGGTCTATCCCTTTTCCTAACAGGACTAGGAGTGTATTATACTTGTACTGTTTGTGTTGGTAAAACAAACGGTTCGTTGGAGTACGCCGACCTATGGAGGTCAATTATCGACGATTCCATGTCTGTCAACACGTATCCCTTTTTCTGAATCAAACCAACGACACTTGAACAAGTTAATATGACCCCCGTACGTGCCCTTGTACGACAACTCTACGATTTCCTCCAACTCTCCATAAAAGGCACGACCAAGCTCATTGTAACAATCTCCTTGAACACACACTCCAATATTAGTTGTTCTTTTTCCATGAGCATATGTCTTTGTCTGAAATTCACATCCATTTATTTTGTAACCATTGCGAATGACTTGGTCCCTGTCTGGACCCATAGCTAGAACTTGTATATTTGGAGGAATCGTTCCCTCATTAAGAGCCTACAAAAATTCTATTGAATTAAATACATTCATAAATTAATACGATATATGTCATTCTTAATTAACTTAACTTACTTTGTCCTTTAGCCAAAGAGCAAATTTTTTATCACAACTAACTTGAATATCTTTATCGGTGATGCAAAATTTGATTTGCTTTTAACTCGTCATCATATGTTCTATATAATTTTATAAACATTAACATATATTAATATGAGGCTATGAGTTAAGATATAGGTCTAATGTATATGAATTTTACATGTATACCTCACAAATTCATCAATCTCCTCAATTGATAAGAATGTAAGTATCATGACATGTAAATCTTGCTCGAGAAAGGAATATCGCTTTCCTTTTCTATCTGCTGCGACGGTAAACCAAATACTGAGCCGACCATTTAGTTCAACATTGCCCCCCATCATCATGTCTAAGGACTCGATTGGCCTTTGTCAAGACTTAAATCGGAAAATATTCGAGACAAACGTAGATATCTCATCGAAGCTGTATGCCTCACATATCGACCCCTCGACATAAGCTCTATTCTTCACTTTCATCTTAAGGTTTCCCATGACCCTCTAAAAAGGGTACATCCATCTATATTAAACTAGGCCACCAACACGAGCTTCATAGGGTAGATGGATTTGCAAATGCTCCATAGAGTCGAAAAAACCAGGAGGGAATATTTTTTCAAGCTTACACATGATCTCAATGATGTTCTTCTCAAGTATAGACATGTCTTTTTCATTTAACGTTTTTGAACATATGTCTCTGAAGAAACGACTAAGATCAGTCAAAGAATCCCATATTGGTTTATCAAGCAAGTCCCGAAATGTTATAGGCATGAGTCTCTCCATGAACACATGACATTCATGACTCTTCATCCCTTGCAATTTCTCACCTGTAACACACCTTGCAATGTTTGACGCATATCCATCTGGTAGTTTCATAGACTTTATCCATGTACACATATCTTCAACCTGCTTTTTGGACAATGTGCACCTTGCATGCGGTTTGACCATCTTACCATTAGTAGATTCATAAAGTTCTAATCCAGGACGCTTACAAATATCTTTCATGTCCAACCGTGCCTTATCATTATCTTTCTTCTTGCCCGCAACACCCATCATGGTGTTAAACACATTGTCGAACATATTCTTCTCAATATGCATCACGTCTAGATTATGACGAATCAAATTTGTAGACCAATAAGGCAGTTCCCAAAAGATGCTTCTCTGAACCCAATTATGAGACACGCCAAACCCATCAATGATGTCAGAGGCATTCTTACCGAATGGGATGACCGACAATCTCATCACACACATCTCTGTTCTCGATAGTCACGGTGCTGGCATATCATGATCTACTTTCCCTTTCCTGAAGTGTTCTCTGTTTCTTCGAAACGAGTGATCTACCGGCAAGAAACGACGATGACAATCAAACCAGCATGGCTTTCGACCATTTGATAGATTGAAAGATTTTGTATGACCCATACAATATGGACAAGCCAACTTCCCGTGTGAACTCCATCCAGATAAACATACCATAAGCATGAAAGTCACTTATGGTCCACATAACCGCTGCCCTAAGGTTGAAATTTGTTTTCGTGGAAACATCCTAAGACTGTGATGCCCCCAAAATAGGTATACATCACCCATCTTGAGTCGCCAAATACATTGTACAAAATACAAATACAAACTTAAATATACAACATGAGCTGTGAGTTTTAATACAAATATTATCTTCTAGACAGTATTCAAACTCAAAATAAGTCCTCAATACATTTATTATCACACTATTTCACAGAATAGTGAGGACTACTAATGCAACCATCTGGACCGTCAATCCATTCCCCGACTAGTCCCAGCTATATTCTCATTTCCTGAAGAGAACATTAAAAGAAAGGGTGAGCTCAACTAGCCCAGTAAGAAATATTATGACTAAGATAATGCAGAATAAATTATCTTTATCCTTCAACCATATAACAACTGATAAAATATAATAGACAACAAGTTTTAGATCAACAACTGCAGTGGAATAAGCAATCCATTAGAAGAGTCAATGAGAGAATAAAATCTACTATCTTCTATGATTTAAAAGGTTTTTCATCACTTGTATCGCTGAGACTCAGCTTAAAAAATAATCCACATCATTAAATCATCCCTGCACTACAGACCAAGGATATTCTTTTGTATCACGACCACGAATCATCCATGCACTACGACCCAAAGATAATCGCGTTTTCATTATTGCTTACGATCATCCCATAAAATAATTCATCTTTTGCACCTTGTCAAGAGAATCCATAGCCATAATCATACCAAAAGCTCGTCCATCAACGCACTACGGGCCAATGAGGACTTTTTCCACATCATTTGTAACATTACGGTCATGATTATACCGAATATTCCCTGGTCATAATCATACCAAGTCCATCTATGCACTACAGGCCACAGATGACTTTCAACATAATATAAGCATGAGGATGATGATAATTCAATAAAATAAGTTCAAGAATAAATTTTAAAGATTTATGAGTTAATTTATCTTGAACTCAATAACGTCCAAATTGTCAACATGATACTGTTTTGAGGCGTACAATTCAAGAATGTTCAGAAGAATATTTTCATGAAAAGATACTGGATGAAGCACAAATATCCAGGATATTCTACTAATTTCATTGAGTATAGAAGCCAAAACTTTAACCAACCGAGTATAATAGAATATATGAAATCTATGAATGGATTTTACATGCATATACGGTAATCCACGTTGACAGATCATTTCCACAAGTTACTAAGGAATGAATACAAAGGATCATTCACCATGCATGCGGTAATCCACATAAACATGTTATTCCAACAGAGTAATAAAAAATGGAACTAGGTCATGCGTAATTCGCATAGACAGGATATTCCAACAGAATAATAAAGAATGGAACCAGGTCATGCATAATCCGCACAGACAAGATATTCCAACAGAATAATAAAGAATGGAACCAGGTCATGCGTAATCCACACAGACAGGATGTTCCAACAGAATAATAAAGAATGGAATAACAACAAAATTCACCAGGCATGCGATAGACTGCACAGACAGGTTATTCCAACAGAATAATAAAGAATGGAATAACAAAAGAATTTGACCATGTATGCGGTACTTCGCATAAACAGGTTATTCTAACATAATAATAAAGAATGGAATAACAACCCTTACGAGTATTGAAAGAAAATAACGTTTTTCATGAATACGAAAGAATAATACCCCTTGCCTTAAAAAGAAGAGTATTCCTACGGGTAGGGCGGGGATATACTCGAAGAAAACTTGCACTATTTTCTACGCTTAAAGCTTTCTTAAACTCTAAAGAAATACACTCAAGATTATAGAAGAAGAATTCTCTGAATTTCTGGTGTGTTTTTCAATTCTAACCAAGCATCCTATTTATAGGAGAATGGAAAGGATATTATGCAATAAAATATAATATATTCTATTTATAATCAAATAAAATAAAACTTTATAAAAAGTATTCTATTTTATATAAAAGATTTTACTATACAAATACTATGCAGGCACTATGCAAACAATATGCATAATAATATATAATATATTCTATTTTTAATCAAATAAAACAAAACTTTATAAAAAGTATTATGTTTTATATAAAAAGTTTTCTATTATATTACATTTATAATAATAATAAAACAAAATTTATATATATAATATATATATATATAAACTTTCCCGTGACTCCCCTCAAATGATCATATTTCCAAAGTCACACGTGGGCCCCACATGTGGGCCCCACTAAAATACTAAAAAAATTTCTACCGATTATTTTGAAAATGAATAAATGGGGGGGGTCCAAATATACAACAAATACCTCATAAAAATTACCTTAATATTTTTAACAACATTTATTAATATTATTATAACTCACAATATTAACAACCAGCTTGTTCCCAGGAAAGAGGGGGCTTTCAAATAAGGATTTCTCCCTATTGGCGCACAATTAGGTGACCAAACCTCTCCTTGACAGAACTTCTAGATATTGTCAATATTGTAAATAATAATATTAATAACTCTGTCATCTCAATTATTGATTTAATAATATATAAAATATCGATAATAATTGAATCAAATAATGTGAGATACTATGCAATAATTATCAGAGCAATAATTGAACAAAAGCGAGTGACTTATCACGTAAACATCAATAATCATCTGGTGTGCTACTATGCAACCACGCAGACATCAGCATTTTTACTTTACTGAGTAGTTCAACGGTTTTAACGGTAAAACTTCCGCCGTTATTTTCATAAAAATATTTTTGTCATTTTCTCAATCCGACAATAATTCCGTTGTGGGGTCCACCAATGATTGTACCGTCGTACGAATATTCTCCGACAAAAAGAATATTCCCCGACCAATCGAATATTATACAAAAACTTGCATACTTTTCAAAATTTATTAATATTACCCACAACTATAACATTATCTCAAATCCACACCATAATTTTGAAAAAATATTTTGAGAAAATTAAATCTTTATTCATAAAATTTGGGATTTTACAATCTCCCCTCCTTATGAAATTTCTCCCTCGAAATTTATGTACGTACCTGGTATGCCGAAGAGATGAGGATACCTTGACTTCATTTCAGATTCTAACTCTTGAGGTATAACCTTTGAGTGTTGAATATGATCCTTCTTATCCAAGATTTTAACACGTATCTCCTCATACGTTAAATCTTCTGCTATCTCGTCTAGTTCTAATTTAGTAACTTGGTTCGGGTCATCCACATATTTACGTAACATCGATACGTGAAAAAAAATGTTATAAATACGCGACATACTTGGCGGTAAAACGAGTCTATAGGCCACAGTTCCTACTCGATCGAGGATTTCAAATGGGCCAATAAAATCGAGGGTTAAGATTTCCTCTATTCATCGATTCTTGCTTCTAGAATAACGCCCTCTTGAACCTTCTTCTTCACATTCATCATCTCTGAGTATGTAACTTGCATGGCTTTAACTTTATCGATTAAAGTCGATTCTACTCGTAGATTTGATATCACCACGTGGGTCCTTAGAGTCTTTAACTCTATCTTCATCATTTATAAGTTATACGAAATAGGTTTTTGTGTTAACAACATCGCACTCGTAAACGTATACAATCTTTTACTCAACGCGTCACCTACCACGTTCGCTCTTCCACGATGATATTGAATGGTATAGTCGTAATCTTCAACACCTCGAGCCAACATCCATGGCGCATGTTATGTTCGTTATAGGTGAAGAAATATTTGAGGGTTTGAGAAATGGGATTTTGTACTGGGGTCAATATAAAATTCGATTTCACATTCTAGGGGTAGGCTAAGTCCTCAAGAATACGCCAAGAAATTTATTAACAATAGAAATATCATTAAAAACTGTGACTCTCATTCAAGACTTGGATAGCACATGTAATGAAGGTTTCTCCTAACGGAGTTTCAACCGATAAGTCAAAGTCTAATTTCTCTGAAGTCAAATTTAAACGTTGAGCGCAGGTAGGAGAGATAAAAGAATGGATAGAACCGGTATCTAATAAGGTATAGACTTCACAAGAATTTATAATTAACTAACACGTGCTAACTTCGTTCGGGTTACTCATTTTTTGAGAAGTCACGAAAAACGCTATTCCTGAAACCACCGACTTTGTTTTATCCGTATCCGCCTTTGGTGCCACCGTCCCAGCTGGACTTGACTTCACTACATGACAAAATCGAGCTAGGTGACTTTCTTTTCCACAACTAAAACATACCTTGCTTTCTTTTCGGATTGTACCTTCCCGGTTATTTCCTTTCTATCATGATTTTCCCATTTCTCATCTCCTGTATTTCAGATATCATTCTAGAATATAGTTTCAAAATAAGGGTTAATTGATATATCACATATTATCCCCATACTCTGACCGACCAATTAAATACCAATTAAACTTAGGTAGGTCATACTAGCGAAGGAATTCCCCGTATCTCCCCTCCTAGTTCTTGTCTCACATCTCTGCCATGGATCATATCCCTAAGCTTTGATAGCAACTGTGACACCCCCAAAATAGGTATACATCACCCATCTTGAGTCGCCAAATACATGGTACAGAATACAAATACAAACTTAAATATACAATATGAGCTGTGAGTTTTAACACAAATATTGTCTTTTAGACAGTATTCAAACTCAAAATAAGTCATCAATACATTTATTATCACACTATTTCACAGAATAGTGAGGACTACTAATGCAACCATCTGGACCGTCAATCCATTCCCCGACTTGTCCCAGCTATATTCTCATTTCCTGAAGAGAACATTGAAAGAAAGGGTGAGCTCAACTAGCCCAGTAAGAAATATTATGACTAAGATAATGCAGAATAAATTATCTTTATCCTTCAACCATATAACAACTGATAAAATATAATAGACAACAAGTTTTAGATCAACAACTGCAGCGGAATAAGCAATCCATTAGAAGAGTCAATGAGAGAATAAAATCTACTATCTTCTATGATTTAAAAGGTTTTTCATCACTTGTATCGCTGAGACTCAGCTTAAAAAATAATCCACATCATTAAATCATCCCTGCACTACAGGCCAAGGATATTCTTTTATATCACGACCACAAATCATCCATGCACTACGGGCCAAAGATAATCGTGTTTTCATCAACGGTTCTGATCATGCCATAAAATAATTCATCTTGCACCTTTGGCCGAAGAGAATCCATAGCCATTAGCATACCAAAAACTGTCCATCAATGCACTACGGGCCAATGAGGACTTCTTCCACATCATTTGTAACATTACGGTCATGATTATACCGAATAATCTCTGGTCATAATCATACCAAGTCCATCTATGCACTACAGGCCACAGATGACTTTCAACATAACATAAGCATGAGGATGATGACAATTCAATAAAACAAGTTCAAGAATAAATTTTAAAGATTTATAAGTTAATTTATCCTGAACTCAATAACGTCCAAATTGTCAACATGATACTGTTTTGAGGAGTAAAATTCAAGAACGCTCAGAAGAATATTTCCATGAAAAGATACTGGATGAAGCGCAAATATCCAGGATATTCTACTAATTTCATTGAGTATAGAAGCCAAAACTTTAACCAACTGAGTATAATAGAATATATGAAAGCTGCAAATGGATTTTCGCTTAATGCGGAATCCACGTTAATGAATCATTTCCACAAGTTACTAAGGAATTAATACAAAGGATCATTCACCATGCATGCGGTAATCCACATAAACAGGTTATTCCAACAGAGTAATAAAAAATGGAACTAGGTCATGCGTAATTCGCATAGACAGGATATTCCAACAGAATAATAAAGAATGGAACCAGGTCATGCATAATCCGCACAGACAAGATATTCCAACAGAATAATAAAGAATGGAACCAGGTCATGCGTAATCCGCATGATGCAGGATGTTCCAACGAGAATAATAAAGAATGGAATAACAACAGAATTCACGGGCATGCGATAGGCGCATGCATAAAGTTTATTCCAATGAGAATAATAAAGAATGGAATAACAAAAGAATTTCACTATGTATGCGGTACTTCGCATAGACAGGTTATTCCAATATAATAATAAAGAATGGAATAACAACCCTTACGAGTATTGAAAGAAAATAACTCTCTTCATGAATACGAAAGAATAATACCCTTGCCTTAAAAAAAGAAGAGTATTCGGCCGGGTAGAAGTGGGATATACTCAAGAAAACTTGCACTATTTTCTACGCTCAAAGCTTTCTTAAACTCTAAAGAAATACGCTCAAGATTATAGAAGAAGAATTTTCTGAATTTCTGGTGTGTTTTTCAATTCTAACTAAGAATCCTATTTATAGGAGAATGGAAAGGATACTATGCAATAAAATATAATATATTCTATTTATAATCAAATAAAACAAAACTTTATAAAAAGTATTCTATTTTATATAAAAAGATTTTACTATGCAAACACTATACAGGCACTATGCAAACACTATGCATAATAAAATATAATATATTCTATTTATAATCAAATAAAACAAAACTTTATAAAAAGTATTCTGTTTTATATAAAAAGTTTTCTGTTTTATTACATTTATAATAATAATAAAACAAAATTTATATATATAATATATATATATATATATATATAAACTTTCTTGTGACTCCCCCCAAATGATCAGATTTCCAAAGTCACACGTGGGCCCCACATGTGGCCTCCACTAAAATACTGAAAAATTTTCTACCGATTATTTTGGAAATGGATAAATGGGGGGGTCCAAAAATACAACAAATACCTCATAAAAATCACCTCAATATTTTTAACAACATTTATTAATATTATTATTACTTACAATATTAATTATCAGCTTGTTCCTAGGAAAGAGGGGGATTTCCAATAAGGATTTCTCCTATTAGTGCATGATTAGGTGACCAAACCTCTCCTTAATGAACTTCTAGACATTGTCAATATTGCAAATAATAATATTAATAACTCTGTCATCTCAATTATTGATTTAATAATATATAAAATATCGACAATAATTAAATCAAATAACATGAGATACTATGCAATAATTATCATAGTAATAATTGAACAAAACCGGTGACTTCTCACATAAGCATCAATAATCAATACCGTATTGCTACTTTATGCAACCACGCAGCGTATTACTATACTTTACTACCGAAAGTAGTTCAACGGTTTAACGGTAAAACTTCCGCCGTTATTTTCATAAAAATATTTTTGTTGTTTTCTCGATCGATGATAATTCCGTTGTGGGGTCCACCAATGATTGTCTTGGTCGTCATGCGGATATTTTCCGACAAAAAGAATATTCCCCGACCAATCAAATATTATACAACAACTTGCATAATTTTCATAATTTATAAATATTACCCACAACTATAACATTATCTCAAATCCACACCATAATTTTGAAAAAAAATATTTCGAGAAAATTAAATCTTTATTCATAAAATTTGGGATTTTACAAAGTCTGTACTCCATCCTCCCACAATACCTTCAACTCGTCTATAAGAGGTCTCAAGTAAACATCTAGGTTCTTTCTAGGACTCTTGGGACCGAGAATCACGAGTGAAAGAAACAAATACGACTATTTCATACACATCCAGGAGGGCGAGTTATCTTGGTGTAACAATAACGAGCCAAATAGAGTACTGGAACAATTTGAGTGGTAGAACAGGTTGAAACCATCGATGGACAATCCAAGCCTCACATTTACGGGTTCCAATGCAAACCGGATGTGCTAAGTTGAAATCTTTCCAAGCACCGCCCATTTGCGGGATGGTTCGATTTCTCCATCTTTGGTTGGAGATTTCGCATGCCAAGTCATATGTTCAGCTGTTCTTGAAGACATGTACAATCTTTTGAGCCGAGATGTAATTGGAAAATACCTTAAAATCTTAAAAGGTATATTCGTCTTTTTTGTAGTCACACCCTCTTTATTAGGCCTAAATCGACCATGACTGCAAAACGTGCACTTTGTCTTCTGTTCATTTTTCTTATAAAACAACATGCAATCGTTCGGTCATGCATCGATTTTAGACAAAACAGTCCATTTGGGAATTTTGTCAAACATGTGGTGTTAAACCCATGCTTATCCCCTTTATTACTCCATAAACCCATGTTTATCCCCCTTATTCATAGTTATTGGTTTATATCATAAACCCATGTTTATCCCCCTTATTACTCCACAGCCCAACCTATCTCCTCTATTCATTTCCAGCCATAACATTCATAGAACAACCAAAATAGTTTACTATTCAGCCATACATATGACTAAGTAGCACATTTAAAAACTAATTAGTTTACTTTCTTCATAAAACTCAAGTCTTTGATTTTCACTTAGTATTGAATATCAGAAAATCATACATCAACATATCCATACTCATCATTATAAGAACCCCAGATTTCTATATGAAATTAATTCAACACATCACTAATAAGAACTTTTAAATTAGTAAATGATTCCATTATCACTAATACCAATAAATTAATCAAGCCCATTTTAATTGCATCACATCACTAATACCAAATATTTCTAAATGATTCTATTATCCGATTCTCGTAGCCATATAAGAACTTTTAAATCAGTAACATCATGAAGAAGAAAGATGAAAAAAAACACAAATTACCTTCACTCATGCTTTACTTTACTAGAGAATAGCTTGATTTTCCCCACTTCTGTTAAATCTTCATCTCCATAGATACTATTTTAGATGAGATAGATGCTAAGAGCAGTATAAAATCGCGCCTCCCTCTCCTTTCGTCTCCTTTTCTTTTCATTTCTTCTCATTTTCGTTTCTATCTGAATACCTGGTTCGACTGAGATTAATTTGAATCAGCGACCGCTGTCTGTAACCGCACGCGGTCGCTGATTTTTAAACACGTGGTATTATTAGCGACCGAATGCGGTCGCTTTTACGAATCAGTCGCTATTTGTCTTCTTTGCTCTCTTTTTACCAATTTTTGGAGGAAAATATCTTGACAAAGAAATGCGATTTTTATTCGCGACCGCATACGGTCGCTAATTATAATAGTGACAAAATTACATTGCAATCGCTACTGTCGATCGCTGTTAATGCTATTAGTGACCGAAAGGGTCGGTCGCAGATGTTTTTGGTCGCTGTTAGACTTTTTCCTGTAGTGTCAATAATTGAGACGACAAAGTTATTCATATTATTATTTGCAATATTGACGATGTCTAGAAAGTTATGTCGAGGAGAGGTTTGGTCACCTAATTGCGCGCCAATAGGGAGAAATCCTTATCGAAAATCCCCCTCTTTCCTGGGAATGATCTGGTTGTTAAATATTGTGAATTATAATATTAATGATGAATAATTGTTAATAGATTAAAAATATATTTATTAAAGATAAGTGATTTGTGGTAATTATTTATTCAATTTTTGATATAAATAGAGGGGTTTGTTATGAGGTATTTGTTATAAGTTTGGCTTATTATTCCATAAGGGGATGTGCTAATTTTTTAGACCGTTGGTTGAAGATATTATTGTAAATCAATATGGACCGCTGGTGGAAAGTTATAATAGTAAATCAATATGGATCGCTGGTTTAAAGTTTTAATAGTAAATCACTATGGACCGTTGCTTTAACTTTTAATAATAAATCAATATAGACCGTCCGTTTAAAAGTAAAGTAATCTGGGCCGTTCATGAATTAGTTACTATTTAGTCCTTTTTTCTATAAATAGAAGTTCATTCCTTCATTATTTCTTACAAATTCACTTAAAATCTAGAGAAAGAAACCATAAAGAGCAATAAGAAAAGTATTCTGCTACTACTCTACTTCAGTATTCAATCTTCTACTAAGGTAAGTGATATTAGTTGTTGTATTCGTAAGGGGTATTATTTCTTTCGTATTCATGAAGAGAGTTATTTTCTTTCAATACTGTAAGGTTGTTATTCCATTCTTTATTATTACATTGGAATAACTTTGTCTCGCCGACTACCACATGCATGGTGAAATCTTTTCGTTATTCCATTCTTTATTATTCTGTTGAAATAACCTGTCTACGCGGACTACCGCATGCATGATGAAATCCTTTTGTTATTCCATTCTTTATTATTCTATGGGAATAACCTGTCTACGCGGACTACCACATGCCTGGTGAATAAACCTTCGTATTCAATTGTTATTAAATTATGGAAATGATTTGCCTACGCGGACTACCGCATGACAGTTGAAAATTCATTTACAGTTTCGTATATTATTCATTTCAGATTCCTAACTCTAAACTTACTACAGTAAGTATTTCTTCTATAATTTCTGAAATGATAAGAAATTCCTTGAGTTTTCTTTTCTATATCCAAGTTGTCTATTATGGTTCCTATCTTTGATTGGATCTATGTTTTGAACTTTATTCTTGAATTTTGCTCCACAGTTGATTATTATGGAGTATTCTTGAACTTGGATATACTAAATTATGAATCCCTAATCGTGTCCTTTATCTCACTGGATTCGTTCTTTAAAATATTTTTCATCATCCTCAGTCTTAAATGGTGATACTTGATGAATATCTTTGGCATGTAGTGCAAAAATGAATGATTACCTGATGAATATCATTGACCCGTAGTGCAAAGATGAACATGTGTTGAGATGAACATGACCAACTGGTGATACAAATGAATATCTTTAGCCCGTAGTGCAAAGATTAATATTTGATTCAAAATGTATATTGATTGATGTTACAGGGATAAAATATTGATGATGGATTTTTAAATTCATAGATGATAGTAGATTTCATTCTCTACTTAACTCTTCTAATGAATTGTTATTTCCGCTGCGAATATTGATCTAAAACTAATTGTCCATTATATTTTATCTGATTTGTTAAAGGCTAAAGATAATTTGTTGTTCACTATCTTAGTCATAATATTCTTTACTGGGCTAGTTGAGCTCATCCTTTTCCTTTTTGTTCCATTTTTCTTCTCAGGAGGAGAGAATATAGCGGGAACTAGTCGGGTATGGAATGATGGATCAAGATGGTTGTTTAGCAGTCCTCACTATTTTGTAAAATAGTGTATCAATAATTATAATGAAGACTTATTTGAGTTTGAATACTGTCTAAAAGATAATATTTGTATTTAAACTCACAGTATATGTGTTGTCGTATTTTGCACGACAATTGTAATAATAAAGTTGTAGTTTTTTTCTGTACCATGTATTTGGTGACTCAGAATGGGTGATGTACACCTATTTTGGGGGCGTCACAGTTGGTATCAGAGCTTAGGGATATGGTCTCTGGCAGAGTTCGGGGAATAGAACTAGGAGGGGAGAGACGAGTAAATCTTTCGCTAGTGTGTCCTACCTAAGCTTATTTGTTGGTCGATCATAATATAGGGGTATTATATGGTATGTCAATTTCTTTAATTAACCCTTGTTTTATGGAAGTATTTGAGAATGGAAGATGAGAATGTTAACAATGGAGTGAATGAGACCGTGGAGACACCTTTAATCACCAACCAGGGGAACGTACCACAGGAAGGCAACATTCCTCCTATAAACAACACTACCGAATAAATGATGAATGATGGAGAATCAGACGAGGGAGACTCGTGGGAAATGATAGCAACACGCGGCTTGTCACAACCAAGCAGTTCAAAGAGTTAGGACCACCAAAATTTATGGGAAAGCCGGATCCGATCAAGGCGAAAAAGTGGGTTAAACAAATTACCAAGATATTTGATATCTTGGGATGCACGGAGGAACAGAAGGTTCCATTCGCCACCTTTATGTTTAAGTGGTGAGGCGTACTCTTTGGTGGGAGTCCGTGAAGCGTACTCAACCAGTAATTCACTCAATATATCTTGGGAAACGTTCCAAAAACTGTTTAATAACAAGTACTTTCCTGAAAGTGTTGGAGAGTGCATATTTTGATTTGATGTTTAAAGTAAATGCTAATGATTATATGTAAAGCCCTTCAAGGAATATATGTACAAGGATTTAGTGATAGATCAAATTTGTTAGGTTGATCTAAGCTTTTAATGTTTGTCATTCTATAAACAAATGTATAGATGAAGAGATCAAAGATATTAGGTTGATCTACATTTTGAAATATAATAAATAAGCATCAACAAGATCGTAGTCTATCGAGCTCGCAGAAGCCAAGACAGAATCGTGGAGCATCAAAGATCGTAGTGTGCCTGCCTTGAAGGGCCTCTCTGTAAATCGTAGAGTGGTCCCAACGTTTGCCGAGCCCACTCAGAGATCGTAGAGTGCTCTCAAATATGCAGAGTCTGCAAGACAAGCAAGTAAAGATCGTAGTGTGTAAGTCTTTGAGAGAAATCGTAGTATTCTCATTTGATAACATCGGATCAAGCACCAAGGTGACAAGACACCACGATCTAAATCATAGAGTATCATCTGCCTTATGTCAGAAGCATCGAGCCTCACCATTTTGTTTGAAGACAAATTCCAACAAATACGGAATGGGTTTTAAACGTTGAAGTCTTCACCAGCCCCAATGTCATAAAAGATATCCTTAGTATACAAAAAAAATAGAAACGTATTGAAGAAGCTAAGGAAAGGACCATAAGATAGAGGAAAACACATTTTCAGGTGTTAGGTGAGAAAGCAGTCTGTTGTGTCAGTGGGCCAGAATGCAATTCGGAAGGTGTGCAGAAAAGTCTCCATCAAAGTTCAAAAATGTCAAACGCATTTAATGCTTCAATGGATAGATTTCAAGGATCACATATATGCAAAACGTATGCAGATGAGAAAAATAAGCAAGCATTGAATAAAACGCACAAGAACACTGAACACTCAACTCTACGATCTGAGAAAAAGAGAAAGTTTGCTCAGTTAATCAGTTCTTTCGAACAAGTGCTTAACGACAACTGAGTAGCACCAACCAAGAACTCAACAACTACCAATCAACTGAAGTAAGAGTTCCAAGTCAAAAGGACTTGAAGAGTTCTAAGTGAACTGTGAAGAACCAAGTCTGCTGGACTTGAAGAGTTCAAGAGTGAACTGAGAAGTTCCTAGTGTAGACACTCAAAATTTTCTTTTCCTGTTACTAACCATATTGGAGGGAAAAAGCATCTTTTTCACACTCCAGAGATAACCCTGGAGGACCACAACATCAATTTTAACCCTAGAGATAGCCACGAGAGATCCAGTTTCCAACCCCGAGATAACCCCGAGAAAGTCAGTTTTAACCCCAGAGCTAGACCCAGGGGATCAAGATCAAAGCCTAGAGATATCCCCAGGAGGTCAAGACAACCTCAGAGATAACCTTGAGGACAGTCAAAGTTAACATCAAGTCAACCTCAGAGATAAACCTGAGAAAAGACCTTTACAATTGTCTGGCCCGGAGATAACCGGGAGGGCAAAATGGTCATTTTGCCAAATCAACTTCAACTCACATCAAATCAACTCATTTCAACTCAAATTACTTCAATAGAAGTCGCACGAGAACCATATCTTAACTTTCGAGCGCAAACAACGCAAAACGGCTCAACGGACTACTTGACGGAAACCCGGGAATCCCATTTTAGTTATGGACCCATCTTCCTAGAATCAAAAAAGGGCAAATCCTATATCATTGTGAAGCTCTCAGAAAGATCTTTCTAGAATGGTATGGCACGCTTCCATCGGACTCCCGGATTGAAAGTTATGAGCAATGAAAGCGAGCAGTAGCGTTGTCAGAAGTGTCGTGCTTCAACACGGCGGGATCCACCTTTGCTCAGGGCACCGAGGCAGCAGCAGTACACTGCTTGCTTCCCCCTCTATAAATAGAGGGCTTGGGGTGGCCATATTTACAAGAGAAACAACGAGGAAGCCCTGTCAAAATTTGCTCCGTACTCTCTCTATACTGAGTTCTTTCTCATTTTAAACACTTGTGAGCTCACATATAGCTACTTTTGTACCGGCGGGAGCCGATTATTCATCCTTTAAAGATATAGAAGTCTTCTTTGGCGACCCTCATGTAAGCCTTCTCACACACTTTAAAGCCTTTCTCTTCATCTTTGTACACACCTTCTTCACGTTGAGAGTCGTTTACGTGTGTTTGCGGGACTTCGATCCGTAGTTTTATTCGGTTTATATATATATATATATATATATATATATGGACTAACATTATCGAGTTATGCCTCGATTGAGCCTGAACTTGATGCGGAGGGTTTATTTGCTTATATATATATATATATATATATATATGAACTAATATGTCGAACTTTGTTCAATGAGCCTAGACTTGATGCAGGCGTTTACTACTTTAATATATATATATATATATATTAATTGTGTCGGACTTTGTTCGATGAGCTGAATTTTTTCATCCGGAGCGTTTACTCGCTTTTATATATATATATACTTATATATATGAACTGTTGTTGAACTCATTTCATGAGCACAGATTTTACATCCGGTGTGTTTATCGCTTTTATATATATATATATATATATATATATATATATATATATATATATATATATATATTCGTCCCACCTAGAGTTTACTTATTGGTGGTTGATAAACTTTTGACTTTCTTTACATTTAAATCTGCACAGAGTTTACTTAAGTGGCGCTTGATCACTTTACTGACTTTATTTACGTTTCTTCCCGCTTTGGAGTTTCCTCCATGGCGGTTGATAGCTTTTACAACTTTATTTACATTTTTTGATCCCCCATGGAGGTGCTTCGTGGTGGCTGATCATGTTTGTATATATATATTTACTGCTTTTATGTATATACCTGCTTACTGCTTTAATACAAATTGCGGTATCATGTGAGCCTAGGAATCATGTGATCACAGATTCAGCCTATTGGATCTACATTCAGTTCCCGTGATGGACATTTCTGTAAGCAGCTTGTAAATTATTATGCGGTGTCTGAATTTCCTCAGATGGTTTTCATACCCACGGGGAAATCGACATTATTTTGTACATTGTTTTCTTATAGATGCTTCGCATCTAAAAAATAAAATCAATCAAGCCAAACACTTAATAAAATGGAAGTGTAAAAGGTCTCAATTACTATTGAGCACAAGGGTTTAAAAAACCTCTTTTATAAAACATCACTGCCATATCTTGCTAAAATTGAATTTTTACATAAATTCAAACCCTGTGTATATAGGTGTGAACGAGGCCTCGCACCACTTCCAAATAAATAGCACATTGACCCACACACACACACACATTCAAATAATAGTTTCTTGAAAAGAGGCGGTCACCGTGGTAACACGGATGTCAGGGGGTGCCTAACACCTTCCCTCCTCATAATCAAGTCCCCGGACCCTAATGAATCTCGGTTTCACCGACCCGTTTAGCAGTGTCACATCATTGGGCCAATGTGCAAACCTTTTCTCGGTTGTGTTGGTACAACCATTTAAAAAACCAACTGGCGAATCTTAACAGTCCATCGTCGACATTATACACGTCGGACCTTTTTTATTTGTTTTTTCAAACAAATCTCACCTAACATGAGAACACCAAAGAACAAGTAACGAAAAGGGACAACTAAAAATCCTGACGTCGACAGGTGGCGACTCTGCTGGGGACTCCAGTAAGAGGGCTTAAGCCGCTATTACAATCTTTTCAAAACTGTTATATGCTTGTGTGTGGATGTTGCATTTACATTTGAATGAATGTGTACGAATGCATTTACTTATTGCACTTAGTGCTTCGCACCATATCTGCCTGTGATATTAGTGCTTCGCACATGTCATCATTTCCATACGGTGAGACGTGATGTATGTGAATGTATGTTGTGTGGTCCCTCCACCAGGAGGCTATCTTGTCGGTGTTTGATTATTGGACTCGTAGGAAGACTAATTCCAACGAGGCTCAGGAAAGGCACCACCCAAATTCACTCCAGATGAAAGACCGGATTAACTTCCCGTCAAGTAAATTGCGATGATTTGGGAACCTTCATGCCGAAAAACCGCGAGAGTAACCTAAGATAGGTCAGCCTTTGATAAACCAAACGCGAAGGAAAGTCTCTTCATACTTTCACATTTCAATTACTTGTAAATTCAATTACTTGTAATTTCATTTCCATGTAAATCTCAATGTAATGGAAAATATGATAGAATATGTGTACATACCTTCCCTTTATATTAAAACCTGACATGCTATCTTGTCAACTGACATCCGTTTCGCAGGACGATACTCCTAAACGGACACATTACGTAATATTGTTATATTCCATTAAGACTAAACTACATAAGTCTTTTTGTAGGGAAATAATTGGTCCAGTAACCCGTTCAAAGTCCAAAAAGGCCACGAGCCTACAGCCAATTATGTCTTCATCTGACCAGACTGATCTTAATCCAGTTTCTCGCGAAGAATTTGATGAAAATCATAGATTTGGCTGTTCTGCTTAAAGAACTACACAAATCTACTCAGGGTACAAGAATACCCTTACATGTTGAATCCTCTGCACAAGGAGGAACCCAAGGTCTGGATACTGCTAGTTCTAGTCACAGGAATCCTCATAAGCACAGACAGATTCTTTAAGCTTCAGCCACATGGCGATTATCTTCACCTAAAGATCATGAGTCCGCACAATCTCCGGTAAAGGTGCCAGCCAGCGTAATGGCTATGTTATTTCCCAAACCGATACCGGTAAAGGAGAAAGAAGTCTTTTTTCCAGACCCCAGAGTGGAAGAAGAGGAACGAAGAATTAAACAAGACATGGTCAGAATGATGTCAAACATACGCGTCATTGTCCATGATGAACATACAAACAGATACACCCCAGACGATGATTGCCCAGACGTAATGGTCATCATTCGGGAGAAGGAGGACGATGACAACCCCTCCATCACTACAGTCCACCAGGACTTTGCCCTCGACAATTGGAACAGCACTCCTTGCATTGGTCGACAAGGGTAAAAGCAGGCGAAAACTCATTACGCCTGTAGATAACAATAATAACTTACTTTTTTCTCATACATTATTAGCAGTTACTTTTGTCATTACATGCTAACACTTTGTGTGATTGAACAGTTTTATATATTAGGTGAGAGCATTTTGGTTCAGGACTCTAAAGTTAGATGTGCCTAAACTTACTGATGAGGTGCCTATTCTCCACAAGTACTGTAGCTTTGATGTAAAGTTGGACTCAGACTTGATGGAAATACAAGAGGACTATGAGATACCTCGGGAGATCAAAGAATGGGTCGAAGACAAACCCAAGCCGAATCTTGATCAAACCACCTCTTTTGAACCGCGAAAACCCCAAACAAATCCAAATTGGTACAGACCTCACTCCAAACCAAAGGAATGACATAGTTACTCTATTGACCCTATTCCAGGATGTGTTTGCATGGTCTCACGAAGACATGGTCAATTTATACACGGACATTGTCATTCATCGCCTTCCTATCAAAGGGGGATTCAAGCCACTCAGGCAGAAGCTCAGGTGATTAAAACCTGAGTGGAATTTAAAAGTTAAAGAAGAAATTATGAAACAATTTCAAGCCGACATCATCATGGTGTCAACATACCCTGAATGGCTATCCAACATAGTCCCCCGTCTTAAAAGCCGGAAGGGAGGTGCGAGTTGTGTGGATTATAGAGATTTGAATAAAGCTTGCCTCAAAGATAGCTTTCCGTGCCATTCATCCACATACTCATTGACAATCTCTGACTCGATCGACATGTACTCCTTTCTTTGATTGCTCATGAGATGCCATCAAATCATGGTTGCTGAAGATGATCGTGAGAAAACTTCATTCATCACGCCTTGGAGAGCCTTTTGCTACATACGATTGTCATTCGGCCTCATCAATGCCGGAGCTACCTATCAGTGAGCCATATGGCTTTTTTCCACAATCTAAGAGAAAGAAATAAATAAAAAAAAAGAAAATTAAAAGAAAAAAGAAAATTAAAAGAAAAAAGAAAAAAAAGAGAAAAAGAGAAAAAGAGAAAAAAGAAAAAGAAAAAATCTCTTCAACGGGTTCTACAGTTGCTGCCTTACCATCGACAGGTTCTACAGATGGTTTTGGAGTTCGAAGAAATCTCCTTTCTACACATTCCTCGTAATAGGAATGACTTTGCGGACGCGTTAGCAACTTTGGCCTCCTTGATTCACATGCCTAACAAGGAACGCATGCCAAACGTCATATTTACCCTGCACAAGGCACCAGCCTATAGGAACTATGTTGGAGAAGTATCGGATGAGCTACCTCCCATCCAGCATCCTTGGTATCAGCATATCAAAGAGTACCTACGCGATGGATCTACACCCGCTGAGGCGATCCCGACTGAGAAAAGGCGAATCCATCGACTTGCTATGAAATTCTACCTGAGCAGAGATGCACTCTACAAGAGAGATGCAGGACGAGGTCTCCTCAGATTATATGGACAAGGACCATGCTCAGAGGTTCATGGATGAAATCCATGGGGGAGTATGTGGCCCACACATGAGCGACCCTCTACTTGTAAAGAAGATCCTACAACAGAAAAGTCTGACTATGGCAGTTCAAACAACACGACTTGGTTTTGAAGAAGATCATTGACAACCAAGCTCGGCTTAAGGGAAAATTATCCCTGAACTGGGAAGGCCCATTTATTGTCAAGGAGGTATTGACAGGAGGCGCTTTTAGATTATAGGAAATAGACGGCGATGAATTTCCGCAACTCATCAATTCTGACACCATAAAACGGTACTATGTCTGAGGTTACCATCAAGCGAACATCCTAGTTTTGGATCATTAGATCAACAGTCATTCCGGTTCTTTAACCCTTCATTACATACAACTTCGTTTCACACCCATTTGACCCATCAGGGATAATAACATTTTTCTAACCAGCAGCCTGGTTTCAGATCTTCAGCTCCTTCGTTCCCCGCAGGTTTTTAAAACCTTTCACACTTTCAGTTTATCCCACCAGGGATTAAACCGTTAACGCCTTCAATTTATCCTGTACATGGGATTAAACTTTTCATCTACAATCCGCCCTATACCTAGGGCGAACTACGTCGACCTGATCTCCCCAATACACGGGAGTACGTAGGCAGCCATGTTATATGGTCTGGTCTCACCACAGAAAAAACAAACTTACTCCTATCCATAACCACATACAGAAACCAGTCCCAAGACACCAAAGATGGTAGGGAATACACACAGATCGACGATCCATTCTGAAAATCCTAAGACATCTCATTGTCCATCCATCAAGGGGGAGTTCAGAATACATCCAGATCACAAAGTCCTGGAGAAACAAGCAAATATCAAGCAAGTAGCAAGGCACAACTAAAAGGGAAGTGAATCAACATATATTTCCCTGCCATATATAATGTTGTTTGATATATACAATGTGTATTGTACATGACAAAATGGATAAGCTAGTTTATGCAGGGAAATACAAGCCCATCTACAAATCAGTGTATATGCGGGCTATCAAGTCCAACATGGATTCCCTCTCAGAAGAAGGAGGTAACACTGTGATCCCCTGCCCAAGGGTTTCTACACGAGCCAACAGATCCACTGCCAACTACATGTGATATTTCAGACAGATATAGCGCTATCCCGCTCAACAATAGCGGTATCCCTATGAGTTAGAGCATTATCTCTAACAGAGCGACATCTCTACTAGAAAGAGCTGTCAACATCAAATCCCAAATCCACCTTATGGTACAGAGGTAAAAGCTTCTTGCGATCTCGGTGTCATATCAGCCCATCTGTCAAAGTAACTACCCTAGACAACAAGCGAGGCTGGGGCAATTTCAAAATTAGCGACAACCGAATATTAGGTCCCTTACAACAAGATTGGGGCAATCTCGGAAGCAGCGATAACTCAACACTGGGGCATTTATCAACCATCCTAAAGTGGAAAATGCACCAGTCATCGCCATCAACATGGTCCATCATTATCTCAATAGTGATTCAGATACTATTCAATCTCGATGGTCCATCATCATCTCAATGGCGATTCAGATATTATTCAGTCGCGACTTGGTCAACACAGAGAGTCTCTCGTATGAATCCCCGGCAATAACTTATGGAATGACTGGGGCATTTTGTGATTCCAAGAAATGGAAGGAGACTAAGACAGGATCAAGCCTCTCATCAAAAGAAGGGGAAAAAATTCTTAAGAAAGTCCTTAAAAGAAGAAGGCTAACAACGGAAGGTCTAGCGAATGAAAACTACACCATCAACATGCGTCAAGTCCTCATAAGTTGAGGCCTCTACACCAAAGTTCAAATCTTGACAGCGAAAGAACAAGCTGCAACCTCCAGGGATTTCAGCGGCATTCAAGTAATCAGTTCAGCCGTAGTGCAAATCAAACGCTCAAGAAAATGGGGCACAAGTACCCAAAAGCGAAAGGAAACTCCAAATCACCTCAAAAAGGGTGAGACATCTGGTGGTTGTCATCAATCTAGCATAACATCAGGCGAAGTCTAGTGAAGTAATTCGTGGAATATTACTTCAGTGAAGGTATCAGAAGATCTGGTATTCTAAACCAATGGAATCCAGCGCAACATCAAGACAGTTCAGCGATGAAAGCTTCGTATACAACCGTTAGAGTAGGAACCGAAAAAGTTTGGCGATCAGCAAGGTAGGTACCATTGCAAACTACCAGCAAATACATCGGGAAGGTCTGGTGATTTCAGAATGTTATCCCTATCAGAGATATGGAAAACATCTCAACTTATCTTCATCAAACAAGAATCAACGATTAAATGCCAAACCATTGGAGTCAAGACCAGCATAGGCATCAGCAATGATCGGTAAAGGTAAAATGATTTGCGAAAACATTTTAACATTCATCATAACATTCATTACATTGCGATTTACAATGCGACATGTGAAATGCGATATGCGAGTTACGATGTGCGATTGGCCAAATGCGAAAAGTGAAGTGCGAAATACGATGTGCAATTTGCGAACTGCGATTTGCGAAAATATTTTAACATTCATCATAAACATTCATTACATTGCGATTTGCATCATTAGAAATACCTTGTCATATTTTCAATTGTCAACTTATCTTTATCATGTATTCCATTGCATTGCATGAACATGATAAAGAAGGGCATCTATAGACACTCAAAATTTTCTTTTCCTGTTACTATCTATGTAGGAGGGAAAAAGCGTCTTTTTCACACTCCAGAGATAACCCTGGAGGACCACAACATCAATTTTAACCCCGGAGATAGCCCCGGGGGATCAAGATCAAAGCCTGGAGATAACCCCAGGAGGTCAAGACAACCTCAGAGATAACCCTGAGGATAGTCAAAGTTAATATCAAGTAAACCTCAGAGATAAACCAGAGAAAAGACTGCTACAACTGTGTGAAAACCAGAGATAACCCCGGGAGGGGTAAAATGGTCATTTTTCCAACTCAACTTCAACTCACATCAAATAAACTCATTTTAACTCAAATGACTTCAATAGAAGTCCCACAAGAACCATATCTTAACTTTTGAGCGTAAACTACGGAAAACGGCTCAACGGACTACCTGACGGAAACCCGGGAATGCCATTTTGGTCATGAACCCATCTTCCTGGAATCAAAAAAGAGCAAATCCTATGTCATTGTGTAGCTCTCAAAAAGAGATTTCTGGAATGGTATGGAACGCTTCCATCGAACTCCCGGATTGAAAGTTATAAACGACCAAGCGAACAGCGTGTTGTCCGAGTGTACGTACGTCGACACGGTGGGATCCACACTGCCCGGGGCACCCCGGACAGCTGCAGGTACACCTGCGGCTCCCCCCCTCTATAAATAGAGGGCTTGGGGTGGCCATATTTGCAAGAGAAACGACGAGGAAGCCCTGTCAAAATTTGCTTCGTACTCTCTCTATACTGAGTGCTTTCTCATTTTAAACACTTGTGAGCTCACATATAGCTACTTTTGTACAGGTGGGAGCCGATTATTCATCCCTTTAAAGATATAGAAGTCTTCTTTGGCAGCCCACTCTAAGCCTTCTCACACACTTTAAAGCCTTTCTCTTCATCTTTGCACACACCCTTCTTCACGTTGAGAGTCGTGTTGCGTGTGTTTGCCCGGACTTCGATCTGTGGTTTTATTTTAATTTGTATATACATATATATTTATATATATATATGGACTAACATTATCGAGTTATGCCTTGATTGAGCCTAGACTTCGGTCTGGAGCGGTTATTTGCTTATATATATATATATTTATATATAAATGAATCGTAATGTCGAACTTTGTTCGATGAGCCTGAACTTGATGCAGGCGTTCTTTGCTTTAATATATATATATATATATATATATATATATATATATATATATATATTAATTGTGTGTCGGACTTTGTTCGATGAGCTTGGATTTTACATTCAGAGCGTTTACTCGCTTGTATATATATGTATACTTATATATATAAACTGTTGTTGAACTCTGTTCGATGAGCCTGGATTTTACATCCGGTGCGTTTATCGCTTATATATATATTCGTCCCACCAAGAGTTTACTTAAGTGGTGGTTGATCGCTTTCTGACTTTCTTTTTACGTTTAAATCCTCCACTGAGTTTACTTGGGCGATTGATCGCTTCTGACTTTATTTACATTTTCTGATCCCCCATGGAGGTGCTTTGTGGTGGCTAATCATGTTTGTATATATATATTTACAACTTTTATATATATCTGTTTATTATTTTCATACAAATTGCGGTATCATGTGAGCCTATGAATCATGTGATCACAGATTCAACCTATTGGATCTAGATTTGGTTCTCGTGATGGACATTTTCAGCTGTAAGCAGCTTGTAAATTATTCTGCGGTGTCTAAATTTCCTCAGATGGTTTTCATACCCACTGGGAAATCGGCATTATTTTGTACATTATTTTCTTATAGATGCTTCGCATCTTAAAAATAAAATCAATCAAGCCGAACACTTAATAAAATGGTAGTGTAAAAGGTCTCAATTACTATTGAGCACAAGGGTTTGAAAAAACCTCTTTTATAAAACATCACTGCCATATCTTGCTAAAATTGAATTTTTACATAAATTCAAACCCTGTGTATATAGGTGCGAATGAGGCCTCACACCACGTCCAAATAAATAGCACATTGACCCACACACACATATTCAGATAATAGTTTCTTGAAAAGAGACGGTCACCGTGGTAACACGGATGTCGGGGGGTGCCTAACACCTTCCCTCCGCATAATCAAGTCCCCGGACCCTAATAAATCTCGGTTTCACCGACCCGTTTAGCAGTGTCACATCACTTGGTCAATGTGCAAACCTTTTCTCGGTTGTGTTGGTACAACCATTTAAAAAACCAACTGGCAACTCTAAACAGTCCATCGTCGACATTATACACGTCGGACCTTTTTCACTTGTTTTTTCAAACAAATCTCACCTAACATGAGAACACCAAATAACAAGTAACGGAAAGGGACAACTAAAAATCCTGACGTCAACACCTAGACTGCTGGTCTAGAAGGAATCTGTGAAATTCAAAAAGTGTAAAAGATATTCTTAGTAGATTTCCTACTTGAAGAGTAGAAGAGTGAACTAGGAGCTTTAAGTGCTATGAACCACTTAAAACTGTTGTGTCTCTTACATTCTTGCTATAACTGCTATAACTATTATAATTGCCTCACTCTCACCAACTCACCATATCTAAAAGGGAGATTAAACAAATCATAATTCCGATGTGTTTTAATCATTATCAAACTAACAAAGTAAAATGAAAAGAATTTTAAATATTTATTCAACCCCCCCTTCTAGATAACTATTGTGCCTCCAGAAACTAACAATTGGTATCAAAGAAGGTTCTATTATATACCCTACAAAGCTTAAGTAGTTCCAATGGCACACTTACCAAGTGAATCAAAGACTGGAGGAGGCAGCAAGCCACCTATGTGCAACAAAGATAAATTCGCTAACTGGAAAGTTCGGATGCAAGCATACATGGATTCAATAGATGAAGATCTATTTGAAACTGTTCAGAATGGGCCCTACATTCCTACAAAGCTTGCACTAACTACGAACGACCCAAACAGAATACAGATCAAGGTCAAAGGAGAATGGACTGACAATGAGAAGAGAGTTGTTCAACTCGATAAAAAGGCCAAGAACATTTTGTTTCAATCCTTAGAAGATGATCTATTCAAATATGTGGTCAACAGCAAAACAACAAAGGAGAAAACAAACAATTTCTCCTGATACAGTAATATGAAATGTTTGCACACGTTCAAGGAGAAAACGTCACTGCCACCTACGAGAGATTCAACGTTCTGCTCAACTCTCTATGAGCCTATGGAAAGATCTATCCAAACAAAGATCTAATCATAAAGTTCATGAGAGCCTTACCGAGCAAGTGGGATGCCAAAACCACTGCTATTAGAGAGTCAAAGGATCTCCATGAGATGACTGTTCAATAGTTATATGGCAACCTTCTCACATACAAACTAGAGCTCACTCAACGAGCAGAAACTCTATCTGAAGGAAGAAAGAAGGATAAGGGTGTTGCTCTCAAAGCAACTGAAAGCACCTCCAAGGTCAATACTGAAATTGACAAGTATGCACCATATTAGATGTTTTGTGTGCTATAAAGTTGGTCACAAGGCTGCAAAGTGCTATTATAATTCCATGCATGTGAAACCTAAAATCAGGCAGATTAGTGTCCCCAAGGGTACTAACAAAGTAGGACCCATGCAATTATGGGTACCAAAATGAAAGTTTAATGTTACCACAGGAAAAGAGCTCCAAGATCACAACCTGGTATCTAGACAGTGGATGCTTAAGGCACATGACTGGGAACAAAGCCCTTCTGTCTAACTACATAGAAAAGGAAGGTCCCTCAGTCATCTTTGGAGACAACGGCTCTATCAAGATAAAAGGATACGACTCCGCTGGAAATAGTGCAATGTTCTTCAGTAAAGTGGCCTATGTGGAAGGACTACAACACAATCTTCTAAGCATTAGCCAACTCTGCGACAAGGGACATCAAGTAACATTCATCAACAATCAATGTCAAGTCAGAGACCTGAAGACATCTTCTTTAAAGCTAACCGAAACAAGAGAAGGAAATGTCTACACAGTAAATCTTGGTCAACTAAGCTCAGACGAGACAATATGCTTTCTGGCTAAAGCATATGAAGAAATGAGCTGGTTATAGCATCGAAGACTATCTCATCTCAACTTCAAGAGCATATCCAAACTACCCTCAAAAGATCTAGTTGCGGCTTACCCAAGTTCAGTTTGGTTAAGGAAAGGCCGTACAATGCCTGTCAGCTTGGAAAGCAAACCAGAAGCTCATTCAAGAGCAAAACTGTCAACTCAATTGACAAGCCCCTGCAGTTGCTCCACGTGGATCTATTTGGGCCAATTCCAACAATGAGGCTCGGAGAGAAGAGATACTCACTGGTCATAGTCGACGACTACACTAGATTCATATGGGTGTTCTTTCTAACCTCAAAGGATGAAACAAGCTCCCAACTGATCAAGATGTTCAGGCTAATGATGAACGAGAAATGGAAGAAAATCAAGGCTATAAGGAGTGATCATGGCAGAGAATTCGACTTCTCAGAAATGGACCAGTTCTGCACAGACAATGGCATCAGTCATAACTTCTCAGCTCCACGAACTCCTCAACAAAATGGAGTAGCTGAGAGAAAGAACATGACGTTGATAGAGGCTGGAAGAACTCTACTAGCAGCAACCCATCTGCCTGAATACTTCTGGGTAGAAGCTGTCAACATTGCACGCTACACTCAGAACAGATCACTCATACACTCTACGATTAAGAAGACTCCCTACGAACTGTGGAAAGGAAGAAAGCCTAGTGTCATCTACTTTTATGTATTCGGTTGTACATGTTACATTCTCAACAATAAAAAACAGTATTTGACAAAGTTTCAACCTAAGTCAAACGAAGGAATCTTTCTTGGATATGCCACAGACAGTAAGGCCTACAGAGTGTTCAACAAGAAGATACTGAGTGTTGAAGTCTCGATTCACATCATCTTTGATGAGACAGACTTAGACAAAACAATGCTTCAAGACACTACAACTGACAGTTCGGATACCACGAACGAGGTCGTCGAGCTCAACACTACGATCGTAGTTCCAGATAGTGAAATCATTGAGCAAGGAAATGAGATCGTAGAGAGGCCTATGCAAGACAACGAATCTCCACACCAAGAAGCAGAAATAGATCTTGAAGAACTCAGACAAGAACGCATCAAGACAGATGTCCCAACAGGAAACAAATAGGCAAGAGATCACACTCAAGACTTAATCATTGGAGATCCGAATGCAAGAGTCAAAACAAGAGTTGCCACCCAAAATGAATGTTTTTATCTTTGCTTCCTGTCATAAATGGAACCTAAGAAGATAGAGGATGCTATGGAAGACTCCAGCTGGATAGAAGCCATGCAGGAAGAACTTAATCAGTTTGAAAGAAGTAAAATATGGAGATTGGTACCAAGACCAAAAAGTCATCATGTCATTGGAACCAAGTGGGTCTTCAGAAACAAGATGGATGAAGATGGAGTAATAACTAGGAATAAGGCAAGACTAGTGGCCAAGGGCTATTCTAAGGAAGAAGGCATTGACTACGATGAGATATTTGCACATGTTGCCAGACTAGAAGCCATCAGAATATTCCTTGCATTTGCTGCTCACATGAAATTCAAGGTCTTTCAGATGGATGTCAAAAGTGCATTCCTAAATGGTGAACTTCAAGAAGAAGTCTACATAGAGAAAACTCCAGGTTTCATCAATCCATCTTTTTCTAATTATGTTTATAGATTAGACAAAGCCTTATATGGTCTTAAACAAGCACCTAGAGCATGGTATGAAACACTTACTAACTTTCTTATTGAAAATGGGTTCACTAGAGGTAGAGTAGATACCACATTATTTCTTAGAAAGCATAAAGACAAAGTCTTATTGGTACAAATATATGTTGATGATATTATTTTTGGTTCTACTGATGAAAAGTTATGTAAAAGATTCTCCAAGCTTATGCAAAGCAAGTTTGAAATGAGCATGATGGGTGAGCTGAACTTCTTTCTTGGACTGCAAGTAAAGCAGACTGAGGAAGGAATCTTTATAAACCAAGCCAAGTACATTAAAGACTTACTTAAGAAGTATGGCATGGAATCAGCCTCTCCCATGAAAACCCCAATTTCTCCTGCAACCAAGCTTGAAAAAGATATAAAAGGTAAAAGTATTGATATAACTCAATACAGAGGTATGATAGGCTCTCTTCTATATCTAACTGCCAGTAGACCAGACATAATGTTTACAATATGCATATGTGCTAGATTTCAGGCTAATCCTAAGGAATCACATTTAACTGCTGTAAAGAGGATTTTTAGGTACCTCAAGGGTACATCTCACTTGGGGCTTTGGTATCCCAAGGATTCCTTATTTGAACTAACGGGATACACAGATGCTAATTTTGTAGGCTGCAAAATAGATAAAAAGAGTACCAGTGGCACTTGTCAGTTGCTAGGAAACAAACTTGTGTCCTGGTTGAGCAAGAAGCAAAACTCAGTATCTACTTCAACTACAGAAGCCGAATACATTCTTTCTTTGGCAACTCTGCGTTCGAGATCCTATGGATGAAAAATCGATTAGCGATTATGGGTTTGAATTCAAATCCATACCTATTTACCGTGTAATAACACAAGTGCCATAGCAATAACTCATAATCCTGTCATGCATTCTAGGACTAAGCATATAGAAATAAGGTATCATTTCATTAGGGATCATGTGCAAAATGGAACCATATCTTTACAATATATCCCTACTGAAAATCAACTTGTTGATGTCTTTACAAAGCCTTTAGATGAATCCAGGTTTAACAAGTTAATAAGTGAGCTAGGCATGCTTAACTTACAACCATGAAAAATATGCTCTAGTTGGTACTAACCATACAGATATAAAGGCTATGTTCGAAATCATAGACATGATCAAAGGAAGTCCACGATCGTAGAGTTGAAGTGATATGAAAGACAACGATCGCAATGCAGACTCAACGATCGCAGTGCAGACTCAACGATGCCAAAGCCCCATCAACAAAATAAAGGAGCATCCTGTGATGATAAAGTTCAAAACAAAGCAATCTCTCTAATAAGAGCCTCAGGAACAAACCTAACCCTTGATTCACTCTATGAGGTTGGCCCTTCATGAGTTACCTTAAACCGAGAGGGATGCTAAGTCAAAAGTTCATCACAAGGATCCGGGCAGACTCAACGATCACAGTTCAGACACGACAATTACTGAGCAGACACGACGATTGCTAAGTAGACACGACGATCGCAGTTCAGACTCGACGATTGCTGAACAGACAAACACAGAGCAGACTCAACAATCACAAAGGCTACCTCAACGATTGTAGTCCTCCCTAAGGACACATTAGCTCAGAAGGAGCTAAGGGCAAATCAGTACAATCTTCCTCAGTCAGATTCGTAGAGCCAATCAATTTTGACACCTGCCCCACTAAGAAAAATAGAGAGAGGAAAGTTACAAGTACAGTTTAAAAATGCCTTTTTGAAATCACAAGTTCAAAAAGCTTATTTCTCTCTACAAGCAGAATCCCTAACTCTTAAGAAAGCTCAAACAACCATACTCCTTGCAAAGAAATCAATGGTAGCCTCCAACATCATCTCTGGCTACAGACTCTGTTTCGATGAGTTCAAAACACCTGAAACCAAATTTCACAAAACTCTGATACTGATAAAGAAGGCTGGTCTCGAAGACGCTCTGGGTACGAGCACATGGATCTACCCAAAGCTAATAAAAGAATTCTACAAGAATGGGACATTCGAGAATGAAGTCATCACAACGAGGATCAAGGACGTGGAAATCAAGCTAAAGGCTGATGACATCAACCTAGCCCTAGGTTTCAAATTTGAAGGGTTTTTGTTTATAGATGGCATCGATTTCTATGAAGGACTTAAAAGGATGCATCACAAGAAATTCCCCATTGTTAAAGGATACAAGAAGAAAGAGTTTCCTCAGAGGTACGAATTTTTGGCAAACATTGTTGGAAAATGCATATCTTCGCAAAGAGCTCGGAAGCACGATTACAGAAGCGAAGTGCATCTCAAGCTCATGACAGTCATCAGTTGTGGGATACAACTTAACTATGGAGCCCTGCTACTTGAATGGATTGGGAAGTGGATTCTCAGCTCGAAGAAGTCAAAGAACTCTAGAAAGATGCTCTACGGGCGATTCATCAGTATAATCCTACAATCTGCTTTGGGTGATAAGATAGGGGATGATGAAGGAGAATTAATCAATCCGAATAGACGAATGACCCAGCAACTATTCGAGAACTGGAAAAGGAATACAGCTGAGAATGTACGAATGATGTCCGAGTCCAGTGGTAGGACTGCTGATGCAAAAGAGTTAACGATTCCTTGAAACATGTCTGTGGTCAAGGAGACTGAAGAAGATGAAGAAGAAACAAACAAGGAAGAACCCACTGCTCTGGTCAGAAAAAGCAAGGGAAAGAGAAAGCTAAAGGCAAGAATGGCAGAAGAACCCCAGGGATCAACTACAGATCTGTAGAGTCTTATGACATTGAAACTCTGAGGATCCTAAGAAGAAAAGAACAGCAGGCTGAGGCAGATGAAGACATAGCTACCATATCACAGCTGCTGAAGAAGAACAAAATCAGTCACAAGTCCAAGAGGCCACCTGTCTCTTCGATCGTAGAGACCAGACTAAACACCTCGACCAAGGAAGTTGCTGCACCAGATATTCTGGTTGATCAACAGGACATAGCTGAAGCTGAAGAAAGTCTTGAGGCTGTGGCTCAGCCTAGAAAACCAAGACGAAAATTGCTTAAAAAGTACATCCTTGTCAAAGAAGGAGTACTCAAAAAGGAAGACCAAAAGATAGCCACTGAGAAGGGGCTATCTGAAGAACTGTTCAAGCTGAGTAGGATCCACCTCAAGCTCTCACTATAGAGAATGCTCCAGCTGAGGGGGAGTTACATGAATCTCTCGCCCTTGAAAGTGCTCGAGCTGAGGGGGAGCCACTGGAAATGCAAATGGATGATCATGTTGAGGGGGAGCCTCATGATATCCCCATGAAAGAAGAAGCTGCTCCTGTAGAAAATGAGAGAGAACCAGAGAAAGAACAAAATGAAGTCATTAATATAGTGGAATCCTTGAACGAAGACAGAGAAGAGGACGAAGATGATGAGGTCGAGATCATAGTTGTGGGATGTAATGGGTATAGAAAAGCTAACTACGAGCAGTTGTTCTCCTATCTACCCATGATGCCTTTTCATCAAGCTCAAATTCTAAACTCTTAGAATCACATGTTTTGGAGCTTCAAAGAATATCCAGCCATCTCTATGCTAGCTCATGAATTTCCAGGCAACTTCAACTTTACTAAAAAGCTGATCACAAATGGTCCCACTTCAAAAATTATGCATGAGGTATTATCTATCCCAATCTTATTCAGAGTTAATCACTATCCACTATCTTTTTTAGCCAATTTTATGAATTTCCAAGCTGGTTGGAAGTGGTCCTCAATCCACTAAGTCAATTCCCAGTTGCAGAATCCCAAAATTTTGTAACTGATGAACCAAATATGCCCAACTTCATATTAATCCCAATTCCCCTCATCTCTATGATTACTGACTCTAGCCCCATCATAGAGTCCCACGGTCAAATCGTAGAGCCACTTACTCCAGATGCTCAAACACAGGCCCCTCCATCAGATATTCCCTCTTCATCCACAAATGAATATTTCAACCTTGATCTTGCCCTCTACTCCTTGCAAGATCAAAAGAAGAGTAACCCCCTCCTCCACACATTCCACAACTCAGTGAACTCCTTTCAGATCTGCCCACCAAATCTGAGTTATCCGAAGTGTCAAAGAAAGTGATTAAGGATATAGATGACAGTCTTGAAGCTCACACAGAACTCATTCAACTAAGACTGACTAAAATGATAATGGCTGCCAATGCTCTCCCGGTATTTCCTAGCTCGAGCTCACAAAAAAAGCTCGGGGAGATCATAAAAGAAATGATGAGAGAGCATAAATGATAGGGATCGAGATACACTTTCAAGCAAATAAAAAGACATCGGGATGTTGTTCTCTCTTTACTGATTTACTCAAGAGACTCAAAACAAGCTCATGTTGGAAAGCATCATCAATCTGCAAACTGCCGTAAAAGAATTCCAAAAATTTTACGTAAATCAAGGCCATCAGACTGACAATGTTCTAGTCGTCCTCAAACAAAGGGAAGCTAGATCTGATGCTCTGATCAAAGAGAATAAAGAGGACATTGCTCAAACCCAAAGTAAACTCAACGAGCTTGTCCAAGGATTGACTCGCCTCTCAGAAGACATTCAAACCCTTGATGTTGACATAAAGGGGGAGAATAAAGGGAAAGGAGATCATGGCAAAGGCAGAGGCACTTTCTTAGCTCAATCATCAACTCCTCCAAGGCAGTATCATCAACAGAATCCACGATCTGGCCATCATACTCAACGATCTGATGGTGAGCCAATTATCATGGCTCAACCATTAAGGAGTCTAGGGCTAACTCCCAGCTTACAAGAAGTAACGACAATAGGCCTAAGAATGCCAATTGGAGATCCTGCATTCATGAATAGGCATGATCACAATATAAGACTAAGTCAAAGTGAGCTAAAAGACCTAGCCTAGAGAGACGAAGCCAGCAAAAAAAGGAGAGCTAAGGAATATGCAAATCCTCCACCAAGCAAAAGGTCAAAGAAACAGAAATAAGTTGAAATTTATTTCTTATTGATGTAATTGAACTTAAATGTAATATCTATCTTCAACATCAATAAATTCATGCTTATTCTCTAGAAATTTCAGGTGCGCACTAAAATATTAAGTCATATTTACTTTCCAGCAATTGCATCTAAAATTTGATAATCATGACAACAAATCTCCTTGGTTATGTCAACATCAAATAGGGGGAGATTGTTGGAGAGTGCATATTTTGATTTGATATTTAAAGTAAATGCTCATGATTATATGTAAAGTCCTTCAAGGAATATATGTACAAGGACTTAGTGATAGATCAAATTTGTTAGGTTCATCTAAGCTTTTAATGTTTGTCATTCTATAAACGAATGTATAGATGAAGAGATCAAAGATGTTAGGTTGATCTACAACATAAAATATAATAGATAGGCATCAACAAGATCGTAGTCTATCGAGCTCGCAGAAGCCAAGGCAGAATAGTGGAGCATCAAAGATCATAGTGTGCCTGCCTTGAAGGGCCTCTTTGTAAATCGTAGAGTGGTCCCAACATTTGCCGAGCCCACTCAAAGATCGTAGAGTACTCTCAAAACTGTATAGTCTGCAAGACAAGCAAGTGAAGATCGTAGTGTACAAGTCTTTGAGAGAAATCATAGTGTTCTCGTTTGATAACATCAGATCAAGCACCAAGGTGACAAGACACCATGATCTGAATCGTAGAGTATCATCTGCCTTGTGTCAGAAGCATCGAGCCTCACCGTTTTGTTTGGAGACAAATTCCAACAAATACGAAATGGGTTTTAAACGTTGAAGTCCTCACCAGTCCCAACGGCACAAAAGATATCCTTAGTATACAAAAAAAAACGTATTGAAGAAGCTAAAAAAAGGACCATAGGACAGAGGAAAACACATTTTCAGGTGTTAGGTGAGAAAACAATCTGCTGTGTCAGCGGGCCAGAATGTAATTCAGAAGGTGTGCAGAAAAGTCTCCATCAAAGTTCAGAAATGTCAAACGCATTTAATGCTTCAACGAATGGCTTCAATGGATAGATTTCAAGGATCACATGTATGCAAAACATATGCAGATGAGAAAAATAAGCAAGCATTGAACAGAATACACAAGAACACTGAACACTCAACTCTACGATCTGAGAAAAAGAGAAAGCTTGCCCAGCTACTCAGTTCTTTCGAACAAGTGCTTAATGGCAACTGAGTAGCACCAACCAAGAACTCAAAAACTACCAATCAACTGAAGTAAGAGTTCCAAGTCAAAAGGACTTGAAGAGTTCTAAGTGAACTGTGAAGAACCAAGTCTGCTGGACTTGAAGAGTTCAAGTGGTGAATCGAGAAGTTCCTAGGCTATCACCGGTCTAGAAGAAATCTGTGAGATTCAGAAAGTGTAAAAGATATCCTTAGTGGATTTTCTACTCGAGGAGTAGAAGAGTGGACTAGGAGCTTTAAGTGCTCTGAACCACTTAAAACTGATATGTCTCTTACATTCTTATAATAACTGCTATAACTGTTATAATTGCCTAACTATTATAATTGCCTCACTCTCACCAACTCACCTTATCTAAAAGGGAGATTAAACAAATCATAATTCCGTTGTATTTTAATCATTATTAAACTAACAGTAAAACGAAAAGAATTTTAAATATCTATTCAACCCCCCACCCCCTTCTAGATAACTATTGTGCCTCCGGGAACTAACAGAAAGTATTCGTCATATGAAGGAGGTAGAGTTTATTAGACTAGAACAAAACAACATGATGGTGTCCCAGTAGGAGGCGAAGTTCGCGGAATTATCTAGGTTTGCACCTCATTTGGTAGAGAATTAGGAACGTATGACGCGGATGTTTCTGAGAGGTCTGAAACCCGAGATTCGGCATTATCTTATTTCTCACAAATTTTCTCTATATTCAGATGTTGTCAACATGGCTCAATTATTAGAGCGAGATAATGAGTATGTTCAACCGAGGGGACCACAACTGTGGTCATACCGGCAGGCGAACCATCGAGCAATGATAACCAAATGGGAGGAAAGAATACAGACAAAAGCGGTAACCACTCGGGTGGTAATCGCGGCCATGATAATAGAAGAAGCGAGTCGGGAAGAGATTTCAAAAAGAGAAGGTACAACAATGATAACATGAAGACGTCAGCGCCATCATCAACTGTTTCTACGGGAGGAGAACGATCACCGGTAATATGTTATAAATGCAGGAAAGAGGGACACATCAGCCTAAACTGGCCACAACAATCCAAGGTGTGTTATAACTGTGGAAAGGAAGGTCATATAGCTAGAGATTGTCTTGTAGCGAAACCAAGTCCAACGGGGATGGTGACTCCAAAGGTCATCCCGCATAAGTCAAAGTCGGTGGTTCTGGAAGGCGTTTGTCGTGGCCCGCCTAAAACGCGAGGAACCCGAACGAGGTGATCACGGGTAAGCTAATCATAAACTCTTGCAAAGTTTATACCTTATTAGATACCGGTTCTACCCATTCTTTTATCTTTCCTGCTTGTGCTCAACGTTTGAGCTTAACTCTGGAGAAATTAGACTTTGACTTATCTGTTGAGACTCCGTTCGGAGAAACTTTCATTACATCTACTGTTTATAAATCTTGCTTGATTCAAGTTGGAATCATCACATTACTTGTCGATCTTATTTCGTTGAAAATACTTACATTTGATGTGATTTTAGGGATTGATTAATTAACCACTCATCATACTAAAATTGATTGTTTTCGTAAAGTTGCTAGTTTTCATATTCCTAACCAACCTGTTATGCGAATTTAAACAACCAAACCACTAAAGTCAATCACTGTCATATCAAGCCATAAAGCCATTCGTTTATTGAAAAACAGATGTCAAGCTTTCTTAGCCCATGTCATGGACTTGAACAAAAATACGTCAGATTTGAATAATATTTCTATTGTTAGTGAATTTCCTGACGTATTTCCTGAAGAAATTCCTGGTCTACCCCCAGAACGTGAAGTTGAATTCTTTATTGACCTTGAACCCGATACAAAACCCATTTCTAAAACCCCATATCGAATGGCTCCTATTGAACTTCAGGAGTTAAAGGTCCAACTACATGAGTTGTTAGACATCAGTTTCATTCGTCCTAGTACATCTTGTAATAATAAAGTTGTAGTTATTTTCTGTACCATGTATTTGGCGACTGATCAGAATGGGTGATGTATACCTATTTTGGGGGCGTCGCATTGAATTTCTCCAACCTCAATTTTGTTTTCATAAATCAATTGTAATTTTCCCCTTTTGTTAGTATTATTAAATTGGATATTTGGATGCCTTTGTCTAACCCGAAAGTATAAAGTATTAAAAACAATTGGCTCGGGGGCGCTGCCCCTGAACCCCTGCCAACTTTTTTATATCTTACTAATAATTTTGACCCCACTACTAAAACTTCCTGGCTTCACCACTGGCGGCAACAGATATTACTCATTTGCTTATGTAGCTATATATTACCTTCGTTTCGTTCGTAAAAAATTGTCGTTTAAGATTTTTGCACATGAATTAATAAAGTCATTTAATACTATCATTTTACAATTAAACTTTGTTTGAAATTCCATCATTATGCCTTTATGGGTAGTTGAAAAACTATTAATACAATGGAGAGATTTTATTGGGACAATGAGAGAAGATATAGGTGATATAAGAAAGTAACTAAGTTATTCTCCTAAAAAATTGTAAACGACAAATAAATTGAAACAAATTTTTTCTTTTAAAACGACAATCTTTTAGGAGCGAAGGGAGTAATAAACTAGAGTGATGCAACTATAGTGCAATAGCCTAATAACTTATACGTCCCAGGATTAAAACCTAAGCTTGACATTAAATTTTTGTTTCATGTGCTATAGTTTTTGTGTATTAGATAAATTATACTACCATTTATATATATAAACATTTCTCTTTACAAAAAAAATTGGTAGTCTCCAATATTTTTAAATTTATTCTATTAATATATATATATATATATATATATATATATATATTAAATTTCTTGTCAAACTAAATAAAATACTAAATAAATCTCAACATTAAACTAATGTTTACCCATCTTAAATCTCAACATTAAACTAAATATATATAAAGTAACTATGAATATATATATATATATATATATATATATATATATATATATATATATATATATATATATATAATAGTTGTATATATAATTATCTGATGAGTATATATAATTATCAGATGCCAATAGTTGAATATTTATATAAAGTAACTATGAATATTTATTTATAAATATTTGAAGATAAATGTATAATTATTTATATGAATATTTATTTATAAATATTTATATATTTATATATTTATATATTTATATATATAAATATTCATATATAAATATTCATAGTTACTTTATATAAATATTCATATCAATATATAAAGATTAATTTATATGAATATTTGTTTATAAATGTTTATATATTTATATATATAATTATTCATAGTTACTTTAGATAAATATTCATAGTTAGTTTATATATTTTTAGTTTAATGTTGAGATTTATTTAGTATTTTATTTAATTTGAAAAGAAATTTAAAAAAGAATATATATATATATATATATATATATATATTGATAGATTAAATTTAAAAATATTGGAGACTATAAGCCAAAATATCGTGATTCTCAGGTTATGGCTGACGATTTTACCGTCAATACAAAGTCAAAAATTCATCGTCGTAAATTTCTCTCTTGTACACAACATTTGTGTATATACATATAAATTTATATATTTATATGGATTCTCATCCGTAGCAACAGGTTGCCACAAGCATTATTACAACAATCAATTTTTGAATAGTTGATCATAATAATAATAAAAGACAGATTAATTTTCTACCGCTACAAAATCAGAATCAACAAACGCTACATATTAATTGAAGGTAAGTTCAAAGACAGTTTAAAGAAGTTCAACTTAACTCGGGAGTTTTCAAAACAAAACTTTATAAAAAGAGATTCTAAAAGGCTGGAACCGGCTTATAAGCTTAAAGCACTTCAAAAAGACTTAAAAATCATTTCATAAATGTTAACGTACTCATTATTTGATTTGATAAGTTCTCCGAATTCAAGGAAAATCTAGCAAGTAAGACGCATTGAAAAGTACTGAAAAAATAATTACAAATCTGGGGTCCGATATATTTCAATCAGATATCACCTATAAATCCATTGATCAATATGATATTAACTTAATTAGGATGCATAATCACAAGGTTAAACCATATATTATGACGACATGATAACAATTAGGGTTATATTTGTTTACAAAGATTATAATTCCGTGATTATAATCTATAAGATTATAATTCTAAGACTATTAATCCTAAAATTAAATAGTCCTAGTCACGTGTTTGTTTTTTATAGGATTATTCATGGGATAACTTAAAATAATCCCATGAAATGTTTATTTTTTTCAGGATTAATTAAAGTATTTGATTATATCGTTTGTACTATTAAACCTTACCAATAATAACATATTTTAAACTTATTTATACATAAAAAAATATTTATTGATTATATATACACCCCCACCCCACCTCACCTCACCTCACCCCAAAAAATTATATTTCCTGATTATGTATACACTCCCATCCTGCACACCCTCATCCCCACTCCCCAAAAATAATATTTACGGATTATGTATACACTCCTATCGAAAAGTGTTAAAATACTGAAAAATCGATATCGAAAAAAACTGGTACCGCCGGTATCGGTATCAATCGGTTCGGTAAAAAATTAAAAAAACCAAAAATTTTGAGCACCCCTAACCCCACCCCCTACCCCACTCCCACCCCTCACCCCCACCCCCCTAAAAAAATAATATTTACTAATATTAACAAAGATCAAATTTAACTAATATTAACATGCTTCAAATTCCAGGGTTGGGGGGTCATATGACCCCCTCGACCCCTCCTAGTTCCGCCCATGCACGTAATTGATAATAAAAAAAAAAGTAAGACAGTCGTAAGAAGATATTTGACTTCTCAACTGCAAAAGAGATACTGATCAATATTGACTATTTAAAAGCTAATTTATTTAAGTTTAAAAAATAATAAATTTGAGAATTAATATTTTCAGAAGAGAAATTAATATTTTTGCAAGACTCCACGCACGAATAGTCTATCGGACCCACATATTCATGCGAGTGAAACTTTATGAAAATAATAAAAAAAAATTGTAAAAATATCAATTCCCAAAAATATATTACTAGTAATACTTTTTAGATAATTTATAATATTCATAAGCGTATGAACAACAATTAAATGGATTCATATTAATTTTAAATTTGATAACAAGAAGTAAGTGATTCATATTAATTTTAAATATTTCAAAATAACTTTTAAAAAATTAATATTAATCTTATATTTTGAAATATAAGAGGTATAAGATTGGGACAAAAATGAACATCCATCTATTAATATAGGTTTGCTCATTGCTGGCTAGACTATCAAAGGTGACAATTCAAGTATTAATTCAAGTCAATGGAGTTGGTGCAGTTGATTACACCTACTTTAGCTTTCTCATGCTCACCATTAGAGGTTTTTTCGGGAGGAAACAGAACTCAATTTCTCAGTGATACAATATGATAACTTTATTCATCAAATGAAACACTTTTATTATGCTAGGTTTGAATCAAAGGAATAAATGTGGAAATAGAATGATTCATTCTTATAGAATAAAAAAAAATTGTGTTTGATTGTGATTGAAATAAAATGAACTATTCTCATTACTCTCAAACTTATTATTTTTATTCTTTGGGAGAGGGTATGAAATAACTCAGTTTTGCTTGAATGAAATGAATCATTTCACTCTCCATTCTAATCAGTAATCACTCCTTTATTATATTCTTTCACTCATTCCATTCATTCAATTCAAACGTAACATTAGGTTGTGTCTACAAGTGAAAATCTCAAAGCGAAAGACAAATAAAAGAAATAAAATGTATTTACTATGACACTATCCCGACAAACACATCTTTGACCAACCATTGGTGAAATGTGCAATTTAGTTTTAAAAATATAAAAACCATCCCCTACTAGTAATAGATGGATTAAAAAAATTATATTTAAACAATGTGATCTCTTATGGACGATCAGAGATGTGTTTACCCGAATAATGTCATAACAAGTACTTGTTATGGATCATTCGATTCATTAATATATATATATATATATATATATATATATATATATATATATATATATATAGTCCAGAATCTTAAGCTCACCCTTATCTAACATACCTTGCATATCCCTTTAGCGAGGGACCGAGCGATAATTCGATTCGTTGCTATAGGTTCGACCCGTCGCTATATGTTGTTCATCGCTAAAAGTTAAGACAACGGTTCTATATATAGCGACGGACCGAATCATCGCCCGATCCGTTGCTAAAAGGGGTATATAATATATGTTAGATAAGGGGTGAGCTTAAGATCCGAACTGTATATATATATATATATATATATATATGGGAATCCATCCGTGATAACCGGTTGCCACAAATACTATTCCAACAATCAAATCGATAGAAGGTCATCATGATTAGACCTGAAAAACGAGACGGATTGGCCCAAACGGGTCTGGCCAAAACGGCCAAATTTTGGTGGGCTGAAAAAGTGAAGCCCAAAGCACTCGCTGACAAAGTGGTCGGGTAGGGCATGGCCACTGATGATTTATGACACATTTTTGGGCCTAATCCAAATGAGCTGGGCCATTGGCGAGCTGGGCCAAAACGGTCCAGGTATTGATAGGCTAAAAAAATGAAACACAAAGCCCGCTTGTTGACAGGCGGGGCGGGCCGTCCTGCGATTTTGGGCCAATTTTGCCAAGTCTAATCATGATATTCAATGGATGAAATTTAAGTCAACTTGATTCCTACCGCTAGCGGCACGAAAATTACCTAGATACCCTCCCTCCATGTAATTTGATCCCTACCACTAGAAGGAGTAGCAACAGATTGTATTTAATTCCTCAACTACTTTGTGAGGGTGTTGATGTGCGCAAAGAGAAATGACCCATAAAAAATGTAACTATCTTTAAATACCAAATCACATGAGAACTATTCAAACGTCAAGCCAGACTACTACAGACTACTTCCAGTTGATGAGATATAAATTTTAATGGTTGACGTTCAATGACTTTTTTTTTAATGTTTAGCACTGTTATGTTTAATGGTTGAAATAGTTGAGTAATCAGATTAACTAACCTGCCACTGCTCTTTCTAGCTGCAGAGATCAAATTACAGAGGTAGGGAGAGTATTAAGGTAATTTCTCTAATCGCTAGAAAAAGTATGTTTGCTGCCTCTCCTTCCTTCTAGCGGCATGAAATAATTTGACTATTGGATATCATGATGAACGACTAGCGATTTGATTGCTGAAATAGTGTATGTGACAACCGTTTATCACGGATGAATACCCTATAATATATATATAGTCCAATTCTCCAGCGAACTGGAATTAGACCTGGCAAAATATGGTTATGGGTTGGTTTTAGTTTTCAAAATATGGTTAACCAACCATTTAAGAACTAAAACCATATTAACCATTTTTAATATGGATAATGTGGGTTAGAACCATATGGTTATGGTTAAAAACCATATTAACCATTTGAAGATGTTTTGACTTTTAAACAAAATTTTTTAAAAATAAAATTAATATAAACTATAGATAGAAAGACGGATATAAGGGGTGGATAGGAGTAGGGGTAGAGGGTGGGAGGTGTATACATAATTGCTTAATATTAATTTTTTGGAGAGTGGTGGGGGTGGGGGTGGGTGGGGGTGGGTAAGGGGTGAGTGGGGGTGGGGTGGGGTGTACATAATCACATAATATATTTTTTATGGAGGTGGGGGTAGGGTGGGTGGGTGGGTGGGTGGGTGGGGGTGGGGTGTATACATAATCACATAATATATTTTTTTATGGAGGTAGAGGTGGAGGTGGAGGTGGAGGTGGAGGTGGAGGTGGGGTGGGGGTGGGGGTGGGGGTGGGGGGGGTGGGGGGGTGGAGGTGTGGCCCCAAAACAGGTATACATCACCTATTTTGAGTCGCCAAATATATGGTACAGAATACAAATACAACTTAATTATACAACTGTCGTGCAAAGTACGACAAAACATAAGTTGTGAGTTTTAATACAAATATTGTCGTCTAGACAATATACAAACTCAAATTCAATATTATGACATTTATTTTCCCACTATTTCACTGAATAGTGAGGACTACTAATGCTATCATCCGTCCGTCACCCGCTCCCGACTAGTCCCTCGCTACGCTCATCATTTCAAGAAAACAATGAAAGTAAAAGAGTGAGCTCAACTAGCCCACTAGAAAATATTATGACTAAGATAATGCGTAATATATTATCGTTAGCCTTCAACAAAGTTAAACCGATATAATATAACAACCATCAAGTTTAATCTGCAATGAACAAGCAATCCATTAAAAGAGTCAAGTAGAGAATAAAATCTACTATCTTTTATGATTTAAAAGGTTTTTCATCACTTTTATCACTGGGACTCAAACAATAAATAATCCACATCATCGAATCACCCCGCACTACTCGACCAAGGATATTCTTTAGTATCACGACCACAATTATCCATGCACTACGGGCCAAGAATATTTGTGTATTCATTAATGGTCATGATCATGCCAACAACTGTCCATCAATGCACTACGGGCCAATGAGGACTTTTACCACATCATTTATAACATTACGGTCATAATTACAATCAATAATCCTCGGTCATAATCATACCAAGTCCATCGATGCACTACAGCCACGATGATGACTTTCAAAAAAAATATAAACATGAGGATGATGACAATGATATAAGAATCCAATAAAACAAGTTCAAGAATTATTTTATCCAGGAATCAATAACATCCAAATTGTCAACATGATATTGCTTTATGGAGTAAAATTCAAGAATACTCAGAAGAATATTTCAATGAAAAGATACTGGATGAAGCGCAAATATCAAGGATATTCCACTAATTTCATGGAGTATAAAGTCAAAACTTTAATCAACCGAGTATAACAAGGAATGGAATAACAAAAGAAATCACCAGCATGCGATGAGCCAATCGCATACGCAGTTTATTTCAACAGAATAATAAATAACGGAATCATGTCCGATGTAATAATAAAGAGCGGAATCGTGTCCCACGAAAACGCATGTAGACATGATATTCCAATGTAATAATAAAGATTTTAACCAGTGTCCGTAGAAACGTATAGACAGGATGTTCTAATGTAATGATAAATAATAGAATGAGTGGGGTGGGGTAGGGGGTAGGGGTAGGGGGGTGGGTGGGGGTGGATGGGGTAGGGGTGGGGTGGGGGTGGGGTGGTAAGAGGTGTATACATAATTACATAATATTTTTTTTTTTGTGGGTGGGGGTGGGGGTGGGGATGATGGGGGTGGTGGTGAGTGGTGTATACATAATCACATAATATATTTTTTTTGTGGGGTGGTGGTTGGGGTGGGGTTGGGGTGGGGGTGGGGTGGGGTGGGGGGTTGAGCTTCTTGAATCTATCTAATAAAATATAAATGATTTTGAATTTTCCGCTCATTCAATAAATCATCTGGGCCGTTCAAAGTTTGAGATAAATCTCACCGTCCATACAATGTCGGAGACACAAGACTAAGCTAGTATGTAAATATGGGTGGAAAAACTTTTGATTTGGATTTGAAATAAAATATGGGTCAAAAAATGGTTAACCGGGTTGGAACTATATTTTTTTTAAAAATATTGTTCCAAACTTTAACCAACCCAAATAAGTAAAAACAGTTAACCAACCCATTTGGTTCCAGTTAATATGGGTTGACCCGACAGTTAACCAACTATATTGCCAGGTCTAACTGGAATGAACGAATTAAAAACGAACCGACTATAGCGAATAGCATAGAAAGTCGATTTTTTATGCTATAACGACGAAATGATTCGCTCTTAGTTCGCTTCTTCCATTAATTTGAGAGTCGGACTATATATATATATATATATATATATATATATATATATATATATATATAGGAGATTCCATCCACAACAACCAGCTTGTTGGAGAACAACCCATTTTGGCGTCTACCGCTACAACCTCGTCGCACTTGTTACAAATTTTTTTTTTTAAGCCGCCACAAAGTTGTAAGCGGTTTTACAAAAATGAGTTGCTCCCCAACAACCGATCACGCGTGGATGGATACCATATATATATATATATATATATATATATATATATATATAAAAATCAAGTGTGATGTTAAAATATAAAACAATGAACTCCGTAAATTTCTTGTAGTTTTTATATTTTATTGAAAAATCTCATATTGTATAGATAGGGTGAGCCTTATGCAGCACTTGAAAAGGTTTTCATAGAACAAGAGATACCACTAATGAAGCAAATAATACAAACTATAGAGGCAGGGACGGAATCATGATTTGATTTTGCGGGGGGCCAAAATTAAATTTTCAGCCAAAAGCTATGCCATTGAACTTTCCAAGTCCCAATTCTAGAAAATAATTCCCACTAATCCTAATTCCGGGCATTATTTCTTCTAACCATATGTCCCACTGTATTTACGAAACAGTCCATTATCTCCACCAATCTTAATTCCTAGCATTATTTGAGACTTGGGAGTGCATATAAATCTCAATAAAAGTAAATCTAACAACGCAAATACGCAATGAAAAATTATAACACATAAACAAACATAGATTGAATTGATAACTCCTCGTATCAACAATTTTAAACCCCAATTTATTTTTGCACATACATAATATTATCTCACAAATCAAGTGGATGAGCCTTGGTACTTGATAAATTTTAAAATCTTGGGGGGGCCATGGCCCCCTCCAAGAAGCCTAGCTCGGTCCCTGTATAGAGGATACTTGGGTACATACTACATAAGTTAACTGCATAATTTAAATAAGCACAAAGCTATAAACAATATTGCCAAACATTGCACGCGGAGTGCAACGTAAGGAGTTATTAAGGTTTACTGTGGATTATGGGAATTCAGCATTCTTTGGGTGATCTGGTGCAGGTGGCGAAGGCTTTGGGATATAAGGCATCAGTGGAGTGCCATGCTGGATTGGACCAGGTCGTATAGAAGCCTTCGAGCTTGGAACTGGATCGTTAGGGCCGTAATCTTCGAGATTTAGGTTGCCTTCATCACTCTTCTCATTCCTTCGAGTGTGGCCATGATCCTGAAAATAAGTGGGAAAAATAAAAAAATAAAAAAGCAAATTAAAGGCGATAAGCATAATTATAACCTAGCCAGATTCTGTTTTCGTCAAGGGGAAATAAATATCAGAAACTTGGGGGATTCTTATTCCACGGCCTCCTGCACAACTAAATGGACTTCTGAGTATCAAAAAGCTCTGAAGCACATGTACCTTCAGCTTCCTGCTCGTTGTAGTCTTACTTATATCCTCCTTATGTTGGGTGAAAGCCATATCTGGGATCATTTTTCAAGAAGTATTCATCAGTTCATAAGGAAATTTTATTACTCTGGAACTTCAAAATGTTAATGAACACTATGAAGCACAAGCAACTCTATGAAGCATCCATAATGATATGACAATAAACACTAGTTTTTTTTTTACATTTCAATTGAACTCTAGAGCATGAAGAGTACACAAGCCACATCATGCTTTGGTCAGCCAAATCAGTTCTCACCCGAGCAATTTATCGAAAGATCAGCTTGACCAGCATACTAGTAGAAGACTTAGTGCATCAATGATAATGACCATTAAATGAGGCTTTATACAAGTGGACTCGAAATGCCCTCTCTAAATTTCACTTTAATTTCAGAAGTTGATTGTTTCTTAGGTGGTTCATGACAAGAGTATTGGAATATAGAATCCTAGCATTTTTTTTTTAATTACTACTTGTTATACAATTTCAAGTGAACAACAGAACATGGAGAAAACACACGCAATATCACGATTTGGCTAGCCAAATTAATTCTCACTCGAGCTATTTATCTACAGATCAGCATGACCAGCATAGTAGTACGAAAGACAAGTATATGATATTAGCATATCAATGATTATGACCACCAGATTCTGTTGTCACAGGAAAGAAGAGATAAAAACTATTATACCCGGATATGAGGGAAATGTTATTGTCAAATCTAATTTCAGTAGTTGATATTTTCTTAAGTGGTATTTGCCAAGATTATTGGCATAAAAGTATACTAGCATTTGTACAGAATGACAACTATTCAGCTAAAGAAAGCCTAATCCCTAACTATTGAGGTGAATACATGTAATAACGTCATATAAAGTAAAGGGTGCAATGCAAACTTAAAGCAAACAGAATTGAAACATAAGATGATTGTTGAAATTTATTCTCAACAAAAGTAAGCACATCAAATGTTCTTCTTCAACCAGTCATTTCTAAAACTTAACCAACTAACACCTGCAGCACAAAAAATAAATTAATCAAATCATAATCAAGTAAAATTTTGAAATTGAGCGACTGGCTCTTAAGTTAGAAGAAAGGTTTGTGGTTTTGCAGATATCTTAGTTAATTTGTTCCGTTCACCTCCAAAGACCAGAAAGTTAGGGAGACATTGTTCATCAACTCTTGCCGATAATGATTGGATAAGAGCCAGGAAATTTTTTCACAAGGGATTTTTTCTTTTTTCACTCTTTATATATTTACTTTACTGTTGAATCAGAAAGCTGTTATTTTTAAAATTTGCTTGAGCTTCAGACAAGCACTTGTATGAAGTTGCTACTAAAATCTACAGGCCTACCAGTAGTTACAGATTAAATAACTTAATATCTTTTTACTTTTTTAGATATAAGATAACTTAAGACTAAGGCTAGGATGGGCCATACATATGAGTCATAGCTCATGTTAATAAATAAGCCACCCCTGCTTGCCAAAGAGTGGCACTTGACTACAAAATCAAAACTGTGTTTCTCTTGAGAATAATAACAATATTCAGACATTCAAGTATTGTTGATAAAGGAACAATCTCTTGGATCAATTGCAATATAGAAAGATGGTTCAAGAGTATATTTCTGCGAACTCTACAAAAAGGGTGAAAGAAGAAAGATCTTTTTTGTTAATTTGACAACTTTTGATTTATAATACACTTTTTTCATCTCATCAGTGTTGGTCGAAGATTTATAACCCACCCCCTTTCCTTGTATCATATTACAATTTCCTACCTTTTGAACTATGTGAATGATTTTATAGTTCACAAATATGCTCCATCAGATATCAAAAATCAGTGAAATAGCACTTAAAAACATTTTATCCATATAAAAGCCATGATTTCTTAATCAGCTTACTCATGTAAAGGAGTCGTGCATACAAAATATGAGATGAACTGAGAACGAGTTCTGGTATATTCATAAACCATTTGTACAGCATTGCTCGAAGGACTGATTAGCATTAATCATTTTACACGATCATCAGGGCCTCCTAAAATAATTCTTTAGGGTAGGGACATGCCTGCAACATTCTACATGTATTTTTTACGTTTCCAAATGTTTTCTCGTGTAAGAATATCAAAAACAAAAACACATGTACACGTAGAAATATCAATTCCTTCGCAAGAAAAAACTAAAACTTTCTGCTTTTAGAGAAAAAGGGTTTGTCAGTTAAATTACAATCCAAGCCTAATTTCAGATGTTGGTTGAATATATAAATGAAAGAAAAACTCATGGCTAACATTGGAAAATCATTTAGGGGATCATTAATACCATTATAGTCTCCTATAAGGAAGAGAAAAGGAGTTACAAAAAAGGAAAGCATTATGCCAAAAAGCTAAACATCAAGGATATAGCAACACCTTTAGTTATAGTATTTTAAACAAAAGGGCACTAGCCACCAAATCTCTAGCATGAAGACATTATAGAAATTACCATTATCAAACAAGCATGCCATCAATATAACAGACTTAGCAATAATACTAAATCCTACTAATATTATGAACAAAATAGAGAAAAGAAATAGAAGAGATACTAGGAACATAGGAGGTACTTGTTTCGCTGGAGAAACTAAGGCACATTAAAGCTGTCCCAACCATAAACAGCAAAACCGATAACCCAAAACCCTTCATAATGCCCAATCTTCAAACCCTAACAACCCCACAAACTAATTAATTGCAGAAATATAAGAGTATATTTCAAACAATATGCGCATCAATATCCACAAAATAAACTTCAGAAATGTGGGAGTATTTTAAAAAAAAATCAACCCATTTGAAGGAATTTTTTTCTTCAAAATCCTTTTGTCACCTCCTTAGATTCAGACCACCAAATTCCACCAGAAAATCTGCAGAGATAAAGGGGAAGAAATAGAATATCCAAAAGCCCATGTCTGATATATATATATATATATATATATATATATATATATATATATATATAATTAAATATGTGAAAGAGTCATAAGGAAGGTCATGTGGGTTTCCATTGCTGTAGTTAGTGGCAAATTTATTGCGGTTTTGTTTGTAGTGGGGTGTGGTTTTTGCGAAGAGAAGAGAAGTGTAGCTGTGGGGAATGAAGCAAATTGAATGCTATGAACTATGAAGTGATGAAAACTGAGCCCATCTGAATGTGTCATGAAGCGACAACGACACACTACACTTGACTGTTTTTAATACTCATGTTTAATAGTTTTGCAGGATTTTGGCAGTCACTTCTTAGTACTGTGTTTCGACCGGCTAAATCAATGAAATTGAATACACGGAGAAATTTAAAAATGAACGAATATACGAAGAATGAGTGGTTAAGTCAGTAAAACTTTATAAAAATTAATAATTAGAGAATATAAAAGTGTATAAAAAATATATGTGAGGCCTCATTTGTATTTATATAATTATATCTCATCATTTATCTGTTTGTTAGGGTTTTTTCTTGTATGGTGGGGAGCTTTTACTTATAAGTCCTGTTAACGTTAAGATCTTTCTCCACGTCCCAATCACGAAAGACGTCCTGATCCTGCACAGTAAACACGACAAATACCACAAGCTTGACGGCCGGACCGCCGGGGGATAGCTCAGGCGTGAGAGTAAGTATGTCTGTTCACAAAGTTAACTCAAGAGGATAATAGAATTTAGTGTATTGAGAGTGATTCTGTTCTATATGTTGTGTGAATGTGTATATATGAATGAAACGTACCTCCTTGTGAAGACTTACTCACTAAGAAATAATATCTTTGCTTGGATTATCGTGCATTTACTATCACCGACATATCTCCCCGATCGATGGGTTCGACCGACTCGCATGGAGTTCATCCATCGCTTTTGGCCCGCTTTTTGCACCACGAGCTATAATCCCATCCACATTAATGCATGATGATATCTTGGTCAATCATGTCATACTATATCATCATTACAAGTCAAAGTAATAGATATTAAATGACCTAATGGGTTAATCCAACGAATCAATCCGGTCCAATAGGATTAAATAAAGTTGACATAATAAATGGGCTCAAAAGAGCCCCATTGGCTTAATTATAAAAGCCCAACATATTAAATCGATAAATGGGCCCAACATACCCTACCAAAATAGAGAAATATCATGACCCAACATTACCCCCTAGTTTTTTAGTTAAACAGGATGTTTAATGGAAAACTATATATATGATTCATGATATTTAGAATTCAATAAAGGCCCAAGGATAGGAAATAAGTGAATCATACCCACTTTTAACATACGAAGTGGAATAAGGGAGGGCTGAATAATGGATACCCAAAGCAATAAGCCCAATCTGATAAAGGACTTGAATTTGAACAGGATGGGCCAATAAAATAGAAACCCAACAGTCAGGCCCAATCTGATAAGATATTCAAAGGTCATCCAAACGCATTCCACTTGAATTCTCATCATTACTGATATTAAATGCGCTACCTTCGCTCCGTGTAAAATCACAAGATAAAAGATAAACTTCACCAAATTTGACGATTTTACCTCATCGATTTAAAATTGAACCTTTGAACTTTCTTCCTTTCTCGTAAAAACCTATCTTTAGCTTTCAAACTCAACAATGGTGAATCCAAGCCAAGCCCCTTCAAGTTCTTCTCATTCAAACCCTAATCAAGAGGGTTCAAGTACAGGTTCACCATCTCCATCTGATTTCTTCAAAGATGGGGAAAAATTTCCTCATGCTAACATCACCTCCACCGTCTCTGAATCTGAACTACGAGCTCTCCGGATTCGATACCATGTTCCGGATAACTTTGCTATGAGGGCTCCAAATTTCTGAGAGCGAATGTACCAAATGACTGGGCAATACTGGTCGCTGGTCGCTGACCACTCTCTGCTTTGGAGAAGGGATTAAATCTGCCCCCTCCACGCCTTCATAGTTACCCTCTTAGGGTTTATTGGAGTAGGCTTCGCACAACTGGTGCCCAACTCCTATATCCATATACTGGCGTTCATCGCCTTCTGCCACGAATTAGGGGTTACCCCCTCTGTTGACCTCTTCTTCACCCTCTTCTCGGCTGGCAGATCCCGAGAACGAGGGTTCAAAATGCTGAGCAAACAGTCCCCGCGCCCAAACGCGAAATTCGAGAAGAGGCCCCTGATGAGCACCCCCTCGAAAGCAACAAAGGATGGCACGAGAAATGGTTCTTCACATCGGTCCCGGATCTCCTCCTTCTGATTGGACCATTTTGAGCGATCTCTGCGACTTCGGTGACATCCCGAAAGAGCGTGTGAGGGAGATGGGTGACTTCACAGAATAGGATCCTCCTCTGTAGAGTGGAGCTTCACTTCACCGACCAAGCAAGCTTGGGCATTAGATGACCATAAATGTGAGTCTCGGACCATTCTATGATATAACTTTTGAAATATTTATGTGGTATAGATTCTAACTTGTGATTATTTGCGTTGTCTTTGATCAAACCAACTTCCTCGAGTAAAAGACTTGGAAGATTTCTTGGCGGGGAGGATTATCGATGCAAATGAAGAACTCCCTAACGAGGAGCCTTCCTAATCGAACCCCGCCTCAACCAACAACAACCCCTCTTGGGATGATGACCGTCGACAATCCCATCATCCCCGAGGAGGTTCTCCGACCTCATAGAAGAAGGAAGAAGCCTAAAAGGCCGGGACTCTTCAGATAAACCCCAAAAGCGACGAGAGGTCCTTCCTGAGGTAAACCCACAACCAATTCCTCCAACTGAATCCACAACAACAACCTCTGAACCAACCCCCCCAACTTCTGAACCAACCCCAAAAAAGAGGAGTCTCCTTGACATTCCTCCACACGATCGGGCGAAAGTCCTTCGTGCTAAAAAATTAAGAAGCAAAATAATTCCCCTTACCGCCGATGAACTCCGCGTCCCTCCACCTTCAACAACCAATCCTTCAAATGAAACCCAAACACCTGACGCTGGGCTGGTCGAAGCCGACCCTTCTTTGTCCCGAAAAAGAAAATAGCCTTCTGGACACCAAAATTTGGCTCGACCTTCCGAACCCTCTTCAACTCCCGAGCCGATACTACTCGATCACCTTCTCCAGAGGGCAATGCATGCGGATCCTTCATCGGTTCGCAGTCAGCCTATGCCTCCTCCTCAAGGACCGATGACTTTCGAATTCCAGCATGATGCCATGGGTCCACCGACCATGTGGCCTCGGTTTAACGCCAATTTCCCCTTTCAACTGTTCCAAGCCTTCGTTCATGAGACCGGCGACCATCGGTTCGGAACAATTCGAATGGGGACTTGCTCAGCGAAGGCATGAGCTACTTGGCTAAGGTAAAATGACTCTTTCCTTCCTTTGCTTACTTATTTTCATACTCACACATCTGAAGCTGATTGAATAACACTGAACATGTACAGTAATGTCAGATTCGGACGTCTGCGTCCCAGATGTCTCCAAGCTGAATCCGAGGAGGAGGCACTGAGGAAGGAAAATTCCCTCTTAAAATCTACCCTGGCTCGGGAAAGGACTCACCACCGAAGGCCTTCTTCATACTAACGAAGGTCTTCGTAAAGATTTGGCCCAAGCTAAGGAAGAAGTGAAGGCCTCCAGGAAGAACTAAAGTCGACTAAGGCTCAACATGCCGAAATTGTCAACATGAATGTCGACTTAGTTCAGAGGAGTGAACTGAGGATGAATAAGATCAAGGAGTTAAAGTCCAACGCCAAAATCTTGACCAAGACGATCCGTAAGATGGAAGCGGGATGAAAAGCTTCAATCGAATATACTGGCAAGAAATGAGCAAGAAATCCGAGAACTCAAGGCTCTTCGGGACCTTGGGCCTCCTTTGACTGATGCTCTTCGCAAAGAAATTTGTGAAGAGTATAGGAACTCGGACGAAATAAACGGAGAAATCATGAGGATTCATAAAGAAAGCTACGAGCTCTGTCGAAGTCTTGGCAAGGAAAAGCTGATCAAGGCTAACTTAGATCCGTACCTGCTGGACTCTTCGGATGATGATGGTGCTACATGAAGCACCAGCTTATGGATTGTCTTCGGTCTTATTATGAACATTTGTAAAAATTTTATGTTATTTCCTTATTTGTAAATGAACTAAATATTAATGAAAAATGATTTCCTTCCTTATGACTTCAGTGCACTTTTATTTTATGTCAATACTTCAATATGAATTTATATGGACAAGTGTACAAAAATCCCTTCGAGGATTTAACTTCAAATGATTAAGCATGTCATATAACAAATGAAATGAGTTTAAAGAACGAAGCATTCCGAACTCAACACTTAGAAAAGACTCAGGTAATAAAGTAAAGAGATACTTATCAAGTTACCGAAGTGCGAGACATCTGCTTTATTGGGAGTTTGTTTACCCCGAAAGGCCTAACAGAACTACAAGATAACATTCGCCTACCATGAAAGGCCTGACGAAGTTTAAAGTGTCGATCATTGCCTACCACGAAGGTCCTGACAATGTCTTAAAGATGACACTTGCCTACCACGAAGGGCCTGACAATGCCAAATAGTGACCTCCTGCCAAAAAGGCTACCATCGAATGGTCAGCAAGTCCTCCCGAACCTCCTATCACCAATGTGGCGACAATTGCCTACCCCGAAGGGCCTGACAATGCCAAATAGTGACCTCCTGCCAAAAAGGCTACCATCGAATGGTCAGCAAGTCCTCCCGAACCTCCTATCACCAATGTGGCGACAATTGCCTACCCCGAAAGGCCTGACAATGCCAAATAGTGACCTCCTGCCAAAAAGGCTACCATCGAATGGTCAGCAAGTCCTCCCGAACCTCCTATCACCAATGTGCTGAGCAGCAACAAAGACAAAATTTGTTTGAGACAAAAAGAGGATCTTTTATTGATGATGATGTAAATATTTACAGACTTTTGATGTACTGATACTGAATCTACTGAAAGTACTTTCTAAGCCTGCCAGCATGCCAAGTGTTTTTAATTACTGACCCATCTAATGCTTTCAAACGATAAGTCCCTGGCTTCAGAACTTCAGTGATTTCGTAGGGTCCTTCCCAATTTGGCATCACCACTTACCCGGTGTTCGAGGCGTAGATGCTTCGACTTCTCTAAGGACAAAATCTCCCACTTCAAATCTGCGAAGCTTCACCCCCTTATTATAATGCTTAGCCACTCTTCGTTGATAGGCCGCCAATTTGATTAAGGCTATTTCTCTGACTTCTTCCAACAAATCAAGATTGGCCCTCAGCCCTTCTTCATTATAGACCTCTTGGAAACGACTAACTCAAGACTTGAGACCCAATTTCAATCGACTAAGGCATCGATTACCATAAGCCATCGAAAGGTGAATCCCGATTGTAGTCCCTGAGTAGTTCGATATGCCCATAGTACACTTAGCAACTCTTCGGCCATCCGCCTTTAGCTTCGATCCAACCTACGCTTGATCCCATTCGCCAGCCGCTTACATTGGTTACTTCAACTCGTCTGCTTGATTGAGGATGAGCCATCAAGTCTTTCACGTGCTTTGGATCCCCAATTCGGCCAAAAATGCTTCAAACTTCGATCCCACAAACCGCGTCCATTATCCGACACTACCACCTTAGGAATTCCAAAACGGAATACCACCGATTCTTTCACAATTTCAAACACTCTGCTCCATTATTGACCTAAGTGGCTTTGCTTCTACCCATTTGGTCATATAGTCTATGGCAACTATAACAAAACTGACATGACCTTTTGCCTTCGGTAGTGGATCCAGTATATCAACCCCCCAGACAGCGAAGGGTATAGGAGATAAGATCGAGTATAGCTCTTCCGGTGGCTGAATAACACTGAACACTGAATATGTTAGGACCGGAGGGGGTCACGTTGCCCAAAATTTTTGTAACGTCCATTTGTTCATTTATTATGTATTTTATTGCAAACTAATTTTATTATAATTGCATGTTTGTATAATTAGAGTATAATATTATATATGTATTATTTCAATTGAATGATACATTTGTATCCAGGTTATCAACTAAAATCTTTATTTAATTTTTTTTATTCTTTGTTTATTTTATGAAACTTGATATTTTAATTTTTAAAAGTTTAATATGTTAAATCCAATTGCATATTCAATTTGTTTTCCGGTAATCAACTAAAACCCTTACTTATTTGAATGCAAATTTATGAAAATTTTATTATTAAAAAGTGAAGGAATTGTTATCCGTGTCTATTCCCTTCCTTTTGGTTGCAATATATACAATACATGTTTGCCATATTAGGCTTTTAGTCAGGCTACAATTTAGGCTATTTGTTAGGTACTGTTACAAATTTAGGCTATTTGTTAGGTGTATTGTTACAAGGATATCTATGAGTATTATATTCTAAAATTAACAGATATGACTAGATTATTTAATAATCTATCACACCCCCGCAGTCGAAGCGAGAGGTTCTCGTACGCTAAGACTGTCCCGAAAATCATCAAAGAGTATGCGCAGAAGTCCTTTAGTGAAAATATCAACAATTTGGTATCGAGATGGAACATGGAGTACACGAACTTGACCACGGGCAACTTTTTCGCGTACGAAATGGATATCCATTTCAATATGTTTAGTGCGCTGATGTTGAACGGGATTTCCTGAGAGATATATTGCACTAACATTGTCACAGTATACCAATGTAGCCGTGTGGAGTGGGCAGTGAAGCTCCAAGAGAAGGTTCTGGAGCCAACATGATTCAGAGACAACATTTTCCACCCCTCTGTACTCGGCTTCAGCACTAGATCGTGACAGAGTGGGTTGTCGCTTAGAGGACCAAGAGAGCAAGTTGTCGCCAAGAAATACACAGTAACCCGATGTGGATCGTCTCGTATCTGGGCATCCACCCCAATCAACATCGGTATAGGATATCAGACCAGAAACTAAAGACTTGTAGAGATGTAATCCAAAATCAAGAGTACCTTGAATGTATCACAGAATTCTTTTTAGAGCATTCATATGTTCATCCTTTGGATCATACATATCCAAACAAACTTGTTGCACGACATAGGATATATCTGGTCTCGTGAATGTAAGATATTGTAATGCTCCAGCCAAACTACGATAATAGGTGGGATCCGCATAAACAGATCCCGATGAGCCACTCAACTTAGATTTTGTATCTACCGGAGTGGGAGCGGGTTTGCAAGAAGTCATGCCAGCTTTGTGACGCCCCCAAAATAGGTATACATCACCCTTCTTGGGTCGCCACTTACATGGTACATAAATTTAAATACAACTTAATAATACAACTGTCGTGTACAATACGACAAAACATAAACTGTGAGTTTGAATACAAATATTGTCTACTAGAGATTATACAAACTCAAAAGTAGTCCTTATTATAATTATTATTACACTATTTCACAGAATAGTGAGGACTACTAATGCTATCATCCGTTGTCATCATTCCGCTCCCGACTAGTCCTTGTTACGTTCTCATTTCCTCAAGAACAATAAAAGTAAAAGGGTGAGCTCAACTAGCCCAAGAGGGAAATATTATGACTAAGATAATGCGTAATATATTATCGTTAGCCTTCAACAGTGTTAAACCGATACAATATAACAACCATCAAGTTTAATCTGCAATGAACAAGCAATCCATTAAAAGAGTCAAGTAGAGAATAAAATCTACTATCTTTTATGATTTAGAAGGTTTTTCATCACTTTTATCACTGGGACTCGACAATAAATAATCCACCTCATCGAATCACCCCCACTTACTACGACAAGGATATTCTTTAAGTATCCACCACAATTATCCATGCACTACGTGCCAAGAATATTTGTGTATTCATTAATGGTCATGATCATGCCAACAATCGTCCATCAATGCACTACGTGCCAATGAGGACTTTTACCACATCATTTGTAACATTACGGTTATGATTACACCGAATAATCCTCGGTCATAATCATACCAAGTCCATCTATGCACTATAGGCCACGCATTTACTTTCAACAAAATATAAACATGAGGATGATGACAATGATATAAGAATTCAATAAAACAAGTTCAAGAATTAATTTATCCAGAACTAATAACGCCCAAATTGTCAACATGATACCGCTTTGTAGAGTAAAAATTCAAGAATGCTCGTAAGAATATTTCCATGAAAAGATCTCGGATGAAGCGCAAATATCAATGATATTCCACTAATTTCATGGAGTATAGAAGTCAAAACTTTAACCAACCGAGTATAATAAGGAATGGAATAACAAAGAAATCACCGTGCATGCGATAGACCACACGCATGTGTTATTCCAATGTAATAATAAATAACGGAATCAGTCCGACGTAAACGCATGAGATAGGATATTCGAATGAATAATAAAGAAGATTAATCAGTCCCAGCGTAAAACGCATGCATGTGATATTCCAACGAATAATAAAAAGATGGAACTAGGTCCATGTAGAACGCATGCATGTGATGTTCTAACAGAATAATAAAGACGGAACCGTGTCCCATGAGAGCGCAAATGTGGATGTTCCAACAGAATGATAAAAGAATGGAACAATGTAAGAATTTCACCAAGTATAGGGTAGCTCATGATACAAAGTTATTCCAATAGAATAATAAAGAATGGAATAATGTAAGTTCTCTTCATAGATAAGAAAGAAATAATACTCCCTACCTTGGAAAAAACTAGATACTGGAATAGTGAGGTAGCAGATTTCTCTTCTTCTTTCTCTCTATAATTTCTCTCTATAATAATCGCTCTAAAGCTTTTGTGAATTGGTGAGAAATGAAGGAAGAATGAGCTTCTATTTATAGGAAAATATAGTTTCGATAATCGCACGCGTTTTGGGGCTCAAAAATTACAATCTGAATACCTCCAACTTTTCTTTCATTTATAATTTAGTCCTGCAAGTATTATTAATCTTGCACCAACTCCCCTAATAGTAAATAATGTGAATCAATAGTTCAATCATGTGAATCAATAGTATAATCATGTGAAAAATACGAATTTCAAAGATAAGACCTTCATCTATACCTCCATTTTTAATTTAGTCATGCAAGTATTATCAGTCTTTTTAACTCCCCTAATAGTAAATAATGTGATTCAATAGTACACATATGTGAACAAATAGTTATATAAGCATGTGAATTAGTAGCAATTAATTGCTCATTTATCCGATAAATTACCCGATTTATCAATATAACCCCTGTACATCAATTATCATCTAAATAAATGTCGATTTTCACTAACACAAACAATTTCAACATAATGAAACTATTTTTATCAAAAATATAAATTTTGAAATTTTGAAGTTTGATTTTCCCAAAAAAGTCAACTGTTGACTTTTTGACCAAATAGTGAATCTCGGAAAATTTTGTGTTTATAGACTATTTTTACTAATTTCGTCATTCCGGACTCAAATATCACGTTAGCGTCTCCAAATTCAACTCCGAAAAACATTCATTATTAATATTATAACTCACAATATTTATCAACCAAATGTCGTTCCTGGAAAAGGGGCTTTCCAATAAGGATTTCTTCCTATCGTAGCATGATTAGGTGACCAAACCTCTCTTTGTCAGAACTTCTAGACATTGTAAATATTGCAATTTATAATATAAATAACTTTGTCATCTCAAGTATTGATTTAATAAAAACATTTTATGCAGATGATACTGTGACAATAATTGAATCAATAATATGATAGATATGATGCAAAGAATTCTCAGTAGCAATAATTGAGTATAACCGAGTGACTTCTCACGTAAGCATCAATAATCAATACCGTGTGCTACTATATACATCCACGTAGACATCATACTTTTACTACCGAGTAGTTAAACAGCTTTTAACGGTAACACTTCAATTTATTATTTTCATAAAGTATTTTTGTCGCTTTCAATCCGGCAATAATTTCAATATGGGGTCCACCAATGATTGTCTTGGTTATATTTAATATTCTCTGTTAAAACGAATATTCCCCGACCAATCGAATATTATATAACAACTTACGTACTTTGCAAAATTTGTAAATATTACCCAAAACTATAACATTAAATCAAATCCACACCATAATATTCAAAAATATATTTCGAGAAAATTTAATCTTTATTCAAAAAAAATCTGGGGTCTCACAATTTCCCCTCCTTATGAAATTTTGCCCTCGAAATTTACGTACGTACCTGGTATGCCGAACAGGTGAGGATACCTTGACCTCACTTCAAATTCTAACCCTTGAGGTATAACCTTTGAGTGTCGAATATAATCCTTCTTATCCAAGATTTTAACACGTATATCCTCATACGTTAAATCATCCGCTATCTTGTTCGGTTCTAAATTATTAATGTGGTTCGGGTCATCCCCATATTTACGTAACGTCGATATGTTAAAAACGTTATGAACACACGACATACTTGGCGGTAAAACGAGTCTATAAGCCACAGTTCCTACTTTATCGAGGATTTCAAATGGGACAATTAAATCGAGGGTTGAGATTTCTTCTCTTCGTCGATTCTTGCTTCTAGAATAACCCCCTCTTGAACCTTCTTAATTCTTCATATTCATCAGCTCCGGGTGTGTAGCTTAAGCGACTTTAACTTTATCGATTAAAGTCGATTAATTCTACTCGTATATTCGTTATCTTCACGTGGGTTCCTAGAGTCTTTAACTCTATCTTCATCATTTGTAAGTCATACGAAATGGGTCTTTGTGTTAACAACATCGCACTCGTAAACGCATACAATCTTCTACTCAACGCGTCAGCTACCATGTTCGTTTTCCCACGATGGTATTGAATGGTACGATCGTAATCTTCAACAGCTCGAGCCAACGTCTTTGGCGCATGTTACGTTCATTTTAGTTGAAGAAATATTTGAGGGTTTTAGAAATGAGTTTTGTACTGGGGTCAATACAAAATTCGATTTCACGCTCTAGGGGTAGGCTAAGAAGTCTTCAAGAATACGTAAGGAAATTTGTTAACAATAGAAATATCATTCAAAACTGTGACTCTCATCCAAGACTTGGGTAACACGTCACATTGTTACCTATCAACTTGCCATCGTCATTCACGTCGCCTACAGCCATGAAAGTCTGGCTTTGGTGCATTCCACACAAGGAAGTCAACAACGAAAGGACCGGGGCTCTTTACTTATGGCTTGATATGACCATGATTGACTTTAGTGATTTGGTTGCTTGAATTCGCATAACAGGTTGGTTAGGAATATGAAAGCTAACAACCTGACGAAAAAGCATGATGAGTAGTTAACCAATCGATTCCTAAAATCACATCAAAGGCAAGTATTTTCAAAGAGATACGATCGACAGGTAATGTGAAAGTGTTGATTTGAACAAGATTTATAAATAGTGGAGGTAATGAAGGTTTCTCCCAACTGAGTTTCAACAGATAAATCAAAATCTAACTTCTTCGGAGTTAAATTCAAACATTGAACACAACTAGGTGAAATAAAAGAGTGAGTAGAACGGTATCTAACACTAGATAGACTTCACAAGAGTTTATGACCAACATACCCGTGATAATTTTATTCAGTTCCTTGTCACGAAAAAAAAAGCGTTCTCTTTAAACTACCTGGCTTTGACTTTTTCTCGACTACCTTTGGTGCCTCCATCCTAGTTGAACTTGTCTTGGTGAACAACAAAATCGGGCTAAGTGACCTTCTTTCCACAATTATAACATGCTTTGACTGCATCGCATGCTTTGACCGATGTGTCCCTCCCTCCGCATTTGAAGCATATGATGACAGGGTCGCTTTCCTTCCTTAACAACGGTCTTTGGTGTTGACGCTCTTCCATCATTGTTAAATCTCCTCTTCTTTAAATGTCTATTCTTATTGTTTTGACCATGATTACCACCGAAGTGGTTACCATTTCTGGCATGTTGATTCCCTCTATGCTTATTGTCACCGCTTTGATGACTGTTATCACCGGTATTATCATTTTTGTACCGCTCTCTTTTTGTTTGCGATGACTCGTTATCGCTCCACCACTAATCGAGCCCTATTTACAACATCTGAATACAAACACAGTTTATGAGAAATAAGATATTGGAGTATCTCCGGCTTCAAACCTCTTAAAAATATTCGCGTCATTCGCTCCTCATTATCAACCAAATGGGATGCAAACCGGGATAACTCCGCAAATTTAGCCTCGTATTGCGACACGGTCATATTGTTTTGTTCCAACTTGATAAACTCCACCTCCTTCATGTGACGAATACTTTCAGGAAAGTACTTGTCGTTGAACAGCTCTTGGAACTTCTCCCAAGACATCTTGAGTGCGTTAGGCTGGGTACGTTTTACAGATTCCCACTAGTGATCTGCCTCTTCATGCAACATAAAGGTGGCAAAAGGAACCTTTTGCTCCTCGGAGCATCCCAAGACATCAAATATCTTGGTGATCTGCTTTAACCACGTCTCCGCCTTAAGTGGTTCTGGCTTTCCCAAAAATTCCAGGTGGTCCCAGCTCCTTGAATTGCTTAGCGATGACCAAACCGTGGGTTGCCATTGTTTCTCCTCGCATTATGAAAAGGAGCAGGTCTTACTTTACGATGTTGCATGAATTCTAAAAAGCTCTTAAACGTACTGTCATTCGTCAATTAATCAGTGTTGTTGTTTATAGGAGGATTATCGCCATCCTGTTGCACATTGTCCTGATTATTGATATGTGGAGACTCAACGGTCTCCTGTGCTCCATTGCTATTCTCAACATTCTCGGATGCCATTTTCAAACACTACCACAAAACAAGGGTTAATTGACATGCAACATATTATCACTATACTCTGACCGACCAATCAAATACCAAATAAACTTAGGTAGGTCATACTAGCGAAGGAATTCCCCGTTTCTCCCCTCCTAGTTCTAGTCTCACATCTTAGCCAAGGATCATATCCCTAAGCTTTGATACCAACTGTGACGCCCCCAAAACAGGTATACATCACCCATCTTGGGTCACCACTTACATGGTACATAAATTCAAATACAACTTAATAATACAACTGTCGTGTACAATACGACAAAACATAAACTGTGAGTTTGAATACAAATATTGTCTACTAGAGATTATACAAACTCAAAAGTAGTCCTTATTACAATTATTATTACACTATTTCACAGAATAGTGAGGACTACTAATGCTATTATCTGGTCTGTCATTCCGTTCCCCGACTAGTCCTTGTTACGTTCTCATTTCCTGAAGAGAACAATAAAAGTAAAAGGGTGAGCTCAACTAGCCCAGTAGGAAATATTATGACTAAGATAATGCAGAATATATTATCGTTAGCCTTCAACAAAGTTGTTAAACCGATACAATATAACAACCATCAAGTTTAATCATGCGGTAACAAACAATCCATTAAAAGAGTCAAGTAGAGAATAAAATCTACTATCTTTTATGATTTAGAAGGTTTTTCATCACTTTTATCGTTGGGACTCAGCTTAATAAATAATCCACATCATCGAATCACCCCTGCACTACGACCAAGGAAATTCTTTAGTATCACGACCACAATTATCCATGCACTACGGGCCAAGAATATTTGTGTATTCATTAATGGTCATGATCATGCCAACAACCATCCATCAATGCACTACGTGCAATGAGGACTTTACCACATCATTTGTAACATTACGGTTATGATTACAATCGAATAATCCTCAATCATAATCATACCAAGTCCATCTATGCACTATAGGCCACTTGGATGACTTTCAACAAAATATAAACATGAGGATGATGATAATGATATAAGAATTCAATAAAACAAGTTCAAGAATTAATTTATCCAGAACTAATAACGCCCAAATTGTCAACATGATCTCGCTTTGTAGAGTAAAATTCAAGAATGCTCGGAAGAATATTTCCATGAAAAGATCTTTGGATGAAGCGCAAATATCAATGATATTCCACTAATTTCATGGAGTATAGAAGTCAAAACTTTAACCAACCGAGTATAATAAGGAATGGAATAACAAAAGAAATCACCGGGCATGCGATAGACCGCAGACGCATGTGCGTTATTCTAACGTAATAATAAATAATGAGAATCAGTCCAACAGTAAAACGCATGCATGTGATATTCCAACAATAAATAATAAAGATTTCGGTCCCATAGTAAAACGCATGTATGATATATTCCAAATGTAATAATAAAGATGGAACTAGGTCCATGTAGAAACGCATGCACATGATGTTCTAACAGAATAATAAAAAGACGGAACCGTGTCCTGGCGTAGAGCGCACAAACGTGGATGTTCCAATGTAATGATAAAGAATGGAACAATGTAAGAATTTCACCAAGTATAGGGTAGCTGCTGCATTATCTGTGTACAATACCTCCAACTTTTCTTTCATTTATAATTTAGTCCTGCAAGTATTATCAATCTTGCACCAACTCCCCTAATAGTAAATAATGTGAATCAATAGTTCAATCATGTGAATCGATAGTATAATCATGTGAAAAATACGAATTTCAGTATAGTACCTTCATCTATACCTCCATTTTTAATTTAGTCATGCAAGTATTATCAATCTTGCACCAACTCCCCTAATAGTAAATAATGTGATTCAATAGTACACATATGTGAATAAATAGTTGTATAAGCATGTGAATTAGTAGCAATTAATTGCTCATTTATTCGATAAATTACCCAATTTATCAATATAACCCCTAGACATCAATTATCATCGGAATAAATGTCGATTTTCACTAACACAAACAATTCCAACATAATGAAACTATTTTTATCACAAATATAAATTTTGAAATTTTGAAGTTTGACTTTTCCCGAAAAAGTCAACTGTTGACTTTTTGACCAAATAGTGAATCCCGGAAAATTTTATGTTTATAGACTATTTTTACTAATTTTGTTGTTCCGGACTCAAATATCATGTCCGCGTCTCCAAATTCAACTCCAAACAACATTCATTATTAATATTATAACTCACAATATTTATCAACCAGGTCGTTCCCAAGAAAGAGGGGGCTTTCCAATAAGGATTTCTCCCTTTTGGCGTGCAATTAGGTGACCAAACCTCTCCTTGACAGAACTTCTAGACATTTTAAATATTGCAATTTATAATATAAATAACTTTGTCGTCTCAAGTATTGATTTAATAAAAACATTTTATGCAGATGATATTGTGACAATAATTGAATCAATAATATGATAGATATGATGCAAAGAATTAATTGTAGCAATAATTGAGTATAACTGAGTGATTTCTCACGTAAGCATCAATAATCAATACCGTGTGCTACTATGCAACCATGCGTATTACTGTACTTTTACTACCAAGTAGTTCAACAGTTTTAACGGTAACACTTCCGCCGTTATTTTCATAAAGTATTTTTGTTGTTTTCTTAATCCGATAATAATTCCGTTGTGGGGGTCAACCAATGATTGTGCCGTTGTATGAATATTCCCTGTTAAAACGAATATTCCCCGATCAATCGAATATTGTATAACAACTTACGTACTTTTCAAAATTTGTAAATATTACCCACAACTATAACATTAAATCAAATCCACACCATAATATTCAAAAATATATTTCGAGAAAATTTAATCTTTATTCAATAAAATCTGGGGTCTCACAAGCTCTGTCAATGATTTCTTCTGCATATTTTCGTTGGCAAAGAAATAACCCTCCTTCATGTTGAGTTACGACAATACCCAAAAAATAGCTTAACGGGCCCAGATCCTTCATAACAAATTCAGATCCAAGGAGTGACATAATAGACTGACGAAGAGTATCAGATGATGCTGTTAGGATGATGTCATCAACATAAAGTAGAATGTATGCCATATCATTTCCTTTGCGATAAATAAATAAAGAGTGATCTGATTTGCTATGCGAGAAACCAATGGTGGAAACAAAATCAGTAAACCGTTGATACCAAGCACGAGGAGCCTGTTTTAGGCCATACAAGGACTTTTTCAACAAGCACACATAATCAGGATGAACTGGATCTCGAAATCCCATAGGCTGGTGCATGTAAACAGTTTCATGAAGTTGTCCATGCAAGAAAGCGTTTTTAACATCCAACTGATGTATGGGCCATGATTTTGACAGAGCTATCTTTGAAAACGTACCGAATAAAGCGAAAGCTTCACCACCGGGCTAAACATTTCATCACAATCCACACCCACTTTTTGAGACCTGCCATCACCAACAAGACGGGCTTTGTGCCTCTCAAAAGAACCATCAGATTTCTTTTTATGTCTAAAAATCCACATAGAGCGAATAATATTTACATCAAAAGGACGGGGCACCAACTCCCACGTCTTATTTGTAATAAGAACATTAAATTCATCAAGCATGGCTGCATTCCAATTAGGGTCGGACAAGGCAGCCTTCGAGTTACGAGGAAGAGGGGATGGTGTAACCGTGGTTGTCAAATTAAATTGATGTTTGGGCTTAAATATCCCATGCATGCTGCGGGTAGCCACGGACCGTGAGGTAGGTGGGCTAGAATGGGTCTGATGTGATCTAGATGGGTTTTGGGCCATAGAATGGGTCTGATGTGATCTAGATGTGATAGATTATGTAAATAATCTAGTCATATATGTTAATTTTAGAATATAATATTCTCATAGATATCCTTGTAACAATACACCTAACAAATAGCCTAAATTTGTAACAGTACCTAACAAATAGCCTAAATTATAGCCTGACTAAAAGCCTAATATGGCAAACATGTATATTGTATATATTGCAACCAAAAGGAAGGGAATAGACACGGATAGGAGGAATAGGAGAATAGAAGGAGAAGGAATGACGGAGCAGCTAGAGCTCTGATACCATAAAGGAATTGTTATCCGTGTCTATTCCCTTCCTTTTGGTTGCAATATATACAATATACATGTTTGCCATATTAGGCTTTTAGTCAGGCTACAATTTAGGCTATTTGTTAGGTGTATTGTTACAAGGATATCTATGAGAATATTATATTCTAAAATTAACAGATATGACTAGATTATTTACATAATCTATCAAAAAGTTCAATGAGTGGTCTAATAATATTGATTAACTCATTCATGTAGTGTAGTTAATTGAATTTTTTATTTTTTGTTTTATCCCCTTAGCCTAATGTTCAAACATCTCTGCCTACTCCTAACAAGAACAATGTTCTCTACAATCACCAAGAATTGAAGGTAAATAATGATATATTAATTATTTGGAGCGTGATCCTTGAAAACTTATTAAAATATGGAAATGTCGTGGCGATTGTAGCGCCCCCAAATCCGATCCCCTTTTACCTCGGACCTGGTGCGTCACGATACAACATCTTTATACACATTCTATAAACTAATGTGGAATAATATAAACATACATTGTTTATTTCAAATGATTCTATAAAAGTACCCAAGGTCTACAAATTAACTTAATACATACCTTTAATAACTTAAAAGGTTTACAATATCATTTGCATCAGATAACTTAATTGTTCTAAATGCATAATAATCTACTCTTGGAATTTGCCTTTTTGTTTCTGTCTTTCTTCGAGCCTTTGTTTTAATCTGAAATTTGTTATCATAATATAGCAAGGGTGAGCAACTACTTTGCTCAGCAAGTTTAAATACAATAAAGATATATCATGATCAATGGCGAAACCAGAACATTTTTAGAGGGGGGGGGGGTCAAAATACATCAATAAAAAAAATTATTTATTGACGCTTGCAGTGCTTCTTTCAAATTTAATTTACCCAATTATATTATTTCACAACATCCTATTCCAACTACTATAAACCTATGAGTTGTGAGTCTAATAACTTTAAATGTACTATGAATTTTTTAGTCAACTGATTAACTACTTTTATAGATAAATTACAAATTATAATATTATATATTCAAACTTTTATATTATGGTTCTGGTCATCTTCTTTGGAGACAACTGAGAGTAGCCACTCAAAGCAAGAAAATGAATTAAGTTATTCTCATTTATAAAAAATTAATACCAATATATGATTAAGTTAGTAAGACAAATGAGTGTAATATTAATTAATTAATTATCAAACTTATTTAACATTATTTTATCTTATACTAATATTGTTAATTTATTATAGGTGGAAAGACATGAAAAATCAAATAAATTAATACCATTCTCAGAACAAAGATCAAGTTTAACTAATATTAACATGCTTCAGATTCCAGGGTTGGGGGGTCATATGACCCCCCTCGCCCCTAGTTCCGCCCATGATCATGATTGAAAAGAATGAATAAGTTTTTGAATTTTTCAACAATATAATAATTGTGAAAAAACATGAATTAGAATTTTAATAATTGAATGACTGGACCAATAATGTTGGGTGGTCAACAATGACCGTTGTAAGACCCCATCTTTTTAATAAATAAAATTAAATTTCCTCTAATTATTATTGTAAATAATAAGGTGTTAATTTGATATAATACTTTGGTTATGGATGAAATGTGAAAATTTTGTAAAATAAGCAAGTGGTTATAAAATATTCATTTTGTCGGGGAATATTCGTTTGGTTGTGGAATATTCTTGCTGTCAGGGAATATTCGTACGATGGCGCAACCATTTGTGGGCCCCATAACGGAAAATGGTCGGATAAAGAAAACGACAAGTTTGTGTTTTTATAAATAACAGCGTAATGGTTACCGTTAACACTGTTGGAATACCTGATGGTTAAAATACAGTAATACGCATGGTTGCACAGTAGCACATGGTATTGCACAATATTTTTTAATTATTGATTCTTACGTAAGAATGCACTACTCAATAATTGTTACAGTAATTATTGTTCAATATTTTATTTTGTCAGGAATAAGCATGTGAATGTTATTCCTAATTATATATGATTTGATTATGATATATATGAATATGCAAGTATGATTGCATTAAGAAAAGCTGTAAAGTCCTTTGATACATAATAGAAACATGTGTACAAGGACTTAGAATGAATTGATCAAGTATGTTAGGTTGATCCTACATAAGCACAACAACTTTGTAAAGTCCTTAAAAAGAAATGATGTACAAGGACTATAAAAGTAGAAAGATCAAGCATGTTAGGTTGATCTTATGATGTTATAGATAGGCTTGTCTGATCGTCGAGCACTGCACCAGAAATCGGGGTCTACCAGGAGAGTCAAGGAGAACTCGAGAGCTATCGAGGCAGAATCGTAGTCTGCAAGATAGTAGATCTCGGAGTTCGTAGACTGCTAGGAGAAACGATGAAGGATCGTAGTGTGTCGAGTAGAACTTCCTCAGGATCGAAGTCTGCTGAGGAAGTCATGTTTAGAAAATCGTAGAGACAACTGCCTTATGGCCGACGAACATCTGAAGCCAAGTCGAAAAACGTAGACTACACTCGAGTCGTGAGAGTCTCTCGATCTTAAAGCCAAGTCAAGGATCGTAGACTACACTCTGAGTCGTAGAGTTTATTGATTACATGCAGAGATTGTAGTCGAGCAAGATCAGATGAAGAAAACAAGCACAAGGCAGAAATCATAGAGTGTCAAGATCTGATCTAGGAGTCGTAGTGTCTGCACAGCCAAAGCTGAATCGTAGAGTATAGAACTACGACCTCAACCGTTGTGCTCACAATGCCAAGGCATAATCGTAGAGCAAATACGATTCTCAACAAATGAGCACTCCCAGAATATTCAAAGGAACAAAGCCTCTAGTTGGCACTACAAAGATACATCCCACTTGAAGGGAACCAGAGAGCACTCAAAGAATGGCATGCATGCTAACAGAAGATCTAAGCATCAACCCAATTAGCATCAAGATTGAGTTGAAGAAGCCATTCAAGATGAAGTCTTCCACAAGTTGATCAGAAGAAGACTTCAGTAACTGACTAAAGAAATTTAGCAAGTACAGTAGCTGTCATGTGATAAGATGACAACGATCTTGGAAGTATTCAGGATCGTAGTATTTGCCAAACAAAGAAAGAACTGATGGAGTACACACAGAAATACTGGTCAGCTTCTGAAGAATAAGGCTAAAGTGATTAAGCATTGGGTCAGTCCATTGATGATAAGTGAGTGGGAGATCACAAGGAGAAAGCGAGCTGGATGCGCCACAAATTTAAAGTGTCTTGATATTCAGAAGGGACCAGAGCAAAGAGTCAAGCCATCAGCATCTGAGAATAGTCGAAGCAAATAGAAGTGTTGAAGCACTGCATAAAAGAAGGAAGATGTGTTCTACATTGAAGATCCAATTAACACTCTTCAAGATCGTAGTGTTGTCTCTACCAGTCAGCATGACACTACGATCAGGTCCTTGAAGACATGCATCAGAATCGTAGAGTCCGAATAGCTTAAGACTGAAGCATTGGCAACGGTTCAATATGAAGGGTAATATTCGGACAAGAGCTTATTGAGAGCATCGATGCAAAAAAACAACCTCTGATCGAGAAATCAGAAGGAGGAAATAAAGTCTTCGACCTGCCCAAGACATTAAAGTGACATCTCTGATGGGTAGGTGAAATAGTAGACTGCAATGTCAGAGAAAGTATAACTTGTCACATTAACAGTCTACTTCTATCAACTCGAGATCTGTGAAGACATTTGAATAGCTTTCAATGGCTACTTTCCAACGGAAGGATTGGGAAGGAGTATAAATCTGCTAGAGCTTCAAATTAAGATCGAAGGGTGCTAGAGTTGCTGAGTTTGGAGTAACGGTGGACTGTTCTAAACCATGTAAGATAGTGAGTCCGAAGGTTCACTCTACGATCCACCAATAACACTTAGAGTCAGACAAAGAAAGAAGTAGAAGTGAGAGTTCTACAATGTTGAAGTGAGAGTTCTACTACTTGAAGAGTGTTCTAAACTTCCGAGAGAAAGAAGAGCATGATGTCATCGTGGTGTCCATCATGGGAAGACTCTAAGTACCATAGAGAAGAGCTCACAGCCATCTTAGCAAGTCCATCATGAGAAGACATCAAGTATCAAGAAGGGAGATCACAAACGTCATCATGGTGGCAAGCATGAGAAAGTTTCTAAGTACCTAGCAGAAGAGCTTACAGTCATCTTAGAAACCCATCATGTGCAGCCATCATGTATCAAGAGGAATGATCTTCAAGGCAGTCATTAAGGGATCATCTGAAGTGGTTGAATAACTGAAGAAGCTGAGCATCATGCAACACTCAACTGCACTTCAAGGGTGATCACGCAAAGCTGCTAAGTACAGAAGATGTTCAGATCTTGAAGACATCTTAGCAGCTCAACACCAACTCCAACAAATAAACAAACAAACAACTCAACAGAAGCCAGGGCCTGAGGTGTCCTTGTCTGGAGGGACTAAATGAAGTTCCAAGCCTGCTGGGCTTGAAGAGTTCCTAGGGAACTAGAGGAGTTCCAAGGCTGCTGGCCTTGAAGAGTTCTTAGTGAACTGAAGTCCCAAGGCTGCTGGCCTTGAAGGAATCTTAGTGATTCAGGGTGATTCCCTTCCTTAGTGGAAATCCTGCTAGTTGAAAGCAGAAGAGTGGATTAGGAGCTTGAGTCTCTAAACCACTTAAAATCCTTTGTTTCTTTTACCTTATGTCATTTACATTATGTCTATTAACTGCTATAACTGCTATAACTGCTATGTATGTTTTAACTACTTATAACCAAACTAACTCTACGAACAATGTATGTATGAGTAAGAATATATCAATGAAGGAGATATTTTACTTATTCCGCTGTGCTTAAAAAGATTCTTATGTTTGTCATATGCTAATGTAATAGCAATACAAAATAAAAGAGAAAAGTATTCTGAAATTAAAAAGGATCTATTCAACCCCCTCTTCTAGATCTATTGTGCCTACTGGGAACAAACAATTGGTATTAGAGCAGGTTCTCATACTATATTCAAAAGCTAATCGCTTTGAGTCTGATACCAGGCACAAACATTGTTCTTAACTCAGTTTAGTAGTAAGTAACTTGTTATATGCAGATGAGCTCACACGTTGGAAATATTGTGTATAAGTAAATGCATATATACACCTGAAGCTGCTCAGATTGGTCCATATTCTCAAATATTATATCAACAAAACCAATCCTAGCCTGCAGTTAATCTTGTAGTCTGAAGACCAGACGAGATAGCCCAAGAGACATCAACAACACAGAGTCAAGCATCCACCAGCCTGAAAGATGAAAAGGCTATACATGCTAAGAAATGCTTATCCAGAGAAGAAAGAAGTTCTTCTCAGACATATGTCTGGTTAATCAGCAGCTGGGTGCAAACTTGGTAAACTGAAGGATGTCAAAGAACTGAAGATGCTGAGATTCTCAGGATGTATCTTCAAGACTACGACTGGTTGATTAAAGGCCAACAAGAGCAATAAGATGTCAGGAGTAAATGTGAAACTATGCACATCAATGCCTAAACTCAGTATGTTAAAGGTAAATGACTGTTAAGAAACTGACAGTAAAAAGGTACGGTTCCTCATTATTACACGTGTTCATCATAAAAGCACCCTCTTATGAACCATACCAGATTTCTATCAAGAAGTCATAATCTATCTAAAAAGGTGAAGAGAGAAAGTACTCTGAGGATGGAAACTCAAATGTCTATAAATTTTCTCTCCATCCAAGTTTTAGGTTGAAGATGACATCTTGAAGGAAATCTGAAATGGGTCATAAGGGCATCACAGGTCAAATTAATTCTATGTGAAGTAATCTTTGCTGGTGGGTTAGTATGTATGTATAAATCCTTGTTCTAAGTGTTTGATAACACACCGAGTATGATCAGTTCTACAAGAGTATCTTGATGATGTGTAGAAACTGATCACCTCCATGAATCAACTAGATACTCCTAAAATCGTAGAGTTGATTCTCACTCTGTGAACACTTAAACCTTGTGAACATAACCCTGCAAATGATGAAACCATCAAAGAGAAAGAATGTGTTTTTAAAATGACGAATCTTACACACACTCACCTTCATGCATCTCAAAATGTACTATCTAAAACCAACAGTTGCATGCATGAATATGATCATTGGTGACAAATGTGATGATTATCCAAATATGAGGAATAGGGGTTTAGAAAACTAACCTAAAGCAGGACCCATTTAATTGTGGGTACCAAAATAGAAATGTGTCTAACTCTACAGTACTTGGTGCAATAAACCACACTAAGGAATCTTTGAAGCATAAGACTTCATCAAGAAGACTCACCACCAATGAAGGCTAAGGACTGTTCAGGAGTGATTCTGATAAAATTCCTATATATCCAAGCCTGTCCTTAAAGACCCGCTGAGCTAACCTGAGTAAAGCTCATATGGCTGCAAATCTGTATATGGAAGTATGCCATGCATCCAAAGATGAAAAGGGTCCTATATGCTCAAATCAAACAAGGCATGCTATATGAGAAGAATCCTCAAGGGAGCTCACAACAGAGGATCATCGAGCATCAGTCAAGATGAATTCATTACGAAAGCAAAACTTCACAAACACAAGACTGTCAAAGAAGACTACGTTCTTAGAGCTGTCAAAAGATTGTAGAGTGATCAGTCTTGAAAATATCCATGCCTACGATACTAGGAGATCTAAGTGATAATTATGATTGAAGTCAGAAGGAGATATGGGAGGCTGCCTTCAAATGAACCTAAAGTAAAGGGAATCACATCTATCTAGAAAGACAGCATCAACCATGGGGAGCAGTGATCTGTTGAGAAACAACAACACTGAGTTATACTATGAAGAAATATACCAGCTACAGAGTCCCAAAACTTTTTGGCAGATGAACCAAATGAAGATCCATATCAGTAGGAACGTCTCAAAATATACTACTGATAACCTATCAGCCACCCAACTCAAAGTCGTGGAGTGCTCACGATCAAACATTTGATCGCAGTGTAGAAGCAGGAAAACACCACGATTACAAAAAATGCAATTGTCCAAAGTTGGTAGAGGACTTCCCCAACAGAAAAGGTCAAAAGAGATGTCAGTGCAAATAACTCCTAAAGTACTTCATCTGGAAAGCGCCTCAGGGACAAACCTGACCCTTAGTTCACTCTAAGAGGTTGGCCCTTCCTGAGCTACCTTGACCTAGAAGGAATGCTTGATCAAGTTCATCTCAAGGACCAAGATAGTCAACAATCGTAGAGTCAAAGTTGAAGAGAACTCCACGATCGTAGTGCAACCTCAGTGATCGTAGAAGCAGAGTCGACGATCACAGTTCTATAAGAGGATAATCCAGCTCATGAGGAGCTTTCAAGAACTGAATAATTGCTCAACAATTCAGAGCATGTAGAGATATGTTCAATCATCAGCTCGAAAGAAGTCTTGCAGATTCATCTCAGAAATGGAGCCCTCGAACCTTCATGAAGTATATCAGTGGTCAAAATGAGCAGTGTCAAGATAAGGACTGATGTCAAAACCACCCACTACAGCATCTCTCAAAAGTTGATCACTGTGTCAACAAAGGAAAACATAGAGTCCATAACTGCCTTACCATGATACTCTATGAATCAAAAGGTCAACGATCAAAGCCACGTCGATTAAACGTCTACTCTTCCAAAAGGAAATATCTAACTGAAAAGATATGGGGAGTTACAGCTCATTACTGGGCATCGTGCAACCAATGGTCAGATGACACATCACTGGTTATGTAGAGTTAGAAGAAACTGCCATAAAGACAAATTCAAGTCTGCAAACAGTTATCAGAAGCTATCGAACCCTTCTCCCTCCCATTTTTAAACCCTAAAATCCTCTCAAGAGCCAAAATAGGTTAATACTCTAGAGCTTTACCAAATCATTATCAACCATCTCTCATAAACCTCTCTGAATCAAATACCCACATTCTTCAAACTGCTCAAATGGAAAACTGGCGAGTAATCACTGGCATTCAACTCGGAACCAAGTCGTTTGAGAAATTCAAAAATAAGTTCAGAGACATTCTCGAACTTGTGAAGAAAGCTGGATTCTCAGAAGGCCTTGAGGCTAGCACTCGAGTATATGTTGACCTGGTTAAAGAGTTCTACTCAAATGCTTCCATAAACTCCAGAACCCTCTCTACCAAGGTCAAAGGTCAGTCTCTAAAGCTAAAATCTTCTGACCTCAATAAATGCCTAGGTTTTCTTAACCAAGGACTGAAGAGCCTTGATGATGTCGATATGGAACAAGCAAAGGAGATCATGGGGTACCAAAGAAACCCTAGTCTGAAAGACATGAAGAAGAAGGAGTTTCCAGAAGAGTACGAGTTCCTTGCAGAGATAGTGGGCACATGTGTATTATGCAAGGATATCGTGCACATGATAATCTTGTGCTTGATCGTGATTAAAGATAATGTCGCTAATAGTTAAGAAACAAATTAACTTTGGAGTTATCCTGTTTGACCAAATCTCCAAGTGGGTAGAAAAGGCTGAGCTAAAGAAGTCTACAGAAAAACCTCTGATAAAGGTATTTCATGGAAGACTACTGAGCATTGTAATAAAGAAGAAGCTAGGAGGCAAGATCAAGGATAATGAAGGAGAGTCTCTCAATGTTCACAAAGTGATGTCTCCATAATATTTTGTGAATTGGAAGAAAAATCCCAAGGAGAACCGAAGGCTGACAACTAGGAGCAGCAGCAGGGCCTCTGTAAAGAAGAGAAAGACAGAAGAGGTAGAAAACTCTGAGTCTGATGACTCTGTGCCAGCATCAACCACATCAGTCAGAAAGAAATTCAGAGGTGTGAAGAAAACCAAGGCCCCATCAAGAAGTCTCTCCTCCAAGGACAAGGATAAAGAAGAAAAAGTCTTGACTGCTGAAACCACAAAGAGAAGAAGCAACAGGCTGCTTCAAGAGCTGTTAAGAAAGAAAGCTAAAGTGGAAAACAGGCCAGCCCTAGCTTCCCAAAATAGTACATCTGATGAAGAGAAGGACTTATAGTCAGGAGAAGAAAAGGAGACAGATGTCAAGGCTGAGTCCAGCAATGAAGGTGAAGCCGAAGTGATGGAAGAAATTGCAGCATCTACTGATAAAGAAGAATGCTCAAGCCCTATGGCTAATCCTCAGAGAAGTCACTCTGCTGATGAAGAAGAGATTCAAGATAACCAAACTCAATCCCCAAAAGCAACTACCCCAACAAGTCCAGATAATGGGTCAGACAATGCTGGTTCAAGAGAAGAAAAACATGCCCCTTCCAATCCTGAAAGCCACCATAATGGCTCAAAAAGTGATGAATCCAAAGAAGAAGGGTCTGCCCCTGCCCTTGCTGAACCCAAAGGAAGCTCATCTGATGAACCAAAAGCTTCTGAGTTTGAAGAGGAAGAAGAGTCTGACTCTCCCAAAATTGAACCTCCAAGTAGAAGGAAGAGCTACAGACTGCAAGCCAAATTTGCCTCTAAAAGGAGCAGTGATCACTCCAATGCTATCATTGAACTAAGTAATGATGAGTCTGTATCAAAGGATGAAAGTGCTGAAGATGGAACCAGTGGTGAAGAAGATTAATCAGAAGATCTTGCTGAAGAAGGTTATGAAAATGAAATGCAGCAAGAAGGATTCACTGTTGGAAATGATCAAGATGGTTTAGGCTCTGAAAGAGAAGAATGACTCCAATTCTAAAAATCAGGAATCAGAGGAACCAGAACTCTATCCTGTCCTCTCTCCAGCAAGATTCACTAGGAGAATAGTGGTAGAAGTCTCGAATGAACCACCAGAAACACCTCCAGAAAGATGGTTGAACTATGGAGATGAGCAGCTCAAGGTGGTCAGAATGACTACCTTTGATATAGCTAAAAACTGGAACAACATGGAGCTAGACTGCATGACCATTCTCTATAATCCTGATGACTTGTTGATGAGATGGTTCTTCCAGTAGATGCCATGGCTAAAGGCCCATACTGAAAGAGATGAAAGCTACTTCAGCTGGTGCTATTCTCATTTTCCAAGCATGGAGCTGGTGGCGCAAAACTTCCCAAGGGTAAAGAGTTTTGCTACAAAGATGATCAAAAACCAGCCCCACTTCAAAGTCTATCGCCATGCTGGAAATCACTATATCCCCTACGATCATAGAGTGGACTCTCAAGGAAGAAGGAACATGACAAAGGAGATGATCATAAAATCTGTTCACTCTACTGATGATGGTGTTCAAGATCAAAATCAGAAACCTACATCAGCCCGAGCACTGCTATCTAACATTCCCTTATCCTTAACCAGTGATTGGAACTCAACGATTCTTCAGATTCTCAAAACCTTTGAAAATTTGTCCAAGGATGCAGATCGTAGAGTTCAATATAATGCTCGACAGGCGGTTGCTCAACCAAATAATCAAGTATCTGTGTAGAAGGAGCTGATGAAAACATCTGATGAACTAAGTGAGAAAATATCTCTATTCACTGAAGAGTCACAGAAGCTGACAACAGCAGGAGATATTTCATTCCAAAACAAGCTTCAAGCTACTATGGCTGATGTATCTCTCAAACTCAAAGAGAGAGATAACATCTATCTGAAGGCCTTACAAGATCAAAAGGTAGAAGCTCTACGAGCTCAGAAGGCCAATGAAGAGCAGATCTAAGTCCTCTCTGACAAGATTGACGACATGAAGCAGTCTTTCTCAGTGCAACTTGAGCTAGGCCAACAGGAACTCAAGTTTGAAGTTGCTAATTCCTCCTACCTGATGGAGCAGCTTATGTCCAACATGGAGCGGTTCTCCCAAATGATTAATGACAAAAAGGGGGAGAAAAAGAGGTATAGAAAGAGGAAGAACAAGAGGCACTCAAAGAAGAGCAGAAGGAAGAAAAGGAGAGAAGAAGTCAAAGAAGAAGACATCAGCTGCAGAAAAAAAATCATCATCTAAGGGGGAGCCAGAAGATGATGATAACATGATCGTAGAGTCTGAGGGGGAGCATGTTCAGAAAAAAGCTGAAAGGGAGCAAAGCAAAGATAGAAGATCATCATCCAAGGGGGAGCAAGAGCAAGAAGAACAAACAGATGAATAGTTGATCAACAGACATCCTAGAAACATACATGGAGCCAAAGAGGTACATCTCTAACTAGTTAGGTATGTTCTGGATCCAGGATATAAAATGTCAGTGTATTAAATTCCACATCATTATAAATGACATTCATAATTATCTGTTTTAGAAATACAACTGCTCACTGTATATAAGACTCATTTATAACACGCATATGCACTTATTATTTTTGTCATAATCAAATAGGGGGAGATTGTCAGGAATAAGCATGTGAATGTTATTCCTAATTATATATGATTTGATTATGATATATATGAATGAATATGCAAGTATGATTGCATTAAGAAAAGCTGTAAAGTCCTTCGATAGATAATAGAAACATGTGTACAAGGACTTAGAATGAATTGATCAAGTATGTTAGGTTGATCCTACATAAGCACAACAGCTTTGTAAAGTCCTTACAAAGAAATGATGTACAAGGACTATAAAAGTAGAAAGATCAAGCATGTTAGGTTGATCTTATGATGTAATAGATAGGCTTGTCTGATCGTCGATCACTGCACCAGAAATTGGGGTTTGCCAGGAGAGTTAATGAGAACTCGAGAGCTGTCGAGGCAGAATCGTAGTCTGCAAGATAGTAGATCTCAGAGTTCGTAGACTGCTAGGAGAAACGATGAAGGATCGTAGTGTGTCAAGTAGAACTTCCTCAGGACCGAAGTCTGCTGAGGAAGTCATGTTCAGAATCGTAGAGGCGACTGCCCACGGTAGAGGGCATCAACATCTCTTGAAGCCAGTTAGAAAGCGTAGACTACACTTTCGGGTTATAGAGTCTCTCTGATCATGCCGGCCAAGTCAAGGATCGTAGACTACACTCTGAGTCGTAGAGTCTATTGATTACATGCAGAGATCGTAGTCAAGCAAGATCAGATGAAGACAACAAGCACAAGGCAAAAATTGTAGAGTGTCAAGATCTGATCTAGGAGTCGTAGTGTCTGCATAGCCAAAGCTGAATCATAGAGTGCAGAACTACGACCTCAACCGTTCTGCTCACAATGCCAAGGTAGAATCGTAGAACAAATACGATTCCCAATAAATGAGCACTCCTATAATATCTAAAGGAATAAAGCCTCTAGTTGGCACTGCAAAGATACATCCCACCTGAAGGGAACCAGAGAGCACTCAAAGAATGGCATGTATGCTAACAGAAGATCTAAGCATCAACCCAATCAGCATCAAGATTGAGTTGAAGAAGCCATTCAAGATGAAGTCTTCCACAAGTTGATCAGAAGAAGACTTCAGTAACTGACTAAAGAAAATCAGCAAGTATAGTAGCTGTCATGTGATAAGATGACAACGATCTTAGAAGTATTCAGGATCATAGTGTTTGCTAAACAAAGAAAGAACTGATGGAGTACACACAGAAATACTGGTCAGCTTCTGAAGAACAAGGCTAAAGTGATTAAGCATTGGGTCAGTCCATTGATGATAAGTGAACGGGAGATCACAAGGAGAAAGCGAGCTGGACGCGACACAAATATGAAGTGTCTTGATATTCAGAAGGGACCAGAGCAAAGAGTCAAGCCATCAGCATCTGAGAACAGTCGAAGCAAACAGAAGTGTTGAAGCACTGCATAAAAGAAGGAAGATGTGTTCTACATTGAAGATCCAATTAACACTCTTCAAGATCGTAGTGTTGTCTCTACCAGTCAACATGACACTACGATCAGGTCCTTGAAGACATGCATCAGAATTGTAGAGTCCGAATAGCTGAAGACTGAAGCATTCGCAATAGTTCAATCTGAAGGGTAATATTCGGACAAAAGCTTATTGAGAGCATCGATGCAAAAGGACAACCTTTGATCGAGAAATCAGAAGGAGGAAATAAAGTCTTCGACCTGCCCAAGACATTAAAGTGACATCTCTGATGGGTAGGTGAAATAGTAGACTGCAATGTCAGAGAAAGTATGACTTGTCACATCAATAGTCTAACTCTGTCAACTCGAGATCTATGAAGACATTTAAATAGCTTTCAACGGTTACTTTCCAATGAAAGGATTGGGAAGGAGTATAAATCTGCTAGAGCTTCAAAGATCGAAGGGTGCTGGAGTTGCTGAGTTTGGAGTAACGGTGGACTGTTCTAAACCATGTAAGATACTGAGTCCGAAGGCTCACTCTACGATCCACCAAGAACACTTAAAGTCAGACAAAGAAAGAAGTATAAGTGAGAGTTCTATAATGTAGAAGTGAGAGTTCTACTACTTGAAGAGTGTTCTGAACTGCCGAGAGAAAGAAGAGCATCATATCATCTTGGTGTCCATCATTGGAAGACTCTAAGTACCATAGAGAAGAGCTCACAGTCATCTTAGCAAGTCCATCATGAGAAGACATCAAGTATCAAGAAGGGAGATCACAAACGTCATCATGGTGGCAAGCATGAGAAAGTTTCTAAGTACCCTAGCGAGAAGAGCTTACGATCATCTTAGAAACCCATCACATGCAAATCATCATGTATCAAGACGAATGATCTTCAAGGCGATCATCAAGGATCATCCGGAAGTGGTTGAGTAATCAAGAAGTCGAAAGTCATGTAACACTCAAGTGCACTTCAAGGGTAATCACGCAAAGCTGCTAAGTCTGGAAGATGTTCAGAGCATGAAGACATCTTAGCATTCGGCCCAACTCGAACAAACAAACAAATAACTCAACTTCAGCGAAGCGGGCTGAGGGTCCTTATGCGGAGGGACTAAATGAAGTTCCAAGCCTGCTGGGCTTGAAGAGTTCCTAGGGAACTAGAGGAGTTCTAAGGCTACTGGCCTTGAAGAGTTCTTAGTGAACTGAAGTTCCAAGGCTGCTGGCCTTGAAGGAATCTTAATGATTCAGGGTGCTGCCATTCCTTAGTGGAAATCCTGCTAGTTTTAAGCAGAAGAGTGGATTAGGAGCTTGAGTCTCTGAACCACTTAAAACTCTTTGTGTCTTTTACCTTATGTCATTTACATTATGTCTATTAACTGCTATAACTGCTATGTATGTTATAACTGCTTACAATCAAACTAACTCTACGAACAATGTATGTATGAGTATGAATATATCAATGAAGGAGATCTTTTACTTATTCTAATGTGCTTGAAAAGATTCTTATGTTTGTCATATACTAATGTAATAGCAATACAAAATAAAAGAGAAAAGTATTTTGAAATTAAAAAGGATCTATTCAACCCCCCCTTCTAGATCTATTGTGCCTACTGGGAACTAACATATTTTATTGATTCAATAATTGCTGCGTTGATATTTTATATTATTGTTGTTTCAATAATTTTCATTGCACAGTATCTCCATTATCAGATCAATAACATATTATTTGAATAATATTGTTAGATATAATTATTGGCAATGTCTAAGGAAGTTCTGACTAGAAAAGGGGTTTGATAACCTAATTGCGCGCCAATAAGGAGAAATTCTTATCGAAACGCCCCCTCTTTCCTGGGAACGACCTGATTGTCGTAATTATGATTCTGTAATATTATTTGTGAATAATTAATTATTGATTTATATGATAAGGAAATATTTATTTTATGTGGATATAAATGATGGAATTAATGTTGAGTTATTTTATCAGTAATTTGTAGGAATGATGGTATTAAAAATCGAATGTATGTGGATTTCGGGTATTTTTCGTTTGGAATTTGGAAAAACTTAAAGCTAAAAAGTTGTAGAGAATTTAATTTTCTATGGAATGGACATAAAATTCATACTTTTCTGATAAAATGGCTATTTATTATGAATTATTGAAGTTTCAGAAATAAAATATTTTTATTAAAATTATGGGTGGGACCAAGTTTTGTTTTTTTGAAAACATGTGGGCTGCAAAAAAAAATTCCAAGATGGCATGCTGTGATTCAAAAGGTGTGGGCGTGGAAGGAAGAAAATATATATATATATATATATATATATTAATTTATTAATTTAGTCTCCTTTGGCGTTCTAACATTTCCCTATAAATAGGGTGCTTAGTTAGAATTGAAAATCACATTAGAAATAAGTTTTTTCTCTCTATAAATTATCGAGGGTATTTTGTGAGTATTTAGATACTTTGAGAGTTGTTATTCAGTGCAAGTTTCCTTCGGCTTTATCCGATATTCCAATCAAAAGTACGGTTCTTTTGAGGTAAGAGATGTTATTTTCTTAGTAAACGATATTATTTCCTTCAATATCATTATGCCAAAATATTGATATGAATTTTATTGTGGAATTTCTACCTTTTTGTGTTGGGATTACTATTCACGTATACGTCACTATTCACGTATATGAAACTATTCACGAATACGACACTATTCACCGAAAAATGAAATTTTCTCCTTTTTGTCCAAGATGTCTATTATGGTTACTATCTTTGATTATATCCATATTTTGATCTTTATTTTTGAATTCTGCTTCAGAATTGGTTATTATGGAGTATTATTGAACTTGGATAAACTGTAATACGAATCTCTAATATTTGTCCTTTTGTGTGACACCCCCAAAATAGGTATACATCACCTATTCTGAGTCGCCAAATACATGGTACAAAACATAAATACAATCTTAATTATACAACAAGAGAGCTGTGAGTTTAAATATAAATCATCTTCTAGAGACAATATCTACTCTCGAATGAGTCCTCATTACATTTATTGTCACACTATTTAACGAATAGTGAGGACTACTAGCTAATACTATCATCCCACCATCACTCCGCTTCCCAGACTAAATCCTAGCTACGTTCTCATTTCTCGAAGAGAACAAAAAAAAGAAAGGGTGAGCTCAACTAGCCCGATGAAAATATTATGACTAAGATAATGCGAGAATAAATTATCATTAGCCTTAAACAAAGGTTAAACCGATACAATATAACAAACATCAAGTTTAATCAGAAGCGGAAATAGCAATCCATTAGAAGAGTCAAGTAGAGAATAAAATCTACTATCTTCTATGATTTAAAAGGTTTTTCATGACTTTTATCATTTGAGACTCGACAATAAATAATCCACATCATCGAATCACCCTACGCACTCTTGCCAAGGATATTCTTTAGTATCACGACCCACAATTATCCATGCACTACAAATGAGAATATTTGTCTATTCATTAATGGTCATGATCATGCCAACAATCATCCATCAATGCACTACGGACCAATGAGGACTTTTACCACATCATTTGTACCATTAAGGTCATGATTACACCGAATAATCCTTGGTCATAATCATACCAAGTCCATCTATGCACTACAGGCCACAGATGACTTTCAAAAAATATAAATATGAGGATGATGACAATGATATAAGAATTCAATAAAACAAGTTCAAGAATTAATTTGTCTAAGAACCAATAACGTCCAAATTGTCAACATAATCTTTGCTTTGTAGAGTAAAATTCAAGAATGCTCGGAAGAATATTTCCATGAAAAGATCTTTGGATGAAGCGCAATTATCAAGGATATTCCACTAATTTCATGGAGTATAGAAGTCAAAACTTTAACCAACTGAGTATAATAAAGAATGGAATAACAAAAGAAATCACCATGCATGCGGTACTTCGCATAGACAGGTTATTCCAACAGAATACTAAATAACGAAACCAGGTCAGGCAAAATTCATACCGACAGGATGTTCCAACATAATAATAAAGAATGGAATAACAAAAGAAATCACCATGCATGTGGTACTTCGCATAGACAGGTTATTCCAACAGAATACTAATAAGGAAGGAATCAGGTCCGGCGTAAAACATACAGACATGATATTCCAACAGAATAATAATAATGACGGAACTAGGTCCGACGTAAAATGCATGACATGTGATATTCCAACGAATAATAATAATAAAGATTTTAATCGAATCCGGCATAAAACGCATGCATAACATGATATTCCAAATGTAATAGTAAAGACTTAATAATAGAAGAATGTCACCAAGTATAGGGTAGCTCACGTATCAAAGTTATTCCAATGTAATAATAAAGAAAAGAATAATATAAGTTCTCTTCATGAATACAAAAGAATAACACCCCTTACGGTACAACAAATAATATTCCCTACCTTAAGAAGAAGAGTATTGGATATATAAGTAGTGAAGTAGCGAATACTTTCTTCTTTCTCTCTATAGTTTATCTCTACAGAGTTTCAATTGAATTAAATAAGAAAATAATTAAGGAATGAGCTTCATTTATAGAAAAATGGATCATATAGTAACTAACTCATGAACGGTCCAGTTGATTTACTTTAATCGACGGTCCATATTTAAAGTAAAATCTTTTAAATAAAATATAATATATTCTATTTATAATCTAATAAAACGAATAACTTAATAAAAGATTTTACTATTCAAACACTATATGAGCCTAATTATACAAACACTATGCATAATAAAATATAATATATTCTAATTATTGTCTAATAAAATAAATAACTTTATAAAAGTATTCTGCTTTTATATAAAAAGATTTTACTATGCAAAACACTATCAGAACACTATGCAACACTATGTATAATAGAATATAATATATTCTATTTATAGAATAACTTTATAAAAGTATTACATTTTATATAAAAAGATTTTCTCAGATTATTACATTAATAATACCAACAAAACCGAATCGACTTATCACGTAAGCATCACTAATTAATACCGTGTGCTACTATGCAACCACGATATAGACATATTCTTTACTTTAACAAGGTGTTTCAACAGATTAACAGTAAAACTTCCGCCGTTATTTTCATAAAGTATTTTTGTCGTTTTCTCAATCCGACAATAATTCCGTTGTGGTGTCCACCAATGATTGTGCCATTGTACGAATATTCTCGGTTAAAATGAATATTCCCCGACCAATCGAATATTATATAACAACTTGCGTACTTTAAAAAATTTATAAATATTAACCACAACTATAACATTATATCAATTTCACTCCATAATATTCAAAAATAATATCTATAGAAAATTCATCTTTATTGAAAAAGTTGGGGTTTTACATTTTGTCTCACTGGATTCGTTTTCTTTAATATATTTTTCATCATCCTCAGTCCTAAATGATGATATTACTGAATATCTTTGGCCTGTAGTGCAAAGATGAATGATTAACAGATGAATATCTTTGGCCCGTAGTGGAAAGATGAACATGTGTTGAGATAAACATGACCAACTGGTGATACAAATAAATATCTTTGGCCTGTAGTGAAAAGATGAATATTTGATTCAAGATGTATATTGATTGATGTTATAGGGATAAAATATTGATGATGGACTTTTAAATCTTAGAAGATAGTAGAATTCATTCTCTACTTGACTCTTCTAATGGATTGCTATTTTCGCTGCAGTTGTTGATCTAAAACTTGTTGTCTATTATATTCTATCAGATTTTTCCCTGTTAAGGACTAATGATAATTTGTTGTATATTATCTTAGTCATAATATTTTTTACTGGGCTAGTTGAGCTCACCCTTTTCCTTTTTATTCCATTTTTGTTCTTAGGAGGTGAGAATTTAGCAGGAACTAGCCGGGGTATGGAGTGTTGATTTTGGAAAGTTGTTTTTAGCAGTCCTCACTATTTTTGTAAAATAGTTGTTGGGAGAGTGCATATGTTAATTTGATGTTTAAATGTAAATGCTCATAATTATTTGTAAACTCCTTCAAGGAATATATGTATAAGGACTTAGTGATAGATCAAATTTGTTAGGTTGATCTAAGCTCTTAATGTGTATCATTCTGTAAATGAATGTATAGATAGAGAAATCAAAGCTGTTAGGTTGATCTTGAGATATAATAGATAGGCTTCGAAGAGATCGTAGTGTATCAAGTCGATCAAGATTACGTAAGTCGAGGCAAAAAAGCGTGAGCTTGAGGATCGTGAGTGTGCTGCGCTTCAAGGGCCTCTTCGAAAATCGTAGAGTGGTCCCAACGTTTGCCGAGCCAACTTAGAGATCGTAGTGTGCTCTCGGAAACATAGAGTTTACAACTCAAGCAAGAAAAGATCGTAGTGTGCAAGTATTTAAGAGAAATCGTAGTGCTCTCTGTTGATAGCATCAGACCAAGCACCAAGGCGACAAGTCACCACGATCTGAATCGTAGAGTATCATCTGCCTTGTGTCAGAAGCATCAAGCCTCATGTTTTGTGTGGAGACAAACTCACAAAAAATGTGGAATGGGTTCTAAACATTGTAGTACTCTCCAGTCCCAAAGGCATAAAAGATATCCTTAGTCCCAAGTCATTTCCTCAACATCGTGGTTTCTCCACAAAACTTTGACTTGAGGTATAACCTTGGAGCGTAGAATATGTTCCTTCTTATCCAAGATTTGAACATGAACCTCTTCATATGTCAAATCTTCCGCTATTTCGTCCGGTTCTAACTTAATAATGTGGTTCGGGTCTTCCACATATTTACGTAACATGGATATGTGAAAAACATTATGAACACGAGACATACTTGGTGGTAAAGCGAGTCTATAGGCCACAGTTCCTACTCGATCAAGAATTAAAAATGGGCCAATGAATCGAGGATTGAGCTTTCCTCTCTTTCCAAATCTCGTAACTCCTTTCCATGGAGCAACTCGTAACAACACATGATCTCCTATATCGAATTCCACATCTTTTCGATGAAGATCAACATAACTCTTTTGTCGATCTTGTGAGGTTTTTATACGTTACCGGATCGTTTAAATCTTTTCCGTAGTCATACGTACCAACTCCGGTCCCAACAACGTTGCTTCACCCACCTCATCCCAAAGATCTTTGGAGAACGACACTTTTCTTCCATACAACGCTTGAATGGAGCCATGCCAATACTTGTTTGATAACCTGTTGTTGTAGGAAAACTCCACCAATGGTAAGAACTTGTCCCAACTTCCCTTGAAATCAAGGACACGAGTCTTAATAGATCTTCAAGAGTTTGAATAGTCCTCTCCATTGCTCTGTCCGCCCGAGGATGATATCTTTGAAGCTAAATCAAATCGTGTGCCCATAGCTTTTACGCAAACTAACCCAAAATCGTGAAGTGAATCTTGGGTCTCAATCAGAAACTATGGATACTGGCATACCATGCAGTCTTACAATCTCGTTTATGTACATACGAGAAAGACGTTCAAGTGTATATGTTTCTTGTATCGGTAAGAAATGAGAAGACTTGGTCAATTTATCAATAATGACCCAAATCGCATCTATACCTTGAGAAACTTTAGGAAGACCGGTAACGAAATCCATGGTAATGTGCTCCCACTTCTATTCTGGAATTTCAAGTGGTTGCAATGGACCTTTTGGTACTTGATGATCTACCTTGACTCGTTGACACGTTAGACACCTTGAGATAAACAACACTATCTCTCTCTTCATATTGCCCCACCAAAATGTATGTTGAAGATCATGATACATTTTGGTACTCCCAGGATGGATTGCAAACGGTGTGTTATGCGCCTCCATCATGATTTTATACTTTAAATCAGGGTCGTTAGGAACACAAAGTTTGGAGTTGACTCGAAGTATTCCTTCTTTATCGATTCTTACTTCCGGCATAGCACCTTCTTGCACTTTCTTCCTCATACGCATCAGCTCCAGGTCTATAGCTTGAGCAGCTTTAACTTTATCAATTAAAGTCGGTTCTACTCGTATGTTCGCCATCATCACATGGGTCCCTGGAGTCTTTAACTCTATTTCCATCCTTTGCAAGTCACATAAAATGGGCCTTTGCATTGTCAATATTGCACTCATACCCGCATATGATCTTCTACTCAATGCGTCAGCTACCACGTTCTCTTTTCCAGGATGGTATTGGATGGTATGATTATAATCTTTCAACAGTTCAAGCCAACGTCGTTGTCGCATGTTGAGTTCATTTTGAGTGAAGAAATATTTGAGGCTTTTATGATTCGTAAAGATCTCCACTTTTTCCCCATACAAGTAATGCCTCCAAATCTTTAGTGCGAAGACAACAGCTGCCAACTCTAGATCATGAGTAGGTTAATTCCTCTCATATTCTTTGAGTTATCGTGAGGCATAGGCTATGACTTTCCCATGTTGCATGAGAACACATCCTAAACCTTTTCCCGAAGCATCACTGTAGATGAAAAATCCCTCCGAACCAGATGGTATTGTCAGAACAGGTGCTGAAATGAGTCTCCTCTTGAGTTCTTGAAAACTCTTCTCACATTCCTCACTCCAACTAAACTTTGTATCTTTCCGAGTCAGCTGAGTTAGTGGAGTATCGATTCGAGAAAACCCTTCTACGAATCTCCGATAATAACCAGCTAAGCCGAGAAAGCTACATACTTCGGTCACTGATTTAGGTTGCTCCCAGCTTTGAATAGCTTCAATCTTTACTGGGTCAATAGATATTCCATGACTTGATACCACGTGCCCAAGGAATGCTACTTCCTCTAGCCAGAACTCGCATTTCTTCAACTTGGCATAAAGCTTGTATTCACAAAGCATTTGGAGTATCAGCCTCAAGTGTTGCCCATGATCTTCACGGTTTTTGGAATAAATAAGGATGTCATCAATAAAAACGACCACAAAGTGATCCAAATATTCCTTGAATACTCGGTTCATCATATCCATGAAGGCAAACGGGAGCATTAGTCAATCCAAAGAAAATGACTAGGAATTCATAATCCCGTCTTAGGTTTACGAAAGCCGTCTTTGGAATGTCATCGGTTCTAATCTTCAATTGGTGATATCCGAACGAAGATCAATCTTTGAAAAGAATTTGGCTCCTTGCAACCCGGTCAAACAAGTCATCAATACGTGGCAATGGGTACCTATTTTTGATGGTGACATGATTCAACTCCCGATAATCAATACAAAGTCGCATACTCCCATTTTCTTCTTCACAAATAGAAATGAGGAGCACCCCAAAGGAGAAGTACTAGGGACGAATAAAGCCAATATCTAACAATTCCTGCGGTTGAGTCTTTAACTCACGAAGTTTAATAGAGCCATTCGATATGGGGCTTTGGAAATGGGTTTTGTACTGGGTTCAAGGTCGATACAAAATTCAATTTCACGCCTGGGGTAGGCCAGGAAGTTCTTCAGGGAATACGTCAGGAAATTCATTAACAATAGAAATATTATTCAAAACTGACGTATTTTTGTTTAGATCCGTGACATGAGCTAAGAAAGCTTGACATCCGTTTTTCAATAAACGAATAGCTTTATGGCTTGAGATGATGATGATTGATTTTAATGGTTTGGTTGCTTGAATTAGCATAATAGGTTGGTTAGGAATATGAAAGCTAACAACCTTACGAAAACAATCAATTTTTGCATGATGAATAGTTAACCAATCAATCCCTAGAATCACATCAAATGCAAGTATTTTCAATGAAATAAGATCGACAGGTAATGTAAGGGTACCGATTTGAACCAAACAAAACTTATAAACAGTAGATGTAATGAAGGTTTCTCCCAACGGAGTTTACACAGATAAGTCAAAGTCTAATTTCTCCGGAGTCAAATTTAATCGTTGAGTGCAAGTAGGAGAAATAAAAGAATGAGTAGAACCGGTATCAAATAAGGTATAGACTTCGCTAGAGTTTATGATAATCTTACCCATGATGACCTCGTTTGGGTTCCTTGCTTTCCGGGAGGTCATGACAAATGATCTCCCTTGCACCACTGGCTTTGACTTTTCTGGGAGGGCCTTTGGTGTCTCCATCCTAGCTGAACTTGTCTTTGGTGAATGACAAAATCGGGCTAGGTGACCTTCTCTTCCACAATTATAACACCCTTTGGATGGCATCGCGCAGTTTGGACTGATATGTCCCTCCCCTCCGCATTTGAAGCATATGATAGGTGGTTGTTCTCCTTCCTTAACCACGATTCTTTGGTCTTGACGCCTTTTCATCATTGTTGAATCTCCTTTTCTTGAAATGTCCATTTTCTTGTCTTGGCCATGATTACCACCAAGTGGTTACCATTTCGGCATGTTAATTCCTCCACGTTTGTTGTTACCGCTTGATGACCGATACCATTTGGTATTTTCATGTTTGCCATTTGCTTTGTCTTGGTTATGTTGACTCGTTATCGCTACCGCAATAATCGAGCCCTATTTACAACATCCGAGTACAAACACGGTTTATGAGAAATAAGATATTGACGATATCCTGCTTTTAAACCTCTTAAAAACATTCGCGTCATTCGCTCCTCATTATCAACCAAATGGGATGCAAATCGGGATAACTCCGCAAATTTAGCCTCGTATTGCGACACGGTCATATTGTTTTGTTCCAACTTGATAAACTCCACCTCTTTCATGTGACGAATACTCTCGGAAAGTACTTGTCGTTGAATAGCTCTTGGAACTTTTCCTAAGACATCTTTAGTCGTCCAGTCGGTGGATGCGTTTCTGATTCCCACCAAGAATCGCCTCTTCACGCAACATGAAGGTGGCGAAGGGACCTTTGCTCTCGGAGCATCCCAAGACATCAAATATCTTGGTGATCTTCTTTATCCATGCTTCCGCCTTAAGTGGTTTTGGGTCTCCAATAAACTCCGTGGTCCCAGCTCCTTGAATCGCTTAGCGGTGATCGTCCGAGAGTTTCCAGTGTTTCCACCTACATTTTGTCTGAGGAGCCGCTCTCGCCTGATGTTGCATGAATTGCATAAAGCCTCTGAACAATCCATCATTCATCATTTGGTAAGTTTTATTGTTTGCATGAGGATTGTTGCCTTCCTGATGCACATTCTCCTGATTATTGATATGTGGAGACTCAACGGTCTCTTGTGTTCCATTGCTATTTTCAACATTCTCGGAAGTCATTTTCAGATACTGCCACAAAACAAAGGTTAATTAACATATAACATATTATCCCTATACTTTGACCGACCAATTAAATACCAAATAAACTTAGGTAGGTCATACTAGCGAAGGAATTCCCCATCTCTCCCCTCCTAGTTTTAGTCTCACATCTTAGCCAGGTATCATATCCCTAAGCTTTGATACCAACTGTGACGCCCCCAAAATAGGTATACATCACCTATTCTGAGTCGCCAAATACATGATACAGAACAAAAATACAATCTTAATTATACAACAAGAGAGCTGTGAGTTTAAATACAAATCATCGTATTCTGACAATATCTACTCTCGTAATGAGTCCTCATTACATTTATTGTCACACTATTTAATGTAATAGTGAGGACTACTAGCTAATACTATCATCCCACCATCACTCTGCTCCCCGACCCATCCCATTTACGTTCTCATTTCACGATGAGAACATTAAAAGAAAGGTGAGCTCAACTAGCCCAAAGAAGAAATATTACGACTAAGATAATGCGTAATAAATTATCATTAGCCTTAAACAAGTGTTAAACCGATACAATATAACAAACATCAAGTTTAATCAGAAGCGAAACAAGCAATCCATTAGAAGAGTCAAGTAGAGAATAAAATCTACTATCTTCTATGATTTAAAAGGTTTTCATGACTTTTATCATTTGAGACTCGACAATAAATAATCCACATCATCGAATCACCCCTCGCACTACTGACCAAAGATATTCTTTAGTATCACGACCACAATTATCCTCGCACTACGGGCCAAGAATATTTGTCTATTCATTAATGGTCATGATCATGCCAACAATCATCCATCAATGCACTACGCCAATGAGAACTTTTAACATCATTTGTAACATTACGGTCCATGATTACACCGAATAATACTCGTCATAATCATACCAAGTCCATCTATGCACTACAGGCCCACGATGACTTTCAAAAAATATAAATATGAGGATGATGACAATGATATAAGAATTCAATAAAACAAGTTCAAGAATTAATTTGTCCAAAACCAAATAACGTCCAAATTGTCAACATGATCTTTGCTTTGTAGAGTAAAATTCAAGAATGCTCGTAAGAATATTTCCATGAAAAGATAATTGGATGAAGCGCAATTATCAAGGATATTCCACTAATTTCATGGAGTATAGAAGTCAAAACTTTAACCAACCGAGTATAATAAAGAATGGAATAACATAAGAAATCACCATGCATGCGGTTGCGCGATAGACAAAGTTATTCCAATAGAATACTAAATAATCGGAACCGTGTCAAAGTAAATTGCATGCCAAGCGTGGATGTTCCAACATAATTATAAAGAATGGAATAACAAAAGAAATCACCATGCATGTGGTACTTCACATAGACAGGTTATTCCAACAGAATACTAATAAGGACGGAATCAGGTCCGATGTAAAACGTCTGATGTGAGGATATTACAAATGTAATAATAATAAAGATTTTAACCAAGTCCGGCGTAAAACGCATGCATGTGATATTCTAACAGAATAATAATAAAGACGGAATCAGGTCCTGCGTAAAACACACAGACATGATATTCCAACAGAATAGTAAAGACGGAATAATAGAAGAATGTCACCAAGTATAGGGTAGCTCACAGACAATACAAAGTTATTCCAATGTAATAATAAAGAATGGAATAACATAAGTTCTCTTCATGAATACAAAAGAATAACAAAATTTCTTACAGTACAACAAATAATATTCCCTACTTTAAGAAGAAGAGTCTTTGGATATATAAGTAGTGAAGTAGCGAATATACTTTCTTCTTTCTCTCTATAGTTTATCTCTCTAGAGTTTCAAAGTGAATTCGTAAGAAAATAATGAAGGAATGAGTTTCTATTTATAGAAAAATGGACCCATAAGTAACTAACTCATGAACGGTCCAGATTGATTTACTTTAATCGATGGTCCATATTTAAAGCAAAATCTTTTAAATAAAATATAATATATTCTATTTATAATCTAATAAAACGAATAACTTTATAAAAGATTTTACTATGCAAACACTATGCATGCACTATGAAAACATTATGCATAATAAAATATAATATATTCTAATTATTGTCTAATAAAATAGATAACTTTATAAAAGTATTACATTTTATATAAAAAGATTTTACTATGCAAAACACTATACGATTAACTATGCAACAATATACATAATAGAATATAATATATTCTATTTATAGAATAACTTTATAAAAGTATTCGCTTTTTATATAAAAGATTTTTTCAGTATTATTACATTAATAATACCAACAAAACTGACCGACTTATCACGTAAGCATCAATAATTAATACCTTGTGCTACTATGCAACCACGCGTATTACTTTACTTTTAACACCGGGTGTTTCAAAAGTTAACGGTAAAACTTCCGCCGTTATTTTCATAAAGTATTTTTGTCATTTTCTCAATCCGACAATAATTCCGTTGTGGGGTCCACCAATGATTGTGCCGTTGTACGAATATTCCCTGTTAAAAAGAATATTCCCCGACCAATCGAATATTATATAACAACTTGCGTACTTTGCAAAATTTATAAATATTACCCACAACTATAACATTATATCAATTTCACTCCATAATATTCAAAAATAATATTTATAAAAAATTCATCTTTATTCAAAAAGTTGGGGTTTTACATTTTGTCTCACTGGATTCGTTTTCTTTAAGATATTTTTCATCATCCTCAGTCCTAAATGTTGATATTACTGAATATCTTTGGCCTGTAGTGCAAAGATGAATGATTAACTGATGAATATCTTTGGCCCGTAGTGGAAAGATGAACATGTGTTGAGCTAAACATGACCAACTGGTGATACAAATAAATATCTTTGGCCTGTAGTGCAAAGATGAATATTTGATTCAAGATGTATATTGATTGATGTTATAGGGATAAAATATTGATGATGAACTTTTAAATCTTAGAAGATAGTAGAATTCATTCTCTACTTGACTCTTCTAATGGATTGCTGTTTTTGCTGCAGTTGTTGATCTAAAACTTGTTGTCTATTATATTATATCAGATTTTTCACTGTTAAGGACTAATGGTAATTTGTTGTATATTATCTTAGTCATAATATTTTTTACTGGGCTAGTTGAGCTCACCCTTTTCCTTTTTATTCCATTTTTGTTCTTAGGAGGTGAGAATTTAGCAGGAACTAGCCGGGGTATGGAGTGATGATTCTGGAAAGTTATTTTTAGCAGTCCTCACTATTTTTGTAAAATAGTTGTTGGGAGAGTGCATATGTTAATTTGATGTTTAAATGTAAATGCTCATGATTATTTGTAAACTCCTTCAAGGAATATATGTACAAGGACTTAGTGATAGATCAAATTTGTTTGGTTGATCTAAGCTCTTAATGTGTATCATTCTGTAAATGAATGTATAGATAGAGAGATCAAAGCTGTTAGGTTGATCTTGAGATATAATAGATAGGCTTCGAAGAGATCGTAGTGTATCAAGCTGATCAAGATTACAGAAGTCGAGGCAAAAACGTAGAGCTTCGAGGATCGTAGTGTGCCTGCCTTGAAAGGCCTCTTCAGAAATCGTAGAGTGGTCCCAACGTTTGCCGAGACAACTCAGAGATCGTAGTGTGCTCTCGGAAACATAGAGTTTACAACTCAAGCAAGCAAAGATCGTAGTGTGCAAGTATTTAAGAGAAATCGTAGTGCTCTCTGCTGATAGCATCAGACCAAGCACCAAGGCGACAAGTCACCACGATCTGAATCGTAGAGTATCATCTGCCTTGTGTCAGAAGCATCAAGCCTCACGTTTTGTGTGGAGACAAACTCCAACAAATATGGAATGGGTTCTAAACGTTTTAGTACTCACCAGTCCCAAAGGCATAAAAGATATCCTTAGTATGCAATAAAGAAGCGTATTGAAGAAGCTAAGGAAAGTACCATTGGTAAGGGGAAAAACACCTTTTCGAGTGTTAGGTGATAAAGAAGTCTGCTGTGTCAGTGGGCCAGAATGCAATTCAGAAGATGTGCAGAAAAGTCTCCATCAAAGAACAGAAATGTCAAACGCATTTAATGCTTCAACGGATGGATCCAACGGATAGTTTTCAAGATCACATATATGCAAATCAAGTAGATGAAAGAAAAAATAGCAAGCATTGAACAAAAACGTACAAGAACTCTCAACGCTTAACTCTACGATCCGAGAAAGAAAAGCTTGCTCAGCTACTCAGTTCTTTTGAATAAGTGCTTAACAGCAACTGAGTAGCAACCATCAAAGAACTCAACAACTACCAATCAACTGAAGTAAGAGTTTCAAGTCTGAATGTCTTGAAGAGTTCGAAGTGAACTGTTAAGAACCAAGTCTGCTGGACTTGCAGAGTTCAAGAGTGAACTAAGAAGTTCCTAGACTGCTGGTCTAGAAGGAATCTGAGTGATTCAGAAAAGTGTAAAAGACATCCTTAGTGGATTTCTTACTCGAGGAGTAGAAGAGTGGGCTAGGAGCTTTAAGTGCTCTGAACCACTTAAAACGACTGTGTCTATTACATTCTTGATATAATTGCCATATCTGTCATAACTGATATAACTGCCTCACTCTCATAAACTCACTATCTTAAGGGAGATTAAAACTAATATTAATTCCGCTAAAGTTTTTATCATTATCTACTAACAAGATAAATCGAAAAGATTTTTAAATATCTATTCGACCCCCCCTTTTAGATAACTATTGTGCCTCCGAGAACTAACAATTAGTATCAAAGCAGATTCTATTATACAGCCTACAAAGCTTTAGTAGATCAAATGACACACTTGCCAAGCGAATCAAGGACAGGAGGAGGCAGCAAGCCACCAATGTGCAATAAAGATAAATTTGCTAACTGAAAAGTTCGGATGCAAGAATACATGGACTCAATAGATGAAGATCTATTTGTTACCGTTCAAAATGGGCCCTATATTCCAACAAAGCTTGCACCAACTACAGACGATCCAAACAGAATACAAATCAAAGTCAAAGAAGAATGGACTGACAACGAGAAGAGAGCTGTCCAACTCAACAAGAAGGCCAAGAACATTTTGTTTCAATCCTTAGAAGACGATCTGTTCGAGAACGTTGTCAACAAAAAAATAACGAAAGACGTTTGGGAAGCACTACTCATCATGCACGAAGGAACGAAAGAAGTAAGAGAAAATAAACAATCTCTCTTGATACAGCAGTATGAAATGTTTGCTCATGTTCAAGGAGAAAATGTCACTGCCACCTACGAGAGATTCAACGTACTTCTCAACTCTCTACGAGCCTATGGGAAGATCTATCCAAACAAAGATCTAATCATAAAGTTCATGAGAGCCCTACCAAGCAGGTGGGATGCCAAAACCACTGCTATTAGAGAGTCAAAGAATCTTCATGAGATGACAGTTCAACAGCTATATGGCAATCTTCTGACATACGAACTAGAGCTTACTCAACGAGCTGAAATCCTATCAGAAGGAAGAAAGAAGGATAAGGGTGTTGTTCTCAAAGCAACTGAAAGTGCATCCAAGGTTAACACTGAGATTGACTCTGACTATGATGAAGACGATGATGAGGATCTTGCAATGCTGGTAAAAAGATTAAGAAGGTTCATGCGTCAAGGCAAAACCAGCAAGCCAAAGAAGGTCAACAACTATAGCAGCCATGAGAAACTGAATGATCTATGCTACAATTGCAAGAAGCCTGACCATTTCATTGCCAACTGTAACAAACCTCTCAGAGAAGAACTAAATAAGAAATCACATCCAAAGAAGGAATACAAAGGCAACAAAAGGCCTCATAAGAGACAAAAGGCACAGTAGTTTGGAGGATCGTGGAGTGATTCAGACAATGACTCCAATCCTGATTCTGGAGATGATGAAGAACCACAAATGGCTAAACTGTGCCTAATGGCCAAACATGCAAAGGACAAACTAAACTCCAACATATATGAAGTAAGTCTCGATGAGGTATTTGACTTCAACTCTCCTGATATAGACATTAATGATTTGAGAACTGCACTACATGGCATAACAACTGATCTACATCAATACATGAAGTGGTTCAGAGTTCTGTCTAAGGATCATTCACTTCTTAAAGAGGAGAAAAAGAAAGTTCAAGAAGAGATTAAAACATCTCTTCTAAGTACTAACCTTCTCTCCAAGCTTGAGGCTGAGAATGAGATCTTAAAACAGACTAATGAACTCAATGCACAAAGGGAGTCTAATCTAACCTCTAAAATTGAGGAACTAGAAAAGACTATCTCTACATGGAATAAATCCTCTTCATCCATGGACTCCCTGCTCTCTAGTAAGAGAAATGCATTTGACAGAACAGACCTAGGCTTTGGGGAATCCATTTCAGAGCCTTGTGTGGAAAAGATAAAGGAAACTAGCACTAGTAATGCCTCAAGTTTTAGTAGAAGCATTACCTTTGTGAAATCCTCACAGAAGGAAGAACCAGCCCAACCTTGTTCTACTATTTTCATCCATACTCCAAGGAGTAATGGATCTCATGCTGGCCTGGGCTTCAGAAAAGAGAAGAGTAACCCATCCTCTACGAACCAACTGGGAAGGTACAGTAGAGGTAAGATGCACTCCTCACATTTCATGAGACCAAAGGACATGTGGAAGAAGGAAAATCAGTTTAACAGAAGAATGACTAAAGAACCACAAAAGTCCAAATGGAGAATGAACTCTCACACACATACATGCATGCATCATACTAAGTGTTTTGTGTGCAATAGAGTAGGTCACAAGGCTACAAGATGCTATTATAATTCCATGCATGTGAGACCCAAGATCAAACAGATTTGGGTCCCCAAGGGTACTAACAAAATAGGACCCATGCAAATATGGGTACCAAAATGAAGGTTCAATGTTATGACAGGCAAAGAGCTCCACGATCACAACTTGGTATCTGGACAGTGGATGCTTAAGACACATGACTGGGAACAAAACCCTTCTGTCTAACTACATAGAGAAGGAGGGTCCCTCAGTCATCTTTGGAGACAATGGCTCGAGCAAGACAAGAGGATATGGCTCAGATGGTAATGGTGCAGTATCTTTCTGCAAAGTGGCATATGTGGAAGGTCTCCAACACAACCTTCTAAGCATCAGCCAACTCTGTGACAAGGGTCATCAATTAACATTCCTCAACAACCAGTGTCAAGTCAGAGATTTGAAGACATCTGTTGTAAAGCTAACCGGGACAAGAGAAGGAAATGTCTACACAATGAATCTTGGATAACTAAGCTCAGACGAGATAATATGCTTTCTGGCAAAAGCATCTGAAGAAATGAGCTGGCAATGCCATAGACGGTTGTCCCACTTAAACTTCAAAAGCATGTCCAAACTGGCATCAAAAGATCTCGTTGTAGGCCTACCCAAGTTCAACTTCATCAAAGAAAGGCCATGCAATGCCTGTCAGCTTGGAAAGCAAACCAGAAGCTCATTCAAGAGCAAAACTGCCAACTGAATCGACAAGCCCTTGCAGTTGCTTCACATGGATCTATTTGGGCCAATTCCAACAAGTCTCGGAGGAAAAAGGTACTCACTAGTTATAGTCGACGACTACACCAGATTCACATGGGTATTCTTTTTAACCTCAAAGGATGAAACAAGCTCCCAACTGATCAAGATGTTCAGGCTGGTAATGAACGAGAAATGAGAGAAAATCAAGGCCATAAGGAGTGATCACGGTAGAGAATTCGACTTCTCAGAAATGGACCAATTCTGCACAGACAATGGCATCAGTCATAACTTCTCAGTTCCACGAACTCCTCAACAAAATGGAGTAGCTAAAAGAAAGAACCGAACTTTGATGGAGGCTGGAAGAACTCTACTAGCAGCAGCCCATCTGCCTGAATATTTTTGGGCAGAAGCTGTCAACACCGCATACTACACGCAGAATAGATCACTGATACACTCTAAGATCAAGAAGACACCCTACGAACTGTGGAAAAGAAGAAAACCAAGTGTCAACTACTTTCATGTATTCGGCTGTGCATGCTACATTCTCAATAATGGAAAGCAGTGCTTGCCAAAATTTCAACCCAAGTCAGATGAAGGAATCTTTCTTGGATATGCCATAGACAGTAAGGCCTTCAGAGTGTTCAACAAGAAGACGCTAAATGTTGAAGTCTCGATTCACATCATCTTTGATGAAACAGACTTAGACAAAACAATGCTTCAAGACACTACGACCGACAGTGCAGACACTACGAATGAAGTCATCGAGCTCAACACTACGATCGTAGTGCCAGATAGTGAAATTATTGAGCAAGAAAATGAGATCATAGAGAGGCCTATGCAAGACAACAAACCTCTACACCGAGAAGAAGAAATAGATCTTGAAGATTTAAGACAAGAAGGTATCAGGACAGATGTCCCAACCGGAAATAGATGGGCAAGAGATCACACTCAAGATCTAATCATTGGAGATCCGAGTGCAAGAGTCAAAACAAGAGCTGCCACCTAGAATGAATGCTTTTACCTAAGCTTCCTGTCATAAATGGAACCAAAGAAGATAAAGGATGCTGTGGAAGACTCCAGCTGGATAGAAGCCATGTAGGAAGAACTCAACCAATTTAAAAGAAGAAAAGTATGGAGATTGGTATTGAGACCAAAGAGTCATCCTGTCATTGGAACCAAAAGGGTCTTCAGAAATAAGATGGATGAAGATGGAGTAATAACCAGGAATAAGGCAAGATTAGTGGCCAAGGGCTACTCTTAGGAAGAAGGCATTGACTACGATGAGACATTTGCACCTGTTGCCAGACTAGAAGCCATCAGAATCTTTCTTGCCTTTGCTGCTCACATGAAGTTCAAGGTCTTCCAGATGGATGTCAAAAGTGCATTCCTGAATGGAGAACTTCAAGAAGAAGTCTATGCAGAGCAACCTCCAGGTTTCATTAATCCATCTCTTTCTAATTATGTTTATAGATTAGACAAAGCCTTATATGGTCTTAAACAATCACCTAAAGCATGGTATGAAACACTGACTAATTTCCTTATTGAAAATGGATTCACTAGAGGTAGAGTAGATACCACATTATTCCTTAGAAAGCATAAAGACAAAGTCTTATTGGTTCAAATATATGTTGATGATATTATTTTTGGTTCTACTGATGAAAGGCTATGTAAGAGATTCTCCAAGCTTATGCAAAACAAATTTGAAATGAGCATGATGGGTGAGCTGAACTTTTTCCTTGGACTACAAGTAAAGCAGAGTGATGAAGGAATATTCATAAACCAAGCCAAGTACATCAAAGATTTACTTAAGAAGTATGACATGGAATCAGTTTCTCCCATGAAAACCCCAATTGCTCTTGCAACTAAGCTCGACAACTATGAAAATGGTAAAAGTATTGATATAACTCAATACAGAGGTATGATAGGCTCTCTTTTATATCTAACTGCCAGTAGACCAGACATAGTGTTTGTAACATGCATATGTGCTAGATTTCAGGCTAATCCTAAAGAATCATATTTAACTGCTGTAAAGAGGATTTTCAGGTATCTCAAGGGTACACCTCACTTGGGGTTTGGTATCCCAAGGAGTCCTTATTTGAACTAACAAGATACACAGATGCTGATTTTGCAGGCTACAAAATAGATAGAAAGAGTACCAGTGGCACCTGTCAATTGCTAGGAAACAGACTTGTGTCCTGGTTTAGCAAGAAGCAAAACTCAGTATCTACTTCAACTGCAGAAAGTTTAATACATTCTTCTTGCATTACTCATACTATGCTCAGATCCTATGGATGAAAAATCAGCTAGTTGATTATGGGTTTGATTTCAAATCCATTCCCATTCACTGTGATAACACAAGTGCCATAGCAATAACTCATAATCCTGTCATGCATTCTAGGACTAAGCATATAGAAATAAGGTATCACTTCATTAGGGAACATGTGCAAAATGGAACTATATCTTTACAATATATCCTTACTGAAAATCAACTTGCTGCTGTCTTTACAAAACCTCTAGATGAATCCAGGTTTAACAAGTTAATAAGTGAGCTAGGAATGCTTAATTTATAACCATGAAATATATGCTCTAGTGTGTGCTAACTATACAGATACAAAGGCCATGGTTGAAATCGTAGACATGATCAAGGGAAGTCCATGATCGTAGAGCTAAAGTGACATGAAAGAAAACGATCGTACCATAAACTCAACAATCGTAGTGCAGACTCAACGATAGCAGAACCCCATCAACAAGAGGAGCATCCTATGATGATAGGTTTCAAAACAAAGAAATCTCTCTGATAAGCGCCTCAGGAACAAACCTAACCCTTGACTCACTCCAAGAGGTTGGCCTTTCCTAAGCTACCTTAAAAGAATGCCAAGTCAAAAACTCATCACAAGGATCCGATCAGACTCGACGATCGTAGTTTAGACATGACAATTACTGGAACAGACTCGACGAATACTGGACAGACTCGACCAATGCTGGACAGACTCGACTATCGTAGCTCAGACACGACGATTGCTGGATAGACTCAACGATCGTAGTTCAGACTCGACGAATGCAAAGCTATCTCAACGATCATAGTCCTCCATAAGGACACAATTATCTTTGAAAGTGCTAAGGGAAAATCAGTACAATCCTCCTCAGTCAAATTCGTAGAGCCATGCAGAAGTTGACACTTGTCCCACTAAACAAAAATGGAGAGAGAGGGAAACTACAAGTACAGTTCGAAAATGCCTTTTTGAAATCAAAAGTTAAAAAGGCCTATCTCTCTTCTCTCTCTCTACAAGGAGAAACCCTAACCCCAAAGAAAGCTCAAACAACAATACTCTTTTCAATGATAGAAATGGCAGCCTCTAACGTTGTCTCTGGCTACAGACTCTGCTTTGACGAGTTCAAAACAGCTGAACCCAAATTTAACAATACTCTGTCATTATTGAAGAAAGCGGGTCTCGAAGAAGCTCTGGGTACAGACACATTGATCTACCCCCAGTTAGTGAAAGAATTCTATAGGAATGATGTGTTCGAAAATGACGCCATCACTATGAAAGTAAGGGAAGTGCAAATCAGACTGAAGGCTGAAGACATCAACCTAGCCCTAGGTTTCAAATCTGAAGGGTATTCATTCATATAGATGACACAGACTTCCACGAGGGACTTAAAAGAATGCATCACAAGAAATCCCCCTCTGTAAAAGGATATAAGAAGAAGGAGTTTCCTCAGAGGTATGAATTTTTAGCTGATATTGTTGGAAAATGTATATGTTACAAGAGTTCTGGTCATGATTCTGTGAATGAAGTACAACTCAAGCTCATGACTGCCATATGTTATGGAATACAACTTAACTATGGAACTCTATTGCTTGAATGGATTGAAAAGTGGATCACCAACACTAGGAAGTCAAAGAGCTCTCAAAAGATGCTCTACGGGCGATTTATAAGTATCATTCTACAGTCTGCTCTGGGTGACAAAATTGGGGACGAAGAAGGAGAAGCTATAAATCCAAATAGACGAATGACCCAGCAACTATTCGTGAACTGGAAAAGGAATCCAACAGAAAATGTGCGTATGATGTCTAAATCCAGTGGTAGAACTGTTGATGCGAAGGAGTCAGGGATTCTAGGAAATATGTCTGTTGTCAAGGAAACTGAAGAAGAAGAAGAAGAAACAAATAAATAAGAACCCACTACCCTGATCAGAAAAAGCAAGGGCAAGAGAAACTTAAAGGCCAAAATAACAGAAGAACCCCAGGGATCCACAACTGATAAACCTGTAGAGTCCTCTAACATTGAGACTCTAAGGATCCTGAGAAAGAAACAACAGTAGGCTGAGGCAGAAGAAGATAAAGCCACCATATCTCAGCTGCTGAAGAAGAATAAGATCAGTAACAAATCCAAAAGGCCATCTATCTCTTCAATCGTAGAGTCTCTACTGATCGTAGAGACCAGACCAAACACATCAAGAAAGGAAGTGGCTACATCAAACATTTTGGCTGATCAACATGACAAAGCTGAAGTTCAAGAAAGTCCTGAGGCTGTGGCTCAGCCTAGAAAACCAAGAAGAAAATTGGTCAAGAAATATATCCTTGTCAATGAAGGAGTGCTCAAGGAGGAAGATGCTAGAATGGCCGCCAAAAAGGAATCAAATTGAAAAGAAAGCCAAAGCGACAAAGCTCAAGCTGAGGGGGAGACACCTGAAGTTCTTATGTTAGAGAATACACCAGCTGAGGGGGAGATACCTGAAGTTCTCATTCAACAAAATGCTCCAGCTGAGGGGGAGCCATTAGTCGTGCAGATGGATGATCATGTTGAGGGTGAGCCTCATGATATCCCCTTGACAGAAGAAGCTGCTCCTATAAAAAATGAGGGTGAACCAGAGAAAGAACAAGATGAAGTCATTGAGATATTGGAATCCCCAAAAGAAGATAGTGAAGAAAAGGGAGACAAAGATGATGATGACCTTGAGATCACAGGTGTGGGCCATGAAGGGTATAGGAGTTATCTCTACAATCAGATGTTCTCTTACCTACCTATGATGCCATATCATCAAGCCCAAATCCTAAACTCCTGGAATCACATATTTTGGAACTTCAAAGAATATCCATCCATCTCTGTGCTAGCTCATGGATTCCCAAGAAGTTTTAACTTTTCCAAGAAGCTCATCATAAATAATCCCTCCTCTGAATGAGGTATTAACTGTCCCAATTCTTTATAGAGTGAATCACTATCCATTGTCTTTTTCCAGTCAATTTTATGAATTTCCAAGCTGGTTGGAAGTGGTTCTAAATCCACCAAGTCAACTCCCAGTTACAGAATCCCAAAATTTTGTAATTGATGAACCAGATATTCCAAACTTCATACTAAACCCATCTCCCACCATCTCTACGATTATTGACTCTACCCCTATCGAAGAGTCCCAAACTCAAATCGTAGAGCCACCCTCTCCAGACACCCAAACAAAAGCCCCTCCATCAGATATTCCCTCTTCATCCACAAATGAATACTTTAACCTTGATCTTGCCCTCTACTCCTTGCAAGATCAATTCAAGAAGACATCCCCTCCTTTAACCAATCCTCAACTCGGTGATCTACTCTCAGATCTACCCACGAAAGCTGAGTTGAATGAAGTGTCCAAGAACATGATCAAGGATATCAATGAAAGCCTTGAAACTCACTCAGAACACATTCATCTCAGGCTGACACAAATGCTCACTGCTGCAAACAATCTCCCAGGCACTCTAATTGTTGAGCTTACAAAGAAGCTGAGGAAGATCATCAAGGAAATGATTAAAAGCATAAAGGACATAGATGATATTCATTTTCGGATAGCTAATAAACAAAGAGAGGTCGTTCTTGAATTACAAAAATCTCAAGAAGCCCAGAATAACCTTATGATGGAGAATATCATCAACTTGAAAACTGCAGTCAAAGAATTTCAAAAAGCCTACGTAAACCAAGAACAGTGAACTGACGCTGTTCTAGCCGTCCTTCGAAACAAAGAAGCTCGATCTGAAGCTCAGATCAAGGAAAGTCGAGAGGACATTGCTCAAACTCAAAGCACTCAATGAGCTTGTCCAAGGAGTGACTCGACTATCTGAAAATATTCGAACCCTTGATGCTGACATAAAGGGGGAGGATAAAGGGAAAGGAGAAGGAGGCCAGGGCAGAGGCATAGGAGTTTAAGGAGGCCAGGGCAAAGGTAGAGGAGGGAGTCCTCCTGCAAGACAATTCCACCAATAGACTCCACGATCAAGCAATCAGACTCAATGATCTGATCAACAGAAAGTCTTAATGGCTCAACCAATAAGGAGTCAAGGGCCAGCTACCAGCTCACAAAATGTGACCACTACAGGCCTAAGAATGCCAATTGGAGATCCTGCATTCATGAATAGGCATGATCACAACCCAAGGATAAGCCCAAGTGAGCTGGAAGAGATAGCCAGAAGGGATAAAGCAAGCAGGAAAAGAAGGGCTGAGGAGTATGCCAATCCTCCACGCAAAAGACCAAAGAAATAGAGATAAGTGAAAGTTTAAATTCTTAATGATGTAAAGCTAAATTGTAATACTCCTCAACCATCAATAAATTCATGCTTATTCTCTAGAAATTTCAGCTGTTCACTGAAATACTAAGTCATGCTTACTTTCCTGCAAATGCATCTAGATACTAATAATCATGACAACAAATCTCCTTGGTTATGTCAACATCAAATAGGGGGAGATTATTGGGAGAGTGCATATGTTAATTTGATGTTTAAATGTAAATGCTCATGATTATTTGTAAAGTCCTTCAAGGAATATATGTACAAGGACTTAGTGATAGATCAAATTTGTTAGGTTGATCTAAGCTCTTAATGTGTATCATTCTGTAAATGAATGTATAAATAGAGAGATTAAAGCTGTTAGGTTGATCTTGAGATGTAATAGATAGGCTTCGAAGAGATCGTAGTGTATCAAGTTGATCAAGATTACAGAAGTCAAGGCAAAAACGTAGAGCTTCGAGGATCGTAGTGTGCCTACCTTGAAAGGCCTCTTCAGAAATCGTAGAGTGGTCCCAACGTTTGCCGAGCCAACTCAGAGATCGTAGTGTGCTCTCAAAAATGTAGAGTTTACAACTCAAGAAAGCAAAGATCGTAGTGTGCAAGTATTTAAGAGAAATCGTAGTGCTCTCTGCTGATAGCATCAGACCAAGCAACAAGGCGACAAGTCACCACGATCTGAATCGTAGAGTATCATCTACCTTATGTCAGAAGCATCAAGCCTCACGTTTTGTGTGGAGACAAACTCCAAAAAATGTGGAATTGGTTCTAAACATTGTAGTACTTACCAGTCCCAAAGGCATAAAAGATATCCTTAGTATGCAACAAAGAAGCGTATTGAAGAAGCTAAGGAAAGTACCATTGGTAAGGGGAAAAACACATTTTCAGGTGTTAGGTGAGAAAGCAGTCTGCTGTGTTAGTGGGCCAGAATGCAATTCAGAAGATGTGCAGAAAAGTCTCCATCAAAGAACAGAAATGTCAAACGCATTTAATGCTTCAACGGATGGATCCAACGGATAGTTTTCAAGATCACATATATGCAAATCAAGTAGATGAAAGAAAAAATTGCAAGCATTGAACAAAAACGTACAAGAACTCTCAACGCTTAACTCTACGATCCGAGAAAGAAAAGCTTGCTCAGCTACTCAGTTCTTTCGAACAAGTGCTTAACAGCAACCGAGTAGCAACCATCAAAGAACTCAACAACTACCAATCAACTGAAGTAAGAGTTCCAAGTCTGAAGGACTTGAAGAGTTCTAAGTGAACTGTGAAGAGCCAAGTTTGCTGGACTTGAAGAGTTCAAGAGTGAACTAAGAAGTTCCTAGGCCGCTGGTCTAGAAGGAATCTGAGTGATTCAGAACAGTGTAAAAGACATCCTTAGTGGATTTCCTACTCGAGGAGTAGAAGAGTGGACTAGGAGCTTTAAGTGATCTAAACCACTTAAAACGATTGTGTCTATTACATTCTTGCTATAATTGCCATATCTGCCATAACTGCTATAACTGCCTCACTCTCATAAACTCACTATCTTAAGGGAGAATAAAACTAATATTAATTCCGCTAAAGTTTTTATCATTATCTACTAACAAGATAAATCGAAAAGATTTTTAAATATCTATTCAACCCCCACTTCTAGATAACTATTGTGCCTCCGGAAACTAACAATATTGTATCAATAATTGTAATGAGGACTCCTTTTGAGTTTGTATACTGTCTATTAGACAATATTTATATTTAAACTTACAATATATGTGTTGTTGTATTTTGCATGATAATTGTATTACTGAAGTTGTATTTGTTTCTGTACCATGTATTTGGCGACTCAGAATGGGTGATGTATACCTATTTTGGGGGTGTCACAACCATGAACAAATTTAATTGAACCTTATGGTAATGAAGGTGATCAGTCTTTCATACCTGATGAACATATGCAACATGCACTAAGTGCGAATCAATAATCATAGATGTGAAATAATTAACAATAATTATCCACTAACATGCTTTGAAATAATAACTCGAGTTTGAGTTAGGGAACTTGCCTTGACCGTCGATTACCGTTAAGCAATCTAATTTAATCTCTTATGAAAGACCTATCATTGTTAAGATTGATCTTTCAATTAGCATATAATAGTATATCTCATGATACAACTACATTATAAGTAAATTATCTAACACTTAATCACAAAATTAAATATTAGATAACACCTTAACTTATTAGTAATATTATCATTCTCTGATAATATTTTAATTATTTAATCATTATCTTAAAACTCTCGTATAATATTATTAATTATTTAATAATATTTTATTTACTTCTTAATATTGTTAATCATTTAATAATATCTTAATCACTTCTTAATATTATTAATCATTTAATAATATCCTAATCACTTACAAATATTATTAATCATTGAATAATATTTTAATTACTTACTAATATTATTAATTATTTAATAGTATTTTAATCATTCACTAATATTATTAATCATGTAATAATATTTTATTCATTTATAAACAATTTAATTTAATTGTTTATCTCTTACTATTTAATTTATTTAACACACATAACATTTCATTCATATAAAATTTTATTAAAAATGACCAACATACCCTCATAAAGTCTTATTATATCATATAATGATCATTTAATCATTAAAATCACATTTCTAAGTTTTATAACTCAAAATAACTTAATTTTCTCATTTATTCTTAACTCATTCATAGGCATGAAAAATACCAAACTAACTTATTATTTTTTTATATCCTACAGAATATCAGTATATAATATTTTAGTCACAAAATAAGTTTCTTGCAATTTTCCAAATTCGTTTGCTATTTTTAAATAGGATAAAATAGTCCAAAATAGTAACATTTATCACAAATTATCATTTTATCCAAAATTTCTGAAATTAACACGTTAGACTTCTGTTATTATACACAAGCTTCTGTAAAAATTTCACATTTTTCTAAGTTATACAACTGGAGTTCTAACAGTTTACTTTTAAAATCACACTTTCTTGTAAAAGCCATATCTCAGAAAAATGATATAAAAAAAATATCCTCATCTATCTTGTGACCTAAATCCTTGATTACTTAATTCATAAATTAAGAAAATTTTTTGGGTTATCACATTCTTCCCCCTTGTAAGGATTACGTCCCTGGAATCACTATTGTACAAAAAGTACATATAAATTCTCTCTAGAATTTTGGATTTTCACAACCCATATTTTCTCAATTCTCTTTCAATTATTAAACTGTATATGTTTTTCTTAAAATTTTTAAATAAATCATCTATTTCCACTTTAGATTTTAAACTTTAACCTTTAATTTAATCATTCAAGATCTTATAAAATTTCGGGTTGTCACAGTGATCTACTTGATGAAGTTCGACGAGCTTACATCAATTATGGTCCATATCAATGCATTCTTCCCAAGTACCCTTTTTCTGAATATATATTATGTTGTTAAAAAAATTCTTGCCCCCCAAGATCAAATCCTGATTTCGTCCCTGACCCCTTGAAAGGCTCGGGGACTTCTGGGGATTCAGGTCCCTTCGGTATTTGGATTGTTCGGGGTATCGCTCTTTGTGACTCAAGCGTATCCTTGGCAAGTTTCACTCTGGAACTTTCTGTAAGACTCTGGATTTATTATGGGTTCGGAACCCTTGTATAGTTCAGGGTACTGGTCCATGTGGAATACTTTTTATGTCATGGGTTCTTGTTTGGCTTGCTCTCGTTTGGGCAACACAGACCCCGTGCCATACCCCTAACGGTTGAAGAGTCACAAGTTAGATCATCAACTTTCTAAATTCCTAGAAGTTTTCAAAAAGCTACAGATCAATATACCTTTTGTAGAAGCACTAGAAAAAATGTCGAGCTATATGAAATTCATGAAAAATGTTTTATCGAATAAAAGAAAGATAGGCAAGAATAAAATGGTGGCATTGACTGAAGATTGCAACGTCGTTATTCAAAGAAAGCTACTAACTAAATTACAAGATCCTAGGACTTTCACAATACCATGTACCATTGGGCAACATTATGTCGGGAAAGCTCTATGTGATCTTGGCACAAGCATCAATCTCATTCCTTTATCTATTTACGAGAAGCTCGGATTACAAGGGATTAAGCCAACACGTATAACTCTGCAATTGGCAGATCGATCAATCACATATCCAAGAGGGGTTATTGAAGATGTTTTGGTAAAAGTGGATAAGTTCTTGTTCCCAATTGATTTCTTTATTCTCGATTGTGAATAAGATCAGGAAGTCCCACTCATCTTGGGACGACCCTTCTTAGCAATTGGAAGAACTTTAATAGATATTCGAAACATAGAACTCATTATGAGAGTCAATGATCAAGAAATTAAGTTTAATGTGTTCGATACTATCAGGTTCCAAAATGAGGTAGATGTGACGCCCCCAAAATAGGTATACATCACCCATTCTGAGTCTCCAAATACATTGTACATAATTCAAATACAAACTTAATTTATACAATATGACAAAAGTGTAGCTGAGAGTTTTTACATTAATATTATCTTCTAGACAATATTCAAACTCAAATGGAGTCCTCATTACATTTATTATCACACTATTTCATAGAATAGTGAAAACTACTATAGTCACCTATCCTGGACCATTACTCCATTCCCCGACTCGTCCCGGCTACGTTCTCATTTTCTGAAGAGAACAATAAAAGCAAAAGGGTGAGCTCAACTAGCCCAGTAAGAAATATTATGACTATGATAATGCAGAATAAATTATCGTTAGCCTTCAATATTGTTAAACTGATAGAATACAATAAACAACAAGTTTAACATCAGCGGAACAAGCAATCCATTAGAAGAGTCAAGTAGAGCATGATATCTACTATCTTCTATGATTTAAAAACTTTATCATCAATTTTATCGCTGAGACTCAGCTTAATAAATAATCCACATCACTAAATTATCCATGCACTACGGGCTAATGATATTCATTTGTATCACATCCACGAATTATCCATGAACTACGAGTCAAGGATATTCGTGTTATCACTAATGGTCATGATCATGCCAACAACTGTCCATTAATGCACTACGGGTCATTACAGACTTTTACCACATCATTTGTAACATTACAGGTCATGATTATACCGAATAATCCCTGGTCATAATCATACCAATCAACAGTCCATCTATGCACTACGGACAAAGATGACTTTCATCATAATATAAACATGAGGATGATGACAATGATATAAGAATTCAATTAAATGAAGGCAAGGATAAATTTAAAAGATTTATAATTTAATTTATCCAAAATTTAATAATGTCCAAATTGTCAACATGATATTGCTTTGTGGAGTAAAATTCAAGAATAATATTGTATCAAAAATGATTTGGACAGAAAAGGAATCAATTTTTATCATGAATAGTACCCCGGGTGAATATTACCCGAGTGAATAGCCCCCCGTGAATAGTACCCCGACATGAACAGATTAAAAATTATCAAGAATGCTCAAAATAATATTTTCATGAAAGATACTAGATGAAGCGCAAATTTCAAGGATATTGTACTAATTTCACGGAGTATAGAAGCACTACTTTAATAAAATGAGTGTAGAATTCAGAATCTAAAATGAAATAATATTACTTACATACTATAGAGTATGGAAGAAAATATTATTTCATACGAATATTGAACAAAAATAACATCCCTTACCTTAAAAGGAGAGTATTTCGGACTGGTAGGGCGATGATATTCTTGAAGAAAACTTGTACTATTTTCTACACTCAAAGCTTTCCAAAACTCGAAAGAAATACACTCAATATTATAGAAGAAGAATTATCTGATTCTGGTGTGTTTTCAATTCTAAACTAAGCATCCTATTTATAGGAGGATGGAAGGATACTATTTTAATTTAGAAAATCACGAATTTCGCATTTGGGAAATCACGCTAAAACTAAATCAATCAATTTGAATTTTTTTTGATTTACTATGCAAACAATATACATAATAAAATATAATATATTCTATTTTTCATAAAAAACAAAACTTATAGTGTATATATATATATATATATATATATATATATATATATATATATATATATATAACAAAACTGAGATAACTTTCTACCCATAGTTTTGAAAAATGGGAAGTGGGGGTCCAAATAATAAGCAAAATTTACAAAAAATACTTCATAAAAAACTCCTCAATATTTTTAACAATATTTATTCATCAATAATATAACTTTCAGTATTAACAACCAGATCATTCCCAGGAAAGATGGGGCTTTCCTATAAGGATTTCTCCCTATTGGCGCGCAATTAGGTGACCAAACCCCTTTCCTCGACATAACTTTCTAGACATTGTCCATAATGCAAATAATAATATGAATAACTTGTCATCTCAATTATTGATTTAATAATATAAAATATTGTGCAGATGATACCGTGACAATAATTGAATCAATAATGTGAGATAATATGCAACAATTACTGTAGCAATAATTGAGTATAACTGAGTGACTTCTTACGTAAGCATCAATAATCAATACTGTGTGCTACTATGCAACCACACATATTACTGTACTTTTATCACCGAGTATTTCAATAGTTAACGGTAAAACTTTCGGCGGTATTTTTATAAAAATATATTTCTGTCGTTTTCTAACTCCGACAGTAATTCCGTTGTGTGGTCCACAAATGATTGTGCCATCGTACGAATATTTTCTGTTAAAACAAATATTCCCCGACCAATCAAATAATTTATAACAACTTGCTTACTTTGAAAAATTTACAAATATTACCCACAACTATATCAAATCCACACCATAATATTAAAAAAATATTTTAAGAAAAAAAATTAATCTTTATTCATAAAAGTTGAGGTCTTACAACCTCCCATTCTTATGAAATTTTGTCCTCGAAATTGGGGTATATACCTGGTATGATGAAGAGGTGAGGATACCTTGATTTCATTTCAGATTCTAACTCCCAGGTCATTTCCTCAATATCGTGGTTTCTCCACAAAACTTTGACTTGAGATATAACCTTGGAGCATAGAATATACTCCTTCTTATCCAAGATTTTAATAGGTACCTCTTCATACGTTAAGTCTTCCGCTATCTCTTCTGGGTCTAACTCAATTATGTGGTTCGGGTCTTCCACATATTTATGTAACATAGATATGTGAAAAATGTTATGAACACGAGACATACTTAGCGGTAAGGCGAGTTTATAGGCCATAGTTCCTACTCGATCGAGGATTTCAAATGGGACAATGAATCGAGGATTGAGCTTTTCTCTCTTTCCAAATCTCGTAACTCCCTTCCATGGAGCAACACGTAACAACACATGATCTCTAACATTGAATTCCACGTCCTTTCGATGAAGATTAACATAAATCTTTTGTCAATATTATGAGGTTTTATACGTTGCCGGATCATTTGAATCTTTTCCGTTGTCATGCGTACCAATTCCGGTCCCAACAACTTTGCTTCACCCACCTCGTCCCCGTATACTAGAGAACGACATTTGCATCCATACAACGCTTCGAATGGAGCCATACATATAGTTGCTTGATAACTGTTGTTGTAAGAGAATTCCACCAATGGCAAGAACTTGTCCCAACTTTCTTTGAAATTAAGGATATAGAGTTTTAATAGATCTTCAAGAGTTTGAATAGTCCTCTCCGACTGCCCGTCCGTCTGAGGATGATATGTTGAACTGAATCGTAAATCTGTGCTCATAGATTTTTGCAAACTAACCCAAAATTGTGAAGTGAATCTTGGGTCTCGATCAAAAACTATGGATACTGGCATACCATGGAGTCTTACAATCTCATTTATGTATATACGAGCAAGACATTCAAGTGAATAAGTTTCTCGTATATGTAAGAAATGAGCAGATTTGGTCAATATATCGACAATGACCCAAATTGCATCTATGCCTTGAGAATCCTTGGGAAGACCAGTAACGAAATCCATGGTAATGTGCTCCCACTTCCATTTTGGAATATCAAGTGGTTGCAATGGTCCTTTTGGCACTTGATGCTCTGCCTTAACACGTTGACAAGTTAAACACCCTGAGATAAACTATGCAATCTCTCTTTTTATACTGCTCCACCAAAATGTATGTCGAAGATCACGATACATTTATGTACTCCCAGGATGGATTGCAAACGGTGTGTTGTGCGCCTCCATCATGATTTTATACTTCAAATCAGAGTCGTTAAGAACACAAAGTCTTCATCGATTCTTGCTTCCAAAATAACACCTTCTTGTACTTTCTTCTTCATACGCATCAACTCCAGGTTCATAGCTTGAGCAACTTTAACTTTGTCGATTAAATTCAGTTCTACTCGTATATTTGACATCATTACATGGGTCCCTATAGTCTTTAACTCTATCTCCATCCTTTGTAAGTCATAACAAATGGGCCTGTGCATTGACAATATCGCACTCATACCCGCATATGATCTTCTACTCAATGCGTCAGCTACCACGTTCGTATTTCTAGGATGGTATTGAATGGTATGGTCGCAATCTTTCAACAGATCGAGCCAACGTCGTTGCCACATGTTGAGCTCATTTTGGGTGAAGAAATATTTGAGGCTTTTATGATTCGTATAGATCTCCACCTTATCCCCATACAGGTAATGTCTCCAGATCTTTAGTGCGAAAACAACTGCTGCCAATTCTAGATCATGAGTAGGATAATTCCTCTCATATTCTTTGAGTTGTCGTGAGGCATATGCTATGACTTTCCCATGTTGCATATGAACACATCCTAACCCTCTGCCTGAAGCATCGCTATAGATGACAAATCCCTCTGAACCAGATGGTATTGTAAGAACAGGTGCTGAAATGAGTCTCCTATTGAGTTCTTGAAAACTCTTTTCACATTCCTTGCTCCAACCAAATTTTGTATCTTTTCTAGTCAGTTGTGTTAATAGAGTAGTGATTCAAGAAAATCCTTCCACGAATCTTTGATAATAGCTAGGTAAGCCCAGAAAGCTACGTACTTCGGTCACTGACTTAGGTTGTTCCCAGCTTTGAATTGCTTCAATCTTTGCCGAGTCAACAGATGTTCCATGATTTGATATCACGTGCCCGAGAAATGCTACTAACTAAAGTCAGAACTCTTATTTCTTCAACTTGGCATATAGCTTGTTTTCACGAAGCTTTTGGAGTATCAGCCTCAAGTGTTGCTCATGATCTTCACGGCTTTTGGAGTAAATGAGGATGTCATCAATAACGACAACCAAAAAATGATCCAAATATTCCTTGAATACTCGGTTCATCATATCCATGAAGGCAACATGAGCATTAGTTAATCCAAAAGACATGACTAGGAATTCGTAATGCCCGTACCGAGTTCTGAAAGCAGTCTTTGGAATTTCATCAGTTTTAATCTTTAACTGATGATATCGGGAACGAAGATCGATCTTTGAAAAGAATTTGGCACCTTGCAACTGGTCAAATAGGTCATCAATGCGAGGCAACGGGTACCTATTTTTGATGGTGACATAATTCAACTCCCAATAATCAATACAAAGTCGCATACTCCCATCTTTCTTCTTTACGAATAGAACATGAGCACCCCAAGGAGACGTACTAGGACGAATGAAATCGATGTCTAACAATTCTTGCAGTTGGGTTTTTAACTCCTAAAGTTCAATAGGAGCCATTCGATATGGGGCTTTGGAAATGAGTTTTGTACTAGGTTCAAGGTCGATAAAAAATTTAATTTCACACTCTTGGGGTAGGCAAGGAAGTTCTTCAGGGAATATATAAGACCCCAACTTTTATGAATAAAGATGAATTTTTCTCGAAATATTTTTTTGAATATTATGATGTGGATTTAATATAATGTTATAGTTGTGGGTAATATTTACAAATTTTTCAAAGTAAGAAAGTGGTTATATAATATTCGATTGGTCAGGGAATATTCGTTTTAACAGGGAATATTTGTACGACGACAATCATTGGTGGACCTCACAATAGAAGTATTGTCGTATTTAGAAAACGACATAATTATCTTTTTATAAAAATAACGGCGAAAGTTTTACCGTTAAACTATTGAACTACCCGGTGGTAAAAGAACAATAATACGTGTGGTTGCATAGTATCACACAGTATTAATTATTGATATCGGTTCTACCCATTATTTTATTTCTCCTACTTGCACTCAACGTTTAAATTTAACTCCGGAGAAATTAAACTTTGATTTATCTATTGAATCTCCGTTGGGAGAAACCTTCATTACATCCACTATTTATAAGTGTTATTTAATTCAAATCGGTAACCGCACGTTACCTGTCAATCTTATCTATTTGAAAATACTTGCATTTGATGTGATTTTAGGGATTGATTGGTTAACTACTCATCATACAAAAATTGATTATTTTCGTAAGGTTGGTAGCTTTCATATTCCTAACCAACCTATTATGCGAATTCAAGCAACCAAACCACTAAAGTCAATCATTTCATATCAAGCCATAAAGCTATTCATTTATTAAAAAAATAGATGTCAAGCTTTCTAAGTTCATGTCACGAATTTAAGCAAAAATACGTCAGATTTGAATGATATTTCTATTGTTAATAAATTTCATAACGTATTCCCTAAAGAACTTCCTGGCCTACCCCCAGAGCGTGAAATTGAATTTTGTATCGACTTTGAATCCGGTACAAAACCCATTTTCAAAGCCTCATATCGAATGGCTCCTATTAAACTTCAGGAGTTAAAAACCCAACTACAGAAATTGTTAGACATTGGTTTCATTCATCCTAGTATGTCTCCTTGGGGTGCTCATGTTCTATTCGTGAAGCAGAAAGATGGAAGTATGCGACTTTGTATTGATTATCGGGAGTTAAATCATGTCACCATCAAAAATAGGTACCCGTTACCTCGTATTGATGATCTGTTTGACCAGTTGCAAGGCGCTAAATTCTTTTTAAAGATCGATCTTCGTTCTGGAGATCATCAGTTGAAGATTAAAACTAATGACATTCCAAAGACTTCTTTCAAAACTTGGTACGGGCATTACGAATTCCTAGTCATGTCTTTTGGATTGACTAATGCTCTTACTGCCTTCATGGATATGATGAACCAAGTATTCAAGGAATATTTGGATCACTTTGAGGTCGTCTTTATTGATGACATCCTCATTTACTCCAAAAGTCGTAAAGATCAGAAACAACACTTGAGGCTAATACTCCAAAAGCTTTGTGAAAACAAGCTTTATGCCAAATTGAAGAAATGCGAATTCTAGCTTGAGGAAGTAACATTCCTTGGGCACGTGATATCAAATCATAGAATATCTGTTGACCCGACAAAGATTGAAGCAATTTAAAGCTGGGAGCAACCTAAGTCAATGACCAAAGTACGTAGTTTTTTGGGCTTAGCTGGTTATTACCGGAGGTTCGTGGAAGGATTTTCCCGAATCGCTACTCCATTAACTCAGCTGACTCGAAAAGATACAAAATTCGGTTGGAGCGAGGAATGTGAGAAGTGTTTTCAAGAACTTTAGAGGAGGATCATTTTAGCACCTGTTCTGACAATACCAGCTGGTTCAGAGGAATTTGTTATATACAGCGATGCTTCAGGCAAAGGTTTAGGATGTGTTTGCATGCAACATGGGAAAGTTATAGCCTATGCCTCACGACAACTCAAAGAATATGAGAGGAATTATCTTACTAATGATCTAGAGTTGGCAGCTGTCATTTTTGTGCTTAAGATTTGAAGGCATTACCTGTTTGGAGAGAAGGTGGAGATCTATATGGATCATAAAAGCCTCAAATATTTCTTCACTCAAAAGGAAGTTAACATGCGACAACGACGATGGCTTGAGCTATTGAAAGATTACGATCATACCATTCAATAGCATCATGGAAAAGTGAACGTAGTAGCTGCCGCATTGAGTAGAAGATCATATGCGGGTACGAGTGCGATATTGTCAATGCAAAGGCCCATTTTGTATGACTTACAAAGGATGAAGATAGAGTTAAAGACTCCATGGACCCATGTGATGATGGCGAATATACGAGTAGAACCGACTTTAATCGATAAAGTTAAAGCTGCCCAAGCTACAGACATGGAGCTGATGCGTATGAGGAAGAAAGTACAAGAAGGTGCTATTCCGGAAGCAAGAATCAATGAAGAAGGAATAATTCGAGTTAACTCCAGACTTTGTGTTCCTAAAAATTCTGACTTTAAGTATAAAATCATGATGGAGGCGCACAACACACCGTTTGTAATCCATCCAAGGAGTACCAAAATGTATCGTGATCTTTGACATACATTTTGGTGGAGTAATATGAAGAGAGAGATAGCAGGGTTTATCTCAAGGTGTCTAACTTGTCAACGAGTTAAGGCGGATCATCAAGTGCCAAAAGGTCCATTGCAACCACTTGAAATTCCAGAATGGAAGTGGGAGCACATTACCATGCATTTCATTTCTGGTCTTCCCAAGGTTTCTCAAGGCATAGATGCGATTTGGGTCGTTGTTGATAGATTGACCAAGTTCGCTCATTTCTTATCGATACGAGAAACTTATACACTTGAACATCTTGCTCATATGTACATAAACGAGATTGTAAGATTGCATGGTATGCCAGTATCCATAGTTTCTGATCGAGACCCAAGATTCACTTAACGATTTTGGGTTAGTTTGCAAAAAGCTATGGGCACGGATTTATGATTTAGTTCGGCATATCATCATCAACAGACGTGCAGTCAGAGAGAACTTTTCAAACTCTTGAAGATTTATTAAGACTCTATGTCCTTGACTTCAAAGGAAGTTGGGACAAGTTCTTACCATTGGTGGAGTTTTCCTACAACAAAAGTTATCAAACAAGTATTGGCATGGCTCCATTTGAGGCGTTGTATGGAAGAAATTATTGTTCTCTAGTATGCTGGGATGAGGTGGGTGAAGCTACGTTGTTGGGATCGGAGTTGGTATGTATGACTATGGAAAAGATTCAAACGATCCGACAACGTATAAAAACCTCACAAGATCGACAAAAGAGTTATGCTGATCTTCATCGAAAGGACGTGAAATTCAATATTGGAGATCATGTGTTGTTACGTGTTGCTCTATGGAAAGGAGTTACGAGATTTGGAAAGAGAGGAAAGCTCAATCCTCGATTCATTGGCCCATTTTTAATCCTCGATAGAGTAGGAACTGTGGCCTATAGACTCGCCTTACCGCCAAGTATGTCTCATGTTCATGACGTTTTTTATGTATCTATGTTACGTAAATATTTGAAAGACCCGGACCACATTATTGAATTAGAACTGAATGAGATAGCGGAAGATTTAACATATGAAGAGGTACCTGTTAAAATCTTGGATAATCAGGATCATATTCTACGACATACCAGGAACACACCCTAATTTAAAGTTTTGTGGAGAAACCACGATGTTGAGGAAATGACCTAGGAGTTAGAATCTGAAATGAAGTTAAGGTATCCTCACCTCTTCGACATACCAGGAACACACCCTAATTTCAATGATGAAATTTCATAAGAAGGGGAGGTTGTAAGACCCCAACTTTTAAGAGTAAAGATTAATTTTTCTCGAAATATATTTTTGAATATTATGGTGTGAATTTGATATAATGTTATAGTTGTGGGTAATATTTACAAATTTTGCAAAGTAAGCAAGTGGTTATATAATATTCAATTGGTCGGGGAATATTCGTTTTAACAGGGAATATTCGTACGACGACATAATCATGTGGCTTATAGACTCGCCTTACCGCCAAGTATGTCTCATGTTCATGACGTTTTTTACATATCTATGTTACGTAAATATTTGAAAGACCCGAACCACATTATTGAATTAGAACCGGACGAGATAGCGGAAGATTTAACGTATGAAGAGGTACCTGTTAAAATCTTGGATAAGCAGGATCATATTCTACGCTCCAAGGTTATACCTCAAGTTAAAGTTTTGTGGAGAAACCACGATGTTGAGGAATGACCTGGGAGTTAGAATCTGAAATGAAGTCAAGGTATCCTCACTTCTTCGACATACCAGGAACACACCCTAATTTCAAGGATGAAATTTCATAAGAAGGGGAGGTTGTAAGACCCCAACTTTTAGGAGTAAAGATTAATTTTTCTCAAAATATATTTTTGAATATTATGGTGTGGATTTGATATAATGTTATAGTTGTGGATAATATTTATATATTTTGCAAAGTAAGCAAGTGGTTATATAATATTAGATTGGTCGGGTAATATTCGTTTTAACAGGGAATATTCGTACGACGGCACAATCATTGGTGGATCCAACAACAGAAGTATTGTCATATTTAGAAAATGACAGAATTATCTTTTTATAAAAATAACGGTGAAAGTTTTACCGTTAAACTGTTGAACTACCCGATGGTAATAGACCAATAATACGCGTGGTTTCATAGTAGCACACATTATTGATTATTGATGCTTACGTGAGAAGTCACTCAGTTATTGTAAGACTCCCACTTTTATGAATAAAGATGAATTTTCTATAAATATTATTTTTGAATATTAAGGAGTGAATGTGATATAATGTTATAGTTGTGGGTAATATTTATAAATTTTGTAAAGTACGCAAGTTGTTATATTATATTCGATTGGTCGGGGAATATTCGTACGATGGCACAATCATTGGTGGACCCCACAATATAATTATTGTCGGAGTTAGAAAACGACAGAAATATCTTTTTATAAAAGTAATGGCGGAAGTTTAATCGTTAACTGTTGAATTACCCGGTGTTAAAAGTAAAGTAATATGCGTGGTTGCATAGTAGCACACGGTATTAATGCTTACGTGAGAAGTCACTCACTTTTATTCAATTATTGTCACAGTAATTACTGCATAGTATCTCACGTTATTTGATTCAATTATTGTCAATATTTTATATATTATTAATTCAATAAGTGAGACAACTTATTTATATTATTATCCGCATAATTAACAATGTCTAGAAAATTCTGTCGAGGAGAGGTTTGGTCACCTAATTGCGCGCTAATAGGGAGAAATCCTTATCGGAAAGCCCCCTCTTTCCTGGGAACGATCTGGTTGTTAATATTGCGAGTTATAATAATAATGAATAAATGTTGTTTAAAATATTGAGGGGATTTTTATGAAGTATTTGATGTAAATTTTGCTTATTTTATGGACCTCCATTTATCTATTTTTCAAAATAATCGGTAGAAAATTATTTAATATAATAAAAGTGGGGCCACATGTGGGGCCCAATTTGGAGTAAATGAAATGGTGGAGGAATCAGGAATGTCACGAGGAGTAATATATATATATATATATATATATATATATATATATATATATATATATATAAAATGTAATCAGAAGGGGGGGGGGGGGAGGAAGGAAACGGGAGGTGGAGGGAATATATATAAAAATATATTTAATAAGTTTTGTTTTATATGAAAAATAGAATATATTATATTTTATTATGCATAGTGTTTGCATAGTAAAATTAATTTTTTTAAAAAAAATCAGCCGGCGCCCGTGAACCTCCATACCGTGCATCTGTGATTTTCTTTTTCAAATAGTATCATTTCCATTCTCCTATAAATAGGATGCTTAGTTAGAATTGAAAATCACTCCAGAATCAGAGAATTCTTCTTCTATAATATTGAGCGTATTTTTTTCGAGTTTTAGAAAACTTTGAGCGTAGAAAACAGTGAAAGTTTTCTTCAAGAATATCCCCGCTATACCAGTTGGAATACTCTTCTTTTTAAGGTAAGGGATATTATTTTTGTTCAGTATTCGTATAGAATAATATTTTATTCCATACTCTGTAGTATGTAAGTAATATTATTTTGTTTTAAATTTTGAATTCTACACTCATTTTGTTAAAGTTTTAGCTTATATACTCCATGAAATTAGTAGAATATCCTTGATATTTGCGCTTCATCCATTATCTTTTCATGGAAATATTATTATGAGCATTCTTGATAAGTTTTAACTTTTTTATGTTGGGGTAGTATTCACGGGGTTACTATTCCTGAAGTTACTATTCATGGGGTACTATTCACTCGATTACTATTCACCCGGGGTACTATTCATGACAAAAAATTGATTTCTTTTCGGTCCAAATTATTTTTGATACAATATTATTCTTGAATTTTACTCCACAAAGTAGTATCATGTTGACAATTTGGACATTATTGAATTTTGGATAAATTAAATTATAAATCTTTAAAATTTATCCTTTACTTTCATTTAATTGAATTCTTATATCATTGTCATCATCCTCATGCTTATATTGTTATGAAAGTCATATTTGGCCCGTAGTGCATAGATGGACTTGGTATGATTATGACCAGGGATTATTCGGTAGAATCATGACCGTAATGTTACAAATGATGTGGTAAAAGTCCTCATTGGTCCGTAGTGCATTGATGGACAGTTGTTGGCATGATCATGACCATTGATAAAAACACGAATATCCTTGGCCCGTAGTGCATGGATAATTTATGGTCGTGATACTAATGAATATCCTTGGCCGTAGTGCAGGGATGGTTCGATGATGTGGATAATTTATTAAGCTGAGTCTCAGCGATAAAAATGATGAAAAACCTTTTAAATCATAGAAGATGGTAGATATCATGCTCTACTTGACTCTTCTAATTGATTGCTTGTTCCGCTGCAGTTAAAATTGATGTTTATTATATTTTATCACTTTAACACTGTTGAAGGCTAACGATAATTTATTCTGTATTATCTTAGTCATAATATATCTTACTGGGCTAGCTGAGCTCACCCTTTGCTTTCATTGTTCTCTTCAGGAAATGAGAATATAGCTGAGACTAGTCGGGGAACGGAGTGACGGTCCAGATGGTAGCATTAGTAGTCCTCACTATTTTGTGAAATAGTATGATAATAAATGTATTGAGGACTCTATTTGAGTTTGAATACTTTCTAGAAGACAATGTTCGTATTTAAACTCTCAGTTTATGTTTTGTCGTATTTTACACGAAAGTTGTATTATTAAGTTGTATTTGAATTTTGTACCATGTATTTGGAGACTCAAGATGGGTGATGTATACCTATTTTGGGGGCGTCGCAGTTATACTCAAGTATTGCTACAGTAGTTGCTTCATAATATCTCTCATATTATTGATTCAATTATTGTCACAGTATCATCTGCATAATATTTATTATTATTAAATCAATAATTGAGACGACAAAGTTATTCATATTATTATTTGTAATATTGACAATGTCTAGAAAGTTCTGTCAAGGAGAGGTTTGGTCACCTAATTGCGCGCCAATAGGGAGAAATCCTTATCGGAAAGCCCCCTCTTTCCTGGGAATGATCTGGTTGTTAAATATTGTGAGTTATAATATTAATGATGAATAAGTTTGTATTGATTAAAGATGAAATTGATATTTTTATTGTGTTGGGCTTATTAATGTTAGTGGAAATCGACATCTATTCCGATAATAATTGATGTCTAGAGGTTATATTGACCAATCGGGTAATTAATTAGATAAATGAGTAATTAATTGCTATTAATTCACATGTTTATAACTATTTGTTCACATGTGTATACTATTGATTCACATGCATGTACTATTAGGGGAGGTGGTGAAAGATTGATAATATTTGCATGACTAAATTAAAAATGGAGGTATAGATGAAGATACTATACTGTAATTATTTTTTTCACATGTATAGAACTATTGATTCACATGATTATACTATTGATTCACATGATATACTATTAGGGAGGTGGTGCAAGTTTGATAATATTTGCAGGACTAAATTAAAAATGAAGGAAAAGATGAAGGTATTATATTGTAATATTTCAAGCCCCAAAACGTGTAATTATCGAAACTATGTTTTCCTATAAATAGAAGCTCATTCTTCTTTCATTCTCACCAATTCACTAAGACTCACAAGAGCAATTATAGAAAGAGAAGCTATAGGGAGATAAGCTTTAGAGAGAAAGTAGAAGAAAAGTCTGCTACCTCACTATTCCAGTATTCAGTCTTCTTCTGAGGTAAGGGATATTATTTTGTTCAGTATTCATAGGAATAATATTTTCTTCCATACTCTGTAGTATGTGAGTAATATTATTTCATCTTGTATTCCTGATTATACCCCCATTTTGTTAAAGTATTGCTTCTATACTCCGTGAAATGAGTAGAATATCCTTGAAATTTGCGCTTCATCTAGTATCATTTCACAATGATATTTTCTGCACATTCTTATTAAATTTTAAGTTTTTCATATCAGAGTACTATCCGTGAGTAGTATTCATTTTTACGGTACTATTCAAAAAGTACTATTCAAAAAGTACTATTCATGGGTTACTATTCATAAAGTACTATTTATGGGTACTATTCACGAGTACTATTCACAAAGTACTATTTACGGGGTACTATTCCTGAAGTACTATTCACGAGGTACTATTCACTCGGGTAGTATTCACCCGGGGAATTATTTATGACAAAAATTGATTTCTTTGTTGTCCAAATCATTTTTGATATAGTATTATTCTTGAATTTTACTACACAAAGCAGTATAATGTTGACAATATGGATATTATTGAATTTTGGATAAATTAAGTTATAAATCTTTAAAAATTTATCCTATGCTTTCTTTTAATTGAATTCTTATATCATTGCCATCATCTTCATGCTTATATTGTGATAAAAGTCATCTGTGGCTTACGTGCATAGATGTACTATTGATTGGTATGATTATGACGAGGGATTATTCGGTATAATCATGACCATAATGTTACAAATGATGTTGTAAAAATCCTCATTGGCCTGTAGTGCATTGATGGACAGTTGTTGGTATGATTATGACTAGGGATTATTCGGTATGATCATAACCATTGATGATTACATGAATATCCTTGGCCCGTAGTGCAGGGATGATTCAATGATGTGGTTTATTTATTAAGTTGAGTTTCAGCGATAAAGTTGATGAATTTTTTTTAAATCATAGAAGATAGTAGATATCATGCTCTACTTGACCCTTCTAATGGATTATTTGTTCCGCTGCAGTTAAACTTGATGTTTATTGTATTTTATTAGTTTAACACTGTTGAAGGCTAACGATAATTTATTTTGTATTATCTTAGTCATAATATTTCTTACCGGGCTAGTTGAGCTCATCCTTTTACTTTCATTGTTCTCTTGAGAAATGAGAACGTAATGCGACTAGTCGGGGGGAACAAAGGTGACGGTCCGAGATGGTGGCTATAGTAGTCCTCACTATTTTATGAAATAGTGTGATAAAAAATGTAATGAGGACTTCATTTGAGTTTGAATACTGTCTATGAGACAATATTCGTGTAAAAACTCTAAGCTACGATGTTGTCGTATTGTATAAAAGAAGTTTGTATTTGATTTATGTACCATGTATTTGGTGACTCAGAATGGGTGATGTATATCTATTTTGGGGGCGTCACAGAATACGTCAGGAAATTTAATTAATAATAGAAATATCATTCAAATCTGACGTATTTTTAATTAAATTCGTGACATGGGCTAAGAAAGTTTGACATCCGTTTTTCAATAAACGAATAGCTTTATGGCTTGATATGACAGTGATTGACTTTAGTGGTTTGGTTGCTTAAATTCGCATAATAGGTTGGTTAGGAATATAAAATCTAACAACCTTATGAAAACAATCAATTTTAGCATGATGAGTAGTTAACCAATCAATTCCTAAAATCACATCGAATGCAAGTATTATCGAAGAGATAAGATCGACAGGTAACGTGTGGTTGCCGATTTGAATCAAACAAGACTTATAAATAGTGGATGTAATGAAGGTTTCTCCCAACGGAGTTTCAACAGATAAGTCAAAGTCTATTTTCTCTGGAGTTAAATTTAAACGTTTAGCACAAGTAAGAGAAATAAAAGAATGGGTAGAACCGGTATCAAATAAGGTATAGACTTTGCAAGAGTTTATGATTAGCTTACCCGTGATAACTTCGTTCGGGTTCCTTGCTTTTTGGGAGGTCATGACAAACGCTCTCCCTTGAACTACCGACTTTGAATTGTCTGGGACGGCCTTTGGTATCTCCATCCCAGTTGGACTTGACTTCACTTCACGACAAAATTGGGCTAAGTGACCTTCTCTTCTGCAGTTATAACATGTTTTGGACAGCATCATGTAATTTGGACTGATGTGTCCCTCATCTCCGCATTTGAAGCATATGATCGGTGGTCGTTCTCCTTTCTTGAAAATGGGTGCTGGTGCTGCTGTCTTTCCATTATTGTTGAATCTCCTCTTCTTGAAATTTCCACTTCTATTGTCTTGGCCATGATTACCACCGAAGTGGTTACCATTTTTGGCATGTTGATTCCCTCCACGTTTGTTGTCAGTGCTTCGATGACTGCTACCACTGGTATTATAATTTTGTCGGCTACTCCCTCTTGGTTGGGTTGACTCATTATCGCGCTCTAATAACTGAGCCATATTTACAACATCTGAATACAAATATAGTTTGTGAGAAATGAGGTATTGACGTATTTCGGGTTTCAAACCTCGCAGAAACATTCACGTTATTCTCTCCTCATTTTTTACCAAATGGGATGCAAATCGGGACAACTCGGCAAACTTAGCATCGTACTGCGACACGATCATATTGTTTTGCTCCAGCTTGATCAACTCCACCTCCTTCATGTGACGAATACTTTCGGGAAATTACTTGTCGTTGAACAGTTCTTGGAACTTCTCCCAAGACATCTTTAGTGCAAGGCAGTCGAGTCGCTTTATGATTCCCACCAATAATCTACCTCTCCTCGCAACATGAAGGTGGCAAAGGGAACCTTTTGCTCCTCAGAGAATCTCAAGACATCAAATATCTTGGTGATTTTCTTTATCCACGTCTCTTCCTTAAATGGTTCTGGCTTTCCCAAAAACTCCGGTGGTCCCAGCTCCTTGAACTACTTAGCAGTGACTATCCGAGAGTTGCCAGTGTTTCCACCTGCATTTTGAACATGAGTCTCTCTCGCCTAATGTTGCATGAATTTCAAAAAGCCTCTGAACATTCCGTCGTTCATCAATTGGTCAGTGTTGTTGTTTAAATGAGGATTATTGCCTTCACGATGCACGTTATCCTGGTTATTGATCATCGGTGACTCAACGGTCTCATGTGCTCCATTGTTTATCTCAACATTTTCAGATGTCATTTTTAAACACTGCCAAAACAGGGGTTAATTGACATGCCACATATTATCCCTATATTCTGACCGACCAATTAAATAACAAATAAACTTAGGTAGGTCATACTAGTGAAGGATCTACCCGTCTCTCCCCCCCTAGTTCTAGTCTCACATCTCAGCCAGGGATCATATCCCTAAGCTTTGATACCAACTGTGACGCCCCCAAAATAGGTATACATCACCCATTCTGAGTTGCCAAATACATGGTATATAATTCAAATACAAACTTAATTTATTTAATACGATAAAAGCGTAGCTGAGAGTTTTTACGTGAATATTATCTCCTAGACAATATCCAAACTCAAATGGAGTACTTATTACATTTATTATCACACTATTTCATAGAATAGTGACGACCACTATAGCCATATATCCTGGACCAGCACTCCATTCCCCGACTCATCATGGCTACGTTCTCATTTCCTGAAGAGAACAATGAAAGCAACAGGGTGAGCTCAACTAGCCCAGTAAGAAATATTATGACTAAGATAATGGAGAATAAATTATCGTTAGCCTTCAACAGTGTTAAATTGATAGAATACAATAAACACCAAGTTTAATTGCAGCGGAACAACCAATCCATTAGAAGAGTCAAGTAGAGCATGATATCTACTATCTTCTATGATTTAAAAAGTTTATCATTAATTTTATCGCTGAAACTCAGCTTAATAAATAATTCACATCATTGAATTATCCATGCACTATGGGCCAAGGATAGTCATTAGTATCACATCCACAAATTATCCATGCACTACGGGCCGAGGATATTCGTGTTATCACCAATGGTCATGATCATGCCAACAACTGTCCATCAATGCACTACGAGCCAATGATGACTTTTACCATATTAGTTTTAACATTACAGGTCATGATTATACCGAATAATCCATGGTCATAATCATACCAATCAACAGTCCATCTATGCACTACGGCCAAAGATGACTTTCATTACAATATAAGCATGAGGATGATAACAATGATATGAGAATTCAATTAAATGAAGGCAAGGATAAATTTTAAAGATTTATAATTTAATTCATCCAGAATTCAATAATGTCCAAATTGTCAACATGATACTGCTTTGTGGAGTAAAATTCAAGTATAATATTGTATCAAAAATAATTTGGACAGAAAAGGAATCAATTTTTATCATGAATAGTACCTCGGGTGAATAGTACCCGAGTGAATAGTACCCCGTGAATAGTACCCCGACATGAAAAAATTAAAAATTATCAAAAATTCTCAGAATAATATTTTCATGAAAAGATACTAGATGAAGCATAAAATTCAAGGACATTCTACTAATTTTATGGAGTATAGAAACACTACTTTAACAAAATGAGTGTAGAATTTAGAATCTGAAACGAAATAATATTACTTACATACTATAGAGTATGGAAGAAAATATTATTTTATACGAATATTGAACAAAAATAATATCCCCTACCGTAAAAGGAGAGTATTTCTGACTGGTAGGATGGAGATATTCTTGAAGAAAACTTATACTGTTTTCTACACTCAAAGCTTCCTAAAACTCGAAAGAAATATGCATAATATTATAGAAGAAGGATTCTCTAATTCTGGTGTGTTTTTCAATTCTAAACTAAGCATCCTATTTATAGGAGGATGGAAGGATACTATTTGAATTTAGAAAATCACGGACTGCACAGTGGGGAAATCACAGGCGAAACCGATCGGTTGAATTTTTTTTCCTGATTTACTATGCAAACACTATGCATAATAAAATATAATATATTCTATTTTTCATAAAAAACAAAACTTAGAATATATATATATATATATATATATATATATAATTCCTCCATTCCACGTAACTTTCCCCCCTTTTTTCCTCCCCGACATCATATATATATAAATATATAATTTTATATATATATATATATATATATATATATATATATATATATATATAACAAAAAGCTAGATAACTTTCACCCATAGTTTTGAAAAATGGTTAAGTGGGGGTCCAAATAATAAGCAAAATTTACAACAAATACTTCATAAAAACCCCCTCAATATTTTTAATAACATTTATTCATCAATAATATAACTTGCAATATTAACAACTAGATCATTTCTAGGAAAGAGGGGGCTTTCCGATAAGGATTTCTCCCTATTAGCGCGCAATTAGGTGACCAAACCCTTTCCTCGACAGAACTTTCTAGACATTGTTAATAATGTAAATAATAATATGAAGTCATCTCAATTATTGATTTAATTGAATAAAATATTATGCAGATGATACTATGAAAATAATTGAATCAATAATGTGAGATACTATACAGTAATTACTGTAGAAATAATTGAGTATAACTGAGTGACTTCTCATGTAATTAAGCATCAATAATCAATATTGTGTGCTACTAAAAAACCACGCATATTACTATACTTTTATCATTGGGTATTTCAACAGTTAACGGTAAAACATTCACCGTTATTTTTATAAATAGATATTTCTGTCATTTTCTAACTCCGACAGTAATTCTGTTGTGGGGTCCACTAATGAGTGTGCCATCGTACGAATATTCCTCGACCAAACGAATATTTTATAACAACTTGATTACTTTGCAAAATTTATAAATATTACACACAACTATATAAAATCCACACCATAATATTAAAAAAATATTTCGAGAAAAAAATTTAATCTTTATTCATAAAAGTTGGGGTCTTACAGTAGAGGAATGTTATTTAGCTCAAGAAAGTACAAAAAATGACGAAGAGGAGAAAAAATCAAGTCAAGCAAGGAATAACATGGGATGCACAACCGATGACATTAAAGATTGAATCTTTTTACTAGATCTACCCTAGATCTTGCCAGATCTAGCCCTCAACCAGTTCTAAATCTCCAAAGCTTGAACCTTTATGCTGGATTGGCTCAGATCTAGGTTAGATCTAGTCATTTTTAATGTTTTAAGTCGATTTTGAACACTCCGCAAAACCCTAGATCCATATCTAGTGGGGAAGAGGTCCTAACTAACCGCGCTAGGGATTTTTATATACTTTTGTTTAAATTTTGATTGTGTCATTGTACGGATCTTTGGATACCCTAGATCTATGGAATTATATCCTAGATTCAGGGGTCCTTCGATATATCTCGGCATACACATAGTCCCTCGAGTGATGGCTTTGATATTGCCAACTAAAAGCTAGGGTTGCGGGAGCACCTTTTAGATCTTTCCAAGTTATGTTCAAGCATGTCAATGTGAGCTTAGGAATCTCGGGGTCGAGATTCACTAATTGGATCTTGACTAGATTCCCATGATAGACTTTTCTTGGTTAAATGTAATATTAAAACTTGTAAATTATTGTACATGTAATTTTGGGCCTTAAAACTACTTCGAGGGCTTTGTCCCGAGAGATCGAATTTAAGGCCTCATGATAGCGAAAATTGTTACTGTGGGTGCTCGGGGTCTATCGAGATGGCTTTCATGCTAGGGGATGGCCCCACCTTTTTCAATGGATTATTTTATGTATTCTCATGAAAAACAATTTTCAAAACAAAACAGTGAAGATCTTGTAAAATAATTCACTCGGGGATATACAAACATAGGGCTAAAACCAAGTTCTCCAAATCCTATCAAAAAGCTTTTTTCAAATTAAAATCAAACAACGCCGCTCATAGGCTAAAACAAGGCCTGGAATAACTTTCAAAATCAAGGCATTTAACACAATTCCAAAATATCAAAGGCTTTCTCAAAATCACACACACACAAATTTCATGCATAGGAAATAACAAGATGCAGTAACCGTGTTCGCGAAAGTTGGGGGGTGCCTAACACCTTCCTCTCTCTTAAGCAAGCCCCCTCTATGAATATCAGGTTTCAGACCAATTTTATGGAGTCACATATTGGGTCATATTGCAAAAACCTCAAAAATCCAGATGAAATGGGTTTTTGTGTTAATAACATCGCACTTGTAAACGTATACGATCTTCTATTGAACGCGTCAGCTACCACGTTCGCTCTTCCACAATGATATTGAATGGTACGATCGTAATCTTCAACAGCTTGAGCCAACATCTTTGGCACATTATACGATCGTTTTAGGTAAAGAAATATTTGAGGGTTTAAGAACTGAGTTTTGTACTGGGGTCAATACAAAATTCGATTTCACGTTCTAGGGGTAGGCTAAGAAGTCTTCAAGAATACGTCAGGAAATTTATTAACGATAGAAATATCATTTAAAACTATGACTCTCATCCAAGACTTGGATAACACGTCACATTGATACCTATCAACTTGCCATCGTCATTCACAGCGTCGCCTACAGAAAGTCTGGCTTCGGTGCATTCCACACAAGGAAGTCAACAACGAAAGGATCGGGGCTCTTTACTTATGTCTTGATATAACAGTGATTAACTTTAGTGGTTTGGTTGCTTGAATTCGCATGATAGGTTGGTTAAGAATATGAAAGCTAACAACCTTACAAAAATCATAATGAGTAGTTAACTAATCGATTCCTAAAATCACATCAAGGGCAAGTATTTTCAAAGAGATAAGATCGACAGGTAACGTGAAAGTGTTGATTTGAATCAAACAATATTTATAAATAGTGGAGGTAACGAAGGTTTCTCCCAATGGAGTTTCAACAGATAAGTGAAAGTCTAATTTCTCAAGAGCCAAGTTCAAACGTTGGACACAACTAGGTGAAATACAAGAGTGGGTAGAACTGGTATCAAATAAGGTATAGACTTCACAAGAGTTTATAATTAACCTACCCGTAATAACTTCGTTTAGGTTTCTCGACAAACGCTCTAACTTAAACTACCAGATTTGACTTTACTATAGAGTACATTCCACCCTTACTTGCTTCGTCACATTCCTGATCCATGATTCAAATCATTACTCTCCGATCCATATCGAATTGGGGTTGCCCGCTCTATACAGGGTAATTCCGAATTCGATGTTGGATTCTCCCAGTTGTTGTCCAAAAAGAAAAATCCATTTCATCTATTTTGGCCATATTGGATTTTACATCTTTTTCTACAATATCTACGCGTCGTGTGGCTTTTACCCATGCATAATCTATTCTCATTCGTTCAGTTGTTTATTCTTCATCAGAACTTTGATCATAGCATTCTCAGATTCCAACTCTAATATCTTATACTCTGACAAAGAGTGCTTCTGTTCAAGCATCGCACAACGGGTAACATAATTTTGAATTGTTACATCTCTTTGCTCCACGACCGCCCTTCTAACTCATAAATAACGATTTTGTAATTCTAAATTTCGATCATAAAATTCTTCTAATAAATTCTCCTCAGGTTCCTCATCTTCCTTTTCTTCCTCGCTCTCAGCTGCTACCTCTGCAACTAGCTCGGGTGCAACTATTAGTTCTTTACTCACCACGTAGATATCTCCAATTTCTTCTTCTTCTGACGTCACATTAACCTGGTTAGTGATTAAAGGTGTCTCAACGGTCTCATTCACTCCATTGTTAACATTTTCAGCTGCAATTTTCAAACACTGCCACAAAACAAGGGTTAATTAATATATCACATATTATCCCTATACTTTGACCAACCAATTAAATACCAAATAAACTTAGGTAGGTCATACTAGCGAAGGAATTTCCCGCCTCTCCCCTCCTAGTTCTTGTCTCACATCTCAGCAAGGGATCATATCCCTAAGCTTTGATACCAACTGTGATGCCCCGAAAATAGGTATTCATCACCCATCTTGAGTCGCCAAATACATGGTACAAAATTCAAATACAACTTAATTATACAACTGTCGTGTATAATACGACAAGACATAAGCTGAGAGTTTTAATACAACATTGTCTTCTAGACAGTATTCAAACTCAAAATAAATCCTCAATACATTTATTGTCACACAATTTAACAGAATAGTGAGGACTACTAATGCTATCATCTGGATCGTCACTCCGTTCTCCGACTAGTCCTTGCCACGCCTCATTTCATCAAGAGAACAAAGAAAAGAAAGGGTGAGCTCAACTAGCCCAGTAAGAGATATTATGACTAAGATAATGCAGAATAAATTATCATTAGCCTTCAACAGTGTTAAACTAATAAAATATAATAAACATCAAGTTTAACTACAGTGGAACAAACAATCCATTAGAAGAGTCAAGTAGAGAATAAAATCTACTATCTTCTATGATTTAAAAGGTTTTTCATCACTTTTATCGTTGAGACTCAGCTTAATAAATAAACCACATCATCTCCGCACTACGGCCAAGGATATTCATTAGTATCACGACCACAAATTATCCATGCAGTACGAGCCAAGGATATTCATGTATTCATCAATGGTCATGATTATGCCAACAACTGTCCATCAATGCACTACGGGCCAATGAGGACTTTTACCACATCATTTGTAACATTACGGTCATGATTATACCGAATAATCCCTGGTCATAATCATACCAAGTCCATTTATGCATTACAGGCCACAGATAACTTTCAACATATTATAAATATGAAGATGATGACAATTTAATAAAACAAGTTCAAGAATAAATTTTAAAGATTTATAAGTTAATTTATCCTGAACTCAATAACGTCAAATTGTCAACATGATACTGCTTTGTGGAGTAAAATTCAAGAATGCTCAGAAGAATATTTCCATGAAAAGATACTGGATGAAGCGCAAATATCAAGGATATACCACTAATTTCATGGAGTATAGAAGCCAAAACTTTAACCAACTGAGTATAATAGAATATATGAAACTGCAAATGGATTTTCGCACGCCATGCGGTAATCCACGTAAACAGATCATTTCCACAATTTAATAAGGAATGAATACGAAGGATCATTCACCATGCATGTAGTAATCCACATAGACAGGTTATTCCAACATAATAATAAAGAATGGAATAACAGAAGAATTCACCATGCATGCGATAGACCGCATGCATAAAGTTATTCCAACATAATAATAAAGAATAGAACCGTGTCATGTAATCCGCATGCATGTGATATTCCAACAAAATAATAAAGAATGGAATAACAATGAATTCACTGTGCATGCGATAGATCGCATGCAGAAAAAGTTATTCCAATGTAATAATAAAGAATGGAATAATGTAAGAATTCACCAAGCATGCGATAGATCCGCACAAACAAAGTTATTCTAACGAGTAATAATAAAGAATGGAATAACAGAAGAATTTCATCATGTATACTACGGAGTCCACAGATATCTGAGTTATTCCAATGTAAAAATAAGGAATGGAATAACAATAGTTCTCTTCATGAATACGAAAGAAATAATACCCCTTACGAGTATTGAAAGAAAATAATTCTCTTCATGAATACAAAAGAAATAATACTCCTTACGAGTACAAAAAATAATATCCCTTACCTTAGAAGAAGCTGGATATAGGAGTAGTGAAGTAGCAGAATACTTTTCTTCTTTCTCTCTATAGTTTCTCTCTCTAGAGTTTCATTGAATTCGTAAAAAATAATGAAGGAATGAGCTTCTATTTATAGGAGAATGGGTTGAATAGTAACTAATTCATGAACGGTCCAAATTGATTTACTTTTAAACGGACGGTCCATATTGATTTACTATGTAGTATTAATAAAATATTCTATTAAAACAAAATCTTTTAAATAAAATATAATACATTATATTTATAATCTAATAAAACGAATAACTTTATAAAAGTATTCTATTTTATATAAAAAGATTTTACTATGCAAACACTATATACGAGCACTATGCAAACAACATTCTATGCATAATAGAATATTATATATTCTATTTATAGTCTAATAAAACAAATAACTTTATAAAATTATTCTGCTTTTATATAAAAGTTTTCTGCTTTATTACATTTATAATAATAATAAAACAAAACTTATCACCTTTATTATAATTCACAATATTAATCGACTGTGTCGCTCCTCGGTGAAGAGGGCTTTCAATAAGGATTTCTCCCTATTAATAGCCAGCAGCTAGGTGACCAAACCTCTCCTTGCGTAACTTCTAGACATCGTTAATATTGCAAATAATAATATTAATAAATTTGTTATCTCAATTATTGATTTAATAATATATAAAATATTGACAATAATTGAATCAAATAACGCGAGATACTATCAGTTAATTATCGTAATAATAATTGAACAAAATTGATTGACTTCTCACGTAAGCATCAATAATCAATACCGTGTGCTTCTATTCAACCACGCGTATTACTGTACTTTTAACACCGGGTGTTTCAACAGTTAACGATAAAACTTTCGCCGTTATTTTCATAAAGTATTTTTGTCATTTTCTCAATCCGACAATAATTCCGTTGTGGGGTCCACCAATGATTGTGCCGTTGTACGAATATTCCCCGACCAATCGAATATTATACAACAACTTGCATACTTTTCAAAATTTATAAATATTACCCACAACTATAGTATTATCTCAAATCCACACCATAATTTTGAAAAAAATATTTTGAGAAATTTAAATCTTAATTAAAAAAATTTGGGGTCTCACAATCTCCCTTCCTTATGAAATTTCGCCCTCAAAATTTACATACGTACATGGTATGCCGAAGAGGTGAGGATACCTTGACTTCATTTCAGATTCTAACTCTTGAGGAATAACCTTTGATTGTTGAATACGATCATTCTTATCCAAGATTTTAAGACATATCTCCTCATACATTAAATCTTCTGCTATCTCGTCTAGTTCTAATTTAATAACGTGGTTCGGGTCATCCACATATTTACGTAACATAGATACGTGAAAACTGTTATGAACTCGCGACATACTTGGCGGTAAAACGAGTCTATAGGCCACAGTTACTACTCGATCGAGGATTTCAAATGGGCCAATTAAATCGAGGGTTGAGATTTTCTCTCTTCATCGATTCTTGCTTCTAGAATAACGCCCTCTTGAACCTTCTTCTTCACATTTATCAGCTCTGAGTATGTAGCTTGAGCGGCTTTAACTTTATCGATTAAAGTCGATTCTATTCGTATATTCGTTATCTTCACATGGGTCCCTAGAGTCTTTAACTCTATCTTCATCATTTGTAAGTTATACGAAATGGGTTTTTGTGTTAATAACATCGCACTCGTAAACGCATACGATCTTCTATTCAACGCGTCAGCTACCACGTTCGCTCTTCCCCAATGATATTGAATGGTACGATCGTAATCTTCAACAGCTTGAGCCAACATCTTTGGCACATTATACGATCATTTTAGGTAAAGAAATATTTGAGGGTTTTAGAAATGGGATTTGTACTAGGGTCAATACAAAATTCGATTTCACGTTCTAGGGGTAGGCTAAGATGTCTTTAAGAATATGTGAGGAAATTTATTAACGATAGAAATATCATTCAAAACTGTGACTCTCATCCAAGACTTGGATTGCACGTCACATTGATACCTATTAACTTGCCATCCTCATTCACAACGTCGCCTATAGAAAGTCTGGCTTCGGTGCATTCCACACAAGGAAGTCAACAACGAAAGGATCGGGGCTCTTTACTTATGGCTTGATATAACAGTGATTAACTTTAGTGGTTTGGTTGCTTGAATTTGCATGATAGGTTGGTTAAGAATATGAAAGCTAACAACCTTACGAAAAGCATGATGAGTAGTTAACAAATCGATTCCTAAAATCACATCAAGGGCAAGTATTTTTAAAGAGATAAGATCGATAGGTAACGTGAAAGTGTTGATTTGAATCAAACAAGATTTATAAATAGTGGGGGTAACGAAGGTTTCTCCCAACGAAGTTTCAACAGATAAGTGAAAGTCTAATTTCTCGAGAGCCAAGTTCAAACATTGGACACAACTAGGTGAAATACAAGAGTGGGTAGAAATGGTATCGAATAAGGTATAGACTTCACAAGAGTTTATAATTAACTTACCCGTAATAACTTCGTTTGGGTTTCTCGACAAACGCTCTCACTTAAACTACCAGATTTGACTTTGCTATAGAGTACATTCCACCCTTACTTGCTTCGTCACATTCCTGATCCACGATTTGAATCATTACTCTCCGATCCATATCGAATTGGTGTTGATCGCTCTGCACAGGGTAATTCCGAATTCGATGTTGGATTCTCCCAATTGTTGTCCAAAAAGAAAAATCCATTTAATCTATTTTGGCATTATTGGATTTTACATCTTTTTCTACAATATCTACGCGTCGTGTGGCTTTTACCCATGCATCATCTATTCTCCTTCGTTCAGTTGTTTCCTCTTTCATCAGAACTTTGATCATAGCATTCTCAGATTCAAGCTCTAATATCTTATACTCTGCCAAAGAGTGCTTTTGTTCAAGCATCGCACATCGGGTAACAAAATTTTGAATTGTTACATCTCTTTGCTCCACGACCGCCTGCCGTTCTTTAGCCTGCTCTTCTAACTCATGAATACGATTTTGTAATTCCAAATTTTGATCATAAAATTCTTCTAATAAATTCTCCTCAAGTTCCTCATCTTCCTTTTCTTCCTCGCTCTCAGCTGCTACCTCTGCAACTAGCTCAGGTGCAACTATTAGTTCTTTACTCACCACGTAGATATCTTTAATTTCTTCTTCTTCTGACGTCACATTAACCTGGTTAGTGATTAAAGGTGTCTCAACGGTCTCATTTACTCCATTGTTAACATTTTCAGCTGTAATTTTCAAACACTGCCACAAAACAAGGGTTAATTAACATATCACATATTATCCCTATACTCTGACCAACCAAATAAACTTAGGTAGATCATACTAGCGAAGGAATTCCCCGTCTCTCCCCTCCTAGTTCTTGTCTCACATCTCAGCCAGGGATCATATCCCTAAGCTTTGATACCAACTGTGACGCCCCCAAAATAGGTATACATCACCCATCTTGAGTCGCCAAATACATGGTACAAAATTCAAATACAACTTAATTATACAACTGTCGTGTATAATACGACAAGACATAAGCTGAGAGTTTTAATACAACATTGTCTTCTAGACAGTATTCAAACTTAAAATAAGTCGTCAATACATTTATTGTCACACTATTTAACAGAATAGTGAGGACTACTAATGCTATCATCTGGACCGTCACTCCATTCCCCGACTAGTCCCTACCACGCTCTCATTTTCTCAAGAGAACAAAGAAAGAAAGGGTGAGCTCAACTAGCCCAAAGAAGAAATATTATGACTAAGATAATGTAGAATAAATTATCATTAGTCTTCAAATGATAAAACCGATAAAATATAATAAACATCAAGTTTAATCACAAATTGTAATACCCGGAAAATAATAATAATAAAATATTTAAGTAAGCTTTAAAATATTTAATTGGGCTTTCCTTATGTTTGGGTCAGATTCTATTTAATTAATGTGGACCATAATAAGTAAAGGATTGTATTAATTGGGTCTTTTAATTAATTGAGTCTAAATTATATTTGTCTAATTTTAAATCCTATTTAAATTAGGAGTATTAATAAAACATATTAATTAATAATAAATAAGTAAAACCTAGTTTTACCTCTTTACGCTTGATGAGTTGTGGGAATAACGTGAGAACAAAAGAAGGCGGAAGAAGAACAAGAGAACGTGACTTGAATTACAAAAGGGTTTGAGAGCAAAATCTTAGAATTTTATTCACCATCTTCTTCTTCTCAAAGGTAATCGTTGGACTATTTTTGAATACAAAACAATTATTTTGTTATTGTAATTAAAATCTATTTTCTTGTTGTGTTTGCAATCTATTTTAAAATTTTATTATGTCGTTTGATTAGTTGAATTTGTTAATGAAATTTTGATTTACAATTGAGATATATGATATATATATATATATATACCTAAAAATTTTGGTATTATATATATATATATATATATATATATATATATATATATACATTGCGTAGTTTCTTTAATATATATATATATATATATATGGTAACTCATTGATTCTATATATATATATATACACCAAGCATCTCGTCATGGAAATTCGATATATATAATATAAAATATATAAGATTTACAGAAATTTAAAAAGGAGATAATAATAAATAATATTATAATATTATTATTACAATTAAAATATATCTTTTGAGCACAAATTGAATATAGTATATTAAAAATTATTGAATTTATGAAAATATAATTTGTATGAGTTTATAATTTAATTATATGTATTGTATTTTATTTTGATAATTAGATTGAATTGAGGGATTCTAGCGGGTGACGTTTGGAATTGGTGAATTATTTTGGTATTATTTTAAGGTACAGATTTCGTACTTTTTTCAACGATACTGCTTTAAAATTTAATTCGTTCGTTTGTACTCGTTTAGAAATTTGGTATTGTCTCTCAGGATTATTCTTTGTTATCAAAATTACTGAGATAGTTTCGTTTTGGCATTGATATTAGAATTCGAATTTGTACTCTTTGACCTAGTTAATCATGTCAATATATTTTGGAGACTTTATTCGTTTGTACCATTGTTCGTATATTTTCGTTCACATTCAGGAGTTATTTTGATCATTGATATATTGTGATAATCAATAATGTTTGTATTTGATAATTCGATTTCATTTGAATATGGTCATGTAAGCCTTGTGATTTGAACCCCTTTTGGCTTACATTTTGTAGTTTGATCCTTAGGGTATACTTGAGCTAACCACCTGTGGGGGTACCACAGGCATGTCCTCTTGACACAAGGGCATGACACCTTCCGTGGCGGTGTGATTAGTCCACGGCGTATCCTTTTGTATGTTATGGGTATGAGCTTTGGCCATTTGATATATTTGTTCAGGATACGTATGGGTCGACCCATTATTTGATTTGATTCAATTTATTTGGCAGATTAGTGACGTATGTGTCGTGCGTACTATCCGATTTGATTTGTATACATCATGGTAACGATGTATTTTGTTAGCCTTTGGCTATTTGTATTTGAGCTCAGTATAAAATTGTTACCGTATAACCATTTGATTCAGCCTTATTTGTTTGGGATTCTGTTGGCTATAATTATTCGATTGACAGTGTTAGTCATTTGTAAATTGACTCACAAATTTTGATCTATTCGTAATTCGTTTGTAATTCACATGTGTTCATTCATTCAACTCTTTTAGATTCATTACTTATTGTGATATATTTATTCATTTTCATATCCCTACTGGGCAATTGGCTCACGCTGTGTTCTTTTTCCGGCAGGTAATCAGGGGTGATCAGGATATGTGTGATGAGAACTACCTTTGATCCAAAAGAGTAGATTAGCTTTTGAGACTTATTATTAGACTTGGTTTTCCTAATATTTTGTATATGGATGTTTTGGGCCATTTTGGCATTTATTTCTTATTAGTAGAGATTATGTAAGTATGGAGTTCCTTCTATTTAAATTGGAGTATGTGACAATGTGTTCAATTTCATTGGAGATATTTTGAGATTTATTAGAGGTTTGTATTTATTATGTTTGTGTGTGACATCCCTTTTTCCTTTTGGGAAAGGGGGTGTTACAGAGTTGGTATCAAAGCTAGGTTATGATCTTGTAGATTGCCTTTTAGGCTTGACCTGTGAGTTATGGGTAGACCACTGGGTAGTTATAAGATTTGTATTGCGTTTGATTTTTCGTTCTGCATAAATTTGGCCTTGATTATTTGTTTTGATCTGTTTATTCTCGTCTGTTTGATTTTGTATCGTAGATGGCTTGTAAGTCTTCGAGAATTGCTGGGAGGCAGGGTAATAATGGTAGGAGGGGTCAGAGGCAGCCCCAGGTTGAGGCTATTAACCAGGGTGGAAACGATGGAAATCAAGGTAATGCAATAATAACCCCGGCTATGGTTACAGCGATGGTGAATGAGGCAGTTACGCAGGCCGTGGCAGATGCTATGCAGGGTATTCCGCAGATGCAAGGAGATCAACATGCAAATGGCATGGGGGATGATGCAGAGACACCACAACATGAGCAGAATGTTCCTCCCAAGGATCAAGTGGGTCAACAAGTGCAGCCGTTGTATGTGTTATTAGAGAGGTTCATTAAGCAGAAGCCCAATTCTTTTCATTTTGCTCACTCCAATTGATGCGAGAACCGGATCACCCACTGGAGAAGATTTTGATGTGATCGGTGTTCGTAAAATCGGAAGCTGAGATTAGCAGTTCATAAGCTAGAGGATGATGCTCAGCGATGGTGGAAATCATTGAAGGCTACACAGGGAGATGGATTTATGGATGGACTCATATGGAGCAGATTTTGTGACCTTTTCTATCAGCAGTATTTCCCAAACGCTGATAGGGATGCATACATCAGAGAATTTGTCTCGATTCGGCAGAAGGATGATGAGACTATTACTGATTTCATAGCGAGGTTTACGAGATTGGCTGGTTTTGCGGGTTCAATAGCTGGGATAGCTGCACAACATGCATAAAAGTTCAAATGGGCTTTGAAATATGAGTATAGGCGATCGATCATCCACACTATATTTACAGATGTATCACAGGTGGCTAATGCAGCTAAGAGTGTGGAAATGGAGCACAAGGACTTTCGAGCTTCCAAATCAGAAGGGAGTCGAAAGAGAGATAGAGATGACCAGCAAGGGTAAGGAATGGGGCAGTTTGGAAGAAATCAGAATAGGAGGCAAAATAATTGGAATGAGCCTCCATCGGGTCAGTGATTTAATCCTTGAAGGGATTTTGCTTACCCAATCGCAAAGGGGGTGGTCGTGGAGGTCGCAGAGGGTCGATGGCAAGTCGGAGGCGCACCAAAATAGGGGATTTCAACGAATGTGCAGGTTTCAAAGAAAATCGTAATCGGGTTAGCATCGCCAATAGGGTCAAATTCTGAAGCGGTATCCGGACCCAGGTGGGGGAAATCCGAACCTTTTGCCACTTCCACCTGCTCCATGTGTTACTTGTGGTGGGTATCATTTATTCGTCATCTTGGAGTACCTTCTCATATATTAGATCCTCATTTATCTATTGTTACCCTGATGGGGAATTCTGTGATTATTTCTGAGCAATTTCGCGAGTGTCCTTTGAAGTTAGGGAACAAGGTGTATGCAACTAACTTACTTCCGATGGTGATGTATGATTTCGATATCATCTTGGGTATGGATTGGCTGAGTAAGCATCGAGCCACTATTGATGGTCAGGCGAGAAAGGTTATTTTTGGAACCTTAGAGGCTCCAGAATTCGAGTTTCAATGTTCCAAGCTGAATGGTGTTGTAAAGTTGATCTCAGCTTTGAAGGCGAACAAGATAATTGCTAAGGGGCATGATTGTTATTTGGCTTATGTGAAGGATACCTCGAGGGATGAGCCCCAACTTGATGACTATCCAGTTGTGCAAGAATTTCCTGAGGTATTTCCTAAGGATCTGCCAGGATTGCCACCGCCAAGGAAGTTGAGTTTACTATTGAGCTCATTCCCGAGCGGAACCTATTTCTAAGGCACCCTATAGAATGGCTCCATTAGAGTTCTGAGAGTTGAAGGAACAACCTGCAGGAGTTGTTAGATCGTGGATTCATTTGACCGAGCGTACGCCATGGGGTGCTCCAAAGGTTGTTTGTGAAGAAGAATGATGGATCTATGAGATTGTGTATAGATTATAGGAGCTAAATCGGATCACTATCGTGAATGTATATCCATTGCCACGGATAGATGACCTTTTCGATCGTACTCAAGGGGCGAAGTTCTTCTCAAAGATAGATTTGAGGTCGGGGTACCATCAGTTGAGGGTGAGGGAAGAGGACATTCCAAAAATAGCTTTTCGTACTCGGTATAGGCACTATGTGTTTTTGGTGATGTCATTTGGGTTGACTAATGCTCCGGTAGTGTTTATGGTTATGATGAATCGGGTTTTTAGCGAGTATTTGGACCAATTTGTCATTATCTTCATTGATGACATTTTGGTGTATTCCAAGTCTAAGGAGGAGCATGAAGAGCATCTTCGTACTGTTTTGGGGGTTCTACAAAAGAATAAGTTATATGCTAAGTTCTCCAAATGCGAGTTTTGGTTAGAACAAGTAGCATTTTTAGGACATGTCGTGTCTGTTGAAGGTATTAAGGTGGATCCTGCGATGGTTGAGGCTATCACTAATTGGCCAAGACCTACCACGGTAACTGAAATAAGGAGTTTCTTGGGCTTGGTAGGGTAATACATGCGATTTGTGGAAGGTTTCTCTTTGTTAGCTTTGCCATTAACTCAGTTGATGAAGAAGGGCATAAAGTTTGTGTGGAATGAGGAATGTGAGAAAAGTTTTAAGGAGCTTAAGAAGAGGCTTGTGTCGGCTCCAGTGCTTACATTACCGTCGGGGATAGGAGGTTATCAGATTTACAGTGATGCTTCCAAGAAGGGATTAGGGTGCGTTTTGATGCAACATGGTAAGGTAATTGCTTATGCTTCTAGACAACTTAAACCTTATGAGGTGAATTATCCTACCCACGACTTGGAGTTAGCAGCATTATTTTTTTTGCCCTAAGATTTGGAGGCACTATCTATATATGGAGAGACTTGTGACATTTTCAACGACCACAAAAAAGCCTTAAATATATTTTTTACTCGTAAGGAGCTTAACATGAGGCGTAGACGTTGGTTGGAGCTTCTTAAGGATTATGATGCTAGGATTCATGTCACCCCCTAAGGCTAATGTGGTTGCGAGATGCTCTTAAATAGAAAAAGTTCGAGGAATGTAGTCGCCTTGGTTACACAACCTCAACTTATCTCTTGGATATGGAGCGTGTGGGTTTGGAGCTATATGCTAGAGGTTCTGATGGGTTGGTAGCTGGTATGAGGGTGTAACCTTCTCTTATTTTGCGTATCAAAGAAGCCCAAAAGGAGGATGGTGAGTTATGGACTATAGCGCAGAATATGAATGAGAGTAGGCAACCAGAGTTTCGTATTGATGAGCAAGGTGTGATATGGTTCGGTAAACGGTTATGTGTTCCAGTGGATCCAATGATTCGTGAGGCAGTGTTAACTGAAGTTCATAGTTCGCCATTTTCTATTCATCCGGGGTCTACAAAGATGTATAAGGATCTGAAGGAGAATTTTTGGTGGAGTGGAATGAAAAGAGATGTAGCTGAATTTGTGAGTAAATGTCTTACTTGTCAGCAAGTGAAAATAGAGCATCAGCGGCCTGGTGGTTTGTTGCAACAATTAGAGATTCCTGTGTGGAAATGAGATGACATTTTGATGGACTTTGTGACTGGGTTGCCGAGGACTCTTAAAAAGAATGATACTATTTGGGTGGTAGTGGATCGTTTGACTAAATCGACTCATTTTCTGTCTATTCGTGAAGATTTTTCGGTAAATAAGTTAGCAGATATTTTTCAACGTGTGATTGTTAGGCTTCATGGGACTTTAGTTTCTATTGTTTTAGATCGGGATCCGCAGTTTACTTCTCGATTTTGGAAAGGATTTCAACGAGCTTGGGGAACGCGACTCAACTATAATCTGACTTTTCACCCGCAGCATGTATGGACAATCAGAGAGAACTATTCAGACATTAGAAGACATGTTGCGATCTTGTACTTTAGAGTGGACAGGAAACTGGGATGATTATTTGAGTTTGGTGGAGTTTGTATATAATAACAGTTGGCAAGCTAGCATTGGTATGGCTCCTTTTGAAGCATTATATGGTAAGAAGTGTCGAGATCCGACTTGTTGGGATGAGGTTGGAGAAAGGGTAATAGAAGGACCCGATTTGGTTAGGATTACTACGGAGAAGGTAGCAGTGGCTAAACAAAAGTTGAAAGAAGCTAGATCGCGGCAAAAGAGTTATGCTGATATTCATAAAAGGGCTCTTGAATTCACACCTGGTGAATACGTGTTTTTAAAAGTTTCTCCATGGAAAGGTGTTCAAAGGTTTGGTTTGAAAGGGAAGCTTAGTCCGCGTTTCATTGGCCCTTTTGAAATCCTTGAGAGAGTTGGGGAAGTGGCATATCGGGTGGCTTTGCCTCCACAGTTATCTCATGTACATAATGTCTTTCATGTTTCAGTGTTAAGGAAATAGAACTATCATCCGCTTCATGTTGTAAAATACCCGTTGCATAAGATTCAAGAAGATCTTACTTGTGAGGAAGAAGCCGATTCGATTCTAGATCGTCAAGAACGGATTATGAGAAGGAAGACAATTCCTTTTGTTAAAGTCTTGTGGAAAAACCATTCGGAGCGAGAAGCTACTTGGGAGATGGAGTCTATTCGAGCGGAATATCCGCATCTTTTTGAAAATTAGGTACGTTCTGTTCTTTTGATTCCGGGGACGGAATCCTTTTTAAGGGGAAGGTGATGTAATACCCGAAAAATAATAATAATAAAATATTTAAGTAACCTTTAAAATATTTAATTGGGCTTTCCTTATGTTTGAGTCAGATTCTATTTAATTAATGTGGACCATAATAAGTAAAGGATTGTATTAATTGGGTCTTTTAATTAATTGAGTCTAAATTATATTTGTCTAATTTTAAATCCTATTTAAATTAGGAGTATTAATAAAACATATTAATTAATAATAAATAAGTAAAACCTAGTTTTACCTCTTTACGCCTGATGAGTTGTGGGAATAACGTGAGAACAAAAGAAGGCGGAAGAAGAACAAGAGAACGTGACTTGAATTACAAAAGGGTTTGAGAGCAAAATCTTAGAATTTTATTCACCATCTTCTTCTTCTCAAAGGTAATTGTTGGACTATTTTTGAATACAAAACAATTATTTTGTTATTGTAATTAAAATCTATTTTCTTGTTGTGTTTGCAATCTATTTTAAAATTTTATTATGTCGTTTGATTAGTTGAATTTGTTAATGAAATTTTGATTTACAATTGAGATATATGATATACATATATATATATATATATATATATATATATATATATATATATATATATATATATATATATATATTCGGATCTCGTAAGGGATCCCTTACTTTCTTAAAATGAGGACTTTTTTTTAAAACAACTAAAAAAAGTTTAATATTTTATGGAACTAAAATTTTTATATAATACAGTTGTTTTGATACGTGATAACAAAATAGGTATGTACGATGCATGCGCATCGTATATACATTTTTGGTATAGGTATCCAAATTACGCCTAAAATATTATATTATGGAAAAATTTCAGTTCCATAAAATATTAAACTTTTTTTTTTGAGTTATTTTTTAAAAAAAAAGCAAAAAAAAATAAAAAAAAAGTCCCTCATTTTAAGTAAGGGATCCTTACTTGATTATTTCAGATATATATATATATATATATATATATATATATATATATATATATATATATATATATATATATATATATATATATATACAGAAGCATCATTGCTATGCAATTCGATATATATAATATAAAATATATAAGATTTACGTAAATTTAAAAGGAGATAATAATAAATAATATTATAATATTGTTATTACAATTAAAATATATTTTTTGAGCACAAATTGAATATAGTATATTAAAAATTATTGAATTTATGAAAATATAATTTGTATGAGTTCATAATTTAAGCAGTTAGAACATACATGGCAGTTATAGAAGTTATAGACATAATGTAAAAGACACAAGAGGTTTTAAGTGGTTCAGAGACTCAAGCTCTTAATCCACTCTTCTGCTTTCAACTAGCAGGATTTCCACTAAGGAAGGGCAGCACCCTGAATCTCTATGATTCCTTCAAGGCCGCCAGACCTTGGGACTTCATTCACTAAGAACTCTTCAAGGCCAAGAGGCCTTGGGACTCCTCTAGTTCCCTAGGAACTCTTCAAGCCAAAGAAGCTTGGAATTCTATTTAGTCCCTTTGACAAGGACCCTTTGGCCTCGCTTTGTTTAGCCCCTCCCACAAGGACCCTCTTGGCCTCGCTTCATTTAGTCCCTCTGGACAAGGACCCCTCGAATAGCTATGGCTTCGTTGAGTTATTTGTTTGTTGATGTTGAGTTTGGTCTTTGAGCCGCTAAGATGTCTTCATGCTCGAACATCTTTTATCCTTAGCAGACTTGGCTTGATCATCCTTGAAGAAGCGGCTGAGTGTTGCATGATGCTCGCTTTCTTAGGTTGCTCAACTACTCCTGATGACCCTTGATGAACCGCCTTGAAGATCATTCTTCTTGGTACTTGATGACCGCATATGAGAGGCTTTTAGATGACTGTAAGCTCTTCTGTAAAGTACTTAGAAGCTTTCTCATGCTTGACACCAAGATGGCTTTTGTGATCTCCCTTTTTGCTACTCGATGCCTTCTCATGATGGACTTGCTAAGATAACCGTAAGCTCTTCTCTATTATACTTAGAGTCTTCCCATGATGGACATCCAGATGGCATGATGCTCTCTTTTCTCTCGGCAGTTCAGAACACTCTTCATATAGTAGAACTCTCACTTCTACATAGTAGAACTCACACTTCTACTTCTTTCTTGATCTGACTTCTGAGTGTTCTTGGTGGATCGTAGAGTGAGCCTTCGGACTCACTATCTCACATGATTTAAATCAGTCCACCTTCTCTCCAAACTCGGCAACTCCAGCAACTTTTGATCTTTGAAGCTCTTTCTTATTTATACTTCTTCCCAATCCTTCCGTTGGAAAGTAACCGTTGAAGGCTATTCAAATATCTTCACAGATCTCAAGTTGCTTGATGTAGACTGCATGATGTGACTTGTCATACTTTTTCCGACGTCACTTTTGCGATCTCTCATTTCACCTACCCCGCCGATGTATAACATTAATGGCTTGGGCAGGTCAAAGACTTTATCACCTCTTTCTGATTCCTCGATCAGAGGTTGTCCTATTGCATCGATGCTCTCAATAAGCACTTGTCCAAATATTACCCTTCAGATTGAACCTTTGTCAATGCTTCAGTCTTCAGTTATTTGGACTCTACGATTCTGATGCACGTCTTCGAGGACCTGATCGTAGTGTCTTGTTGAGTGTTGCTCGTTGACTAGTAGAGCTAACACTACGATCCTGAAGAGTGTTGCTTGGATCTTCACTGAAGAACACCTCTTCACCATGTTGTGCGAAGGTTTCAATACTTTTGTTTGCTTCGACTGTTCTCAGATATTGATGGCCTAATTCCTTGCTCTGGTTCCCTTCTGAATATCAAGACACTTCAGATTTATGGCGCGTCCAGCTTGCTTTCTCCTGGTGATCTTCCGCTCACTTATCATCAATGAACCGACCTCGCACTTAATCACTTTAGCCTTGCTCTTAAGAAGTCGACCAAAGATCTCGGTTCACCTTCCATCGCTTCTTTCTTTGTCGATAAACACTACGATCCCGGTTTGCTTCCAAGATTGTTGTCTTACATTCTCTTGATAGCAATCGCATTAGTGACTTTTCCTTAGTCAAATTTTCTTTGAAGTCTTATTTGAATCGACATGGAAGACTTCATCACGAATGGCCTTTTAACACAATCTTGATCTTTGATTGATTGGTGCTTAGTTCTTCCGCTAGCTTCGCATGCCATTCGTTGAGTGCTCTCTCGGTTCCCTTTACCGTGGATTGCATCTTTGCGATTACCAACCGAGGCTTCATATCTTTGGATATTTTGGGAGTGCTCATTCGTTGAGAACCGTGATTCCGCTTCTACGATTCGACTTAGCATTGTGAGCACTTCTATTGGAGTCATAGTTACGCACTCTACGATTCGACTTTGTACGTGCGAGACACACCACGATCTCTGCATATAATCAATAGACTCTACGAACTCAGAGTGTGATCTACGATCCTTGACTTGGCTTCGGCATCAGTAGACTATACGACTCTGAGTGTAGTCTACGTTTCTGTCTTAGCTTCGGCAGATGACCGGTCGGCTCGTAGGCAGGCTGTCTCTACGATTTTGAACATGACTTCCTTAGCACACTACGATCCCGAGGAAGCTCTTCTCGATACACTACGATCCTTCTTTGTTTCCCCTGGCAGTCTACGAACTCCGAGATATACTATCTTGCATACTCCTATTCTACCTCGATAGCTCCCGAGTTAACCTTGACTCACTTCGGATCTCGACTTCGATGCAAAGGTAACGCATTTATCGACTAGCCTATCTATTACATCATAAGATCAACCTAACAAGCTTGATCTTTCTATATTTATAGTCCTTGTACATCATTTCTTTTTAGGACTTTACAAAGTCATTTTGCTTTATGTAGGATCAACCTAACATATTTGATCAATTCATTCTAAGTCTTTGTACATATATTTCTATTATCTATCACAGGACTTTACAGCTTTTCTTAATGCAAGCATACTTGCATATTATTCATTTATATACATATATATATATATATATATATATATCATAATCAAATCATATATAAATAGGAATAGCATTCACATGCTTATTCTTGACATATTCATTAGTATCACGACCACGAAGTATCCATGCACTACGAGCCAAGGATATTCGTGTATTCATCAATGGTCATGATCATGCCAACAACTCATCCATCGATTACACTACGGGCCAATGAGGACTTTTACCACATCATTTGTAACATTACTACTACCATAATTATACCGAATAATCCTCGGTCATAATCATACCAAGTCCATCTATGCACTACTGTGCCACGTATGACTTTCAACATATTATAAACATGAGGATGATAACAATTCAATAAAACAAGTTCAAGAATAAATTTTAAAGATTTATAAGTTAATTTATCCTCGAACTCAATAACGTCCCAAATTGTCAACATGATCATCGCTTTGTGGAGTAAAATTCAAGAATGCTCAGAAGAATATTTCCATGAAAAGATACTGGATGAAGCGTAAATATCAAGGATATACCACTAATTTCATGGAGTATAGAAGCCAAAACTTTAACCAACTGAGTATAACATAATATATGAAACTGCAAATGGATTTTCGTCCGCCATGCGGTAATCCACGTAGACAGATCATTTCCACAATTTAATAAGGAATGAATACGAATGATCATTCACCATACATGTGGTAATCCACATAGTCAGGTTATTCCAACATAATAATAAAGAATGGAATAATAGAAGAATTCACTATGCATGTGATAGATCGCACGCAGACGTGTTATTCCAATGTAATAATAAAGAATGGAACTAGGTCATACGTAATCCGCATGCATGTGATATTCCAACAAAGATAATAAAGAATGGAACCAGTCATGCGTGTCCGTCTTGACGAGATATTCCAACAGAATAATAAAGAATGGAATAATAACAGAATTCACTGTGCATGCGATAGACCATAAAACAAAAGTTATTCCAATGTAATAATAAAGAATGGAATAATGTAAGAATTCACCAAGCATGCGACGCATCATATGCATAAAAGTTATTCCAATGAATAATAAAAAGAATGGAATAACGAAGAATTTCATCATGTATACTGTGAGTCACAGATACTGAGTTATTCCAATAGAATAATAAGGAATGGAATAACAATAGTTCTCTTCGTGAATACGAAAGAAATAATACCCCTTACGAGTATTGAAAGAAAATAATTCTCTTCATGAATACGAAAGAAATAATACCCCTTACGAGTACAACAAATAATATCCCTTACCTTAGAAGAAACTAGATATAGGAGTAGTGAAGTAGCATAATACTTTTTTTCTTTCTCTTTATAGTTTCTCTCTCTAGAGTTTCAGTGAATTCGTAAGAAATAATGAAGGAAAAAAGAGCTTCTATTTATAGGAGAATGGACTGAATAGTAACTAATTCATGAACGGTCCAGATTGATTTACTTTTAAACGGACGGTCCATATTGATTTACTATGCAGTATTAATAAAATATTCTAATAAAACAAAATCTTTTAAATAAAATATAATATATTCTATTTATAATCTAATAAAACGAATAACTTTATAAAAGTATTCTGTTTTATATAAAAATATTTTACTATGCAAATACTATGCATGCACTATTCAAACACTATGCATAATAGAATATTATATATTCTATTTATAGTCTAATAAAACAAATAACTTTATAAAAGTATTCTGTTTTATATAAAAAGTTTTCTGTTTTATTACATTTATAATAATAATAAAACAAAACTTATCACCTTTATTATAATTCACAATATTAATCGACCAGGTCGTTCCCAGGAAAGAGGGGGCTTTACAATAAGGATTTCTCCCTATTAGCGCACAATTAGGTTACCAAACTTCTCCTTGGCAGAACTTCTAGACATCGTTAATATTGCAAATAATAATATTAATAAATTTGTTATCTCAATTATTGATTTAATAATATATAAAATATTGACAATAATTGAATCATATAACGTGAGATACTATGCAGCAATTACTGTAACAATAATTGAACAAAACTGAGTGACTTCTCACGTAAGCATCAATAATCAATACAAAGGTGCTACTATGCAACCACAGCCAGACATCAGTACTTTTAACACCGGTGTTTCAACAGCTTAACGGTAAAACTTCCGCCGTTATTTTCATAAAGTATTTTTGTCGCTTTCTCAATCCGATAATAATTCCGCCAGATGTCCACCAATGATTGTGTCGTTGTACGAATATTCTCCGACCAATCGAATATTATACAACAACTTGCATACTTTTCAAAATTTATAAATATTACCCACAACTATAACATTATCTCAAATCCACACCATAATTTTGAAAAAAAAAATTCGAGAAATTTAAATCTTTATTCATAAAATTTGGGGTCTCACAATATATCTTTCAAATTCATTGGCATTTATGTCGGTCTTTTCCTAAAAAATCTCATAAACATTAAAGCAAAAGTCTTAAAATGGGTAGAAACTCCAAAAAACACTTTAGGAAATGGAATCTCCCTGGCGTTGACAGGTGGCGACTCCGCTGGGGATATAGAGGGCTTAAGTTGTGCTCAATCTTGTTGTTTTCCTTTCCTATCTGTGTGTCAGGTGAATGATGTGAATCTATGTTTGATGAATGCCCTATACTCTAATGTTTTATATTAATGCCTCACACAATGTCATCATATGCATATGGTAAGGCGCAATGGATGTATGTTGTGTGATTCTTCCACCATGAGATGAACTCGTCAATTGTTGATTACTGAAATCAAGGGGACGTTCCTCCGTGAGGCTCAGGAAAGGTACCACGCATATCTGCTCCAATTGAAAGATCGAATCATTTCCCATCGAGTAGATTGCGAAGATTTGGGACCTTCATGCCGAAAAAGCCCATGAGAGTAACCCTAGGGTAGGTCAGCTTCAGATAAACCCAATATACAGGAAGTCTCTTTGCCCTGCTACTCTTTTTAATGTATAAATGTCATCCATCTTAATTTTCATCTGATATCTCCTTATCCTCATGTAATCAAAATAACTAACCCCGATTTTGAAGAACAAATTAAAAAACCTTAAACCTAATGCATAGTGTGTCATGCATCCATACCTACAACGAATATACAGACTAAACTATATACCGTTTATGTGTAGATTGGTCCTAAAACATGAATTCGAGCTAAGAAGGTGTGAACGCCAGCATCTAAAATGGCTGAAAGTGGTGCATCAAACCCCATCCTTGTTTCTCGAGAAAAATTTGAGGAATTCAAGAAACAGATAACTGAAATGATTAGTTTGCTGAAAGAGTAATGAAAAGTTGCATAAGATCCAAAATCGTGAATTCAGCCTGACTTTTCCCCATAGGGAAGCAACCAGATCCCTGGAAAAACCAGTGATACCTAAATACATATTTGATTATTCCATTTCGGCAGTGGATCCAACAAGGATACCACGAGTAAAGGCACGATGAAAGAATTCTTAGACCTTCGAGAGGATAACGAGACCAAGGACATTAGGAAGAAGGTCAGACAAATGGAAGAGGCCATTCGGTCCATAAAGGGAACAGAGTCCTACGACAGTGTCAACTACTCTAACCTGTGCATCTTCCCTAGAACTAGATATCTAGATAAATTCCAAGTTCTAGAATTTGAGAAATACAACAAATTGGGCGATCCTTACACCCTCCTGAAGGTCTACATTGGCGAACTGGGGTCTTATGCCGAGGATGAAAACTTCATGATGTAACTTTTCCAGAAGACCCTTATTGGGGAGGCTATGACGTGGTATGCCAAGCTTGATAATTCCAAAATCCATAGTTGGGAAGAGTTAGCCCACGCCTTCTTCAACCAATATAGCTTCCAGTTACAAAAGGCTTCCGACTGATACTAGATAAACAAAATCAAAAAACAAGCCAATGAGTCATTACGGTAATACACACAAAGATGGAGGCGAATGGCTGGCCAAGTTAGTCCGCTGATGAACGAGACTAAAATGGTGATGACCTTCATTGATATTCAGGAAACACCCTACTATGAAAGAGTCCTGGCTGGGATAGGCAAGCCATTCTCCGATATGATAAAGCATGGGGAGATGGCAAAAATGGGCTTGGAATCTAGAAAGATCAAAGACCTCACAACTTTGGAAGTGGTCGTGGAGGACATACAATCTAAAAATTATACAAGTGCCCCTAGGAGAGCGCACAAGAAGAAGGAAGATGATGTCTCCCTGATACAACAAGGAAAATCCAAGCGTAACAACAACAATCCACTTATTCAAAAGTAAGGAAGTTACCTTTTGTTCCCCTGGGAGACTCATTGGACAACATGTTGGTGCAACTAATCATGCAAAAGAAGATCACCAAACTCATTTCCCCTACCGATCCAAAAGGGAAATAGTATGATCCCATCAAGAGGTGTGTTTACCACTCTGGAGCTCTTGGACACGACATTCAGGATTACTGGTCTTTGAAACATAAAATTCAAAATATGATTAAAAGCGGGGAGATTGGCGTCAAGCCGCTAGAACCGCCCAATGTCCACAACAACCCCTTACCTCAACATAATGCAGAAGGAGTAAACATGATTGGCGCAGGAAACATAGAAAATCGCAAATACATTAGGAAGGTGGGAGAAGAACCACAACTAGTTGGGATTAACCCCTGAATGTGGGGGTAGGCGGAAGGAAGGTATACGATAGAACAAGAAATTACCTTAATCAAGGTATAAGTAAACCAGCTAACAGAGTTGATTATATACCAACATTAAGTAACACAATAATTAGTCAACCAGGACCTCCAGAGACAAACAACTTCTGCTTCCCCCAAGGCCACCCAAATCACAAAAAGGGACCAAATTCGCCTCCGAGAACAGGAAAAATGGGAAGATAAGATCGAAAAGGAATTCAAACTTCAGCTCCATCGAGAATTTTCAGCCAAACATAAATTCACTTCTCTAGGTTAATCCAGAGATGAAATTTTACATATGTTAATCAATGAAAGAAAGATCACTGAGTTACTACCACCCACCAATCCTCGGCCAAACAGGTTCGAGCCCACTAAAATGTGCCTCTAATATTCAAGTGCCCCGGGCCGTACCACATAGGAATGCTTGTCCCTATGCCATCTTATCCAAAATTTGATCGAAGCAGGTGAGTTGGAGATGATAAGTGATGTCGAGATCCTCCTCAAAGAAGGAATGATATGTCCTATAAGAACAGGAAGCTCGGAGGAGATGGTGGCCTCATGCTAGCCAAGAAAATACTAAGGACGAGACACTACTGGTTTTCTCTCAAAGCTGAATATTGTGATGATCATGTCAAACACTACTATCAATGCCAAGTCCATTCCAACACTATTCATGCACCTCCTGCCGAACTATGACCTCGCCATGACCATTTTCCATGTGGGAGATAGATGTGATCGAGCCAATCGAGCCTAAAGTCAGCAACGGTCATAGATTTATCTTTACTATGATCAGTTATTTTACCAAATGGGTGGAAGTAGCCTCCTACCCCAAGGTTACTAAGGCGTTCATCGCCAACTTTATCAAGAAAAACATTATTTGTCGATACGGGAAACCAGAGGTTATCGTATTAGACAACACCAATAATTTAAATAACGAGATGATGAGGGAACTGTGCAGCGGGTTAAATATCAAACACCTCAATTCAGTTATCTATTGTCTAAAATGAATGGTGTGGTGGAAGTCGCCAACAAAAATATCAAGAAGATAATGAAGAAGATGTCAGCAACCCATCGGGGATAGCCCGATTTGTTGCCATTGACCCTACTTGCCTACTAAACATTGATTCACACCTCGACCAGGGCAACCCATTATTTATTGGTATACAACATGGATGCCAAAATAGAGGTTGAAAAGAATTCGCTAAGGGTATTAATGGATGCCAAAATAGAAGAAGGTCAGTGGCTGCAAGATCGATACGATCAGTTATCTTTTATAGACGAGAGAAGGGTCGCCGCTATCTTTCATGGTCAGTTGTACTAGTAACGAATGTCCCGATCCTACAACAAAAAGTTGTGTCCTCGCGAGTTCAAAGAGCATGACCTGATTTTAAAGAAGATAATCCCGGGCCAAGACATGGCCAAAGGAAAGTTCACCACAAACTGGGAAGGACCCTTCATAATCAAAACGGTCTTGTCTGGTGGAGCCCTAAGGTTGCAAGAAATGGACGGTAAAGAATTCTCGCAACTAATAAATTCTGATTCGGTAAAACAGTACTATGTTTGAGAATCTTTTTTTAACAAAGCATAAATCCCTAGTTTAAAAAAAATCAGGTCCTCATAGTTTATGCCTGAATAATGTAAGGCTTGATCTCCCCCATCCACGGGAGTACGTAGGTAACTATATATCTATTGTGCAGTCTAATCCTTTGAAATATAACCAAATATCTTATCTCATATCTTAGATACCAACTTCAAAACCCAAATTACACCAGAAAATTAGTATACCCAAACCCCCCCCCCCCCCAGTTAATGTCTCATGCATGGAATACCCGATGGCTCCTCAACATCGCTTCATCGGCTACGTCTTCTTTAACCAACTATTCTTTAATTTTGGATAGATCCACCAGCTTAAAACCCAGATCTCGACGACAATCTATTTGACCAATTCGATTCAATTGTTGTTCCCTATGGTGGTAAGGGTTATCAAAACTGGTTTCAAAATCATAAAATTCCTCATCACGATCAATGTACGAGAAATACTTCAAGACTTCCTCATTCGAATACTGCCACGAGAGTAATAACCTTCCTCGTCATGATCAAGGTGTGGGACTTCCTCAGTCAAAAACTATCCACGATAGTGATCAAGGTGTAGGACTTCCTCCTTTAGAACTTGTCCACGTCGACTCTGATTCAGCACCTTAAGAAGCCAGGTTAACTTTGCAACCTGTCTCTGTAAATCCTCAATCATCGCGCCTTGAATGTTACAATCATAGTGTTGGACTTCCTTAACCAGAACCTGCCCTCGAAGACCATGACCACGACCACCAGCCATTGAAATTGATGAAGTTTATTCCCATAAAGACGTTAAGCTTTGATACCAATTGACGTCGGGGCGGGATAGCGATTATCCTACGGGCTAGGTAAGAAATAAATGCACAGGTAAAGGAACAAGAGATTCAGCGAAAAACACAGAGATACTTCTCTAATGCTTGAATTTATTTTTTTATAAAAAATCAAAGTTATCTTCCATTCAACCCACAAGCTGAGTTTTATAGCTTAACAAAACTTTCTCTCCAAGTCACTCTAGAATCTTCTTAGAGAGATGGAAACAAAATCCTCCTAGAGATGCGGAAACAGAAATCCTAACAAACTTCGTAAAAATACGGAAACAAAATCTTAACAAGTAACAACTTATTATAAAAGATTTACTAATTAATAAAATACTATTACTATAAAAGAACTAAATAGTAGTAATGATAATAATAAAAAAATTAATAATAATAATAATAAAGCCCATCAGTCGACTTTCTGAAGTCATGACGCCATCCGATCCCGAACATCCTTCCTGAAGCGATGACGTCATCTGACCCCGAACATCCGAATGAAATGACCCAAAGCCATTCTCGAAGTCGAAACTGAACTCCCGAATCCCTCGATACTTGTTATTCTTGCGTCAATCCTCTAGCTAAGAATCATTGGATAACTCAGAATCATTGGGCTCAAATCCTCCTGCATCAATCACCCCGGGTTGAAAAGAACTCGTCCTCGAGTTCGACAGAACATGTAACACTGTAAACGAGCCAAATTGTTTGAGCTCGATTCAAAACAATACGAGCGAGGCTCAGATTCGTTAATAATATGATCCAAATCTGAGCATAAAAAAATAGTTCAAATAAAAATATGAGTAAAATCTTAGCAAGGTTATACTCGACTCATTTAAGATTCAAACTAATCAAATTCTTAATTGTGATTCGATACATACTCGATTAATATAAATTTGATTAGATACTCAATATATTATCTTATAATATATACAAATTAAATTAAATTGGGTTAATTAATTATTATTATTTTGTTTTGTTTTTAGTTTTAATTGTGATTTTATATTTGTAAAGTGTAATAATAAAATATTTTCTCATTTCTAAGTAAAATAAAAAATTCAGTTTATAATTATATTTATTATAGATATGTCAAGACTCGAATTCGAGTTTGAATTTAAAGCTTGCGAGTAATTTGAATATAATTCGATCCGAGTCAGATCGAATTCGATTAATAAATATTCTAGTCGAGTCGAATTTGAGTAAAAAATTTCAAATACAATTCGAATTCGAGTATGACTTTAGGGTTTTGAGTAGCTCTCTGTTCGCTTCGAATCGACTCGTTTACACCCTTAACAACATGGTCATCAAACTTCATTGATATTTTCTAGCGCATCAATATTCCATTCTTAGAAAAGACATGTCGTCAAATTTTAAAACAAGCGAGTATCAAACACCAAGAACGAATCTTCGATCTTCACGAGATCAAAACTCTATGAATTTTCGTCTTAAAGAATAACCCTGAAAATAAGTGGTAAATTACCAACATCTTCCAATTTACCTGTATGACAAAGATATTTTCAAGAATAACAAAATCAATAATTTTGTTGTCCTCAAACACTAGAATACTGATTCCCGATCCATCACAGTTCACTTAAAACACATTCTCGAAATCAGGATGTGTCAATACTGGAGCTTCAGTCATCTTTTTCTTGACCAACGGAAAACTTTCTTCAGCCTCCTTAGGGCTGAATCTATAGACTTGTGTGTTTAGTAAACTCGATCATGGGACAAGATCTATCTGGTGTTGAATGTCCCTCATCCGCAATAATCCTAGTACAAGCTCCACGGGCAATTCCTGTACTTCAGTCGACACTTCGGTGCTTTCATAGAGTATCTCTTTATCCTCATACTCGTCATATATACGTTCTCTATAAAATACTTTATCATCTGCATATTCATAATATATTGGCTCTCCATATTCATCAACTTCATCGGCTACGTCTTCCTCAACAAACTGTTCTTCGGTTTCGGATAGATCCACTAGCTTAAAGCCCAGATCTCGACGACGATCTATTCGACCACGACAATCCCATCGTTGCTCGCTATGGTGGTAAGGGTTATCAAAATAGGTTTTGAAATCATAAAATTCTTCATGACGATCAAGGTGCGAGAAATACTTCGGGACTTCCTCAGCCAGATAGTATCTACGAAAGTAATAACCTCCCTCATTATGATCAAGGTGTGGGACTTCCTCAGCTGTAAACTGTCCATAATAGTGATCAAGGTGTAAGACTTCCTCCTTCAGAACCTATCCACATTGACCCCGATTCAACGCCTTGAGAAACCAGGTTAACTTTGCAACCTGTCTATGTAAATCCTCAATCGTCGCGTCTTGAATGTTACGATCATGGTGTTGGACTTCCTCAACCCGAATTATCTTGCAGTGCTATCTTCCAACCCGACTCAAATCCGATGGTGCTATATCAGATAACATTCATACATTCATTCAATTGAAAAGTCTCAAAGAACGAACATAACTTCTATATATTTAAAGTAATATTTATATTTCCTGTGTTCTATTCCCATTACAAAGGTTCTTTGTCATAATATCGCTTATATTACAACAATAGACCTATACTATTACAAGACAGCTTAGAAATCATTTTTAGCTTTTCCCTTTATCCTTTTTTTATCCTTCTGACGCTCATTTTTAAGTGCATTCATATGGTTCAAGCAAGAGTGAGCATAACTAGCTCAAAGAAGTATAACAATTTAATAACAACATGCTTGACACATACTGAATCGATATCTTCAATAATCGAATAATAGTTATGAAGTACTATTGATAATTCAAAATAGCACTTCATCTTTTTTTTCAAAATGCTTTACAATAATAACAATATTTAGTAAAATATTCACTCCTACCCAAAGACCTCGAGTATTCATTCTTTATTGAAAAGGACAACCCTAAGCAAGTCCGAAGTCTCGATATTACTTACGAGCACTTCTAGGTGATCACCTATTGTACTCTATGTGTTGATCAACACTACATCCATTAAACGTATGCACGCTTAAGCATTTGGCAACCTCACGCGCCTCGCTGCTTTTTTACGACAAAACATTTGTTTAACATTTCAATCTTCTTTTTGAAACCATATCAAGTAGTTGACAAAAGATAGCAACATTTGATAATAAATGAATAGATTATCAATACATCAAGTCTAGCCAAAGGAATTGGCTTTAACTTCAACATACCTCAATTCATGCGAAAGAATACATGAACTTCAAAAAACTTGTTCGATTGAACTCGAGACAAGAGTTAGAATACTTGCCTTTAGCATCTCACTACTACGTAGATATTAACTTTATGTTCAAGTCGTTCAAGTCTCTACAATACATGATCACATAATGCCTTACATTAGGTCACATATAATCAAGTATGTATATGACTATATCATATCTTTTCATCTCAATCTAATCTGTGTATTAGATTCAGCTACTTATTCGCTCCGCTTTATCATTATCCTTGCATTTATATTCGACTAGGTTATCTCAACCTTTATACAACATCCTTAAGGTTTAACAAAGTTTAAACAATGTTACATTACATTCCTTAAGTTGTGTTTACTTTTAAATCAATTAGCTTTCTTTTCCTTGTACTTAAAAACCTTCATTACTATCCTTGTTCTGAGACTGGCGTTGCGGCGCGAGTCCTTACTTATTGGGTCGCACCGCAAGCGCGCCACACTCCGTAGGATTTTTAGATCAGTACATGAAAATCATGCTACATACAAATTGTAGATGGTTCAAGTTCACACATACGAACTCTGCAAGGTGTTCTCGACATCATTATGCTACAAGTGCATGCTACTTATTTTAGTTTAGGGTTGGCGTTGCAATACCAACTCTCAGGCACCGTAAAACAATTTCAAATTTTGTGAACTTCCTGACGATAACTTCTTCAAGTTATAAGTCCGAATTGGCTCGCTCAAAAGCCTACGGTTCACAAATTACGTAATCTATGCGCTCATGCAAGAATTTTATCTATTTGACTTCGCTTTGCTAAAAATTCACCTATTGGTTCATTTTAACGAAAACGATAAACGCTCGTGAACGCTCAACGCTTCGCTTTCTTCGCTCTAAGTTTAATCCGGCCATTTTCGAGTCCGCAACTCTTAAATGCCAAATATGACTTGTCTCCATTGGAAAACAATGGTTCCGAAGTTCAAACACAAAATTTGACTTCTATTCCGAGAATTTTACTTAATTCGACGATTATTATCGCCCAATCGCATAATTTCCTAAGAAATCTTCATTCTTATGATTTGTTCAACATTACAAATGAACTTCATTCATCATGTGAACATCTTAACATACTTATTACAACAACTAATATTTATTGTTGGTTTTTTGACTTATTTCTTCATGAGCTTATAACTTGTCAAATTATAAACTACTTAAGATTTTATTATTGTTCATGACTTATGACAATTAAAGTTTCTTAATCATCATACTTTATATGTTCTTAACATATATAACTTTACTTATGTATATATGATACATATATGATCATATAAGTTCTTAATTCACTTCTTTTAATAAACTCATTACAAGTTCATAATTTTCATACTAACATTCAAGGTTAACTTATAATAAGTTTATAACTTTTATAAGTTCAAATGACTTATTGCCAACTTATGTGGCTTAAGTTCATTTCTTTACTCATTCTTCTTCTTCTTCTTATCATTCATGTTTCTTAATCCATCTTTTCTTATCAACCTATCATGGTAGAGATAGAAGATAATTTAGAGAAGAAGTCTTACTTTTGAATTCTTGGTAAGGTAGCTTTCTTCTTCTTACAAATGAAATGACTTATTTGTAGCTTATTCTCTCTAACACTTAAGCCTTTATAAATATGTTGGATTATTTGAACAAGGGTTAAATGGCTTGTAAGCTCCTATATTTATAGAATTTGCAAAGTTAGGGTAGTTTAGTCATTAAATCACCCCACCTCCTTTAAGCCACCTCCTTACTATTCATTACTTGTTAATCACAACACTTATCCTATGCTTGGCCATTACTTCAAAGTCTGGTCACCACATTAACTTGGTCACCACATTTTGATTACCAAGTTATATATTAATATGGTTTGCCCCATGGGTCAACCAATTCATTTCACTCTAGCTTGGGCTTGGACCAACTAACTCTTTGGGCTTTGCATTAATAAACACTTAATTGGTTCATTAATTAATGATTGGGCCTTAACATTTTATTCACTTGGACTTGTAATAATTCCAATCAATCTTTCCAAGTCCATTAACATTTCTTAATACATATATATATAGTTTATGTATTATTTTCGTATTCTAATTCATATATAAAATATATACGATATTTCATCCTTCATACAAACTCAGTATAATACTTCAGATTATACTGCTTTTCATTACTTTGTACAATACCAAGTATCATACCATTATTACTTATTCATTACTACTTCGCTTTTTAAAGTTTATAAATTAAGTCCATGTTTAATATTACATTTTCCATAACTAGATTTTTATTACATAATCCATCTTACCTTGTTATTCCATCATTACGTATTTCTAAAACTCAAAAATATATCCCGAGCAAATATCGATGAATAGTATTTTTTCGAAAATTTCTCGAAAACTTTTATTTTCGCCTTTGGAAATTCAAACACTTTAATTCATCCACGTAGCTCAAATACTACGACATTCTAACATCAATAGGTTATACAATGACAACCATCTTGATAACACATAGAATATGATTTTATTATTATTTAATTTAATAAAATCATTTTACAATAAGATCCAATTTCTCTCATCGTTACATTCTTCCCCCTTATAAAGATTTTGTCCCCTTAATCTCGCCTTACTTTTAATCAAATAGATGGGGAAAATTTTTCTTCATCTTTTCTTCTAATTCCCACGCTGCTTCCTCAAAGATCGTGGTTCTTCCATACTACCTTTACCGATGGTATTACTCTTGTTCCTCGTAACTTGTCTTTTCTATCAATGATCCGATCGCCGATTCTTCATATGTTAAGTCTTTCTCGATATGAATCGGCTCATACTCGATTACATGCTTATAGTCCCGCTTATATGGATGTAATACGATACGTGAAACACGTTATGTATTCGTTTCTAGGTCCGGAGGTAATGCTATCACATAAGCTACCTCTCCCACCCGCTTTTAATACTTCAAAAGGTCCTATAAACCTTGACTTAACTTTCCTTTCTTTTCCAAAGCGTATCTTTCCTTTCCGTGGAGATACCTTTAGAAACACATACGAACCCACTTCAAACTCTCGACTTAGTCTATGTGAGTCTCAGATACTTCTTCTCGTCTCATTCCTTAGTCGCGACGAGACGCATCCAAATTAACCTTTACCACATCCGCCGTCTCACTGCACCAATTTCGGTCCTAGCATCCCATGCTTCTCCCACCTCATCCCAACACAATGGTGTTCTGCATTTCCTTCCATACAAAGCTTCATACGGCGGCATGCCTATGCTTGCATGATAACTGTTGTTATACGCAAACTCCACTAGTGGTAGGTGATCATCCCAACTACCCTTGAAATCCATGACGCAAGACCTCCTCAACATGTCTTCTAACGCCCTAATTGTTCTCTCGCTTCCCCCATCGGCTTTGTGGATGATAAGTTGTGCTTAACCTCACCGTGTTCCCCAACTGTTCTTGCAAACTCCTCCAAAAGTTCGATGTGAATCGTGGATCACGATCTGACACAATCGATACCGGTACTCCATGTCCCGAAATGATTTCCTTAACATAAAGTTTAGCTAATCGTCTAAGTTATACTTGACCCTAATTGGCAAAAGTGAGCCGACTTTCGCCAACCGGTCCACTATTACCCAAATCGAATCATACCTTTATTCGTCGTCGAAGTCCCACCACGAAGTCCATCGTGATATGCTCCCACTTCCATTCTCGGGATCTCCAATGACCGTAATAAGCCACTGGTCGTTGATGTTCTACCTTAACTTTTTGACAAGTCAAGCACCTACTCACATACTCGCTATTTCTCTCTTCATGTTTGGCCACCAAAACTCTCTCGTCAAGGTCTTGATACATCTTAGTACTACTGTGGATGTATCGAAAGTACCTTTCAAACTATGAGCTTTTTTGTAACACTTGCTCCTTTAATTCCGCCTCATTCGAACCCAAATTCTTCCTTCAAATCTTAATAATCCTCATTATCAAGACTATACTTAGCATCTTCCTTCTCGATAACCGCTTTTTCATTTGGTTACACTCGCTACCCTTGAGTTGTACCTCCTCGACTTTTTCTACGATGGTAGATTGCATCTCCGTCAGAAAGAGTAACCGCCTCAATCACTCGACATCTTTACTTCTATTTCCATCCTAGCCATCTCTCTGTTATTAACTCATTTTGAGCCATAACATAGACAACTTTTCCCGACCCTTCCTACTTAAGGCGCTTCAAAGAATTACATTGGCCTTTCCAGGGTGATACAGGATTTCACAATCATAATCCTTTATCAACTCTAGCCATCTTCTCTGTCTCATATTCAACTCCTTCTGAGTGAAGATATACTTTAGACTTTTATGGTCCGTATATATCTCACATTTTTCCCCATAAAGATAATGTCTCCATATCTTTAGGGCAAACACTATCGCAGCCAGTTCCAGATCATGAGTAGGATAAACTTTCTCATAATCCTTCAACTGCCGAGATGCATACGCAATGACTTTGCCATGCTGCATAAGCACACAACCAAGTCCTCTATGCGAAGCATCACTATACACTACAAAATTTCCTGTGTCATCTGGCAATGACAAAACAGGCGCTTCACTTAATCTTTTCTTCGCTTTTGAAAACTCGCCTTCACATTTATCCGCCCATACGATTTCACCGCCTTCCTTGTTAAATTAGTCAACGAGGTAGCTATCTTCAAAAAATCTTGGATAAATCTTCGATAAGACTCGCTAACCCTAGGAAACTCCGCACCTCACAATCGGCATTTTCTGGTTGTTCCCAATTCATTATCGCTTCCACCTTCACCGATCCACCGAAATCCCCTCTCGTCAATGACATGACCTAAAAATCGACTTTTTCCAACCAAAATTCACATTTGGTGAATTTCAGATATAACTTCTCCTTCCTTAGTGTCTCTAACACTAATCTTAAGTGTTCAAAGATGATCTTCCGGCGCCTTAGAATAGACTAGAATATCATCGATCGATAAACACCACGATGAACTTGTCCAAATATAGTTTGAACACTCTGCTCATCATATCCATAAATGCAAAGAGCAGTGCATTCACAACCCAAATGACATCACCGTAAACTCGTAATGACCATAACGAGTCCTCAATGCGCCTTTTGGTACATCTTCCTTCCTAACCTTCAACCGATGATACCCCGTCCAAGAAATCTATTTTAGAAAAATACTTTTCCCTTTCAATTGATCAAAGAGATCATCGATCCTCGGCAATGGGTATTTATTCTTTATCGTTAACTTGTTCAACTCCCGATAGTCGATACAAAGCCTTAACGATCCATCTTTCTTCTTGACAAAAACAACATTGTGCCCCCACTTGAGAGAAACACTTGGTTGAATGTACTTTCATCCAATAGTTCCTCAGAATCAAACCATTAGTTCTTTCATTTCCACAGCGCCATACGGTACGACGCAGTGCTTTGAGATCGGTGCCGCCTCCCGCACAAATGTCTATCACAAATTCGATCTCCCTATCCGGCAGAAACCCCAGAACTCACTTGGAAATACATCCATGAACTCGCTTATTATAGGTATTTGTTCCATGGTTGCTCCCACTCTCTCGGGTATCAACAACATGGCATAGGTAACCTACACAACCCTTCCTTAAAAGTTTTCTAGTTTGTGTCATCGTAAGGCAACACGGACGTCCCAGATAAATTTACTACCGTAAAATACTACAGGAGGTTGCTTCAACGTCCTGATACTCACACATTTCTTTTGGCAATCTATAATTGCTCCATGGTTAATCAACCAATCCATTCCGAGAATTACGCCAATTTCTCCTAACTTTATTTCGGTATTAAATCTACCGATAACTTACGACCACGCATATCTACGCAACAACTCCTATGAATATCTTCAACAGAATTATCTCTTCGCTTGCTACCTTAATGTTCAAAGGTATAGGCAATTTTTCAGAAATAATTCTAGTCGCCTAGCAAAATCACATGCTATAAACGAAACAAGTAGCACCCTAATCAAATAAAGACGTATGCATTTATATTGTTGATCTAATAATACCGCAACTACATCCCCGATGCCACCGCATCTTGGACCGTTATATTAAAAGTGCGGGCCATTGATTTCCCTAATGAGTCGGGACCACTAATAGCTAACTTACCGCTATTAGTTCCCTTTATTTCCTTCTCGTCCCCTTCTTCTAAGCTTTTTACTATGTGGTCACTGATCCACATACAAAACATCCGTGATTTTTCTTCTGATTTGGACAATTAGGCAAAATGTGCCCTTCCTCTGTCCACAATTATAACATACCGCCTTTCCTTTGAGATGACTCCTAAGTGAGTCTTCCCGCAGTTTTATAGCCTCCATCCTCCTCTTAGAGTCCCCTTGTTTTACTCCTATATTCCCAGCAGTTAAAGCCCTTCCTCTTTCGACCGCTGCCACTTCCATCGCTCCCCTTGGCCTTGGTTCCTCCATCAACCTTGCCCTTGTTTTTCTTATCCTTGTGGTAATCGGGCCGAGAGCCTCATTCCCACCTTCTTCTAAATTATTGCTTTTTTTCTAGTATGGTTCCAAAGGAAGTACTTTGGAACACGTAGATTCTATTATAGAGCCGTGGTTTCAAGCCCCGTCAATCTTCTAGCCTTTCTCACTTCAAAGGTCCACTTGATGTGGAGCAAATCGTGCTACTTCATTAAACTTGGCAAAGATACTCGGGAACTGCTATCTCCCTTGTTTCAATTCAAGAAACCTCATTTCCATCCTCCTCAGATACTGTGGGAAAATAGTTCTCAAAGAAAATCTCCTCGAACCTCTCCCACACGTTAGGTTTCCTATATCGGCCCTAGCCTTGGTTTGCCTCCCACCGTAAGTTGGCCTCTCCTTTCATCAAATAGGTTGCAAAGGCAACCTTTTGACCTCCTCAACATTTGCTATTACAAATGCTTTCTCGATTTCTTTTACCCAAGTCCTGGCTTTCTATAGGGTCCGTAGTTCCTTTGAACTCCCATGACCTACACTTTTAAAATCCTTAAAAGTAGTAACTCAGATTACTCTGTGAATCACGGGTACATTAGCCCCTCGTTCTATTGAATGCAAATTGCTAAAAGATTAACGAACTCCCGCATTGATTAATCCCACCACCTCCCTATTGGTTAACATTAGTGCCTCTGATTTCATTGTCTCCTTCATGCATTTTGTCGTTAAGAAAACAACACATCATTATTACTTTATTCTTGTTGGTTTGTTATTATTTGTAATAAAACAACAACTCATACTCATTACTCAACATATTCCATAAAAAAAGACTTATATTGATTCATAACTTGTAGTATAACACTACATTGTTTACATTACTCAAATTTTAGTCGATTACATTACCATCCCGCAATTACTTTCCAAAATTGGGATTTACAAAAGACTACCCTTTATTATACAAAAGAGGGTTTTACGTCACTACTAGATACATAATATTTACATATCTAATCTACTCTAGCTATTGCTAGATTACATCTGACGTAGGGCATTCTCAAAATCTTTGTCGGCGCATCTAAATAACATCTCTACCGATAAGGTGTGTCTGGTCCGTCCTGCTTCTATCTGATACCCAAACCACCATCATTGAAATCTACATGAGAACTCCTATGTATATAGGACATCCTCTCCAACTTCCTCATTGCTTAGTCTTTAGCTCCCGCTTGAGCTCAAAGACTTCACATTTCAGCTCTCGACCTTGTCCTTAGCTAGAACTCTATCATCATGCTCCTCTTCCCACATTCCCTCCATGCTAGCCTTGTCCTCACGGACAGCTTGGAGTTCCTCTTTCAACTCCTTAACCTCTTGGCAGTAATGGACATTCCTATCCAATACCGACATAAATAAAGGCTTTCATTGATTCCCCAGAGACAACTCCTCTATAGGTGGAACTCCGTCAAAGGACATCACGCCCACCTCCTCCTCTAGCATGCCATCAAATATAGACATGTAGTCTAAATCGTCCGAGTCTCCCGACTCGATTGTCACCAACTCTGGTTCTATTGCTACGGGATTTGGTAGTATCTCTACCCGATTAACTAAATCCTCGCTCACTACATGTATATCTCTATACATATCATTTTCTCCCGACATCTACAATAAAACAATATAGTTTGATTAGTACACGCCAAGAAATAAATAAATAAATACATAACATAATATAATGCATTTTTATAGGTTACTTTCCATCTTTTACTTTTTTATTCTTTCTTAAGGTTATGACTTAAGGTTCTACTTTCCCCTTAAGTTTTATAACCTAGGCTTTGATACTAACTTGTAGCGCCCCCAAATCCGTGTATCTTCCAACCCCATGATGGTGCTATATATCAGATAATCATTCATACATTCATTCAATTGAAAAGTCTCAAAGAACTAACATAACTTCTATATATTTAAAGTAATATTTACATTTCCTGTGTTCTATTCCCATTACAAAGGTTCTTTGTCATAATATCGCTTATATTACAACAATAGACCTATACTATTACAAGACAAATTTTAGAATCATTTTTAGCTTTTCCCTTTATCCTTTTTCGATCCTTCTGGACGCTCAAATTTAGCTGCATTCATATGGTTCAAGCAAGAGTGAGCATAACTAGCTCAAAGAAGTATAACAATTTAATAACAACATGCTTGATACATATGAATCGATATCTTCAATAATCGAATAATAGTTATGAAGTACTATTGATAATTCAAAATAGCACTTCATCTTTTCTTTCAAAATGCTTTACAATAATAACAATATTTAGTAAAACATTCACTCCTACCAAAGACCTCGAGTATTCATTCTTTATTGAAAAGGACAACCCTAAGCAAGTCCGTAAGTCCGATATTACTTACTTTACGAACACTTCTAGGTGATCACCCTATTGTACTCTATGTTGATCAACACTACATCCATTAAACGTATGCACGCTTAAGCATTTGGCAACCTCACGTGCCTCGCTGCTTTTTACCGACAAAACATTTGTTTAACATTTCAATCTTCTTTTTGAAAACCATATCAAGTAGTTGACAAAAGATAGCAACATTTGATAATAAATGATTAGATTATCAATACATCAAGTCTAGCCAAAGGAATTGGCTTTAACTTCAACATACTTCAATTCATGCGAAAGAATACATGAACTTCAAAACTTGTTCAGATTGAATTGAGACAAGAGTTAGAATACTTGCCTTTAGCGTCCGCTACTAGTATATTAACTTTATGTTCAAGTCGCTCAAGTCTCTACAATACATGATCACATAATGCCTTACATTAGGTCTCATATAATCAAGTATGTATATGACTATATCATATCCTTCATCTCAATCTAAGTGTGTATTAGATTCAGTTACTATTATTCGCTTTTGCTTATCATTATCCTTGCATTTATATTCGACTATGTTATCTCAACCTTTATACAACATCCTTAAGGTTTAACAAAGTTTAAACAATGTTACATTACATTCCTTAAGTTGTGTTTACTTTTAAATCAATTAGCTTCCTTTTCCTTGTGCTTAAAAACCATCATTACTATCCTTGTTCTAAGACCATTATATGCATATCTCCTTACTTATCGGACATTGTCCACGCATGCCACCACACTCTAGAGGATTTTTGCATTGTACATGGCACTGCGGCGCCACAAATTGTACTATGGTTCATACATGCAACAAACTCTTCTTGCAGTGTTTTGATACTATTATGCTGCATGGACGACTTTATTTAGTTTGGGGTTGGCACATGCATGCCCAACTCTCAGGCAAAAAAAAACAATTTCAGTTTTTAAATTTTGTGAACTTCCTACGCATAACTTCTTCAAGATAAGTCCTAATTGGCTCATTCAAAAGCCTACAGTTTCACAAATTATGTAATCTATGCGCTCATGTAAGAATTTTATCTATTTGACTTCGCTTGGTAAAAATTCACCTATTGGTTCATTTTTAACGAAAAACGATAAACGCTTCGTGAACGCTCAACGCTTCTTTCTTCGCTTCTAAGTCTAAATCCGGCCATTTTCGAGTTCGCAACTCTTAAATGCCAAATATGACCTGTCTCCATTGGAAAACAATGGTTCTGAGTTCAAACACAAAATTTGACTTCTATTCCGAGAATTTTACGAATTCGACGATTATCGTCCAATCGTACAATTTTCAAAAAATCTTCATTCTTATGATTTGTTCAACATTACAAATGAACTTTATTCATCATGTGAACATCTTAACATACTTATTAAAACAACCTATATTTATTGTTGGATTTTTGACTTATTTTTGCATGAGCTTATAACTTGTCAAATTATAAACTACTCAAGATTTTATTATTCATGACTTATGACAATTAAAGTTTCTAATCATCATACTTTATATGTTCTTAACATATAACTTTACTTATGTATATCATGATACATATGATCATATTTGTTCTTAATTCATCCTTACTACTTCTCTTAATAAACTCATTACAAGTTCATAATTTTCATACTAATATTCAAAGTTAACTTATAATAAGTTTATAACTTTTATAAGTTCAAATGACTTATTGCCAACTTATGTGGCTTAAGTTCATTTCTTACACATTCTTCTTGCTTCTTATCATTCATGTTTCTTAATCCATCTTTTCTTATCAACCTATCATGGTAGAGATAGAAGATAATTTAGAGAAGAAGTCTTACTTTTGAATTCTTGGTAAGGTAGCTTTCTTCTTCTTCTTACAAATGAAATGACTTATTTGTAGCTTATTCTCTCTAACACTTAAGCACTTTTATAACCTTTGGATTATTTGAACAACTAACAAATGGCTTGTAAGCCTCCTATATTTATAGAATTTGCAAAGGTTAGGGTAGTTTAGTCATTAAATCATCCCACCTCCTTTAAGCCACCTCCTTACTATTCATTACTTGTTAATCACAACACTTATCCTATGCTTGGCCATTACTTTTAAGTCTTAGTCACCACATTAACTTGGTCACCACATTTAACCATATTAATATGGTGTGCCCCATGGGTCAACCAATTCATTTCACTCTATCTTGGGCTTGACCAACTAACTCTTTGGGCTTTGCATTAATAAACACTAATTGGTTCATTAATTAATGATTGGGCCTTAACATTTTATTCACTTGGACTTGTAGTAATTCCAATCAATCTTTCCAAGTCCATTAACATTTCTTAATACATATACATATAGTTTATGTATTATTTTCGTATTCTAATTCATATAGAAAATATATATACGATATTTCATTCTTCATACTAACTCATATAATACTTTGTATTATACTCGCTTTCATTACCCTTGTACAATACTTAAGTATTATACAATTATTACTTATTCATTACTACTTACTTTTTACTTAAAGTTTATAAATTAAGTTCATGTTTAATTATTATATTTTCCATAACTAGATTTTTATTACATAATCTATCTTACCTTGTTATTCCATCATTACGTATTTCTCGAAAACTCAAAAATATATCCCGAGCAAATACCGATGAATAGTATTTTTCAGAAAATTTCTCGAAAAACTTTTTTTTTCGTCTTAGAAATTCAAACACTTTAATTCATCCACGTAGCTCAAATACTACGACATTCTAACATCAATAGATTATACAATGACAACCATCTTGATACACATAGAATATGATATTATTATTATTTAATTTAATAAAATCATTTTACAATAAGATCCGAATTTCTCGGTCATTACAGGTAACAAATAAATTCGCAGGCAAAGGAACAAGAGATTCACCAAAAAACACATAAAACCTTCTCTAATGCTTGAGTTTATAGTTTATCAAAATCAAAGTTATATTGCATTCAATCCACAAGCCGAGTTTTATAGCTTAACAAAACTTTCTCTCCAAGTCACTCTAGAATCTTCGTAGAGATATGGAAACAAAATCCTCTTAGAGATACGAAAACAGAAATCCTAACAAACTTCCTAAAAATATGGAAACAAAATCTTAACAAGTAACAACTTATTATAAAAAATTTATTACTTAATAAAATACTATTACTATAAAAAAACTAAATAATAATAATAATAATAAAGCCTATCCGTCGACTTCCTGAAGTCATGACTCCAACATCCCAAGGCCATTTTCGAAGTCAAAACTGAACTCCTGAAGCCTTCAATACCCGTTATTCTTGCATTGATTCTCTAGCTAAGAATTATTGGACAACTTAGAATCATCGAGATCAAATCATCCTGCATCAAAACTCAAGCCTCTCTACCACTTCAGCCATTGATGGGCGTTCAATTCCCCATCAAATAAGCACTTCATCGCAGTATCCATAAATACAATAAAATATTCTGCCTTCTGGTGCTATATTCCCCACCAAATACGGGTCATCAATAGGAACTTGATTTTTTTTTGTTTTTAATACTGTTTCTTAATCAGAAAGACTGATGCCAATGAATCCTCACATCTTCATCGACGTCCAAACTTAATGGTTTTCTTTGGAAAAGTACTTCCAATAATACCGTGCCCATTGAGTATATGTCTGATTTTTGTGTGGTTTGCGCATCATGAACTCCGGATTAACATATCCAAATGGACCATAAACAGTAGTTACAACACCAGAGTAGTCCATTTTAGGTACCAACTTGGATAACCCAAAACCAGAAAGCTTGGGAGTCAAATACTAGCCCAATAGAATCGTGGATGGATTCACAAACTAAGGGAGGTCTAAATGTGTCTAATGTTTATACCATCAATGGACACCCAGGGTCACTCTATAACTGCTTTGCCAAAGATATCTAGTCACTCAACACACTATCATTCTTTTCAAACACTACAAATTTTCTATAAACATAATGTAGTAATTAAATCAAATTATTTAGGTACTTTCAAGTTGAAGGTGAAACCGGGGAAGACTTATATTCTTCGATTGATCAAATGCTGCACTTAATGATGAACTCTTCTTCAGTATCGAGAATCATACTCTTACAGTAGTTGAAGTTGGTGCTATTTATGTCAAACCTTTTGAGACAGATATACTTGTCATAACCCTGGGACAAACCACAAATGTTCTTCTTTAGACTAAACCCCACTTCCCAAATGACACTTTCTATATGATGGCTAGGCCATATGTGACCGGCCTTGGCACATTTGACAACTCCATTGTGGTCGGTATCCTTAAGTATCATGACTTGTCATCAAGTTCCCATCGCGCTCTCCAAAGAAAAATCATTAGATTTTTCAACCATCCTTACCTTCTCTAAAAGACACTACTTTTGTCACTAACTTCACAAATAGACTTCGTAACTTAGCCAATACTCAATTCCCTTCTAATGTCCCTAAAAAAGTAAACAAGGACTTTTTCTTCATAATATAGGCCTTGGAACAAGCCCTTGTGGGCAAAACCAAACCTGCCAAGGACCAAACGGGACGAGGTTTGTAGTTTCAATCAACAATATATCCTTTGTGCATCCAATAACTTCCCTTCTCCAATCCAAATTCTTTGGTCAATCAAAGGGTATTTATAGCCCAAACTTCCCAGTTAGTCTGGTGCATTGGTTTAATTTTACTAGAAACCCTCCAAATAATACTTTTGTGAGCAATGGCACTAAACTTGCGGTTCTTTCATTTAACACAAATGTGGAGCCAGTGATACAAGTATTCTTGGTGCGGAGAACCGTCCTTTTCATCTCCATGGATTGGCTTCAACTTCTATGTTGTTGGACAAGGTTTTGGGAACTATGATCCCAATATGGACCCTAAAAACTTCAACCTTGTTGATCCTATTGAAAGAAACACTGTGGGGGTGCCCTCAGGTGGTTAGGTTGCAATTCGATTTCAAGCAAACAATCCAGGTAGTTAAAATTTAATTTCTAACTTTTGGCACACACCTATTAGTTTAAATACTTCAAGTAAGTAATTGATTGTTGAGGTGTTAATATATATTATATGTTCCAATAGGAGTGTGGTTCACCCATTGTCACCTGGGAGTCCACACAAGCTGGGGTTTGAAGATAGCTTGGCTTGTCCTCGATGGAAAACTTCCTAATCAGAAGCTGCTCCTAGCTCCACCTAAGGATCTCCCCAAATTAGGGGTGAGCAAAAAACGGATAAAACTGAATAACCGAACAAAATTGAATTTTTTAAACCGAATTATTTCGGTTATTTGTTTTTTTTTCTAAATTTGGTTATATCTGATTTCTTATTCAGTATTTGGTTTCAGGTCCGATTTTTAAAATTAGCCTATTCAGTTAACCGAATAATCGAACATATTCATTAAAAAAATAATTTTATACATGTATGATGTGACACCCCCAAATCCAGGTACTTCAATTCCATGGGATTTGGTGTTCACTGTACAAATATCATCTATCTATCTACCCATAATAAATGCAAACCATGCAATAGATAAAAATAAAATCCTCCCCTTATGGGGTTACAACATCCGAATAATAAATACAATCCTAGGTTAAACTAACCTTAAACATCTGTACGGAAACATAAACAACTAATAAGTCTTAACAACATTAAGTCTTAACACATAAATTCAACATCTCAGAAATACAAGTCTTCAACACTTGTTAACCTTGCCCTTGCCTTTATTAGTAGAAGGCTCGCTTGCCTCTTTTCGTTTCTTAAGCGCAATGTTATTATAACGCAAGAATGAGCACTATTGCCCACAAGTAAAATAACGAAATAACAATATATAACAACATGCGAGTGAATCAAAGACTTCTGAAATAAAAGCTCAACTTTTGAATCAAGAATGAATAACAAGAATCAAAAGATTTACGAGGGTCACAAGACCTTGAACTATGTCCTAGGTTATCAAGGGTTATACTTGAAACCTTTAATACTCGTAAGACTATGGACCTTTCTACTGCGTGCTTAGGGGATCGACCCTTAGTACCATACTATGCACAATATCTTAACGCTAACGATAAGTAAATCCCTTTGCGGGGGTTGTTCATCTCGGGTTTGACATTCGAGTCCGCACCAAAGGAAGTTTGGTTTGGATAATTCAATAAGGGTTACGAAATTTAGACGTTCATCAACTATGGACTAGTCGAATCAATAAGGTTCACTAGTCTAACAAGGTTCAACAATAATGATATTCAAATTGAATAATAATCTCAAGAAGTATACAATAGAAAAAATATTGTATAACAAATTCATACTTTGAAAGGATAATAAATCTTTAATATAACAATTCGAACTTGAATAATAGTAATGAGAATTTACTCAAGGTAAATAATAAACTTGAACAATGATAACAAGTAGGGGTAGGAAACTTGCCTCGTGCGTAGATTACACTTTAACTAAACTCGTTCTTTGATTTAACTCCTACATACATATCAATTCGTTACAATACCAAATCAATTATAACTTACTAAACATCACACGTTTATTCTTTGTCTAACTCGAATTCAGGACTATACTCAGTCATATCATCATACTTGTTTTCACATAATATTACACTATACGAACAACAAGCTAAGTATATAATCAACAATTCAATCAACATGTAATTGTCTTCTTGACTTGGTAAAAACTCATTTTAATATCTCATTATATGTCTAACAAGTTTTTATATTCATTAGACTAGGTTACTAACACATTTCTATACGTCAACATTAAAAAAATGCATTTTCTGGACATTTTGCTAACTCAAGTTCTGCGCGCCACTTTTGTACTGGTCTTGGCATATTGGGCGCTGAGTCTCGAACTCGAGTTAGCCATGCCCATGACACACTCCAGATTCTGAATTTCCAGTTCGCGAAGAACAAAGAATCAAGCGAAATAAACATAACATAAACATTAATTTCACCAAATTACACATACCCACATGTTATAATTCATACTTAATCATTACCCAACACTTAAAGATTGATTTTAACCCATTAAAACACATAATTACAGAATTAAAATATGCAAATTGTACTGTTCTTGATGTTCTTGAACACAAACATGGAATTTAATACTACTTGATTCAAGTTATAAGGCCAAATCCAACCATTCAAGTTTTGTTTTATTCGCTTTTAGCATGCATAATCACATATAAGTGGAAATTTTGTAGAAAAATTTATGGTTGACATATTAAAGTTACGTATAAGGGCCATATGGCCAAAACCCATACTCTGTAGGTTTTGATCAACATATACGACGTATTTTCATGAAACTGGTGACATGCTTTATAAAATATATATAATCAAATAAGATATGGTAACATTTAACACATATATAAACTCATAATCATACCCTTTCCCAATTATAGAGACTTTACAAAAGCTTGAAAGCCATTTTCATAAAAATTAAATGACGTGAAATAGAAATTGGGTTTGGAGAATTTACCCAGAGTATAATTTAGAAGAGATGATCACAAATGACTTGTAATAACCCGATATTTTCTATATAAATAAATCAAAAATTTTGCGTATAATTTTTTTTTATTTTTTATTTTAAGGATGAAGATTTGTACAAGATAATGTGTGTATGTAATTATGTAATAAATAAAAATATGTTTATTAAATGAATGTTTACAAATAATTTTATTTTAGAAATTTTGATTATTATAAAGTTTATTCTTTTAATAATTAATTTTATAGTAAAAATATTTTTATTATTTATTTTCCATAAAATATATAATTATATATTATTTAAATAATATATGAAATGATTATTAGAATTATTATAATAATTCATCTATTTTAATATATGAATTTATGCTAGTTTAATTAAGTTAATTATTTTAACTTAATTAATAATGTTAAATATGAATAATAAATCGATATGGAATCCAAACCCTAATTTTGGGTTTGGAATAAGGAAAGAGAATAATAATATAATATTAATTATATTTTGATTTTTCAGTGCTATAAATATGTACAGTATGTATGTATTGATAATGGTTGGTCAATTACGGTGTATTATGACCAAACCATAGTAATAATGTTAAACCCTAATTTGAAAATAAATTGTGGATTTAAGACTGTTATTTAGCTGTGTTGTATGATTAATATTAATTATTAAGGATTTGATTAGGTAAACCTTATTAAAATTTAGAAACCCTAATTGTAATTAAAAACCCTAATTTCTATAATTAGTAACCCTAATTAGAAATTTTAAAACCTAATTACTATTTTTAAACCCTAATTGCTAATTTAGCAAGGTTAATTATGTTTAGTTAATTTTAAACCCTAATGTTCCTGTATATGTAATTAGAAAATTAAACGCGATTAAGAAATGCTAATTTGCAAAAATTAGAAACTAACATTATTTTTATTTTATATTTTTTTAAAACCCTAATTGTTATTCTAGAAATCCTTTTTGTGCTAAACCTTAGGGTTAAACCCTAAGGGTTTGCATGATTACAAGATTGCCCTTAAAATTCTAAGCCAAAAGACCATTATACCCCTCTTGTATTATTGGATTTTGACAAATGTTAGAGTTGTTGGAGTGGTTGGCCAAACCTTGACTTTCTATGAGACACAAAACTCCAGCAACAAGCCACTTACATCAGCCATACATGCACCATACACTTCTATATATAGATTGAGAGAGAAAAGATTGCATTTGTTAGCCATTTTAGCACAAACACTCAAGTAAGACCCTCTCTCTCTCTAACCTCCGAAATATACTAGTATATCAGTCCCAAATCAAAGCTCCACGAACACCATAACCAAATCAGAAGCCAGAAATCAAGATTTGTTCATAAGAGGTATAAAACCCTAGCAAGATTTCTGTCCATAAATTTTGTGTTAGATGTTATGTTTGATTGTTAAAATATGTTAGTTATAGTCTATTTTGATGATCTGGGTTGTTAGTATACAAATCCATAACATCTAAGTCTTCAAATTGATGAATCTTCAAAATCTGGAAAAAAAATTCTTGAGGTCTGACAACGAATGTCAGACCCTATAAATCCTTGCTCGATTATGGTTTTTGTTGTTTTTAAGTTATTATTGGTAGCTTGTAATGTGGTCTTTAGTCTGCAAAACGAACCAGGGCCATTTGATGTCTAGAATAAAAGTTATTAATTCATCAAATCTGGTTGGCCCAAGATTAACTTAGGACTATTTATGGGCAACCCAAAAATCGGATAAGAGCATCTGACAGGATATTTAAGGCTCTATATCTATCAGGTTTTTGATGTTTTGGGTTTGTTGTTGAACCCATACTGTAGTATGTCATGTAAACTGTCGATCTATGCTTTTAGTACAACTAGATATCAAGTAGGTTGGATTCTGTGACCGGTCAAACCAACACAGTTGATCACGGTTCACGTTTTCTGGGTAACCCAGAAAACGTTTGAACGTGTTCCCTGACCTGCTTTGACCGGGTTGTATATTCTTGATCTGTAGATTGTTTGTGGATGTTTTGTGTTAGATCTCTTCATTTATATACTGGCTACATACTGCAGGTTATAGATCACAAAAATATTGCAAGGATAAAGACGTAAGTGGTGGAAGCCCAGTAGAGACGATCGAGTGTTTTTCATTTCGGGCAAACCCAAAATGAAGAAATGACTCGATGTACCACTTTGGACGCTTAGATATTTCTTGTTATGTATTGTTTGAGCCAGATTGTTGTTGGATAATGTAGTACTGCACAAGTACTACAAGATCTAATGATTAGCTTTCCTAGAAACACATCACACACGATGTTAATGTTGGTCAAAGTAATAACCATGATAGCTGCATATGAATTCTGGGTTTGCTTGAAGAACACCAAGAACACCTATAGCGACGGTTTTGTAGCTATAGGTGGTCTTTATCGACAATTTTGAATAAAAATTATATTTTTTATTAAATAATTAGTATTAAATAATTTTATATTATTAAAAATACAAAATAAATTATTAAAAATTATTTTAAATTACGAAAATTAGTTTTTAATTATTTTTAATATATTTCATAAATATTTAATATTTTAAAATATTAAAAGTATTTAATTTATTTAATTATTATATTAAATAAATCATTCAAAAATGATTTTTATATTTAAAAATCATTTAAAATTATATAATGATATAAGAAAATATTTTAAGTTATTTTTAATGACTTTTAATATTTTGTGATAAATTTCATTAATAAATTAATATTAATGATAATTAAGTTATTTACTAAATGAATAAAATAAATTAATTAAAAATGATTTTATTATATTAAAATCATTTTAAATGATAATTAGATATTTAAAAATATTTTAAGTTATAAAATATAACTTTCAATATTTAAAGATAAATTTCATTAATTAATTATTATTAATGATATTAAGGTTATGTAATAATTATATTAAATAAAATAATTTAAAATGATTTTATTATTATAAAAATCATTTTAAATGAAAATAAAGTGTTTAAAGATATTTTAAGTTATAAAATATAATTTTTAATATTTAAAGGATAATTTCATTAATAATTTAATATTAATGATTATTAATTTATTATAAGTGATATTAGAGTTATTTAATAATAATATTAAATAAATAGTTTAAAAATGGTTTTATTTATTTAAAAATCATTTAAAAAGGATATAAATGAATTAAAAATATTTTTAAGTTATAATTAATGACTTTTAATATTTTGATAAATAGAACATTAATACTTTAATATTAATGGTAATTATTTAAGAATGATTTTAATTGTTTTAAAAATCATTTAAGGGTAATATTAATACTTTAAACGTATTTCAAGTTATTATAAATAACTTTAACATTTTGAAATGATTTCATTAATAGTTTAATATTAATTAAATATTAATGATAATAGAATTGTTTAATATTTAAATCATTTAATAATGATTAGGTGTTTGTAAATTCATGATAAATTATAATAAAAATTTTAAAATTATTATAAGTCATTTAAAAATAATATGACTGATACTTATAGATAGTAAGCTACATGATAGAGTATTAGACTCGATAATTACCCGATAAAACCGTCGGTACCCCGACATGTTTCAGAAATTGATCTGGATTTAGACAATTTGATTAGATATGTGTTTATTTGTGATTCAATGGTTTGTGGAACATATGTGACAATGTGATTAGGTTATGTCTTTGCAATGCAATAAGCGGTCTTGTATGTGTTATAGTATGTTATTCTAATCGATCAAATGATCTTATTCGATAGGTGTTATATAAAGATAAAACTAAGTTCTGAAGCGTAGCGATTACATCAATAAGTATCTTACATTTGCATTTCCTTTATCAATGGACATGAGTAAGAAGTTTCGAAATTATATTATTATTATGTTATATTATTAACCTATTGTGATATATTCTATATCCGATCATTGTTTATCAACATGTTAGTATATGATAATTCGAGGATATATATATTTTGTTTCGTTAATTTTTATATATGGTTATACAAGTGTCCCCACTTGGATAATCATTGTATTTAAATCACATGTTGATATATATATATATATATATATATATATATATATATATATATATAAGCCGTCTAAGCTATTTGCTCAGCTAGACACAAATTTCGAAATGCCGTTGAATATGATAAAACCTTTTGTATCCAATCAAATTATTTTGGTTGGATTCGGATTAAAATGAACATCCCGATCACGGGGAAAATTTTATCTTGTGAGGTGGATGAAAGGATGAGCGATAATATCGTTCTAGCAATATAGTATTGATCAATACAGGGGCACATTAGGCGAGATCACCCTCGTGCTTGTAAGTTATAACGGTTTTGCGGATGAAGTTACGCTAAACCTTAGCGAAAACTAAAAATAATGTTCATAATCCGTCATTAATACCTATATATATAGTCAATACGTAGTTTCAAAAATTTGAGATAGAATTGTTATGTTGTTATTATCGGTTCAGTTTACTTCACAACTATAAATTCGTTGTAGAAGTGATGTACAAAGAAAACATTTATTTCTTTCAGCTAATTATATTTCTAATTGTTGTTACTTGCTGGGCACTCAAATGCTCATCCTTGCTTAATTTAAATGTTTTCAGCTAAGCGTGATCAACTTGAAGGTTCAGACAAGAACAAGTGAAAAAGGAAAGCAAACTGAATATGTGTAATGGTATCTTTTGTAATAGTTAGATAGTAATAAGGCAATGATATATATTATCTATCATGTAAGGAATTATAGTAAAGGTTGCGTACTTGGGATTAGACTCTGATATATGTAAACTAAGTTTGTTATTTATATTATTGTTATTATTATTAGTATTATTTCGCTCATAGAAATGGTATCGTGAAGCACCGAGTTCGGGTTCAAGTACCTGAATTTGGGGGCGTCACATTATGGTATCAGAGCTTATGGTTAAAAACCTTAGGTGGGTTAGACCTTAGGCTATAACCTTGGAACAGAGGGAAACGTTGAAAATACAATTAACTCATATAGAGTTTAAAAAGGAGATGAATTGAATTAGTTCATTGTCAAACAAAATAAAAGATAACTTGTATAAAGCCATTATTTGTTGTGTGTATATATTAGTTGATAATTAGGATAACTTAAGTGTGTAAATGACAGATAGAAAAGGATTAGGATACCCTCATATCATAAAGTAGAAGCTTAGGGATATGATCCCTGGTTGAGATGTGAGACAAGAAATAGGAGGGGAGAGATGGGGAATTCCTTCGCTAGTATGACCTACCTTAGTTTAATTGGTATTTAATTGGTCGGTCAGAATATAGGGATAATATGTGATATGTTAATTTGTTTAATTAACCCTTGTTTTGTGACAGTATTTGAGAATGACATCTAAAAATTTTGAGATGTGCAATGGAGCAAAACAATATGAACGTGTCGCATTACGAGGCTAAGTTTGTGGAGTTATCCTGGTTTGCATCCCATTTGGTCGATAATGAGGAGAGAATGATGCGAATGTTTCCGCAAGGTTTGAAACCCGAAATACGTCAATACCTCATTTCTCATAAACTTTGTTTATATTTAGATATTGTGAATAGGACTCAGTTATTGAAGCGCGATAATGAGTTAGCTCAACCAAAAGGTAACGACCAACAACACGATAATAATCATACTGGTGGCAACGGCCATCAGAATAATGATAACCATCGTGGGGAAAATTATCATGCCAAGAATGGTAACCACTTTGGTGGTAATCATGGCCAAGATAATAGAAGTGGAAATTTCAAGAAGAGAAGGTCATTTAGCTCGATTTTGTCGTATAGTGAAGTCAAGTCTAGCTGGAATGGTGGAACCAAAGGCGGATACGAATAAGTCAAATTCAGTAGTTTAAGGGAGAGCGTTTTTCGTGACGACGAATCGAACAAAGTTATCACGGGTTAGTTAATTATAAATTCTTGAGACGTCTATACCTTATTCGATACCGGTTCTACCTATTCTTTTATCTCTCTTGCTTGTGCTCAACGTTTAAATTTAACTCCGGAGAAGTTAGACTTTGACTTATTGGTTGAAACTTCGTTAGTAGAAACCTTCGTTACCTCCACTATTTATAAATCTTGTTGATTTAAATCGACACTTTCACGTTACCTGTCAATCTTATCTCTTTGAAAATACTTGCCTTTGATGCAATTTTTAAAAATTGATTAGTTAACTACTCATCATGCTTTTCGTAAGGTTGTTAGCTTTCATATTCCTAACCAACCTGTTATGCGAATTCAAGCAACCAAACTACTAAAGTCAATCATTGTCATATAAAGCCATAAGTAAAGAGCCCCGGTCCTTTCGTTGTTGACTTTCTTGTGTGGAATGTACCGAAGCCAGACTTTCTGTAGGTGATGTCGTGAATGACGATGGCAAGTTAATAGGTATCAATGTGACGTGTTACCCAAGTCTTGGATGAGAGTCACAGTTTTGAATGATTTTTCTATTGTTAATAAATTTCCTTACTTATTCTTGAAGACTTCTTAGCCTACCGTAGAGCGTGAAATCGAATTTTGTATTGACCCCAGTACAAAACCCATTTCTTAGACCCTCAAATATTTCTTCAACTAAAATGAATGTAACATGCGCCAAAGACGTTGGCTCGAGCTGTTGAAGATTACGATCGTACCATTCAATACCATCGTGGGAAAGCGAACGTGGTAGCTGACGCGTTGAGTAGAAGATCGTATGCGTTTACAAGTGCGAATATACGAACCCACGTGAAGATAACAAATATACAATTAGAATTGACTTTAATCGATAAAGTTAAAGCCGCTCAAGCTACACACCTGGAGCTGATAAATGTGAAGAATTAAGAAGGTTCAAGAGGCGTTATTCTAGAAGCAAGAATCGACGAAGAAGAGAAATCTCAACCCTCGATTTAATTGGCCCATTTGAAATCCTCGATAAAGTAGGAACCGTGGCTTATAGACTCGTTTTACCTCCAAGTATGTCGTAATTCATTCATAACGTTTTTAACGTATCGATGTTACGTAAATATGGGGATGACCCGAACCACAATATTAATTTAGAACCGGGCGAGATAGCGGATGATTTAACATATGAGGAGATACGTGTTAAAATCTTAGATAAAAAGGATTATATTTGACACTCAAAGGTTATACCTCAAGGGTTAGAATTTGAAGTGAGGTCAAGGTATCCTCACCTGTTCGGCATACCAGGTACGTACGTAAATTTCGAGGGCAAAATTTTATAAGGAGGGGAGATTGTGAGACCCCAGATTTTTTTAAATAAAGATTAAATTTTCTCGAAATATATTTTTGAATATAATGGTGTTGATTTGATATAATGTTATAGTTGTGGGTAATATTTACAAATTTTGCAAAGTACGCAAGTTGTTATATAATATTCGATTGGTCGGGAAATATTCATTTTAACAGGGAATATTTGTACAACGGCACAATCATTGGTGGACCCCACAACAGAATTATTGTCGAATTGAGAAGACGACAAAAATACTTTATGAAAATAACGGTGGAAGTTTTACCATTAATACTATTGAACTACCCGGTAGTAAAAGTACAGTAATACGCCTGGTTGCATAGTAGCACACGGTATTGATTATTGATGCTTATGTGAGAAGTCACTCAGTATTATTCAATCGGGTATTCGGGACACTTTTTGTGTCGGAGTACTATTCACAAGTTACTATTTACGAGTTACTATTCATGGGTTACTATTCACCTAAATTACTATTCACCCGAATATTATTCACTCGGGTATTTGGGGTACTTTTCGTGTCAGAGTACTATTCACGAGTTACTATTTATGAGTTATTATTCACGGGGTACTATTGATTCACATTCTTATACTATAAGGGGTGGTGGTGCAAGATTGATAATACTTGCATGACTAAGTTAAAAATGGAGGTATAGATGGAGGTACTATACTGTAATTGTTTTTATCACATGATTAGAACTATTGAGTCACATGATTTACTATTGATTCACATTATTTACTATTAGGGGAGTTGGTGCAAGTTTGATAATACTTGCAGGACTAAATTAAAAATGAAAGAAAAGTTGGAGGTATTGTACTGTAATTTTTTGAGGCCCAAAACGTGCAATTATCGAAACTATGTTTTTCTATAAATAGAAGCTCATTCTTCTTTCATTTCTCACCAATTCACTAAAGCTATAGAGCAATTATTATAGAGAGAAATTGTAGAGATAAAATCTATAGAAGAAGAGAAGCTTGCTACCTCACTACTCCTATATCCAATTTCTTTCAAAGGTAGGGGATATTATTTCCTTCTTTCATCTTCATGAAGAGAACTTCTGTTATTCCATTCTTTGTTATTATGTTGGAATAACTTTGTTTATATAAGTAATCGCATACTTGGTGAAATTCTTCTATTATTCCATTCTTTATTATTACATTGGAATATCACATGCATGCGTTCTACATGGGACTGAGTTCCGCCTCTTTATTATTATCATTTGGAATATCACATACATGCATGCGTTCTCACGCCGGGACTGAGTCCGCCTTTTTATTATTCAGGTTGGAATATCATGTCTGCATGCGTTTCTGGGGACCGATTCTGTTATTTATTATTCATTGGAATAACTCCTTTGTCATGCGCCTATCGCATGCACGGTGATTTCTTTTGTTATTCCATTCTTTATTATACTCAGTTGGTTAAAGTTTTGACTTCTATACTCCATAAAATTAGTGAAATATCCTTGATATTTGCGCTTCATTCAGTATCTTTTCATGGAAATATTCTTCTGAGCATTCTTAAATTTTACTCCACAAAGCAGTATCATGTTGACAATTTGGACGTTATTGATTCCTGGATAAATTAATTCTTAAACTTGTTTTATTGAATATTATGTCATTGTCATCATCCTCATGTTTATATTATGTTTAAAGTCATCTGTGGCCTGTAGTGCATAGATGGACTTGGTATGATTATGACCAGGGATTATTCGGTATAATCATAACCGTAATGTTACAAATGATGTGGAAAAAGTCCTCATTGGCCCGTAGTGCATTGATGGACAGATTTTGGTATGATTATGGCTATGGATTCTCTTTGGTTGTAGTGCAAAGATGAATTGTTTTATGGCATGATCAGGACCGTTGATGAAAACATGATTATCTTTAGCCGTAGTGCATGGATAATTCGTGGTCGTGATACTAAAGAATATCCTTCGTCGTAGTGCAGGGGTGATTCGATGATGTGGATTATTTATTAAGCTGAGTCCCAGTGATAAAAGTGATGAAAAACCTTTTAAATCATAAAAGATAGTAGATTTTATTCTCTACTTGACTCTTTTAATGGATTGCTTGTTTCGTTGCAGTTAAACTTGATGTTTGTTATATTGTATCAGTTTAACACTGTTTAAGGCTAATGATAATTTATTCTGCATTATCTTAGTCATAATATTTCTTACTGGGCTAGTTGAGCTCACCCTTTCTTTCAATGTTCTCTTCAGGAAATGAGAATATAGCTGGAACGAGTCGGGGAACAGAGTGATGGTCCTAGATAGAGCATTAGTAGTCCTCACTATTCTGTGAAATAGTGTGATAATAAATGTAATGATGACTCCATTGAGTTTGGATAATCTCTAGTAGATAATATTTGTATTCAAACTCACAGTTTATGTTTTGTCGTATTGTACACAACAGTTGTATTATTAAGTTGTATTTGGATTTATGTACCATGTAAGTGGCGACCCAAGATGGGTGATGTATACCTAATTTTGGGGGCGTCACAACTTGGACAAAGAAAAGGAAATTTCATTTTTTTTTGTGAATAGTGTCGTATTCGTTAATAGTGCTGTATATGTGAATAGTACAGTATACGTGAATAGTAACCTCGACACAAAAAGGTAGAAATTCCACAATAAAATCCATACCAATAATTCAGTATAATGATATTGAAAGAATAATATCATTATGAAGAAAATAACATCCCTTACCTCAAAATAACAATACTTCTGATCGAAATATCGGTATAAGGCTGAAGAAAACTTTCACTGATGAATAGCAACTCACAAAGTATCTAAATACTCACAAAATACGCTCAATAATATAGAGAGAAAAAGAGAGAAAACTTATTTCTGGTGTGATTTTCAATTCTAACAAAGCACACTATTTATAGGAAAATGCTTAGAACACCATAGCAGACTAACCTACTACCTGATGGCTTTACCTGTTACTATTCAAGCCCACCACTTTTGAAAATAAATTCCAACACATTTCATTTTTCACCAACCAAAAGTGGGGCCACCATATTTTTAATAAAAATATTTATTTCCAAAATTTCAATAATTAATAATAAATAGCCCTTTTATCAAAAAAATTCGAATTTCATGTCTATTCCATAGGAAATTAAATTCTCTACAACTTTGTAAGTTTAAGTTTTTCCAAATTCTAAACGAAAAATGACCGAAATTCACATACGGACGATTTTCAAAACCTCTATTCCGACAAAATACTGATAAAACACCTCAGCATTAATTCCTTCATTTATAACCACAATAAATATATCCATCATTTATATCTACATAAAATAAATATTTCCTTATCATATAAATCAATAATTAATTATTCACAAATAATATCACAGAATCACAATTATGACAACCAGGTTGTTCCCAGGAAAGAGGGGGCTTTCCGATAAGGATTTCTCCTTATTGGCGCGCAATTAGGTGACCAAACCCCTTTCCTAGACAGAACTTCCTTAAGACATTGCCAATAATGCTATCTAATAATATTATTCAAATAATATGAATTATTGATCTGATAATGAGAAATACTGTGCAATGACAATTATTAAAAAAATAATAATATAAAATATCAACGTTGCAATTATAAATCAATAAATTAAAATAAAATATTGAACAGTAATTACTGTAATAAATATTGAGTAGTGCCTTCTTATGTAAGAATCAATAATTCAAAAATACTGTGTAATAATGAGTGCGTTCTTTCGCAACCACGCGTATTCTCGTATTTTAACCACCGGGTATTCAACGAGTGTTAGCAGTCGTAACAACTACTGCCGTTATTTATAAAGACTCAAACTTGTCATTTTCTTCATCCGACCGTTTTCCGTTATGGGGCCCACAAATGGTTTTAAGGTCATCGCGAATATTCCCAAGCAATGAGAATATTCCACGACCAAACGAATATTCCCCGACATCAATGAATATTTTATAACCACTTGCTTATTTTGTAAAATTTGCACATTTCACCCATAACCAAAATATTATATCAATTTAACACCTTATTATTCACAATAATAAATAGAAGAAATTTGATTTTATTTATAATAAGTTGGGGTCTTACAACCTCCCCCATTATGAAATTTTGTCCTCGAAATTGACGTACGTACCTGGTGTTTCGAAATGGTGAGGATACCTCGCTTTCATTTCTGATTCCAACTCCCAGGTCATTTCTTCAATAGCATGGTTTCTCCACAAAACCTTAACTTGTGGTATAACCTTGGTGCGTATGACATATTCTTTCCTATCCAAGATCTTAATAGGTACCTCCTCGTACGTTAAATTTTCGGCTATCTCATCTGGTTCTAACTCAATAATGTGGTTCGAGTCTTTCACATATTTACGAAGCATAGATATGTGAAAAACATTATGAACACGAGACATGCTTGGAGGTAATGCGAGTCTATATGCCACATTTCCTATTCGGTCAAGAATCTCAAATGGACCAACAAATCTTGGATTGAGCTTTCCCCTATTCCCAAATCTTGTAACTCCCTTCCATGGAGCAATACGTAACAATACATGATCCCCAATATTAAATTCCACATCCTTTCGATGAAGATCCGCATAACTCTTTTGTCGATCATGTGCCGTTTGTATACGTTGTCGAATCGTTTGGATCTTCTCTGTAGTCATTCGTACCAAATCTGGTCCCAACAATGTTGTTTCTCCCACCTCATCCCAGCATACTGGATAGTGACACTTTCGTCCATACAATGCTTCAAATGGAGCAACACATATACTTGCCTGATAACTGTTGTTGTAGGAAAATTTCATCAATGGTAGGTACTTATCCCAACTCCCTTTGAAATCTTTGACACAGAGTCTTAATAGATCTTCAAGAGTTTGAATAGTCCTTTCTGATTGTCCGTCCGTTTGAGGATGGTGTGCCGAACTGAATCGTAAATCCGTGCCTATAGCATTCTGTAAGCTAACCCTAAATCGTGAAGTGAATCTTGGGTCACGATCCGAAACTATGGATACTGGCATGCCATGCAATCTCACAATCTCATTCACGTACATATGAGAAAGACGTTCAAGGGAATAAGTCTCCCGTATAGGCAAGAAATGGGCAAACTTGGTCTATCAACAATTACCCAAATCGCATCTATGCCTTGAGAAACCTTGGGAAGACCCGTAACGAAATCCATAGTAATGTGTTCCCACTTCCATTTTGGAATCTCAAGTGGTTGCAATGGATCCTTTGGCACTTGATGCTCCGCCTTTACACGTTGACAGGTTTAACACCTCGAGATAAACTCCTCGATCTCTCTCTTCATATTACTCCACCAAAATGTATGTCGAAGATCATGATATATTTTGGTACTCCCATGATGGATTACAAACGGTGTGTTGTGTGCCTCCACTATGATTTTATGCTTCAAGTCAGAATCGTTAGGAACACAAAGTCTGGAGTTGACTCGAAGGATTCCTTCTTCATCAATTCTTGCTTCTGAAATAGCACCTTCTTGCACTTTGTTCTTCATACGCATCAACTCCATGTCCGTAGTTTGAGCATCTTTAACTTTATCGATTAAAGTCGGTTTTATTCGTATACTTGATATCATCACGTGGGTACTTGGAGCTTTTAACTCTATCTCCATCATTTGTAAGTTATACAAAATGGGCCTTTGTGTTAACAACATTGCACTCATACCTGCATATGATCTTTTACTTAATGTGTCTGCTACCATGTTTGCTTTTCCACGATGATATTGGATGGTATGATCGTAATCTTTCAACAGCTCGAGACAACGTCGTTGCCGCATGTTGAGTTCTTTTTGGGTGAAGAAATATTTGAGACTTTTATGATCTGTATAGATCTCCACTTTCTCCCCATACAAGTAATGTCTCTAGATCTTCAATGCGAAAAAGACTGCTGCCAACTTCAAATCATGAGTAGGATAATTCCTCTCATATTCCTTGAGTTGTCGCGAGGCATAGGCTATGACTTTCCCATGTTGCATGACAACACATCCTAACCCTTTGCCTGAAGCATCGTTGTAGATAACAAATCCATCTGAACCAGATGGTATTGTCAGAACAGGTGCCGAAATGAGTCTCCTCTTGAGTTCTTAAAAACTCTTCTCACAATCCTCGCTCCAACCGAATTTTGTATCTTTACAAGTCAGTTGAGTTAACAATGTAGCGATTCGAGAAAATCCTTCCACGAATCTCCGATAGTAACCAGCTAAGCCCAGAATGCTACGTACTTCGGTCACCAACTTTGGTTGTTCCCAACTTTACATGGCTTCAATCTTCGTCGGGTCGACAAATACTCCATGTTTTGACACCACGTGCCCAAGGAATGCTACTTCCTTAAGCCAGAACTCGCATTTCTTCAGCTTGGCATGTAGCTTGTTATCACGAAGCCTTTGCAGTACCAGCTTTAAATGGTGCTCATGATCTTCACGGCTTTTGGAATAGATGAGGATGTCATCAATAAAGACAACAACGAACTGATCCAAATATTCTTTGAACACACAGTTCATCAGATCCATAAAAGCAGTAGGAGCATTAGTCAATCCAAAAGACATGACTAAGAATTCATAATGCCCGTACCGAGTTCTAAAGGCAGTCTTTGGAATATCCTCAGTTTTAATCTTCAGCTGATGATATCCAGAACGAAGATCGATCTTTGAAAAGAATTGTGCTTCATATAACTGGTCAAATAGGTCCTTAATGTGAGGTAACGGATACCTATTCTTGATGGTGACATGGTTCAATTCTCAGTAGTCAATACAAAGTCACATACTCCCGTCTTTCTTCTTTACGAATAACACAGGAGTACCCCAAGGAGATGTACTAGGACGAATGAAACCGATTTCCAACAACTCCTGAAGTTGGACCTTTAACTCCTGAAGTTCAATAGGAGACATTCAATATGGGGTTTTAGAAATGGGCTTTGTACCAGGTTCAAGGTTAATAAAGAATTCAACTTCACGTTCTGGGGGTAGACCGGGAAGTTCTTCAGGAAATACGTCAGGAAATTCACTTACAATAGAAATGTTATTCAAATCTAATGTGTTTTTGTTCAAGTCCGTGACATGGGCTAAGAAAGCTTGACATCCATTTTCTAATAAACGAATAGCTTTATGGCTTGATATGACAGTGATTGACTTTAGTGGTTTTGTTGTTTGAATTCGCATAACAGGTTGGTTAGGAATATGAAAACTAACAACCTTACAAAAAAAATCAATTTTAGCATGATGAGTGGTTAACCAATCAATCCCTAAAATCACATCAAATGCAAGTATTTTCAACGGAATAAGATCGGCAGGTAATGTTATGGTTCCAACTTGAATCAAGCAAGATTTATAAACGATAGATGTAATGAAAGTTTCTCTAGCGGAGTCTCAACAGATAAATCAAGGTCTTATTTCTCGGAGTCAAGTTCAAGCGTTGAGCACAAGCGGGAGATATAAAAGAATGGGTAGAACCAGTATCTAATAAGGTATAAACTTCATGAGAGTTTATGATTAACTTACCGTGATCACCTCGTTCGGGTTTCTCGCGTTTTGGCTAGTCACGACAAACACCCTCCCTTGAACCACCGACTTTGTTTTGTCGTCAGTAATGCGCCTTTGGTGTCGCCATCCCAAATTTGGACTTGACTTCGCTTATCGGACAAAACCGGGGCTATATGACCGTCTTTTCCACAACTAAAACACACCTTGGAAGGTCAGTGAGCAGTTTGGACTTATGTGTTCCTCCTCTCTCGCATCTCAGAAAGCATCTAACTGGCGGTCATTCTCCTCCCTAGAATTTGTTGTTGGTCTTTGGTCTTTGCTGCTTTTCTGTGTCTTCCGTCATTATTGAATCTCCTCTTTACGAAATTTTCACTTGACTCACCTCTCCTATTATCATGGCCACGATTACCACCCGAGTGGTTACCACTTTTGCCTGTATTCTTTCCTCCCCGCTGGTTATCATCGCTCCAATGACTGTTGTCACCGGTATGACCCTGATTGTGATCCCTCAGTTGAGCATACTCATTACCCCGCTCTAATAATTGAGCCATGTTTACAACATCTGAATATAAAGAAAATTTATGAGAGATAAGATAATGCCGAATCTCAGGTTTTAGACCTCTCAGAAACATCCTCGTCATTCGTTCCTCATTCTCTATCAAATGAGGTGCAAACCTGGATAACTCTATGAACATCGCCTCGTACTGGGACACCTTTATATTGTTTTGTTCTAGTTTGATAAACTCTACCTCCTTCATATGACGAATACTTTAGGAAAGTACTTATCATTAAACAGTTTCTAAAACGTTTCCCAAGACATGTTGATTGTGGCAGGTTGGGTACGCTTCACAAACTCCCACCAGTAGTCTGCCTCACCACGGAACATAAAGGTGGCGAAAAGAACCTTCTGTTCCTCCGTACATCCCAAGACAACGAATATTTTGGTACTTTGCTTGACCCACGTTTTCGCCTTAATCGGATCCGGCTTTCCCACAAATTCTGGTGGTCCCAACTCCTTAAACTGCTTGGCTGTGATAAGCCGCGCATTACTATCATTTCCACCCATATTTTGTGCACGAGTCTCCCTCGTTTGATTTTGCATGAACTGCAAAAAGCTTCTAAACATCCCATTATTCATCATTTGTTCGGTAGTATTGTTTACAGGAGGAATATTGTCTTCCTGTTGCACGTTCCCTTGGGTGGTGATTAAAGGTGTCTCCACTATCTCATTCACTCCATTGTTAATATTTCCCGCTGCCATTCTTAAATACTGCCATAAAATAAGGGTTAATTAACAAATTACCATATCACATATTAACCATATGCTCTGACTGGCCAACCAAATAACAAATAAACTTAGTCAGGTCATACTAGCGAAAGAATTCCCCGTATGTCCCCTCCTAGTTCTTGTCTCACATCTCAGCCAGGGATCATATCCCTAAGCTCTGATACCAACTGTGATGCCCCCAAAATAGGTATACATCACCCATTCTGAGTCGCCAAATACATGGTACAGAAACAAATACAACTTCAGTAATACAATTGTCGTGCAAAATACGACAACACATATACTGTGAGTTTGAATACAACTATTATCTAATAGAGAGTATACAAACTCAAAAGGAGTCCTTATTATAATTATTGATACACTATTTTACAAAATAGTGAGGACTACTAATACATCTATCCTAAACCATCACTCCATACTGCGGCTAGTTCCTGCTATGTTCTCACCTCCTGAGAAGAAAAATGGAACAAAAAGGAAAAGGGTGAGCTCAACTAGCCCAGTAAAGAATATTATGACTAAGATAATATACAACAATTTATCATTAGTCTTCAACAGAAAAAAATCTGATAAAATATAATAGACAACAAGCTTTAGATCAACAACTGCAGCGGAACAACAATCCATTAGAAGAGTCAAGTAGAGAAAGAATTCTACTATCTTCTAAGATTTAAAAGTCTATCATCAATATTTTATCTCTGTAACATCAATCAATATACATCTTGAATCAAATATTCATCTTTGCACTACAGGCCAAAGATATTCATTTGTATCACTAGTTGGTCATGTTCATCTCAACACCCGTTCATCTTTGCACTACGGGCCAAAGATATTCATTAGGTAATAATTAATCTTTGCACTATAGGCCAAAGATATTCATCAGTTAATCATTCATCTTTGCACTACAGGCCAAAGATATTCAGTAATATCATCATTTAGGACTGATGATGATAAAAAATATCTTAAAAAAAATGAATCCAGTGAGATAAAAGATCAAAGATTAGGGATTCGTACTTTAGTTTATCCAAGTTCAAAAATACCTTATAATAATCAATTGTGGAGCAAAATTCAAGAATAAAGATCAAAACATGGATACAATCAAAGATAGTAACCATAATAGACAACTTGGACAAAGAAAAGAAAATTTCATTTTTTATGTGAATAGTGTCGTATTCGTGAATAGTGTCGTATACGTGAATAGTAACCTCGACACAAAAAAGTAGAAATTCCACAATAAAATCCATACCAATATTTTGGTATAATGATATTAAAAAAATAACATTATTATGAAGAAAATAGCATCCCTTACCTCAAAATAACAGTACTTCTGATCGGAATATCGGTATAAGACTGAAAAAAACTTGCACTGATGAATAACAACTCACAAAGTATCTAAATACTCACAAAATATGCTCGATAATATAGAGAGAAAGAGAGAAAACTTGTTTCTGGTGTGATTTTCAATTCTAACTAAGCACCCTATTTATAGGAAAATGCTTAGAAATATACATAGCATGAGATTAACTTGCTACTGATGGCTTTTCCTGCTACTATTCAAGCCCACCACTTTTGAAAATAAATTCCAAAGACATTTTATTTTTCACCAACCAAAAGTGGGGCCCACCATATGTTTAATAAAAATATTTATTTCCGAAAGTTCAATAATTCATAATAAATAGCCCTTTTATCAGAAAAATTCAAATCTCATGTCTATTCCATAGGAAATTAAATTCTCTACAACTTTGTAAGTTTAAGTTTTTCCAAATTCCAAACGAAAAATGACTGAAATCCACATACGGACGATTTTCAAAACCTCCATTCCGACAAATACTGATAAAACACCTCAGCATTAATTCCTTCATTTATAACCACAATAAATATATCCATCATTTATATCCACATAAAATAAATATTTTCTTATCATATAAATCAATAATTAATTATTCACAAATAATTTCATAGAATCACAATTATGACAACCAGGTCGTTCCCAAGAAAGAAGGGGCTTTCCGATAAGGATTTATTCTTATTGGCGCGCAATTAGGTAACCAAAAACCTTTCCTAGATAGAACTTCCTTAGACATTGCCAATAATGATATCTAATAATATGGCAAAACTATGTATTTCACCACTATACTTGGCAAGTTTTATTTAATACACCATTTAAATTTTAATTTTTTGAATTACCCCATTAAACAAATTAAAAGTTTTTAATTGGATCATTCTATTAACTGTTCATCAGTTCTGTTAATATCAACGTTAGTTTTTTTCTACGTTGTTTTTTTTTAAAAAAAAAAAAAAAAAATGACTCAGCATAACAACTTAGCTTCTCTTTCTTTTCCCCCAAAAAAATAACTTAGTAAAAAGTGCGATTTAAATCACCAAAGCCTAGAAGAAGAGAGCGAAAGTCATTGTCATTCGGAGAAAGTAACAAGATGAAGGCCATGCAAGAAGAATAAACACACAATGTTAATTAAGAGGAGCGCTTTGACCAAACCAAGCTATTATTCCCATTGCAAGCCCCTACCGTAATCGCGACCAGAGAGGCGGAAAGGGTTCTCCAAGTGGTTTCTTCTCGATTCGGCCACCAAAGCCTTGGTCCTCTTACGTATACTAATCAATACATTATGCCAAGTATTAACCCTAGAATTACGCAAACCAAAGAACGCTTTCAATGCCGCCAAATCATCCGCTTTTCATACTAAAACCTCATATGGCCTTGCTCTGGCCTAAAATCCAAATCAAACACGGACAAAAACCACGGCTTATTAGTGGTGAGGCGGTGGAGCTTGGTTGTAGATAGATCGATGTCGACGATGGAGGAGAAGTGACAATGGAGGGAACAGGGAATGTTGTTGAATTAAGGTTTTAAAGGTGATTTTGAGAGGTGGAGAAGAGGAGGGTTGAGATCGAATTTAGGCGTCTGTATGGATTTGATCTTTGGTAGGCAATTTAGAAGAAGGTGAAAGTAAAAGGGAGGGACGATGCGGTAGGGTAAGGGTTTAGGTTGGGGAGTTTAGGGAAGAAAGAAGAGGAGGTCATTTGATTTCATGGATCTCTCTTCTTTGCGGTAGTAGAGTCCATATCCATAGAAAGTTGAGTGATAACTGGCCGGCGGTGAGAACAAGAGAGTGAAGTCCGAAAAATAGATGGATAGGGGGAAGAAAAGAAACATAACCTTAAATCAAACACAAGGTGGAAAAGAAATTGAAGAAATCGATAGCGACCGAGTCATTTTTCTTTTTTTTTTTAAAAAGCCACGTAGAAAAAAGTTAACGTTCATATTAACAGAACTGATGAACAGTTAACAAAATGATTCAATTAAAAACTTTTAATTTGTTTAATAAGGTAATTCAAAAAATTAAAAGTTCAATGGTGTATTAAATAAAACATGCCAAGTATAGTGGTGAAATACATAGTTTTGCCCTAATAATATTATTCAAATTATATGAATTATTGATATGATAATGAGAAATACTGTGCAGTGACAATTATTGAAACAACAATAATATAAAATATCAACGTAGCAATTATTGAATCAATAAAATAAAATATTGAACAGTAATTACTGTAACAATTATTGAGTAGTGCCTTCTTACGTAAGAATCAATAATTCAAAATCTTTGTGCAATACCGGTGTACTCTTGTGCAACCACACATATTCTTTGTATTTTAACCACGGGTATTCCAACAAAGGTTAACGGTAACAACTATGTCGTTATTTATAAAAACTCAAACTTGTCATTTTCTTCATCCGAATAGTTTTTCCGTTATGGGGCCCATGAAATGGTCAGTGTGCCATCGTGATGAATATTCTCCCATGAGAATATTCCACGACCAAACGAATATTCCTCGACAATAATGAATATTTTATAACCACTTGCTTATTTTGCAAAATTTGCACATTTCACCCATAACCAAAATATTATATCAATTTAACACCTTATTATTCACAATAATAAATAGAGGAAATTCAATTTTATTTATAATAAGTTGGGGTCTTACATATATACCCCTAAATTATCTCAAAGTAATAATATTAATACATTAGAATTGCATTTTAGTAAGCCAAAAAGAAAAAAACCTAAGTATACTAGTACCATTTGGCTAATGTAGTGTTTTAATAAGCCTTGTCCCATATTGTTAGTCCCATTTCTTTTATCAGACGTAATAGGCCATTGGCCTAGCCTATTTCTTCTTCTTCAAACTCAGAGTATAGTGATGATGGCTATGGAAATGGTGGGGAGGGAGTGGTTAGCCACTATTACACCAAATTCTTCTTGCTCATTGACTTCTTCTTTCTTCTATTGGATTCAAATGTTGGGCAATGACTTTGTATGGGTAAGAAATTATATATATATATATATATATATATATATATATATATATATATATATATATATATATATATATATCGACCTCCTCTTCTCAATTCAACGTTATAGAGTTTCTGATAAGTTCATGAGTTACAATTTGAGAGAGAAAGAGAGAACAATCTGATATTAGAAGCAATAATTGACTTCACATCTTCAAGTGGTAATGTCCTAAACCATACTCTTAAGTTCAAGTTTGATAGTTCTTAGAAATATTCATGAATACTTGTTAATTGAGACAAAAATTGATGGTCAAAGTTGTTGCTATTTGTAAATTGATGTTAGACATTGTTAATACGATTAGATACGAAAACAACGAAAGTTAAACGGATCAATTTGGTTCAAAATCGAGTTCGTGGTGAGATTATTCGCTAAACATGTTAAACTTTGAAAAAATGGTATGAACTTTGAATTTAAGTCTTGAATTTGGGTGCTAAATTGATTTGAGTTGTTAAAATCATGTTATGTATGATTGGTAGTATGTTTATGAAGTTTATATCTAGTGGATACGATTAAATTGCTGATTTTATGAAGTTTTTTGGAGAAAATTCGTGTATGAGTTTGAGTTATGCAAAAACAAAACTCTCACTGGTTTTGTCCAGGAGAGGGCGCAGCTGCTCTTCTCCGACACTTCAACACCGCGCAACTGCGTCGTGCACCAATCTGGTATTTTGATTTTTTTTCTTCAATCTGAAAAGTTTGGCCTGTTAATATGACTTAAATATGCATGAATATAGGTATGACTTGTAGTCTTATGTTATTTTTCCTATCATGAGTTGCTTTGATTGCTTTAAAGTATATTTTCTAAGGAAGAACATAGAGCTTGAAAAATAAACTTGATGAAATCTATGGTATATGAGTACTGAATCTTGTAGCTTATGTTTATAGCTAAGTTATGCATATAAATGAGAATCGGATGAAATTTAAAGTTGTTTTGCTTATCATTCACTTGTGTTAACTTGGTTTTAAAGAAAACTTGAACTTTGGAAACAAACTTGATAGAAATTGTGTACTTAAGTTATGACCATGTTAACATGTGTATATGATCTAGTTATGCATGAAATGTGATTCGAAGTGGCTTCGTATGTGCTACATTGCATTAGCTTAGTTTAAAACAATTTCAAAGGTAAACTCGAACATTTTTGCAAACTAATTTTCATAACGTTGTGTTGTTATATTTTGAACATATAGGAGGGCATGCTAGTACTCTTTATACCCCTAAACATGACCTATATTAGCGTTCATCTAGTATGACATAACATAAGATCGTTCAAGCATGATTTTATTCAAGTTTTCAAGAGGAGAACAACATTAACTATGTTTGAATAATGTGAATACATGCAAGCATGCATATTACTGGGTGTATAATCTTATTACATGAATAGATGGTTAATGTAGTTGGTCCCATAATTTCATGGACTTATTTGGCCTTAATTCAGTAAAAATTCTAACCTAGAACCACAATATGTAAAGATGAACTTGAAATGATCTTAGAAGCACACAAGACCTCTTAAGTATATATGTGTTATATGTTGATACCCTTGCATGATAAAAGAGAAATGAGAATCAAAAATAAAAAACTTAAGTCCAGTGCGGCCAGGGGATTCGTGCAAACTCGCCGCTTTATCCTATGCCAAACTATAAGCGCGAAATTGGCCTACTGAGATAGAAAAAGTCGACTTGTTTATTTGATTTTTGATCATTGCATCTTGCTTACATTGCTATTTTAAACTATAAAACAGAGGCTTAATCATGTTTTAAGTGTTTATTGGTGTGGTGGTTATATAGAATCACGAAACTCCGAAGTTTATAAATGAGTTCTAAAACAAAGTCAAAAGTGACGATGTGGTTTGATAAGATGCTACTGTGTGTTATGATTGTGCAACTAAAATAGAACTCAACATATGTCTTTACTTACGTGATCGAACATGTATGAGATTGTTGGCTTATGCATAGAGTTTGAATAACTAATGAATACATATATATATATATATACACAACTATGGTACAATAGGAATTTGAAGTGTTGATAAGCTATAGATTGGTAAATTACGCTAAAGGCAAGTTCTCTAACTTATCAATTTGAAATGAGCAAGTTCCCTAACTTCATTTTTATATTGAATGCAAGTATATATAAACCTTATCTCTTATTGCGAAAGTTTCGAGTTGTTGTTATATCAACCATATCTATATTGAGGAAATATTTATACTTATATGAATCGCCGTTCATATTCTGAAATTTGACTTAAACTATATATCTTGAATCATGTTGCGAACTCGAACTTATTAATTATTCATGAATGTATTGAAAGAGGTGTCTAAGCCATTTGATTCGGCTAGACAAATATCTATGAGTTAGAAAGATGTCCAAACCAATTGCTTTGGTGTGGAATCTATAAATCTACTAAGATGAGTAACCCTCTTATAATGGGAAGTTTTATATTATCGGAGAACCGACGTACGCACAAATAACATGTTTAAATGTTATGCATAACGTAGGGTACCATAGGCGGATCACCTGTTGTACTTGTTTATATTGAATTGTCAGTTAAAAACTGTTAATTCTAGCCGAAGTTCTTAGTCCTTAGTGACTACTCAATGTTTAATTTTCTTTAAACCTTAAAGTATTGAAACTTTTGAATTTCATTGAATATCCTTCAATCCATAGACACTCTTATTTCGATTCAAAGGTCAGATTTGGAACAATTGATAATTCTTGTTTCTAACATTATTCTTTTAAATTCCTGAACTATCATTTACTTTATACCCTTGAGATCATGAACTTTATACATGTTTACCCTTATTGCTATATCATTTGCTGGGAAAATTTGTTGCTCATTTCTTGTTTTCCTAAAATATTTCAGTTAAGGCAGAGTAAGGCAATATCTCAGGCAAGAACAAACGCAATTGGGCAAGGCTATGGAATAGATTTAGTACTTTATGTTAGATGTTATTACTATGTTGTACTAAGACATATTTAAAATTATGTATTAAGTTATGATTAAACTTAAGTTATGTAATTATATGTTTTAGTAACGATTGGGAGACCTTGGGACGAGAATAATTATATTAAGTCAACGTAATTTATTCTATTATTCCGCTGTATGAGATATTAGTATGTTATTAGTGATAGATCGTGAAGCAACGAATTCGAAACATTAGTGTCTGAATTTGGGGGCGTCACAGATCTAACTCTTTTACTTTCATATCTTCCTCTACTTCCTGTCCTAAAGGTTTGTTCTTTAACCATTTTTTCTATAATGGGTATATGATGTGCTAGGAGTTCTTAGAATTTGGAGAAGTTGGGATATATTGTATACTAGTTGGACTTTCTAAATTTAAAATGGCTAGCCAAACACTTGTATGAGAACAAATCGAATTTCACCACTTTATTTTTCAAAATATTTCAATTTTATGTGTTATATATATAGATAACACTGAATGTGATATTTAGGTTCTCTTAACATTTTGGTGAAACTGTATGGAACTTAACTTCGGTTATTAACTGAAATAACTAAATAGCAAAATGGGTTATTCGATTTTTGGTAATTCGGTTATTTTTTAATTCGGTTAATTTTTCGGATAGTAAAAATAAACATATTTCGGTATTCGGTTATAACCGAATAAGCTATTCGGTTCTATTATAACTGAATGATCAGTCCTACTCCAAATATTAACCAATTGGGTGGGAAGACACTGTTTGGTACACATTTTAGTTTTGGCTTTTACCTCTGATGTCCATACATCAGTTTAATTATTGCTCTTGGAGAGTAATCTATGGAGAACTATTCATATTGTTTATAGCATGCAGAATCCAAAATGTTATATAGAAAGCGCGATTGAAATCAATAAAATTGTGGAAGGTTTTTGAAGTTTAAATTTCAATTTTATTTTTTTCCATAATTAAAGTTGTTGACAAAGTGATAATATTAATAATGTTGCTAGAGGAAATATGCATATCTACATTTTTTTTCACTTATTCTAATTAATTAAGACATTGACACAATTAATTAGACATATATCACTTAAATTTGGACGAACAAATTACCTAACTTTCATTTACTTAAAAACACTGATTCTAATTTTTAGGTAGCATAACAAAAAATTGGAACTCTTTGTTTGTGTTTAGGACTGAGACAAAATTTCTAAGGGAGCTCTACAAGGATCTTAGGCAGTTGGTACAACTAGAATCAGTCATATATATATATATATATATATATATATATATATATATATATATATATATATATATATATATAGTAAGATCAAGTGCATACCCCCTTATCTTACTCACCGTGCTTACCCCCCTTTAGCGATGGTTTCGGTCATATTAACTGTAAATACATACTTTTAGCGACAGGACAATATATAGCGTCGTTAAAAGTATGATTTACTTGCCATTAAAACCAAACTGTCGCTTAAAGGGGGTGAGCACTGTGAGTAAGATAAAGGTATGCACTGATCCGAATTTATATATATATATATATATATATATATATATATATATATATATATATATATATATATGATAAGGATCTTAGACTCACCCGGTTAAAAACTCACCCAACTCACCTATATATACCCTCTTTTTTTGCTTCTCTCTCCTCATTACAGTCAGTCCAAAAAAATCAAACACGACTTTTGCTCTCTAAGCCTCTCTCTCTCTCCGCGGAAATGGCAGCCCAAAAAAGAGTCGCGCTTCTCCATCTCTCTCCCTCTCGTCGCGACTGAAGATACTTCTCCCTCTCACTTCTCACTTCTCCCTCTCACTTCGCCATATATATCTACAAAGTCTCCCTCTCTCTTCCATACTGAATTGACGAATCGCATCCAACGGCCCCTTCGTCGCCCTTTCAAGTCGAATCAGTGGCAAGGTAACAAAATTAGAACTTTGGGTCATGTTTTTCTTGTTTTATGGGTTGAAATCAGGATTAGAGAGGATCCAATTTGTGATTTGGTGTTCAATAATAACTTTTTAGGGCTTAAAATTTATGTTCCTCAATTAAAACTTTGTGTTTTGCTGTCCAATTTCTGTATTATGGAGTTGGGTTTTCTGTACTTGTTCTGTATTCACCTTTTGTATTTAGAAGCATGCATATCTTGGTGAAAAGCAATATAAGTACTGAAATTTCTGTATTATAGAGTTGGGTTTTCTGTACTGAATTGTTAAAGCTAAAAGTAATTTTACTACACCAATTTTATATTTTGAAAAATTCAATAGCTTTATACTATTTTACTACTCCAAACAAAGTCATATACTATTTTTTAAGGACAATTGTTAAAATCCAGCATCTTCATTCATTTCAAAAGATTATGCGGCATTCAAAACAGTGATATCACTTATATTACATTCATATATAACATGTGCTACACCTAATCATTTTTTTAAATTTATTATGGGCAGAATAGAAGAAAATGGATGTCATGAACCATGAAATAGATAGTTGTGGGGATAATGCAGAAATGGAAATGGTTCCGTGAGGATGACTTGAGTGAAGAGGGTTGGATGTGAACAATGTTAAAACTGTTGTCTACTATCCTCAAGTAGCCGATGAGTTTACGCTTAAGGTAGGTCAAGAATTTCAAACATTAGACGACGCTCACACTTTTTACAATACATATGCAATGCAAGCGGGTTTTAGTGTGCGAAAGCATACTGAGAAAAAAAAGGAGGGAAGCGGTGAGATTTGTAGGAAGTCGTATGTGTGTTACAAACAAGGAAAGGGTAAACTATTTGCCGATGTGGATGAAAGAAGAAAACGTGGATATATTAAAGAAGATTGTAGTGCAAGAATGATAGTGGTTAAAAGAAATGACGTGTACGTAGTTACCATAATTGATGAGGGCCATTGTCACCCATTGTCAACTCCACATAAGAGGCATCTTTTACGATCGCATCGTAACGTCTCATCTGCCCAAAAATGTTTGAGTCAACAACTTGCCATGGTCAATATACCACAATGCCAACAATTCAACTTTCTTGCAGTGCAGGCGGGAGGTATTGAAAATATTGGTTTGCCTGAACGAGATTTGTATAACTTTGAAAGAGACAATCGTAATGAAATGAAAAGGACAAGATGGTGATATGTTGAATGAGTACTTGAAGTTAGAACAACAAAAGAATCCTTCATTCACTTTTACAATCGATAACGAATAATGAAAAAAGGATTACTCGTTATTTTGGGCGATGCACGACTTCTAGGCGGGCTTATAGATTTTACTGGGCGATGTTGTCATTTTTGATACCACGTACAACACTAATCATTACGGAATGATATTTGCACCACTACTGGGGGTTAATAACCACGGTCAAACTAGTGTATTTGGTTGTGCTTTCTTAAGTGATGAGACCATAGACACTTTTGTTTGGCTATTCAAGTGTTTTTTGGAAGCAATGTCAGGTGATGCACCTAAGATGATTATCACCGATCAAGATCCGACTATGACAAATGCCATTTCACAGATCATGCCGAATACATTTTATAGGTATTGTAGTTAGCACATTTTGACCAAATTTTCAGTGAAGATTGACTCGGTAAAATACAATGCTTATTATAAAGAGTTTTCAGATTGCATTTGGAATTCAGAGACCGTGGAAAAGTTTGACTCCACTTGGGTGGAGCTGGTGGAGAAAAGTGGGTTGACTACTAATAAATGGCTACAATCAATGTATGACATCCGTTGTAGATGGATACCCGCACATGTTAATAATGTTTTCTCGGTAGGCATGTCAAGTAATGACAACGGAGAGAGTTCTCATGCATTTTTTAAGAGATTTATTTCTAAAGGAAATTCATTAGTGGATTTTATGATTCAATTTGGTCGAGGCCTTCAACATCAACGACATGTAGAGTTGGAATCAGATAACAAATATTTGATTGAGAGACCAAAAATGAAAATTGCCAATCACTTCTTAAGTCAAATGGTTGACATTTATACATACTCTATGTATTATAAATTTGAAGATGAGATGTTTGAGACCTTGAATTATAAGTTTGAACTTATGAAGGAGGATGTCAACTACCATGTATACAAGATTTGGCGAAGGGATGTCACAAAATGTAATGTAAGAGAAATTCATTATGACAAATCTTGGGATTAAGCAACATGCACTTGCAAAAAGTTTGAGAGTTTGGGAATCCTATGTCGGCATGTACTAGCTTACTTGAATAAGTTTCATGATCTTGACAAGTTGCCGACAAAATACATTTTAAATAGCTGGACAAAGACAGCAAAATTAAGTGGTGTAATTGATGATAATGGTGTAGCGATAAAAGATGACAAGTCATACCTTCTCTTGCGGAGTCGTTTGATTCAACGTTCTTTAGATTTGATTGATAGTGTTCTCACAAATGAAGAAGCCACAAATGTATTAAATGAATGTTTAGATAATGGATATGAAAAGATCAAGCAAATTTTACGTAAGAATGATTCCGAAAGAAACAAGGAAATGGAGTGTGGTGGAATTAGTGCATCCAAGTCGGTTAACATGACTTCTACCTATGAACTTACTCATGAAAATAGTTATATTGAGCCGAACCACGTGCGAGCTAAAAAGGGTGGAAAAGAAAGGGCTTTGGGAAAAGCAAAAAAAGTAACGAGTAGACGTTGTCATGCATGTGACCTAGTTGGTGTGACACACGATAAAAGAAATTGTCCGATGCTTAATAATCTGTAAGCAAATTTACTAATTTTGACTTTGTTATTTATTTAAAATTGATTTTGGTATGTGTTTAAATTTGACTTTGCTAATTGTTTATATGTAGAACTGGAGAATCAAATGATGATGCTACTCAGGAGCCAAGTGTAGCTAATGATTATAGTGATCCAACAGAGATTTTTAAATTATGAGGTAATGATAATATTCATCCAAGTGTATTAAATTTACAGCAATATTCAGTGTTTTGGAGGTGTATAGCAATTTATAGCAATAGGCAGTGTTTTGGAGGTGTATAAAATTTATAGCAATATGCAGTGTTTTGAAGGTGTATAGCAATTTATAGTAATATTCAGTGTTTTGGAGATGTATGTTCATTTATAGCAATGTATTAAGTGAATTTCTATTTTATGCAGGTGTATGACAGCTGGTCTCATGAAGTACTCTGTGTCTTCTGGATGTAAAATTATTTGCTGTGGACAAAAGCCTTCTACTGCCTTGGCCTTCAAAGCCTTCTAATGTCAGTAATTTGATTATAGGCTGTAAGTGGATTGTATTTCTTGTTGTTTGTTATATGTAATCAAGTAGCCTTCTACCGCCTTGATCTTTATTCTAAGGCGCAATTGATATTTACCAATGTAAGAAGGCTACCCATCTTTTTACTATTTAAACTTGATATTTACCAATGTAAATTGATACATGAAGGCTTTTATTATTTTCTTGAGTACCTATCATTTTAAGTGGTATAAGTGATATGATATAAGTGATGTTTGTGCTGGGAAGAGCCAATACTTTCCACGGTGCTCTCATGAATCATGAACTTTTATGAACAAAAAGCAAGAGCACAACCCCCCCCCACCCACCCCCACCCCACCCCACCCCACTCTTAAAATTTCATTATTATTCTAGATTGCCTTTTTGGAACTGATACTTTCATGAGAATCTATTTTTTTGTCCTCCTTCAATATGCCTATTACTTTCTTTTGTACAGGGGATTTAATGTTTCTTTGGTTCTCTGTAATTTTTTTTTTGCTTATGTCAATATTCATACATGACATATTAGCATGCACATGTTTCATACATGACATATTAGCAAATTTTTATAGTTTATAGTTAGCAGTCTTTTATACAAACAAAAATTGCAACAACACGATGGAGCTACAGTCTTTCTTTGTTGCCTATTGCACGCATGTTCTCCATCTCTTGCTCCATTCCATTGATCTTTCGAATTAATCCAGGTATTATTTGTCTTGATCTGTCGCACATTGGAGGATCGTACCAACCAAAAAACTTATAGGCATTCCTCTATAAACAAAGAAATTTTCAATTTAATGTATAAGTAAATAGAATGAAAGAGATATTATAGAATGAAAGAGATAATAGACAAAAATGGAACACTAACACACTTACTTTTCTATAATTCGGACATGATAAAAACCTTCTTCCTGGGTTAGTATCAATCCAGTCCATGATGTTTTAAGTTGAGCTGGCCTATCACAATCACATAGTGCATTCATGGCTGCAAATACAAAACATATTCAAGTAAACAAACACTATTCCAGCAGCAAATAAATGCAAGGCTAATGTTAATATTACCGAGACAAGACTACTCCAGCTCGCTGTACGCATTAGAGTCCACAATGTCAAGAATTTTGTACAAACAACTTTGAAATTTTCCATTACAGAGGATGTGCAAAGCATTTCTATTTACATCAAAAGACTACAACATACCAACTTTGCACACCGAACCCAACTCCATCCCAAGCTATTTTGACTATATTAGTGCAATTTCCTCACAGCCAAAGTAAATTCTTCAGCAGAAAAAATGACTCATTACTATCACGATGGACTCATTACTATTACAATAAACTGAAAACAAAAAATCTTAACCAAAATTTGCAGATTATAGGGTTTGGCCCTCATAAATTTTAAGCCCTAAAAAAGTTATTCTTGAACACCAAAACACAAATTAGAACGAATCTAAGCCTGATTTCAATCCATACAACAAGAAAATCTATATACAAAGTTCTAATTTCTTGGTCTAAAATTGACGAATCGACGAGAAGGGCTCACATCTCTTCGTATTAGTTTGTCTACCGAAATGGCTTCAGTTGCTGATGTGAGATCTCTTCGTCGATATATATCGCTGCAAGGTGATTCGGAGGAGAGAGAAGGGACTGACTCGTCGCGAAGAGAGAGGGACAAGGGCTACGATTTTCCGCGGAGAGAGAAAGAGGCTTAGAGAGCAAAAGTCGTGTTTGATTTTTTTGGGCTGACTATAATGAGGAGAGAGAAGCAAAAAAGAGGGTATATATAGGTGAGTTGGGTGAGTTTTTAGTCGGGTGAGTCTAAGATCCTTACTATATATATATATATATATATATATATATGTATAAAAATCAAGACTAATCTTAATTCACTTCCCTTGTATTTCAAGGAAAAAGTAAAAATAAAAATTCCCTTGTATTTCAATCAACCTTAATTTATCAAATATATATGTATATATACATGTTTCATTACTTGATAAATAATCATACTATTTTAATTTCTCATCATTCCAAAAAAGAAACTTCTAGTAAACAAAATACAGTATAGTAATAGAGAAATATCAGTGAGTCCCATGTTTGCTTGAGAAGAAATTGCTTAAATTTGGAAACTCTAAAGTTGACCAATGACAATGCCTCAACCACCAAACTGTGCTTCTTCAGTTAATTAGTCATTCAAGGCAATACATGTCCATGAACTCGATCACATATTCATATGCGTTAATTATACATAATAACGTTCATTTCGTTTACTTTATCAACAAGCTTGATACCACCTTGATAATGAGAATGTTACATGCAGTGGACCATGCGACATCGATTAATTAGCAGTGGAATATGATTAATTCTTTACAATAAATCCAAAAGAGAGATAAATTGTATAAATTTATTATCATCGTCATAAATGATTTTTAGATATACATATTACATATATACAACCTAGCTTCTTCTTTTTTGGTAATGATCAGGTACATTGCACCTTAACTATATTGCAACTGTGCCTATCCGCAATCTTTCTAGTTGAATGAGTTTATATATATATATATATATATATATATATATATATATATATATATAGGAAAATTATTCATAGAATACGTTAGTCAGAGGGACTGTTTCAACTAACGTTCATTCAGTCGTTCAAAATTAGAGTGAATGGCTGAAATGAGGCTTGGCCGCTACTCCCTCTAGCGGCCAGTATAATCAGTAAAATAAAATAATAAAAAATTATAAGAATAATTATAAGGATAATCAATAATTATCTTTATACTTATCCTTATACTTATTAACAAATTATCCTTATACATATTACTTATTAATCAAGAAAATAAAATAATAAAAATTATAAGGATAATTATAAGAATAATCAATAATTATCTTTATACTTATCCTTATACTTATTAACAAAATAAGTATGTATTAGAATAATTATCGATTATCGTCTTATGATTTTTAATTATAAATAGAAAATAGTGATTGAGTTTATATATTTGAGTAGGAATATAATATAAATTCAATCACTATTTCTTATTTATAATTAAAAATCATAAGATGATAATTATTAATTATCCTTATACAAACTTATTTTATTAATAAGTATAAGGATAATTACCGATTATCCTTATAATTTTTTATTATTTTATTTTATTGATTAATAAGTAGTATGTATACGAGGATAATATAATTAAGCCAAATTTTTGTTGTTGGCGCTACTTCCTCTGGCCACCAAAGTCAAAACACTGATCGCTTTTGATTGGCCGCTAGAGGGAGAGAGTCAATATTCCCTCATCTCACTTTCTTCTCACAATTTTGGACTACTTTGGATGAGCGTTAGTTGAAACAGTCTCTCTGGTTAATGTATTCTATGGATCATTTCCATAATATATATCTATATATATATATTCTGTTGTACAAATACAGTTTCATTTATAAAACTGTAAAATTTTACATGTTATTATTAAATTTATTGTGTTTAGTTTTTATGCCCCTTGGACTATTGTTTACTCTTCCTAACTAAAAGCATAATACCTTTATTAGAATTCCTTGCATATACAAGAAGTAATGGCATAATAATAAAGTTGTGATGATAAATTGATTCAATTCATACTGCTATCAAAAAAGAAATTAAGTGGGAAAAAAAAGAGAGAAAGAAAGAAATATGCTAAACGAGACTACTTTTCAAAACGGAGGAAGTATATAGGAAAGAAATTAAGTGAAATGCCTGGAAGAATAATTTGTGTGGACAGTTATAACATAAACTAAAAAATATAAAGATGGTCAAAATCATGAGACAGTCAGATAGGGTTACATGAATAGCATCGCTAAGAAGGTAAGATTTGACAGGCCGGGAAAAGAGAAGGCAAATAATATTATGTTATTGATTGTCTTTGACATCACTCTATAGTTGCTCTCCAACAACAGTTGGTCCAAGCAATACCTAGTTTCAAGCCTCGTTCTAGCTTAGTTAATTCCCATATATGCCCTCCCTTTTTCTCTCTTTAAAATAACATATCTAACTATATATATATATATATATATATATATATATATATATATATATATATATATATATATATATATATATATATATCATGCATCACCTAATCACCGAAACACCCTTACACAACTTCCCTTATATATATATGCCACCACTTGACCTTTTGTTCAAACAAGTTTCACAATCTATTAGCTTTTTCATAAGAGAAAAGGCAATAGCTAGAAAGAGATATAAAAAGCAAGAAAATGGCTTTTAGAGGAGTTGTTATTTTCTTATTGATAACATTATTTTGTGTCCTTCCTCACTTGGCCCATGCAGACAATGCAGGTTCCACAACCAGGCATTACGAGTTTAACGTAAGTTTTAATGTGGTAAATGGTCATTAAAATTTTCACAAATGTATCATTTTGATATTATTATTTTTTTAACATTTAAATTAAGCTGATCATAATTTCATTAGGTCAAACTGCAAAATGTGACACGACTGTGCCACACGAAGAGCATTGTTACCGTAAATGGGAAATTTCCAGGTCCAAAAGTTGTAGCTAGGGAAGGCGATCGTCTACTCATTAAAGTCATTAATCATGTTCCAAACAATATATCAATCCACTGGTATATAGATATATATTATAATTCTTTACTAATTTTATATCATATAGTTCATTACAAAAGTTGATAATTAAGCAGATAGTTACTTTGCAAAAATCAAATTACAACCATAAAACGTACAGGCATGGAATTCGACAGCTTCAAAGTGGTTGGGCAGATGGGCCGGCATATATAACACAATGCCCCATACAAACTGGCCAGAGCTATGTGTATAATTATACCATTGTTGGGCAAAGAGGAACTCTCTTTTGGCATGCCCATATTTCATGGCTAAGGGCAACTCTCTATGGTCCTCTTATCATTCTTCCCAAGCGCAACGTGCCTTACCCATTTCCCAAACCCAATAAGGAAGTTCCCATCATCTTTGGTAATTAACCTACTAGTAACACATTCAAAATTAATGGCAAAAGATTGATTCAATAAATATATATGCTGTAAATTTTGTAGCATAATTATTTGATAAACTTTGATTTTTCATTTGCAGGAGAATGGTTCAATGCTGACCCCGAAGCCATCATTACCCAAGCTTTACAAACCGGTGGAGGTCCTAATGTTTCCGATGCCTACACATTTAATGGGCTTCCTGGTCCTTTGTATAACTGCTCGGCCAAAGGTATTCAATATTATAGCTATGCATGATATATATATATATATATATATATATATATATATATACACACACCTAAATCGTGCACTTATTTGTGTGAAATGCATGTTATTCAAAAGTTATAAATCAAATCATTTTATAACTTCTTTACGATGTGATATGTCATCACATAAGAATAATATATGAATAAATAGGTCATAAGAATAAATAGGTGTACTACTCCAATATGGATAATTAGATGAATGCGCCATTGCTTGTGAATTGAATGGAATAATTACATGCGACTTCGTTTCTTGTGATTTAATAGCTTATAATTTGACAGACACATTCAAGCTAAGGGTTAAGCCAGGAAAAACATACCTTCTACGATTCATCAACGCAGCACTCAATGATGAGCTCTTCTTCAGTATCGCAAACCACACACTCACAATTGTTGAAGCTGATGCCATTTATGTCAAACCATTTGAGAGTCAAACAATTCTACTAACCCCTGGACAAACAACTAATGTTCTCCTTAAGACCAAAACCAACTTTCCCAAAGCCACTTTTCTCATGACTGCTAGACCATATGTCACTGGCGCTGGCACATTTGACAACTCCACCGTTGCCGGTATTCTTGAATATTTATCACCATCCCTTCATTCAACAATCTTACTGAAGAAACTTCCACTCTTCAAGCCAACATTACCTCCTCTAAATGACACTTCTTTTGCTACCAATTTCTCAAGAAAACTCCGTAGCTTAGCCAATGCTAAATTTCCAGCTAATGTCCCTAAGAAAGTTGACAAACACTTGTTCTTCACGGTAGGCCTTGGAACAAACCCTTGTGGCCTAAAAAACCAAACTTGCCAAGGACCAAACGGAACAAGATTTGCAGCTTCGATTAACAATATCTCCTTCATACAACCAACAACATCTCTCCTCCAATCCCACTATTTTGGTCAATCAAATGGTGTTTATAATCCTAATTTCCCGTTTAGTCCCACGCAATGGTTTAACTATACCGGAAACCCCCCAGACAATACATTTGTGAGCAATGGTACTAAACTTATGGTTCTTCCATTTAACACAAGTGTGGAGCTAGTCCTGCAGGACACAAGCATTCTTGGTACTGAAAGCCACCCTCTTCATCTCCATGGATTCAACTTCTTTGTCGTCGGACAAGGTTTTGGGAATTATGATTCGAATAAGGATCCTAAAAACTTCAATCTTGTCGACCCCATTGAGAGGAACACCGTGGGGGTGCCATCTGGTGGATGGGTTGCTATTCGGTTTCAGGCGGATAATCCAGGTGGGTTTTCAAAATTTATCAATGTTCCTTAATTAATTTGCCGTATTTTTAAGTTAATAATTAATTATTGATTATGGCTATGTTACAATAGGGGTATGGTTTATGCATTGCCATCTAGAGGTCCACACAAGTTGGGGTTTGAAGATGGCATGGCTTGTCTTGGATGGAAAGCTTCCAAACCAAAAGCTGATCCCCCCTCCAGCAGATCTCCCCAAGTGCTGACTTTGTTTAATTCAAATGACTTCAGAAATTTCCCTCCAGAGTTGCCTTCTGTTTTTTTTTCTTTTTAAAGCATAGCCTTTTTGGCCAGCACTAGATTTTACCCAGTGAGTTTGCAATTATTTCGGAAAGAAGAGTGGCCTATATTTTTTGTAATAAAGTTTATGAATGAGACATCAATAATAAAGTTCGACTGAAAAGTTTACTCTTAACTAATTATCATGCATACATATAGATAATAGAAGTATATAAAGCATATTATACTTCAATATAAAGCATATGCATCAATATATGGCTCACTTGATCGGCCAATCTCCTCAACCTCACGCAGAAATAAATCTTATACAGCTAGCACCAATATAGCATAATAACCCGCATGGTATTTGGTCAATTAGTGGTATGACTCGTTTCATGATTTTCATAAGGTCGAGGGTTTGATTCTTGGTGACCGCAAAGAGGGTATGTGCATGGTGTGTGTGCATGAATTGAGATAGAACACAATAGCGTACAATAGAGAAAATAGAGAAAATACGAAGTGTAAGGAGAAGGAAGAGAGGAATAAATAATTTGTACTATCCATATTTTTTTTATAATGAATTTCTTATCTCTCCCCGTAATTTTTTTAATTAGGTTTCTACGTAAAATTTTATGTTATTACTTTATTTCCACGTGTCATTATTTTATTCCACATACACAAACAATTGCATATCCTCCATTGTAAACGTCTTCTTAGCTCGTTATTTAGTGATTTGGCGAGCAGTCAAATTTTAACGTTAACATATTGACGCCAATTCACCAAAGAAGGAGATCCTGCACATAAAAGATAAGTGATTCTTTTATTACTACCACTTTACCTGTAATTTAAATTTCGTACAACATGTGCTTGACTTGGTCTGTTCTTTATTTACAATATGATGTTAAGCTTACAAGGATTAAAGGATAAAGCCTAATGTGCATTATGTATTGCTTATATAATTAATTTCCTTTATTCAAAGCAATACATCATACCATGTGATATGTTATTCTTATGTTATGTTTCAATTAGATCATCAGATCCCATAAACTTTTAGTATATTATAAATTTCACAAAACGCCAATGGCAAACAAGGAGGGATGAATCATTGAGCATAGGAGGTTTTGGTGATTAAATATGAGTAGTACTTCCCTTTTGTTAATTTAATTTATTCCATGAAAATATGAATGCTCGGAATTCTTCAGTCAAATACCGTACCGTACTTACTATATATTAGGAGGGGGAAAAATTCTAAACGAAGATTGCAGCGGCCATTGGGGGATGGTAATGGTATAGCATTGATGTTGCCCTTAAGTATGTACTCTGGAATTGTATGATTCTCTAATTCTCTCAATGCATGTATGTCGTCTTTGGCACTGACCATCGGAGTCATGCTTTTAATCCATCTTTAATTATAATTATTATTAAAAAAAATATATAATGATTGTTTTTCTTGATATATTATTTATTCTCATATATCTGAATGATTTGTTGTACACGTGAATTAAGAGAGAAAAATCAAATTAATTGAGAGACGGAAAGGGGGAGTGGTCGCTAAATCACAAACCAAAGAAGGCGATATCTTCCGTCTAATCATTCAAAGGTATTGTTGGGTTGTTTGTATGTATGACAAATCAATACACACACGCAAGTGTACATGGTCAACAAGTAATATAATAAAAGTAAAGTATCGTTCTCATAGAGAAAATTAAACTGAAATCTAATCTAAGAAGCACCAGTTTTATAACTATTTTGGTCTCTTTAAACAGATGGATGAGATTGTGAATTATCTAAATTGCACTGAGAAACAAATTAAACTAATTAACAAGTGATTAAATCAGATAAGAGAGACATGAGATTATAATTTCACTTATTGCAGCACTTAGATTGACATACTTCTTGATAAACCCCAATTAATTACTATTGATTGTTAGTCGAGAACACGAAAGCAAAATATGACCATTTCTCAATGTACCATACACATATCACATTAAATTCACAAAAGATAGAATGAATGCGAACAACCTAATTAACAAACCCACTATATTTCTATGTGAATTACAATTAAATAGGATTTAAGCAAAAGTTCTCAATAGACTACACGCGGTGCTTCAGTATATCTCTATCCTAAGCACGAATCATTAATTTCATCGCCATGTAGAAGTCATAAACACATGCTAACATGATCAGATCTGAACCTATACTCCATTTCTCAATTTAATATAAGTTATCACAGTAATTGGTGATCAAGCAATTAAGCAATTAACACAAATCATAATAGACAATATTCCATTAACAATTAAGTGGAACTCAATAAAAAAGCATATCAATTTCAACTAAGCAACAAGATCCATATATTATAATCCCAAAATAGGGTTTAGTTCATAATTGAAACAAAATCCAATATCCACAATTAATTTTACATTGAAAACAAAGATAGAAGTAAAGAGAAGTAGGAATTAGGAATAACAAATCTGAGTTTCTTCTCTTGCTTTACATATGAACTTCCAAGGATCTTCAATTGCTTCAATCTCCATGGATCTAACCTAATTTAAGCTAATCTAAGAATAAAAATCAACAATCTAAACTAAGTCCAAAAAGTGGAGAATATAATATGTGAATATATTAAGTTCTACACAAAATGGCAATAAAAATAACCTAATATATTAGACTCAACCTACAATGACCCCCTTTTCAAGCTAAAATCCAATTGGCTGAATTAAATGAAAAGTCAAATTTGGTCAAGCCCGAACTGGCGTGACCGCGCAGCCCAGTAGTACAAATTAGGTGCAGTCGCGCTACAGAGCATTGTTGAATGAGGTAAGGCGCGGCCGCGCTGTCCCTTAGTTCTAATTGGGCGCGGCCACGCTATGCATCAGTGCTATCTTCTGATATGCTTAGGAGTGAGCAAAAAATAAGTAAAACCGAATTACCGAACATAACTAAAAAAAATTTAACCGAATTATTTCGGTTATTCGGTTTTGTTTTTCTAATTTCGGTTATACCCAATTTTTTGTTTGGTATTCAGTTTCGGGTTTGGTAGCAAAAAATAAGCTATTTGGATACCCAAATAACCAAACTTATTAATTAAAAAAAATATAATTTTCTACTTATATGTATTTGCAGAATGGCAGAAGTCTACCGTAGCCCCTAATTTCTATTTTCCAAATCCCAAATCTAGTCTCATCTCAGATCTCAGCCTCTCCGCCTCTCTCCGTCTCAATTTTAGGCCTCCGCCTCTCACTTCTTAAAGCGGCACAAGAACATGAAGGTGTTGAAGGAGAACATCTAGGGCATCACTAAACTAGCAATTCGAAGCAAATCCAGGATCATCGCGAAGGTAAATTATTAAAATTCTTAACTTTCGTTGTGAATTAGAAGTGTATCACATGCTTATTAGTTATCAATAATTTATAAATTCACTTATCAGCACTCGTCACTTGAGATCTCTAACCTAGTAAGGGAATAAATAAATACATTTCTCACATTTTGCTTTGCAAAAATCAAGTGATGAACAAGTAAATTAAAAAGAAATCAAAGGTTATCAGAGTTAAGTGGGGGATGAAGATGAGCATGGCAAAGCACTTTGTGGGAGCTGTGGGGGCAATTACAGTGCCGATGAATTCTGGATTGGCTATGACATCTGTGAGAGGTGGTACCATGGGAAGTGTGTGAAAATAACACCAGTAAAGACAGAAAATATCAAGCAATACAAGTGCCCGTCTTTCAGCACAAAGAAGGGGAGGTAGTGACATCTAAATAATAGCTTGTCAGAGGGCTTAACCTCATACTTGGGTTAACACAGTAAAATTTAAATCGAAATTTTCAATCTGTCAAGTATGTGGTAAAACTTCATTTCGGTTATTAACCGAATAGAAAATTTGGTTATTCGGTAATTCGGTAATTCGGATATCTACTATTTCGGTTATTAGTTCAGATATCAAAAGTGTGTTAAATTTTTTTCCCAGTTATAACCGAATAAGCTATTAGGTTCAGTTATAATCGAATTGCTTACCCCAAGCTATGCAGCGGCTGCTTCCATTCCTTCAATCTTTGATCACCTAGTCTTCCATCTCACCATTTTTTATCCACATCAAGCCATTTCCACATCAAATGCTTTCACATGCCACCAAGTGAGCTCCCGATCGTGAATCCTACAAAATGTAGATAAAATGTATGAAAAGCTACAATGAAACACGGGATTAGGTAACAAATGTAGTTAGTTGATACCAGATAAGTAATTATAAAACCTACTTATCAAATACCCTCAAACTTGAATCGTTGCTTGCCTTCAAGCAACAAAACAAAAAGAAAGCAAATAAAATTAACTATGCAATATACACAAACTTGCCTAAGAATCCAACATCAGTAAGTATGAAATCTAATTGAGATGCCTCAAAAAAACTACAATGATCATCAAACAGAGTATCCAACCAAGACAAGGTCAATGAGCCACAACATTTTGCAAACTGAAGCCTGTCATCGCTGATGTAGTGTGTGTGTATGTGCTTAGCAGCCATTAAATTTACCACAGAATAAATATTTCGCATAATATGCTTCTTAGAGGAAAAAATACAGAATTAACTTAAGAATCTCAGCAAACAATCAAAGCTCTGACCAAGGCTACACATCAATTAAGCTGAGAGTTAACAAGAGATTTATTATGCTTTTATTTACTCACAAGGGCGATATTCGCACTTTCCCGTGTTTACATTTTTTTGTGTAATGCCTAGCTATATTAGGCTTTTCAGTGATACCCATACATCGATCTTTCGACCAAAAACTCCCAAACCAGACGGTTTTAGGGCGTTGGTGTAGAGACACCCCTAAGGATTACTTACTCAAGTATCAAAGGCCACAGAGCTAAGCTAGCTAAGCATTTATTCACATATATTTTTTTTATATTCATATATAGCATGCATACCCCCTATTTTCCCCCAAACATAAGCTTTAGCATCATCTTAGTCATTACTAACTATTTTACTAAATCTGTCATTAAAACACAAGTTTCCCACCAGAAGGTAATTATGCGACAATTTAAACTAAGCAAATCATAATGGCTACTCTAAAGTGCTATCCGAATACATCATTTTTAAATAGATTAAAATTCACCTCATTTTATAACCTCATAACCAAGCTAAAGTTATCAATAATGCTAAACAACCAAGCAGTTCCAGTATCATCATGGGCCAATAAGGATTTCAAGTAAAAGAGATGTTAGGATTCATGCAAGATGATCTAACTAAACACAATGCAACAAAATAAGCAAATATTTTTGGATTTTATCTCTTTTTATTATTATTTTTTTAGTAAATTGAACTTAAACAATTTAAACTATAATGAGACTACATTAACATGCAACCGAATAAACTAAATTAAATGAAAATTACACTAATCATGCAATAAAAACCAATACCAATAAACAATGTCCTCATTGGAAGGTAAAAGTTAGAAAGGAACTCCCCTGAGCAACATAACCATCTCCACCTGCTTCATCCTACTCAGGTGGTGTGTCTGGAGGTGGATAAGTGCTACCTGAACCAAAGATAGGGAAATGAGCCTCCATGCCAAGCTGTGAAAATGCTCGAGAGACTGCCCTATCAAATTCAGTAGTGTATATTGTGAAATCAGTGTGCAGGGCATCTATTCGCCTCCTTAAGCGACACATCTCCCAATCCTGACTAGTATGATGTGGAGGAGGCATTGCAGTAGGAGCCTCAGCTTCTTCTTCGTCATCCCCTTCTTCTTCTTCTTCATCTTCTTCAGTCTCCTCTTAGTCTTTTAGGATGAAGTCAAGACCCCAAGGATGCTATTCTCCTCCTTCCCATATAGTGTATTTTCTTATGGCCGCATGATTGATGTCTTTCATTAGCATCTGTAATGTATCATCGCCCCATTTAACGCCTACCTGGACACACGGTTTGGTGACAATGGATGTGTGTGGAATCCCTCCAATTATACTTCCTCATATATAACGCAACATGGACTGATGGATTAGGTGACCCACATCGATCGAATTTCCCTTGATGATGTTATAACAACTCTTTTTGTAGTGACATCGTTCTGGTGGCGTGTGGGGAGTAAGGTAGCACAAATGAAAATGTACCAAGCTTTGGCATATCGATTCAGTGCAATGCGAGGGAAGTGGATTTTTCTATCGGTTCCTACTCTTTTAGTCCATACAATTCCAGGCTTACACATTTCTTCCACTAGCTTGTCCAAATCAGTATCGAAGCGCTGGTACTCCACCTAGTTAGACTTATTCAGTGGCAAGGTGTCCAAGTGAAATAGCTCCTTAGTGCTTTTCTTGGTGTAAGAAACATGTTTGCCCCTGACATTTGATATCCCATTTTGAGTTTCCCTGGCATTGGCATAGAATTCACGAACTATGGTCATCGGTGTCACCAATGGAGTACCAACCACTTAGACCCATCCATCATCTCTAATAATATTCTAAATCTTTCCATCCTCCTTATCGGGCTTCAACCCTCTTTCTAGCACAAAGTTTTGTTCATCAATACATCATAATAGTAATGCTGGGTTGAGAGGTTAAAAATTTTAGTCGTATCATCGTGACTGCTACCTTCACCATCACTACTGCTTGAAAATGATTAGGAAGGAGTTCGAACTCTTTTAGGTGTCATAGGAATGTGAACTTGGATTTGCAAAAGAATTTTCTAACTTTGATCATGTTGTTACCCCCAAACTAAATGATTTATACCCTAAACTTCTTTTAGACCCTTAATCAAACAGTTATAAAGCAACCCAAAGTCTGCTTGCTCTAGCTATTGCTCTGATTTTTTATTATAGAATTGACGGGGAGTGGCTAGAGTTTATATAGGAGGAGGATAAAGAGTGTGTAGATGGTAGGATCTAAGTGGGATATGGAGTTGAGGCATTCAATTATTGGATAAGAGAAGGAAAGGGTTTAAAGTCCTGGTGCTCTGTTTTGGGAGGTAGCCGAGTTTGAGTTGGAATAAGATAATAGAAGTCATGTCTGAGATATTTAAAAACTGCCTTTTGGTCGTGTCATAGCCGCGTGGGACTTGCTTTATATTTGGGTGCAGACGCGTAGTTGCCTGGAGTTGGAATTTGTTGATCATCAAAGCAGGCGTGGTGCTCGCCTGTACCACAGCGACCTTAGCCTTTTCAAATTGTTTCTAACCATGCATGATTATACCAATTGGATTGTACCTGAGAGAGATCAAAAAATGAACTATTAAAACTATTAAATCTACAAAAACAAATTCTATCAAATATTAAAAGTACGAAGAATTAAACATGGAGGGAGAAATGATTGGATGGGGTGCCTCTCATCGAGCGCTTGGTTTATAGTCGTTCAGCTCGACTACTCCCTATTCTATTGTGGATTGGCGAGGACAATTGAGCACTTTTGGCAGTCAAAGTCACCACCCCAATAGTGCTTTAGGCGTTGTCCTTTGACCTTGAATGGTTGCTCTTAAATTCTTGTTCACTATCTCAACGGCGCCATGTGGAAATACAGTTTTGACAAGGAATGGTCCCGACTATCGGGACTTAAGCTTTTCAGGGAAAAGTCTCAACCTTGAATTGAAGAGTAGAACTGCTTGCCCTGACTTAAACTTTCTTTCAATTATTTTCTGATCATGCCACTTCTTGGCTTTCTCTTTGTATAATTTTGAGTTCTCATACGCCTGCAGACGGAATTCATCAAGTTCATTAAGTTGGAGAAATATTTTCTCCCCTACAACTGTGAGATCAAAATTTAACTTTTTGATGGCCCAATATGCTTTGTGTTCAAGTTCCACAGGAAGGTGACAAGTTTTACTATAGGCTAACTAATAAGGAGACATGTCAATTGGTGTCTTGTGTGTAGTCATGTATGCCCAAAGTGCGTCATCTATCTTCATTGACCAATCATTTCTAGTTGGATTGTCAATTTTCTCCAGAATCCTCTTCACCTCTCTATTAGATACTTCTATTTGGCCACTAGTCTGAGGGTGATATGCAAGGGCAATTCTATGAGTCACCCTATATTTTGCTAAGAGAGATGTGAAATATCTATTATAGAAATGGCTCCCTTCATCACTGATGATTTCCCTCGGTGTACCAAATCTTGTGAAGATGTTTTTTTGCGGAAATTTGAATACAACTTTGGCATCATTCGTTGGTAAAACACTGGCCTCAACCCATTTAGAGACATAGTCAACTGCCAAGAGGATGTAGAGGGTTCTAAAAGAAGATGGAAATGGCCCCATGAAGTCTATCCCCATAAGTCAAAGACTTTAACCTCAAAGATACTATTCATTAGAATCTCATGAATCTTGGAGATACTACCCACCCTTTGACATCTATCACGTCTTCGAACAAATTGTAAGCCAATAGAATCCTACTTGTAGCAGCTTGGTGGTAGTCCTTTCACTTCCATAGTGTCCCCCATATAAAGATGCATGGTATGCATGTAGAATATTATATGTTTCCTCTTGTGGAACACACCGCCGAATCATACGGTCGACACATTGTCTGAACAAGAATGGTTCATCCCACATATACTTTTTTACATCATGTAAGAACTTCTTTTGTTGTCGTGTCAAGTTTGGAGGAAACACATTGCCTACTAAGTAATTGACAAAATCATCAAACCATGGGATTTTGGAGCAAACTGCAAACAATTGTTCATCGGGGAAGCACTCATTGATCAAAGCCTTATCCATCTTATCTTGCTCCAGACTGACTAACCTGGAGAAATGGTCCGCCACTTGATTCTCTGTACCCTTTCTATCCCGAATTTGCAAATAAAATTCCTGAAGTAGTAGAATCCATCTAATCAATATAGGTTTTGCATCTTTCATGGAAATCAAATACCAGATGGCAGAATGATCAGTGAAAACCACAACCTTAGTCCCAATGAGGTAAGAACGGAAGTTGTCAAAAGCATAAACTACTACAATTAGTTCCTTCTCCAGTGGTTGTGTAATTCAACTGAGCATCAGACAGTGTTTTGCTAGCGTAATAGATGGTATGAAAAACCTTTTCCTTACGTTTGCCCAAAATAGCCCTCAACGCATAATCACTAGCATCGCACATTAATTCAAATGGCATGGACCAATCAGGTGCAACTATCACTGGTGTTGTGGTCAATTTTTTCTTTAATAGCTCAAACGTTGACAAACAATCCTCATCGAATCTGAAGGGTACATCCTTCTCCAATAAATTGCATAATGGCTTTGTAATTTTGGAAAAGTCCTTTAAGAATCTGCGGTAGAATTCAACATGTCCCAAGAAACTATGAATCCCCTTGGCTGACGTAGGTGGTGGTAGATTCTCTATTGTTTCTAGTTTGGCCTTATCCACCTCCAACCCCTTTGCTGACACTTTATGTCCAAGGATGATCCCTTCATGTGCCATGAACTAGCACTTCTTCCAGTTTAGCACAAGATTGGTTTCCACACAACGTTTTAACACCATGATCAAATTTTCTAAACAGCTGTCAAAAGAATCCCTAAAGACTGAGAAATCATCCATAAAAACTTTAACATTCTGTTATACCATATCTAAGAAGATGGCCATCATAAACCTTTGAAAAGTTGTCGGTGCATTACAAAGCCCAAAAGACATCCGCCTAAATGCAAAAGTACCATAAGGACAAGTAAATGTTGTCTTCTCTTGATCCTCTAGGGAGATGATAATCTGATTTTTCCCTGAATACCCATCTAGCAAGCAATAATATTGATGTCATGTTAATCTATCCAAAATTTGGTCAATGAAGGGCAAAGGGAAGTGATCATTACGTGTTACTTTATTGAGCTTCATGTAGTCTATATAAACCCTCCATCCAGTTACTGTCCTGGTAGGTATCAGTGAAAGTAGTATGCATACAAGCCAATCATGTTTGATGATAAAGCATATACTTTGTAACAATCTTATTTATTTATTAATAAAAGTATTAATTTCTTAAAGGCTTTTAATTATTTCCATGATGTTGTTTTTATAATATGTGATAAACCCATAGTTTTAAGCAATGCTTTTAGAATAATGATGATGATCATTCTAATGAGATCTAAATTCTTAGAAAGCTTAAAACTAAAATAGTTCCCAATCGTTAGATTACTAAATTTGGGATTAGTGAATTCGGATAGATTGGTACATACGTTGCTTACTCATTGGATGAGGATGATTGATCTCATGATCATTTGTGTGGAGACACTAAAGCAAGTATATAGGTGCTTATTGAAGAATAAGTACACTGAACGTGACTCGCTAAGGAATACCTAATAGAGTTTCACTTGCATGTCAATAGGAATTCCTGTAATGATAGTAGTACAAGTGATCCTTGGACTTGAGATCATCATAGTATCTTGTGTATGATGAATTATACTTTGGCTTATTCCTTAAGACCCTTAAGGTATATCAAATGGTATGCTTGTGTATAATAAATTGTACATTGAGATAATATATGATCAATAAAGAATCTACTGCTTCTAGTACATGGAGATAATTGTATAACCCAGTGGTCCTTGGCCAAGAAAGAATGCAATTAGAAAGGAGTTTCTAATTTGCATTATTTGGAGTTGTGCATTTAAGAGTCGAAATACATATAATTAAATAAAATAAGACTTGACAGTAATTCCATGTCTTATATTTAATTGGGACATTGTATGGTGGAAGGATTAAATTGTACGGTAACTATTTACTCAAAGGTTCTTTTATGATTAATGTTGAAATCTATATTATCTGGAAAGTCGTTGATCGCTGAGGAAGCTTATCCTTATTTTATAATAAATATTATTTATTTAAATAAATTAATACTTTAATTTATTTATTTAAATAAGATTAGATTTGTTTTAATTGATTTATTCACAACCGGTTTAATATGGAGAACTTAAATGGGTTGTCGACGTCGGGATTTTTATTTCTCCCTTTTCTGTTCTTGTCTTTTAGTCTTCTCATGTTAGGTGAGATTTGTTTGAAAAAACAAGTTGTGAAAAGGTCCGACATTTATATGTCGACGATTTTACTGTAAAAGTCGCCAGTTGGTTTTTTAAATGGTTGTACCAACACAACTGAGAAAATATTTCCACATTGACCCAGTGATGTGACACTGCTTAACGGGTCTGTGAAACCGAGATTCGTTAGGGTCCGGGGACTTGGTTATGCAGAGGGAAGGTGTTAGGCACCCCCCGACATCCGTGTTACCACGGTGACCGCCACTTTTTAATTAAACTGTTATATAAAAATGTGTGTGTGTGTGGTTCAATGTGCAATTATTTGGAAGTAGTGATATGTCTCGTTTGCACCTATATACAAAGGGTTTGAATTTGTGTAAATATTCAGTTTTAAACAAGATATAGCAGTGATGTTTTATAAAAAAAGGTTTTTCAAACCCTTGTGCTCAATAGTAATTGAGGCCTTTGATACTTCCATTTTATTATGTGTTCGGCTGGATTGCTTTTATTTTTGAGATGCGAAGCATCTTCGAGAAAATAATATACATAGCAGTACCGAATAATTTACAAGTCGTGTAAAGCTGAAAATGTCCATCACGGGAACCGAATCTAGATTCAATAGACTGAATATGTGATCACATGATTCCTAGGCTCACATGATGTAGCAATTTATATGAAAGCTATAAACAGTTATATATATAAAAGCTGTAAATATATATATACAGACAGGATCAACCACCACGAAGCACCTCCATGGGGGATCAGAAATGTAAATATATAAAAGCGGTGAATATATATATATATATATATATACATGATCAACCACCACGAAGCACCTCCATGAGGGATCAGAAATGTAAATAAAGCCATAAAGACGATCAACCGCCACGAAGTAAACTCCAAGCACGACAAAATGTAAAGAAAGAAGTAAAAACGATCAATCGCCACGAAGTAAACTCCAGGCGGGATGAAACATAAAGAAAGCCGTAAAAGGCTACGAAGTAAACTTCAGACCTGACAGAAATGTATATATATATATATATAAGTAGTAAACGCATAGGATATATATTGATCCCAGCTCGGTTTATCATTTCGGCGATTTCTCCCTATTTATATATATAAAAGCATTAAATGCTCCGGATGTAAAATCTAAGCTCATCGAACAAAGTTCGACAACAGTTCATATATATATAAGCAAATAAACGCTCTGGATGTAAAATTTAGGCTCAATCGAGGCATAAATCGATAATGTTAGTCCATATATATATATATATAAATAAATAAATAAAAGTCGCGGACCGAAGTTCGGGCATACACACGCAACATGACTCTCAACGTGAAGAACAGTGTGTACAAAGATGAAGAGAAAGGCTTTAAAGTGTGTAAGAAGGCTTATAGTTTACTGCCAAAGAAGACTTCAATGACTTGAAATGGATGAACACTCGACTCCCACCGGTAAAAATATAGCAATATATAAGCTCACAAGTGTTTAAAATGAGAAAACACTCAGTTTATAGTGTGTACAGAACAAATTGGACAGGGCTTCCTCGCCTTTTCTCTATGTAAAATGGCTGCCCAAGCCCTCTCTTTATAGAGGTGGGAGCTGCAGGTGTACCTGCGGCAGCCCGGGGTGCCCCGGGTTCTGCGGGTCCTGCTGTCTGGAAGTACGTGCACGCATGCAACGTGTTGTTCGCTCAAACTTTCAGAACTTCAATCCGGGCATCCGATCGAGGTGTATAAGACCTTTTTTGGTATACTGTTGTTGAGATCTGCACAATGACATGTGATTAGAGGTTGTACGCAGTCAGGAAGATGGGACCATGCCCTTGGTCTTCAAGCTTGAAATTATATCCGGTGTGTTATCTTGTGCAGTAGTCACTCGGGATTAGAGCTCTTTGGCTCTTGTAGGACATTGCTGTGTAGAATGTATGTATGTTGTTGTTGAGATGGTACGATGTGGGTTTGGGATAGCAAAATGACGATTCTGTTGTTCACTAGGGTTATCTCCTCCTTTGAGTGATTTAGCGGTGGTCGTTGCTCGAGGTTATCTCTCGAGATTGATCGCCATGTGGTGTTGACCGTCCTCAAGGTTATTTCTGAGGTGTGTCGTACTTCACATGATTATCTCCTGACTTGGGGAATGAGTGCCTCGGGGCTTTTGCCGAGTGTTTGAAGCTGTTTGCATGAATTTGAAACAAGCATTTCTGGGGTTATCTCTGGAACTGCAATTGTATGCCTCGGGGTTATCTCCGAGGTTGACACTGTTGGGTTTTGGCATAGAAACGCAGCGAAAATAAACTAATTAAAGGAAATTTTGAAACCCTAAAACAGGATCCATGCGAAAAATTTAATTAATTTAGAGGTTAGAAATTATACCGATTGTTAAAGCTAGAATCGATGCGGTCGAATCTTCAACGCAATTCAAACGGACTGCGTCTCTACGGTATCCACATGAACGCTCCACATGAATCATCCTACGATCTGCAGAAGAAGGAAACGCGGTACTAGCCACCAAGGATGAGAATTTTTTGAAACTGTTTTCTCTCTAGTCTCTCTCTAAGAGCGGCTAGGGTTTTGGTTAATGAATAATACCTAAAAATGGCTGCTACATATCATATATATAGCGATTAAAATGAATTATTCAAAATCTAATTTAATAAAATCCGAATTTATATATATATCTTAATTAAGTCTTACTTAATTAATATACCTATATATAATTATCCTATTAATTTAAATTAAGTAATTTAAATACTATCAATCATATTGACATATTTAAATCTTTATAATTTAAATTAATTCCCTTTTAATTACGTTCTATGTGTGTGACCCTATAGGTTATTATTACGTTGGCAATAATTTTAAAATCATATTATAAAATTATAAATAGTGAGTGGCATCTAATAATGCATCACTGCTATCCAAGTAATAATAAGATCGATGATTCGATGCAACCTTTTAGTGACCAATATTTCAATGTAATTTAATCCTTTTAACCTTAATATCCTAGATTAAACTCGAGTCATGGAATGTGTCATACTCTTCATAATTTAATCTGAGTTTTTTTTTATCAATGAGTAGACTATATGAAACAAATCACTATTTGAGCATGGCCATGCATTTCATAGTCCTACTCAATCAAGAGGCCTATGGATATCACCCCTAATACATAGGAGGGTTAAATTCCATCTAGATCACTCATATTCCTCACACGATTCATGATGTACCCAATAATCACCTTTATAGTCCACCCTATTAAAGGTGACATTTGATGATATCAAAGTACACAAATTCCCGTGAAGAAATATAGTGATTTTAGGTCGGAGGACCATTACATCATTGTCACTATGAGAATTATTAATGACACTTCGTATAATACTCCACATAGAATTCTCATGGTGGGTATGTCCAGTACATCGTTCTCTAACATGTACCTATGTATTGATTTAATATCTCATATATTTATGACCAATGAGATTTGGTCATCAGTCAATCCACATACTAGTCTTAATGCATTATTGTTGTCCCATCAACAATGATACTCGACTAGGGACATTTAAGAACAATGATACTAATTGTAAATATATAATCTCATGTTCAAGTCACATACTTGAAACTATATAATTTGTATCAATATTCTAAGGATTTTTATTATGTTAACATTTATATAACGCAGTAAATAAAATCATAATAAAATCATTCATTTATTCAATCAAATATAATATCAAAACGTTAAGCAATTATATCAAATAATTGGCCTCTAGGGCATAAACTCTAACAGACATTGTCTTTCCTGATGTTGTTTTTGTGGCTGAGATTGAGTATCTTGGGGTTATCTCCGAGATGACACGACATTCTCTGGTGTGATTTTCGATATTTGAACTGCATTCCTCGGGGTTATCTCTGAGGTTGAACCTAAAACTCCCAGTGTTATTTCTGGGTTTGAGGTTGAAACTTCTGGTGGTATTTTCGGGACTGAGCTGGATATCTCGGGGTTATCTCCGAGATGGTAATACTGAATATCTCAGGGTTGTCTCTGGGATTGAACTAAGTTATCTTCCAGGGTTATCTCTTAAAGATGATTATGTCCTCCTGTAATGTTAGTAATAGGTATGCAGAAAATTTCGAGTGTCTACAGATGCCCCTCTTTATCATATTCATGCAATGCAATGGCATAGATAGGATAAAGAATACTAGACACTTGAAATGTAATGAGATAATCATGATGCAATGTACAACAGCATGATGCAAATGTATGTGGTTTGTTGGATTGTTCTCCAACATGGTGGGATGATTGCCAGCTCCCCTTGACTTTTATCGGGAACAAACGTATCTCTCATATACAAGAGCCTCTGTGGGGATGCATTTGGTCTGTTGAGGATGTGTGTAACATATTCCATCATCGGTCATCCCCGATGAGGATGCTCTATTGGAGTTCTTGCGCCAACAATGCATGTTTGTCAAGATTGCCTGACCCTCGCTTGAACTGTACATCAACGAATGAAATCCCTGCTGGGGATAAATGCCAAGGCTGCTTGACCTTTGTTGACATGTGCATCAACTGATGAAATCATCGGATGTCTTCCTAACTTCCATCGGCTGAAATAACGTCAGGGTTGCTTGACCTTCGTTGACATGTGCATCAATGAATGAAACGCATGACACCCCCGCCGGGGACTTGTACTTTGGCAGATGAAAATGTGTGATACCCCCGCCGGGGAATCTGTATTTGGATAGATGAACTTGCGTGATACCCCCGCTGGGGAATCTGTATTTGGACAAATGAACATGCGTGATACACCCGTCGGGGAATCTGCTTGATCTTCGCTGACGTGTGCATCAACGGTTGAAATCATCGGATGGCTTCTGACGCTTCGTTGGATTGACTTGCCAACGGCTGAAGTGATGTCAAGGTTGCTTGACCTTCGTTGACATGTGCATCAATGGATGCAAATGTGTGATACCCCCGTCGGGGATGTGAACTTGAGAATGTGTGATGCCCCCATCGGGGATGTGTTCTTGAGAATGCGTGATGCCCCCGCCGGGGAATGTACAGTTCATATTGTATATATCAAACAACATTATATATAGTAGGGAAATATATTTTTGATCACTTCCCTTTTAGTTATGCCTTGTTGCTTGCTTGATATTTTCATGTTTCTTCAGGGCTTGTGATCTTGATGTCTTCTGAATTCCTCCATAATGGATGGACATTGAGTTGTCTCTGGATATTTCAGAATGGATCATTGATCTGTGTGTATTCCCTACCATCTTTGGTGTCTTGGGACTAGTTTTTGTATGTAAATGTGGAGAGGAATGTGGCTTTCCTCTCTGAGGCTGACCGCACCACAGATGGTTGCCAATACTCCTATTCAAGAGGAGCCCAGTTAGTTCCATCTCTTATGGATTGGTGTTTCTCCTTGAGGAGTCAACCGCAGTTTAGATGGTCACCAAGTCTCTCGTTTACATGGGGAGGTCGGGTAGTTCCATCCCTTTGGTCTGTAGCCAATGAAATATAGTGGATTGAAGGTTGATCCTAGTACCGTTGACACGTGTTTGTGTTTTGGTAGGGGGTAAGACCGAACCATGAATGGCTGCCTACATACTCCTGTTGAAGAGGAGATCAGGTCTGCGTAGTTCGAACCTGGTGTAAGAGGTTCAACGCTGTATGTGGCGAAAAGGGTGTAGGAATATTTTTGTTGATTTTGTTTTTGTAATGAGAAGGGTGTAGAAATGTTTTTGTTTTATTACGACCGAACCATATAAAATATGGTTGCCTACGTACTCCCGTGTATCAAGGAGATCAGGTCGGCGTAGTTCGCCCCATGTTCAGGACGATTTGCAGCCAATGAAAAGTTTGATCCCATGTTCAGGACAAACTACGGGTGAGAAAGTTTAATCCCATGTACAGGATAAACTGCGGGTGTGAAAATTCTTATCCCTAGTGGGGTAAAACTGTGGGTGTGAAAGGTTCAATCCCTGGTGGGATAACTGGAGTTGAGTAAGGGTTCAAAACCAAATGGAGAGAAAAGGATCTGGAGATCCGAAACTAGGCTGCTGGTTAGAAAATTTGTTTATCCCTAATGGGGCGGATGAGTGTGAAGAGAAGTTGTATGTAGTGAAGGGTTAAAAACCTGAAATCACTGGGGATCTGATGATCCAAAACTACGATGTTTCCTTGATGGTGACCTCAGACATAGTACCGTTTCACGGTGTCTGAGTTGAGAAGCTGTGGAAATTCATCGCCGTCCATTTCCTGTAATCAGAGAGCACCTCCTGTCAATACCTCTATGACAATAAACGGGCCTTCCCAGTTAGGGGCGAATTTTCCCTTAAGACTGATCTTGGTTGTCAATGATCTTCTTCAAAACCAAGTAATGTTATTTGAACTGCCGTAGCTGGACTTTTCTGTTGTAGGACCTAGCGATCATTTATTGATATAACTGACCATGGAAGATAGCAGCGGCATGCCTTTCGTCTATTAGAGACAATTTGTGATACCTATCTTGTACCCATTGGTCTTCATCCAACTGACCGTCTATTAACACTCTGAGGGATTCAATTTCCACTTCTATGGGGAGCATTACTTCCATCCCATAGGTTAATGTGTAGGGGGTTACCCCAGTGGAAGTGTGCATTGATGTTCTGTAGGCTAACAGAGTAAGAGACAATAAGTTAGGCCATCCTTTGTGGTTGGCGAACATCTTTTGCATGATCTTCTTGATGTTTTTGTTAGCCACTTCAACAGCACCATTCATCTTTGGACGGTAGAAGATGGAGTTGAGATGTTTGATGTGGAATTTACTGCACAACTCCTCCATCATTTTGTTGTTGAGGTTCTTAGCATTGTCTGACATAATTACCTCTGGTTGTCCATATCGACAAATGACATTATTTCTGATGAAAGCAATGATGACTTCTTTGGTAACCCTGGGGAAGGAGGCTGCTTCTATCCACTTTGTGAAGTAGTCGATCATGGTGAAGATAAACCGATGCCCATTACTGGCTTTGGGCCTGATGGGCCCGATCACGTCCATTCCCCACATTGAGAAAGGCTAAGGCAAACTCATATTGTGGAGCTCCCTCGGAGGGGCGTGGATAACATTCCCATGAATTTGGCACTGATAACATCTTTTGACGTGATCATCACAGTTAGCTTTGAGAGAGAGCCAGTAATGCCCTATTCTTAGGATTTTCTTTACAAGTAGAGGGACACTCATGTGTGGGCCATAAACTCCACCATGGATCTCATCCATGAGTAACTGAGCTTGGTCCTTGTCTAGACATCTGAGGAGACCTAATCCTGCATCTCTTTTGTAGAGTGCATCTCCGCTCAGGTAGAATTTCATAGTCAGCCGATGGATCCGCCTTCTTTCAGTCAGGCTCACCTAAGCGGGTGTAGATCCATCTTGTAAGCACTCCTTGATATGTTGATACCAAGGGTGTTGGATGGGATGTATCTCATCTGATACTTCTCCAATGTAATTCCCATAGGCTGGAGCCTTTTGTTGGGCAAATGTGAGGGTTGGTATGTCTTCCTTATCATGTATGTTGATTAAGGAGGCCAAGGTTGCTAGCGCATCCACAAAATCATTCCTATTCCGATGAATGTGGAGGAAGGATATTTCTTCACACTCCGAAGCCATCTGTAGAACCTGTCGATGGTAAGGCAACAAGTGTAGACCTTGGGTGTGCTAGATTCTTGTGGTTTGTCTGATTACCAACTCGGAATCTCCAAAGATAGTTAACCATCTGATGCCCATTGATTGGGCAAGTTTTAGCCACATGATATAGCCTTCATACACAGCTGTGTTGTTGGTGTTGGCAAACTAAAATTTGATGGCGACGGGATGTTGCTCCCCCATAACGGATACTAGAACTGCTCCAGCCCCAGAACCTTCCATGTTTACAGCTCCATCAAAATACATCTTCCATGTTTGACGTGCATCGTACTGATGGTGTTGCTGAATTGTCATTACCCTTTCATCGGGGAAGTATGTTTCCAAGGGTTTGAAGTCGTCTGAAGGTGTGGCGGCTTGTTGATCCGTAATTCCTTGACCTCTAATGGATTTATGCGTCACGTAAACGATGTCAAATTGTTAGAGGATCCACGCGGGATATGAGATGGGTTGTGTGACCATAAAGGTAATGTTGTAACCTTATGGAAGCCCATGCTAAAGCACAACAAGTCTTCTCAATCAGAGTGTACTTGTGTTCACTGCTGCTGAATCTTTTGTTGAGGTAGTAGATAGCTCACTCTTGGCCTCTATCGTCTTTCTGTCCCAGCATGCAGCCCATGGCATTGTCATTTATGGACAGGTACATGAACAGGGGAACATCATCCCTGGGTGGTACCAAAATAGGAGCTTTGACTAGCTGCTCTTTGATTGTAAGGAAGGTCTTCTAGCATTCATCATTCCATTTCATGGAGGAGTTCTTCCTTAACAATTTGAAGATAGGCTCATAGGTTACTTTGAGTTGAGAAATGAACCTGCTAATGAAGTTGATTCTTCCCAAAAATCCCCCTATTTCCTTCTCTATCTGAGGAATGGGCATTTTCGTGATGGCCTAGATTTTGGTGGGATCCAGCTCAATCCCCCTATGGCTAACTATGAATCCTTGCAACTTACCTGATTTAACGCCAAAAGTGCACTTGGCTGGATTCAACTTCAAGTTGTACTTACGCAACCTGTTGAAGAGCTTTCTGAGATGGTCTAGGTGGTCTTCCTCCTTACGGGACTTAACAATGATGTCATCCATGTAGATCTCTATCTCCTTATGCATTAAATCATGGAAAAGAGCTATCATGGCTCGCTGGTAGGTAGCTCCGACATTGATGAGGTCGAACGACAACCATCTATAGCAAAAGATTCCCCAAGGCGTGATGAAGGCAGTTTTCTCACGATCCTCTTCAGTAACCATGATTTGATGGTACCCCTCAAAATAATCAGCAAAGGAGTACATGTCGTATTAAGCAGTGTTGTCAATGAGAATGTGAATAAATGGCACGGGAAAGCTATCTTTAAGGCAAACTTTATTCAGATACCGGTAATCCACGCAAATTCGCACCTTCCCTCCTAGTTTAGGCACGAGGACTATGTTGGATAGCCATTTAGGGTACGTGGACACCATGATGATGCATGCTTGAAATTGTTTCACAATTTCCTCTTTAACCTTTAAACTCCACTCAGGTTTTAATCGTCTGAGCTTCTGCCTGACTGGTTTGAATCCCTCTTTGATGGGGAAGCGATGAATGAAAATGTCAGTGGACAAACTCACCATGTCTTCATGAGACCATGCAAACACATCCTCGAATTGGGTTAATAGTGTAACCATGTCATTCCTTTGGTTTGGAGTGAGGTCTGTACCAATTTGGATTAGCTTAGGGCTTTCTATGGTTCTGAGATTGAAGGAAGTGGTTTGATCAAGGTTGGGTTTGTTTTCAACCCATTCTTTGATCTTTTGAGGTATCTCAATGTCCTCTTATATTTCTATCAAGTCTGAGTCCAACTTTTCATCAAAGTTACAATCCTTGTGGAGAAAAGGCACCTTATCAACAAGTATAGGCACATCTAAATTCAGAGTCTTTAAACAAAATATGCTTTCACTTAATATATATGAAACTGTTCAATCATACAAAGTGTTAGCATATACTGACAAAACAATTGCTAATATGGTACAAAAAAGTAAGCAGTTATTATAATCTACAAGGGAGAAGGAGTTTCTGCCCGTTTTACCCTTATCGACCAATGAAAGGAGTGTTGCTCCAATTGTCAAGGGTGAAGTCCTGATGGACTGCAGTGATGGAGGAGCTGTCATCGTCCTCCTTCTCCCGAATGATGACCATTACATCTGGGAAATCATCGTTTGGGTGTATCTATTTATGTGATCATCATGGACAATGATGCGTATGTTTGACATCATTATGATGATGTCTTGTTTAAGTCTTTGTTCCTCTTCTTCCACTTTGGGATATGGAACAAAGACTTTTTTTCCCCTTTACCGGTATCGGTTTAGGAAATAACATAGCCATTACATAGGCAGGCACCTTTACAGGAGACCGTGCAAGCTCAGGAACTGTAGGTAGAGATAATCGTCGTGTGGCTGAAGCTGAAGGAATCTTTTTGTACTTATGAGGATTCCTGCGATTGGAAATAGTAGTATAGCCTAGTTCGGTTGTCCCTGTTTGAATGGGACATTGAATGGGGCGCTTGATGCCCTGATTGTCTTTGCCCAACCCTTGTCCAAGTTGATAACCCAATGACATCATTTCTTAAGTGGCCGACATTACTTCGGTAGAAATCTGGTGTATGATAGGTGGTGCCCCAACAGGATGGTAGTGAGTGTTGCTCACCTCTATGGCATGAAAACTGATTGGCTCAACTTCTGAATTGAAGCTGATGAGGGGTATGTCACCTTATTCAGGACACTCCAGCTCAGCGTCGACAATGACTAGGCTATTGTTGATAATGTATTTAAGTTGCTGATGAAGGGTGGAGGGGACGACCCCGACCATGTGAATCCATGGTCTTCCCAAGATCAGGTTGTATCATGTATCTATTTTGAGCACGTGAAAAGATATGCAGAATATATGTGGACCAATCTCTATAGGCATTTTAATATCCCCGACAGAGTTTCGTCGGGATCCGTCGAAAGCTTTAATAACTGTATGGCTGCTTCGAATCCGATTGAGATTGATGTTCATCTTCACCAGAGTAGCATAAGGACAGATATTCAGAGATGAACCTCCATCTATCAAGACTCCTCCCACCATATATCCGGAGGATAAAACTGCAATGTGCAATGGCTTGTAATGACCGGTCCCTTCGGGAGGTATATCGTCATCAATAAAAGATATCACATTGTTGTTAAAAATGTGATCCACCAGATGCTAGAATTTCTCAACATCTATTGACTTAGGCAGTTGGGCTTCTTCTAAAACTCTGAGTAATACCTTCTTGTGATCTTCAGACGAGAAAACCAAGTCCAGTATGGAAATTTTTTGTGGAGCTTTTCTTGCTTAAAACCACCTTGGCTTCATTATGGCCCATAGTACGGAAAAATTCTTCCACCTTTTCTATGGGAATCTTCCCCTTTGACTTGATGGTAGGCTTCATCACCCGTTGGGGAAAATACAGTGGATTATCCTTCGACACTGCAGCAGTCATATGAGATGTGGATCCTTCAGCCCCTCCATAATTCCATGGAACTTTCTGTAGGCTGACAACATGATATTGCGGTCTGCATGGCAAGATAATTGGCTCTGGCCCAGCCACTTTCAAAGGATTGTCAATACCTTTGAGCTGAACGGGTTAGATTGTATGTGAGGATGTAGTTGTATCTGCCTCAGAAGATATGACTGCTACGACCTCCTTCCACTTTATAGGAAATGCGTCCCCACTCTTTAGCACTACAGCATCATCGTCAACCATCTGCAGGACACCGCTGTCAATTAAATTTTGAATAAGGTGGCGGAGTGCCCAGCATTCTTCTGTGTTGTGACCGCGAGATTAGGAGTGATACTGGCATACTCCATTGAAATCAAATCGTCTCGATCGCGGGCTAATTGGAGGTAGCAGAGCTGTGATTCTTCCTTTATGTATCAGCATTTACAGTATTTCTTCCATCGGTAGGCCTAGGTATGTAAATTCCCTTTTGTTGGAAAAATCTCGATGGGCTTTAGCATTTTCTCTTTTGGAAATTTTATCCTCTAGTGTTTCCTTTTCTGGAGTACGCGGTGGAGTATTGGTAACAAGAGGAAGGAGACTGGCATGCTCCTGACTAAATAATTGGCGTGTGACACAGTGTTTGATGGACCACCGATTACGCTTGATTAGTTAAGTTGCTCACACAGAGCATTCATTTTCTGTTCCATTGTAAACTGGAACTTTGCATAGTCCCCCTTATCAACATTATCCTTTCTAGTCTGGGAAGATCCACCATTAAAATTTGAACTCTATCCACTGCTCCAATTAATCATATTGATCTTTTCTTCTTTGTGTTGAGGAAGAGGGTTATCTTGCATATGGGGTTGATCGGTTTTGGTGACCACGATCTCACTGATGTCTATTAAATCTTGGATCTTGTGTTTCAAGGCCCAGCAATCCTAAGTTTCATGTCCCAGAGCCCCAGCATGATAAGCACACTTCCTGGTAGCATTGAAACCTCTCCCATTCGGGTTAGCTGGTGGAATAAGATGCATAATTTTCTTCTGAGTGGTCAGAAGATTTAGAATTTTCTTGAGTGAGTCCCCTAAGGGTGTGAACACTCGAGTGTGTTTGACTTATCCACCCTTAGGCAATGGAGGGTTTGAAGACTGTGCTTGAAAGGGAGAGTAATTTGTCCTATGGATAGGCACATTCTGACTGCCCTTCTGACCTTGTAGTATCAAGGAAACATCCTCCTCTTTCTCTTTATGGACCCTCCGAGGGTTGTTTTCATAATTTTCGGACTGGATGTGCTCAGCAAATGCTTTAAGGGCAGCTAGGTCTTGAATCTTTCCTGACTTCAATCCCATCTCAGCCATCTCCCCATGTTTAATCATTTCAGAAAATGGTTTGCCAATACCAGCTAAGACTCTCTCATAGAAAGGAGCTTCTTGTATGTCTATGAAGGTCATCAACATCTCTAACTTATTCATAGAGAGAACAACTTGAGCAGCATGGTGCCTCCACCTTTGAGCATACTCTCTAAAAGATTCATTGGTTTGTTTCCTGACTTTAGTAATTTGGTACCGGTTAGGGGCCATTTGAGACTGGAAGTTGTACTGAGTGAGGAAGGCATGAGCTAGCTCCTCCCAGCTATGGATCTTTGAATTGTCTAATCTGGTATACCACGATCGGGGTTCTCCAGTCAGGTTTTTCTAGAACAGCTGCATTCTGAGCTTCTCATCCTCGGCATAAGATCCGAGTTCTCCAATGAATACCTTAAAATGTGTTTAAGGATCTCCTAACCCGTCATACTTTTTAAAGTCAGGAGTCTTGAACTTCTCCGGATAATGCACACTAGGGAATATACAAAGGTCAGCATATGAAACACTCCCATGTGCTCCAATTCCTTTGATAGAACGGATGGTCTCTTCCATTTGAAGGACTTTCTTTCTGATATCACCGGTGTCTAGATCTTATTTGAGATGGGTGTTATCATAAATTTTGTTGGTCGTATCCAACTGAAGCTCAGGTACTGGAATGGCTTTATCCGGACCTTGGGTTCCTCCTTGTGCAGAGGATTCAGCATGTACGGGTATCCTTGTACCCTGAGTAGATTGGTGTAGTTCTTTAAGCAGAATAGCCAAATTTGTTATTTATTTACTTAATCCGTTGAATTCTTTACGAGACACTGGATTAAGATTAGTCTGGTCAGATGAAGACATAATTGGTTGTAGGATCGTGGCCTTTTTGGACTTTGAACGGGTAATAGGTCCAATTGTTTCCCTGCGAAAAACTAACGTAGTTTAGAAATTAAGGATTGTATAAATGTTTACATGTTATATGATGTATCCATTTTAGGAGTATTATCCTGTAAAACGGATGTTAGTTGTTTGTAATATGGGATAGCATGTAAATATGCGTGTATACATATTTCTTCATATTTCTCATTACATGGAGATTAATATGGAATGAAATTATAAGTAATTGACTGTACGAGTAATTTGAAATGAGAAAGCATGAAGAGACTTTCCTCCGTGTTTGGTTTATCAGAGGCTGACCTATCTTAGGCTACTCTCGCGGCTTTTTGGCATGAAGGTTCCCAAATCATCGCAACTTACTCGACAGGAAGTTAATCCTGGTCTTTCAACTGGAGAGAATTTGGGTGGTGCCTTTCCTGAGCCTCGTTGGAATTAGTCTTCCTACGAGTCCAATAATCAAACATCGACAGGATAGCCTCCTGATGGAAGAACCACACAACATACATTCACATACAACGTGTCTCACCGTTTATGAAAATGATGACATGTGCGAAGCATTAATATCACAAGCAGATATAGTGTAAAACATTAAGTACAGTGAGTAATGCATTCGTACACATCCATCAAATGTAAATGCAAAATCCACACATAAGCATATAACAGTTTTAAAAAGCTTGTAATAGCGGCTTAAGTCCTCTTACTAGAATCCCCAGCAGAATCGCCACCTGTCGGCGTCGGGATTTTTATTTGTCCTTTTTTGTTCTTGTCTTTTGGTGTTCTCATGTTAGGTGAGATTTGTTTGAAAAAACAAGTTGTGAAAAGGTCTGACATTTATATGTCAACGATTTGACTGTAAGAGTTGCCAGTTGGATTTTTAAATGGTTGTACCAACATAACCGAGAAAAGATTTGCACATTGACCCAGTGATGTGACACTGCTTAACGGGTCTGTGAAACCAAGATTTGTTAGGGTCCGGGGACTTGGTTATGCGGAGGGAAGGTGTTAGGCACCCCCCGACATCCGTGTTACCACGGTGACCGCCACTTTTTAAATAAACTGTTATATGAATATGTGTGTGTGTGTGTATGGATCAATGTGCAATTATTTGGAAGTAGTGTAATGCCTCGTTTGCACCTATATACAAAGGGTTTGAATTTGTGTGAAAATTCAGTTTTAAACAAGATATAACAGTGATGTTTTATAAAAAGAAGTTTTCCAAACCCTTGTGCTCAATAGTAATTGAGGCCTTTGATACTTCCATTTTATTATGTGTTCGGCTGGATTGCTTTTATTTTCGAGATGCGAAGTATCTTCGAGAAAATAATATACATAGCAGTACCGAATAATTTACAAGATGTGTACAGCTGAAAATGTCCATCACGGGAACCGAATCTAGATTCAATAGACTGAATATGTGATCACATGATTCCTAGGCTCACATGATGTAGCAGTTTATATGAAAGCTGTAAAAAGTTATATATATAAAAGTTGTAAATATATATACAGACAAGATTAAACACTACGAAGCACCTCCATGGGGGATCGGAAATGTAAATATATAAAAGCAGTAAATATATATAGAGACATGATCAACCACCACAAAGCACCTCTGCGGGGTATCAGAAATGTAAATAAAGCCGTAAAGACAATCAACCGCCACGAAATAAACTCCAGGCGGGACAAAATATAAAGAAAGCAGTAAAAACGATCAACGGCCACGAAGTAAACTCCAGGCGGGATGAAATGTAAAGAAAGTTGTAAAAGGCCACGAAGTAAACTCTAGGCCTGACAGAAATGTATATATATATATAAGCAAATAAATGCTCCGGATGTAAAATCCAGGCTCAATCGAGGCATAACTCGATAATGTTAGTCCATATACATAAGTATATATATATAAGTATATATATATATATATATATATATATATATATATATATATCTGATGAGATCAAGAGCATTCTCCTTAAATAGCATTCCGCTTAAATAACATTCTTTTATTAAAACTACGCGTTTTTGGAGGGACGCGGTTGCATTTTTGTAAATACGCGGTGACATTGTATTTACAAAAATGCCACCGCGTCCATCAAAAACGTTTAGTTTTAATAAAAGAATGCTATTTAAGGAGAATGCTCTTGATCCTGACCGTATATATATATATATATATAGAGAGAGAGAGAGAGAGAGAAAGAGCAAGAATCAAGAGCATTTCTATTAAATAGCATTCCTCCTTAAATAGCACTCCTTTATTAAAACTACGTCATTTTGGAGTGACTTAAAAGAGAGTGGTCCCACTTGTTTTCCTTTTATTTAAAAAAATGACACACGCGGCCACTCCAAAATGACGTAGTTTTAATAAAGGAGTGTTATTTAAGAAGGAATGCTAGATAAGGAGAATGCTCTTGATCCTTGCTCTCTCTCTCTCTCTCTCTATATATATATATATATATATATATATATATATATATATATATATATCTTGTGGCGCCCCAAAATAGGTCCATTCAATCCAACTCATTCTCGAGTCGCCAAATACATGGTACGTAAAATAACTACAACTTCAATATCACAATTGTCGTGCAAAATACAATAACACTTATGCTGTGAGTTTTGATACAAATATATACCAAATGTGACTCATGTCCCAATGACACCTTACATAAAGGTGCAATCAATAAGCTGTTTCTAGAAATTAAAATCTTTAGGAAGTACTCAAGGAAACCTTCGTATACATGGGAGACCATACGCTCAGGTTATGATAGATATCATATGTCCACGAATTATCCTTGGTTGATCCAATAGACCCCAAAGAAAAGCGAGAAGATTACTATCATGTTCTTTCCAATGTTGAGTCTTCTCTTGACATATAACTATCTCCACTTTACTGCAATAGAAAATTATATTTCAACCAAACTTCAAGATCATACGGTGGTGCTTTCGTAGATATACTCGACAGAGAGGATGTACACAACCACGTCTTATGATAACACGAGGTTGTATATCATTAGACATCTTGTATGATAGTGACAAAACACCTTCCAAAGTTGGGTTACTTTGACCCTATTTGATTCACCAAATATAACTATTAAATGACGATAAAAATACAACACACTTATCTAAAGTCCTCAATAAAATCATTTCCATACTCTTTAGGGAGAACCTCAACAACTATAGACCACCGTTCTATTCCCCTGTTATCCCCGCTCGACCCAGCTACACTCTTATTACCTGAAAGGAATTTTAAAGCAAAAGGGTGAGCACAACTAGCTAAGTAAAGAATATCATGACTAAAGATAATTAAATTATCAATAGCCTTCATCAATAATAAATCAAAGATTTAGAACATATGGTAGATGATAAAAATTTCAACCATAGTTGCAGCGGAACGAGCAATCCATTAGAAGAGTCAAATATACTATAAAGTCTATTATCTTATCCATGTTAAAAATCCACCAACAATGTTTTATCCCTGTAACATCAATCAACAATTCTGGTTCACAATCATATGAATAACTCATAATCATAATTGTAGTTCTAAATTCCTCTTCTCATCCAGGACGAAGATAATTTACATCACCTCTTTACCTGAAACATCAAAGATCACGGTTATACCAAATCACCGTTCCTGTTCATAATCATACTAATAAATTCATCTTTGCACTACAGGCCAAAGATATTCATTAACAGTTCATCTTTGCACTACAGGCCGAAGATATTCAACAACAATTCATCTTTGCACTACGGGCCAAAGATATTCAACAATAATTCATTTTTGCACTACAGGCCAAAGATATTCAACAATAATTCATCTTTGCACTACAGGCCAAAGATATTCAACAATAATTCATCTTTGCACTATAGGCCAAAGATATTCATCAAGTATCATCATTAAGGACTCAGGATGATGAAAATATTTTAGAGAACGAATCCAAAGAAGACGGAAGGACAAATATTATGGATTAGTATTTCGGTTTATCCAAATTCAATAACACTCCCTAATAACCAAGTGTGAAGTAGAATTCACAAATAAAGATCAAAACATGGATACAATCAAAGATAGTAACCATAAAAGACATCTGGAAGAAAAGAAAATTTTATTTTTCTAATTGAATAATCTTAGTATTTGTGAATAGTCTTTGATATCGTGAATAGTAACCCCACACAAAAAAGGTAAAAATTCCACAAGAAAAATCATACTTAAGTGAACAATACTGCGTGAATAGTGCCAGTATTAAGTAAATAGTGCCGTATCGTGAATAGTAATGTAGATATGTGAATAGTAACTCCGACACAAAAAGGTAAAGTTTGACAATAAAATCCATATCAATATTTATAACACCTTAATCCAAATGTTAAAAATCACTTAATAATATCAACATCTTAATATTATTAATATTACAACAATATTTAATAATTTCTTAAACTTATAAACAATTTATTTAAATTGTTTACACATTACTAATTAATGTATTTAATCATCCTAAAATTCCAAACTCATAATATTTCATCACCAATAACCAAAACCCTCATCAAAAATCTGCATATACCTCATATAGGATTCTCAAGCCATAAAATCCTATTTTCCAATTTTCTTACTTCACATAACATATTTAATTCATTTACTCATAACTAGTCCATTTTTATGAAAAATATCAAATCAGTTCTAAAAATATTTCTTTTCTGGGATTTAGCAGAATATAGTTCCATATTGAACATATATTTTTCTCAGAATTTTTAAAATTCATTTACTATTTTTCATATGGCCAAACCGCCGAATATTTAGACATTTATCATAAATTGTACTTTTATCCAAAAATTTCAAAATTTACAGAGTATACTGATATTATATAGATGTACTCCCAATAAAAATTTTATCAATTTTGGAGTTAACCACAAGGAGTTATAAGCGGTTACTTTTAAAATAGTATTTTCCCGTAAAATTCATAACTCTTAATCTATACATCCAAAAATTACCATTTTTGGACACAATCAATAAAACTCATCAAAATATCATTTTAAATTTTTCCAGAAATTTCTAAAGGTCTGAAAAGTTACGAAACATGAAAAACATCACAACCCTTAAAATCCCTTACCTCAAAAGAGCAGTATTTCTGACTGGAATAACGCTGAACGAACTTGCACCGTATAGCAACACTCAAGATACAAGAATACACTTGATAATATAGAGAGAGAATAGAGAGAAAACTTCAGTTTCTGGTGTGATTTTCAATTCTAACTTAAGCTTCTATTTATAGGAAAATGCTAGAACACCAAAGGAGACTAAATTAATAAAATAATATATTTATTTTATTTTTCCATCTACGCCCACACTTGTGAATCAAGTTTGGAGCATGCCATGATTGAACAAAAATTCACCTACATGTGTTTTGAAAAGTAAAAGTGGGTCCCACCCATAATTTTAATAAAAATATTTTATTTTTTCAAACTTCAACAATTCATAGAAAATAGCTCGGTTATCAGAAAAATTCGAAACTCACGATTTTTTATAGGAAATTCAATTCTCTACAACTTTACAGAAGAAAGTTTTTACAAATTTCAGACCGAAATCCGAAATCCATAAACGGATGATTTTAAACACCGTTTCAACACCTTTTAAAATTCATAACAAATCATGTGTTAATTTTCAAGGGTTCAAAATTTGTGGATATATACCCAACTCATAAATGTATAAAATATCCAAAAATCACAACGATCCAACGGTCAGATCAAAATTATAACTCACGCAATAGAGCTTTAAGAACACCGATTTGATCTTTTAATACCTCCAATCCAACAAAATACTGATAAAACACCTCAACATTAATTCTTTCATTTATAACCACATAAATAAATCCATCATCTATATCCACATCAAATAAATATTTCATTATCATATAAATCAATAATTAATTATTCACAAATAATATTACAGAATCACAATTATGACAACCAGTAGTTCCGAGGAAGGGGCTTTCCAATAAGGATTTCTCATTATTGCACGCAATTAGATGACCAAACCTCTCCTTAGATGTAACTTTCTAGACATTGCCAATAATGTTATCGATAATATTATTCAAATAATTTGAATTATTGATCGATAATAGAAAATCTTGTCAAAGGACAATTATTGAAACAATAATAATATATAATATCAACGCGTTAATTATTGAATCAATAAAATAAAATATTGAATAGTAATTACTGTAACAATTATTGAGTAGTGCCTTCTTACGTAAGAATCAATAATTCAAAAATAATGTGTAATACCGTGTGCTACTGTGCAACAACGCGTATTACTTTATTTTACCAACCGGGTATTCCAACAATGTTAACGGTAACGATTACGCCATTATTTATAAAAACTTAATTTTGTCGTTTTCTTCATCCGACAGTTATTCTGTTATGGGGCCCACAAATGGTCGCACTGTAAATGCATTTAATATTCCCTGACAAAAAGAATATTCCACGACCAAACGAATATTCCCTGACAATTGAATATTTTATAACCACTTGCGTATTTTGAAAAATTTCATATATCATCCTTAACTTTAACTTTTATCAATTTAACCATTTACTGAATTGTAATTATAAGAAAAATTGAATACTTTTATTTCATAAAATTCGGGGTCTTACATATACAAAAAGAAATAAAATCTGAGGACCGAAGTCCGGGCATATACATGCAACACGACTCTCAACGTGAAGAACGGTGTGTGCAAAGATGAAGAGAAAAGGCTTTATAGTGTGTAAGAAGGCTTACAGTGGACTGCCAAAGAAGACTTCAATAACCTGAAATGGATGAACACTCAGCTCCCGCCGGTAAAAATATAGTAGTATATAAGCTCACAAGTGTTTAAAATGAGAAAGCACTCAGTTTATAGTGTGTACAGAGCAAATTGGACAGGGCTTCCTCGCCTTTTTTCTATGCAAAATGGCTGCCCCAAGCCCTCTATTTATAGAGGGGGGAGCCATAGGTTTACATGCGAAAGCCGCAGATGCACCTGCGACTGCCCAGGGTGCCCCAGGTTCCGCGGTTCCCACCGTCTCGAAATACGTGCACGCATGCAACGTGTTATCTGCTCGAACTTTTAGAACTTCAATTCGGGCATCCGATTGTGGTGTATAAGACCTTTTTAGGCATGTTGTTGTCGAGAGCTGCATAATGAAATGGGATTAGAGGTTGTTCGAAGTCAGGAAGATGGGATCATGCCCTTGGTCTTCAAGCTTCAAAATCTATCCGGTGTGATATCTTGTGCAGTAGTCACTCGGGATTGGAGCTCTTTGGTTCTTGTAGGACATTGTTGTGTAGAATGTATGTATGTTGTTTTTTGAGACGGCGCGATGTGGGTTTGGTATGGCAAAATGACGATTATACCCTTCACCGGGGTTATCTCCGATTTGAGCTGATTTAGCGATTGTTGCTCAGGGTTAACCCTGAGATTGGACTACTGCAAGTGTTGACTGTCCTCAGGGTTATTTCTAAGGTGTGCCTTACTTCCCAGGGTTATCTTCGGGCTTGGGGAATGAGTGCTTCGGGGCTTTTACCGAGTGTTTGAAGCTGTTTGCATGAATTTGAAACAAGCATTTCCGGGGTTATCTCTGGAACTGCAACTGTATGCCTCGGGGTTGTCTCTGAGGTTGACATTGTCTTTCTCGGTGTTGTTTCCGGGGCTGAGCCTGAGTATCTCGGGGTTATCTCCGAGATGACACGGTCTTCTCCGGTGTGATTTCTGGTATTTGAACTGCATTCCTCGGGGTTATCTCCGAGGTTGAACCTGAAACACCTGATGTTATTTCTGGGTTTGAGGTTGAATCTTCCGGTGGTATTTTCGGGACTGAGATGGATATCTCTAAGTTATCTCTCGAGATAGTAATCTTGAATATCCTGAGGTTGTCTCAGGATTGAACGAAATGTCTTCTTCGTGGTTATCTCTTAAAGAAAATTCTGCCCTCCTGCAATGTTAGTAACAGGTATACAGAAAATTTCGAGTGTCTACAAGTGTCACACCATAAAAGGAAGAATATTTATTTAAGAAGTTAATGGCATAATCGTAATAATATGTTAAGTGTATTTAATTTAATCTATGGTGATAGAGTAAATTAAATAGCTTAATATTTATTACTCCCTCCGTCCCATAGTTATAGGCTGATTTTCTATTTTGAGATGTCCCAATATATAGGCTACTTACTATTTATAAAAGTTAGTTGGTTCATTGTTTTACTTTTATGCCCTTATAATAAATATTCAAACATTACTCTTTTTTTGAAGAAACAACATTCAATGTCATTATTTTTATCACCACATTTAATGTTGTTGTATTCTCTTTGGTTAAAGTTTATGGATTTTAATGGTCAGTACACATCAATCAATAAGTTGAGAGTTCTAATGTGATAAATAAGGAGTAATTAACTTATTCATTAATTCCATATTAAGGGGTATATGTGGAAAATTTATGTTAAAAATTGCCACTTAACTGATTTTCTTAAACTATGTGCCAAAAGAAATCAGCCTATAACTATGGGACGGGGGGAGTAATTAATATTTTAGAAATATTAAATATAAATTAATAAGATGAGTCTTATTAATATTATTACAATTATTATTATTTTAATTTTTAAAGGAGTTTAGGAATTAATTTAATATAAGTACTCTCATTTATTCCTAATAAGATTATGAGGCAAATTAATTAAAAGAGTTTAATTAATTATCCCTAATAAGATTAGAGAGCCTAATTAATTAAAAGAGTTTAATTAATTATCCCTAATAAGATTAGAGAGCCTAATTAATTAAAAGAGTTTAATTAATTAAATAATACCATATTTTAATAATATTAAAAGGGTTAACTGATATCTTTATAAGATGAGTTTTATATTAGATATCAAGTGACATGATTCCAATTGTTAGAGAGTACACCTTTTTCTATGAGAGGTAGATAAATTAGGATTTTTCCAAACATCCATCTTCTTAAATCTTTCTTCTTCCTTGGTGAATCACCTCTAGAGGCCAAACACTTGGGTGGCTAACATTGATCAAAGGAAGGAATCAAACCCGATGGATTCAAGTTGAACGCTAAAAGGATTGGAGGTGAACTTGTATTTGAGGAAGCTCAAATCTTCAAGGGTATAATTCTTGTTCTTTATCTTTTCGTTTAATTAATAATTGTGCAAAAATGATGATCCGGGTATATGGTTTGTAAAATTTTAAAACTCTGTTTTTCCATGCTTTCGCTTACTTTGTGCAATTTGATTGCGTTCATGAATATTACAAACCTAACAAACAACTCATTGTTCTCATTTTCACCATTTTCATTCCCCATTCTTTGGAACACATTGCACTAGGCTCACCCAGGAACTATCAGAGATAATTTATATAATCCTAACATCTAACCATTTTAGAATCTCCTTCTTTATCACTTCTTTCATTATAGGATTGAGCCTTCTCTGTTGTTCGACTGTTGGTTTGATATCACCCTCCATAAGAATTTTGTGCATACAGAATGAAGGATTGATCCCTTTGATGTCTGCAATGGTCCATCCTATTGCAGTCTTGAACACTCGAAGAACTCTTATTAGTTTATTTTCTTGAAATTCGTTAAGTGCAGATGCAATAATAATAGGCAAAGTAGATGAATCACTCAAATATGCATACCTGAGATGATTAGGCAGAGGTTTGAGCTCAAGTGTAGGAGGTATCTCTATAGATGACTTCAAATGATCCGAAGACTTTTCTGTATACCCCAATGGCTCGAAAGGAACTTTGAACTTGTTTACCCTTAGTAATCCATCTAACATCTGCAAATATTCTGTCAACTCTGGATCATCCATGTCAATGTCCCCCAATAGTGTAGTTTCCAAACGATCCTTATTCATCACTCTTAAAAATTCATCATACACTAGTTGTTTCACTACATCCATTCAAAAGCATTCCTCTTCATCTTTAGACAATTTCATGGCCTTGAACACATTGAATGTAACTTCTTGATCCTGAACGCTCATAGTCAATTCCCCTTTTTTCACATCTATGAGTGTCTTCCCAGTTGCTAAAATGGCCTCCCAAGTATAATGGGAATTTCCATGTCCTCTTCATAATCCAAGATGATGAAATCCGCTGAAAATATAAATTTGTCTACCTTAACGAGAATATCCTTTACAATTCCCCTTGGATATGTAACTGACCGGTCAACAATTTTTAGAGAAATGTTTGTTGGTTTTGGTGCTGGAAGTCTCAATTGAGTGTATACAGATAATGGCATAAGATTACTGCTAGCACCCAAATCACACAGACATTTGTTGAATGATAAGTTACCAATAGTGTAGGGAATAGTAAAGCTGCGAGGGTCTTTCAACTTTGGAAGCAACTTCCTTTACAATACAACACTACATTCTTCAGTTAGGGCTATTGTCTCAAAATCCTTTAACTTCTTCTTTCTTGACAAGATTCCCTTCATGAACTTGGCGTCGCTTTGCATCTGCTCTAAAGACTCAACAAATGGTATGTTAATTTGTAATTTCTTAAAAACTTTAAAAAATTTGGAAAATTATTTGTCCAACTTCTGCTTTTGAAGACTCTATGGATAAGGAACTGGTGGATAAACTATGGTTTTCTCAGTCTTTTCCTTCTCTACTAGCTCTACCTCTGCTTTCCCTTCCCTTTCCTTTAGATTTTTTTAGCATTTTCTAAGTCTGGGGAAGGGCGCGGCCGCGTGGTCTCCCTTTATATTTTAGGCGTGGCCGGACTGTCTGCCAAAAGTTGTTTTCCACTTCCAAGTGTTACAGCTTGACACTGCTCTTTCCCTTCTCTCTTTGGGTTAACTTATGTGTTACTGGGCAGAGATCCTTTTGGTCTATTTGTCAACATACTAGCCATTTGACCCACTTGATACTCTAGATTTATGATTACATCTGCTTGACTATTTAACATCACATATGTTAGTTCCCGAAGGCACAATAGTTAACTAGAAGGTGGGGTTGAATAGATATTTAAAAATCTTTTCGTTTTAACTTGTTAATTGATAATGATTAAAACTTAGCGGAATTAATATTTGTTTTAATCTCCCTTAAGATAGTGAGTTTACGAGAGTGAGGCAGTTATAGCAGTTATGGCAGTTATGGCAAATATGGCACTTATAGCAAGAATGTAAGAGACACAGTCGTTTTAAGTGGTTCAGAGCACTTAAAGCTCCTAGTCCACTCTTCTACTCCTCGAGTAGGAAATCCACTAAGGATGTCTTTTACAATTTCTGAATCACTTATATTCCTTCTAGACCAGCAGTCTAGGAACTTCTTAGTTCACTCTTGAACTCTTCAAGTCCAGCAGACTTGGCTCTTTTACAGTTCACTTAGAACTCTTCAAGTCCTTCTGTCTTAGAACTTTTTCTTCAATTTATTGGTAGATGTTGAGTTCTTGATGGGTGCTACTCAGTTGCTGTTTAAGAACTTATTCGAAAGAACTGAGTAGCTGAGCAAGCTTTTCTTTCTCAGATCATAGAGTTGAGCGTTGAGAGTTCTTGTACGTTTTTGTTCAATGCTTGCTTCCTTTTTTCATTTGTAGATCTTTTGCATATATGTGATCTTGAAATCTATCCGTTTGATCCATCCGTTGAAGCATTAAATGCGTTTGACATTTCTGTACTTTGATGGAGACTTTTCTATACATCTTCTGAATTATAATCGCCCAATCGACACACAGATTTGCTTTCACCCTAACACCCTAAAAGGTGTTTTTCTCTTACCAATGGTACTTTCCTTAGCTTCTTCAATACGCTTCTTTGTTGCATACTAAGGATGTCTTTTGTACCGTTGGGACTGGTAGGGACTGGTAGGGACTTCAACGTTTGAAACCCATTCCACATTTGTTGGAGTTTTGTCTCCGCACAAAACGTGAGGCTTGATGCTTTTGACACAAGGCAGATGATACTCTACGATTCAGATCGTGGTGACTTGTCGCCTTGGTGCTTGGTCTGATGCTATCAGCAGAGAGCACTACGATTTCTCTTAAATACTAGCACACTACGATCTTCGCTTGCTTGAGCTGTAAACTCTACGTTTCCGAGAGCACACTACGATCTCTGAGTTGGATCGACAAACGTTGGGACCACTCTACGATTTCCAAAGAGGCCCTTTAAGGCAGGCACACTACGATCCTCGAAGCTCTACATTTCTGCCTTGACTTCTGCAATCTTGGTCAGATTGATACACTACGAATTCTTCGAAGCCTATCTATTACATCTCAAGATCAACCTAACAGCTTTGATCTCTCTATCTATACATTCATTTACAGAATGATACACATTAAGAGCTTAGATCACCCTAACAAATTTGATCTATCACTAAGTCCTTATACATATATTCCTTGAAGGACTTTACAAATAATCATGAGCATTTATATTTAAACATCAAATCAACATATGCACTCTCCCAACAATCTCCCCCTATTTGATGGTGACATAACGAAGGAGATTTGTTGTCATGATTATTAGTTTCTAGATGAAATTGCAGGAAAATAAACATGACTTAGTATTTCAGTGAGCAGCTGAAATTTCTAGAGAATAAGCATGAATTTATTGATGTTCAAAGAATATTACAGTTTATCTTTACATCAATAAGAATTAAAGTTTCAACTTATCTCTATTTCTTTGGTCTTTTCCATGGAGGATTGGCATACTCCTCAGCCCTTCTTTTCCTGCTAGCTTCATCCCTTCTGGCTATCTCTTTCAGCTCACTTGGGCTTATCCTTGGGTTGTGATCATGCCTATTCATGAATGCAGGATCTCCAAATGGTATTCTTAGGCCTGTAGTGGTCACATTTTGTGAGCTGGTAGCTGGCCCTTGACTCCTTATTGGCTGAGCCATTAAGACTTCCTGCTGATCAGATCGTTGAGTCTGATTGCTTGATCGTGGAGTCTGTTGGTGGAATTGCCTTGTAGGAGGGTTTCTTGAAGCTTGAGTGTGGAATTGTCATCTGCCTCTTCCTTGGCTTCCTTGAACTCCTCTGCCTCTATCCTGGCCTCCTCCTTGAACTCCTTTCCCTTTATTCTCCCCCTTTATGTCAACATCAAGGGTTCGAATGTCTTCGGATAGACGAGTCACTCCTTGGACGAGCTCGTTGAGTTGGTTTTGAGTTTGAGCAATGTCCTTTCGATTTTCGTTGATCAGAGCTTCAGATCGAGCTTCTCTGTTCCGGAGGACGGCTAGAACAATGTCAGTTTGTTGTTCTTGGTTTACATAGGCTTTTTGAAATTCTTTGACTGCAGTTTTTAAACTGATGATGTTCCCCATTATATGGTTATTCTGGGCTTCTTAAGATTTTTCGTAATTCTAGAACAGCCTCTCTTTGTTTATTGGCTATCCGGAAGTGAATATCATCTCTGTCCTTTATGCTTTTAAGCATTTCCTTGATGATCTCCCTCAGCTTCTTTGTAAGCTCAGCATTTAGGGTGCCTGGGAGATTATTTGCAGCAGTGATCATTTTTATCAGTCTGAGATGAATGAATTTTGAGTGAGCTTCCAGACTTTCATCGATATCCTTGATCATTTTCTTGGACACTTCATTCAACTTAGCTTTTGTGGGCAGATCTGAGAGTAGATTACTGAGTTGAGGATTGTTTAAAGGAGGGGATGTTTTCTTGAATTGATCTTGCAAGGAGTAAAGGGCAAGATCAAGGTTGAAGTATTCATTTGTGGATGAAGAGGGAATATCTGATGGAGGGGCATGTGTTTGGGTGTCTGGAATAGGTGGCTCTACGATTTCTTTTTGGGACTCTACGATGAGGCTAGAGTCAGTGATCGTAGAGATGATGGGAGTTGAAATCAATATGAAGTTTGGAATATCTGGTTCATCAATTACAGAATTTTCGGATTTTATAACTGGAAGTTGACTTGGTGGATTTAGAACCACTTCCAACCAGCTTGAAAATTAATAAAACTGGCCGAAAAAAGATAGTGGATAATGGTTTTCTCTGAAGAGGATTGGGATAGTTAATACCTCATGCACCATTCTTGAGGAGGGATCATTTGTGATGAGCTTCTTGGCAAATTTGAAGGTGCCTGGAAATCCATGAGCTAGCTTAGAGATGGATGGATATTCCTTGAAGCTCCAAAACATGTGGTTCCAGGAGTTTAAGATTTGAGCTTGATGATAGGGCATCATGGGGAGATAGGAGAACAACTGATTGTAAAGATAACTCTTATACCCATCATGGCCCACACCTGTGATCTTAAGGTCATCATCATCTTCTTCTCTCTTTTCTTCACTATCTTCCCCAAATGACTTCATTTTGTTCTTGCTCTGGTTCTCCCTCATTTTCTGTAGGAGCAGCTTCTTCTGTCAAGGGGATATCATGAGGCTCCCCCTCAACTTGATCATCTTCTTGTAAGTTTAAGAGCTCCCCCTCAGCTGGAGCATTTTCTAGAATGAGAGCTTCAGGCATCTCCCCCCTCAGCTAGTGTATTCTCTATTATAAGAACTTCAGGTGTTTCCCCCTCAGCTTGAGCTTTGTCTCTTTGGCTTTCTTTGGGTTTGGTTCCTTTCACGTGACCCAATTCTTTTGTCTTCCTTTTTTAGTACTTCTTCATTGACAAGAATATATTTCTTGACCTGTTTTATTCTTGGTTTTCTAGGCTGAGCCACAGCCTCAGGACTTTCTTGAACTTCAATTTTATCCTGTTGATCTGCCAAAATGTTTGATGCAGCTACTTCCTTGCTTGATGTGTTTGGTCTGGTCTCTACGATCAGTAGAGACTCTACGATCGAAGAGATAGATGGCCTTTTGGATTTGTGGCTGATCTTATTCTTCTTCAGCAGCTGAGATATGGTAGCTATATCTTCTCTGCCTCAGCCTGTTGTTACTTCTTTCTCAGGATCCTTAGAGTCTCAATGTCAGAGGACTCTATAGGTTTATCAGTTGTGGATCCCTGGGGTTCTTCTGATATTTTGGCCTTAAGCTTCCTCTTGCCCTTGCTTTTTCTGATAAGGGCAGAGGGTTCTCCCTTATTGATTTCTTCTTCTTCTTCTGCAGTCTCTTTGATGACTGACATGTTTCCTGGAATCCCTGATTCCTTTAGATCACCAGTTCTTCCACTGGACTCAGTCATCATGCGTACATACTCAGCTGGATTCCTTTTCCAATTCTTAAACAGTTGATGGGTCATTCGTCTATTTGGATTAATGGACTCTCCTTCATTGTCGCCAATCTTATCACCCAGAGTAGATTGTAAGATGATGCTTATGAATTGCCCGTAGAGCATCTTTTGAGATTCCTTTGACTTCTTCGAATTAAGAATCCATTTTCCTATCCATTCCAGCAGTAGAGCTCCATAGTTAAGCTGTATCCCACAGCTTATGGCAGTCATGAGCTTTAGCTATACTTCATTTACAGAATCGTGCCCAGTGCTTTTGCAGCATATACACTTCCCAATAATGTCAGCCAGAAATTCGTACTTCTGAGGAAACTCCTTCTTCTTGTATCCTTTGACAGTGGGGGATTTCTTGTGATGTATCTTCTTAAGCCCCTCGTGGAAGTCTATGTCATCTATGAATGAAAACCCTTCAGATTGGAGACCTAGGGCTAGGTTGATGTCTTCAGCCTTCAGTCTGATTTCCACTTCCCTTACTTTCGTAGTGATGGCATCATTTTCAAACACACCATTCCTGTAGAATTCTTTCACTAGCTTGGGGTAGATCAATGTGTCTGTACCCAGAGCTTCTTCGAGACCCGCTTTCTTCAATAATGATAGAGTCTTGTGAAATTTGGGTTCAGCTGTTTTGAACTCGTCAAAACAGAGTCTGTAGCCAGAGATGACGTTGGATGTTGTCATTGATTTCTTTGCAGAGTGTATGGTTGTTTGAGCTTTCTTGATGGTTTAGGGTTTCTTTTTGCAGAGATAAGGAGAGAGATAAGCTTTTGAACTTCTGATTTCAAAAAGGCGCCTTCAAATGGTACAAGTAACTTCCCTCTCTCCATTTTTCTTAGTGGGACAGGTGTTGAATTCTGCTTGGCTCTACGAATTTGACTGAGAAGGATTGTACTAATTTGCCTTTAACTCCTGCAGAGTTGATGTGTCCTTAGGGAGGACTACGATCGTTGAGGTAGCTTTTGTGATCGTTGAGTCTGCTTTGCATTCATCGAGTTTGAACTACGATCTTTGAGTCTGTCCAACAATCATCATGTCTGAGCTACGATCTTCGAGTCTGTCCAGCATTCGTCGAGTCTGTTCCAGCAATTGTCATGTTTGAACTACGATCGTTGAGTCTGACCGGATCCTTGTGATGAGTTTTTGACTTAGCATTCTTTTAAGGTAGCTCAAGAAGGGCCAACCTCTTGGAGTGAGTCAAGGGTTAGGTTTGTTCTTGAGGCGCTTATCATAGAGATTGTTTTGTTTTGAAACTTATCATGACAGGATGCTCCTCTTATTGATGGGGTTCTTCTATCGTTGAGTCTGCACTACGATTGTTTAGCCTATGCTACGATCATTTTCTTTCATGTCACTTCAGCTCTACGATCATGGACTTCCCTTGATCATGTCTACGATTTCAACCATAGCCTTTGTATCTATATAGTTAGAACATACTAGAGCATATATTTCATGGTTATAAATTAAGCATTCCTAGCTCACTTATTAACTTGTTAAACCTGGATTCATCTAGAGGTTTTGTAAAGACATCAGTAAGTTGATTTTCAGTAGGGATATATTGTAAAGATATAGTTCCATTTTTCACATGAACCCTAATGAAGTGATACCTTATTTCTATATGCTTAGTCTTAGAATGCATGACAGGATTATGAGTTATTGCTATGGAACTTGTGTTATCACAGTGAATGGGAATGGATTTGAAATCAAACTCATAATCAGCTAGCTGATTTTTCATCCATAGGATCTGAAAGACACAAAGAATTTGTCACCGCAATGTATTCAAATTTCCGGAGTTGAAGTAGATACTGAGCTTTGTTTCTTGCTAAACCAGGACACAAGTCTGTTTCCTAGCAAATGACAGGTGCCACTGGTACTTTTTCTATCTATTTTTCAGCCTGTAAAATCAGCATCTGTGTATCCTGTTAGTTCAAATGAGGACTCCTTGGGGTACCAAAGCCACAAGTGAGGTGTAACCTTGAGATACCTGAAAATCCTCTTTACAACAGTTAAATGTGATTCTTTAAGATTAGCCAGAAATCTAGCACATATGCATGTTACAAACATTATGTTTGGTCTACTGGCAGTTAGATATAAAAGAGAGCCTATCATACCTCTGTATTGAGTTATATCAATACTTTTACCATTTTCATCTTTGTCTTAGTTGCAAGAGCAATTGGGGTTTTCATGGGAGAGGTTGATTCTATGCCATACTTCTTAAGTAAATCTTTGATGTACTTGGCTTGGTTTATGAATATTCCTTCATCAGTCTACTTCATTTGTAGTCCAAGGAAGAAGTTCAGATCACCCATCATGCTCATTTCAAACTTGCTCTGCATAAGCTTGGAGAATCTCTTACATAGCTTTTCATCTATAGAACCAAAAATAATATCATCAACGTATATTTGAACCAATAAGACTTTGTCTTTATGCTTTCTAAGGAATAATGTGATATCTACTCTACCTCTAGTGAATCCATTCTCAATAAGAAAGTTAGTTAGTGTTTCATGCCATGCTCTAGGTGCTTGTTTAAGACCATATAAGGCTTTATCTAATCTATAAACATAATTAGAAAGAGATGGATTGATGAAACCTGGAGGTTGCTCTACATAGACTTCTTCTTGAAGTTCACCATTCAGGAATGCACTTTTGACATCCATCTGGAAGACCTTAAATTTCATGTGAGCGGCAAAGGCAAGGAAGATTCTGATGGCATCTAGTCTGGCAACAGGTGCAAATGTCTCATCGTAGTCAATGCCTTCTTCCTGAGAGTAGCCCTTGGCCAATAGTCTTGCCTTATTCCTGGTTATTACTCCATCTTCATCCATCTTGTTTCTGAAGACCCACTTGGTTCCAATGACAGGATGACTCTTTGGTATTGGTAACAATCTCCATACTTTGCTACGTTCAAATTGGTTGAGTTCTTCCTGCATGGCTTCTATCTAGATGGAGTCTTCAATAACATCCTCTATCTTTTTTGGTTCCATTTGTGACAGGAAGCTTAGATAAAAGCATTCATTTTGGGTGGCAGCTCTTGTTTTGACTCTTGCACTCGGATCTCCAATGATTAGATCTTGAGTGTGATCTCTTGCCCATCTGTTTCCGGTTGGGACATCTGTCCTGATACCTTCTTGTCTTAAATCTTCAAGATCTATTTCTTCTTCTTGGTGTGGAGGTTCGTTGTCTTGCATAGGCCTCTCTACGATCTCATTTTCTTGCTCAACGATTTCACTGTCTGGCACTATGATCGTAGTATTGAGCTCGACGACTTCATTTATAGTGTCTGCACTATCGGTCGTAGTGTCTTGAAGCACTGTTTTGTCTAAGTCTGTTTCATCAAAGATGATGTGAATCGAGACTTCAACATTCAGCGTCTTCTTGTTGAACACTCTGTAGGCCTTACTGTCTGTGGCATATCCAAGAAAGATTCCTTCGTCTGACTTGGGTTGAAATTTTGTCAAGTACTGCTTTCCATTGTTGACAATGTAGTATGCACAGCCGAATACATGAAAGTAGTTGACACTTGGTTTTCTTCTTTTCCACAGTTCTTAGGGTGTCTTCTTGATCGTAGAGTATATCAGTGATCTGTTCTGTGTGTAGCATCCAGTGTTGACAGCTTCTGCCCAGAAGTATTCAGGCAGATGAGCTGCTGCTAGTAGAGTTCTTCCAGCCTCTATCAAAGTTCTATTCTTTCTTTCAGCTACTCCATTTTGTTGAGGAGTTTGTGGAGCTGAGAAGTTATGACTGATGCCATTGTCTGTGCAGAATTGGTCCATTTCTGAGAAGTCGAATTCTCTTCCGTGATCACTCCTTATGGCCTTGATTTTCTCTCTTTTCTCATTCATTACCAGCCTGAACATCTTGATCAGTTGGGAGCTTGTTTCATCCTTTGAGGTTAAAAAGAATACCCATGTGAATCTGGTGTAGTCGTCGACTATAACTAGTGAGTACCTTTTCCCTCCAAGACTTGTTGTTGGAATTGGCCCAAATAGATCCATGTGAAGCAACTGCAAGGGCTTGTCGATTGAGTTGTCAATTTTGCTCTTGAATGAGCTTCCGGTTTGCTTTCTAAGCTGATAGGCATTGCATGGCCTTTTTTTGAAGAAGTTAAACTTGGGTAGGCCTGCAACGAGATCTTTTGATGCCAGTTTGGACATGCTTTTGAAGTTTAAGTGGGACAACCGTCTATGCCATAGCCAGCTCATTTCTTCAGATGCTTTTGCCAGAAAGCATATTGTCTCGTCTGAGCTTACTTTTCCAAGATTCACTGTGTAGACATTTCCTTCTCTTGTCCCGGTTAGATTTACAACAGATGTCTTTAAATCTCTGACTTGACACTGGTTGTTGAGGAATGTTACTTGATGACCCTTGTCACAGAGTTGGCTAATGCTTAGAAGGTTGTGTTGGAGACCTTCCACATATGCCACTTTGCTGAAAGATACTGCACCATTACCAGCTGAGCCATATCCTCTTGTCTTGCCCGAGCCGTTGTCTCCAAAGATGACTGAGGGACCCTCCTTCTCTATGTAGTTAGACAGAAGGGCTTTGTTCCCAGTTATGTGTCTTGAGCATCCACTGTCCAGATACCAGGTTGTGATCGTGGAGCTCTTTTCCTGTCATAACATTGAACCTTCATTTTGGTACCCATATTTGCATGGGTCCTACTTTGTTAGTGCCCTTAGGGACCCAAATCTATTTGATCTTGGGTCTCATATGCATTGAATTATAATAGCACTTTGCAGCCTTGTGGCCAACTCTATTGCACACAAAACACTTAGTATGATACATGCCTGTGTGTGTGTGAAAGAGTTCATTCTCCATTTGGACTTTTGTGGTTCTTTAGTCATTCTTCTGTTAAACTGATTTTCCTTCTTCCACATGTCCTTGGGTCTCATGAAATGTGAGGAGTGTATCTTACCTCTACTGTACCTTCCCAGTTGGTTCGTAGAGTTGGTTTTATTTAACTCTACGATCCTTAGAAGTTGGTGAGTAGAGGATGGGTTACTCTTCTCTTTTCTGAATTGTAGTGCTATAATTAAGTAATTACGTGACTTGTTGTTACCCATTGAACCCAATTCATGGGATCTCCAATCACATGGGTTGCGTTTCCATCGTGTATTATGTGACGCCCCCAAAATAGGTATACAACACCCATTCTGAGTCGCCAAATACATGGTACAAAAAGCAAACTACAACTTCAATAATACAATTGTCGTGCAAAATACGACAACACATACTGTGAGTTTAAATACAAATATTGTCTTCTAGACAATATCCACACTCAAATAAGTCCTCATTATAATTATTCAAACACTATTTTACAGAAATAGTGAGGACTGCTAAAACATCTTTCTAGAACCATCACTCCGTACCCTGACTAGTTCATGTTATGTTCTCACCTCCTGAGAAAAATGGAACAAAAAGGAAAAGGATGAGCTCAACTAGCCCAGTAAAGAATATTATGACTAAGATAATATACAACAAATTATAGTTAGTCTTCAACAGGGAGAAATCTGATAAAATATAATAGACAACAAGTTTTAGATCAACAACCTGCAATGAAACAAAGAATCCATTAGAAGAGTCAAGTAGAGAATGAATTCTACTATCTTCTAAGATTTAAAAATCCATCATCAATATTTTATCCCCGTAAATAACAATCAATATACATCTTTAATCAAATATTCATCTTTGCACTACGCCAAAGATATTCATTTGTATCACCAGTTGGTCATGTTCATCTCAACACTGCTCATCTTTTTGCACTACGGGCCAAAGATATTCATCGATTAATCATTTATCTTTACACTCAAAGGCCAAAGATATTTAGTAATATCATCATTTAGGACCGAGGATGATGAAAAATATTTTAAAGAAAAACGAATCCAATTGGAGATGTAAGGACAAATAGTAGGGATTCAGTATATGAGGTTTATCCAAGATCAATAATACTCCATAATAACCAATTTTGAAGCAAAATTCAAGAATAGAGATCAAAACATGGATACAATCAAAGATAGTAACCATAATAGACATCTTGGACAAAAGAAGAAAATTTCATTTTTCTAATTGAATAGTGTCGTATTCGTAAATAGTGCCGTATACGTGAATAGTAACCCCGACACAAAAAGTTCCAAATTTGATAAAAAGTTTATACCAACATTTCGGTATAATGATATTGAAGAAAATATCATTTTAAGAAGAATATAACACCCTTTACCTCAAAATATCAGTACTTCTGATCGGAATATCGGTATAAGGCTAAAGGAAACTTGTACTGATGAATAGAAACTCACAAAGTATCTAAATACTCACAAAATACACTCAATAATCTAGAGAGAGAAAGAGAGAAAGCTTATGTTTCTGGTGTGATTTTCACTTCTAACTTAGCCCTCTATTTATAGGAAAATGTTAGCAGACTTGACCCCAACTTTGATGGCTTTACTCTCGCTACTATTCCCACCCACCACATTTGAAATAAAATTCAGCACATTTCTTCACCAACCACAAGTGGGGCCCACTCAATTCTAGAATTTTCTACCAAAATGCTAAATTTGACATACTTCAACAATTTCCGAACTAGTCACCTCTTAAAATTCATAACAAATCATACGTTCATTTTTAACGGTTCAAAATTTGTGGACATATACTCAACTTATATATGTATAACATATCCAAAAATTACAATGATCCAACGGTTGGATTAAAAATTATAACTCACGCAATATATCTCAAAAATACTGGTTCAATTTTTAATACCTTCATTCCGACAAAAATACTGATAAAACACCTCAACATTAACTCTTTTATTTTTAACCACAATAAATATATCCAACATTTATATCCACATAAAATAAATATTTCCTTATCATATGAATCAATAATTAATTATTCACAAATAATATTACAGAATCACATTTATGACAACCAGGCCGTTCCCAGGAAAGAGGGGGCTTTCCAATAAGAATTTCTCCTTACTGGCGCGCAATTAGGTGACCAAACCTCTCCTTGACAGAACTTTCTAGACATTTCCAATAATGTTATCTCGTAATATTATTCAAATAATATGAATTATTGATCCAATAATGGAAAATACTGTGCAGTGACAATTATTGAAACAACAATAATATAAAATATCAACGCAACAATTATTGAATCAATAAAATAAAATATTGAACATTAACTACTGTAACAATTATTGAGTAGGGCCTTCTTATGTAAGGATCAATAATTCATCAATCACGTGCATCCACGCATTATTATTTTTAACCACCGGTATTCCAACAAAGGTTGTTAATTGGTAATAACTACGCCGTTATTTATAAAAACTCAAACTTGTCGTTTTCTTCATCCGACAGTTATTCTGTTATGGGGCCCACAAATGACTACGCCATCGTACGAATATTCCCTGACAACAAGAATATTCCACGACCAAATGAATATTCCCCGACAACAATGATTATTTTATAATCACTTGCTTATTTTGCAAAATTTGCACATTTCACACATAACCAGAGAATTATATCAATTTAATACCTTATTATTCACAATAATAATCAGAGGAAATTTAATTTTATTTATAATAAGTTGGGGTCTTACATATTACTTACTCAAGATGTTGGCAATAGTCCCATCCTTCTAGATGCTTCTTGGACACTCTTTTTAATTAATCCCTTTGTAAGCCTTTTCAGACCTCACAAATTCCATGGAAATAACACTGTTTACTGATCAGTCCTCATAATATCTCAAGCGAATACGTCTTTGTTTCCCATTATACACATGGTTCATTGCTCGTCCAATAGCAGCTTGAGAATCACAATGCAGAGATATATAAGGAATTTTTTTGTCTGCTAATAAATTCATCAGGAACTCTCCTTCTGTACCTGTCAATTCTAATGCAATAAATTCAGATTTCATAGTAAATTTAATAGTACAAGTTTGTTTAGCAGATCTCCAAGAGACAACCCATCCACTTAAAGTAAACACATATTTACTAGTGGAGCTTGTTTCATCATTAGCAGATACTCAATTAGCATTACAATATCCTTCAAAAACATTAGGATTATCAGAAAAATGTACACTTGCATTAACTGTTCCTCTTAAATACTTCATTAGACGTGATAATGCATTCAATGAACTTGTGAAGGATTATGCGTTGATCTGCTAAGTCTACTAATGAAATATTCAACATCAGGTCGAGTACAATTCATTAAGTACATTACACTATCAATGATTCTGGCATCTACAATTTGTGCAATACCAATCCCCTTTATTTTTCTTTAAATGCAACACTAGAGTCACAAGGTGTTCCTAATGGCTCTTTATTAAAGAAATTAAATTTCTTAAGAATTTCACATAATAAGTCTAAGATAAAAACAAACCATGTGCAATTTTATTAATTCTCATGCCAAGAATCAAGTTTATTTTTCATGTCAAATTTAGAGAATAAAATTGTTTAATAGTTTTCATAACTTTCTCATCAGTACCAAATATCATCAAATCATTCACATATAAATAAATAATCACATCATAATTTGCATGCTTTATATCTCATGCATATATCACATTTCTCATGCTTCACATCTCATGTATAATTCGCATTTTATACATTCTTCATCTTTCTCATATTGTACATTTATACATGCTTGACATCTGATACATGCTTCATAATGCTCATACTTCGCATTTCTCAAATTATATAGTTCACATAGAACAATTAGCTTAAATTATCAACATACTATTAACAGTTATTATCATATTGTTGCACGAAGTGCACATTAAAACAATTCACAAGAATTTCACGTAACGTTGAACATTAGCACATAACCACAAGTATAGAAAAACTTTAAAATTATCAATAGACCGTTCAGCTTTTAACTTCTTTTTAAACACCCAATAGATTTACATTTTTAGGCAAAATAATTAGCTCTCATGTATGATTACTCATAATGGATTCTAGTTCACTATTAATGACATCTTTTCAAAAGATTGCATCAAATGATTTCATTGCTACTTCATAAGTTTTAGGATCATCTTCAGTTATAAAAAATCTAAATGCAACACTGTTTGAAACATATCCAATTTTATTCCTTTTTAAATTCTGGTATAGCTACTTAGCTAAACACCCCCACATTTTAAGATACCCCAAGTTAGGAATAAGAGTACATGTGTTATTACAACATGGTAATTTAATTCCAAGCGCCAACAATTAATATTTCAAAAATATTAACAAAGGAATTAAATAAAAGATAATATTACTCAATTAATATTTCAAGTATGCTATAAACACATTAAAATACTTTCATAAAATTTACAACAGTATCTTATCATCACCAAAAGTTAATGTAATTTTCTGGAATTTTTCTGAAGATCATGCAAATTATCACAATTAATTAACTATTGCATAATTAGAAATTAACTAAAATTATCCAAATATATTAATTTTCCAAAACTTTAGTGGAAATATTAATTTTATGCCAATAATTAATGTCTGTTAAATTTTCAAAATTTAATAATCACAATAACTATTTATTAATTAATTTTCTTGATTAAACAATTAATAAAATATTTTTCTGGAATTAAATAAAAATCTGTCATTTTGTGTATTATATATTTTCTTCTTACTGCATCAGCTTTTAAACCTTTACAATTCAAGGATTATAACCTCTCATCTGATGCCCCTCATCAACCACTCAACCTTAAGTATGTAATTATTAAAAGTTAAGTGTTCACTCAATCTATCAAAAATTTTCGTACTGACAGTATATAATCAACCACTTATCAATTTGTGTTTGAAGTTCCCGACTCCAAGTAAATTCAAAGCCCATTCTAGTGGAAAGGGACAGTTGTTAGATTTCCACAAAATTTGCAATAAGTGGTTCTTTCTGTCCTTACTCGTAGATTGATTAGTCATACAAACAAATATGTTTCCCTTCGATGGAAACATAAGTTCCAAATTAAAATCAATCGGTTAACGGAAATCATGAATTCAATATGATCAATGGATAAGATCAAAATTATTAAAATATCATGACATTTGTGTATATGGACAGATTTTGTAGGCTGCTATGTTTTTTTTTAATGTACAGCGATGCCCTTGAAACCGGAATAGTTTCTTCTTTACCGAGCATACCATTGGATGCAAATAAATATTTGTTCATTTTTTAGGATTTGTATGATCAAGACACTAGGCAGAAACCAGAATTCTAACCAAAATGCAGCTGTACAAACACATTTGCCATAACAAACATACAACCATTGCATGTGCAATTAAGTCCATACAAGTAGAACAAATAAAAGAAAGGAACTCCTGTAATTGTATTCACTCCCAAACCTCATTTTTTAATTGCAAGTATTTATGCATGTTGTTCTTAGCACTAGTGATATATTTGACACGCTACATTGAGTAAAATTTAAAATGAATCTAACAGATATTGTCCATGTTTCCATGATAACAACGCTATGCTAATTTTTCTTTTGAAGACTAGGACAACATCCTTTTGATTTTACCAAATATCCAAAATACAACAACTTGAAAAAGGAACCATACAACCAAGGGCGGAGGGGGGGTCCTGGGGGGTCCATGGCCCCCCCTGTTGCGAGAAATTTTTTTATGTACTAGGGAGGGTCCAGCTTGAAATTCGGGAAGTCCGGGGGGTCCGAGGTGCGCTGAGAAGAAGAAGGAAGGGGAAGAAAAAAAAAGTAATTTTTTATAACTTAGGATTAGGTTGTTTGACTTGTTTGAAACTAGCCCACACAAAGAAAAAATATTTCTCATGTAGTCATATTCGTATGTATTTTTTTCTAAAAGTCATGATGGCCCATTAAGCCACTAAAAGTCAACATATTACATATGTGATATTACCAAATAACAAAATCGCCACCACAAGTCCACACCTTGAATGTAAATGTAAAAGCGAGCCACGGAGCACGGAGGAATTGTTCACGCTCATGCAGTCTTTCTTTCTTTGGAGAGTGGAGATCAAGCGCCCGTCACTGCTGGCGCCTTTCTTCCGTCTGCCAGCCATGTGCCGCCAGACACCAATCGACTCCATCACTCCAACTTCTAAGGTTAGGTTCCAACATTTTTTTTGTTTGATTTTTGTTCCTTAATTTCTGACTAAAAAATAGGGCTTTTCTTTGATTTATAAACCAAAATTGATATATTTTCGTTAATTCTAAGTGGGTTTTGTTACCAAATTTGGTTGCATTCATTCTAACTTCTAAGTGAGTTTCACTTATTTGAATTTAGGGTTTCAATTGCTAATTTTGTGTTTCAATTTGTAATTGATTTTTTTTGTTTCAATTGAATTTGAGGAACTAATTGAAATGTTGAATTGCTTATGATTTATAATTATGATTTTATTGAATGTTGAATTACTTGTGATTTAGGAATATGGAAAAATATTTTCAACGAACTAAGAGGCCATTCACAACAACTACGTCACAAGACTTACAACCACAACCACAACCACAATCACAATCATAATCACAATCGCAACCACAACCGATTGAGCCGTTATGTGAGGATGTTAATGATATTATTGGTGATCCGGGATTGCGCAAATGCATCAACGAGTACGAGCCTCGGATTAGAGATGAAGTTAGAAGAAAATATGTGCAAATGGGCCCTTGTCAACCAATTTCTAATGTTTATCCGAAAATAAAAATAGGGGATAGAATGAGGGCTTTCCAATTTGATTGGTTCAAGAAATGGGAATGGTTGGAATATAGCATTTCTAAAGATGCCACATTTTGTTTTTGGTGTTATCTTTTTGGGGATAAAAAAGTTGGAGATGAGGTATTTACAAAAAAAGGATTTCGAAATTGGAAGAAAGCTTCAGAGAATTTTGGGGACCATATCGGAAGTGAAGGAAGTGCACACAACAATGCCCGGATTTCATATTTTGCTTTCAAAGATCAAAGGCAAAGTGTGACACGGAAGATATCTTCTGGAACACAAGTATTAAATGCCGCCTATCGCACTCGGTTGACAGCAAGTGTGGATGTTGTTCGATTGCTTCTAACATGCGGGTTGGCTTTTCGTGGGCATGATGAGTCGACACACTCGCTAAATAGAGGTAATTTTCTTGAAATACTTACTTGGCATAGCTTGCGTTGTGATGAAGTTGGCAAAGTAGTTAAAGAGAATGCACCTGCAAACCATCAACTTACTTCTCCTGATATTCAAAAACAAATTGTTACTCACACTTTCAGAATATAAGAACTCGCAGGTTGGATTTACCACTTTTTACTATCCGAACTCAAGAGAGACTCATTCATTCTAGTACTGCAATTCTGGGCTCAATAAATCAATAATGTGTTTCAATTTGTAATTGATTTTTTTTGTTTCAATTGAATTTGAGTAACTAATTGAAATGTTGAATTACTTGTGATTTAGGATTATGATTTTGTTGAATGTTGAATTATTTGTGATTTAGGAATATGGAAAAAAATCAAAACTAAGAGGTAGTCGAAAAAAAAATTACATGCATAATCCTAATTCTCGTTGAAATCCTCTGCCCGCCATACGCATACAAGTGTCTGGAATATCAAAAGCAACAGCATCTTAATTGGTTGATTTATTATTTTTATTATTTTATTTTTTTTTATAGGAAAAAATCGCTTGACTATCATATAATTTCAATGCCTGTAAGAAAAAAAACTTCTCCAATATAACCCTGATTATGTATTATTATTCTTGTTAATAGATTAAATCACTTTTTAGATTGTTGGAAAATATATCAATTAACAAGACAAATAATACAGTAAATTGGAACAACTTAGCTGGAAAACCGAGGTGTAGCGTAGCTACTGTCCTAAAAAGTGATTTCGCCCCCACTGATAATAATCATGGTACAAATGGGTCACGGCCATCACTCTCCGTGATTCAATCTATGAAGTCTCCGATCGTGTGTACTCACGGAAGGAGTCTTTGGACTTGTCTATGTGGATTGCCCAATTAACAAAGTATAAGAGATGACTATATGGCTAAGAACAGGATACACAGAGCGGAAAAATAAAACTGTCATTGTGTATCTTTTTTTTTCCTTCATGAACATAAACTAAGAAGATGAAGAAACTGATTATTTTGTATATGTTTTCTCCTATCCCTTATAAGGAACAAGGAAAGTTGGAGAATTTAATGGTTTTAATGAAATGTTTGGGAGTTACAATTGAGGAAAATAATGTCAATAAAAGCTCATAACTGCTAGGGTATTAAAAGAAATAATAATAATTTTTAAACATAACCAACAATAGTCAAAATGATTTGAACTCAAAATCTTGCACATTCAAAACTTTGATAACATCTGAAATCAGCTATCTAAAACTTAAAATTTTAGAAAAATTCACTAATAATGTATATCATATCTAATATACTTCTATTGGAAATAACACCGTGTCACATTTGCTAGTTTTTTTTTAATGTAATCACCATTAAACCGAACACTGAAGAATATTTTTGAAAAAATGTAACAAATTAAAAATGTATTCTTAAAGGTTGTAAAAAATGTGACTTTATTTTGTGGGTGATTAAACTGAATGCTGAATATATATTTTTAATGTAACAAATTAAAAATGTATTCTTAAAGGTTGTAAAAAATGTCTTTATTTTGAGAGACGGGGGAGTATGTTACAACGTTTTTTGGGAGCACATATTGCATAATAGTATTTCATGTAGGGTTAAGATTCTCTCAATTACATATATTTTTTAATTTAATTTTTAATTTTTTTAATACATAATTAATGACACAAATATATATTTATTTCAAATAATGATGATATGACACTTTACGTGGGGGTAGGGTTTCTTGGGTGTGTATGATTTTCTTTTTTTCTTCTTTTGAAAATGAGAAAAGAGGATTTTTGTGATTGTACGTCTAGGTTGTGTTACTTTATTGTATGTTTTGAATCTGCCCATAAGACTTTTACACAGACAGGGGGAGAGACAGACTGTTATAAGGAGAAGATCATGATGAGGAAAAAATCTCAAATTCTTCGATTTCAAAATATTTGATCATTGTTAATTTTTAAATTTGACTTAAAATATTTTTGAACTCTCAATTGGCATAAACTAACTATTTTATTTTTAGTGAATATATTATTGACTATTATAAATTATTTAAAAAACACTACTTTTCATAATTTTTAATAAATTATATTAATTTGAGTTTAAAAATGTCTTAAATTGATTTTTAAAAATAATAATAATTTTATAATTTTGAAATGAATAAAATATTATTATATATACAGTCTAACCGTATCGATTAATTGAAAGAAGAATGTAAGTACGAGAATTCAGGCAATTTTAATTTTGTGAAGAAAAAACTATAGTATAGAAAACAGTTGAATTCTTGCCTTTTATAAGTGTATATCCCTATCTTTATTGTTATGGAAATGATGCCCCACTGATAAAGGTTGAGTTTTTGATTTCTCATTAGCTCTTCTAATTTAAGTTGCAAAGCATTTGGAGGTATGTCAAAATCAGGTGTTGGTGTCTTTGCAATTTGAACATGATAATTAAAGAAGTAACGAAAAAGAATTGAGATGTCAAATTAATAAAATTAAGCTGCCTACCTTTCACTATCGAGATACTACAACAGTCTTTTATTGGATAACTTGTACTCCAGTAGAACAGATTATGGATGACAGTCGATTGATAATGAATTAAGATGAGTTTAGCCCTTTCCAAATCTTTTTCCCTTTCAATTATAAGTAGATTAATTGTGGTTATATATATATATGGGGTTCCATCCACAACATTTTTTGGTCGGCTGAATTTTTTTTTTTTTTCTCAAGCCGAAATTTCAGCATGCAAAAAAAAGGGTTACTGTGGATGGAACCCATATATATATATATATATATATATATATATATATATATATATATATATATATATATATATATATATATATAATCCAACAGTTTAATAGAGCATTTGCTCGTAATTTAATTTTTAATATTTCACAATTTATTACTGCGAACAAGGGCTTGTAAATGAGGGATATTTTAGACATTAGTCCATTTTACAGTATTAAACTGCGGACACTAAGTTTGCTTATGAACATCAAATGACGCAACTAGGAACGACGCAATTGGGAATGCGAGAAGTTTCGTCCGCAGTTTAATACTATGGATGTTAGATCTCTTAAATAAAAGTACTGCAAACTTCATAGTTGAAAGCATAACTTTTAGATCTCATTTAGAAGAGTTCGAATTAAGACTCGAGAATTTTCATTACTAGAAAATCTCCCTATAGCGATGGTCGGACATAAGCCTTGGATTTAAAGAGTGTACCCTTCAAAAAAAGATTGAGGTTCAATCTCTGTAAGTTTACAAGTTGTAATAGGAGTCCCACATTGGATTTAAAGGGTTGTAACTCCAAATTTATAGAGTATTTATACAATAGTCTTATTTATTTTTAATTTGTATTTTTATAGTTTGACATTGTCTAATAATGTTATTTGGTTCTACCTTAACTTTGTTTTATAATTAGAGAAGAGTTCAAAGTAAAAAAAATATAAGTGAAGCATGTGGAAGGGCTTCGATTGGCATGGGTCTGCGTGGGGGGCTAGCCCTGCATGCTTCCTCTGGCCACATTTTTAGTTTGGTTATCTGGCTTGGCCTTCTTTTATTTGAGTTAGGGCCTGACTCGACCTGTTTAATGGTCAAAGCCTGACAGACCTATACCAGGACAGACGAGTAAGAATATGAGAAGTTTTTATGTAAAGTCTTATTATAACTGCAATCCTCGTGATTGAATTGGATTTGGTTTTATTAAAAGTAAGAAGTCGAATTAGGTATGAGAATTACAAATCAATTAGGACTATGAATTTCTCAAAAGTCAATCCTCCTGATTAAAATATTCTGTCACGATCCATCGTCAGGCCCACAAAATCATGCTCTAACATATTTAATTATACAATTATATTGTATTACTAAAAAAGTAAGACTTTCAAAAAAAATTATGAGTTTAGATCAATTGCATAATAATAAAATTATAATAAATGACATTGTGTGATTTTATACTAATATTCCATTATCACAACATGTTAAGTTACGAATTCATGTTAACGGACCCAAAAGCTTTATCCGTAGCTTTGAAGTTGAAGATGTCCAAACATGAGGACGGGCTAGATTATTATTAGAGATTTAGAGGTGGCAAATGAGTTGATTAGATGGATAATGGATAAAATTTGATGAATAATGAGTCACTAATTGATAATTTTAGATGTATGATAATTTATCAACCCATATATGACCCATATATAAAAGGTAAGTAGATAGGGTACCTTCAAATTTCCCTTCTCAACTATTTTCCGAAAAATGAAAACAAGGATTTTAACAATAATTTTATTTGGAATAATAGTCATACACAGTCGTGTATGTTTTATTTATGCACAGTCGGTCAAAACTACGTCGTTTTGGTAGATATATTTTTGATTTCTAATTTAGGAGAATCTGTGTTTTTTAAAAAATAAATATGTCAAAACAACGTAGTTTTGGCATACCGTGCACAAATAAAACATATACAATTGTATATGACCATATTGTCCTATTTTAAAATATTTTTATTAATAATAATATAGACATTTAACCATATTGACATAAATATAAGGATTCTTTTTTTAAAGTAAAAGGTAGTGTAGCTCCTGTTTTCTCATATGTATATAAAATTATAAATACAAATATTTATTAAAAATTATGAAATAATAAATTATATAATTAACAATAAATTTTGAAAGTCGCAATAAGTATCATTGCATTAACTACGAATAAAATGCATTTATTTTAAATTTAAATTTAAAATATTTAAATTAATTTTAAAAATTAATAATAATTTGATGTTGGAAAATAATCAAACATGTATCTAGGTTTGTACAAATCTTATAATTATGTTGACTGAAAAGTTTGATAAACCAAATAGAGGGAGAGTGGGGCCATGCGTGAGATTTCTCACCTGCGGGGGTTGTGTCGGAACATGACATGTGATTGAAAACCAACCCAATTGATTAAAAGATCAAAACAAACTGCTAATGGGTATGTCATATGTGTATCATTTCGTCGCTTCAATTCCTTTACCCAATTATTTACCCATCAATTTACTCATACCCATCTAACCCATTTAGGGCCAATTTGGTAATAATTTATTTTTAAATAATTTATAAGTTGAAATTTAAAATAATTTACAAGTCATTTTAAGCAATGATTTATAAACAAAAGTGTTTGACATCATTTTTATTTATAAGTTTAAAATTAAGTTTAAATAAATTTTAAAAATGTTTGGCTAAAATGACTTATAAATTCAAATAAGTTGTAAAGATAACTAAAATGAGGATAAAACAGTCCTTAAATTTGGTCAAATTTACTTAAAATAAACAAAAAATTATGACTTCCGAAAAATAACTTATAAATTAAAAAATAAGTCACAAACGAACACAAATGATAGGTTTGACCAACTTGAAAGAGACTCTTATTGTTATTTATTTAACTCAACCTATTTAAAATTCATTAAGATAAATAGATATTTTTATCTATTTAACAATGGTAGGTGGACAGATTAATGAGAAAATTATTTTCCTCGATTATGTTGGGCCCCCTTACTCAATCTAATCTATCGCATGCGGTGATAGAAGTCGTGTTTTTTTGACTGTGTGTGGCCTTTAAGCATATAAACTGACCCCCAATCCACATAGAAGCCCTTTCAAAGAGTCAAAATGATTTTTTTAGGAACAATTATATTTTCTAATACATTTTAAAAATTTATTACAACAATAGTGCGCTCATAAAATATTTATACAATTAATGTATTTAAAATTTTATTTACATAATTAATAAATTTATTCTTCATTTAATTTAGTTGTGTGATTTACATTTTTTCACAATAACACGTCACCCTCCCTCCACCTCATCCCCACCACTTCCTTCCTTACTACCTTTCTCTTTTTCTCTCTCCAAAATCTAATAAAGTCCACCATTCATATATATACATGTAGAATCCTGCTAAGACGAAGTTATTTTTTTTAGTAAGTTAATCGATTGAATGTAATATTAATCTTGACACATACAACCTCGCGCTGTAGTCAAGATTTTATTGGTCAATTGACCAACTTACCTCAAAAAAAATTTCATACTAACCACTTCCATGTAGAGGACACATATATACAGAAATTAAGAGAAGGAACAAAGAAAGAAACGTACCACATTATTGAGTAATACTCATGGCGGTTGAAGCTCGGCATTTGAATCTCTTTCCTCAATTTCTAGCCAACAGGTGTGTGTTAATTTCATTGTTTTAACGTCAATTTCGTCTTGGATTTTGTGTCTCTCTGTTGAGTAATTTTTGTGACTGAATCAACAGAGAAATTATGAACGACATTAATGTCGGTATGAAATATGTATGGAGCTCCGGACAGATACTTGAGAGAATTGCCGCCGTTGTTCGGAACCACGACGGAGACTTTGCTTCCTCGTAATACGACCAAGAGATCTACCTTATTCAATCGGGGGGAATCTAAAGATTTGGCTTGTCTAAGGTGAGGAGTTTCTTCAATTTTTATGAAGGCATGCTTTCAGGTGCACCGACATCATGAATATGTACATCCACACCTGCAGTTTTTTCAAAGTGCAGTTGATAGCCAAACATTCATATCAAGGTAACCAATTCAGTGTTATTAGGTTACCAATTTATTTTGAATGTGATGCAGTTGGTAGCCAAACCTTCATGCAGTTGGTTGTCAAACTTTTAGACCAAGGTAAACAATTCATACTGCAGGTGTGAATGTAGATTGGTTACCTTGGTATAAAGGTTTAGTTACCTTGGTATAAAAGTTTGGTTACCTTTTTTAAGAAGGTTTGGTTATCAACATTACATTACACATCACTCTCTTATCTCTCTCTTTCCTATGCAGTGTTCTTATTTTCTTTTGGACATGAAATTGGGTCTCACCGGCGAAGGGGAGGAGGAAGATAACCGGCGAATGGGAGGAGGAAGATGGTGTTTGTAAGACCCCAACTTATTAATAATGAAATTAAATTTCCTCTATTTATTATTTTTAAATAGTAAGGGTTGATTTGATTAATGTGGTTAGTTATGGGTAAAATGCTAAATATTTCAAATAAGCAAGTGGTTATAAAATAGTCATTGTTGTTTGAGAATATTCGTTTGGTTCGGAATATTCTTACTTCAGCTTGGAGAATATTCGTGATTTATCAAGCAATTTTTTGTGTGGGTCCCATAACTGAAAGCGATTGGATGAAGAAAACGATAAGTATAAGTTGTTTATAAATAATCTACGTAGTTATTACCAAGTATCATCGTTGAATACCCGGTGGTTAAAACACACAGAATACGCATTGTTGCACAAGAAGACACCAGATTGCACCAACTATTGATTCTTACGTAAGAAGGCACTACTCAATAATTGTTACAAAGAATTACTGCTCAAAGATTTTATTTTATTGATTCAATAATTGTCATGCGTTGATATTTTATATTACCGTTGTTTCAATAATTGTCACTACACAAGATTTTCCATCATCGGCAATAATTCATATTATCTCAATAATATTATTAGAAAACATTATTGGCAATGTCTAGAAAGTTCTGCTTAAGGAGTGGTTTGGTCACCTAATCATACCGCCAAGAAGGAGAAATTCTTATCGAAAGCCCCTCTTCCTGGTGAACCGCACTCGTCAGTTTCAGATTGTGATTCTGTAATATTATTTGTGAATAATTAATTATTGATTTATATGATGAGGAAAATATTGATTTTATTTGGATATAAATGGAGAAAATTTTTAATGTGACAATTATTGAAAATTAATATTTTATCTTTTTCTGATAAAATAATTCATTTAAATATATTATTTTAATAATATATTAATGGTGATATTTTTTACAATGAATGTGGGATATATGAGTATATGAGGAGGAAGAGTATTTTGTGGCATTAAATGATTAACACATGTTTTGTGTGTCGGCGGACCCCAATTTCTTGACCGAAATTTGATTATACCGTAAAATCGATTCTGCTTTGTGGATTTCGGTCAATTTCTGTTTGGAATTTGGAAAAACTTTCTTCTGCAAAGTTGTAGAGAATAAAATTTCCTATGGAAAAGACATGTGGTTCAAATTTTTTTGATAAAAGGGCTATTTATTATGAATTATTGAAGTTCCGAAGTTCCAAAATAATTAATTTTTGGAAGTTCTAGTTATTTTTTTTAAGAAAAACGTTTTTGTTCAATTGAGTGAGCTTACATGTGTTATCAATGTGTTGAATTCAGATGTCTAGAGGTGGGCTAAGGAAAATTATATAAATATATTATTATTTTATTAAATTTTCTGCTTTGGCGTTCTAAGCATTTTCCTATAAATAGGGTTCTTAGGTTAGAATTGAAAATCATACCAGAAACTAAAGATTTCTCTCTCTTTCTCTCTCTATAATATCGAGCGTATTTTTGTGAGTATTTTAGTACTTTGAGTATTGCTATACTATGCAAGTTCTTTCAAAGACTATATCCAAAGATTCCAAATTAAGTACTATCCTTTTGAGGTAAGAGATGTTATTTTCTTCGTAAGTGATATTATTTCTTCAATATCATTATGTCAAAATATTGGTTGGAATTTTTTTATCAAATTTGGAACATTTTCATGTCGGGGTTACTATTCATGAGTTACTATTCACGAGTTACTACTCACGAGTACTATTCACGAAGCATGATGATTTTCTTGTGGAATTGCTATCTTTTGGTGTTAGAGTTACTATTCACGTATATGACACTATTCACGTGATACTCGACACTTATTCACTTAATACGACACTATTCACGTAAAAAATTAAATTTTCGTTTTTCGTCTAAAATATCTATTATGGATACTAGCTTTGATTGTATCCATGTTTTGATCATTCTTGAATTTTACTCCACTATGATTATTTATGAGGTTTTTTGGACATGGAATAGTCAAATACGTAATCCTTAATATTTATTCTTTTGTTTCAATCGGATTCGCTTTTCTTTAAAATATTTTTTCATCATCCTCCGTCCTAAATGATGATATAATTGAATATCTTTGCCTCAGTAGCAAAAGATTAATGATTTCTCGATGAATATCTTTGGCCCGTAGTGCAAAGATGAACAGTGTTTAGATGACCATGACTAATCGATGAATATCTTCGGCCCGTAGAGTGCAAAGATGAATATTTAATTTCAGTTATATATTGATTGATGTTACAGGGATAAAAGATAGACGATGAACTTTTAAATTCATATATAGAAGATAGTAGATTTCATTCTCTACTTAACTCTTCTAATGAATTATTATTTTCGCTGCGAATATTAATTTCAAACTTATTGTCTATTGTATTCTATTAGATTTTTCCCTGTTGAGGACTAATGATAATTTGTTTTATATTATCTTAGTCATAATGTTCTTTACTCGGCTAGTTGAGCTCACCCTTTTCCTTGTTATTCCATTTTTCTCAGGAGGCGAGAATGTATCGAGTACTAGTCGGGGTATGGAATGATGGTTCTAGAAGTGGTTCTAGTAGTTCTCACTATTCTATAAAATAGTGTATTAATAATTGTAATGAGGACTTATTTGAGTGTGGATATTGTCAAGATGACAATATTTGTATTTAAACTCACGCTTTTATGTCAGATTAATAAAGTTGTAGTTGTTTCGCATACCATGTATTTTGGCGACTCGTAATGGGTGTCAGATACCTATTTTGGGGGCGCCATAGTTGGTATCGAGCTTAGGATATGATCTCCGGCGAGATCGGGAATAGAACTAGAGGGAGAGACGAGTAAATCCTTCGCTAGTGTGTCCTACCGAAGCTTATTTGTTGGTCTCATTATAATATAGGGGTATTATGTGATATGTTAATTTGTTAAATTAACCCTTGTTTTATGGCGATTTGAGAATGTCGATCGAGAATGTTAACAAGGAGTAAATGAGACCGTGGAGACACACTGTGTGTCACCAACGAGGAGAACGCGGCAACAGTCGGCAATGTTCCTCCCGTGAACAACACCACCGAAAGCGATGATGAACGATGGATGTTTAGAAGCTTTTTGCAGCTTCATGCAAAATCGCATTTAGGAGTCTCGTGTTCAAAATACGTGAAGAAATGATAGTAATTCACGATTTGTCACAAAATGCAAGCTTCAAAGAGTTGGGACCACCGAATTTATCGGAAAGCCGGATCCGATCAAGGCAGTAGACGTGGTTTAAACAAATTACCAAGATATTCGATGTCTTGGGATGCACGGAGGAATGTATGGTTCCATTCGCCACTTTTATGTTCCATGGCGAGGCGTACTCACCGGGTGGGAGTCCGTGAAGCGCACTCCATCCAACAAGCACTCAAAGCATGTCTTGGGAGACATTTCAGAATCGCTCAATGACAAGTACTTTCTTGAAAGTATTCGTCATATGAAGGAGGTAGAGTTTATTAGACTGGAGAAGAATAACATGACGGTGTCCCAGTACGAGGCGAAGTTTGCAGAGTTGTCCAAGTTTGCACCTCATTTGGTGGAGAATGAGGAACGTATGATGCGGATGTTTCTGAGAGGTTTGAAACCCAAAGATACGCCAATATCTCATTTCTCATAAATTTTCTCTATTCGATGTTGTCAATGTGGCTCAATTATTAGAGCGAGATAACGAAAGTACGGCCAACCGAGGGACCACAACTAAGATCATACCAATGATGTAAATATTAGAACAACGATAACCAAATGGAGAAAGAAAATATATGGACAAGAGCGTAACCACTCTCCGTGGTAATCGTGGCCATGAAAATAGAAGAAGCGAAGTTGAGGGGAGATTTTAAAAGAGGAGATTCAACAATGACACTGTGAAGACGCCAAAGACCAAAGAACAATCGGTTTTAAGGGAGGAGAACGACCACCGGTTGTATGCTATAAATGTGAAAAAGAGGGACATATTAGCCCAAACCGTCCACAACAGCAAAGTATGCTATAATTGTGGAAAGGAAGGGCATATCGCCGAGATCAGATCAGAGCGAAACTAAGTCCAAATGGGATGGTGACTCAAAAGGTCATCCCGTAAAAGTCAAAGTCAATCGGCCTCGGAAGAGCGTTTGTTGTGGACTCGGTCAACATGCGAGGAACCCAAACGAGGTGATCACGGTAAGATAATCATAAATTCATGCGAAGTTTATACCTTACTAGATACCTTGCTGCTACCCATTCATTTATTTCTCCCGCTTGTGCTCAACGCTTAAACTTGACCGAGAAAATTAGACTTTGATTTATCTGTGTAGACTCAGTTAGAGAAACTTTCATCACATCCACTCGCTTATAAATCTTGTTTGATCCAAGTTGGCACCATCACATTACCCCGCTGATCTTATCTCTTTAAAGATACTTGCTTTTGATGTGATTTTAGGGATTGATTGGTTAACTACTCATCATGCCAAATTGATTGCTTTTGTAAGGTTGTTAGTTTTCATATTCCTAAGCAACCTGTTATTCGAATTCAAGCAACCAAACCATTGAAGTCAAATTCTTTCATATCAAGCTGTAAAGTCATTCGTTTATTGAAAAACGGATGTCAAGCTTTCTTAGCCATGTTATGGAATTGAACAAAAATACATCAGATTTGAATAATATTTCTATTGTTAGTAAATTTCTTGACGTATTTCCTGAAAAATTTCCTGGCCTACTCCCAGAGCGTGATATTGAATTTTGTATCGACTTTGAACCCAGTACAAAACCCATTTCTAAAATCTCATATCGAATGGCTCCTATTGAACTTCAGGAGTTAAAAACCCAACTATAGAAGTTGATAACCGAGCCTCTATCTGGTGACTTCTTTTGTGGATTGCACCGAAGCCAGACTCTCCGTAGGGGACGCCATATTCGTGCGATAGTAAACTGATAGGTGTCATTCTGACTTGCTATCCAAGGTTAGGATATGAGTCACAGTTGAGAGCAACCTAAGTCGGTAATCAAAATATGTAGCTTTCTAGTCTTAGTTGGTTATTATCGGAGATTCGTTGAAGGATATTCTCGAATTGCTATTCCATTAACGCAACTGACTCGTAGAGATACAAAATTCGAATGGAGCAAGGAATGTGGGAAGAGCTTCGAAGATGTCAAGAGGAGACTCATTTCGGCACCTGTTTTGACAATACCATCTGGTTCGAATGGATTTGTTATCTACAACAATGCTTTAGGCAAAGGGTTAGGATGTGTTCTCATGCAATGTGGGAAAGTCATAGCCTATGCCTCGTGACAACTTAAAGAATATGAGAGGAATTATCCTACCATGATCTAGAGTCATGCAGCAGCCATTTTCGCTTAAAGATCCGGAGGCACTATCTATATGGGGAGAAAGTGGAGATATATTCATACCATAAAAGCCTCAAATATTTCTTCATAAAAAACATGCTATCAACATTGGGCGTTGCTCGAAGTCGTTAAAAGATTACGACTACACTATTCAATACCATCTCGAAAAGTAATGTGGTAGCCGACGCTGCGTAAGAAGATCATATGCGTGAAACGAGTACGATGATGTCAAGAATATGTATAGAACCAACTTTAATCGATAAAGCGTTGCAAGTCATGGAAACGGGAGTAAGAAAGTACAAGAAGATTATTCCTGGCAAGAATCGATGAAGAAGGAATACTGGTCCACCTGCACTTTGTGGTTCCTAACGATTCGAAGTACAAGATCATGATGAAAGCACACAATACACCATTTGCAATCCATCTCCGAAGTGAAATGTATCGTGATCTTTACACATTTTTGGAACAATAAAGGAGAGAGATCGATTCCAATTGAAGTTTATATCGAGGTTTAACTTGTCAACGCAGGTCATGCATCATTGCCAAAGGGTCCATTGAACTACTTAAGATTCCAAATGAAAGTGGGAACATATTACCATGGATTTCATTACTTCTTCCCACTTGCTTTCTAGCATAAATGCTATACGGGTTATCATTGATGATTAACCAAGTCCGATTTCTTTGCCGATACGGAGACTTATTCCATCGAAACCTCTTGCTCGTCAATGTACGTAAATGAGATTGTGAGATTGCATGGAATGCCAGAGATCCATGTTTCATCGCGACCCAAGATTCACTTCAAGATTTTGTGTTACCTTGCAAAAAGCTATTTTACTTGCCAGCTTCGCATACCATCCTCAAATCTGGATGAGCAATCGGACTATTCAAGATCTATTAAGATCCTAGATTGTGCGAGTTGACATAAGTACCTACCATCAGGAATTCTCCTAAACAATGCTTATCGACAAGACAGTGTGGCTCCATTGGGCGCATCAGATGGAGTTAATGATGTGGGATGAGGTGGGAGAAGAACGCTTGTTGGGACCAGAGTTCGCATGAGAAGATCCATTTAATAAAAGAGTTACGGATCGAAAGGACATCGACATTTGACATCGGGGATCAGCGTATTGTTACGCGCTTCCATGGAAGGGAGTTACAATTCGGGAAGAGAGGAAAGCTCAATCCACGATTTATCGGTCCATTTCGCATTCTCGTTCGAGTAGGAAATGTGGCCTATAGGACTTTAATTACCTCAAGTATGTCTCGTGTTCATAATGTTTTCATATATCCGTTTATGTAAATATGTGAAAGACCCAAACCACGCTATTGAGTTAGAACCGGACGAGATAGTCAAGACTTAACGTATTTAAGAGGTACTCGCAAGATCTTGTATAGGAAAGAGTATGTCCCACGACAAAGGTCATACCATAATCAAAAGTTTTGTGGAGGAACCATGCTATAGAGGAAATGACCTGGAGTTAGAAATTTAAATGAAAGCGAGGTATCCTCATCTTTTCAAACACTGTGCACGTGACGCCAATTTCGAGGATGAAATTTCATAAGAGGGGAGGTCAGATGACCTCAACTTATTAATAATGAAAATAAATTTCATCTATTTATTATTTTGAAATAGTATAGGTTGATTTGAAAATGTGGTTATGGGTAAAATGCAAAATATTTCAAATAAGCAAGTGGTTATAAAATACTCATTGTTGCCTGAATATTCGCTCAGTCGGGAATATTCTTGCCGGGAATATTCCATCAAATATTTACATACTAGAAATCGATGAAAAATGACAAAGTATAAGTTATTTATAAATAATTATGAGTCATATACTGTCAATAATACTGTAGAATAAATTAAAACACGCAATATCGCACCAGTTAGAGAAATTATATTTCACGTAAGCCCCGTCTTTGCCGCATTTTTTTTATCGACTTCAATAATGCTGCATTATATTATTATTCATTATCCGAACCAATTGTCACTATAATATTTTTCAATAATTATCTTCTATTAGAATAATTAATTAATTTCCCACCTTCCGCGCTACCAGAGAAGGAGAAATTTATTTATTTTATCTTTTATTTTTCCTATAAAATAATTCATTTAAATATATTATTATATATTATATTATATTATTATATTATTAAAATATAATAATATATTAAATGAATTATTTATCAAAAAAGATAAAATATTAATTTTCAACAATTATCACATTAAAATTTTCTCCATCTATATCCACATAAAATCAATATTTTCATCATCATATAAATCAATAATTAATTATTCACAAATAATATTATTGAATCACAAAGATCGAAACTAGGCCGCTCCTGTGAAAGAGGAGGCTTTCCAATAAGGATCTCTCCTCATCATAGTAGAAATTAGGTGATCAAACCTCTCCTGTAGATGTAATATTATGTACATTGCCAATAATGTTATCTAATAATATTATTCAGATAATATGAATTATTGCTCGATAATGGAAGATAATTGTAGTAGTGACAATTATTAAAACAACAAAGAATATAAAATATCAACGTAGCAATTATTGATTCAATAAAATAAAATATCGAGTAGTAATTATCATCGTAATAATTATCGAGTAAAGGCCTTCTTACGTAAGAATCAATAATTGCGCAATACCGCAGCTAAAATGTAACAACGCCAGACATCAGATTTTAACCACCGGGTATTCCAATAGTATTAATTCAGAATAATCGCGCTGCTGTTTATAAACAACTTATACTTGTGCTTTCTTCATCCAATAATCTTTCCATTATGGGGCCCACACAAGGTCGAGCCATTGTATTTAATATTCTCCAAGAGCAAGAATATTCCACCACCAAACGAATATTCTCCCATAAACAAAGAGTATTTTATAACCACTGCTTATTTGAAATATTTGCACATTTTACCCATAACTAACCACATTAATCAAATCAACCCTTACTATTTCAAAATAATAAATAGAGGAAATTTAATTTCATTTATTAATAATTTGGGGTCTTATAACCTCTCATCCTTATGAAATTTCGCCCTCGAATTGACGACGACTGTGTGTTTCAAAAGATGAGGATACCTCGCTTTCATTTCCGCTTCCAACTCCTGTGTCATTTCCTCAATAAGCATGGTTTCTCCACAAAACTTTAACGGTGGTACGACCTTCGTATGAGTAGGACATGCTCCTTCCTATCCAAGATCTTGACAGTACCTCTTCACGCTAAGTCTTCTGGCTATCTCGTCCTGGGCTCTAACTCAATGATGTGGTTTGGGTCTTTCATATTTACGGCTACATATATATGAAAAACATTATGAACACGAGACATACTTGGAGGTAACGCGAGTCTATAGCCACATTTCCTACTCCCATCAAAAATCTAAAATGAACCAATAAATCATGGATTGAGCTTTCTCTCTTCCCAAATCTTGTAACTCCTTCCATGGAGCCACACGCAACAACACGTGATCCCCAATACTAAATTCCACGCCCTTTTCGATGAAGATCCGCATAACTCATTTGTCGATCATGTGCCGCTTTGTATACGCTTGTCGAATCTTTGGATCTTCTCTCGTAGTCATTCGTATCAACTCGTCCCAACAACGCTGCTTTCTCCTACCTCATCCCAATATATTGAGAGAGACACTTTCGCCCATACAATGCTTCAAATGGAGCCACACCTATACTTGCTCGATAACTCGTTGTTGTAGGAGAATTCCACCAATGGTAGGTACTTATCCCAACTCCCTTTGAAATCGAGGACACAAAGTCTTAATAGATCTTCAAGAGTTTGAATAGTCCTCTTTGTTGCTTCGCCCATTTGAGGATGGTATGCCAATCGAACTGTAAATCTGCGCTCTATAGATTTTTAAAGCTAACCCAAAATCTTGAAGTGAATCTTGGGTCACGATCCAAAACTATAGATACTGGCATGCCATGCAACCTTACAATCTCATTCACGTACATACTAGCAAGACGTTCAAGGGAATAAGTCTCCCGTATCGGAAAGAAATGAGCAGACTTAGTTAATCTATCAACAATAACCCAAATAACATTTATGCCTTGAGAAACCGTGGGAAGACCCGTAACGAAATCCATGGTAATGTGTTCCCACTTCCATTTCAGAATCTCAAGTGGTTGCAATGGACCCTTGATGCTTCGCCTTTACACGTTGACAAGTTAAACAACTCGAGATAAACTTTGCAATCTCTCTCTTCATATTATTCCACCAAAATGTATGTCGAAAATCACGATACATTTTGGTAATTCTAGGATGTATTGTAAATGGTGTATTGTGTGCCTCCATCATGATCTTGTACTTCAAATCAGAATCGTTAGGAACACAAAGTCTGGAGTGGACTCGAAGTATTCATTCTTCATCGATTCTTACCTCAGGAATAATACCTTCTTGTACTTTCTTCTTCATATGCTTCAGCTCCGGGTCAGTGACTTGAGCAATTTTAACTTTATCGATGAAAGTTGGTTCTATGCGTATACTTGACATCATCGCACTCGTTCCTGCATATGATCTTCTACTCAATGTGTCAGCTACCACGTTCGCTTTTCGAGGATGGTATTGAATAGTGTGGTCGTAATCTTTCAACAGCTCGAGCCAACGTCGTTGCCGCATGTTGAGTTCCTTTTTGGGTGAAGAAATATTTGAGGCTTTTATTGTAAGAGCCCAACTTTTATAAATAAAGATGAATTTTCTATAAATATTATTTTTTAATATTATGGAGTAAATTTGATATAATGTTATAGTTGTGGGTAATATTTATAAAATTTGCAAAGTAAGCAAGTTGTTATAAAATATTCGTTTGGTCGAGGAATATTCTTTTTGTCGGGTAATATTCATACGACGGACAATCATTTGTGGACCCCACACCGGAATTATTATCGGATTGAGAAAACGACAAAAATACTTTATGAAAATAACGGCGGAGGTGTTACCATTAAAACTGTTGAACTACCCGGTAGTAAAAGTACAGTAATACGCGTGGTTGCATAGTAGCACACGTTATTGATTATTGATGCTTACATGAGAAGTCACTCAGCTATACTCAATTATTGCTACAGTAATTGTTGCATCATATCTCTTATATTATTGATTCAATTATTGTCACAGTATTATCTGTATAATATGTTATATTATTAAATCAATAGTTGAGACGACAAGTTATAAATGATTAATAATTGTTGAAAGATTAAATATGTGTTGATTAAAAATAAAATGATTTGTGGTAATATTTATTCAATCCTTGATGTATATAAAGAGTCTATTATGAGACGTTTGTGGTAAGTTTGGTTATTTTATGGGGGGCCCATATGTCATCATCTAAGAGTCTCTTCACAATAGTAATTACCTTCACAATAGTAATTACCTTCGTTAATAGTAATTATCTTCGTCAATAGTAATTAACTTCGTCAATAGTAATTACCTTCACAATAGTAATTACCTTCATCAATAGTAATTACCTTCACAATAGTAACTACCTTTACCAGACGTCAAACCACTTGCCGCTTCATATTACAAAAGTCGAACCAATTGTCGCTTCACATTACAAAAGGCCAAACCACTTTTCTTTTCACATCACAAGTCGTAAAAGCCACTTGCCTTTTCACATTTCAAGTGCAAAGCTAGAAATCTTCTATAAATAGAGGCCTAGTGCTTTCATTATTTTCACTTAATTCATTCAAGCTATAGAGAGAGAAAGTATAGAGAGAATAAGAGAGAAGAAGAAGAGTATTCTCACATTACACTACCGCAGATTCAATCTACTACTAATGTAAGGGGTGTTATTCTTTCTTATTCATGAAGAGAACTGCTTTTATTCCATTGCTTATTATTCTCATGGAATAACTCAGTATACGCTGCTTTTACCCTATACTTGGTGACATTCTTCTATTATTTTGTTGGAACATCCATGTCGTGTGTTTTCACCCGGACCGGGTTCTCGGTTTTTTATAATTATTCTGCTGGAACATCCTGTACGTGAGTTTTACAATCGACCGGTTCTCGTCTTTATTATTCTGTTGGAACATCCTGCTTGCAAAAAATTTTGCCCGACTTCGGTTCCATTATTATTATTCTGTTGGAATAACTCCGTGTATGCGAAGTATCGCATGCATGGTGATTTCTTTTGTTATTCCATTCTTTATTATACTCAACAAGTTAAAGTTTTGACTTCTATACTCCATGAAATTAGTAGAATATCCTTGATATTTGCGCTTCATCCAAAGATCTTTCATGAAAATATTCTTCCGATCATTCTTGAATTTTACTCTACAAAGCAAAGATCATGTTGACAATTTGGACATTATTAGTTCCCCGGATAAATTAATTCTTGAACTTGTTTTATTGAATTCTTATATCATTGTCATCATCCTCATGTTTATATTATGTTGAAAGTCATTTGTGGCTCAGTGAGTGCATAGATGGACTTGGTATGATTATGACCAGGGATTATTCTTGGTAATCATGACCGTAATGTTACAAATGATGTGGTAAAAGTTATCATTGGCCCGTAGTGCATTGATGGACAGCTTGTTGGCATGATCATGACCATTAATGAATACACGAATGTCTTTGGTCAGTAGTGCATGGATAATTTGTGGTCCCGATACTAAAGAATATCCTAGGTCAGAAAGTGTACGGGTGATTCGATGATGTGAATTATTTATTGTCGAGTCCCAAATGATAAAAGTCATGAAAAACCTTTAAATCATAAAAGATAGTAGATTTTATTCTCTACTTGACTCTTTTAATGGATTTCTTGTTCACCGCAGCTAAACTTGATGTTGTTATATTTTATCGCTTTAACATCTGTTGAAGGCTAACGATAATTTATTCTCGCATTATCTTAGTCATAATATTTCTTCTTTGGGCTAGTTGAGCTCACCCTTTCTTTCACCGTTCTCTTCGTGAAATGAGAACATAGCGAGGGACTAGTCGGGGAAATCGGAGTGACGGTCCGCAGGATAGCATTAGTAGTCCTCACTATTCTCGTGAAATAGTGTGTTAATAATTGTAATGAGGACTCCTTTTGAGTTTGTATAATCTCTAGTAGACAATAATTGTATTCAAACTCACAGCTATGTTTTATTAAATCGATTGTACACTACATGTTGTATTAGTAAGTTGTATTTGAATTTTGTACCATGTATCCGACGATCCAAGATGGGTGATGTATACCTAATTTTGGGGCGCCACAATTGGTATCGTAGCTTAGGGATATGATCCTGGCTAAGATGTGAGAATAGTACTAGGAAGGGAGAGACGAGAATTCTTCATTAGTATGACCTACCTAAGTTTATGTGGTATTTAATTGGTCATTATAATTTAGGGATAATATGTTACATGTCAATTAACCTTTGTTTTGTGGCGATGATTCTCAAAATGACATCCGAGAATGTTGAGAATTGCAATGGAGCACAGGCGACCGTTGATTCACCACATATCAATAATTAGGATAATGTGCATCAGGAAGGCGACAATCCTCATGCAAACAACAACACTGACCAAATGATGAATGTTCAAATGTTTAGGGGCTTTATGCAATTCATGCAACAAAGAAAGTAGAGCGGCTCCTCCCCAAAATGCGGTGGAAATATCGAAACTCTTGGGCGGTCACCATTAAACGATTCAAGGAGCCGGGACCACCGGAGTTTAAGGGAGAGCCAAAACCACTTATGATTTTAAGCATGGATAAAGCGGATCACCAAGATATTTGATGTCTTGGGATGCTCCGAGGAGCAAAAGGTTCCTTCACGCTTTTATGTTGCGTGGAGAGGCGAGACATCGGTGGGAATCGGTAAAACATACTCAACCTGCCGTACTGAAGATGTCTTGGGAGAAGTTCTAAGAGTTGTTCAATGACAAATACTTTCCCGAAAGTATTCGTCACATGAAGGAGGTGGAGTTTATCAAGTTGGACCAAAATAATATGACCGTGTCGTAATACGAGGCTAAATTTGCGGAGTTATCCCGGTTTGCGTCCCACTTGGTGGATAATGAAGACAGAATGACACGGATGTTTTTAAGAGGTTTGAAGCCGGAGATACGTCAACATCTTATTTCTCATAAACTGTGTTTATATTCAGATGTTCTAAATAGGGCTCAGTTAGTGGAGCGCGATAACGAGTCAACACAACTAAAAGAGAGCACCCGGCAAAATGATAATACCAGCGAGAGCAGTCATCGAAGCGGTGACAACAAGCGTGGAGGGAATCAACAGGCCAGAACTGGTAACCACTTCGGTGGTAATCAGGGCCAAAACAATAAGAATGGATATTTCAAGAAAAGGAAATTTAACAATAATGGAAAGACGTCAGCACCAGCACCTGTCGTTAAGGAAGGAGAACGACCACCTATCATATGTTTCAAATGCGAGAGGGGGAGGCACATCACCAAATCACAAGAATGCCATCCAAAGCATGTTATAATTATGGAAGAGAAGGTCACTTAGCCCAATTTTGTCATTCACCAAGACAAATTCACCAGGATGGAGGCACCAAAGGTCATTCCCGAAAAAGTCAAAATCGAGAGTCTGAGGGAGAGCGTTTGTTGTGACCTCCTAGAAAGCAAGGAAACCGAATGAGGTCATCACGGTAAGCTTATCATAAACTCTAACGAAATATATACTTTATTTGATACCGGTTCTACTCATTCTTTATTTCTCCTACTTGCGCCATCAATTAAATTTGACTCGGAGAAATTAGACTTTGACTTATCTCGTGGAAACTCCGTTGGGAGAAACCTTCATTACATCCATCGCTTATAAGTCTTGTTTGGTTCAAATCGGTACCCTCACATTACCTGTAGATCTTATTTCATTGAAAATACTTGCATTTGACGTGATTCTAGGGATTGATTGGTTAACTACTCATCATGCAAAAATTGATTGTTTTCGTAAGGTTGTTAGCTTTCATATTCCTAATCAACCTATTATGCGAATTCAAGCGACCAAACCATTAAAATCAATCACGGTCATCTCAAGCCATAAAGCTATTCGTTTATTGAAAAACAGATGTCAAGCTTTCTTAGCTCATGTCACAGATTTAAACAAAAATACGTCAGTTTTGAACGATATTTCTATTGTTAATAAATTTCCTGACGTATTCCCCAAAGAACTTCTTGGCCTACCCCCTGAGCGTGAAATTGAATTTTGTATCGACCTTGAACCCGGTACAAAACCCATTTCTAAAGCCCCATATCGAATGGCTCCTATTGAACTTCAAGAGTTAAAGACCCAACTGCAGGAATGGTTAGACATTGGCTTTATTCATCCTAGTACTTCTCCTTGGGGTGCTCCTGTTCTATTCGTGAAGTTGAAAGATGGGAGTGTGCGGCTTTGTATTGATTATCGGGAGTTGAATCATGTCACCATCAAAAATAGGTATCCATTGCCACGTATTGATGACCTGTTTGACCAGTTGCAAGGAGCCAAATTCTTTTTAAAGATTGATCTTCATTCCGGATATCACCAATTGAAGATTAGAACCGATGACATTCCAAAAACGGCTTTCAAAATTCGGTACGGGCATTATGAATTCCTAGTAATGTCCTTTGGATTGACTAATGCTCTAGCTGCCTTCATGCATATGATGAACCGAGTATTCAAGGAATATTTGGATCACTTTATGGTCGTCTTTATTGATGACATCCTTATTTATTCCAAAAGCCGTAAAGATCATGAGCAACACTTGAGGCTGACACTCCAAAAGCTTCGTGAATACAAGCTTTATGCCAAGTTGAAGAAATGTGAATTCTGGCTTGAGGAAGTAGCATTCCTTGGGAACGTAGTATCAAGTCATGGAATATCTGTTGACCCAAAAAAGATTGAAGCAATTCAAAGTTGGGAGCAACCTAAATTAGTGACCGAAGTACGTAGCTTTCTTGGTTTAGCTGGTTATTATCGGAGATTCGTGGAAGGATTTTCTCGAATCGCTACTCCATTGACTCAGCTGACTCGGAAAGATACAAAGTTCGGTTGGAGCGAAGAATGTGAGAAGAGTTTTCAAGAACTCAAGAGGAGACTCATTTTGGCACCTGTTCTGACAATACCATCTGGCTCGAAGGGATTTGTCATCTACAGTGATGCTTCGGGCAAAGGGTTGGGATGTATTCTCATGCAACATGGAAAAGTCATAGCCTATGCCTCAAGATAACTCAAAGAATATGAGAAGAATTATCCTACTCATGATCTAGAGTTGGCAGTTGTTGTCTTCGCACTAAAGATTTGGAGGCATTACTTGTATGGGGAGAAGGTGGAGATCTTTACGGATCATAAAAGCCTCAAATATTTCTTTACTCAAAAGGAACTCAACATGCGACAACGACGTTGGCTTGAACTATTGAAAGATTATGATCATACCATCCAATACCATCTTGGAAAAGCGAACGTGGTAGTAGCAGCATTGAGTAGAAGATCATATGCAAGTACGAGTGCGATATTATAAACGCAAAGGCCCATTTTGTGTGACTTGCAAAGGATGGAGATAGAGTTAAAGACTCCAGGTACCCATGTGATGATGGCAAATATACGAGTAGAACCGACTTTAATCGATAAAGTTAAAGCTGCTCAAGTTACAGACCTGGAGCTGATGCGTATGAGGAAGAAAGTACAAGAAAGTGCTATGCCGGAAGCAAGAATCGATGAAGAAGGAATACTTCGAGTCAACTCCAGACTTTGTGTTCCTAACGACCCTGATTTAAAGTAAAAAATCATGATGGAGGTGCACAACACACCATTTGCAATCCATCCTGGGAGTACCAAAATGTATCATGATATTCGTCATACATTTTGGTGGAGCAATATGAAGAGAGAGATAGCGTTGTTTATCTCAAGGTGTCTAACTTGTCAACGAGTTAAAGCGGAGCATCAAGTACCAAAAGGTCCATTGCAACCACTTGAAATTCTAGAATGGAAGTGGGAGCACATTACCATGGATTTCAAGTTCTGGGGCCTTCCTAAGGTTTCTCAAGGCATAGATGCGATTTGGGCCATTGTTGATAGATTGACCAAGTCTGCTCATTTCTTATCGATACGAGAAACTTATACACTTGAACGTCTTGCTCGTATGTACATAAATGAGATTGTAAGACTGCATGGTATACCGGTATCCATAATTTCTGATCGAGACCCAAGATTCACTTCACGATTTTGGGTTAGTTTGCAAAAAGCTATGGGCACAGACTTACGATTTAGCTCGGCATATCATCCTCGAATTTTACGGACAATGGAGAAGACTATTCAAACTCTTGAAGATCTATTAAGACTCTGTGTCCTTGATTTCAAGGGAAGTTAGGACAAGTTCTTACCATTGGTGGAGTTTTCCTACAACAACAGTTATCAAGCAAGTATTGGCATGGCTCCATTCGAAGCGTTGTATGGAAGAAAGTGTCATTCTCCAGTATGTTGGGATGAGGTGAGTGAAGCAACGTTGTTGGGACCGGAGTTGGTACGTATGACTACGGAAAAGATTCAAACGATCCGACAACGTATAAAAACCTCACAAGATCGACAAAAGAGTTATGCTGATCTTCATCGAAAGGACGTGGAATTCGATATAGGAGATCATGTGTTGTTGCGTGTTACTCCATGGAAAGGAGTTATGAGATTTGGAAAGAGAGAAAAACTCAATCCTCGATTCATCGGCCCATTTTTAATCCTCGATCGAGTAGGAACTGTGGCCTATAGACTCGCTTTACCGCCAAGTATGTCTCGTGTTCATAACGTTTTTCACATATCCATGTTACGTAAATATGTGAAAGACCCGAACCACATTATTGAGTTAGAACCGGATGAAATAGCGAAAGATTTGACGTATGAAGAGGTTCCTGTTCAAATCTTGGATAAGAAGAAACATATTCTACGCTCCAAGGTTATACCTCAAGTCAAAGTTTTGTGGAGAAACCACGATATTGAGGAAATGACCTGGGAGTTAGAATTTGAAATGAAGTCAAGGTATCCTTACCTCTTTGACATACCAGGTACGTACCCTAATTTCTAGGGCAAAATTTCATAAGAAGGGGAGGTTGTAAGACCCCAACTTTTATAAATAAAGATAAATTTTCTATAAATATTATTTTTGAATATTATGGAGTAAATTTGATATAATGTTATAGTTGTGGGTAATATTTATAAATTTTGCAAAGTAAGCAAGTTGTTATAAAATATTCGTTTGGTCGGGGAATATTCTTTTTGTCGGGGAATATTCGTACGACGGCACAATCATTGGTGGACCCTATAACGGAATTATTGTTGGATTGAGAAAACGACAAAAATACTTTAAGAAAATAACGGCGGAGGTGTTACCATTAAAACTGTTGAACTACCCGGTAGTAAAAAATGCAAGATGTCTGGTGGTTACATAGTAGCACACGGTATTGATTATTGGTGCTTACGTGAGAAGTCACTCAACTATACTCAATTATTGCTACAGTAATTGCTACATCATATCTCTTATATTATTGATTCAATTATTGTCACAAAGATCATCATCAGTATAATATGTTATATTATTAAATCAATAGTTGAGACGACAAGTTATAAATGATTAATAATTGTTGAAAGATTAAATATGTGTTGATTAAAAATAAAATGATTTGTGGTAATATTTATTCAATCCTTGATGTATATAAAGAGTCTATTATGAGACGTTTGTGGTAAGTTTGGTTATTTTATGGGGGCCCATATGTCATCATCTAAGAGTCTCTTCATCAATAGTAATTACCTTCACCATATAGTAATTACCTTCAATAATAGTAATTATCTTCGCCAATAGTAATTACCTTCGCCAATAGTAATTACCTTCAAATAATAGTAATTACCTTCGTCAATAGTAATTACCTTCGTCGATAGTAACTACCTTCGTCAATAGTAACTACCTTTACCGGACATCAAACCACTTGCCGTTTCATATTACAGGCGTCGAACCAATTGTCGTTTCACATTACAGGCGTCAAACCACTTGCCTTTTCACATTTCAAGTGCTAAGCTAGAAATCTTCTATAAATAGAGGCATAATGCTTCATTATTTTTCACGAATTCATTCAAGCTATAGAGAGAGAAAGTATAGAGAGAATAAGAGAGAAAGAAGAAGAGTATTCTGCTACTACACTACTGCAGTATTCAATCTACTACTAATGTAAGGGGTGTTATTCTTTCTTATTCATGAAGAGAACTGTTGTTAATCCATTGCTTATTATTATGTTGGAATAACCTGTATACGCGGTTTACCCTATACTTGGTGATATTCTTCTATTATTCTGTTGGAACATCATGTCTGTGTGTCTTACACCGGACCTGGTTCCGTCTTTATTATTATTCTGTTGGAACATCCTGTCTGTGTGTTTTACACCGGACCTGGTTCTGTCTTTATTATTCTATTGGAACATCCTATCAGTGCAAATTTTGTCTGACCTGGTTCCGTTATTATTATAATGTTGGAATAACCTGTCTATGCGAAGTACCGCATGCATGGTGATTTTTTTTGTTATTCCATTCTTTATTATACTCAGTTGGTTAAAGTTTTGACTTCTATACTCCATGAAATTAGTAGAATATCCTTGATATTTGCGCTTCATCCAGTATCTTTTCATGGAAATATTCTTCTGATCATTCTTGAATTTTACTCTACAAAGAAGTATCATGTTGACAATTTGGACATTATTAGTTCCTGGATAAATTAATTCTTGAACTTGTTTTATTAAATTCTTATATCATTGTCATCATCCTCATCTTTATATTATGTTGAAAGTCATCTGTGGCCTGGGTATGATTATGACCAGGGATTATTCGGTGTAATTATGACCGTAATGTTACAAATGATGTGGTAAAAGTTATCATTGGTCCATAGTGCATTGATGAACAGTTGTTGGCATGATCATGACCATTAATGAATACACGAATGTCCTTGGCTGTAGTGCATGGATAATTTGTGGTCGTGATACTAAAGAATATCCTTGGTCGTAGTGCATGGATTATTTATTAAGCTGAGTCCCAGCGATAAAGTCATGAAAAATCTTTTAAATCATAAAAGATAGTAAATTTTATTCTCTACTTGACTCTTTTAATGGATTGCTTGTTCTGCTGCAGTTAAACTTGATGTTGTTATATTTTATCGCTTTAACACTCGTTGAAGGCTAACGATAATTTATTCTCGCATTATCTTAGTCATAATATTTCTTCTTGGGCTAGTTGAGCTCACCCTTTCTTTCACTTTTTTCTCTTGAAATGAGAACATAGCGAGGACTAGTCGGGAACGGAGTGATGATCCGAGAGGATAGCATTAGTAGTCCTCACTATTCTCGTGAAATAATGTGTTAATAATTGTAATGAGGACTCCTTTTGAGTTTGTATAATCTCTAGTAGACAATAATTGTATTCAAACTCACAGCTTATGTTTTGTCGTATTGCATACCTGGCGCTTGTATTAGTAAGTTGTATTTGAATATTATACCATGTATCTGACGACCCAAGATGGGTGGTGTATACCTAATTTTGGGGGTATCACAGTTGGTATCAGAGCTTAGGGATATGATCCCTGGCTAAGATGTGAGAATAGTACTAGTAGGGGAGAGACGGAGAATTCCTTCGCTAGTATGACCTACCTAAGTTTATGTGATATTTAATTGGTTGGTCAGAATTTAGGAATAATATGTTACATGTCAATTAACCTTTGTTTTGTGGCAGTATTTGAAAATGACATCCGAGAATGTTGAGAATAGCAATGGAGCACAGGCGACCGTTGATTCACCATATATCAATAATCAGGATAATGTGCATCAGGAAGGCGACAATCCTCATGCAAACAACAACACTGACCAAATGATGAATGATCAAATGTTCGGGGCTTTATGCAATTCATGCAACAAAGAAAGTAGAGCGGCTCCTCGTCCAAAATGCACGGTGGAAACACTTAAAACCCCCAAGTGATCACCGCTAAATGAGCTTCAAGGAGCAGGACCACCGGAGTTTAAGGGAGAGCCAAAACCACTTATGGCGGAAGCATGGATAAAGTAGATCACCAAGATATTTGATGTCTTGGGATGCTCCGAGAGCAAAGGTTCCCTTTTTACGCCTTTTATGTTATGCGAGAGGCAGATTCATCGGTGGGAATCGGTAAAAGCGTATTTAACTCCGTCTTGAAGATGTCTTGGGAGAAGTTCCAAGAGCTGTTCAACGACAAATACTTTCCCGAAATAGTGTGTTAATAATTGTAATGAGGACTCCTTTTGAGTTTGTATAATCTCTAGTAGACAATAATTGTATTCAAACTCACAGTTATGTTTTGTCGTATTGTACACGACAGTAAGTTGTATTTGAATTTTGTACCATGTATCTGACGACCCAAGATGGGTGATGTATATCTAATTTTGGGGGCGTCACATTTATGGTCTGAATATATCTCCACTTTCTCCCCATATAGATAGTGCCTCCAGATCTTTAGTGCTGAAAAACGATCACCGCTAACTCTAGATCATGAGTAGGATAATTCCTCTCATATTCTTTAAGTCGTCGCGAGGCATAGGCCATGACTTTCCCACGTTGCATGAGAACACATCTTAACCCTTTGCCTGAAGCATCGTTGTAGATAACAAATCCATCCGAACCAGATGGTATTGTCAAAACAGGTGCCAAAATGAGTCTCCTCTTGAGATCTTGGAAACTCTTCTCGCATTCCTCGCTCCATACGAATTTTGTATCTTTACGAGTCAGCTGAGTTAACAGAGTAGCAATTCGAGAAAATCCCTCCACAAATCTCCGATAATAACCAACTAAGCCTATAAAGGTACGAATTTCAATTACCGACTTAGGTTGCTCTCAACTTTGACTCATATCCCAACCTTGGATAGCACATAACAATGACACCTATCAGTTTATTATCGCACAAATATGGCGTCCCCTACGAAGAGTCTGGCTTCGGTGCATTCCACAAAAGAAGTCACCAGATAGAGGCTCGGTTATCAACTTCTATAGTTGGGTTTTTAACTCCTGAAGTTCAATAGGAGCCATTCGATATGAGATTTTAGAAATGGGTTTTGTACCGGGTTCAAAGTCGATACAAAATTCAATATCACGCTCTGGGAGTAGGCCAGGAAATTTTTCAGGAAATACGTCAGGAAATTTACTAACAACAGAAATATCATTCAAATCTGACGTATTTTTGTTCAAGTCCATAACAAGGCTAAGAAAGCTTGACATCCGTTTTTTAATAAACGAATGATTTTACGGCTTGATATAAAAGAGTTTGACTTCAATGGTTTGGTTGCTTAAATTCGAATAACAAGTTGCTTAGGAATATGAAACTAACAACCTTACAAAAGCAATCAATTTGGCATGATGAGTAGTTAACCAATCAATCCCTAAAATCACATCAAAAGCAAGTATCTTTAAAGAGATAGATCAACAGGTAATGTGATGGTGCCAACTTGGATCAAACAAGATTTATAAATAGTGGATGTGATGAAAGTTTCTCCTAACGGAGTTTCCACAGATAGGTCAAAGTCTAATTTCTTCGGAGTCAAGTTTAAACGTTGAGCACAAGCAGGAGAGATAAATGAATGGGTAGCACCGGTATCTAGTAATGTATAGACTTCACAAGAATTAAAATTAACTAACCTGTGATACCTTCATTCAAGTTCCTCGCGTTTTGGGCAGTCACGACAAACGCTCTTCTAGGAACCGTTGACTTTGACTTGTTCGTATCCGCATCTGGTGCCACCGTCCCAACTGGACTTAACTTTGCTATAGAGTAAATTCCACCCGTCATTGCTTCGTCGAATTCCTAATCCATGATTTCAATCATTACTCTCCGATCCATATCAAATTGGGGTTGACCGCTCTGCATAGGGTAATTCCGAACTCGATGTTGGATTCTCCTAATTGCTGTCCAAAAAGCAAAATCCATTTCATCTATTTTGGCCTTATTGGATCGGACGTCTTTTTCTACAATATGAACGTGTCGTGTAGCTTTTACCCATGCATCCTCCATTCTCATTCGTTTGGTTACTTCTTCTTTCATCAGAACTTTGATCATAGCATTCTCAGATTCCAGCTATAATATCTTATACTCTGCCAAAGAGTGCTTCTGTTCAAACATTGCACATCGGGTAATACAATTTAGAATTGTTGCATTTCTTTGCTCCACAACCGTCTGCCGTTCTTCAGCCTGCTCTTCTAACTCATGAATACGATTTTGTAATTATAAATTTCGATCATAAAATTCTTCTAATAAATTCTCCTCAGGTTCCTCTTCTTCCTCACTCTCGGCTGCTACCTCTGCGACTATCTCGGATGCAACTATTAATTCTTCACTCACCACATGGATATTTCTAATTCTTTCTTCGCCTGACATCACATTATCTTGGTTGGCGATTAGAGCTTTCTCCACGGTCTCATTCACTCCATTGTTAATATTTTTAGTCGACATTCTCAAATACTGCCATAAAACAAGGGTTAATTTAACAAATTAACATATCACATAATATCCCTAAATTATGACCGACCAACAAATAAGCTTAGGTAGGACACACTAGCGAAGGATTTACTCGTCTCTCCCCTCCTAGTACTATTCCCCGATCTCCGCCAGAGATCATATCCCTAAGCTCTGATACCAACTGTGACGCCCCCAAAATAGGTCCAATCCACAACCCATTCTGAGTCGCCAAATACATGGTATAGAAATAACTACAACTTCATTATTACAATTGTCGTGCAAAATACGACAACACATAAACTGTGAGTTTAAATACAAATATTGTCTTCTAGACAATATTCACACTCAAATAAGTCCTCATTACAATTATTGATACACTATTTTACAAAATAGTGAGGACTACTAAAACAACTGTCTTGAACCATTACTCCACACCCCGACTAGTACTGGCTACATTCTCGCCTCCTGAGAAGAAAAATGGAACAACAAGGAAAAGGGTGAGCTCAACTAGCCCAGTAAAGAACATTATGACTAAGATAATGTACAACAAATTATCCCTAGTCTTCAACAGGGAAAAATCTAATAGAATACAATAGACAACCAGTTTTAAATCAATCTTTGCAGCGAAAATATTAATTCATTAGAAGAATTAAGTAGAGAATGCAAACTACTATCTTCTATATATGAATTTAAAAGTTCATCATCGATATTTTATCCCTGTAACATCAATCAATATATATCTTGAATTAAATATTTATCTTTGCACTACAGGCCAAAGATATTCATCAGTTGGTCATGTTCATCTCAACACCTGTTCATCTGCACTATGGGCCAAAGATATTCATCAGTTAATCATTCATCTTTGCACTACAGGCCAAAGATATTCAGTAATATCATCATTTAGGACCGAGGATGATGAAAATATTTTAAAGAAAATGAATCCAGTGAAACAAAAGAATAAATATTAAGGATTCGTATTTCAGCTATTCCATGTCCAAAAATACCTCATAAATAATCATAGTGGAGTAAAATTCAAAAATGATCAAAACATGGATACAATCAAAGCTAGTATCCATAATAGATATTTTGGACGAAAAACGAAAATTTAATTTTTCTGTGAATAGTGTCGTATTCGTGAATAGTGCCGTATACGTGAATAGTGCCGTATACGTGAATAGTAACTCTGACACTAAAAGATAGAAATTCTATTAGAAAATCATCATGCTTCGTGAATAGTACTCGTGAATAGTAACTTGTGAATAGTAACTCATGAATAGTAATTCATGAATAGTAACCCCGACATGAAAAAATTCCAAATTTGATAAAAAGGTCCAACCAATATTTCGACATAATGATATTGAAAAAATAATATCACTTACGAAGAAAATAACATCCTTACCTCAAAAGGATAGTAGATTCCATCGAATCTCGGATATAGTGCCGAAAGAACTTGCACCGTATAGCAATACTCAAAATACTAAAATACTCACAAAAATATGCTCGATATTATAGAGAGAGAAAGAGAAAGAAGATTTCAGTTTCTGGTGTGATTTAAATTCTAACCTAAGCACCCTATTTATAGGAAATTGCTTAGAACACCAAAGTAGAAAATTTAATAAAATAATAATATAATTTTCTTAATTTCCTTAGCACACCACACCAGCTGATTTCAACCATTTAACACATGCCCACAAATGAAAAAAACGTTTTTCATAAAATAAATAATTAAAACTTCTAAAAATCAATTATTTCGGAACTTCAATAATTCATAATAAATAGCCCTTTTATCAGAAAAATTTGTACCTCATGTCCTTTCCATAGGAAATTCCACTCTCTACAACTTTACGTAAGAAAAAACGCTTCAAATTCCAAATGAAATTGACCAAATCCACAAACTAGACGATTTTACGGTGCTATAATCAAATTTCAAATAAGAAATGGGGTCCACTGAGACACACAAAACATGTTTTAATTATTTAATGCAACAAAAATACTCTTTCTCCTCATATACTCATATATCCCTCATTCATTGTAAAAATATCACAATTATTATATTATTAAAATATAATAATATATTTAAATGAATTATTTTATCAGAAAAAGATAAAATATTAATTTTCAACAATTGTCACATTAAAATTTTCTCCATCTATATCCACATAAAATTAATATTTTTCTCATCATATAAATCAATAATTAATTATTCACAAATAATATTACGTAATCACAAGATCGGGCAACCAGGCCGCTCCTGTGAAAGAGGGGCTTTCCAATAAGGATCTCTCCTTATCGGGCGCCAAAATTAGGTGACCAAACCTCTCCTTAAACAAAACTTTCTAGACATTGCCAATAATGTTATCTAATAATAGTATTCAGATAATATGAATTATTGCTTCGATAATGGAAGATACTGTGTAGTGACGATTATTAAAACAACAGTAATATAAAATATCAACGTAGCAATTATTGATTCAATAAAATAAAATATTGAGTAGTAATTACTGTAACAATTATTGAGTAGTGCCTTCTTACGTAAGAATCAATAATTGGTGCAATACTGCAGTGCTATCTTCTTGTCAAACAACGCCAGATTCGTATTTTAACCACCGGGTATTCCAACAAGATAATTCAGTAATAATCTGCTACCGTTATTTATAAACAACTTATACTTGTCATTTTCTTCATCCAATAGCTTATGGTTATGGGGCCCACATAAGGCTGCGCCGTCGTACGAATATTCCCCAAAAGCAAGAATATTCCACGACCAAACGAATACTCTCCGACAACAATGAGTATTTTATAACCATTTGCTTATTTGAAATATTTGCGCATTTTACCCATAACTAACCACATTAATCAAATCAACCCTTACTATTTCAAAATAATAAATAGAGGAAATTTAATTTCATTTATTAATAATTTGGGGTCTTACAACCTCCCTTCCTTATGAAATTTCATCCTCGAAATTGACGTACGTACCTGGTGTTTCGAAAAGATGAGGATACCTCGCTTTCATTTCCATTTCCAACTCCCAGGTCATTTCCTCAATAGCATGGTTTCTCCACAAAACTTTAACTTGTGGTATGACCTTCGTGCGTAGGACATGCTCCTTCCTATCCAAGATCTGGACATGTACCTCTTCATACGTTAAGTCTTCGGCTATCTCGTCCGGTTCTAACTCAATGACGTGGTTTGGGTCTTTCACATATTTACGAAGCACAGATATATGAAAAACATTATGAACACGAGACATACTTGGAGGTAACGCAAGTCTATAGGCCACATTTCCTACTCTTGTCAAGAATCAAAATGGACCAATAAATCATGGATTGAGCTTTTCTCTCTTTCCAAATCTTGTAACTCCCTTCCATGGAGCCACACGCAACAATACATGATCCCCAATACTAAATTCCACGTCCTTTCGATGAAGATCCGTATAACTCTTTTGTCGATCATGTGCCGTTTGTATACGTTGTCAAATCGTTTGGATCTTCTCTGTAGTCATTCGTACCAACTCTGGTCCCAACAACGTTGCTTCTCCTACCTCATCCCAACATACTGGAGAGAGACACTTTCGTCCATACAATGCTTCAAATGGAGCCACACCTATACTTGCCTGATAACTGTTGTTATAGGAGAATTCCACCAATGGTAGGTACTTATCCCAACTCCCTTTGAAATCGAGGACACAAAGTCTTAATAGATCTTCAAGAGTTTGAATAGTCCTCTCTGATTGCTCCTCCGTTTGAGGATGGTATGCCAAACTGAACTGTAAATCCGTGCTCATAGCTTTTTGCAAGCTAACCCAAAATCTTGAAGTGAATCTTGGGTCACGATCCGAAACTATAGATACTGGCATGCCATGCAACCTTACAATCTCATTCACGTACATACTAGCAAGACGTTCAAGGGAATAAGTCTCCCATATCGGCAAGAAATGAGCAGACTTAGTTAATCTATCAACAATAACCCAAATAGCATTTATTCCTTGAGAAACCGTGGGAAGACCCGTAACGAAATCCATGGTAATGTGTTCCCACTTCCATTTCGGAATCTCAAGTGGTTGCAATGGACCCTTAGGTACTTGATGCTCCGCCTTTACACGTTGACAAGTTAAACACCTCGAGATAAACTTTGCAATCTCCCTCTTCATATTATTCCACCAAAATGTATGTCGAAGATCACGATACATTTTGGTACTTCCAGGATGGATTGTAAATGGTGTATTGTGTGCCTCCATCATGATCTTGTACTTTAAATTAGAATCGTTAGGAACATAAAGTTCCAGGAGTGGACTCAAGTATTCCTTCTTCATCGATTCTTGCCTCGTGAATAATACCTTCTTGTACTTTCTTCTTCATACGCATCATTAGCTCAAATTCAAGAATTTGAGCAACTTTAACTTTATCGATTAAAGTTGGTTCTATGCGATATTTGACATCATCGCACTCGCTCCTCGCATATGATCTTCAACTCAACGCGTCGCTACCACGCTCGCTTTTCCAAGATGGTATTGAATAGTGTGGTCGTAATCTTTCAACAAATTCGAGCCAACGTCGTTGCTGCGCGCATTTGAGTTCCTTTTTGGGTGAAAAAAATATTTGAGGCTTTTATGGTCCGAATATATCTCCACTTTCTCCCCATATAGATAGTGCCTCCAGATCTTTAAGCGAAACGATCGGCCGCTAACTCTAGATCATGAGTAGGATAATTCCTCTCATATTCTTTAAGTTGTCACGAGGCATAGGCTATGACTTTCCCACGTTGCATGAGAACACATCCTAACCCTTTGCCTGAAGCATCGTTGTAGATAACAAATCCATCCGAACCAGATGGTATTGTCAAAACAGATGCCGAAATGAGTCTCCTCTTGAGATCTTGGAAACTCTTCTCGCATTCCTCGCTCCATACGAATTGTGTATCTTTACGAGTCAGCTGAGTTAACGGAGTAGCGATTCGAGAAAATCCTTCCACAAATCTCCGATAATAACCAACTAAGCTTAGAAAGCTACGAATTTCGATTACCGACTTAGGTTGCTCTCAACTGTAACTCATATCCCAACCTTGGATAGAACGTCACAATGACACTTATCAGTTTACTATCGCACGAATATGGCGCCCCTACGAAGAGTCTGGCTTCGGTGAATTCCACAAAAGAAGTCACCAGATAGAGGCTCGGTTATCAACTTCTATAGTTGGGTTTTAACTCAAGTTCAATAGGAGCCATTCGATATGAGATTTTAGAAATGGGTTTTGTACCGGGTTCAAAGTCGATACAAAATTCAATATCACGCTCGGAGTAGGCCAGAAATTTTTCAGAAATACGTTTTACTAACAATAAAATATCATTCAAATCGATGTATTTTTGTTCAAGTCCATAACATGGCTAAGAAAGCTTGACATCCGTTTTTCAATAAACGAATGATTTTACGGCTTGATATAAAAGAGTTTGACTTCAATGGTTTGGTTGCTTAAATTCGAATAACAGGTTGCTTAGGAATATGAAAACTAACAACCTTACAAAAGCAATCAATTTGGCATGATGAGTAGTTAACCAATCAATCCCTAAAATCACATCAAAAGCAAGTATCTTTAAAGAGATAGATCAACAGGTAATGTGATGGTGCCAACTTGGATCAAACAAGATTTATAAATAGTGGATGTGATGAAAGTTTCTCCTAACGGAGTTTCCACAGATAGGTCAAAGTCTAATTTCTTCGGAGTCAAGTTTAAACGTTGAGCACAAGTAGGAGAGATAAATGAATGGGTAGCACCGGTATCTAGTAATGTATAGACTTCGCAAGAATTAAAATTAACTAACCTGTGATACCTTCATTCAAGTTCCTCGCGCGTTTTGGGCGCCACCGACAAACGCTTCTTCAGAAACCGCTGACTTTGACTTGTTCAGATCCGCTTCTGGTGCCACCGTCCCCAACTGGACTTAACTTTGCTATAGAGTAAATTCCACCCGTCATTGCTTCGTCAATTCCGATCCATGATTTCAATCATTACTCTCCGATCCATATCAAATTGGGGTTGACCGCTTCTGCATAGGGTAATTCCAACTCGATGTTGGATTCTCCCAATTCTTTGTCCAAAAAGAAATCCATTTCATCTATTTTGGCCTTATTGGATCGGACGCCTTTTTCTCTACAATATCAACGTGTCGTGTAGCTTTTACCCATGCATCCTCCATTCTCATTCGCTTTGGTTACTTCTTCTTTCATCGTAACTTTGATCATAACATTCTCGATTCCAAATTTCAATATCTTATACTCTCAAAAGAGTGCTTCATTCAAACATCGCACATCGTGTAATACAATTTAGAATTGTTGCATTTCTTTGCTCCACAATCGTCTGCCGTTCTTCAGCCTGCTCTTCTAACTCATGAATACGATTTTGTAATTATAAATTTCGATCATAAAATTCTTCTAATAAATTCTCCTCAGGTTCCTCTTCTTCCTCACTCTCGGCTGCTACCTCTGCGACTATCTCGGATGCAACTATTAATTCTTCACTCACCACATGGATATTTCTAATTCTTTCTTCGCCTGACATCACATTATCTTGGTTGGCGATTAGAGCTTTCTCCACGGTCTCATTCACTCCATTGTTAATATTTTCAGTCGACATTCTCAAATACTGCCATAAAACAAGGGTTAATTTAACAAATTAACATATAACATAATATCTCTAAATTATGACCGACCAACAAATAAGCTTAGGTAGGACACACTAGCGAAGGATTTACTCGTCTCTCCCCTCCTAGTACTATTCCCCGATCTCCGCCAGAGATCATATCCCTAAGCTCTGATACCAACTGTGACGCCCCCAAAATAGGTCCAATCCACAACCCATTCGAGTCGCCAAATACATGGTACGCTACAACTTCATTATTACAATTGTCGGCAAAAATATGACAACACATAAATCCAGTTTAAATACAAATATTGTCTTCTAGACAATATTCACACTCAAATAAGTCCTCATTATAATTATTGATACACTATTTTACAAAATAGTGAGGACTACTAAAACAACCTGCCTTGAACCATTACTCCACACCCCAACTATCAATCGATATATAAAATGGAACAACAAACAAAAAGAAAAGGGTGAGCTCAACTAGCCCAAGAAAGAACATTATGACTTAATGTACAACAAATTATCCTTATCTTTAACAGGAAAAATCTAATAGAATACAATAGACAACCGCTTTTAAATCAATCTTAAAATAATAATTCATTAGAAGAATTAAGTAGGAATGCAAACTATTATCTTCTATATATGAATTTAAAAGTTCATCGTCGATATTTTATCCTCAGAACATCAATCAATATATATCTTGAATTGAATATTTATCTTTACACTACAAGCAAAGATATTCATCACCATCATGTTCATCTCAACACTGCTCATCTTTGCACTACGGGCAAAAGATATTCATCGATTAATCATTCATCTTTGCACTACAGCCAAAGATATTCAAGAATATCATCATTTAGGACCGAGGATGATGAAAAATATTTTAAAGAAAATGAATCCAGTGAAACAAAAGAATAAATATTAAGGATTCGTATTTCAGCTATTCTATGTCCAAAAATACCTCATAAATAATCATAGTGGAGTAAAATTTAAGAATGATCAAAATATGGATACAATCAAAGCTAGTATCCATAATAGATATTTTGGACGAAAAACGAAAAAATTTAATTTTTCTGTGAATAGTGTCGTATTCGTGAATAGTGCCGTATACGTGAATAATAACTCCGACACTAAAACATAGAAATTCCACAAGAAAATCATCATGCTTCGTGAATAGTAACTCGTAAATAGTAACTCATGAATAGTAACTCGTGAATAGTAACTCATGAATAGTAACCCCGACATGAAAAAGTTCCAAATTTGATAAAAAGTTCCAACCAATATTTCGGCATAATGATATTGAAAAAATAATATCACTTACGAAGAAAATAACATCCCTTACCTCAAAAGGATAAGTACTTACGATCGAATATTTGGATATAGTCTTTGAAAGACTTGCACCGAGTATAGCAATACTCAAAGTACTAAAATACTCACAAAAATACGCTCGATATTATAGAGAGAGAAAGAGAAAGAAATTTTCAGCTTACGAATGATTTTCAATTCTAACCTAAGCCCCTATTTATAGAAATTGCTTAGAACACCAAAGCAGAAAATTTAATAAAATAATAATATAATTTTCTTAATTTCCTTAGCACACCACACCAGCTGATTTCAACCATTTAACACATGCCCACAAATGAAAAAAACGTTTTTCATAAAATTAATAATTAAAACTTCCAAAAATCAATTATTTTGGAACTTTGGAACTTCAATAATTCATAATAAATAGCCATTTTATCAGAAAAATTTGAACCTCGTGTCATTTCCATAGGAAATTCCATTCTCTACAACTTTGCAGAAGAAAACATTTCCAAATTCCAAACAAAAATTGACCAAAATCCACAAACGGACGATTTTACAGGCTATAATCAAATTTCAGTCAAGAAATGGGGTCCACCGACACACAAAACATGTTTTAATCATTTAATGCAACAAAAATACTCTTTCTCCTCATATACTCATATATCCCTCATTCATTTTAAAAATATCACAATTATTATATTATTAAAATATAATAATATATTTAGATAAATTATTTTATCAGAAAAAGATAAAATATTAATTTTCAACAATTGTCACATTAAAAATTTCTCCATCTATATCCACATAAAATTAATATTTTCCTCATCATATAAATCAATAATTAATTATTCACAAATAATATTACGAATCACATCTTCAAACCAGTAGCCCTTGTGAAAGAGGGGCTTTTCAATAAGGATCTCTCCTTACTGGCGCGCAATTAGGTGACCAAACCTCTCCTTAGACATATCTTTCTAGACATTGCCAATAATGTTATCTAATAATATTATTCAGATAATATGAATTATTGCTTCGATAATGGAAGATACTGTGTAGTGACAATTATTAAAACAACAGTAATATAAAATATCAACGTAGCAATTATTGAATCAATAAAATAAAATATTGAGTAGTAATTACTGTAACAATTATTGAGTAGTGCCTTCTTACATAAGAATCAATAATTGGTGCAATACCGTGTCTATCTTGTCTGACAACGCCAGACATCATCGTATTTTAACCACCGGGTATTCCAACAAGATATTAACGTTAATAATCATGTACCAAGTTATTTATAAATAACTTATACTTGCCATTTTCTTCATCCAATAGCTTTCCGTTATGGGGCCCACACAAGGCTGCGCCGTCGTACGAATATTCTCCAACAGCAAGAATATTCCACAACCAAACAAATATTCTCCGACAACAATGAGTATTTTATAACCACTCGCTTATTTGAAATATTTGCGTATTTTACCCATAACTAACCATATTAATCAAATCAACCCTTACTATTTCAAAATTATAAATAGAGGAAATTTAATTTCATTTATTAATAATTTGGGGTCTTACAACTATATCCAGTATTCCAGTCAAAAGTACTATCATTTTGAGGTAAGGGATGTTATTTTCTTCGTAAGTGATATTATTTCTTCAATATCATTATGCCGAAATATTGGTTTGAACTTTTTATTAAATTTGGAACTTTTTCATGTCGGGGTTACTATTCATAAGTTACTATTCACGTGTTACTATTCACGAGTACTATTCATGAAGTATGATGATTTTCTTGTGGAATTTCTATCTTTTGGTGTCGGAGTTACTATTCACGTATACGACACTATTCACGTATACGACACTATTCACAGAAAAATTAAATTTTCATTTTTCGTCCAAAATATCTATTATGGATACTAGCTTTGATTGTATCCATGTTTTGATCATTCTTGAATTTTACTCCACTATGATTATTTATGAGGTATTTTTGACATAGAATAGTCAAAATACTTAATCCTTAATATTTATTCTTTTGTTTCACTAGATTCGTTTTCTTTAAAATATTTTTCATCATCCTCCGTCCTAAATGATGATATAATTGAATATCTTTGGCCTGTAGTGCAAAGATTAATGATTTCTGATGAATATCTTTGGCTCGTAGTGCAAAGATGAATAGGTGTTTAGATGAACATGACCAACTGATGAATATCTTTGACCTGTAGTGCAAAGATGAATATTTAATTTCAGTTATATATTGATTGATGTTACAGAGATAAAAGATAGACGATGAACTTTTAAATTCATATATAGAAGATAGTAGATTTCATTCTCTACTTAACTCTTCTAATGAATTATTATTTTCGCTGCGAATATTGATTTCAAACTTATTATCTATATATTGTATTCTATTAGATTTTTCCATGTTGAGGACTAATGATAATTTGTTTTATATTATCTTAGTCATAATGTTCTTTACTGGGCTAGTTGAGCTCACCCTTTTCCTTTTTGTTCCATTTTTCTCAGGAGGCGAGAATGTATCGAGTACTAGTCGGGGTATGGAATGATGGTTCTAGAAGTGGTTCTAGTAGTCCTCACTATTCTGTAAAATAATGTATTAATAATTGTAATGAGGACTTATTTGAGTGTGGATATTGTCTAGATGACAATATTTGTATTTAAACTCACAGTTTTTATGTTGTATTAATAAAGTTGTAGTTGTTTCTGTACCATGTATTTTGGCGACTCAGAATGGGTGTTGTATAAATATTTTGGGGGCGTCACAGTGTTGCCAAACTTTGAATATTTGAATTTGAATTATTTTCTCCTTGATTTTAGGTTTCCTTATTATTATGAATTGAATCATATACTAATTCTCTAAATTAAGAAATACTAATTTCACTAATATTGTATATAAATATGGAAAGTATATTATTTTTGTAATTATTTTGTTGATGCACTATAGTGTAATTATTTACTAAATGTTGTATATTATTGTAAAAGACCATTTTTTTATGGGGTAGACTGGTGGAGGTTATAACAATTATCCTTTTCATTCCACAAAAAATAGTTCATTTGCCCAAAAAAAATATTATCTCACAAAAAGAATCCTCTTTTTACCCAAAAAAATTATTATCTCACAAAAAAAATCCTCTTTTTATTATTCAACAACACAATATCTCTACCGTATCACAATTACAAAATTGAAAACTCATCATATAGTAGGAAAGACATAGAAAAGAAAACAACCCCCTCATGACTTAATAGTAAAAAAACTACTCATAAGATTTGGGGTGTATAAAGTCTTGAGATCCAGTCTTGTCAAAGGGAAGCAAAAAAAGAAAAGAAAATATCATTAATGTTTGCAAATATTACATATGAGACTTATTTTTTGTGAAACGAACCTTTGGGACAACTCTTACCAACTCTACTTTCATGTTACATTTGGATTGTAGGAATAAAGGTGGAAATTGAATAATTGTCTCATTCATCTTAAATTTGTAACTTTTATTCCTTGGGAGTTGGTATTGAATGATTCATTCAAGCTGGAATGAAATGAATAATTCGATTCTCCATTCCATTACTTTATTTATTTTATTCTTTCATCAATTTCATTTTTTCAATCCAAACATAGCATTAGTTAACCAAAAAAGATGAAAAATGCAATTCAATGGCATTGTTATTAACATCAAGATTCTTCCATGCGCCTCAATCACCAAAAGCGCATCCAATCCAGCACAAAAATAAAATCACACATGAAACTTGATAGATTGGACCGCTGGGGGGATAACTCTGGTGTGAGAATAAGTACATGTTGAACAAGGTTTAACAATGGAGGTATTTAGTGCTAAAAAATAATAGTGAATTGTGTGTCTACCTGAGATTCAAAGTATAGCCTTGTATTTATAATGATCTCGCATCGTCTAAATGTCATTCCATGTATAAAAAATAGGATTCCTCATTAGGACAAATTGCTTAATGAGATTGAACTAAATCTTCTTAAAAGAAGGAAGTCAGATTCTATCCTGACACTTTCCTCAAAAGTTAGAAATCAAATATAATTAGGAATCTTAGATTCCTTAAAGTTTTCAAATTGCCTAAACAGGTTCCTACGTGGGGAGACTTCCTCCACGTGGATCATGGCCCACCGAATCATCTGGGCCCAAATAATCATGCCCCAACATTGCCCAAAAAGTATTTTTTTTCATTATAATGGGAAATTTAATAGAATAGTTCCTCATTAAAAACCCAATAATTACATAATAAATAGGAATGCAACAAATCCAAAATAAAACGCCTCGGTATCGTATCCTGCACTCATTACTAGGCCCTTACATCATCCCCACGTTTGCCATTACTTCAGCCGCATTTTGATACCGGAGAGAAGTTGAAAGGTCAATCATTTCAAAAACCTTTTCCCTTCAAAACTATCCACTTTTCAGATCTAAACTTCAAAATCAACTAAGAGCTCTCTTTAACCTTTTTCTTCTCTCGGCAAATCCCTACAACCGATAAACAATGTCTTCGATCACCCCTCCTTTTTACACTTCAATGGCTGCTTCAAACGCTCAATCCTCAACTTCCCCAAACACCCCGACTGAAAACACCCTTCACAACTCTGCTCTAGGCTCTACCATCCCCACTACTGCTTCAACCCCCTCTTCTACCACCAGCACCACCAGTTCCACCATTATTACTACTATCATCTCCACTGCCCCCCAAGCTCCAGTTCCATCTCAAGTTGAGTTAGACATTCAGAAAATGATGAGAGAGTACTCAAACGAAGTAGTTCTTTCCCATATCAACACTGAATTTACAATCGAGACCATTAACCTTGTTGAAATACGAGAACTGTATCGTATTCTAGCGACTTACGACCTCCAAGCCGTACTCCCCACCGAACGAATGTACCATCGACCCAATGTGTGGACTCCTATTACCCTTACAACCCTCAAATTAAGGGTCTGCCTTATTTTCCATGCCTTCATCATCACCTTCCTAGGATTCATCAGAGTTGGCCTAACCCAAATGGTGCCAAACTCCTATATATATACCGTCTCCTTCATTGCCTTTTGTCATGAATTTAGTGTCCCCCCTACCATTGACCATTTCTTTCCCTTATTCTCCATGAGCCGATCCAAGGAATCAGGACTCCTGCAAATAAACAAACAACAGAGACGAGTGATCGAGAAACGATCCTTGATGAAGACCTCTTCAAGCAATAAGGGATGGCATTCAATGTGGTTCTTAATTCATCCGAGACCCTAATACCCATCTAATTCCCGATTAGGTCGTAGCCTCCCGACCGAATGTAGTCATCGGGGAATTATCACAGAAACGTTTCGAATAATTGGTAAAAATCATCAAAAGAATGGGGCCTCAAGCTCATGAACAACCAGACTTGGTTGTACAACCATAAATGTATGTCCTGAACTTTTCAATTAAATCGTACTATATCAAATTTCCCTTCTGACTTAGTTGTGTGCTTCTCGCACAGTCTCTTATCAAACCAAGTCCAACACCTGACATTAACCAAACCCTACTAACTTCTTTTTTCGAGACCAACACTCCACAAAAAATAACCACTGAAACCCCAATTATTGTTCAACCTATCTCGACTGTCCCGATGAGTGAACCCCCCCCCCCCCCCACTATTATCCCAACACCATCCTTCACATAAAAAAGCCCCTTAGACATGCCACTTTTCGAGAGAACCAACCTTCTCCAAGTTAAACAAAGACGTTAAAAATCCACAGCTAAAATAACAACAAAAATTCCTTCGGGACCATCTAGTCCCCAACCCGAAGTCATTCCTTCAGCCAATTCCCCAGTAATCATCTTTGACCCGACACTAACTAACAAGACAATCGAAACCCAAAACACAACAAGAAAAGAGTCTGAAGACTCCCTCCAACTAAAAAACCTTGTAAAGAACAATCACCCAAACGCCAATCTCCCCCTCGATCACCTCAATGAACCGAACCCTCCATCAGCTAAATGTAAGAGGCTCGGTCAAGAATGGCGTTGTAGTCAATAGACCCCGAAGAATACCCACACGAACTCTTTGAGAACTTTGTTCTTCTTGCCGATGAAAAAAGGTTTGAAGACGTAATTCTCAAAGAACTTATTTATGCTGGCATCATGCATCAAGGTCGTGTAAGCATTTTTCCCCCTTCTTTGATAGAAACCCACCAAATAGTCTTGCACTTCTAACCCTCTCAGATTCTTTGCTTACGATCGATTCAGGGTCTTCGTCCAAATCCTACGCGGCCAAAACAAGTCGATTTAAAGGAAAAAAAGAACTAGAGGCCAAAATCCAACGCTTAGAGGTCGAGCTCGAACGCTTAGGGTACAATAAGCAAGCTGCCATGGCTGGCTATGAAAAAGTAACGAGCATATATGTCAACACTTCTTTTTACTGTCCTGAGTTAGAAAGCGAGCAGAAGGCCAAAAAGCTGAAAGTCTCAGAAGGTTAAGAATTCCGAAAGGTTCTCTTGACTAATTGTTAGGAAATGAAAAAGGAACATGAAGGCCCGAAGAACTACAATCAAGCTATACTTGACTAGGTTCAGAAGATTCATGAAGATACCAAGGGAATGATCGGCCTCCATAACGCCTTGGAAAAGGAGTTTTCCGATTACAAGGCTCATGGTCCTCCTCTAACCGAAGCGGCTAAACACCAGATTTTTAAGAGTACATGAAGTCTCCTGAATTGACAAAAGAAGTCATGCAACAGTTCGGTGACGGCTACCAAAGTGCTCGAGACAAAGACAAAGTGAGAATACAGGCTTCCTGCCTCGATCCTTCTATCTTGGACTCTTCTAATGACGAGGCCAAAGCTTAAGGCGGAACTTCTACTTTGATAAATATTTTTAGTAATTTTCCAATGTAATTATCTTCCCGATGTACAAATATTTCAATGATCAATGAATATATAAATTTTTGAACAAAACAAAATATTTATTTTATTTATAACTTAGAAAAATGTTACAGAATCATAATAAAAAAAATACTTAACACACAATATTGATAATACTTCTTAAGCCTCCTGGCATGCCAAGTATTTTTGATTTATGTTCCATCCATTGCTTGAAGCTGGTAAGTTCCTGGCTTCGGCACTTCAATAACCTCATAGGGTCCCACCCAATTGGGTATTAGCTTTTCGAGGTTTTGGGGCGACGACACCTCCACCTCTCGAAGAACCAGATCTCCGAATTCAAATCTCCTCAATTTTAGCCCCTAATTATAATGTTTGGTCATTTTCCTATGGTAGATTGCTAGTCTTACCAAGGCCAATTCTCGAACCTCCTCCAACAAATCAAGATTGAGGCAAATACCTTCATCATTATATCGCTCCTTAAATCGGCTAACCCGAAGTGAAGGAGACCCGATCTAAACTAGAACAAGGGCATCGGTCCCATAGGCCAACCTGAATGGCGAATCTCCTATCGTTGTCCTAGGAGTAGTTTGATATGCCTATAAAACACTGATAAACTCCTCAGGCCACCTTCCTTTGACTTCATTTAGCTTTCTTTTAATTCCAGTTAAGAGGTTCTGATTGATAACCTCTACCTGCCCATTAGATTGAGGATGAGCAACTGATGTTTTTCGATGTTGGATTCCCAAATCCCTTAGAAACTCTTCGAATTTAGACCATATGAACTGTCTTCTATTATCCGACAATATTGTCATAGTAATTCCGAACTGAAAAACAACAAACTCCTTTAGAAACTTCAAACAGTACTCCTTTTCGATGATTGACTTAAGGGGTGTATCCTTTACCCACTTGATTATTTAATCGATAGGCACGACCACAAAGCTGACTTGCCCTTTTGCCTTCAGTAACAGATTGAAGATGTCGATTCCCAACACTGCATATGGGATCGGGGAAAAAACTGATTACAATTCTTTAGGCAGCTGATGAGGAACATGGTTATTCAACTGGCACTTAAGGCACTTCTGTACATACTCATTAGCCTCCTAAAAGATGTTTGGCCAGTAATAACCCTGTGATCACCACAGATGCCTTCGTGAACCACCTGAAGTGCGTATTTCGGTATTTAATTTTCTTGGCTAGTATTTGATCCAAAGGTAACACGCCATCTGCTATCCAAGTAAGGTTTGAGCCAACTATCTGATCGTTCCACTACCAAGACTTCTGTCCTTTATACAGTTGAAGCATCAAGAATGTAAGACCCCAACTTTTTAATGAATAAAATCGAATTTCCTCTATTTATTATTGTGAATAATATGGTGTTAATTTGATATAATACTTTGGTTATGGGTGAAATGTGCAAAATTTTCAAAATAAGCAAGTGGTTATAAAATATTCATTGTTGTCGGGGAATATTCGTTTGGTCATGGAATATTCTTTTCCGCTTTGGGAATATTCGTATGCATTTACGCAATGCATTTGTGGGCCCCATAACAGAATAACTGTCGGATGAAGAAAACGACAAATTTAAATTTTAATAAATAACGGCGTAATCGTTACCGTTAACACTGTTGGAATACTCGGTGGTTAAAATACAGTAATATGCGTGGTTGCATAGTAGCACACGGTTTTGCACAGTATTTTTGAATTATTGATTCTTACGTAAGAAGGCACTACTCAATAATTGTTATAGTAAATACTGTTCAATATTTTATTTTATTGGTTCAATAATTGATGCGTTGATATTTTATATTATTATTGTTTCAATAATTATCGCTGCACAGTATTTCCCATTATCGGATCAATAATTCATATTATTTGAATAATATTATGAGATAGCATTATTGACAATGTCTAAAAAGTTCTGTCAAGGAGAGGTTTGGTCACCTAATTGCGCGCCATTAAGGAGAAATCCTTATTGAAAAGCCCCCTCTTTCCTGGGAACGGCCTGGTTGTCATAATTGTGATTCTGTAATATTATTTGTGAATAATTAATTATTGATTTATATGATAAGGAAAAATTTATTTGATGTGGATATATATGATGAATTTATTTATGTGGTTATAAATGAAGGAATTAATGTTGAGGTGTTTTATCAGTATTTTGTCAGATTGGAGGTATTAAAATATCAAATCGGTGTTCTTAAAGCTCTATTGTGTGAGTTATAATTTTGATCTGACCGTTGGATCGTTGTGATTTTTTGATATGTTATACATACATAAGTTGAGTATATATCCACAAATTTTGAACCGTTAAAAATGAACGTATAATTTGTTATGAATTTTAAGAGGTGACTAATTCAGAAATTAAGTTTATAAATGATTTTGGTGGAAAAATTCTAGAATTGAGTGGGCCCCACTTGTGGTTGGTGAAGAAATGTGCTGAATTTTATTTCAAATGTGGTGGGTGGCAATAGTAGCAGGTAAAGCCATCGGTGTGTGTCAAGTCAAGTCCAACTTGATGTCTTAACATTTTCCTATAAATAGATGGCTAAGTTTGAATTGAAAATCACACCAGAAACAAGTTTTCTTTCTCTCTATATTATCGAGAGTATTTTTGTGAGTATTTTAATACTTTGAGAGTGGTTATTCAGTGCAAGTTTCCTTCGTCTTTACCTCAGATATTCCAGTCAGAAGTACTGCTCTTTTGAGGTAAGGGATTGTAAGGGTTATTAAATTTTTCAGTTTCGTAATTTTTTTGACCCTTAAAAATTCTGGAAAAATTTAAAAAGATAATTTGATGAGTTTTTTAGATTTTATCCAAAAATGATGATTTTTGGATGTATAGATTAGGAGTTATGAATTTTATGGGAAAAGACAATTTTAAAAGTAAACCCTTATAACTCCTTGTGGTTAACTCCAAAATTGGTAAAAATTTTATTGGGAGTACATGTATATAATAGAAGTTACCCTGTATATGAAAAATAGTAAGTGAATTTTAAAAATTCTGAGAAAAATATATGTTCAATATGGGACTATATTATGCTAAATCCCAGAAAAAAAAAATTCTGAGACTGATTTGGTATTTTTTATGAAAATAGACTAGTTATGAGTAAATGAATTAAATATGTTATGTGAATTAAGAAAATTAGAAAATAGGATTTTATGGCTTGAGAATCCTATATAAGGTATATGCAGATTTTTGATGAGGGTTTTGGTTATTGGTGATGAAATCTTATGAGTTTGGCATTTTAGGATGATTAAATGCATTATGTAGAAAAGTGTAAACAATTAAAATAAATTATTTAAGAAATGATTAAAATATTATTATAATATTTGATTATGAGATTATTAAGTGATTTATAACATTTGGATTAAGGTGTTATAAATATTGATATGGATTTTATTGTGAAATTTTATCTTTTTATGTTGAGTTACTATTCACGAGTTACTATTCATGAGTTACTATTCATGAGTTACTATTCACAAGTTACTATTCACAAGTTACTATTCATGAGTTACTATTCACGGGGTACTATTCACGACAAAATTGATTTCTTTTTCTAACCAAATTATCGTTGATTTATGAATCTTACTCTTGAAATCAAATCCGTGTTTTGAGCATATTATTTTTATTATCATATATAATATTTTTATAATCCTGATGATGACATTTCTCTTTGACTTGGGTGTAAAGATGGGTAGATTATTGGTATGATCATGACTATGGGTTCTCTTTGGCCAGTAGTGCAAAGTTAAATCGTTGACCGGTATGATCATGACCATTGAATTTACAATTGAATATTTTTAGCTTAAGTGCAAAAGTGAATTGATCAACATGGTTATAATTATGGTTTATATAAATTCTGAAATGATTATGTATTTCTTTGAGATATTAATATCTTGGCCTATAGTACAAAGATGACTTGTTGTTGAATATCTTTGGCCTGTAGTGCAAAGATGACCAGTTGTTGAATATATTTGGCATGTAGTGCAAAGATGGTCTGTTGATGAATATCTTTGGCCCGTAGTGAAAAGATGGATTTATTAGTATGATTATGAACAGGAACAGTGATTTGGTATAACCATGATCTTTGATGTTTCAGGTAAAGACAGGTGATGAAAAGTATCTTCGTCTTGGGTGCGAAGAGGAATTTAGAACCACAATTATAATTATGAGTTATTCATATGATTGTGGACATGAACTATTGATTGATGTTACAGGGATAAAACCTTGTTGGTGGACTTTTAACATGGAGAAGATAATAGACTTTATGGTCTATTTGACTCTTCTAATGGATTGTTCGTTCCGCTGCAACTATGGTTGAAAAGTTTTATCATCTACCATATGTTCTAAATCTCTGATTTATTACTGATGAAGGATATTGATAATTTAATTATCTTTAGTAATGATATTCTTTACTGGGCTAGTTGAGCTCACCTTTTTACTTCACAATTCCTTTCAGGTAATAAAAGTGTAGCTGGGTCGAGCGGGGATAACAGGGGAATGGAACGGTGGTCTCTAGCTGTAGAGATTCTCCCTAAACAGTATATAAAAGTGTGGTTGTATTTTGCACGACAATTGTTGTAATAAAGTTGTAGTTATTTTCTGTACCATGTATTTGACGACTCAGAATAGGTTGGGTGGAATGGACCTATTTTGGGTGCGTTACATTTGGTATCAAAGCTTAGGGATATGATATCTGACGGAGATCGGGGAATAGAACTAGGAGGGGAGAGATGAGTAAATTCTTCGCTAGTGTGTCCTACCTAAGCTGATTTTTGTTACTTGATTAGTTAACAAATTATGATGTGTTAGTTAACCTTTGTTTTGAAGCTGTATTCTAGAATGATATATGAAATACAGGAGATGAGCAATGGAGAAATCATGATGACCGGGGAGATAGAATCTGAAATGAAAGCAAGATATTCTCAACTCTTCGAAATACCAGGTACGTAAATTTCGGGGACGAAATTTCATAAGGAGGGGAGGTTGTAAGACCCCAACTTTTTAATGAATAAAATCGAATTTCCTCTATTTATTATTCTGAATAATATGGTGTTAATTTGATATAATACTTTGGTTATGGGTGAAATGTGCAAATTTTTCAAAATAAGCAAGTGGTTATAAAATATTCATTGTTGTCGGGGAATATTCGTTTGGTTATGGAATATTCTTTCTGTCGGGGAATATTAAATTTATTTACTGACCAGCATGACCATTTGTGGGCCCCATAACAGAATAACTGTCGGATGAAGAAAACGACAAATTTGAATTTTTATAAATAACGGCGTAATCGTTACCATTAACACTGTTGGAACCCAGTGGTTAAAATACAGTAATACGCGTGGTTGCACAGTAGCACACGGTTTTGCAAAATATTTTTGAATTATTGATTCTTACGTAAGAAGGCACTACTCAATAATTGTTACCGTAATTACTGTTCAATATTTTATTTTATTGGTTCAATAATTGTTGCGTTGATATTTTTTATTATTATTATTTCAATAATTATCGCTGCACAGTATTTTCCATTATCGGATCAATAATTCATATTATTTGAATAATATTATGAGATAGCATTATTGGCAATGTCTAAAAAGTTCTGTCAAGGAGAGGTTTGGTCACCTAATTGCGCGCCATTAAGGAGAAATCCTTATTGAAAAGCCCCCTCTTTCCTGGGAACGGCCTGGTTGTCATAATTGTGATTCTGTAATATTATTTATGAATAATTAATTATTGATTTATATGATAAGGAAAAATTTATTTGATGTGGATATAAATGATGAATTTATTTATGTGGTTATAAATGAAGGAATTAATGTTGAGGTGTTTTATCAGTATTTTGTCAGATTTGAGGTATTAAAATATCAAATCGGTGTTCTTAAAGCTCTATTGCGTGAGTTATAATTCTGATCGGACCGTTGGATCGTTGTGATTTTTGGATATGTTATACATACATAAGTTGAGTATATATCCACAAATTTTGAACCGTTAAAAATGAATGTATAATTTGTTATGAATTTTAAGAGGTGACTGATTCAGAAATTAGGTTTATAAATGATTTTGGTGGAAAATTCTAGAATTGAGTGGGCCCCACTTGTGGTTAGTGAAGAAATGTGCTGAATTTTATTTCAAATGTGGTGGGTGGCAATAGTAGCAGGTAAAGCCATTAGGTAGCAGGTCAAGTCTGCTTCAGCGTGCTAACATTTTCCTATAAATAGAGGGCTAAGTTAGAATTTAAAATCACACCAGAAATAAGTTTTCTTTCTCTCTATATTATCGAGCGTATTTTTGTGAGTATTTAATACTTTGAAAGTGGTTATTCAGTGCAAGTTTCATTCGGCTTTACCTCAGATATTCCAAATCAATCTTGCTTTTTGAGAGGTAAAGGATTGTAAGGGTTATTATGTTTTTCGGTTTAGTAATTTTTCCGACCTCAAAATTGCGGAAAAATTTAAAAAGATAATTTGATGAGTTTTTTAGATTGTATCCAAAAATGACGATTTTTGGATGTATAGATTAGGAGTTATGAATTTTATGGGAAAAGACTATTTTAAAAGTAAACTCTTATAATTCTTTGTGGTTAACTCCAAAATTGGTGAAATTTTTATTGGGAGTACATGTATATAATAGAAGTATACTCTGTAAATTTTGGAATTTTTGGACAAAAGTACAGTTTATGATAAATGTCTAAATATTCGGCAATTTTGGCCATATGAAAAATAGTAAGTGAATTTTAAAAATTCTGAGAAAAATATATGTTCAATATGGGACTATATTCTGCTAAATCCCAGAAAGAAAAATTCTGAGACTGATTTGGTATTTTTCATGAAAATGGAATAGTTATGAGTAAATTAATTAAATATGTTATGTGAAGTAAGAAAATTAGAAAATAGGATTTTATTGCTTTAGAATCCTATATAAGGTATATGCAGATTTTTGATGAGGGTTTTGGTTATTGGTGATGAAATCTTATGAGTTTGGCATTTTAGGATGATTAAATGCATTATATAGAAAAGTGTAAACAATTAAAATAAATTATTTAAGAAATGATTAAAATATTATTATAATATTTGATTATGAGATTATTAAGTGATTTATAACATTTGGATTAAGGTGTTATAAATATTGATATGAATTTTATTGTGAAACTTTATCATTTTATGTTGAGTTACTATTCACGAGTTACCATTCATAAGTTACTATTCATGAGTTACTATTCACGAGTTACTATTCACTAGTTACTATTCACGAGTTACTATTCACGGGGTACTATTCACGACAAAATTGATTTCTTTTTCTGACCAAATTATCGTTGATTTATGAATCTTACTCTTGAAATTAAATCCGTGTTTTGAGCATATTATTTTTATTATCATATATAACATTTTTATAATCCTGGTGATGACATTTCTCTTGGACTTGAGTGTAAAGATGGGTAGATTATTGGTATGATCATGACTATGGGTTCTCTTTGGCCAGTAGTGCGAAGTTGAATCGTTGACTGGTATGATCATGACCATTGAATTTACAATTGAATATTTTTAGCTTAAGTGCAAAGGTGAATTGATCAACATAGTTATAATTATGGTTTATATAAATTCTGAAATGATTATGTATTTCTTTGAGATATTAATATCTTTGGCCTGTAGTGCAAAGATGACTTGTTGTTGAATATCTTTGGCCTGTAGTGCAAAGATGACCAGTTGTTGAATATATTTGGCATATAGTGCAAAGATGGTCTGTTGATGAATATCTTTGGCCCGTAGTGCAAAGATGGATTTATTAGTATGATTATGAATAGGAATAGTGATTTGGTATAACCATGATCTTTGATGTTTTAGGTAAAGACAGGTGATGAAAAGTATCTTCGTCTTGGGTGCGAAGAGGAATTTAGAACCACAATTATAATTATGAGTTATTCATATGATTGTGAACATGAACTATTGATTGATGTTACAGGGATAAAACCTTGTTGGTGGACTTTTAACATGGAGAAGATAATAGACTTTATGGTCTATTTGACTCTTCTAATGGATTGTTCGTTCTGCTGCAACTATGGTTGAAAAGGTTTATCATCTACCATATGTTCTAAAACGGTGGTCTCTAGCTGTAGAGATTCTCCCTAAATAGTATAGAAAGGTGTGGTTGTATTTTGCATGATAATTGTTGTAATAAAGTTGTAGTTGTTTTCTGTACCATGTATTTGACGACTCAGAATAGGTTGGGTGGAATGGACCTATTTTGGGGGCGTTACAAAGAACCTCCAAATAAACTGACCCGCTGAAAGAGTTCACATCCGTCGTGGCTATTCTAGCCAAAGCATCAGCAACAGTGTTGTTCGACCTGTCAACTCTCTAAAAAGTATATAAATTGAAGAAGTGCAGTCGACTTCTGACTTCGGCAAGGTACTTCGTCATCATTGCCCCCCGAGCCTCATATTCCCCTAAAATTTGTTTGACCACAAGTTGCGAGTCACTGAAGATCACCAACCTTTGTACCTTAAGACTTTTTTCCAATTGTAATCCTGCCAAAATCACCTCATATTCGGCTTCATTATTTGTCGTTTTAAACCTAAAGTGAATAGCCTATTGTACCTTAAAACCCTCTGGACTTCTCAGTAGTACCCCTGCACCGCTGACATTTGAGGTTGCCGATCCATCCACATAGAAAGTCCATGAAGCCTGAACTTGTTGACCATCCGAGACCGAACTCACCACCTTAAGTTCATCAACCAAATCTGGTTCAAAAAAGAAACACTCCACCACAAAGTCGGCTAAGGCATGACCCTTAATCGTCGTCCGAGGATGATATTCCAGAATAAACTTTGTTAATTCCATAGCCTAAGCTGCAAGTTTCCCCAATAAGTCTAGTTTATTCAAAATCGTCTTCAAAGGCTGATCCGTATACACCACGATGAGCCAACCTTGAAAGTAATGTGGAAGCTTCCTACTGGCTATGATTAAAGTATATGAAAACTTCTCCAAATTTGAATACCTGGTCTCTGCATCCCGAAGAGCATTATTAACATAGTAGACTAACAACTACTTTCCTCTCATCTCCCGAACAAAGATCGCTCCTACTGCCAACGAACTAGCAGCCAAATACAAGTATAGATGATCCGTAAGCACCGGCTTCACCAGTAGAGGTGCCAAAGATCAACATTGTTTGATTTCCTAAAAATCATCCTCGCAATCTGAAGTCAACTAAAAAAAAATTCCATTCTTTGGCCCCTTCAATGTGTCGAAAAACGGTAGGCACCTTTCTGTTGATTTGGACATGAACCTCCTTAATGCCACAATCTGACATGTCAAACACTGAACATCCTTAAATAAATTGGGGAGATTTCATATCCATAATTGCCCTGATTTTCTATGGATTGGCTTCTATCCCCTTCTTACTCACCAGATAACCCAAAAACGTTCTCGAGCTGAGGCCAAAAGTGCACTTCATCAGGTTCAACCTGATGTTATAATGTCAAACGATTTGGAAGCAATCCTCCAAGTCATCTAAATGTTCCCGAACTGATATGCTTTTGACAATCATGTCGTCTACATATACCTCCATGCTTTGGCCCAACTACTTTCAAAACACGTAATTCATCATCCTTTGGTAAGTAGAACTGACATTCAATAGTCCAAACGTCATCTTCTTGTAAGCATAGATTGCCCGATGCATTATAAAATCCGTCTTCGGGATATCCGCCTTATACATCAAAATCTGGTTATATCCCGAAAAGGCATCCATGAAGCTCAAAAATGTGTACCCCGATATGGCGTCTATCAACTGGTAGATATGGGGAAGTGGATAGAAATCCTTCGAACAAGCCATGTTCAAATCCGTATAGTCGATGAAAATCCTCCACTTCTCGTTCTGCTTCCGAACCAGAACCAAGTTTTCTAACCACTCGGGATAATCTATTTCAAAAATGAAATCAACTTCTAACAACTTGGCCACCTCATCATCTATAATCTTCTGCCTCTCCGGGGAAAATATTCTCCTTTTCTACCGAACTGGTTTCCTAGCAGGATCTACGTGAAGCCTGTGCACAACAGATTCATCAATTCCTGGCTTATCTGTGACGCCCCCAAAATAGGTATAAAATACATGGTACAAAATTCAAATACAACTTAATAATACAACTGTCGTGTTAAATACGACAAGACATAAACTGAGAGTTTTAAAACAAATATTGTCTTCTAGACAGTATTCAACTCAAATGGAGTCCTCAATACATTTATTATCACACTATTTCATAGAATAGTGAGGACTACTAATGCTATTATCTGGACCGTCACTCCGTTCCCCGACTAGTCCCGGCTACGTTCTCATTTCCTGAAGAGAACAATGAAAGCAAAAGGGTGAGCTTAACTAGCCCAGTAAGAAATATTATGACTAAGGTAATGCAGAATAATTTATTGTTAGCCTTCAACAGTGTTAAACTGATAAAATATAACAAATATCAAGTTTAACTGCAGCGGAACAAGCAATCCATTAGAAGAGTCAAGTAGAGAATAAAATCTACTGTCTTCTATGATTTAAAAGGTTTTTCATCACTTTTATCGCTGAGAATCAGCTTAATAAATAATCCACATCATCCTTGTACTACGACCAAGGATATTTATTAGTATCACGACCACAAACTATCCATACACTACAGGCCAATGATATTCGTGTATTCATCAATGGTCATGATCATGCCAACAACTGTCCATCAATGCACTACGGCCAATGATGACTTTACCACATCATTTGTAACATTACGGTCATGATTATACCGAATAATCTCTGGTCATAATCATACCAAGTCCATCTATGCACTACAGGCCACAAATGACTTTCAACAGAATATAAACATGAGGATGATGACAATGATATAAGAATTCAATAAAAATAAGTTCAAGGATAAATTTTAAAGATTTATAATTTAATTTATTCAGAAATCAATAACGTCCAAATTATCAACATGATACTGCTTTGTGGAGTAAAATTCAAAAATAATATTGTACCAAAAATAAGTTGGACCGAAAACGAATCAATTTTTATCATGAATAATACCCCGGGTGAATAGTACTTGAGTGAATAGTACCCCATGAATAGTACTTCAGTTATAGTAACCCCGTGAATAGTACTCCAGCATGAAAAGGTTCAAACTTATCAAGAATGCTCAGAATAATATTTCCATGAAAAGATGCTGGATGAAGCGCAAATATCAAGGATATTCTACTAATTTCATGGAGTATAGAAGCCAAAATTTTAACAAACGAGTATAGAATCCGAAATCTGAAACGAAATAATATTACTTACATACTACAGAGTATGGAAGAAAATATTATTTCAAGAGAATATTGAACAAAAATAACATCCCTTACCTTGAAAAGAAAAGTATTCCAACTGGTATAGCGATGATATTCTTGAAGAAAACTTTCACTATTTTCTACGCTCAAAGCTTTCTAAAACTCTAAAGAAATACGCTCAAGATTATAGAAGAAGAATTCTCTGTTTCTGGTGTGATTTTCAATTCTAACTTAAGAGCCTATTTATAGAAAAATGCTAGAACGCCATAGGAGACTAAAATAATAATAAAAAAATTTCTACGCACATGTATTTGAAAAAATTCAGCCACCACAAGTGGGGCCCACTAAAATTAGCCACCTTTCCCAACAACCAAAAGTGGGGCCCACCCATATTTTTAATAAAAACATTTTAATTTCCGAAACTTCAATAATTCATAATAAAAAGCTCTTTTATCAGAAAAATATGAATTTTATGTCCATTCCACACGAAATCGAATTCTCTACAACTTTACAGAAGAAAGTTTTTCAAAATTCCAAACAGAAAATATCCGAATTCCATAAACGGAAAATTTTTAGCACCTCTTAAAATACATAACAAATCATATGTTAATTTTTAACGGTTCAAAATGTTAGCACGCCGAAGCAGACTTGACCTGCTACTTGATGGCTTTACCTGCTACTATTGCCACCCACCATATTTAAAATAAAATTCAGCATATTTCTTAACCAACCATAAGTGGGGCCCACTTAATTCTAGAATTTTTCACCAAAATCATTTATAAACCTAATTTTCGAATCAGTCACCTCTTAAAATTCATAACAAATTATACGTTCATTTTTAACGGTTCAAAATTTGTGGATATATACTCAACTTATATATGTATAACATATCCAAAAATTACAACGATCCAACGGTCGGATTAAAATTATAACTCACGCAATAGAGCTTTAAGAACACCGATTTGATTTTTTAATACCTCTAATCCGATAAAATACTGATAAAACACATCAACATTAATTCATTCATTTATAACCACATAAAATAAATATTTTTCTATCCATCATTTATGTCCATATAAAATAAATATTTCCTTATCATATAAATCAATAATTAATTATTTATAAATAATATTACAGAATCACAATAATGACAACGGTAGTTCTCGGAAAGAGGGGCTTTCAGATAAGGATTTCTCCTTCTTGGCCTAGCATTAGGTGACCAAACCTCTCCTTGACGTAACTTTCTAGACATTGCCAATAATATTATATAATAATATTATTTAAATAATATGAATTATTGATTTGATAATGGGAAATACTGTGCAGTGACAATTATTGAAACAACAAAAATATAAAATATCAACGCAGAAATTATTGAATCAAAATAAAATATTGAACACTAATTACTGTAACAATTATTGAGTAGTGCCTTCTTACGTAAGAATCAATAATTCAAAATATAAATGCAATCTGGTATTCTCTTTGTTTAACCCTCGTATTACTATATTTTTACCACCAGGTATTCCAACAGTGTTAACGGTAACAACTACGCCGTTATTTATAAAACTCAAACTTGTCGTTTTCTCAATCCGACAATAATTACGTTGTGGGGTCCACCAATGATTGTGTCGTCGTACGAATATTCTCTGTTAAAACAAATATTCCCCGACCAATCGAATATAATATAACAACTTGCGTACTTTGCAAAATTTATAAATATTACCCACAACTATAATATTATATCAAATTCACTCCATAATATTCAAAAATGATATTTATAGAAAATTCATATGTATTCATAAAAGTTTGGGTCTTACAATATCACTGGGAACCCAAGCAAAAATATCTGCATACACCCAAAGCAGATCGATCAGTCCTGTTCGAAAGGGTTCATGTAACCTTGTGACAATCTTGACTATTTTATCCTTCTTCCCCGGGGCCTGTGACGCCCCTAAATTCAGACACTTATATCTCAAATTCGGTGCTTCACGATCTAACTCAAATAACAAACTAAAATCTCAAACAACAGAATAATAGAATGATTTACATTGACATAATATAAATATTCCCATCCTAATGTCTCGCAACCATGACGATCTTAATACATAACTTAAACTGTCACATAACTTAATATATAATACCAATTAAGTCTGATTACAAACATAATAACAACACGTTTCTAGTATAAAGGACTAAAGTTACTTCATAGCCTTGCCCTTGCCCTTATCCTTCCCTGAAGTACTGCATTGTTCTGCCTTAACTGAAATGTTTTAGGGAAGCAAAAATGAGCAACAAATTTGCCCAACAAGTAATATAGCATAAGGGTAAACAAGTATATAAAGTTCATAATCTCAATGGTATAACGATAAATGATATTTTAATAATTTAAAAGAATAATATTGGAAGAAAGAATTATTAATTGTTCCAAATATGACTTTTGAATAGAAATAAGAGTCACTATGGACTAAAAGATATTCAACAAAATTCAAAGGTTTCAATACTTAAAGGTTTAAAGAAGATTAAACACTGAGTAGTCATTATAGACTAAGAACTCCTGCTAGAATTAATAGTATTTAATTGACAATGTAAGACCCCAACTTTTTATAAATAAAGATTTAATTTCTCTAATTATTATTTTGAAATAGTAAGGGGTTGATTTGATTAATGTGATTAGTTATAGGTAAAATGCGCAAATATTTCAAATAAGCATGTGGTTATAAAATATTCATCGTTGTCGGGGAATATTCGTTTGGTCGTGGAATATTCTTGCTGTCGGGGAATATTCATACAACGGCATGATCTTTTGTGGGCCCCATAACGAAAAAAGCGATTGAATGAAAAAATGACAAGTATAAGTTGTTTATAAATAACAGGCGTAGTTATTCACCAATTATCTTGTTGGAATATCCGGTGGTTAAAACACACGATGTCTGGCGTTGTTGCAAGAAGATACTTGCGGTATTGCACCAATTATTGATTCTTACGTAAGAATGCACTACTCAATAATTGTTACGATAATTCTTGCTCAATATTTTATTTTATTGATTCAATAATTGTTTGCGTTGATATTTTATATTATTTGTTGTTTCAATAATTGTCACTACACACAATTTTCTATTATCGAGACAATAATTCATATTATCTGAATAATATTATTAGATAACATTATTGGCAATGTCTAGAAAGTTACTGCTAAGGAGAGGTTTGGTCACCTAATTGCAGCGTCGATGAGAGAGATCCTTATTGAAAGCCCCTCTTTTCTTGGGAACGACACGGTTGTCAATATTGTGATTCTCGTAATATTATTTGTGATTAATTAATTATGGATTTATATGATGAGGAAAATATTGATTTTATGTGGATATAGATAGAGAAAATTTTAATGTGACAATTGTTGAAAATTAATATTTTATCTTTTTCTGATAAAATAATTCATTTAATATATTATTATATTTTAATAATATAATAATGGTGATATTTTTACAATGAATATGGGATATATGAGTATATGAGGAGGAAGAGTATTTTTGTTGCAATAAATATTTAAAACATGATTTTCATGTTGGTGGACCCCACTTCTTGACTGAAATTTGATTATAGCTTGTAAAATCGTCCGTTTATGAATTTCGGTCAATTTCTGTTTGGAATTTGGAAAAACTGTCTTCTGCAAAGTTGTAGAATGGAATTTCCTATGCAAAGGACATGAGATTCGAATTTTTCTGATAAAAGGGCTATTTATTATGAATTATTGAAGTTTTGAAGTTCCAGAATAATTAATTTTTGAAGTTTTAAATAATTTTTTTATGAAAAACGTTATTTGTATGATTGGTGGGCCCCACTTGTTGTTAAGCATGCTGAATTCAGAATTTCAAAGTGGGCGTATGAATTTTAATAATAATAATAATAATATTTTATTAAATTTTCTGCTTTGGTGTTCTAAGCATTTTCCTATAAATAGGGTGCTTAGGTTAGAATTGAAAATCACACCAGAAACTGAAGTTTTCTCTCTCTATATTATCGAGCGTATTCTTGTGAGTATTTTGATACTTTGAGTGTTGCTATACGGTGCAAGTTCCTTTCAGCACTATATCTAGTATTCCAATCAAAAGTACTATCTTTTTGAGGTAAGGGATGTTATTTTTTTTATAAATGATATTATTTCTTTCAATATCATTATACCGGAATATTGGTAAGATTTTTCTTGTGAAATTCTTATCTTTTCATGTCAAGGTTACTATTCATGAGTTACTATTCATAAGTTACTATTCACGAGTTACTATTCACGAGTATTATTCACGAAACATGATGATTTTTCTTGTGGAATTTCAGTGTCGGAGTTACTATTCACATATACGACACTATTCACGAATACGACACTATTCACAAAAAAATTAAATTTTCTTTTCTGTGTCTAAGATTGTCTGTTATGGTTTCTATCTTTGATTGGATCTATGTTTTTATCTTTATTTTTGAATTCTGCTCCACAATAGTTTATTATGGAGTATTTTTGAACATGGATAAACCGAAGTACGAATCCTTACTATTTGTTCTTTTGTCTCAATTGGATTCGCTTTTCTTTAAAATATATTTTTCATCATCCTCAGGTCCTAAATGATGATATAACCGAATATCTTTGGCCCATAGAGCAAAGATGAATGATTTCTTGATGAATATTGTCAGGAATAAGCATGAGAATGCTATTCCTATTTATATATGATTTGATTATGATATATATGTATATGAATGAATAATATGCAAGTATGCTTGCATTAAGAAAAGTTATAAAGTCCTCGATAGATAATAGAAATATGTGTACAAAGACTTAGAATGAATTGATCAAATATATTAGGTTGATCCTACATAAGAAAGACAATTTTTGTAAAGTCCTTAAAAGAAAAGATGTACAAGGACTATAAAGATAGAAAGATCAAGCATGTTAGGTTGATCTTATGATGTAATAGATTGGCTAGTCCGATCGTCGAGCACCGCACTGTAAGTCGTAGTCCGTCGGTGAGTCAAGGTTAACTCGGAGCTATCGGGCGAGAATAGGAGTATGCAAGATAGTAGATCTCGGAGTTAGTCGACTGTCAGGGGAAACGAAGATGGATCGTAGTGTATCGAGAAGAGCTTCCTCGGGATCATAGTGTGCTAAGGAAGTCATGTTCAGAATAGTAGAGACAGCCTGCCTACGAGCCGACCGGTCATCTGCCGAAGCCAAAAATAGAAACGCAGACTACACTCGTAGTCGTGAGTCTCATCGATGCCGGTTAAGTCAAGGATCGTAGATCCCACTCTGAGTTCGTAGAGTCTATTGATTATATGCGCAGATCGTACTCGAGCAAGATCGGATGAAGACAACAGCACAAGGCGTAAATCGTAGAGTGTCAATATCTCGATCTCGGGATCGTAGTGTACCGCATGTAGAAGTTCAATCGTGAGAGTGCGTAAACTATGACTCCAACAGAAGTGCTCACAATGCTAAGTCAGAATCGTAGAGCAGATACGGTTCTCAACGAATGAGCACTCCTAGAATATCCAATGATACGAAGCCTCTGGTTGGCACTGCAAAGATGCATTCCACAGTAAGGGAACCAGAGAGCACTCAACGAATGGCAAGCAGGCTAACAGAAGATCTCAGCACAAACCCAATCAACATTAAGATTGAGGTGTAAGGTCATTCATGATGAAGTCTTCCACAAGGAGATCCAAAGAAGACTTCAGAAGCTGACTAAGGAAAGTCAGCTTATGCAGTACCTATCAAGTGTATAGAAGACAACAATCTTGGAAGCAACCAAGATCGTATTATTTGCCAAACAAAGAAGGAACTAATGGAAGGTGAATCGAGATACTGGTCAGCCTCTGAAGAGCAAGGCTAAAGTGATTAAGTGCAGGGTTAGTTCATTGATGATAAGTGAATGGGAGATCACAAGGAGAAAGAAAGCTGGACGCGCCACAAATCTGAAGTGTCTTGATGTTCAGAAGGGGACCAGAGCAAGGAATTAGGCCATCGATGTCGAGAACAAATAAAGCAAAATGTAAGTATTGAAGCCTTTGCACAATACAAGGAAGAGGTGTTCTACATTGAAGATCCAATCAACACTCTTCAGGATCGTAGTGTTAACTTTACTAGTCAACGAGCAACAATCAACAAGACACTACGATCAGGTCCTTGAAGACATGCATCCAAATCGTAGAGTTCGAATACCTGAAGACTGAAGCATTGGCAATGGTTCAATCTGAAGGGTAATATTCGAACAAGTGCTTATTGAGAGCATCGATGCAAAAGGACAACCTCTGATCTAGAAATTAGAAGAAATAAAGTATTCAACCTGCCCAAGACAATAAAGTGATACATCTGACAGGGTAGGTGAAACAATGAGATACCTGCGTCGCCGAAAAAGTATGACAAGTCACATCAAGCAGTCTACATCAAGCAACTTGAGATCTGTGAAGACATTTGAATAGCCTTCAACGGTTACTTTCCAACGGAAGGATTGAGAAGAAGTATAAATGAGAAAGAGCTTTAAAGATCAAAAGCTTCTGGAGTTGTCAAGTTTGGAGAGAAGGTGGACTGATCTAAACCATGTGATAGTGACTCTGAAGGCTCACTCTACGATCCACCAAGAACACTAAGAAGTCAGATCAAGAAAGAAGTAGAAGTGTGAGTTCTACTATGTAGAAGTGAGAGTTCTACTACATGAAGAGTGTTCGAATCACCGAGAGAAAGGAGAGCATCATGCCATCCGGATGTCCATCATGGGAAGACTCTAAAGTACAATAGAAAAGAGCTTACTATCATCTCAAAGAAGTCCATCATGAGAAGGCATCGAGTAGCAAGAAGGGAGATCACAAAAGCCATCTTGGTGTCAAGCATGAGATAGCTTCTAAGTACCTAATAGAAGTGCTTACAGTTAGCTTAGAAGCCTCTTATGTGCAGCCATCAAGTACCAAGGAGAATGATCTTCGAGGCAGTTCATCAAGGGGTCATCCGGTGTAGTTGAGCAACCTAAGAAGCTGAGCATCATGCAACACTCAGCTGCACTTCAAGGATGATCAAGCCAAGCTGCTAAGCATAGAAGATATTCAGAGCATGAAGACATCTTAGCAGCTCAGCACCGACTCCAACAACAACAAACAAATAACTCAACAAAGCCAGGGCCTGAGGGGTCCTTGTCCAGAGGGACTAAACAAAGCATGGCCAAAGGGTCCTTGTCCAGAGGGACTAAACAAAGCAGGGCCAAAGGGTCCTTGTCCGGAGGGACTAAACGAAGTTCCAAGCCTGCTGGGCTTGAAGAGTTCCTAGGGAACTAGAGGAGTTTTAAGGCTGCTGGCCTTGAAGAGTTCTTAGTGAACTGAAGTCCCAAAGCTGCTGGCCTTGAAGGAATCGTAGAGATTCAGGGTGCTGCCCTTCCTTAGTGGAAATCCTGCTAGTTGAAAGCAGAAGAGTGGATTAGGAGCTTGAGTCTCTGAACCACTTAAAACCCCTTGTGTCTTTTATATTATGTCATTTACATTAAGTACTATAACTGCTATAACTGCTATGTATGTTTCAACTGCTTACAACTAAACTTACTCTACGAACAATGTATGAATGATTATGGATATATCAATGAAGGGGATCTTTTACTTATTCCGATGTGCTTGAAAAGATTCTTATGTTTGTCATATACTTAAATATGAACAATACAACATCAACCAGAAAAGTATTTGAAATAAAAGGTTCTATTCAACCACCCCTTCTAGATCTATTGTGCCCTCTGGGAACTAACAATTGGTATCAGAGCAGGTTCTCATGCTATATTCAAAAGCTAATCGCTTTGAGTCTGATCCCAGGCACTAACATTGTTCTAAACTTAGTTTAGCAGTAAGTAATTTGTTATATGCAGAAGAGCTCACACGTTGGAAATATTGTGTATAGGTAAAAATGTGTATACACCTATAGCTGCTCAGATTGGTCCATATCCTCGATTTCTATATCAACAAGACCAATCCTAGCATGCAGTCAATCTTGTAGTCTGAAGACCAGACGAGAGAAAGAGAGCAAGAGACATCAGTGACCAAGAGTAAAGCATTCATCAGCCTGAAAGATGAAGAGGTCATGCGTACTAAGAAATGCTGATCGAGAGGAGAAAGAAGATCTTCTCAAACTTATGAGTGACCAACCAAAAAATGGGTGCTATCTTTGTAAACTCAAAGATGTCAAAGATCTTAATGCTACGACTCTCTTGATCTACATCTTCAAGACCACGACTGATTGATGAAAGGCCAACAAGAGCATTAATCCGAAAGGAGAAAAAGTAAAAGCTAGGCACATCAATACCTGAACTCAGTATATCTTAGGTAAATGACTGTTAAGAAACTGGCAGTAAAAAGGTACGGTTCCTCACCATTACTAATGTATACATCATATTTGCTCCATCTTATGAACTATGACAGTATTTTGTCAAGAAGTCATAATCTACCTAAAAAGGTGAAGAGAGAAAGTAGTCTGAAGATGGAAAATTCAAATATCTACAAACTTTCTCTTTAACAAGTTTTAAATTCAAGATGACATCTTGAAGAAAATCTGAAATAGATCATAAGAGCATCACAGGCCAAATGAATTTTATGTTAAGTAATCATTGTTGATGTGCTAGTATGTGTGTACAAGCCTATGTTCTAAGTGTTTGACAACACACAGAGAATGATCAGTTCTACAAGAGGATCTTGCTGATTTATAGAAACTGATCACATCCATAAATCAACTAGATACTCATAAATCGTAGAGTTGATTCACACTCTGTGAACACTTAAACATTGTGAACATAACCCAGTAAATGATGAAACCATCATAGATAAAGAATGTGTCATTAATTGTCAAATCCTACACACACTCACCATCATGCATCTCAAAAATGTATTATCTCAAGATAGTTGCATGCGCATGAATATGTCTGTTGGTGATAAACATGATGATTATCCAGTTAAGAGGAATAGGGGTTTAGAAAACTAACCTAGCAGGACCCATTCAACAGTGGGGACCAAAAGTATAAATATACTTAAACATGTAGGTACTTGGTCAGTCTGACCACACTAAGGAATGCTGAAGCAGAAGACTTCATTCAATAGGACTCAACCAGCAGAAGGCTAAGGACTGTTCAGAGATGAGTCTGATAAGGTTCCTATATGTCCAAGCTTATCCTTGAAGACCCTCTGAGCTAACCGAAATAGAGCTCACATGGCTGCAAATCTGTATATGGGAGCATGCCATGAAACATAAGATAAAGAGGATTCTATGTGCCCATATCAAGAAAGATATGATTTTTGGAAATGATCCTCAAGGGAAGCTCACAACAGAAGATCTTTGAGCTTAAGACAAAAGGATTTCTTTACGAAGTAGAACTTCTCAAAACAAAGGACTGTCAAAGAAGACTATGTTCGTAGTTCTGTCAAATGATCATAGAGTGATCAATCCTGAAAATACTCATCTCTACGATACAAGGATAACTAAGCAACGATGATTCCATTCAATCAAGGAAAATGATGGGCGACCTTCAAATGCACATGAAGAAGGAATCACATCTATCCGAGAAGATCATCATCAATGGGGGGGAGCGATGATCTGTTAAGGAATAACAAAGACTATTAAACCTGGATGAGATGTACCACCACACTGAGTCCCAAAACTTTGTGGTGATGAACCAAATGAAGATCCATAGTCGAGAGAAAGCGCTCTCAAAACGTCTTAACCGATAACCCTTCAGCCACCCAATCCATAATTTTGAAGTTCCTACGATCAAACACATGATCGTAGTGTAAGAGCAGAAGGACACCACGATTTCAGCAATGCAGATATCCAGAGCTGGTAGAAAGACCTCCCCATCAAAAAAGGTCTAATGAGATGTTATTGCAAATCATTGCCATAGCACTTCATCTGGAAAGCACCTCAGGGACAAACCTGACCCTTAGCTCACTCTAAGAGGTTGGCCCTTCCTGAGCTACCTTATCCCGAAAGGAATGCTTGATCTAGTTCATCTCAGAAGAACCAAGTCAGTCAACGATCGTAGAGTTGAGTCTGAAGAGTACTAAACGATCGTAGTGCAACCTCAGCGATCATAGAGGACAACTCAACGATCGTAGTCCTATCAAAGGGTACACCAGTTCACAAGGAACCGAAAGAATGAGACATCTTCTAAGCCATTCAAGTTGAGGAGATAAGTTCGAATACATCAGTGATTGAGCTATGCTTCATCGAAGTAAGGAGGAAAGACAAAGCCATCCACTGCAGCATCTCTTAGAAGTTGATCGTTGAGTCAACAAAGGAAATCGTAGAGTCTATAGCTGCCTCATCATGCCACTCTACGAATTAAAAGGTCAACGGTCAAAACCACGACAATTAAATGTCCACTCTTCAAATAACTGAAAAGTTGTGGGGAGTTACAGCTCATTACTGGGCAACGTGCAACCAATGGACAGTTGACACATCACTGAGTATGCAGAATTAGAAGGAACTTCCATAAAGATGATTTTAAATCTGCGGACAGTTACCAAAAGATATCGAACCTTTCTCCCTCCCATTTTCAAAACCCTAGAAAGCTTTTCAAAAGAAAAATCAGTTAACCCTCCAAAGCCTTACCAAATCTCATTCAGCCATCTCGCATAAATCTCTCTAAATCAAACACCCACAGTCTTCGAACGATTCAAATGGAGAACTGAAAGTTATCACACCCAGATTCAAATTGGGAACCAAATCATTTAAGAAATCTGAGAAGAAGTTCAGGGACATACTTAGACTCGTAAAGGAAGCTGGGTTTTCAGAATGTCTCGAGGCAAGTACTCGTGTATACATTGACCTGGTTAAGGAGTTCTACTCAAACGCTCCATAAACTCCGAACTCTATCTACCAAGGTCAAAGGTCGATTCTCAAGCTAAAATCTTCGACCTTAATCAATGCCTAGGTTTCCCTAGAGAAGGGCTGAAGAACCTTGAAGATGTCAACATTGAGCAAGCGAAGGAGTTGATGGGATACCAAAGAAACCCTAGATTCAAAGACATGAAGAAAAAGGAGTTCCCTGAAGAGTATGAGTTCCTTGCTGAAATTGTAGGAAAGTGCATACTGTGTAAAAACACTGCACATGATACGGTGATTGATCAACAACTGAAGATAATGTCAGCTATAGTTCTGAAGAAACAAATTGACTTTGGAGCTATTTTGTTTGATCAAATCTCTAAGTGGGTAGAGAAGGCTGAGAAGAAGCCATTGACCAAGGTATTTCATGGGAGGTTGCAAAGTATCATTCTGAAGAAGAAACTAGGAGGGAAAATCAAGGATGATGAGGGAGAAGCCTTGAATGTGCACAAGGTGATGTCTCCATAGTTATTTGAGAACTGGAAGAAGAACCCCAAGGAAAACAAAAGGCTGACAGCTGGGAGCAGCAGTAAAGCCTCTGCAAAGAAGAGAAAGATAGTAAAGACAGAGAGCTCTGAGTCCAGTGACTCTGCAGCAGCTGGAATCACGCCAGCTAGAAAGAAATCAAAAGTGGTGAAGAAAGCTGGTAATGCTAAGAAAGCCCAGGCCCCACCAAGGAGAGTTTCTTCCATGAACAAAGATAAAGAAGAAAAGGCCCAAACTGCTGAAACCACAAAAAGAAGAAGTAGCAGGTTGCTTCAAGGGTCAGTCAGCAAGAAAGCTAAGGTAGATGACAAACCAGCCTTAGCTTCTCAAATCAATACATCTGCTGAAGAAAGAGACGTAGAGTCGGCAGAAGAGAAAGAAATTGAAAATGTGGTCCAAGTCCCCACAACAACATCCAATGAATGAGAATGAAGTCGATGTGATGAAAGAAAGTCTGAAAACCGATGATGAAGAAAAGTGCTCAAAGCCCCATGGCCAATTCTCGGAGAAGCCACTCGATGATGAAAAAGAAAGTCAAAGTGACCAAAGCATCCCCAAATGCCATCGCCTAACGAGCCCAGAGAATGGGTCAGAAAATACTACTCAAGAAGAAGATGAAAATGTCCCCTCCAATCCAGAAAGCTCTCATAATGGCTCAGAAAGTGATGAGTCCAAGAAAGAAGAATCTGCCCCTGCAAGTGCTGAACTCCAAAGAAGTATGTTTGTTGAGCAAGAGGAGTCAGAGCCTGAAGAAGAAGAAGAAGAAGAAGAAGAAGAAGAAGAAGAAGAAGAAGAAGAAGAAGAGTCAGTGTCTCCAATAATTGAACCTCCACGAAGAAGGAGAAGCTACAGGCTGCAAGCCCAGTTTGCCTCCAAAAGGAACAGTGGCCAATCAAATGCCATCATCGAATTAAGTGATGATGAGTCTGTATCCCCAGGAGAAAGTGTTGAAGATGAAGCCAGTAGTGAAGAAGAAAAATCTGAGGAAATACTTGTCAAGAAGGTTCCGATAATGAAACTCAAAGAAGAAGGATTTTCTGTTAAAAATGATCGAGAAGGTTACGAACATGAAATGTAGCAAGAAGACCTCTCTGGTGAAAGTCGATCTAAACAGTTACGGTTCGAGAAGGAAGAAGCGTGAAATGATTCCAACTCAAGATCATGAATCGAAAACTTCGAACATCACCCTGTTCTCTCACCTGCAAGATTTACCAAGAGAATTGTGGTAGAAGCTCCCAATGAACCATCAGAAACTCCTCCTGACAGATGGGTGAACCATGGAGGTGAACAGCTCAGAGTAACAAGAATGACTTCCTCTGACTTAGTCAAGAACTGGAACAACATGGAGCTAGACTGCTCAACCATTCTCTACAACCCTGATGATTTGCTGATGAGATGGTTCTTCCTGTAATAACCCGAGATTTTCCATATAAAATAAATAAGAAATTTTGCGTATAATTTTTTTTTTATTCAATGACGAGACTAAGTGTCAAGTAAAGTGAACGATAAATGCGAATATATTTATTACTTGAAAATTAGAAATAATTTTAGAATTATTAATTACCACAAATTATATGGTAATAAATTTCTGTAAGCCGAAATGTTATTATTAATTATTTTCCATGAAAATATGATTGGAAATAATATATGAAGTAATAATTAGATTTATATAATAAATATTTTATTATATGAATTGTTCGTAATATTTAAGTTAATTATTTTAACTTAATTATTGATGTTATTAATGTACGAAGAATAAGTCGGATATGAGATCCAAACCCGGATTGGGATTGTGATCAAGAGATGAAAATAATAATATTATATTATTTATATAATGATTTTACAAATTACCATAATTATGTATCGTGTATATGCTGACAGATAATATTGAAAGAACGATTACGGCCAATTAGGTCATAAAGATATTATCGTCTTTGTGAAACCCTAATTATTAAACTCGCCATGAGATATGACCGAGTAGTGACTGTGTATATGAAGTTACCGTATAAGAATATCGGTAATTAGAAGAAACCCTAATTACTATATGCGACGTCGATAATTAGACAAACCCTAATTATTATAACCCTAACCGTTGAAGTTAGAAATCGTAACGATCGTAAGTAAGTAACATACACGTATAATTAAAGAACTCCATAATGGTCAATTAGAAACCCTAATTGATGACGTTAAGAAACCCTAATTATAGAACCCTAAATTTTCTATAGAAAACCCTAATTTTAATTACCGGGTTTAATTTCGGTGTTATTGTATAAGTGTTTTAATTTACCAAAGGATAGAAGTTAATTGGTAAATTGTAAGAATTAAATCTAGTGATTAAATATTACATTTAATTGCCTTGTACAAGATTGCCCTTGAAATTATACGTGAAATGACCAAAATACCCTTTTTGACTTATTAGTGTTTTATTACTTACATTGTTGATGGAATCTTGCAACAATAATGCCCAACATGCTTACCCTACCATTTTATCAGCTAGCAATCAATTGATTCATTCAATTCTAGCATCCAAGGCATTTAATTGCCCTATAAATAGATTAAAGAGGGTTAACATTATTTTGCACACTAAAATTTTCCAAAGCTTCTAGCTATACTCTCTCAAGCTCTTAGCTACAAAATTATCTTGCCCATACACTCTTAAACAAAGCCCAACCATCACCCATAACAAATCAGAAGCAAGAACCAAGAATTTTTGGCAAAAACAGGTATAAGAACACTAAACCTAGAAATTCTTTGATTCTATATTATTTGATGCAATTGATTATTTAAAGTCATGTAATAGGATGTTAATTGATGATATGGGTTGATAAATCAAAGACCCATAACATCAAAGTACACGAATTTGAAGATTTAAGAAATTTGGAAAATTTTATTTCTGTGATTTTTCGTCAAATGTCAGAGCTTATAGATCTTTGATCGATCGTGATTTTTGTTGTTTTTAAGTTGTTATGTATAGCTTGTTATGTGGTCTTTAATCTGCAAAAAGAATCAAGTCCATATCATGTATAGATTAGAAGTTATAGATGGTCAAACATGGTTGACCGATCATGATAAACTATTTTTGGGCAGTCTGTAATGGGGGCATTCTCATCCACTTTTTGTGCTTTAAAAGGTCTGGGCTTTTGATATGTTGTAGTACACTGAATAAGCTTTCCATAGACTCCGAAACGGACTAAATCCGATATCGGAGGAGAGAGTTATGACATTTCAAAGTAGTAGTGTCAAAACTGTCCAACAAGTGCGGTGCAGTCCACTTGAAGGGAATTTCTGGGCTGATGTGTTCGGAATTTGAAAACAAGTCAGTAGGGAAGAGTTGTAGTCTCGGAAGATAGCTTCGCGTGGGCTCAAGAATCGTCTAAAAATGTTTTAAAACGAAAGAGTTATGACTGTTTTAGCGAAAAGAGGGTAAATCTGGGAAATAGATAAAACGGTTATGAGTGGACATTTTTTGGGGTCTGCTTTTAGGCTTCCTAAGAGGTCCAAAATTACTGGGTTATATTTTTTAAAAATACTCTGGTATACCATGTATAACATATCCAAAGTTGGGAATTTTCTGATAAATGAGCAAGGCGTGAGAAAATCGCAAAGTGAGCTATTGAAAGATTAGTTTAAACCAAGTCCCACATCGACTAAATTGAGAACTTCACCATTTTCTAAAACTATAAATAGAAGGGCTTGGCCTTTGTTTCATACACCAATAATAAGGCCTCCAATTTTTGAGAAAAGCTTTGTTGTGGGAGGACTTTTTATAAAGATCTCCTTAGTTAAATTTTGGCGTGGAAGTGCGTATTCAGTTTGTGGAATTCGTAATTTCGGGTATGTTTCTTATTTAATTTTTGTAATGTTATTATTTTAAATATTGTATTTAATTGTTAGTTAAAGTTTGAATTTTTGAAGTTTAGTTAGTTTTGTTAATAAACTAGTTAGTTTACTATGTTTATTTTGGCTTGGAATTGATTATGTAAATGAGTTATTTGTGATGACTTTTAATATTTTGTGATGAATTTCATTAATTAATTATTATTAATGATATTAAATTTATTTAATGATTATATTAAATAATTTAGTTTAAAAATAATTTTATATTATAAAAATCATTTTAAATGAAAATAAGGTATTTAAAAATATTTCAAGTTATAAAATATAACTTTTAATATTTAAATGATAATTTCATTAATAATTAAATATTAATGATATTAAGATAATATTAATGATATTTAGTTTATTTAATAATTATTATTAAATAAATAGTTTAAAAATGGCTTTATTTATTTAAAAACCATTTAAAGAGGATATTAAGGATTTAAAAATATTTGAAGTTATAATTAATGACTTTTAATATTTGGATAAATAGTACATTAATATTTAAATATTAATGGTAATTATTTGGGTAATATAAATGTTTTAAAAATAGTTTGAGTTATTATAAATAACTTTTATATTTTGGCAATGGTTCCATTAATAGTTTAGTATTAATTAAACTATTAATGATAATGGAATTGTTTGATGTTTAAATCATTTAATTATGATTCCGATGTTTGAAAATGCATGATGGTAATTGTAGTCTTGTATTTCCTCTACAAGATCTGACCAAGAACAGACTTAGAAACCCAACACACACAAAGTTATAAATAGAATTCGAAACTAGGTGACACGAGAACCTAAGTTATGAAGTTCTGGATTTGATGAAGAACACCTATAGCGGCAGTTATGTCACTATAGGCCCCTTTAGCGACAGATTTGAATTATTTTAAAATTTTCAATTTCTAGAAATTCCGAAAATGATTAAAAATAAAATGACTGATATTTACAGATGTTAAGGTACAGAATAAGAGTCTTAGACTCAGTATTTACCCGATAAAGCTGTCGGTACACCAACAATTGTCAGAAATTTATCTGAACTTAGATATTTGACTATGTTAATGATCGTTTATGATGTAATGACTGTTAGAGATGTGTGATAATGTGATTAGACTATGTGCTGACTGTAATAGACAGTACTATGTGTTATGATATATTGTTCTAATCGAACGAATGATCTGATTAATGATAGGTTGTGATATAAAGAGATAGAACCTAAGTTGAGATTTGTAATCAGCGAATCAGGCAAGTATCTTACCTTTGCATTTCCTTTATGCAATGGACATGAGTAAGAAGTTTCAGAATTATTCTATTCCTGTACAGATTATGTACTCTTTGATTATCAACATGTTAGCTCAAATATATATTCTGTTCATTAATTTCTAAATGGTTATACAAGTGTCCCCACTTGGATAATCATGGTATTTATTCACATGTTGATACACCTTTGTCAATTACCCGTATATATATATATATGTTGAATTATATGTTATTGTTGAGCAAGATTAAAAATCTTCGGGTTTGGAACCAGACATGTATGAACATCCCTATATGGGAAATTTTTGCGCCCAAGGAGGATAGAGTGAGCGATGAATTTCGTTCAAGTTATGTAGTATTGATCAATACAAGGTACAACGGGGCTGATCACCCTTCGTGCCCATAGGTTATGACGGTTTGAGGATGGATTTCTACTAAACCTTTTCGAAAATGAAAAAGAATGTTCATAGTATGTTTCTTAAACCCTATTCAAGGGTAGAGTCAGAGCCAAATTTAAAGAATTTGAAAGAGAGTTGTTATGTGAATTTTTTATCAGTACAGATTACTTCACAACTTTCAATTCGTTGTAGAAGTGTTATGTAAAGAGAATACTTATATTCTTTCAGCTTATATATATAATTGTTATTACTTGCTGGGCACTCAAATGATCATCCTTGCTTAAATTAAATGTTTTCAGTTATGTATGAGCAACCTGAAGGCTCAGGCATGAACAATGGAAAAAGGGAAGCTGTTCGAATGAGTTATATTATGAGTTAATGGTTATAGTTAGTATTGATATCTATTCAAGTATTGTAAGGAATGTATTTGAAGGTCTCGTACCTGGGAAGTAAACTTTGATGTATGTAAATTAAGTTTGAATGTATTATTATTATTGTATTATTCAGCTTATAGAAATGGTATCGTGAAGCACCGAGTTTGGGTTTCAAGTACCTGGATTTGGGGTTGCCACACTTCCAATCAATGCCTTGGCTGAAGGCCTTTACTGAAGGAGATGGAAGTTACTTCAGCTGGTGTTACAAGACCTTTCCAAGCATGGAACTAGTAGCCCAAAACTTTCTAAGGGTGAAAACTTATGCTACCAAGATGATAACAAACCAGCCTCACTTCAAGGTCTATCGACAGGCTGAGAATCTCTATATCCCCTATGATCGTAGAGTGGATTCTGAAGGAAGAAGAGTCATGACCAAGGAGCTGGTCGTAGAGTCTGTCCACTCTACTACTGATGATGTTCAAGTCCAAAACTAGAAGCCTCCTTATGATCAAGCACTGCTATCAGACACTCCATCATCCTCCACAAGCAATTGGTATTCCACGATTGTTCAGATTATCCAAACATTTGAAAATTTGTCCAAAGATGAAAATCGTGGAGTCCAATACATTGCTCAATCTGAAGCTGCCAATCAAGAGGATCAAACTACTTTGAAGCAGGAACTACTGAAGAGCTCTGATGATCTAAGCAAGAAGATATCTATGCTCACTGAAGAATCACAAAAGCAGATAGCAGCAAGAGATGATTCTTTCCAGCACAAGCTTCAAGCTATCTTGGCTGATGTATCTCTCAAACTCCAAGAGAGAGATAACATATATCAGAAGGCCATCCAAGATCAGAAGGCAGAAGCTCTACAAATTCAGAAGGCCAATACAGAGCAGATCGAAGCCCTCTCTAACAAGATTGATGATATGAGGCAGACCTTCTTAGTACAACTTGAGCTCGGCCAGCAAGAACTAAAGTTTAAAGTTGCCAACTCCTCCTACCTAATGAAGCAGATTATGTCCAACATGGAACAGCTCTCTCAAATGATTGATGACAAAAAGGGGGAGAAAAAGAGGCATAGAAAGAAGAGGAGCAAGAGGCACTCGAAGAAGAGCAGAGGGACAAGAGAGAAGAAGTCAAAGAAGAAGACAGTAGAGTCTGAGGGGGAGCCAGATCAGAAAGATGCTGAAAGGGAGCAAGAAAAAGAAGTCCAATCAGATGAGTAGTTGATCAACAAGCATCTTGGAAACACACATGGAGCCAAGGAGGTACATCTCTAATCTGTTAGGAATGTTCTGGATCCAGGATGTAGAATGTCTTAATGTATAAATTGCCATATCAATATAAATGACATTCATGATTAACTGTTTTAGAAATACAGCTTCTCACTGTATATAAGATTCATTCATAACATGCATACGCACTTATTGTTTTTGTCATAATCAAATAGGGGGAGATTGTCAGGAATAAGCATGAGAATGCTATTCCTATTTATATATGATCTGATTATGATATATATGTATATGAATGAATAATATGCAAGTATGCTTGCATTAAGAAAAGTTATAAAGTCCTCTGATAGATAATAGAAATATGTGTACAAAGACTTAGAATGAATTGATCAAATATGTTAGGTTGATCCTACATAAGAAAGACAGCTTTGTAAAGTCCTTAAAAAGAAAAGATGTACAAGGACTATAAAGATAGAGAGATCAAGCATGTTAGGTTGATCTTATGATGTAATAGATAGGCTAGTCTGATCGTCGAGCACCGCACTGTAAGTCGAATCCGTCAGTGAGTCAAGGTTAACTCTGGGAGCTATCGAGGCGTAATAGGAGTATGCAAGATAGTAGATCTCGGGAGTTCATCGATTTGCCGTGGAAAACGAAGAAGGATCGTAGTGTATCGAGAAGAGCTTCCTCGGGATCGTAGTGTGCTGAGGAAGTCATGTTTAGAATCGTAGAGACAGCCTGCCTACGAGCCAACCGGTCATCTGCTGAAGCCAAAAACAAAAATGCAGACTACACTCGGAGTCGTAGAGTCTACTGATCCCGAAGCCAAGTCAAGGATCGTAGATCACACTCTGAGTTCGTAGAGTCTATTGATTATATGTAGAGATCGTAGTCGAGCAAGATCAGATGAAGACAACAGGCACAAGGCAGAAATCGTAGAGTGTCAATATCTGATCTCGGGATCGTAGTGTCTGCACAGCCGAAGCTGAATCGTAGAGTGCAGAACTATGACTCCAAAAGAAGTGCTCACAATGCTAAGTCAGAATCGTAGAGCAGATACGGTTCTCAACGAATGAGCACTCCCAGAATATCCAAAGATACGAAGCCTCTGGTTGGCACTGCAAAGATGCATTCCACAGTAAGGGAACCAGAGAGCACTCAACGAATGGCATGCAAAGCAACATAAGATCTCAAAGACAAACCCAATCAAAGATTAAGATTGAGGTGTAAGGTCATTCGTGATGAAGTCTTCCACAAGGAGATCCAAAGAAGACTTGGGTCGACTAAGGAAAGTCGACTTATGCGAGAGCTATCAAGTGTCTGAAAGACAATGATCTTGGAAGCAACCAAGATCGTAGTGTTTGCCAAACAAAGAAGGAACTGATGGAAGGTGAACCGAGATACTGGTCAGCCTCTGAAGAGCAAAGCTAAAGTGATTAAGTGCAGGGTCAGTTCATTGATGATAAGTGAACGGGAGATCACAAGGAGAAAGCAAGCTGGACGCGCCACAAATATGAAGTGTCTTGATGTTCAGAAGGGGACTATAGCAAGGAATTAGACCATCAGTATCTGAGAACAGTCGAAACAAACATAAGTATTAAAGCACTTCACAATACAAGGAAGAGGTGTTCTACATTGAAGATCTAATCAACACTCTTCAGGATCGTAGTGTTAACTTTACTAGTCAACGAGCAACAATCAACAAGACACTACGATCAGGTCCTTGAAGACATGCATCAGAATCGTAGAGTTCAATACACCAAGACCAAGCATTGGCAACGGTTCAATCTGAAGGGTAATATTCGTACAAGTGCTTATTGAGAGCATCGATGCAAAAGGACAACCTCTGATCTAGAAATTATAAGAAATAAAGTATTCAACCTGCCCAAGACAATAAAGTGATACATCTGACATGGTAGGTGAAACAGTAGACTGCAGCATCAGAAAAAGTATGAAAAATCACATCAAGCAGTCTACATCAAACAACTTGAGATCTGTGAAGACATTTGAATAGCCTTCAACGGTTACTTTCCAACGGAAGGATTGGGAAGAAGTATAAATGAGAAAGAGCTTCAAAGATCAAAAGCTGCTGGAGTTGTCGAGTTTGGAGAGAAGGTGGACTGATCTAAACCATGTGATAGTGACTCCGAAGGCTCACTCTACGATCCACCAAGAACACTCAGAAGTAAGATTAAGAAAGAAGTAGAAGTGTGAGTTATACTATGTAGAAGTGAGAGTTCTACTACATGAAGAGTGTTCTGAACTGCCGAGAGAAAGGAGAGCATCATGCCATCTGGATGTCCATCATGGGAAGACTCTAAGTACAATAGAGAAGAGCTTACGGTCATCTTAGCAAGTCCATCATGAGAAGGCATCGAGTAGCAAGAAGGGAGATCACAAAAGCCATCTTGGTGTCAAGCATGAGATAGCTTCTAAGTACCTAATAGAAGTGCTTACAGTTAGCTTAGAAGCCTCTCATGTGCAGCCATCAAGTACCAAGGAGAATGATCTTCAAGGCAGTTCATCAAGGGGTCATCCGATGTAGTTGAGCAACCTAAGAAGCTGAGCATCATGCAACACTTAGCTGCATTTCAAGGATGATCAAGCCAAGCTGCTAAGCATAGAAGATGCTCAGAGCATGAAGACATCTTAGCAACTCAGCACCGACTCCAACAACAACAAACAAACAACTCAATAAAGCCAGGGCCTGAGGGGTCCTTGTCTAGAGGGACTAAACAAAGCAAGGCCAAAGGGTCCTTGTCTAGAGGGACTAAACAAAGTAGGGACAAAGGGTCCTTTTCCGGAGGGACTAAACGAAGTTCCAAGCCTGTTGGGCTTGAAGAGTTCCTAGGGAACTAGAAGAGTTCTAAGGCTGCTGGCCTTGAAGAGTTCTTAGTGAACTGAAGTCCCAAGGCTGCTGGCCTTGAAGGAATCGTAGAGATTCAGGGTGCTGCCCTTCCTTAGTGGAAATCCTGCTAGTTGAAAGCAGAAGAGTGAATTAGGAGCTTGAGTCTCTGAACCACTTAAAACCCCTTGTGTCTTTTATATTATGTCATTTACATTAAGTACTATAATTGCTATAACTACTATGTATGTTTCAACTACTTACAACTAAACTTACTCTACGAACAATGTATGAATGATTATGGATATATCAATGAAGGGGATCTTTTACTTATTTCGCTGTGCTTGAAAAGATTCTTATGTTTGTCATATACTTAAATATGAACAATACAACTTTAACCAGAAAAGTATTTGAAATAAAAAGGATCTATTCAACCCCCCCCCCCCTTCTAGATCTATTGTGCCCTCTGGGAACTAACAAATATCTTTGTCCCGTAGTGCAAAGATGAGCAGGTGTTGAGATGAACATAACCGACTGATGAATATCTTTGGCCTGTAGTGCAAAGATGACTATTTGATTCAAGATGTATATTGATTGATGTTACAGGGATAAAATATCGATGATGGACTTTTAAATTCGTAGATGATAGTAGATTTCATTCTCTACTTAACTCTTCTAATGAATTATTGTTTCCGCTACAGTTGTTGATCTAAAACTTGTTGTCTATTGTATTCTATCAGATTTTTCCCTGTTGAAGACTAAGGATAATTTGTTGTACATTATCTTAGTCATAATATTCTTTACTGGGCTAGTTGAGCTCACCCTTTTCCTTTTTGTTCCATTTTTCTTCCCAGGAGACGAGAATATAGCGGGAACTAGTCGGGGTGTGGAGTAATAGTTCAAGACAGTTGTTTTAGTAGTCCTCACTAGTTTATAAAATAATGTATCAATAATTGTAATGAGGACTTATTTGAGTGTGGATTTTGTCTAGATGACAATATTTGTATTTAAACTCACAGTTTTTATATTGTAATAATGAAGTTGTAGTTGTTTCTGTACCATGTATTTGGCGACTCAGAATGGGTTATGGAATGGACCTATTTTGGGGGCGTCACAGTTGGTATCCGAGCTTAGGGATATGGTCTCTGGCAGAGATCGGGGAATAGAACTAGGAGGGGAGAGACGAGTAAATCCTTCGCTAGTGTGTCATACCTAAGCTTATTTGTTATTTAATTGGCCGGTCAGAATATAGGGATAATATGTGGCATGTCAATTAACCATTGTTTTGTGACAGTAAAATGGCATCTGAAGATGTTGAGATAAGCAATGAAGCACATGAGACCATTGAGTCACCACTGATCAATACCCAGAATAAGGAAGGCAATAACCCTCCTGTAAACAATAACACCGACCAAATGACGAACGATGGTATGTTTAGGAACTTTCTAGAATTCATACAAAACCAAACAAGAGAGACTACTGTTCAAAATGAAGGTGGAAACACTGACAACTCACGGATGGTCACTGCTAAGCAGTTCAAGGATTTAGGACTGCCGGAGTTTTTGGGAAAGCCAGAACCACTTACGGCAGAGACGTGGATAAAGCAGATCACTAAGATATTTGATGTCTTGGGATGCTCAGAGGAGCAAAATGTTCATTTTTCCACCTTCATGTTGCGAGGAGAGGCAGATTATTGGTGGGAATCCGTAAAGCGTACTCAGCCTGCCGCATTGAAGTTGTCTTGGGAGAAGTTCCAAGAATTGTTCAACGACAAGTACTTTCCCAAAAGTATTCGTCACATGAAAGAGGTAGAGTTCATCAAGCTGGAGCAAAACAATATGAACGTGTCGCAGTACGAAGCTAAGTTTGTCGAGTTGTCCCGATTTGCATCCCATTTGGTTGATAATGAGGAGAGAATGACGCGAATGTTTATGCGAGGTTTGAAACCCAAAATACGTCAATACCTCATTTCTCACAAACTTTGTTTATATTCAGATGTTTTGAATAGGGCTCAGTTATTGGAGTGCGCTAATGAGTCGGCTCAATTGAAGAATAATGACCAACAACTCGACGATAATCGTACCGGTGGCGATGGTCATCGGAACAATGATAACCATCGTGGAGGAAATTATCATGCCAGAAATGGTAACCACTTCGGTGGTAATCATGGCCAAGATAATAGGAAAGGTGAGTCAAGTTGAAATTTCAAAAAGAGAAGATTCAACAATGACGGGAAGACGTCGGCACCAACACCAGCAACAAATTTTAGAGGAGGAGAAAGACCTCCAGTTAGATGCTACAGATGCGGAGAAGAGGGACACATAAGTCCAAACTGTTCACAACCTTCCAAGGTATGTTATAATTGTGGAAAAGAAGGTCATATCGCTCGAGATTGTACGGTAGCGAAACCCAGTCCAGCTGGGATGGTAACTCAAAAGGCTGTCCCAGAAAAGTCAAAGTCAATGGTTCCTGGAAGAGCGTTTGTCGTGACTGGTCAGAATGCGAGGAACCCGAACGAAGTTAACACGGGTTAGTTAATTATAAATTCTTGCGAAGTTTATACCTTATTAGATACCGGTGCTACCCATTCATTTATTTCTCATGCTTGTGCCCAACGTTTAAACTTGACTCCGGAGAAATTAAACTTTGATTTATCTGTGGAAACTCCATTAGGAGAAACTTTCGTTACATCCACTATTTATAAATCTTGTTTGATCAAAGTTGGCACCATCACATTACCTGTTGATCTTATCTCTTTAATGATACTTGCTTTTGATGTGATTTTAGGAATTAATTGGTTAACTACTCATCATACCAAATTGATTGCTTTTGTAAGGTTGTTAGTTTTCATATTCCTAAGCAACCTGTTATTCGAATTCAAGCAACCAAACCATTGAAGTCAAACTCTTTCATATCAAGCCGTAAAGTCATTCGTTTATTGAAAACGGATGTCAAGCTTTCTTAGCCATTTTATGGACTTGAACAAAAATACGTCAGATTTGAATGATATTTCAGTTGTTAGTAAAATTCCTGACGTATTTCCTAAAAAATTTCTTGGCCTACTCCCAGAGCGTGATATTGAATTTTGTATCGACTTTGAACCCGGTACGAAACCCATTTCTAAAATCTCATATCGAATGGCTCCTATTGAACTCCAGGAGTTAAAAACCCAACTATAGAAGTTGATAACCGAGCCTCTATCTGCTGACTTCTTTTGTGAAATGCACCGAAGCCAGACTCTCCGTAGGGGACGCCATATTCGTGCGATAGTAAACTGATAGGTGTCATTGTGATGTGCTATCCAAGATTGGGATATGAGTTACAGTTGAGAGCAACCTAAGTCAGTAATCGAAATAAGTAGCTTTCTAGGCTTAGCTGGTTACTATCGGAGATTCGTGGAATGATTTTCTCGAATCGATACTCTATTAACTCAGCTGACTCGAAAAGATACAAAATTCGAATATAGCGAGGAATGTGAAAAGAGCTTCTAAGAACTCAACATGTGGCAACGACGTTGGCTCGAGCTGTTGAAAGATTACGACTATACCATTCAATACCATCCTGGAAAAAAAAACGAACGTGGTAGCTGACGCGTTGAGTAAAAGATCGTATGCGTTTACGAGTGCGATATTGTTAACACAAAGACCCATTTCGTACGACATACAGAAGATGGAGATAGAGTTAAAAATTCTAAGAACCTGCGTGAAGATAACGAATATACGATTAGAATCGACTTTAATCAATAAATTTAAAGTTGCTCAAGCTACAGACCTGGAGTTGATGAATATGAAGAAGAAGGTTCAAGAGGGCGTTATTTTAGAAGCAAGAGCTGTTGAAGAGAAGAAATCTCAACCTTTGATTTATTAGTCCATTTGAGATTCTCAATCAAATAGGAACTATGGCCTATAGACACATTTTACCGCCAAGTATGACGCGTGTTCATAACATTTTTCGCGTATCGATGTTACATAAATATGTGGACGACCCGAACCACATTATTGAATTAGAACCAAACGAGATAGCAGAAGATTTAACGTACGAGGAGGTACCAGTCAAGATCTTGGATATGAAGGAGCATGTCCTACGCATGTCAATTTCGAGGACGAAATTTCATAAGGAGGGGAGGTTGTAAGACCCCAACTTTTTATAAATAAATATTTAATTTCTCTAATTATTATTTTGAAATAGTAAGGGGTTGATTTGATTAATGTGGTTAGTTATGGGTAAAATGCGCAAATATTTCAAATAAGCAAGTGGTTATAAAATATTCATCGTTGTTTGAGGAATATTCGTTTGGTCGTGGAATATTCTCATTGTTGGGGAATATTCGCATAACCACAAGCATCTTTTGTGGGCCCCATAACTAAAAAGCGATTGGATGAAGAAAACGACAAGTATAAGTTATTTATAAATAACTACGCGTAGTTATTCTAATATCGTTTGAATAATACCGGTGGTTAAAACACGATGTCTACGTTGTTGCACAAGAAGCACATACGGTAGTGCACCAATTATTGATTCTTACGTAAGAAGGCACTACTCAATAATTGTTACAGTAATTAATGCTCAATATTTTATTTTATTGATTCAATAATTCTTCATATTGATATTTTATATTACTTGTTGTTTCAATAATTGTCACTACACAATATTTTCCATTATCTAGAGCAATAATTCATATTATCTGAATAATATTATTAGATAACATTATTGGTAATGTCTAGAAATTTCGCTCAAGGAGAGGTTTGGTCACCTAATTGCACGCCAAGAAGAGAAATCCTTATTGAAAGCCCTCTTTCTGAGAACGACACGGTTGTCGATGATTGTGATTCTCGTAATATTATTTATGAATAATTAATTATTGATTTATATGATGAGGAAAATATTGATTTTATGTGGATATAGATGGAGAAAATTTTTAATGTGACAATTGTTGAAAATTAATATTTTATCTTTTTTTGATAAAATAATTCATTTAAATATATTATTATATTTTAATAATATAATAATGGTGATATTTTTACAATGAATGTGGGATATATGAGTATATAAGGAGGAAGAGTATTTTTATTGCAATAAATATTTAAAACATGTTTTTCATGTTGGTGGACCCCATTTCTTGACTGAAATTTGATTATAACTTGTAAAATCGTCCGTTTGTGGATTTCAATCAATTTCGGTTTGGAATTTGGAAAAAATTTCTTCTGCAAAGTTGTAGAGAATGGAATTTCCTATGAAAAAGACATGAGGTTCAAATTTTTCTGATAAAAGGGCTATTTATTATGAATTATTGAAGTTTCGAAGTTCTAGAATAATTGATTTTTGAAGTTTTAAATAATTTTTTTATGAAAAACATTTTTTGTATGATTGGTGGGCCCCACTTGTTGTTAAGCATGCTGAATTCAGAATTTCAAAGTGGGCGTATGAATTTTAATAATAATAATATTTTATTAAATTTTATGCTTTGGTGTTCTAAGTATTTTCCTATAAATAGGGTGCTTAGGTTAGAATTGAAAATCACACCAGAAACTGAAGTTTTCTCTCTCTTTCTCTCTCTATATTATCGAGCGTATTCTTGTGAGTATTTTGATACTTTGAGTGTTGCTATACGTTGCAAGTTCCCTTCAGCACTATATCCAGTATTCCAGTCAGAAGTACTATCTTTTTGAGGTAAGGGATGTTATTTTTTTTATAAATGATATTATTTCTTTCAATATCATTATACCGGAATATTGGTAAGATTTTTCTTGTGAAATTCTTATCTTTTCATGTCGGGGTTACTATTCATGAGTTATTATTCACGAGTATTATTCACGAAGCATGATGATTTTTCTTGTGGAATTTCTACCTTTTAGTGTCAGAGTTACTATTCACGTATGCAGCACTATTCACGTATACGGCACTATTCACGAATACGACACTATTCACAAAAAAATTAAATTTTCTTTTCTGTGTCCAAGATTGTCTGTTATGGTTTCTATCTTTGATTGGATCTATGTTTTGATCTTTATTTTTGAATTCTGCTCCACAATAATTTATTATGAAGTATTTTTGAACATGGATAAACCGTAGTACGAATCCTTACTATTTGTTCTTTTGTCTCACTGGATTCGTTTTCTTTAAAATATATTTTTCATCATCATCAGTCCTAAATGATGATATAACTGAATATTTTTGGCCTGTAGTGCAAAGATGAATGATTTCTTGATGAATATCTTTGGCCCGTAGTGTAAAGATGAACAGGTGTTGAGATGAACATGACCGACTGATGAATATCTTTGGCCTGTAGTGCAAAGATGACTATTTGATTCAAGATGTATATTGATTGCTGTTACAGGGATAAATTATCGATGATGGACTTTTAAATTCATAGATGATAGTAGATTTTATTCTCTACTTAACTCTTCTAATGAATTGTTATTTCCGCTGCAGTTGTTGATCTAAAACTTGTTGTCTATTGTATTCTATCGATTTTCCTCGTCAAGACCAAGGATAATTTGTTGTACATTATCTTAGTCATAATATTCTTTATTTGGGCTAGTTGAGCTCACCATTTTCCTTTTTGTTCCATTTTTCTTCTCAGGAGACGAGAATATAGCGGGAACTAGTCGGGGTGTGGAGTAATGGTTCAAGACAGTTGTTTTATTAGTCCTCACTATTTTATAAAATAATGTATCAATAATTGTAATGAGGACTTATTTGAGTGTGGATATTGTCTAGATGACAATATTTGTATTTAAACTCACAGTTTTTATATTGTAATAATGAAGTTGTAGTTGTTTTTGTACCATGTATTTGGAGACTCAGAATTGGTTGTGGAATGGACCTATTTTGGGGGCGTCACAGACAATTCAATATAAATAAGTATAATATGTGATTAACCTATAGTACCATACGTTATGCATAACATTTAAACATGTTGTTTGTGCGCATGTTGGTTCCCTGACAATATAAAATTTTCCCTTCTAAGAGGGTTGTTCATCTTAGTCGATTTATAAGATTCTGCACCAAAGTAATTGGTTTGGATCGCTTTGTAACACATGATACTAGTCTAGCCGAATCAAATGGCTTAGACAACTTTCACAATACGCTTAAGAACAATAAGTTCAAACTCGTAACAAGATATAAAGTTTAAGTCGAATGTCAGAATATGAATAACAATTCATACGAGTATAGATATTTGCTCAATCATTCGAAACTTGCACAATATTCAACGCGATATAAATTTAGGAACATGCATTTAATATAAGAATCAAATGAAGTTAGAAAACTTGCCATGATCGTAGATTACAGTTCTAAATCTTAACATCACTTCAATGTCCTATTGTATCATAGCTATGTATATATATATATATATGTGTATATATATATATACACAAATTCTTTAGTTACACAAACTTGTTCTATACACTAACCATTCTACACACATATATTATACACATTCAAACACATATGATAAGTACATCTTTTCAACCATATCTTTGTTATATAATCCGACCACATATTAGCACACTATCAAACCACATCGTTCATAATCAACATTGTCTTTACATTTTGAAAACTTCATTTAGAAACCTTATACAAGTTTTAACATCTTCATGTTATACAACTACTACACAATTGAACACTTAAAACATCATTCAAATTCTGTTTTAGAACTAATGATAACAATGTAAACAAGCTGCCAGGTTTAGATCACATATAAAATAATCAGCAACATCGCTTGCAGTATGCAATTATACTGCAGCTTTGGCTTTAAGGAGGCGCAATAGCGTAGCTCCCCCGCTTCGCACTATATTCATTTTTTTTTTAGTTTTTTTGGTTCAAGATTACTCATACAGGGGTATTAACATATAACATATACACATGTTAAGGGATCTTGGACTTGGTTTGGTGTATCTTGTGTTCACTTTAAGTTATTTTCACAATTTATAGCTTTATTTAGAATTTTTATTAAGGCTAGGCGAGTTAATGCACTAAGGGTCTAACTATGAAATCATTAAACCACATGACGATGTTAAACAACCTTCAATATTCATGCTCACATGTATTCAATTCAGTTAAACATAGCTAGTATCGTTCATCACTTGAAAACTTGTTTAAAATCATACTTGAATAGTTTATATTGTATCTAACTAGGTGAGTGTACATATAGGTCATGTTTAGTAACATAAGAAGTACTATCATGTTATATCGGAAGTTTAGAATCCCACCAATATAAGGCTCATACATATTAGTTTCCAAAAATCCCAATTTCGTTTTTAAAATCATTTTAGACCAAGCTAAAGCAACTTAGCACATACAAATCAACTTGAATCACATTTCATACATAACTAGGCCATGTACACATGCTAACATGGTCAGAACTTAAGGTACATAAGTTTCATCAAATTTGTTTTCAAAACTCTAATTTTTACTTTAGAAAATACATGTTAAAGCAAACTAAAGCAACTTATGATATACAAAGGAACATGAGACCACATGTCAAACCTATTTTCATGCATAACTAAGTCAAACTAACATGTTAAAACTTATAAGATTATAGCAGAAGTCAGAATTTAGTTCTGGTGCTCGTACTGCAGAAGGGGCGCAGCTTCTGTATAGTTCCAGGAATGGCTCTTCTTCTGCAGAACTCAAAAACAAATCATGAAATCCTTCAATTTAACATGCTTAAACTAACCACATCATTTCAATAACATACATATAACTCAGATAACATTATGATATCAAGTATCAAACTAATTAACAAGAAATTTCATGAATTTCTAAGAATTTAGCAAACCTAAAATTAAGAACATTCATAATATTAATGCTACTTCTTGAAGCTTGAATTGCTAACTTCTTTGCTCCTACGTCAGATTTTTCACTCAATTCCACAACACTCACTAATTTGAACTATACAAAGAACTTAGCAAATGGAAATTAAAAAGTGGAGGCTTCCATTTATAGGGAGATTATTAACCAATATTGGGTTTTACTCAATGAATTAAACCAAAAGGAAAAAAGAAGAGACCAATGGGCAAGCAAGATTTGGTAGAATAGTTTCTATTATTCCATCTACAGTCATTCCCACCACCATCATTTGCAACCTCTGACTTTAGGAAAGGTAGGGATAAGCCAATGGCCTATACACGGCTGATGCAAGAAATTGGACATTGAATATGGGACAAGCCCTATTTACATAATGTGTTATTAAAATGACTACTAGTTATACTAAGGTTAATTCATTTTGGGCTCATAAGTGAAATTTTAATGAGTTAATATTATTACTTTGTGATAAGTTATGGGCACATATACACATAATTATATAATCCATGTACATTGGGTTAATCAAAATAATATTTAAATTAGGTTAGAATATAATTTAGTTGGGTACTAATAACCCATTATTTTCCATAAATCTTTTATTTCAATTATACTCAAATATTAATATTAAATGTTTATTTCCTAAAAATTAACTTTCTCCCATAATTTTAAAATTCAAATTTAATTAACTCACTATGTATTATAATGCCACACAAGGCTCCTTTATACTACTCAGTAAACTACATAATTCAACTTACTTTTATTATATAGTCTTTTATATACATTATATTATTATTCTAGATATCCCACATTATATTTAATGCATGAAGCAAGAAAAATAATTATTCAAGGATTGGTCATTAAGAAGAATCGCTACTGGTTTATCTGATCGAAGTGGCGAATCAAGCCACCTCATGACGATCCCCCCAACCAGCTCTCGCTTCTAAAGAAGGTCCAAACCATGAAAAGTGCTCATAACAGTTAATCAGTTAAAATAATACTTCGTTCAACACATCATTAAATCATTCCTTTATTAATCTAATTAAATAATTACTTAGTTTATCATTATGCCACACTAGGCATATCACATAAACTAAATATAAGCTTTTCATTAATTCCACCACATTACATACTTGTTACATGTTTAACTCAATTTAAGTTGAATTATTAATTTCCAAGACACATAAATATATATGCATTTCAAAATAAATATTCAAACAATTTATTTATTTATTTAATATTATTTGTAAAATTCACGGGTATTACAGGATCAATTCAATATCCTCTGTCTCTTCAGCCGACAAGGCAAGGGGTTCCGTACTTCCTTCAGTGAATGGTTCCATTTCAATTTCCATGGCCTGATTTTGCTTGTTGACCCTAACCCCAAAAGATATTAATGAATTTCGGTAACACCTCCTGGCCATGTCCAAGTCACCTTTGACCTTACCAACCCCATTCGGCTTAGGGAATTTCAATTTAAAGTGGGGAATTGAGGTTACTGCCTGTAATACACATGTACCACAAAAAACCTAACATTTATTTCCACCTGCTAAGGAGTCGTCCCAAAGATAACTAGAAACTCGATCGTCCTTGTTATCTGAACCGGATCGTTACTGAACCCGTATAGTGTAGGTCTTTGCCCGACCTCCATCTTTTTTCCATCCAAATCCAGCCTCTGATATGCATGGGCGTATAATATGTTAATCGAAGAGCCGTTGTCGATCATGATTTATCTCATATCCATTGAACCCACCTGTGCAGTGATTACTAACGCCCCTTTGTGTGGCTCAATGGATTCTGATGGGTAATTCTCATCAGTAAAAGAAATTACCATGCCATGGAATAATCGATCCCTCTTGGCAGGCTTCTCAGATACTAACATTACCGAGTCCAAAACTCCACACCTTTTCTTCCCTGCCAACATTACACCCGACCCACCACCTGTGATCATATCTACTATCCCGCGGGCCACTTGGGTTTGATCAGGGTGTGGTTTTGGCAGAGGAGTTGAATTTTGATAGTTATTCTATCTTTTTCTTGTACCTTTACTCCCTGCAACATATTGAACAAACTCACCACTCTAAATTTTCTTCTCAATCAACCTTTTCAAGTTCTTGCATACTTCTGTGGTGTGTATAGCGGCTTGATGATACTCACAGTATTTATTCTGGTTCCCCCTCTTCGGACGAGTGTTGTTGGGACATGGTTTAAAGAATGACTTATACCTAATCTGATCCAGTATAGTGGCTCGATCCGTGTTAAGTGGGGTGAACACCTTATTGACCCTTCGATTCGGGAAAGGTGGACGGCCTCCTCTGTGATGCCCCTAAATTAAGACCACACTTGTCTCAAATTTGGTTGTCACGTACTAACTCTAATAACAAATCAAAATCTCACACAACGGAATAATAGAATAAATTATATTGTTATAACATAATTATTCTTGTCCCAAAGTCTCGCAACCGTTACTAATACAATACAACTTAATTAAACATAGCTTAATATCAATAAGTTCTTCTACAACAGAATAATATTACATTCATAGTATTATGGAACTAACTACTCCAAAACCTTCTATTTACCCTTGTCCTTGCCAGAGGGTTCACCACATTCTGCCTTAACTAAAAGTTTTAAGGAAAGCAAGGATGAGCAACAATTTTGCCCAGCAAGTAATATAGCAATAAGGGTGTTCAATGTAGTTTTATATTTCTCAAGGGTACAACAATAATGATAGTTCAAAGATAGCAAGAAGTATCAATGATTCTCAACAATAGTCGTTATGGACAGAAAATATCAATAATATTCAACGATTAATCAATTCAAGATTTCAAAGTAATGAATACTGAGCAGTCACTAAGGACTATGAACTTCTCCTAGAATTAACAGTAATAAATTGATAATCCTACAAATTATATATTTCTCATGTGCACACGTAAATTCCCCAATAAATATATAATTCCCCTACCAAGAGGGTTGTTCATCTCAGTTATAAGAGTCCGCACCAAGTTAATTTGGTTTGGATAGCTTTCGATGAAATATCAATAGTATAGCCGAAGTAATGACTTAGACAGATTTCTTTCACAGTATATATAGGAACAATTATCGTTCGAACTCAAGGTTTGAAACCACTTACACTACGAAGTATTAAGTCATGAGATATGAATTATACTTTCCAAAATTTACTTGTACAACCAATAATAGTACAAGCTCAAGTAATGCTCAATAAAGAGTAGGGTTCGAGTACTTGCCTCAAGCGTAGTTTACCAAAGTATAGCTTATCAACACTTTTCAAATCCTAACATAATATAGTTATTCGTATAGGATATTCAATAGTTACATATACTCAAACATAATATGTAAGTTAAAACACCTACATAAACGTCCATCTTAGTTGTATAATCTATATATACTACATCACATATCTTACATAATCATAACACACAATCAGTTTATAAGTCACCATGAAGTCAAATAACATCGCTTCTAATCATTGCTTTATAGTTCACAAACATATTTTGATCTTAATATTTGAAAGTTATAATCACTCATTAAACATTCGATTCTATTATCTAGCATGCTTTTTAACACATTGGATTGTGTACTGGTCATATAATACATGTTAAAGTAACAATATAATCATGCCTTGAACCTCATACCACAAACAGAATGCAGAACTTATTGTAGGATGGCGCAGCTGCACCCTGGTTAGGCTTAGGGACGGCATAGCTGCGCTGTCCCCTGGCCAGACCATGGTTGAGCCTTGCATTTCCTATTTTTGTCCCCTTCTCTAGCATACCTAATCACTTACACTTAACATGCATACATGCTAGATGACTTGACATAAGCATATGACCATCCTACGTTCACTTTTACATATCTTAGTTTATGATTCCTACGGAATTAAAGCACAATAAGGTCATGTAATTACAATGCCTTATAACTTTGGCCATATGTCCACATAGAGATCACATAGTCTGTATTACGCATGCTCATATGTGTTCTCATTTATTTATTCATAACTAGCATTGTTTATCGCTTTAAAACATGCTTATACTCATGCTTGGTTACTTCCATTATATCTAACACATAAGAATCATGTTTAGAGACACAATAAACATAAACATGCCTTCTTCAATATTCAGTACTTAACTACTCACACAAATGCATGTTAGTTTGAAAACACATCCGAGTTTGCTTTTAAAATCATTCTAAACTTGAACAATGCAATTTAACACATACAAGACATCTTTAAAGCGTGTATCATGTGTAGTTAAGTCATGTTAACATCTTCACAAGCTCAGAAAATACATCATCTAATATTCATGCATATTTGCTTTGATATGTCAAGCTTTTCTTTGAAAAAGTTCTCTAACACCAAGCCTAACAAGTTGGTCATGAACAAAGGAACTATAAATCCTAAATCATGCTCATTTATGTTCAGAATCAGTCATGTGTATATACCATCAAGCTCAGAATTTGTAGAACATGAGTTCCATCAAAGTTTATTTTCAAAACTTTAAGTTTTTTTTATAAATCTCCTACTAAATCATGCTAAACAATTCTTATCTCTTAAGGAAGATTTAAACAACATGTTATACTTCTTATCATGCATGTTTAGGTGTTAATATCAAGTTAGAAATAACACAGTCCAACAAAAACCAGATTCTGGTTCTGGGGACCGGCACAGCTGCGCCCTTCCTAGATCAGCTATAGTGAGATACTATGTTTTGCAGAGTATCATCCTACTTCGAATTCCTTTCAATCAATCACACTTAATTCATTCTTAGAGACTCTATTCATGCATACAAACTTCATAAACACTTGATAGCATATTATTTCATACTAATTGACAGAGAATTTCAAGAGATTTCAAGAATTTAACAAAACCCAATTTAAGAACACAAAATAGAATTTATACCTCCTTGAAGCTTAATTGAATTCCTCACACACTGATTATACTTCTTCTATTGCTCAGCAACTCACACTCTCAGTTTACACTTAGCAGACATTTCAAGCAACAGAAAAATGAGAAGGAATGGTACTTTATATAGAGAAATGTATAACCAGTTAATGTTCTTCCTCCATGGTTTGATTCAAAAGAGAAAGGGAGAAAACACTGGGTATACTGAAGTTGGCCAACTGCCCACCTTGTAGCTATCATCACTGTTAATCCTAGCTCTTAACTGTCGACTAATTTTCATGCAATATAAAGTTAGGTTACTATTCATGTACTGATTAGGGTCACTGATTTTGGGACACGGTTTAAATCCCAGCAATAAAGCTTAGTTTGGTTCTTTAAACTTCTAAAATGTAATTTCAATGTGTTAATGCTACTACAAAATGGAAAGTTAGGGATTTAATATATACCCATATCATATAATCCATGTACATTGGGTTCACATAATTAATATTTATAATATGTATGGACTCCATTTAATTGGTCACTAACAATTTAATATCTCCTTTTATTATTTACTTACACCTCAGTATTGAAATAAATATTTTAATAGTACATATTTATTTATTCCCATATTTTAGAGTACACATTTAATTGTCTCATCACACATGATGTGGTAACAAAACTTATTTATAATTTAATTATCTTCACCGTATAGTTTTTGTATATCATTAACCACAATTAAATGTCACACCTCATTTAATCTTGTGCAGTAAATAATTATATGTTACTACTACCCACATTACACATGGTGACATGAAATAATATTTAATAATAATGTTAACATTAATAATAATGTTAATTGTTCCACTATTTTATCCATTAATGTCAATACACCACCTTCATAACTCATGCACTCCGTGAAAATATTTTTCCAAGTCTTCACTACAAATAAGTAAATTTGCGCTAGTTTACAATCTGAGAGTTAGGCGTAGTCTGCATACTCTAGGAATTTCTCAGACTCAGTAATTTCTCTCTCCGTTTAATTATTAGTATATCCATTCTATCATTTTGCCATACTATACACTCAATTATGTAATTTACTTTACTCATTAGTATTCTATTATTCACAATATCAATTAATAATAATTAATTATCCCTTTCTTAAATTTATTAAATCATTCAAATTTTCATTCTTATGACACACAAGGCATTTCAAAGTTCTCCATTCTCATATAAATTCAATTCACATTAATTGAATTACTCATCTCACAACACATCGATATTTATATTCCAATAAATATTTATTTTCTTATTATATAAAGAAATTTATTTATTCATGAAATTCTCGATTCTTACATCCTCCAGAACCCCCGTTATTATAATCCTTCTATTGGTAATCTGTTTTGGAATTATTGTCTGACTGGGGATTGCTATTCATGTCTTGATCGCTCGGCTTCTCCATAACATTTAGTTTCAGACTGCCCATTGTCTCCTCAATCACGATGAACTCCTCGGCTCTGTCATACGCCTCTACTAAGTCCTTCAAAATATTGAACATCAGATTCTTCACCAATTTTTGGAAGCTTACCACGTTCAATCCTGATTAGAAATATTCGAGGGCCAAATGCGCATCCAATTGCCTCACCTGCCCGACCTTTTCTCGGAATCTCTTCACATACTGGTTGAGGTTCTCATCAGAATATTTTCGGATCTTAACCAGGGAACTGGTAGGTTTTCCCTTCCTTTTGTTGCTCCCGAAGCGACTGTGGAACTGATCATAGAGCTCATTCTATGATGAGATTGAGGTCGGCTTTAACAATGTCATCCATTGCCTTCCTCAAAGTAGTAATAAATATATGACACTTGGAGGAATCAAAGTAGTCATAGTATTTCATCAGCCGGTCATATGTCTGGCTATGCTCATACGGATTCATCGTAACTCTCCATGTGTTGGAACTTTTTATTCGGATCGACCCGAACTCTATCTATCTTTGGAAAGAATGGTGGCGTTGGGTCAATCAGAGTCTCCTCCTGATTGGGGGCCACTAGTGTCTTCTCCTATTCTGCCAACCTCCGGGTAAGTGCCTCGGTCTCGTTTCTCCCATGGGATGAGTCTCGCTTATCCCGATCTCTGGATTTTGGAGTGGCTTCTCACCTTCTCCATTCGTCCCTTCCTCTGCCTTCACTACTTCATTCATAAGAGAGGCTCCTACGCCTGCTCTTGTCTTGAGAGCGGCTTATGCTCGCTCTTTTCTCTTTGGCGGCTTGGCGCTTTGCTCCTTTCTTTCTTGAGAGAAAATGCGAGATATGTCCCTGGATCGGTTCCCAGACAATACTTCCTGGCGACGATTAAGCGTAGAAGATACCTCCTCTCCGTTCAGCAGTGCTAACTGTGCATCCAACTCCTTACGCTGAATGTGGAGGGCTTCAGTGGCATTCTCGTTCTCCTGAACCTTTCTGGCTAAGATCAACTTCCCGGTATCCCGGTTGTCTCACATGGAGTCCTTATCCTCTTGGGTATGCGTTCGGGACGGAATGCCCTCGACGCGATCCTCATGTCCCTTTTCCTTTCTTGCCGTTGAGAACAACCGACCCATGACTTCAGCCGCCTGAGAATTCTTCTTACCCACTGAATGACTGTGGGGTCCGAGCCTATCCAAAATTCTTTAGATAGGCTCAATTTGTCCTTGACTGAACCCCTAGGCCAAGCAGATGGGGTTGCAATTGATTTTTTATGTCCGAAAACCGTCTTACTTGTCGCCATTAATCCTAATCAAATTCCTTGTGATTGAAAACTCCTAGAACTAAACGGCCCTCCTTCTAACGCCAATGTTAACGCCAAGATTTTTCCACGCGCCTCAATCACCAAAAGCGCGTCCAATCTTGTACAGAAACAAAATCACACATGAAGCTTGACAGCTTGGGCCGCCGAGAGATAGCTTCGGTGTGAGAATAAGTACAGACTGAACAAGGTTTAATAATGGAGGTATTTAGTGCTGGAAAATAATAGTAAATTGTGTGTCTACCTGATATCCAAAGTATATCCTTGTATTTATAATGATCACACATCCTCTACATTTCCTTCCCCGTATAGAAATAGGATTCCTCATTAGGACAAATTCCTTAATGGGATTGAACTAAATCTTCTTAAGGGAAGAAAGTCAGATTTTATCCTGACACTTTTCTCAAGAGTTAGAAATCAAATATAATTAGGAATCTTAGATTCCTTAAAGTTCTCAAACTGCTAAAATATGTTCCTATGTGGGGAGACTTTCTCTACGTGGATCATGACCCACCGAATCATCCGAGCCCAAATAATCATGGCCCACCTTATCATTCGAGCCCAAATAATCATGCCCCAACATTGTAATTACATACAAATAACAAGAAAAAGTTGGACCCAAAAAAGTCTAGGTTGTGTTGATGTACCAGAGATCAAAAGTGATGGATGGTAGCAGAAATTCCTCTGACAAAAGAACTATAAACTACCCTACACCATCTCAAGCAACCAAAAGTTCTCAATATCACTAGCAAAAGTTTTAAATCCAAAGCACATACTAAAAAAAAAGAAAAGAAATAGTTTAGATTCAAAGTCTAAGGCGAAGTGAAAAACATAAACACCCTGATCTGCAGGTAGAACTTGTAATAAGTTTCTGACAATGCAGAAAGGAAGGAGCGGAAGAAATCTCAAGCTCAAGAGGAATTGATTTTATTTTTAGCATAACTTTTGATCCGTTTAGAATTACGGGACTCAATATATCAAATCGAATCTAGTGACGAAAGCTACAATATTCATTGCCTTATGCCGAACGATGTTTTAAGCCCAAAAGAGGTCGGGAAATATATGTTTGGGCCCTTTCAAAATTTAACTAGTTTTTGGACTTATTTGATTTTTTCATAATTTTTTCATTCCTTTCATAATTAGGGTTTCCAAATTATTATTTTAGTATTTAAAGGATGATTTCGACTGTTTCAGGGGAAACTCTTATTATTCAGATTTTTATCAAATTATTATGATTGCCTAGTCAATTTATCTCATTTTGTGAATTCGTGTGTTTGCAAAGTTATATATGTTAGGATAAATGCATATTTGATTTGATGATGACGAGATAATGTACATTTGTAACCAATAGTTTTTGTGAAATCCTTAAAATGAAATTGATGAAAAGGATTTAAGAGTATAAGATTTAGATCTATATTAATGAATTGAATGTATATACTATAGAAAATTACACGATCGTAAAATTGTTTAGACGATCGAACGATCGTAGATCATAATGATCAAGATCGTAGATTCTGCTTAGAGATCGTAAGGCAAAATAAAGATCGCATAGTCTGCTCTGAGATAATAAGACAAAATGAAGATCACAGAGTCTGCTTAGAGATCGTAAATCTAATTGAAGATCACAAAGTCTGCTCATATATCTTAAAGTTAATTGAAGATCGCAACGTCTGCTCAAAGATCGTAAGATAAGACAGAGATCGTAGAGTACATTAAAGATCGTAGAGCGAGCAGATTGTAGAGTCGAATTAATCTGATACTCTACGACCACCATGAAACTCTACGATTAGGAAAATCGTAGAGTATGTCAGCTCTAACAATGGACCGACAATGTGAAGACTTGTAGAGTGAAGATTCCAAGATAGTTGATAAACATCCTAAGTTTCAACAGAAGATCAAATCAAATTGTGTCTAACAACTAGTTCGGTGAAGTGACAACACCCACATGATTGTCACTGTAGAAGTCTGATGCGACATATCAGAGCCGAAAGCAAGTTGACACATCCTCTCTAAAAGTCAACAACCAAATATCTTCTAGGATCGAAACAATAAATGAGTAACGACAACTTTCTAAAGGAAAAATCTCGAGAACTATAAAAGGCATGCAGATTCAATCCAACAGTAACAAGAACACGATCAAGATTTGAATTGTTGCACAACTTTCAAAAAGCTATACTCTACGAAAAAGAACATCTTGTTCTGCTACTAAGTCATTCTTCATTGGACTTAAAGCCACTTAACAGCACCTCAAAATTACTTATTCTCTTTGTGATTCTTTGGTCTTAGTGACCTTCTTATAACTAAGTCTAAGTGACTTAAAAGAGTTCTTAGTGACAAATACCAAGTCTTAGTGATTTGAATGAATTTAAGTGATTCATCAATTATAATAGTTTTTAGTGAACTGATCTAAGTGATCACCATCATCTTTAGTGAATTTCTTATTTGAAGAATAGAAAAGTAGACTAGAAAATTTTTGTACTCCGAACCACTTAAAAATTTATGATTCTCATTTAATTTTCGCACTTAAATTTCTGCAGTCTTTATAGTTATTTGTGACTTAATTCCACTTGTGTTAAATTCAAAACTAAGAATTCTTTTAAATCTTTGAAGGGATTTTTCAAACAAATATTATACTGCTTAATTTATAATGTGAATATTTAAATTAACTTGCTTACTTTATAATCTGATAATACTTATTTAAAAGGAAAACTTTTTAAGAATCTATTCAACCACCTTTCTACCTCTTAGGATTTTGAGAAACAACAATACCTTATTATTTAAAAAATTTCAAATTACTATGACTGCTTAGCCAATTTATCCCACTGTAAATTCATGTGATTACAAAATTATATAAATTCAATTCTGAAATTGTTTCTATTCATTTACCAATCTTTTGCTGTGTCAGTTTCAATCTTCATACGAAAGCTTTGATAAAACATACATCTCACCATGCAGAAAACTATTTACATACCATCTACTGAGCCTTTTTGAAAGCCATCTGTTCAAAAATCTAAAACGAATTATGCCATGCAATTTTCACTTGTAATGCAAATTATGCAAGTAGACTCATGCAGCGTCCAGACATATTTGACAGAAGAAAAAATCTTGACAATCTAACAATGGCCTAGAAAGAAAAAAGGAACATAAAAATGTAAATCCACAAATTCCCACAAGCAGGAACAACAGCATTTTTTCGGAGCTTGAGAGTTTGGCTGTCGCAAATGTTTTAGTACAGGAATAATGATGTGCAGAAGCATCCGTGCATAGTCCAGACAGATCTTATATAGTATTACATATGCAAATTATTCATTTACCTGAAATTATTTCACCAAGTTTGTAAGAAATGATTTGACAATCATGTTAATAACCAGATGGCGGATAGTTATAGAGAATCAGCTCAATAAAATTTGAAACCTGATTGTTAAACCTCATTAGCAAGTGCTAAAAGAGTATACTTATACAATTAGAATGAATTTATATAAAATATATAGAAGAAACATAGATCTAAAATGTAACACTATATGCTTACATACTATAGTTTATTACATAGGAGATGAAGCATTGAGAATTGAAGAGTTAAGCATATCGATGCACATATAGCTCGTTCAAAGAGAGAAGCAACTACATAATATACAATGAGTTCCTCCCTTTTGCTAGCTATTATTATATTTAATCACCAAAATCCATGTTCATACCTTGGACACAAGGAATTTGAGTTTGTTAGCTCAAAAGGGCAACAAAACCGCTCAGACCCTTCGGGAGAAAAATGGAGCCTGCTTGGCCCATCTGAAAATATTCCACACGTGTCCCTTTTTGCTCCTGACAGCAGATCTAGCAACCCCCGATTCATTCTTCTTCAGTAGATCCCATAGCACATGCACATCCTCATACTCGCAAGTTCTCACATCATGGCGCAGCTTCAAAAGGCCTGTAAGTTCCCAAAAAACACGATCAAAGTCATCCAATCTACAAACTTAACAAAAAATCCCAACGGTATATAAAAGTTAAAAAAACAGCAGATGTATGATGAATGATTTTTAAACTGGTTAGGCACATAGGCAAATTGATAACAAATTCTACAGAGCAAAACTAATGGGACACTCATTTTTGATTTATCTTGCTATATTTATGTCTTCTTTTATATAACGTGTTGCCACTTGGATATGTAAAATTTTTCAAAAAAAAGTAGAAAATTTTACCAAATGCAAGAAATTAGGTAGAGCATGCCCTGCCTCTAGTCATTCCACTAAGCATGGGTAATCTAGATATTCATATTTAAGTTTTTCCCCTATTCTTTTTGTTATTGTTAGACAATTTTTCCACTTAGGGGTGCTATGTACTGGGTACTGCTTAGTTGGATGGTGAGACACGAACTACACTGTCACTGGTGTCAAGGTTGAGCCAGCTAAGGAGGCCGCTAGGCCTGCTCAAGATGATCATGTTGCTAGTAGCCCATGTTATTTTGCAATGATGTAATATCTTATGTAAATAAAGAAATATCTTGTCAAAATCGAGGCATGCACACAGTGGTTGCTAATACATAAAAAAAATACTGCATATTTCTAAAATGATTTTTTTTTGCCATGTAAGGGCATTAATTCAAGCAGTGCAATTAAGTTAGATCCAACAACAATCCAACCATCAATCATGACAATCTAAGCACGTCTGAGGTGCTAACTTATTAATAATTAATCGAAAAAGAAAGCATAACAATTTGAACCATTCATATTGTAGCAGGTTAGATGTTAGTAGCTCAAATTAACAATAACTTATTCACACACGTACACACACACACACACACACAAAATATATATATATATTAAAGTAACAAGTGACTGACGCATCAAAAACTTTTAAACTTGTGATGCAGACAGTTAGTGCTGCTCATTGATTTCAAAACATATATGATAAAGACCAAGCCATTATAGCATGAGAAGTACCTGCTTATATAGCTAGTGCCTGATTATTTAATTAGCTCAACAAATTAACATATCAATTTATGTTAAACTGGGAAAGAACCAAACAGAGCAATAAAAATTGAAAATAAAGACAAAAATGCTATGTTTTGCAACTCAATACAATGGAATTGGAATTCGAATAGAAATCACATTTGCAATTATATACTGACATTTGATTAAAATTTGGCACTCAATTCCAATTCCAAGTATAATCATATGACTATGAGTCTAACAATATATCATTTGGAAAACAATTAACATGGAGAAGAATGCTAAAAGCCAGTAGAAAATTTTATAATTCTTAAAATTTTATTGTTTCCAGTTTGTTTCATTTCTTTTCCGTCTAATCTTCTACCGTCCAAACAAAGCCTTAAAATATCAATAACTCATGTCTTGCAAAGATCATCATTTTAATGTTAATTTTGTCTCATACAATCATTTCACAAACGAAAGAACAATCATTTTTGCGAGAAGTTAACAGTCTTTGCAGGACTAGTAATGTTGAATTCAGAGGAATGGGCTACCAAAACTTTTATATAATATTTTATCTTCATTTACCAATCCTTTTGCTTTCTTTTCCCTTATTAGCATAAACCGGATTTAAATCCCTAACGTACAATCCGGATTTGCAACAAAACAGAGAAACCATTCACAGAATGTATATCCCCAAACTAAAATTTAAGAACAGCTGCTAAACTTATCAGAGAATTAGAACACGAAATCAAAACCTCATTTATCAAAACACCATCACAAAATCTAAAATCAACAACAATTACACACAGAATCACAAAAAGACTTGAAATTACAAATGACATTTGTGTGACCCCAAAATTTTTTTTGAAATAAAAAGGAATTTCCTTTATTTATTATTTTTTTTAAATAAAAAGGAATTTCCTTTAGTAAGGGTGGATTTGATTAATGTGGTTAATTATGGGTAAAATGCGCAAATATTTTAAATAAGCAAGTGGTGATATAATATTCATTATCATTTGAGAATATTCGTTTGTCGTGGAATATTCGTGATTTCTTGTGAATATTCGTATTTACGGCATGCCAAGCAAATGCATGTGTGGGCCCCATAACGAAAGCGATTGAGGAAGAAAACGACAAAAATAAGTTGTTTAAAAATAATCTACAGAAGTTGTTACCGCTATACATCGTTGAATACCCGGGGTTAAAACACAAGAATACGCTGTATCGCACAAGAAGACACACTGCAGATTGCACCAATTATTGATTCTTACGTAAGAAGGCACTACTCAATAATGGTTACAAAGAATTATTGCTCAAAGATTTTATTTTATTGATTCAATAATTGTCATTGCGTTGATATTTTATATTGTCATTGTTTCAATAATTGTCATTACACAAATATTTTTCATTATCGAACCAATAATTCATATTATCCTAATAATATTATTAGATAACATTATTGGCAATGTCTAGAAAGTTCTCGCTTAAGGAGAGGTTTGGTCACCTAATCATGCTACCAAGAAGGAGAAAAATTCTTATTGAAAGCCCTCTTTCCCTGAACCGCCTCGTCACAATATTGTGATTCTCGTAATATTATTTGTGAATAATTAATTATTGATTCATATGATGAGGAAAATATTGATTTTATGTGGATATAGATGGAGAAAATTTTTATAGTGACAATTGTTGAAAATTAATATTTTATCTTTTTTCGATAAAATAATTCATTTAAATATATTATTTTAATAATATATTAACGATGATATTTTTACGATGAATGTGGGATATATGAGTATATGTGGAGGAGGAGTATTTTTGTTACCAAAATGTTTAAAACATGTTAAACATGCTCATGGACCCCATTTATCGACCGAAATTTGATTATAAATTTCAGTAAAATCGCCCATTTATGGATTTCTTGTCCAATTTCTGCTTTGAATTTGGAAAACTTTCTTCTGTAAAGTTGTAGAGAATTGAATTTCCTATAAAAACTCGCAAGAGATTTGAATTTTCTGGCAAAAGGGCTATTTATTGTGAATTATTGAAGTTCAAGTTCAAATAATTGATTTTTGGAAGTTTAAAATAATTTAAATAAGAAAAACGTTTTTTAAATGTTTTTTAAGTATCTTTAACATGTGTTGATGGCTGAGATCAGATTGATTATGATGGGCGAGAGAATTTTATTATATATATTAATATTATATTAAATTTTCTCTTTGGTGTTCTAAGCAATTTCCTATAAATAAAAGCTTAGGTTATAATTGAAAATCACACCGTAAACTCAAGTTTTCTCTCTATATTATCGAGCGATTCTTGTGAGTATTTTGAGTATACTTTGAGTATTGCTATACTATGCAAAGTTCAAGTCATAGCCTATATCCTGTTTCAACTAAAGTACTGCCTTTCGAGGTAAGGGATGTTATTTTCTTCTCAAATGATATTATTTCTTCAATATCATTATGTCAAATATTGGTTGGAACTTTTTATCAAATTTAGAACTTTTTCATGTCTGGGTTACTATTCATGAGTTACTATTCATGAGTTACTATTCACGAAGTTACTATTCACGAAGTTACTATTCACGAGTACTATTCACTTAAGCGTGAAGATGATTTTTTTTTTGTGAAATTTCTCTTTTGGTGTTTGAGTTACTATTCACGATACTAAGACTATTCACGATACTAAGACTATTCACTTATACTAAACTACTATTCAATCGAAAAATGAAATTTCTTCTTTTTGTCCAAAATATCTATTATGGATACTAGCTTGATTGTATCCATGTTTTGATCATTCTCAATTTTACACCACTATGATTATTTTTGAGGTATTTTTGACGGATAAAACAAAGTACTAATCCTTAATCCTTAATCCTTGTCATTTTGTTTCACCGGATTCGCTTTTTTAAAATATTTTCATCATCCTCACCTCTTAAATGATGATATTATGGAATATCTTTTGGCCAGAAAAGCAAAAGATGAATGATTTATGATGAATATCTTTGGCCAGAGTGCAAAAGATGAATGATTTATGAATTCTTTGGCCCATGAAATATCTTTGGAATATCTTTGGCCCAGTAGTGCAAAGATGAACAGTGTTTTAGATGAACATGACTAATCGGGTGAATGTCCTCGGCTCAGAAGTGCAAGGATGAATATATGATTCCGTATATATATCGATTGATGTTACAGGATAAAAATATTGATGATGAACTTTAAATTCATAGATATTTGTAGATTTCATCCTCTACGTAACTCTTCTAATGAATTAATATTTTCCGTCATGCGAATATTGATTTAAAACTTGTTGTCTATTGTATTCTATTATATTTTTCCCTCGTTGAAGACTAACGATAATTTGTTGTATATTATCTTAGTCATAATATTCTTTATCGGGCTAGTCGAGCTCACCCTTTTCCTTTTTGTTCCATTTTTCTTCTCGTGAGGCGAGAATATAAATGAGTACGAAGCCTGGGTATGGAATGAAAGTTCTAGGGAGAGTTGTTTAGTAGTCCTCACCATTGTTGTAAAATAATGTATCAATAATTATGATGAGGATTTATTTGTATGTGGATATTGTCTAGATGGCAATATCTCAGTATTTAAACTCACAGCTTTACTATTGTAATAATAAAGTTGTAGTTGTTTCGCACTCATGTATTTGACAACTCGTAATGGGTGATGGAATGACCTATTTTGGGGGCGTCACAAATGGGTATCGTAGCTTAGGGATATGATCTCTCCAAGTGAGATCGGGAATAGAACTAGAGGGGAGAGATGAGTAAATCCTTCGCTAAAGGTGTCCTACCTAAGCTTATTTGTTAGTTGGTTAAGATATAGGATATTATGTGATATATTGATTTCTTTAATTAACCCTTGTTTTATGACAAGATTTGAGAATGTCGAATCGAGAATATTAACAAAGGAGTGAATGAGACCGTGGAGATGCCTCAGATTTACCAACGAGGAGAACGCAACAACAGTCGGCAATGTACCTCCCGTGAAACAACACCACCGAAAGCGTATTTATAAACGACGGATGTTTAGAAGCTTTTTGCGCTCATGCAAAATCGCATTTAGGAGACTCGTGTTCAAAACATAGGAGGAAATGATAGCAATTACACGGGTTGTCACAAATGCCAAGCAGCTTCAAAGAGTCAGGGACCACCGTAATTTAAGGGAAAGCCCGATCCGATCACGGCGGAAACATGGGTCAAGCAATCACCAAGATATTCGATGTCTTGGGATGCACGGAGGAACAGAAGGTTCCATTCGCCACCTTTATGTTCCGTGGCGAGGCGTATCATCGGTGGGAGTCAGTGAAGCGTGCACTCCATCCAAATTGCCAAAGAAAGATGTCTTGGGAGACGCTTTCAGAACTATTTAATGACAAATACTTTCCTAAAGTGTTCGCTATATGAAGGAAGTGGAGTTTATTAGACCGGAGCAGTAACAACACGACGGTGTCTCAAAGATGAGGCGAAGTTTATGAGTTGTCCAGTTTCAGCACCTCATTTGGTGGAAAATGAGGAACGAATGACGCGATGTTGTTTCGAGGGGTCTAAAACCCAGATTCGACAATATCTTATCTCTCATAAATTTTCTTTATATTCGTGATGTTGTAAAATGTGGCTCAATTATTAGAGCGTGATAACGAGTATGTTCAACCGAGGGACCACAACCAGTGTCATATCGATGATGTTAGCCATCATCAAAACGATGATAACCAAATGGGGAGGAAAGAATACTTTACAAAGGCAGAACTACTCTGGGTGGTAATCGTGGGCCATGATAATAGGAGAGGTGACTCAAGTGGACATTTCAAGAAGAGAAGGTTCAACAATAACCATGTGAAGACGCCAAATAAAAGAAGAATCGGTTCCAAGGGAGGAGAACGACCACCCATTATATGCTATAAATGCGGAAAGAGGGACATATCACCAAACCGCCCACAACAATACCTGTATGCTATAATTGTGGAAAGGAAGGACATATAGCTCGAGAGTGTACTAGAGAATAAAAACCAAGTCCAATGGGATGGTGACTCAAAAGGATGTCCCGTAAAAGTCAAAGTCAATCTGCCTTGAAGAGCGCTTTGTCGTGACTTCATTAAAATGCGAGGAACCCGAACGAGTTTAGCACGGGTTAGTTAATTATAAATTCTTGCAAAGTTTATACCTTACTATAATTCCGGTTCTACCCATTCTTTTATCTCTTTGCTTACGCTCAACGCTTGAATTTGACTACGAGAAATTAGACTTTGACCTATCTCGTGGAGACTCTCAGTTAAGAGAAACTTTTATTACATCCGTTGTTTAGAAATCTTGCTTGATTCAGTCAGGCACTATCACATTACCGTTAACCTTATTTCTATAGAGATATTTGTTTTTGATGTGATTTTAAGGTTAACTACTCATCATGCCAAAATTGATTGCTTTCGTAAGGTTGTTAGTTTTCATATTCTTAAGCAACCTCGTTATTCAATTCAAGCAACCAAACCATTGAAGTCAAACTCTTTCATATTAAATTATAAAGCCATTTGTTTATTGAAAACGAATGTCAAGCTTTCTTAGTCCATGTTATGGATTTGAATAAAGACACGCCGATTTGAATAATATTCCCGTTGTTATTGATTTTTCCCGACGATTTCAAGAATTTCTCGCCTACTCCCGTAGCGTGATATTGAATTTGTATCGACTTTAAATCCGTGACAAAACCCATTTCTAAAATCTCATATCGAATGGCTCCTATTGAACTTCGTGAGTTAAAACCCAACTGTAGAAGTTGATACCCGAGCCTCTATCCGGTGACTTCCTTTGTGGAATGCACCGCCGCATTCTCCGTAGGGGACACCATATTCGCAAGATAGTAAACCGATAGGTTTCATTGTAACGTGCTATCCAAGATTGGGATGAGTCACAATTGAGAACAACCTAAGCTCAGAATCTAAATATGTAGCTTTCAGGCTTAGTTGGTTATTATCTGAGATTCGTTGAAAGGATATTCTCGAATCGCTATTCCATTAACGCAAATTGACTCAGAGAGATACAAAATTCAATGGAGCAAAGAATGTGGGAAGAGCTTCAAGAACTCAAGAGGAGACTCATTTCAAAGACATGTTCACCATGCCATCCTCGAAAAAGCGAACGTGGTAGTCGACGTGTGTCGAGTAGAAGATCGATACAAGTACGAAAATACGATATTGTCAAAAAACTAATTTCAGATAATTTACAAATAATAGAGATGGAGATGAAAACTCTAGGTACCCACGTGATGATATACGAGTATAATCGACTTTTAATCGATAAAGTTAAAGTCGCTCAAGCTACACACCGGAGTCGATGAATTTGAAGAAGGAGGTGCAAGAAGTTGTTATTTCAAAAGCGAGAATCTATGAGGTGAGGAAAACTCAAACCTTCGATTTATTAATCCATTTGAAATTCTCGATCGAATAGAAATCGTGGCCTATAGACTCGCTTTTACCGCCAAGTACGACGCTGTTCATAACGCTTTTCACGATCGATGTTACGAAATATGTGGACGAATTCAACCACGCCATCGAAGTTAGAACCGACAAGATAGCCAAGACTTAACGACGAGGAGGTACCACCCAAGATCTTGGATAGAAAGAACATGTCCTATGTACCGAGGTTATACCACAAGTTAAAGTTTTGTGGAGAAACCATGCTATTGATGAAATGACATGGGAGTTGGAAACGGAAATGAAAGCGAGGTATTTTCATCTTTTCGAAACACCATGTACGTACGCCAATTTCGAGGACGAAATTTCATAAGGAGGGGAGGTTGTAAGACCCCGAAATTTTTTTAAATAAAAAGGAATTTCCTTTATTTATTATTTTGAAATAGTAAGGGTGGATTTGATTAATGTGGTTAGTTATGGGTAAAATGCGCAAATATTTTAAATAAGCAAGTGGTGATATAATATTCATTATCATTTGAGAATATTCGTTTGGTCGTGGAATATTCAGACCGCTTCAGAATATTCGTATTTACGCAAGCAAAATGCATGTGTGGGCCCCATAACTGAAAGCGATCGGAGGAAGAAAACGACAAAAATAAGTTGTTTAAAAATAATTCACAGAGTAGTTATTACCACTACACCGTTGAATACCCTTGTGGTTAAAACACAAAGAATACGCTATTATCGCACAAGAAGAAGACACTCAGATTGCACCAATTATTGATTCTTACGTAAGAAGGCACTACTCAATAATGGTTACAGAATTACTCGCTCAAAGATTTTATTTTATCGATTCAATAATTGTCGCGTTGATATTTTATATTGTCATTGTTTCAATAATTGTCATTACACAAGATTTTTTCATTATCGAACCAATAATTCATATTATCCTAATAATATTATTAGATAACATTATTGGCAATGTCTAGAAAGTTCGCTTCAAGGAGAGGTTTGGTCACCTAATCAAGGCCACCAAGAAGAGAAATTTTATCGAAAGCCCCCTCTTCCCGGAACCGCCTCGTCATCAATATTGTGATTCTCGTAATATTATTTGTGAATAATTAATTATTGATTCATATGATGAGGAAAATATTGATTTTATGTGGATATAGATGGAGAAAATTTTTATAGTGACAATTGTTGAAAATTAATATTTTATCTTTTTCCGATAAAATAATTCATTTAAATATATTATTTTAATAATATATTAACGATGATATTTTTACGATGAATGTGGGATATATGAGTATATGTGGAGGAGGAGTATTTTTGTTACCAAAATGTTTAAAACATGTTAAACATGCTCATGGACCCCATTTATCGATCGAATTTGATTATAAATTGTAAAATCGCCCATTTGTGGATTTCTTGGCAATTTCTGCTTGGAATTTGGAAAACTTTCTTCTCGTAGTTGTAGAGAATTGAATTTCCTATAAAAACTCGCGAGATTTGAATTTTCCGAAAAGGGCTATTTATTGTGAATTATTGAAGTTCAAGTTCAAATAATTGATTTTTGGAAGTTTAAAATAATTTAAATAAGAAAAACGTTTTTTAAATGTTTTGGGCATCTTTAACATGTGTTGATGGTCGAGATCAGATTGTCTAGATGGGTGAGAAATTTTATATATATATATTAATATTATATTAAATTTTCTCGCTTGTGTTCTAAGCAATTTCCTATAAATAGTGTGCTTAGGTTAGAATTGAAAATCACACCGTAAACCAAGTTTTCTCTCTATATTATCGAGCGTATTCTTGTGAGTATTTTGAGTATACTTTGAGTATTGCTATACTAAGGCAAGTTCAAGTCATAGCCTATATCCTGTTTCAACTAGTAAGTACTGCCTTTCGAGGTAAGTGGATGTTATTTTCTTCTCAAATGATATTATTTCTTCAATATCATTATGTCAAATATTGGTTGAAACTTTTATCAAATTTGGAACTTTTTCATGCTCTGGGTTACTATTCATGAGTTACTATTCATGAGTTACTATTCATGAGTTACTATTCACGAAGTTACTATTCACGAGTACTATTCACGGTTAAAGATGTTTTTTTTGTGAAATTTCTATCTTTTGGTGCTCTGAGTTACTATTCACGATACTAAGACTATTCACGATACTGAGACTATTCACGAATACTTAGACTATTCAATTTAAAATGAAATTTCTTCTTTTGTCCAAAATATCTATTATGGATACTAGCTTTGATTGTATCCATGTTTTGATCATTCTCAATTTTACACCACTATGATTATTTTTGAGGTATTTTTGACGTGATAAAACAAAGTACTAATCCTTAATCCTTAATCCTTGTCATTTTGTTTCACCGGATTCGCTTTTTTAAAAATATTTTTCATCATCCTCACCTTAAATGATGATATTATTATGGAATATCTTTGGCCCGTGTAGTGCAAAGATGAATGATTTATGATGAATATCTTTGGCCAGAAGGCAAAGATGAATGATTTCGATGAATATCTTTGGCCCGTAGAAAAAGATGAATGATTTCGATGAATATCTTTGGCCCGTAGTGCAAAGATGAACAGTGTTTAGATGAACATGACCAATCGGTGAATGTCCTCGGCCTCAGAAGTGCAAGGATGAATATTTGATTCCGTATATATATATTGATTGATGTTACAGGATAAAATATATTGATGATGAACTTTAAATTCATAGATATAAGATAGAGATTTCATCCTCTACGTAACTCTTCTATGAATTAATATTTTCACCATGCAAATATTGATTTAAAACTTGTTGTCTATTGTATTCTATTATATTTTTCCTCGTTGAAGACTAACGATAATTTTGTTGTATATTATCTTAGTCATAATATTCTTTATCGGGCTAGTCGAGCTCACCCTTTTTTCCTTTTTGTTCCATTTTTCTTCTCGTGAGAGCGAGAATATAAAGTAGTACCAGCCTGGGGTATGGAATGAAAGTTCTAGGAGAGTTGTTTAGTAGTCCTCACCATTGTTGTAAAATAATGTATCAATAATTATGATGAGGATTTATTTGTATGTGGATATTGTCTAGATGGCAATATCTCAGATGGCAATCAAAACATGGATACAATCAAAGATAGTAACCATAATAGACATCTTGGACAAAAAGAAGAAAATTTTATTTTTGATGAATAATGTCATAGATATCGTGAATAATAATCCCAAACACAAAAAGTTCTAAATTTGATAAAAATTCAGATCAATACTTCCTAAGATAATGATATTGAAGAAATAATATCATATATGAAGAAAATAACATCCCTTACCTCAAAATATCGCATTTCCGATCTAATATCTAGATAAATTTGAAGGAAACTTGAACTAATGAATAAAAACTCACAAAGTACCTAAATACTCACAAAATACACTCAATAATCTAGAGAGAGAAAGAGAGAAAACTTGTTTCTGGTGTGATTTTCAATTCTAACTTAGCCCTCTATTTATAGGAAAATATTAGCAGACTTGACCTGCAACCTGATGGCTTTACCTGCTACTATTCCCACCCACCACATTTGAAATAAAATTCAGTATATTTCTTCACCAACCACAAGTTGGGCCCACTCAATTCTAGAATTTTCCACCAAAATCATTTATAAACCTAATTTCTGAATCAATCACCTCTTAAAATTCATAACAAATCATACGTTCATTTTTAACGGTTCAAAATTTGTGGACATATACTCAACTTATATATGTATAACATATCCAAAAATTACAACGATTTAACTATTTCGGATTAAAAATTATAACTCACACAATATATCTCAAAAAACATCGGTTTAATTTTTATACCTTCATTCCAACAAAAATACTTGATAAAACACCTCAACATTAACTCCTTCATTTTTAACCACAATAAATATATCCAACATTTATATCCACATAAAATAAATATTTCCTTATCATATGAATCAATAATTAATTATTCACAAATAATATTACGAATCACATTTATGATGACCAGTAGTTCTCCTGGGAAGAGGGGGCTTTCCAATAAGACTTTCTCCTTATTGGCACGCAATTAGGTGACCAAACCTCTCCTTGACAGAACTTTCTAGACATTGCCAATAATGCTATCTAATAATATTATTCAAATAATATGAATTATTGATCCGATAATGGAAAATATTGTCTTGATGACAATTATTGAAACAACAATAATATAAAATATCAACGCAGCAATTATTGAATCAATAAAATAAAATATTGAATAAAGAATTCACCGTAACAATTATTAAGTAGTGTCTTCTTACGTAAGGATCAATAATTCATGAATACTGCATGCATCCACGACATATTCAGATATTTTAACCACCGGGTATTCCAACAAAGTTAATTCAGTAACAACTACGCTCAATTATTTATAAAAACTCAAACTTGTCATTTTCTTCATCCGACTGTTATTCTGTTATGGGGCCCATAAATGATTGCGCCGTCGTACAAATATTCCCCAACAACAAGAATATTCCACGACCAAACGAATATTTCCCGACAATAATGATTATTTTATAACCACTTGCATATTTTGTAAAATTTGCACATTTCACCCATAACCAGAGAATTATATCAAATTAATACCTTATTATTCACAAATATAATTAGAGGAAATTCGATTTTATTTATAATAAGTTGGGGTCTTACAACCTCCCTCCTTATGAAATTTAGATCCTCGAAATTGACATACGACTGGTGTTTCAAAAGGTGAGGATACCTCGCTTTCATTTCCGTTTCTAACTCCCAGGTCATTTCCTCTATAGCATGGTTCCTCCACAAAACTTTGACTTATGGTATGACCTTTGTGCGTAGGACATACTCTTTCCTATCCAAGATCTTGACAGGTACTTCTTCAGATGTTTAAATCTTCTGACTATCTCGTCTGGTTCTAACGCATAATAATATGGTTGGGTCTTTCACATATTTACGAAGCATGGATATGTGAAAAACGTTATGAACACGAGACATACTTGGAGGTAATGTGAGTCTATAGGCCACATTTCCTATTCGGTCAAGAATCTCAAATGGACCAACAAATCGTGGATTGAGCTTTCCTCTCTTCCTAAATCTTGTAACTCCCTTCCATGGTGCAACACGTAACAATACATGATCCCCAATATTAAATTCTACGTCTTTTCGATGAAGATCCGCATAACTTTTTTGTCGATCTTGTACCGTTTGTATACATTGTCGAATCATTTGGATCTTTTCTGTAGTCATGTGTACTAATTCTGGTCCCAACAACGTTGCTTCTCCCACCTCGTCCCAACATACTGGAGAACGACACTTTCGTCCATACAACGCCTCAATTGGAGCCATGCCTATACTTGCTTGATAACTGTTGTTGTAGGAGAATTCCACCAGTGGCAAATACTTATCCCAATTTCCTTTAAAATCATGGACATAAAGTCTTAATAGATCTTCAAGGGTTAGAATAGTCCTCTCTGATTGTCCGTCCATTTGAGGATGATATGCCGAACTGAATCGTAAATCCGTGCCCATAGCTTTCTGCAAGCTAACCCAAAATCGTGAAGTAAATCTTGGGTCACGATCCGAAACTATGGATACTGGCATGCCATACAATCGCACAATCTCATTCACGTACATGCGAGCAAGACGTTCAAGGGAATAAATCTCACGTCTCGGTAAGAAATGGGCAGACTTGGTTAATCTATCAACAATAACCCAAATCGCATCTATGCCTTGAGAAACTTTGGGAAGACCTGTAACGAAATCCATGGTAATATGTTCCCACTTCCATTCTGGAATCTCAAGTGGTTGTAATGGACCCTTTGGCACTTGATGCTCCGCCTTTACACGTTGACAGGTTAAACACCTTGAGATAAACTCCGCGATCTCTCTCTTCATATTATTCCACCAAAATGTATGTCGAATATCATGATACATTTTGGTACTCCCGAGATGGATTGGAAGCGATTGTGTTATGTGCCTCCATCATGATTCTATGCTTCAAGTTAGAATCGTTAGAACACAAAGTCCGAGTTGAATCTAAGTATTCCTTCGTCATCGATTCTCGCTTGAATAGCTCCTTCTTGCACTTTCTTCTTCATACGTGTCGCTATTTCATATAAAGTAGCTTGAGCGACTTTTAACTTTATCGATTAAAGCACCGCGTGGTATTAGGCACACGTTACACCTTACGAAACTAATTTTCGACTTACGGAAGCCATGTTATCAGTCCGTAGGCAAAACTCAACAACATTTAGGTAAAAAGTCAAAAAAAGGCCAAACCCGCCTCGGCCTTCGTAACGACATGCAAACACATACATAGCACCACGTAGGTATTAGGCACTCGTTACAACTTATGGGACTCGATTCCGACTTACGGAGGCCGAGGTATCAGCCCGTAGACAAAACTCGCCAACACTTATGCAAGTATTAGGTATTTGGCACGTGTTACACTCACTTCGATTGTCGAAACAATGCGCGCACACATACATAGCACAACATAGGTATTTGGCACGTGTTACAACTTACAGGACTTGATTCTAACTTACGGAGCCCGAATTATCTGCCCGTAGGTAAAACTGACCAACACTTAGGCAAGAACTCAAAAAAGAGGCCAAAACCCGCCTCGACAGTCGTAAAGACACGCAAACATGAACATAGCACCGTGTAAGTATTAGGCACGTGTTAGAACTTACGGGACTCGATTTCAACTTACAGAGGCCGAGTTATCCGCCCGTAGGCAAAACTGACCAACACTTAGGCAAAATATCGAAAAATAGGCCCAAAGCCGCCTCGGCCGTCGAAAAAACACGCAAACATGTGCATAGTACCGCGTAGGTATTAGGCACGTGTTACAACTTACGGAACTCGATTCCAACTTACGGAGACCGAGTTATCAGCCCGTAGCCAAAACTGACTAACACTTAGGCAAAAAGTCGAAAAAGAAGTCAAAACCCACCTCGGCCGTCGTAACAACACGTAAACACATACATAGCACCGCGTAGGTATTAGGCACACGTTACAACTTACGAGACTAATTTCTGACTTACGGAGGCCGACTTATCAGTCCGTAGTAAAAACTCGCCAACACTTAGGTAAAAAGTCAAAAAAGAGGCCAAAACTCGCCTCGACCGTTATAACAACACGCAAACACATACATAGCACAATGTAGGTATTAGGCACGCGTTACAATATACGTTACTCGATTCTGACTTACGGAGGCCGAGTTATCTGCCCGTAGGCAAAACTGACCAACACTTAGGTAAAAAGTCAAAAAAGAGGCCAAAACCCGCCTCGGCCGTCGTAACAACACGTAAACACGTACATATCACCATGTAGGTATTAGGCACGCGTTAAAACTTACGGGACTCGATTCCACCTTACGGAGGCCTAGTTATCAGCTCGTAGACAAAACTGACCAACACTTAGGTAAAAAGTCAAAAAAGAGGTCAAAACCCGCCTCGACCGTCATAACGACACGCAAACACGATATATATAATCGTGAGTGACGGTATTAGGCACGATGTTACGACTACGGGACTCAATTCTGACTTACATGGGCCTTGTTATCAGCCTGTAGGCAAAACTGACCAACACTTAGGCAAAAAGTCAAAAAAGAGGCCAAAACCCGCCTCGGCCGTTGTAACGATACGAAACAAGTACATAGAACCGCGTAGATATTAGGCACGCAGTACAAGTTACGGGACTCGATTCCGAGGCTACGGAGGTCGAAAGTTATCGACCGTAAAATAAAACTGACTAACACTTAGGCAAAAAGTTAAAAAAGAGGCCAAAACCCGTCTCAGTCATCGTAACAACACGTAAACACATACATAGCACCGTGTAGGTATTAGGCACGCGTTACAACTTATGGAACTCGAATCTAACTTACAGAGGCCGAGTTATTAGCCCATAGGCAAAACTGACCAACACTTAGGCAAACGGTTGAAAAAGAGGTCAAAACCAGCCTCGGCCGTCGTAAGGACATGCAAACACGTTCATAGCACCACGTAGGTATTAGGCACGTGTTACAACTTGTGGGACTCGATTCCGATTTACGGAGCCCGACTTATCAGCCCGTAGGCAAAATTGACTAACACTTAGGCAAAAAGTCGATAAAAAGGCCAAAACCTGCCTCGGCCTTCATAACGACACACAAGCGCATACTTATGGGACTCGATTCTGACTTACGGAGGCCGAGTTATCAGCCCGTAGGCAAAACAGACCAACACTTAGGCAAAAAGTCGAAAAAGAGGCCAAAACCCGCCTCGGCCGTCGTAATGAGACGAAAACTCATACATAGCACCGCGCAGGTATTAGGCACGCGTTACAACTTACGGAACTCGATTCTGACTTACGGAGGCCGAGTTATCAGCCCGTAGGAAAAACTGACCAACACTTTGGTAAAATGTCAAAAAAGAGGCCAAAACCCGCTTCAGCCATAGTAACGATATGCAAACACATACATAGCACCGTGTAGGTATTAGGCATACATTATAACTTACGGGAGTCGATTTCAACATACGGAGGCCGAGTTATCAGCCCGTAGGCAAAACTGACCAACAGTTAGGCAAAAACTCGTAAAAAAGAGGCCAAAACCCACCTCGGCCGTCGTAACAACAAGCAAAGACATACGTAGCACTGCATGGGTATTAGGCACGCGTTATAACTTACGAGACTCAATTTTGACATACGGAGGCCGAGTTATCAGCCCGTAAGAAAAACTGAACAATATTTAGGTAAAAAGTCAAAAAAGAGGCCAAACATGCCTCGACCATCGTAACGACATAAAAACACATACATAGTACCGTGTATGTATTAGGCATGCGTTAAAACTTACGGGACTCAATTCTGACATACGTAGACCGAATTATAGGCCCGTATGCAAAATTGACCAACACTTAGGTAAAAAGCTAAAAAAGAGGCCAAAACCCGCATCGACCATTTTAACGACACGCAAATACATGTATAGAACCGCGTAGGTATTAGGCACGCATTACAACTTACGGGACTCAATTCCGACTTACGGAGGCCGAGTTATCAGCCCGTAGGCAAAACTGACCAATATTTGGGAAAAAAGTCAAAAACAAGGCCAAAACCCACCTCGGTCGTTGTAACAGCTTACAACTTATGGGACTCGATTTTGATTTACGGAGGCCGAGTTATCAGCCCGTAGGCAAAACTAACTAACACTTAGGTAAAAAGACAAAAACGAAGCCAAAACCCGTCTCGGCCATCGTAATGATACGCAAACACATACATAACACCGCGTAGGTATTAGGCATACGTTACAACTTACGGGACTCGATTCCGACGTACGGAGGTCGAGTTATCAGCTCGTAGACAAAACTGACCAACACTTAGACAAAAAGTTGAAAAAGAGGCCAAAACTCGCCTCGGCCATCGTAACAACACGAAAACACATATATAGCACCGCGTAGGTATTAGGCACGCATTACAACTTACGGGACTTGATTCCGACTTACAGAGGCCGAGTTATCAGCCCGTAGGCAAAACCCGCCAACACTTATGCAAAAAGTCAAAAAAGAGGATAAAACCCACCTCGACCGTCGTAACAACGCGCACACACATACATAGCACAACATAGATATTAGGCACGTGTTACAACTTACGGGACTCGATTCCAACTTCCGGAGGCTGAATTATCAGCCCATATGTAAAACTGACCAACACTTAGGCAAGAAGTTAAAAAAGAGGCCAAAACTCACCTCGGCAGTCGTAAAGACACGCAAACATGAACATAGCACCGCGTAGGTATTAGGCACGGGTTAGAACTTACGGGACTCGATTCCGACTTACAGAGGCCGAGTTATCAGACCATAGGAAAAACTGACCAACACTTAGGCAAAATATCGAAAAAGAGGCCAAAATCCGCCTCGACCATCGTAACAACACGCAAACACGTGCATAGTACCACATAGGTATTAGGCACGCTTTACAACTTACGGGACTCGATTCCAACTTACGGAGGCCGAGTTATCAGCCAGTAGCATAAATTGACCAACAGTTAGGCAAAAAGTCGAAAAAGAGGCCAAAACCCACCTCGGCCATCGTAACAACACGCAAACACATACATAGCACCGTGTAGGTATTAGGCACACGTTACAACTTACGAAACTAATTTTCGACTTACGAAAGTCGAGTTATCAGTCCGTAGGCAAAACTGAACAACACTTAGGTAAAAAGTCAAAAAAGAGGCCAAAATCCGCCTCGGCCTTCGTAACGACACACAAACACATACATAGCACCGCGTAGGTATTAGGCACTCATTATAACTTACGAGACTCAATTCCGACTTACAGAGGCCGAGTTATCAGTCCGTAGGCAAAACTCGCCAATACTTATGCAAAAAGTCGAAAAAGATGCCAAAACCCACCACGACCGTCGTAACAACGCACACACACATACATAGCACAACATAGGTATTAGGCACGTGTTATAACTTACGGGACTCAATTCTAACTTACGGAGGCCAAGTTATCAGCCCGTAGGTAAAACTGACCAACATTTAGGCAAGAAGTCAAAAAAGAGGCCAAAACTCGTCTCGACAGTCGTAAAGACACGCAAACATGAAAATAGCACCGTGTAGGTATTAGGCACGTGTTAGAACTTACATGACTCGATTACGACTTACAGAGGCCGAGTTATTAGCCCGTAGGCAAAACTGACCAACACTTGAGTAAAATGTCGAAAAAAGGCCAAAACCCGCCTCGGTCATCGTAACAACAAGCAAACACGTGCATAGTACCGCGTAGGTATTAGGCACGCGTTATAACTTACGGGACTCGATTTCGATATACGGAGGCCGAGTTATCAGCCCATAGGCAAAACTGAACAACACTTAGGCAAAAAGTCAAAAAAGAGGCCAAAACATGCCTCGACCGTCGTAATGACACGCAAACACATGCATAGCACCGTGCATGTATTAGGCATGTGCTACAACTTACGGGACTCGATTCCGACATACGTAGGACAAGTTGTCAGCCCGTAGGCAAAATTGACCAACACTTAGGTAAAAAGTTAAAAAAAGGCCAAAACACGCCTCGGCCATTGTAATGACATGCAAACACATGCATAGCACCGCGTAGGTATTAAGCACGCATTATAACTTACCTGACTCAATTCCGACTTACGGAGGCCGAGTTATCAGTTCGTAGGCAAAACTGACCAACACATAGGGAAAAAGTCAAAAAAGAAGCCAAAACCCACCTCGACCGTCGTAATGACACGCAAACATTTACATAGCACCGCGCAGATATTAGGCACGTGTTGCACGTTACGGGACTCGATTCTGACTTACGAAGGCCGAGTTATCAGCCCGTAGGCAAAACTGACCAACACTTAGGCAAAAAATTGAAAAAGTGGCCAAAACTCGCCTCAGCCGTTGTAACGATACGGAAACTAGTATATAGCACCACGTAGGTATTAGGCACGCGTTACAACTTATGGGACTCAATTCCGACTTACGGAGGCCGAGTTATCAGCCCGTAGACAAAACTAACCAACACTTAGGTAAAAAGTCAAAAAAGGCTAAAACTCGCCTTTGGCTCGTCAGAACGACACGCTTAATACATACATAGCATCGCGTAGGTATTAGGCATACGTTACAACTTACGAGACTCGATTCCGACATACGGAGGCCGAGTTATCAGCCCGTAGGCAAAACTGACCAACACTTAGGCAAAAACTCAAAAAAGAGGCCAAAAACCACCTCGGCAGTCGTAACAACACGCAAACACATACATAGAACCACGTGGGTATTAGGCATGTGTTACAACTTATGGGTCTTGATTCTGACTTACGGAGGCCGAGTTATCAGCCCGTAGGCAAAACTGAACAACACTTAGGGTAAAAGTCGAACAAGAGGTCAAAACCAGCCTCGACCGTCACAATGATATGCAAATACGTACATAGCAACACGTAGGAATTAGGCATGCGTTACAACTTAAGGGTCTCGATTTCGATATACGGAGGCTGAGCTATCAACCTGTAGGCAAAACTGACAAACTCTTAGGCAAAAAGAGGCCAAAACTCACCTCGGCATTCGTAACAACACGCAAAGACATACATAACATTATATGGGTATTAGGCATGCGTTATAACTTACGGGACTCAATTCTGACTTACAAAGGCCGAGTTATCAGCCCGTAAGCAAAACAAAACAACATTTAGGTAAAAAGTCAAAAGAGAGGCTAAAACCCGCCTCGGCCGTCGTAACGACACGCAAAGATATATATAGCACCGCGTAGGTATTAGGCACTCGTTACAAGTTACGAGACTCGATTCTGACTTACGAGGTGAAAGTTATCGGCCAGTAAACAAAACTTCGCCAACACTTAAGCAAAGAGTTGAAAAAGAGGACAAAACCTGCCTCGACCGTCATAACAACACGCACACACATACATAGCACAGCGTAGGTATTAGGCACGTGTTACAACTTACGGGACTCAATTCTAACTTACGGAGGCCGAGTTATCAGCCCGTAGGTAAAACTGACCAACACTTAGGCAAGAAGTCAAAAAAGAGGCCAAAACCCGCCTCGACAATCGTAACAACAAGCAAACACGTGCATAGTACCGCGTAGGTATTAGGCACGCGTTACAACTTACGGGACTCGATTTCGACAAACGGAGGCCGAGTTATCAGCCCGTACGCAAAACTGAACAACACTTAAGCAAAAATTCGAAAAAGAGGCCAAAAAACACCTCGGCCGTCGTAACAACACGCTAACACATACATAGCACCGTGTGGGTATTAGGCATGCGTTATAACTTAGGAGACTCAATTCTGACTTACGGAGGCCGAGTTATCAACCCGTAGGGAAAACTGCACAATACTTAGGCAAAGAGTAAAAAAAGAGGCCAAAACATGCTTCGGCCGTCGTAATGACACGCAAACACATACATAGCATCGCGCATGTATTAGGCATGTGCTACAACTTACGGGACTCGATTTCCACATACGTAGGCCAAGTTGTCAGCCCGTAGGCAAAATTGACCAATACTTAGGTAAAAAGATAAAAAGAGGCCAAAACCCGACTCGGCCATTGTAATGACATGCAAACGCAGGCATAGCATCGCGTAGGTATTAGGCACGCGTTATAACTTACGAGACTCAATTCTGACTTACGGAGGCCGAGTTATCAGTTCGTAGGCAAAACTGACCAACAATTAGGGAAAAAGTCAAAAAAGAAGTCAAAACCCATCTCGGCCGTCGTAATGACACGCAAACACGTACATAGCACTGCGCAGGTATTAGGCACGTGTTACAACTTACGGGACTCAATTCTGACTTACGGAGGCCGAGTTATCAGCCCGTAGACAAAACTGACCAACACATACATAGCACCGCGTAGGTATTAGGCACACGTTATAACTTACGAGACTAATTTCTGACTTACGGAGGCCGAGTTATCAGTCCATAGTAAAAACTCGCCAACACTTAGGCAAAAAGTCAAAAGAGAGGCCAAAACCAGCCTCGACCGTCGTAACAACACGCAAACACATACATAGCATAATGTAGGTATTAGGCACGCGTTACAATATACGTTACTCGATTCTGACTTACGGAGGCCGTTGTAACGACACGAAAACACATGCATAGTACCCGATTTCGACATACGGTATTACTGCATGGGTATTAGGCATGGGTATTAGGCATGCGCTATAACGTACAAGACTCAATTCTGACTAACGTAGGCTAAGTTATCAGCCCGTAAGCAAAAAGCGAACAACATTTAGGTAAAAAAGTCAAAAAGAGGCTAAAACCGCGATCGGTAGTTAGAACGACATCGCTAACACATGCATAGTACCCGCATCGACCCGCGTAGGTATTATGCATGCATTACAACTTACAGTACCCGATTTCGACATACGGAGGCCGTTATCAGCCCGTAGGCAAAATTGACCAACACTTAGGCAAAAAGTCGAAAAAGAGGCCAAAACCCACCTCGGCCGTCGTAACAACACGCAAATACATACATAGCACTGCATGGGTATTAGGCATGCGCTATAACGTACAGGACTCAATTCTGACTTACGTAGGCTGAGTTATCAGCCCGTAAGCAAAACGGAACATCATTTAGGTAAAAAAGTCAAAAAAGAGGCCAAAACCCGCATCGACCGTTGTAACGACACAAAAACACATGCATAGTACCGCGTAGGTATTAAGCACATGTTAAAATTTACGGGACTCGATTCTAACTTACGGAGGCCGAGTTATCAGCCCGTAGGAAAAACTGACCAACATATAGGTCTCGATTTCGATATACGGAGGCTGAGCTATCAACCTGTAGGCAAAACTTACAAACTCTTAGGCAAAAAGAGGCCAAAACTCACCTCGGTCGTCGTAACAACACGTAAAGACATACATAACACTGTATGGGTATTAGGCATGCGTTATAACTTACGGGACTCAATTCTGACTTACGAAGGAGAGTTATCGATCTACCAAGCAAAACAAAACAACATTTAGGTAAAAGTCAAAAAGAGGCTAAAACCCGCCTCGTGGTCATCAGAAACGACATGCAAAGACATACATAGCACCGCGTAGGTATTAGGCACTCGTTACAAGTCACGAGACTCGATTCCGACTTACGGAGGCCGAGTTATCAGCCCGTAGGCAAAACTCGCCAACACTTAAGCAAAGAGTTGAAAAAGAGGACAAAACCCGCCTCGACCATCGTAATAACACGCACACACATACATAGCACAGCGTAGGTATTAGGCACGTATTACAACTTACAGAACTCAATTCTAACTTACGGAGGCCGAGTTATCAGCCCGTAGGTAAAACTGACTAACACTTAGGCAAGAAGTCAAAAAAGAGGCCAAAACCCGCCTCGGCAGTCGTAAAGACACGCAAATATGAACATAGCACCGTGTAGGTAGTAGGCACGTGTTTGAACTTACGGGGCTTGATTTCGACTTATAGAGGCCGAGTTATCAGTCCGTAGGCAAAACTAACCAACACTTAGGTAAAATGTCGAAAAAGAGGCCAAAACCTGCCTCGCCCGTCGTAACAACAAGAAAACACGTGCATAGTACCGCGTAGGTATTAGGCACGCGTTACAACTTACGGACTCGAATTCACAAAGGAGGCCGAAAGTTATCATCCCGTACGCAAAACTGAACAACACTTAAGCAAAAAGTCGAAAAAGAGGCCAAAACACACCTCGGCCGTCGTAACAACACGCTAACACATACATAGCACCGCGTGGGTATTAGGCATGCGTTATAACTTAGGAAACTCAATTCTGACTTACAGAGGCCGAGTTATCAACCCGTAGGGAAAACTGCACAATACTTAGGCAAAAAATAAAAAAAGAGGCCAAAACATGCCTCGGGAGTCGTAATGACACGCAAACATATACATAGCACCGCGCATGTATTAGGCATGTGTTACAACTTGTGGGACTCGATTCCGATTTACGGAACCCGACTTATCAGCCCGTAGGCAAAATTAACTAACACTTAGGCAAAAAGTCGATAAATAGGCCAAAACCTGCCTCGGCCTTCATAACGACACACAAGCGCATACATAGCATTGCGTAGATATTAGACACGCGATAAAACTTACGGGACTCGATTCTGACTTACGGAGGCCGAGTTATAAGCCCGTAGGCAAAACAGACCAACACTTAGGCAAAAAGTCGAAAAAGAGGCCAAAACTCGCCTCGGCCGTTGTAATGAGACGAAAACTCATACATAGCACCGCGCAGGTATTAGGCACGCGTTATAACTTACGGAACTCGATTCTGACTTACGCAGTAGAAAGTTATCGGCCAGAGGAAAAAGCCCACCAACACTTTGGTAAAATGTCAAAAAAGAGGCCAAAACCCGCTTCAGCCATAGTAACGATATGCAAACACATACATAGCACCGTGTAGGTATTAGGCATACATTATAACTTCACGGAGTCAATTTACGACATCGGAGGTCGAAAGTTATCGGCCAAGTAGGCAAAAGCGAACAACATTTAGGTAAAAGTCAAAAAGAGGCCAAAACATGCCTCGGCCATCGTAACGACATAAAACACATACATAGTACCGCGTATGTATTAGGCATGCGTTAAAACTTACGGGACTCAATTCTGACATACGTAGACCGAATTATAAGCCCGTATGCAAAATTGACCAACACTTAGGTAAAAAGTTAAAAAAGAGGCCAAAACCCGCATCGACCATTTTAACGACACGCAAATACATGCATAGAACCGCGTAGGTATTAGGCACGCGTTACAACTTACGGGACTCAATTCCGACTTACGGAGGCCGAGTTATCAGACCGTAGGCAAAACTGACCAATATTTGGGGAAAAAAGTCAAAACGAGGCCAAAACCCACCTCGACCGTTGTAACGATACGTGAAACTCGTATATAGCACCATGTAGGTATTAGAGCACGCTGCGTACAACTTACGGACTCGATTCTAATTTACTGAGGTCGAAAGTTATCGGCCAGTAGGGCAAAACTAACTAACACTTAGGTAAAAAGACAAAAAAGAAGCCAAAACCCGCCTCGGCCATCGTAATGATACGCAAACACATACATAGCACTGCGTAGGTATTAGGCATACGTTACAACTTACGGGACTCGATTCCGAAGCGTCACGGACGAAGTTATCGGCCGTAGACAAACCCACCAACAGCGCTAGACAAAAAAGTCGAAAAAGAGGCCAAAACTCGCCTCGGCCATCGTAACAACACGAAAACACATATATAGCACCGCATAGGTATTAGGCACGCATTACAACTTACGGGACTCGATTCTGACTTACAGAGGCCGAGTTATCAGCCCGTAGGCAAAACCCGCCAACACTTATGCAAAAAGTCGAAAAAGAGGCTAAAACCCACCTCGACCGTCGTAACAACGCGCACACACATACATAGCACAACATAGATATTAGGCACATGTTACAACTTACAGGACTCGATTCCAACTTACGGAGGCCGAATTATCAGCCCGTATGTAAAACTGACCAACACTTAGGCAAGAAGTTAAAAAAGAGGCCAAAACTCGCCTCGGCAGTCGTAAAGACACGCAAACATGAACATAGCACCGCGTAGGTATTAGGCACGGGTTAGAACTTACGGGACTCGATTCTCGACTTCAGAGGCCGAAAGTTATCGGGGCCAGTAGGAAAAAGCCGGACCAACACTTAGGCAAAATATCGAAAAAGAGGCCAAAATCCGCCTCTACCATCGTAACAACACGCAAACACGTGCATAGTACCGCATAGGTATTAGGCACGCTTTACAACTTACGGGACTCGATTCCAACTTACGGAGGCCGAAAGTTATCACCAATGCATAAAATCCACCAACAGTTAGGCAAAAAGTCGAAAAAGAGGCCAAAACCCACCTCGGCCATCGTAACAACACGCAAACACATACATAGCACCGTGTAGGTATTAGGCACACGTTACAACTTATGAAACTAATTTTCGACTTACGAAAGCCGAGTTATCAGTCCGTAGGCAAAACTGAACAACACTTAGGTAAAAAGTCAAAAAAGAGGCCAAAATCCGCCTCGGCCTTCGTAACGACACACAAACACATACATAGCACCGCGTAGGTATTAGGCACTCATTATAACTTACGAGACTCAATTCCGACTTACAGAGGCTGAGTTATCAACCCGTAGGCAAAACTCGCCAATACTTATGCAAAAAATCAAAAAAGATGCCAAAACCCACCACGACCGTCGTAACAACGCACACACACATACATAGCACAACATAGGTATTAGGCACGTGTTATAACTTACGGGACTCAATTCTAACTTACGGAGGCCAAGTTATCAGCCCGTAGGTAAAACTGACCAATATTTAGGCAAGAAGTCAAAAAAGAGGCCAAAACTCGCCTCGGCAGTCGTAAAGACACGCAAACATGAAAATAGCACCGTGTAGGTATTAGGCACGTGTTAGAACTTACATGACTCGATTACGACTTACAGAGGCCGAGTTATCAGCCCGTAGGCAAAACTGACCAACACTTGAGTAAAATGTCGAAAAAAGGCCAAAACCCGCCTCGGTCATCGTAACAACAAGCAAACACGTGCATAGTACCGCGTAGGTATTAGGCACGCGTTATAACTTACGGGACTCGATTCCGATATACGCAGGCCGAGTTATCAGCCCATAGGCAAAACTGAACAACACTTAGGCAAAAAGTCAAAAAAGAGGCCAAAACATGCCTCGACCGTCGTAATGACACGCAAACACATGCATAGCACTGCATGTATTAGGTATGCTACAACTTACGGGACTCGATTCCCAGACATACGTAGGGACAAGTTGTCACCCGTAGGCAAAATCGACCAACACTTAGGTAAAAGTTAAAAAAAAGGCCAAAACACGCCTCGACCATTGTAATCACATGCAAACACATGCATAGCACCGCGTGAGGTATTAAGCACGCATTATAACTTACGACTCAATTCCAGACTTACGAGGCCGAAGTTATCGATTAAAGTAAGCAAACCGACCAACACATAGGAAAAAAGTCAAAAAAGAAGCCAAAACCCACCTCGACCGTCAGTAATGGCACGCAAACATGTATATAGTAATCGCTACAGATATTAGGCACGTGTTGCACGCGTTCTGGAGACTCGATTCTCGACTTCACGAAGGTAGAAAGTTATCGGCCAGTGAGGGCAAAACCGACCAACACTTAGGCAAAAAATCAAAAAAGTGGCCAAAACTCGCCTCGGCCATTGTAACAATACGGAAACTAGTATATAGCACCACGTGAGGTATTAGGCACGCATTACAACTTATGGGACTCGATTCCGACTTACGAGGCCGAAAGTTATCGGCCCAGAGACAAAACTAACCAACACTTAGGTAAAAAGTCAAAAAGAGGCCAAAACCACCTCGGCCGTCAGAACGATACGCTAATACATACATAGCAACCGCGTGGGTATTAGGCATACGTTATAACTTACAGACTTCGATTCCGACATCTGAGGCCGAAAGTTATCGGCCGTAGAGGCAAAACTGACCAACACTTAGGCAAAAACTCAAAAAAGAGGCCAAAAACCACCTCGGCAGTCGTAACGACACGCAAACACATTCATAGAACCGCGTGGGTATTAGGCATGTGTTACAACTTATGGGTCTTGATTCGACTTACGGAGGCCGAAAGTTATCGGCCGTAGGCAAACCGAACAACACTTAGGCTAAAAAGTCGAACAAGAGGCCAAAACCACCTCGGCTGTCAGAATGATATATGCAAATACGCACATAGCCACACGTAGGTATTAGGCATGCGTTACAACTTAAGGGTCTCGATTTCGATATACGGAGGCTGAGCTATCAACCTGTAGGCAAAACTGACAAACTCTTAGGCAAAAAGAGGCCAAAACTCACCTCGGCCGTCGTAACAACACACAAAGACATACATAACATTGTATGGGTATTAGGCATGCATTATAACTTACGGGACTCAATTCTGACTTACAAAGGCCGAGTTATCAGCCCGTAAGCAAAACAAAACAACATTTAGGTAAAAAGTCAAAAAAGAGGCTAAAACCCGCCTCGACCGTCGTAACGACACGCAAAGATATATATAGCACCGCGTAGGTATTAGGCACTCGTTACAAGTTACGAGACTCGATTCTGACTTACGGAGGCCGAGTTATCAGCCCGTAGGCAAAACTCGCCAACACTTAAGCAAAGAGTTGAAAAAGAGGACAAAACCTGCCTCGACCGTCGTAACAACACGCACACACATACATAGCACAGCGTAGGTATTAGGCACGTGTTACAACTTACGGGACTCAATTCTAACTTACGGAGGTCGAGTTATCAGCCCGTAGGTAAAACTGACCAACACTTAGGCAAGAAGTCAAAAAAGAGGCCAAAACCCGCCTCGGCAATCGTAACAACAAGCAAACACGCGCATAGTACCGCCGTGGGTATTGAGCACGCGTTTAACTTACGGGACTCGATTCCGACAAACGGAGGCCGAAAGATCGGCCGCACGCAAAACCCGAACAACACTTAAGCAAAAAAGTCGAAAAAGAGGCCAAAAACACCTCGTGACCGTCGTAAATAACACGCTAACACATACATAGCACCACGGGTATTAGGCATACGCGTTATAACTTAGGATACTCAATTTCGACTTACGGAGGCCGAAAGTTATCAACCCGTAGGGAAAAGCGCATAAATACTTAGGCAAAGAGTAAAAAAAGAGGCCAAAACATGCCTCTTGGTCATAATGACACGCAAACACATACATAGCACCGCGCATGTATTAGGGTATGCATACAACTTACGGACTCAATTTCCACATCGTGAGGCCAAGTTGTCGGCCAGTGAGGCAAAATTGACCAATACTTAGGTAAAAGATAAAAAGAGGCCAAAACCCGACTCGCCATTGTAATGACATGCAAACGCAGGCATAGCACCGCGTAGGTATTAGGCACGCGTTATAACTTACGAGACTCAATTCTGACTTACGAAGGCCGAAAGTTATCGGGTTCGTGAGGCAAAACTAACCAACGCTTTAGGGAAAAAAGTCAAAAAGAAGTCAAACCCATCTCGGAAGTCAGAATGACACGCAAAACACGCATACATAGCAATCGCTGCAGTATTAGTAAACGCGTGTTACAACTTACGGGACTCAATTTTGACTTACGGAGGCCGAGTTATCAGCCCGTAGACAAAACTGACCAACACATACATAGCACTGCGTAGGTATTAGGCACACGTTACAACTTACAAGACTAATTTCTAACTTACGGAGGCCGAGTTATCAGTCCATAGTAAAAACTCGCCAACACTTAGGCAAAAAGTCAAAAGAGAGGCCAAAACCCGCCTCGACCGTCGTAACAACACGCAAACACATACATAGCATAATGTAGGTATTAGGCACGCGTTACAATATACGTTACTCGATTCCGACTTACGGAGGCCGTTGTAACGACACGAAAACACATGCATAGTACCCGATTTCGACATACGGTATTACTGCATGGGTATTAGGCATGGGTATTAGGCATGCGCTATAACGTACAGGACTCAATTCTGACTTACGTAGGCTGAGTTATCAGCCCGTAAGCAAAACTGAACAACATTTAGGTAAAAAGTCAAAAAAGAGGCCAAAACCCGCATCGGTAGTTAGAACGACGACACGAAAAACATATGCATAGTACCAAGATCGACCATGAGGGTATTATGCATGCATTACAACTTACTTGCATTCCGATTTCATATACGGAGGTCAAGTATCACCTGTAGGCAAAATTGACCAACACTTAGGCAAAAAGTCGAAAAAGAGGCCAAAACCCACCTCGGTACCGTCGTAATAACACGCAAATACATACATAGCAATCAAGATGGGTATTAGGCATGCGCTTATAACGTCTGGACTCAATTCGACTTACGAGGTCGAAGTTATCGATACCGTAAGCAAAAGCGAACAACATTTAGGTAAAAAGTCAAAAAGAGGCCAAAACCCGCATCGGTAGTTGTAACGACACAAAAAACACATGCATAGTACCGTGATGTGGGTATTAAGTACATGTTAAAACTTACGGACTCGATTCCAACTTACGGAGGCCGAAAGTTATCGGCCGTGGGAAAAAGCTCGACCAACATATAGGTCTCGATTTCGATATACGGAGAGGTCGAAAGCTATCAACCCAGTAAAAAACCGACAAACTCTTAGGCAAAAAAGAGGCCAAAGCTCACCTCGGCCCGTCAGAATAACACGTAAAGACATACATAACAATCAGTATGGGTATTAGGCATGCGTTATAACTTACGGACTCAATTCTCGACTTACGAAGGCCGAAGTTATCGACTAAAGTAAGCAAAACAAAACAACATTTAGGTAAAAAGTCAAAAAGAGGCTAAAACCCGCTTCGGTACCGTCAGAACGACATGCAAAGACATACATAGCACTCAGCGTGGGTATTAGGCACTCGCTACAAGTTACTGAGACTCGATTCCGACTTACGGAGGCCGAGTTATCAGCCCGTAGGCAAAACTCGCCAACACTTAAGCAAAGAGTTGAAAAATAGGACAAAACCTGCCTCGACCGTCGTAATAACACGCACACACATACATAGCACAAACAGAGGTATCGTGCACGACATAAACTTACGTAACTCAATTCTAACTTACGAGGCCGAAAGTTATCACCGTAGGTAAAATTGACTAACACTTAGGCAAGAAGTCAAAAAAGAGGCCAAAACCTGCCTCGGCAGTCGTAAAGACACGCAAATATGAACATAGCACCGTGTAGGTAGTAGGCCCGTGTTTGAACTTACGGGGCTTGATTTCGACTTATAGAGGCCGAGTTATCAGTCCGTAGGCAAAACTGACCAACACTTAGGTAAAATGTCAAAAAAGAGGCCAAAACCTGCCTCGCCCGTCGTAACAACAAGCAAACACGTGCATAGTACCGCGTAGGTATTAGGCACGCGTTACAACTTACGGGACTCAATTCCGACAAACAGAGGCCGAGTTATCATCCCGTACGCAAAACTGAACAACACTTAAGCAAAAAGTCGAAAAGAGGCCAAAACACACCTCGGCCGTCGTAACAACACGCTAACACATACATAGCACCGCGTGGGTATTAGGCATGCGTTATAACTTAGGAAACTCAATTCTGACTTACAGAGGCCGAGTTATCAACCCGTAGGGAAAACTGCACAATACTTAGGCAAAAAGTAAAAAAAGAGGCCAAAACATGCCTCGGCCGTCGTAATGACACGCAAACACATACATAGCACCGCGCATGTATTAGGCATGTACTACAACTTACGGGACTCGATTTCAACATACGTGAGGCTGTTGTCACCCGTGGCAAAATCGACCAACACTTAGGTAAAAAGATAAAAAAGAAGACAAAACCCGACTCGGCCATTGTAATGACATGCAAACGCAGGCATAGAACCGCGTAGGTATTAGGCACGCGTTATAACTTACGAGACTCAATTCTGACTTAGGGAGGCCGAGTTATCAGTTCGTAGGCAAAACTGACCAACACTTAGGGAAAAAGTCAAAAAAGAAGTCAAAACCCATCTCGGCCGTCGTAATGACACGCAAACACGTACATAGCACTGCGCAGGTATAGACACGTGCTATAACTTACGGGACTCGATTTTGACTTACGGAGGACGAGTTATCAGCCCGTAGACAAAACTAACCAACACATACATAGCATCGCGTAGGTATTAGGCACACGTTACAACTTACGAGACTAATTTCTGACTTACGGAGGCCGAGTTATCAGTCCATAGTAAAAACTCACAAACACTTAGGCAAAAAGTCAAAAAAGAGGCCAAAACCCGCCTCGACCGTCGTAACAACACGCAAACACATACATAGCATAATGTAGGTATTAGGCACGCGTTATAATATACGTTACTCGATTCCGACTTACGGAGGCCGAGTTATCTGCCTGTAGGTAAAACTGACCAACACTTAGGTAAAAAGTTAAAAAAGAGGCCAAAACCCGCATCGACCGTTGTAACGACACGAAAACACATGCATAGTACCGCGTAGGTATTAAGCAAATGTTAAAACTTATGGGACTCGATTCCAACTTACGAAGGCCGAGTTATCAGCCCGTAGGCAAAACTGACCAACACTAAGGTAAAAAGTCAAAAAAGGGGCCAAAACCCGCCTCGGTACCGTCAGAACGACAACGCAAAACACGCACATATCACCGTAGGTATTAGGCACGCTAGCATTACTTTCACGGACTTGATTCGATTTACGGAGGCCGAGTTATCAGCCCGTAGGTAAAACTAACCAACACTTAGGCAAGAAGTCAAAAAAGAGGCCAAAACCCGCCTCGGCAGTCGTAAAGACACGCAAACATGAAAATAGCACCGCGTAGGTCTTAGGCACGGGTTAGAACTTACGGGACTCGATTCCGACTTACGTAAGCCGAAAGTTATCGTACCGTAGGAAAACCGACCAACACTTAGGCAAAAAGTCGAAAAAGGCCAAAACCCGCCTCGGCCGTCGTAACAACACGCAAACACGTGCATAGTACCGCATAGGTATTAGGCACGCGTTACAATTTACGGGACTCAATTCTAACTTACGGAGGCCGAGTTATCAGCCCATAGCCAAAACTGACCAACTCTTAGGCAAAAAGTCGAAAAAGAGGCCAAAACCCACCTCGGCCGTCGTAACAACACGCAAACACATACATAGCACCGCGTAGGTATTAGGCACACGTTACAACTTATGAAACTAATTTCTGACTTACGGAAGCCGTGTTATCAGTCCGTAGGCAAAACTGAACAACATTTAGGTAAAAAGTCAAAAAAGAGGCCAAAACCCACCTCGGCCTTCGTAACGACATGCAAACACATACATAGCACCGCGTAGGTATTAGGCACTCGTTACAACTTACGGGACTCGATTCTGACTTACGGAGGCCGAAGTATCAGCCCGTAGGCAAAACTCGCCAACACTTATGCAAAAAGTCGAAAAAGAGGCCAAAACCCAATTCGACTGTCGGAACAATGCGCACACACATACATAGCACATCATAGGTATTTGGCACGTGTTACAACTTACAGGACTTGATTCTAACTTACGGAGGCCGAATTATCTGCCCGTAGGTAAAACTGACCAACACTTATGCAAGAAGTCAAAAAAGAGGCCAAAACCCGTCTCGGCAGTCGTAAAGACACGCAAACATGAACATAGCACCGTGTAAGTATTAGGCACGTGTTAGAACTTACGGGACTCGATTTCAACTTACAGAGGCCAAGTTATCAGCCCGTAGGCAAAACTGACCAACACTTAGGCAAAATATCAAAAAATAGGCCAAAACCCGCTTCGGCCGTCGAAAAAACACGCAAACACGTACATAGTACCGCGTAGGTATTAGGCACGTGTTACAACTTACGGGACTCGATTCTAACTTACGGAGACCGAGTTATCAGCCCGTAGCTAAAATTGACTAACACTTAGGCAAAAATTCGAAAAAGAAGTCAAAACCCACCTCGGCCGTCGTAACAACACGTAAACACCTACATAGCACCGCGTAGGTATTAGGCACTCGTTACAACTTACGGGACTCGATTCCGACTTACGGAGGCCGAGGTATCAGCCCGTAGGCAAAACTCGCCAACACTTATGCAAGTATTAGGTATTTGGCACGTGTTACACTCACTTCGACTGTCGGAACAATGCGCACACACATACATAGCATAGCATAGGTATTTGGCACGTGTTACAACTTACAGGACTTGATTCTAACTTACGGAGGCCGAATTATCTGCCCGTAGGTAAAACTGACCAACACTTAGGCAAGAAGTCAAAAAGAGGCCAAAACCCGCCTCGGCAGTCGTAAAGACACGAAAACATGAACATAGCACCGTGTAAGTATTAGGCACGTGTTAGAACTTACGGGACTCGATTTCAACTTACAGAGGCCGAGTTATCCGCCCGTAGGCAAAACTGACCAACACTTAGGCAAAATGTCAAAAAATAGGCCCAAAGCCGCCTCGGCCGTCGAAAAAACACGCAAACACGTGCATAGTACCGCGTTGGTATTAGGCACGTGTTATAACTTACGGAACTCGATTCCAACTTACGGAGACCGAGTTATCAGCCCGTAGCCAAAACTGACTAACACTTAGGCAAAAAGTCGAAAAAGAAGTCAAAACCCACCTCGGCCGTCGTAACAACACGTAAACACATACATAGCACCGCGTAGGTATTAGGCACACGTTACAACTTACGAGACTAATTTCGACTTACGAGGCCGACTTATCAAATTCAGTAGTAAAACTCGCCAACACTTAGGCAAAAAAGTCAAAAAGAGGCCAAACCCGCCTCGATCGTTGTAACAACACGCAAACACATACATAGCACAATGTAGGTATTAGGCACGCGTTACAATATACGTTACTCGATTCCGACTTACAGAGGTCGAGTTATCTGCCCGTAGGCAAAACTGACCAACACTTAGGTAAAAAGTTAAAAAAGAGGCCAAATTTCCTATTCGGTCAAGAATCTCAAATGGTCCAACAAATCGTGGATTGAGCTTTCCTCTCTTCCCAAATCTTGTAACTCCCTTACATGGTGCAACACGTAACAATACATGATCCCCAATATTAAATTCCACGTCTTTTCGATGAAGATCCGCATAACTCTTTTGTCGATCTAGTGCCGCTTTGTATCGCTTGTCGAATCATTTGGATCTTTTCGTAGTCATGCGTTTTAATTCGTCCCAACAACGTTGCTTCTCCCACCTCGTCCCAGCATACTGGAGAATGACACTTTCATCCATACAACGCCTCAAATGTAGCCATGCCTATACTTGCTTGATAACTGTTGTTGTAGGAGAATTCCACCAGTGGCAAGTACTTATCCCAATTTCCTTTAAAATCATGGACACAAAGTCTTAATAGATCTTCAAGGGTTTGAATAGTCCTCTCTGATTGTCCGTCCATTTGAGGATGGTATGCCGAACTGAATCATAAATCCGTGCCCATAGCTTTCTGCAAGCTAACCCAAAATCGTGAAGTGAATCTTGGGTCACGATCCGAAACTATGGATACTGGCATGCCATGCAATCACACAATCTCATTCATGTACATGCGAGCAAGACGTTCAAGGGAATAAATCTCACGTCTCGGTAAGAAATGGGCAGACTTGGTTAATCTATCAACAATAACCCAAATCGCATCTATGCCTTGAGAAACTTTGGGAAGACCTGTAACGAAATCCATGGTAATATGTTCCCACTTCCATTCCGAAATCTCAAGTGGTTGCAATGGACCCTTTGGCACTTGATGCTCCACCTTTACACGTTAACAGGTTAAACACCTTGAGATAAACTCCGCGATCTCTCTCTTCATATTATTCCACCAAAATGTATGTCGAATATCATGATACATTTTGGTACTCCCAGGATGGATTGAAAACGGTGTGTTGTGTGCCTCCATCATGATTCTATGCTTCAAGTCAGAATCGTTAGGAACACAAAGTCTGGAGTTGAATCTAAGTATTCCTTCGTCATCGATTCTCACTTCTGGAATAACTCCTTCTTGCACTTTCTTCTTCATACGTATCAGCTCTATGTCCGTAGCTTGAGCAGCTTTAACTTTATCGATTAAAGCACCGCGTAGGTATTAGGCACACGTTACAACTTACAAAACTAATTTTCGACTTACGGAAGCCGTGTTATCAGTCCGTAGGCAAAACTGAACAACATTTAGGTAAAAAGTCAAAAAAAGGCCAAACCCGCCTCGGCCTTCGTAACGACATGCAAACACATACATAGCACCACGTAGGTATTAGGAACTCGTTACAACTTACGGGACTCGATTCTGACTTACGGAGGCCGAGGTATCAGCCTGTAGGCAAAACTCGCCAACACTTATGATGCAAGTATTAGGTATTTGGCACGTGTTACAACTTACAGGACTTGATTCTAACTTACGGAGGACGAATTATCTGCCCGTAGGTAAAACTGACCAACACTTAGGCAAGAAGTCAAAAAAGAGGCCAAAACCCGCCTCGGCAGTCGTAAAGACACGCAAACATGAACATAGCACCGTGTAAGTATTAGGCACGTGTTAGAACTTACGGGACTCGAGTTCAACTTACAGAGGCCGAGTTATCCGCCCGTAGGCAAAACTGACCAACACTTAGGCAAAATGTCGAAAAATAGGCCCAAAGCCGCCTCGGCCGTCGAAAAAACACGCAAACACGTACATAGTACCGCGTAGGTATTAGGCACGTGTTACAACTTACGGAACTCGATTCCAACTTACGGAGACCGAGTTATCAGCCCGTAGCCAAAACTGACTAACACTTATGCAAAAAGTCAAAAAAGAAGTCAAAACCCACCTCGGCCGTCGTAAAAACACGTAAACACATACATAGCACCGCGTAGGTATTAGGCACACGTTACAACTTACGAGACTAATTTATGACTTACGGAGGCCGACTTATCAGTCCGTAGTAAAAACTCGCCAACACTTAGGCAAAAAGTCAAAAAAGAGGCCAAAACCAGCCTCGACCGTTGTAACAACACGCAAACACATACATAGCACAATGTAGGTATTAGGCACGCGTTACAATATATGTTACTCGATTCTGACTTACGGAGGCCAAGTTATCTGCCCGTAGGCAAAACTGACATACACTTAGGTGAAAAGTTAAAAAAGAGGCCAAAACCCGCATCGGCCGTTGTAACGACACGAAAACACATACATAGTACCGCGTAGGTATTAGGCACGCGTTAAAACTTACGGGACTCGATTCCACCTTACGGAGGCCGAGTTATCAGCTCGTAGACAAAACTGACCAACACTTAGGTAAAAAGTCAAAAAAGAGGTCAAAACCCGCCTCGACCGTCATAACGACACGCAAACACGTATATAGCACCGTGATGGTATTAGGCACGTGTTACAGCTTACGAGACTCAATTCTGACTTACATGGGCCTAGTTATCAGCCTGTAGGCAAAACTGACCAACACTTAGGCAAAAAGTCAAAAAAGAGGCAAAAACCCGCCTCGGCCATTGTAACGATACGAAACAAGTACATAGAACCGCGTAGATATTAGGCACGCAGTACAAGTTACTGGACTCGATTCGACTTACTTGAGGCCGAAAGTTATCACCAGAGAGGCAAAACCGACTAACACTTAGGCAAAAAGTTAAAAAGAGGCCAAAACCCGTCTCGGTCATCGTAATAACACGTAAACACATACATAGCAATCGTAGGTATTAGAGCACAGCGTTACAACTTATGGAACTCGAATCTAACTTACAGAGGCCGAAAGTATTAGCCCATAGGCAAAAAGCGACCAACACTTAGGCAAACGGTTGAAAAAGAGGCCAAAACCAGCCTCGGCAGTCGTGAGGACATGTAAACACGTACATAGCACAACGTAGGTATTAGGCCCGTGTTACAACTTATGGGACTCGATTCCGATTTACGAGTCTGACTTATCGTACCTCCAGTAGGCAAAATTGACTAACACTTAGGCAAAAAAGTCGATAAAAGGCCAAAACCCCGCCTCGGCCTTCATAATCTACACAAAACGCATACATAGCATTACGTGGGTATTGACACGCGATAAAACTTATGGGACTCGATTCGACTTACACGAGGCCGAAAGTTATCGGCCCCGTAGGCAAAAATGCACCAACACTTAGGCAAAAAGTCGAAAAAGAGGCCAAAACCCGCCTCGACCGTTGTAATGAGACGAAAACTCATACATAGTACCGCGTAGGTATTAGGCACGCGTTACAACTTACGGAACTCGATTCTGACTTATGGAGGCCGAGTTATCAGCCCGTAGGCAAAACTGACCAATACTTTGGTAAAATGTTAAAAAAGAGGCCAAAACCCGCTTCAGCCATCGTAACGATACGTAAACACATACATAGCACCGCGTAGGTATTAGGCATACATTATAACTTACGGGAGTCAATTTCGACATACGGAGGCCGAGTTATCAATCCGTAGGCAAAACTGACCAACATTTAGGCAAAAACTCGTAAAAAAAGAGGCCAAAACCCACCTCGGCCTTCGTAACAACAAGCAAAGACATACGTAGCACTGCATGGGTATTAGGCACGCGTTATAACTTACGAGACTCAATTTTGACATACGGAGACCGAGTTATCAGCCCGTAAGAAAAACTGAACAACATTTAGGTAAAAAGTCAAAAAAGAGGCCAAAACATGCCTCGGCCTTCGTAACGACATAAAAACACATACATAGTACCGCGTATGTATTAGGCATGCGTTAAAACTTACGGGACTCAATTCTGACATACGTAGACCGAATTATAAGCCCGTATGCAAAATTAACCAACACTTAGGTAAAAAGTTAAAAAAGAGGCCAAAACCCGCATCGACCATTTTAACGACACGCAAATACATGCATAGAACCGCGTAGGTATTAGGCACGCGTTACAACTTACGGGACTCAATTCCGACTTACGGAGGCCGAGTTATCAGCCCGTAGGCAAAACTGACCAACACTTAGACAAAAAGTCAAAAAAGAGGCCAAAACTCGCCTCGGCCATCGTAACAACACGAAAACACATATATAGCACCGCGTAGGTATTAGGCACGCATTACAACTTACGGGACTCGATTCTGACTTACAGAGGCCGAGTTATCAGCCCGTAGGCAAAACCCGCCAACACTTATGCAAAAAGTCGAAAAAGAGGCTAAAACCCACCTCGACCGTCGTAACAACGCGCACACACATACATAGCACAACATAGATATTAGGCACATTTACAACTTACAGGACTCGATTCCAACTTACGGAGGCCAAATTATCAGCCCGTATGTAAAACTGACCAACACTTAGGCAAGAAGTTAAAAAAGAGTCCAAAACTCGCCTCGGCAGTCGTAAAGACACGCAAACATGAACATAGCACCGCGTAGGTATTAGGCACGGGTTAGAACTTACGGGACTCGATTCCGACTTACAGAGGCCGAGTTATCAGCCCGTAGGAAAAATTGACCAACACTTAGGCAAAATATCAAAAAAGAGGCCAAAATCCGCCTCGACCATCGTAAAAACACGCAAACACGTGCATAGTACCGCATAGGTATTAGGCACGCTTTACAACTTACGGGACTCGATTCCAACTTACGGAGGCCGAGTTTATCACCAAGAGTATAAACCGACCAACAGCTTAGGCAAAAACTCAAAAAGAGGCCAAAACCCACATCCATCGTCGTAACAACACGCAAACACATACATAGCACCGCGTAGGTATTAGTACACGTTATAACTTATGAAACAAATTTTCGACTTACTTCTGGCCGAAAGTTATCATCCGTGTAGGCAAAAGCGAACAACACTTAGGTAAAAAGTCAAAAAGAGGCCAAAATCCACCTCGACTTCAGAATTATTAACGCAAAACACATACATAGCACCGCGTGGGTATTAGCACTCATTATAACTTACGAGACTCAATTCCGACTTACAGAGGCCGAAAGTTATCGCCTGTGAAAGCAAAACTCGCCAATACTTATGCAAAAAGTCGAAAAAGATGCCAAAACCCACCACGACTGTCGTAACAACGCACACACACATACATAGCACAACATAGGTATTAGGCACGTGTTATAACTTACGGGACTCAATTCTAACTTACGGAGGCCAAGTTATCAGCCCGTAGGTAAAACTGACCAACATTTAGGCAAGAAGTCAAAAAAGAGGCCAAAACTCACCTCGGCAGTCGTAAAGACACGCAAACATGAAAATAGCACCGTGTAGGTATTAGGCACGTGTTAGAACTTACATGACTCGATTACGAGGCCGAGTTATCGCCAAGTAGGCAAAACCGACCAACACTTGAGTAAAATGTCGAAAAAGGCCAAAACCCGCCACTACCATCGTAATAACAAGCAAACACGCATATAGTACCGCGTGGGTATTAGGCACGCATTATAACTTACGGACTCAATTCGGATATCTGAATGAGGTCGAAAGTTATCGACCCATAGGCAAAATCGAACAACACTTAGGCAAAAAGTCAAAAAAGAGGCCAAAACATGCCTCGACCGTCGTAACGACACGCAAACACATGCATAGCACCGTGCATGTATTAGGCATGTGCTACAACTTACGGGACTCGATTCCGACATACGTAGGACAAGTTGTCAGCCCGTAGGCAAAATTGACCAACACTTAGGTAAAAAGTTAAAAAAAAAGGCCAAAACACGCCTCAGCCATTGTAATCACATGCAAACACATGCATAGCACCGCGTAGGTATTAAGCACGCATTATAACTTACCTGACTCAATTCCGACTTATGGAGGCCGAGTTATCAGTTCGTAGGCAAAACTGACCAACACATAGGGAAAAAGTCAAAAAAGAAGCCAAAACCCACCTCGACCGTCGTAATGACACGCAAACATGTACATAGCACCGCGCAGATATTAGGCACGTGTTGCACATTACGGGACTCGATTCTGACTTACGAAGGCCGAGTTATCATTCCGTAGGCAAAACTGACCAACACTTAGGCAAAAAATCGAAAAAGTGGCCAAAACTCGCCTCGGCCGACAGTAACGATCACGAAACTAGTATATAGCACCACGTGGGTATTGAGGCAGCGTTACAACTTATGGGACTCGATTCCGACTTACTTGAGCCCGAAAGTTATCGACCGTGAGACAAAACTAACCAACACTTAGGTAAAAAGTCAAAAAAGAGGCCAAAACCCGCCTCGGCCATCGTAACAATACGCTAATACATACATAGCACCGCGTAGGTATTAAGCATACGTTACAACTTACGAGACTCGATTCCGACATACGGAGGCCGAGTTATCAGCCCGTAGGCAAAACTGACCAACACTTAGGCAAAAACTCAAAAAAGAGGCCAAAAACCACCTCGGCAGTCGTAACGACACGCAAACACATTCATAGAACCGCGTGGGTATTAGGCATGTGTTACAACTTATGGGTCTGGCCGAGTTATCAGCCCGTAGGCAAAACTGAACAACACTTAGGCTAAAAGTCGAACAAGAGGCCAAAACCAGCCTCGACCGTCGTAATGATATGCAAATACGTACATAGCAACACGTAGGTATTAGGAACGCGTTACAACTTAAGGGTCTCAATTTTGATATACGGAGGCTGAGCTATCAACCTGTAGGCAAAACTGACAAACTCTTAGGCAAAAAGAGGCCAAAACTCACCTCGGCCGTCGTAACAACATGCAAAGACATACATAACATTGTATGGGTATTAGGCATGCGTTATAACTTACGGGACTCAATTCTGACTTACAAAGGCCGAGTTATCAGCCCGTAAGCAAAACAAAACAACATTTAGGTAAAAAAGTCAAAAAAGAGGCTAAAACCCGCCTCAGTCGTCGTAACGACACGCAAAGATATATATAGCACCGCGTAGGTATTAGGCACTCGTTACAAGTTACGAGACTCGATTCTAACTTACGGAGGCCGAGTTATCAGCCCGTAGGCAAAACTCGCCAACACTTAAGCAAAGAGTTGAAAAAGAGGACAAAACTCGCCTCGACCGTCGTAACAACACGCACACACATACATAGCACAACGTAGGTATTAGGCACGTGTTACAACTTACGGGACTCAATTCTAACTTACGGAGACCGAGTTATCAGCCCGTAGGTAAAACTGACCAACACTTAGGCAATAAGTCAAAAAAGAGGCCAAAACCCGGCTCGGCAGTCGTAACAACAAGCAAACACGTGCATAGTACCGCGTAGGTATTAGGCACGCGTTACAACTTACGGGACTCGATTCCGACAAACGGAGGCCGAGTTATCAGCCCGTACGCAAAACTGAACAACACTTAAGCAAAACGTCGAAAAAGAGGCCAAAAAACACCTCGGCCGTCGTAACAACACGCCAACACATACATAACACCGCGTGGGTATTAGGCATGCGTTATAACTTAGGAGACTCAATTCTGACTTACGGAGGCCGAGTTATCAACCCGTAGGGAAAACTACACAATACTTAGGCAAAGAGTAAAAAAAGAGGCCAAAACATGCCTCGGCCGTCGTAATGACACGCAAACACATACATAGCACCGCGCATGTATTAGGCATGTGCTACAACTTACGGGACTCGATTTCCACATACGTAGGCCAAGTTGTCAGCCCGTAGGCAAAATTGACCAATACTTAGGTAAAAAGATAAAAAAGAGGCCAAAACCCGACTCGGCCATTGTAATGACATGCAAACGCAGGCATAGCACCGCGTAGGTATTAGGCACGCGTTATAACTTACGAGACTCAATTCTGACTTACGAAGGCCGAGTTATCAGTTCGTAGGCAAAACTGACCAACACTTAGGGAAAAAGTCAAAAAAGAAGTCAAAACCCATCTCGGCCGTCGTAATGACACGCAAACACGTACATAGCACTGCGCAGGTATTAGGCACGTGTTACAACTTACGGGACTCAATTCTGACTTACGGAGGCCGAGTTATCAGCCCGTAGACAAAACTGACCAACACATACATAGCACTGCGTAGGTATTAGGCACACGTTACAACTTACAAGACTAATTTCTAACTTACGGGAGGCCGAAAGGGTCAATTCATAGTAAAACTCGCCAACACTTAGGCAAAAAGTCAAAAGAGAGGCCAAAACCGCCGACGGCGGTCAGAATAACACGCAAAACACATACATAGCATAATGTAGGTATTAGGCGCACGCGTTACAATATCGTTACTCAATTACGACTTACGGAGGCCAGAATAACGACATCGAAAACACATGCAAGACCGATTTCGGCATACGGACATCAAGACAGGTATTAGGCATGGGTATTAGGCATGCGCTTATAACGTCTGAGACTCAATTTCGACTTACGAGGTGAAGTTATCGGCCAGTAAGCAAAAAGCGAACAACATTTAGGTAAAAAGTCAAAAAAGAGGCCAAAACCCGCATCGGCCGTTGTAACGACACGAAAACACATGCATGTACCCGCATCGACCCGCGTAGGTATTATCCATGCATTACAACTTACGGTACCCGATTTTGACATACGGAGGCCGTTATCAGCCCGTAGGCAAAATTGACCAACACTTAGGCAAAAAGTCAAAAAAGAGGCCAAAACCCACCTCGGCCGTCGTAACAACACGCAAATACATACATAGCACTGCATGGGTATTAAGCATGCGCTATAACGTACAGGACTCAATTCTGACTTACGTAGGCTGAGTTATCAGCCCGTAAGCAAAACTGAACAATATTTAGGTAAAAAAGTCAAAAAAGAGGCCAAAACCCGCATCGGCCGTTGTAACGATACAAAAACACATGCATAGTACCGCGTAGGTATTAAGCACATGTTAAAACTTACGGGACTCGATTCCAACTTACGGAGGCCGAGTTATCAGCCCGTAGGAAAAACTGACCAACATATAGGTCAAAAGTCAAAAAAGAGGCCAAAACCCGCCTCTCGTCAGTCATCGTAACAACATGCAACACGTGCATAGTACCGCGTGTGGAATATTATTAGGCACGCGTTACAACTTACGGGAGTCGATTCTAACTTACGGAGGCCGAGTTATCAGCCCGTAGCCAAAACTGACCAACACTTAGGCAAAAAGTCTAAAAAGAGGCCAAAATATGCCTCGACCGTCGTAACAACACGTAAACACATATATAGCACCGCGTAGGTATTAGGCGTGTGTTACAACTTACATGACCCAATTCAGACTTACAGAGGTCGAAAGTATCGACCGTAGGGCAAACCGACCAATACTTAGGTAAAAAGTTAAAAAAGAGGCCAAAACCCGCCTCGGCCGTTGTAACGACATGAAAACACATGCATAGTACCGCGTAGGTATTAGGCACGCGTTAAAACGTACGGGACTCGATTCCAAATTACGGAGGCCAAGTTATCAGTCCGTTAGCAAAACTGACCAACACTTAGGTAAAAAGTCAAAAAAAGAGGCCAAAACCCGCCTCGGCCGTCGTAACTACACGCAAACACGCACATATCACCGTTTAGGTATTAGGATGCGTTACTACTTACAGGACTCGATTATGATTTACTGAGACCGAGTTATGAGCTCGTAGGCAAAACTGACCAACACTTAGGTAAAAAGTCAAAAAAGAGGACAAAATCCGCCTCAGCCATCGTAACGATACGCAAACACATACATAGCACCGCGTAGGTATTATGCATGCATTACAACTTACGGTACCTGATTTCGACATACGGAGGCCGTTATTAGCCCGTAGGCAAAACTGACCAACACTTAGGCAAAAAGTCGAAAAAGAGGCCAAAACCCACCTCGGCCGTTGTAACAACACGCAAATACATACATAGCACTGCATGGGTATTAGGCATACGCTATAACGTACAGGACTTAATTCTGACTTACGTAGGTTGAGTTATCAGCCCGTAAGCAAAACTGAACAACATTTCGGTAAAAAGTCAAAAAAGAGGCTAAAACCCGCCTTCGTACCGTCAGAATTTACACGCAAACACACATACATAGCAATCACAGCGTGGGTATTGAACACTCGTTATAACTTACGGGACTCGATTCGACTTACGGAGGTCGAAAGTTATCGGCAGTAGGCAAAACTCGACAACACTTAGGCAGAAAGTCGAAAAAGAGGCCAAAATCCGCCTCGACCGTCGTAACAACATGCACACACATATATAGCACATCATCGGTATTAGGCACGTGTTATAACTTATGGGACTCAATTCTAACTTACGGAGGCCAAGTTATCAGCCCGTAGTTAAAACTGACCAACACTTAGGCAAGAAGTCAAAAAAGAGGCCAAAACCCGCCTCGACAGTCGTAAAGACACGCAAACATGAACATAGCACCGTGTAGGTATTAGGCACGTGTTAGAACTTACATGACTCAATTCCGACATATGGAGGCCGAGTTATCAGCCCGTAGGCAAAACTGATCAACACTTAGGCAAAAAGTCAAAAAAGAGGCCAAAACATGCCTCGACTGTAGTAACGACACGCAAACACATGCATAGCACCGTGCATGTATTAGGCATGTGCTACAACTTACGGGACTCGATTCTGACATACGTAGGACAAGTTGTCAACCCGTAGGCAAAATTGACCAACACTTAGGTAAAAAGTTAAAAAAAAGGCCAAAACACGTCTCAGCCATTGTAATGACATGCAAACACATGCATAGCACCGCGTAGGTATTAAGCACGCATTACAACTTACTTGACTCAATTCCGACTTACGAAGGCCGAGTTATCATTTCGTAGGCAAAACTGACCAACACTTAGGGAAAAAGTCAAAAAAGAAGCCAAAACTCACCTCGGCCGTCGTAATGACACGCAAACATGTACATAGCACAAAGCAGATATTAGGCACGTGTTACACCTTACGGGACTCGATTCTGACTTACGAAGGCCGAGTTATCAGCCCGTAGGCAAAACTGACCAACACTTAGGCAAAAAATCGAAAAAGAGTCCAAAACTCGCCTCGGCCATTTTAACGATACGGAAACTAGTATATAGCACCACTTAGGTATTAGGCACGCGTTACAACTTATGGGACTCGATTCTGACTTACGGAGGCCGAGTTATCAGCCCGAAGACAAAACTAACCAACACTTAGGTAAAAAGTCAAAAAGAGGTTAAAACCGCCTCGGCGCCGTCAACGACGATCGCTAATACATACATAGTAATCGCGTAGATATTAGGCATACGTTACAACTTACGAGACTCGATTCGACATACACGGAGGTCGAAAGTTATCGATCGTGTAGGCAAAACTGACCAACACTTAGGCAAAAAGTCAAAAAAGAGGCCAAAAACCACCTCGGCAGTCGTAATGACACGCAAACACATACATAGAACCACGTGGATATTAGGCATGTGTTACAACTTATGGGTCTTGATTCTGACTTATGGAGGCCGAGTTATCAGCCCGTAGGCAAAACTGAACAACATTTAGGCAAAAAGTCGAACAAGAGGCCAAAACCAGCCTCGACCGTCGTAACGATATGCAAATACGTACATAGCAACACGTAGGTATTAGGCACGCGTTACAACTTAAGGGTCTCGATTCCGACATACGGAGGCCGAGCTATCAACCTGTAGGCAAAACTGACCAACTCTTAGGCAAAAAGAGGCCAAAACTCACCTCGGCCGTCGTAACAACACGCAAAGACATACATAACACTGCATGGGTATTAGGCATGCGTTATAACTTACGGGACTCAATTCTGACTTACGAAGGCCGAGTTATCAGCCCGTAAGCAAAACAAAACAACATTTAGGTAAAAAGTTAAAAAAGAGGGTAAAACTAAAGCCTCGGCCGTCAGAATCGCAGTTCAAAGACACATACATAGCACCGCGTAGGTATTAGGCACTCGTTACAAGTTACGAGACTCGATTCTCGACTTACGGAGGCCAAGTTATCGGCCCGTAGGCAAAACTCGCCAACACTTAAGCAAAGAGTCAAAAAGAGGCCAAAACCCGCCTCGACTGGTCAGTAATAACACGCACACACACATACATAGCACAACGTAGGTATTAGGCACGTGTTACAACTTACAGGACTCAATTCTAACTTACAGATATAGCACCGTGTAGGTAGTAGGCACGTGTTAGAACTTACGGGGCTCGATTCCGAGTTACAGAGGCCGAGTTATCAGCCTGTAGGCAAAACTGACCAACACTTAGGCAAAATGTCTAAAAAGAGGCCAAAACCCGCCTCGGCCGTCGTAATAACGAGCAAACACGTGCATAGTACCGCGTAGGTATTAGGCACGCGTTACAACTTACGGGACTCGATTCCGACAAACGGAGGCCGAGTTATCAGCCCGTACGCAAAATTGAACAACACTTAAGCAAAAAGTCAAAAAAGAGGCCAAAATACACCTCGTCAAATCGTAATAACAAAGCTAACACATACATAGCACCGCATGGGTATTAGGCACGCGTTATAACTTAGGAGACCGAATTCGACTTACGGAGGCCGAAAGTTATCAACCCGTAGGGAAAACTCGCACAATACTTAGTAAAAAGTAAAAAAGAGGCCAAAATATGCCTCGGCGGGACCAGTAATGACGCTGCAAACACATACATAGCACCGCTGCATGTATTAGGCATGTGCTACAACTTACGGACTCGATTTCCACATCGTAGGCTGTTGTCACCCGTAGAAAGCAAAATTGACCAACACTTAGGTAAAAAGATAAAAAGAGGTCAAACCCGACTCGGCCATTGTAATGACATGCAAACGCACGCATAGCACCGCGTGAGTATTAGGCACTCGTTATAACTTACTAGACTCAATTCGACTTACGGAGGCCGAAAGTTATCGGTTCAGAGCAAACCGACCAACACTTAGGGAAAAGACAAAAAGAAGCCAAAACCCATCTCTACCGTCAGTGATGACACGCAAAACACGCACACAACAATCGTAGAGGTATTAGGCACGCGTGTTACAACTTATAGGACTCGATTACGACTTACGGAGGCCGAAAGTTATCGACCAGAGACAAAACCGACCAACACTTGGGCAAAAAAATCGAAAAAGAGGCCAAAACTCGCGATCGTCTGGTGAAACAATACTTGAAACTCAGATATAGCATCAATGTGGGTATTAGGCACGCGCACAACTTACGGACTCAATTTCGACTTACGGAGGCCGAAAGTTATCACCCAGTGATTAAACTAACCAAAACTTGGGTAAAAGTTAAAAAGAGGCCAAAACCCGCCACATCGTAACGATATGCTAACACATACATAGGACCGCGTGGGTATTGGGCATACGTTACAACTTTACGGGACTCAATTTCGACATACGGAGACCCGAAAGTTATCGGCCCGTGGCAAACCGACCAACACTTAGGCAAAAAGTCAAAAAGAGGACAAAAAAACCTCGGCGGTCGAATTTACACGCAAACACATACATAGAACCGCTGTGGATATTAGGGTATGTGTTACAACTTATGGGTCTTGATTCGACTTACGAGGCCGAAAGTTATCGCCCGCTGCGGTGGCAAAACCGAACAACACTTAGGCAAAAGTTCGAACAAGAGGCCAAAACCACCCTCGTCATTATAACGATATGCAAACACGCATATAGCACCGTGTAGGTATTAGGCACGCATTACAACTTAAGGGACTCGATTCCGACATACGGAGGCCGAGCTATCAGCCTGTAGGCAAACCTGACCAACACTTAGGCAAAAAGTCGAAAAAGAGGCCAAAACTCGCTTTCGCTTCGTCATCGTATTCAACGCCGCAAAACACATGCATGGCACCGCGTAGGTATTTGGCATGCGTTACAACTTACGGACTCGATTCTTGATATACGAAGGCGAAGGTTATCGCCCCATAGGTAAACCGACCAACACTTAGGGAAAAAGTCGAAAAGAGGCCGTAACACCTCGACTCTCATAATGACATGCAAACACGCATATAATATCAAGGCCGGTAAAAGACATGCATTACAACTTATGGGACTCAATTCTGACATACGGATGCCGAGTTATCAGCGCGTAGGTAAAATTGACAAACACTCAAGCAAAAAGTCAAAAAGGAGTCCAAAACCCACCTCGACTATCGTAATAACACGCAAACATATACATAGCACTGCAAAGGTATTTAGCACGCGTTACAATTTATGGGACTCGATTCTGACTTACGGAGGCTGAGTTATCATCGTGTAGGCAAAATTGACCAACACTTAGGCAAAAAGTCAAAAAAGAGGACAAAAAAAACCTCGGCAGTCGTAACGACACGCAAACACATACATAGAACCGCGTGGATATTAGGCATGTGTTACAACTTATGGGTCTTGATTCTGACTTACGGAGGCCGAGTTATCAGCCCGTGGGCAAAACTGAACAACACTTAGGCAAAAAGTCGAACAAGAGGCCAAAACCAGCCTCGACCGTCATAACGATATGCAAACACGTACATAGCACCGCGTAGGTATTAGGCACGCATTACAACTTAAGGGACTCGATTCCGACTTACGGAGGCCGAGTTATCAGCCCGTAGGCAAAACTGACCAATACTTAAGCAAAAAGTTGAAAAAGAGGCCAAAACTCTCCTCGGCCATCGTAACGACACGTAAACAAATACATAGCACCGTGTAGGTATTAGGCACGCGTTACAACTTACAGAACTCGAATCTAGCTTACAGAGGCCAAGTTATTAGCCCGTTGACAAAACTGACCAACACTTAGGCAAATAGTCAAAAAAGAGGCCAAAACCAGCCTCGGCCGTTGTAAGGATACACAAACACGTACATAGCACCACGTAGGTATTAGGAACATGTTACAACTTGTGGGACTTGATTCCGATTTATGGAGCCCGACTTATCAGCCCGTAGGCAAAACTGACTAACACTTAGGCAAAAAGTCGAAAAAGAGGCCAAAACTCGCATCGGCCTTCATAACGACACGCAAACACGCACATAGCACTGCGTAGGTATTAGGCATGCGTTACAAATTATGGGACTCGATTCCGACTTACATATGCCGAATTATCAGCCCGTAGGCAAAACTGACCAACACTTAGGCAAAACGTCGAAAAAGAGGCCAAACCGCCTCGGCAATCATAACAATACGCAAACATGTATATAGCACGGCGTAAGTATTAGGCACACGTTACAACTTACGGGACTCGATTCTGACATACGGAGGCTGAGTTATCACCAGTAGGGCAAAAGCCGACCAATACTTAGGCAAAAAGTCAAAAAAGAGGCCTAAACCCATCTCGGCTGTCGTAATGATACACAAACGCATACATAGCATTGCGTAGGTATTAGACACGCGATACAACTTACGGGACTCGATTTCGACTTACGGAGGCCGAGTTATCAGCCCGTAGGCAAAACTGACCAACACTTAGGAAAATTTCGAAAAAGAGGTCAAAACCCGCCTTGGTCGTCGTAACAACACGTAAAGACATACATAGCACTGCATGGGTATTAGGCATGCGTTATAACTTACGGGACTCAATTCTGACTTACGGAGGCCGAGTTATCAGACCGTAAGCAAAACTGAACAACATTTAGGTAAAAAGTCAAAAAAGAGGCCAAAACATGCCTCGACCATCGTAACGACATAAAAACATATACATAGTACCGTGTATGTATTAGGCATGCATTACAACTTACGGGACTTGATTATGACATACGTAGACCGAGTTATTAGCCCGTATTCAAAATTGACCAACACTTAGGTAAGAAGTTAAAAAAGAGGCCAAAACCCGAATCGGCCATTGTAACGACACAAAAATATATGCATAGCACCGCGTAGGTATTAGGCATGCGTTACAACTTACAGGACTCAATTCCGAATTACGGATGCCGAGTTATCAGCTCGTAGGCAAAACTGACCAACATTTGGGGAAAAAGTCGAAAAAGAGGCCATAACCCACCTCGGCCGTTGTAACGATATGGAAACTCGTACATAGCACCGCGTAGGTATTAGGCACGCGTTACAACTTGTGGGACTCTATTCGGATTTACGGAGGCCGACTTATCAGCCCGTAGGCAAAACTGACTAACACTTAGACAAAAAGTCGAAAAATAGGCCAAAACCCGCCTCGATTTTTATAACGACACGCAAACACGTACATAGCACCGCGTAGGTATTAGGCATGCATTACAACATATGGGACTCGATTCCGACTTACATAGGCCGAGTTATCAACCCGTAGGTAAACCGATCAACACTTTGGCAAAAAGTCGAAAAAAGAGTCCAAAACCCGCCGACCACCGTCGAATAATATATGCAAACTTGTATATATAGACAAGCAGGGTATTAGGAACGCGTTACAAATTACGGAATTCGTTTACGACATACGAGGCCAAGTTATCGGCCGTGAGGCAAAATTGACCAATACTTAGGCAAAAAGTCAAAAAGAGGCCAAAACCCGTTTGGTCGTCATAATGACACACAAACACATACATAGCACTACGTAGGTATTAGACACGCGTTACAACTTATGGAACTCGATTCCAACTTACGGAGGCCGAGTTACCAGCACGTAGGCAAAACTGACCAACAATTATGCAAAATGTCGAAAAAGAGGCCAAAACCCGCCTCGGCCGTCGTAACAACACGCAAACACGTGCATAGTACTGCGTAGGTATTTGGCACGCATTATAACTTACGGGACGCGATTCCAACTTACAGAGGTCGAGTTATCAGCCCGTAGTCAAAACTGACTAACACTTAGGCAAAAAGTTGAAAAAGAGGCCAAAACCCACCTCGTGATCAGTAATAACACGTAAACACATACATAGCATCGCTGTGAGGTACTAGGCACACGTTACAACTTACAGGACTAATTTTCGACTTACGGAGGCCGAGTTATCAGTCCGTAGGCAAAACTCGCCAACACTTAGGCAAAAAGTCAAAAAAGAGGCCAAAACTCGTCTCGACCGGCCAGAATAACATGCAAACACATACATAGCACAATGTAGATATTAGGCACAGCGTTACAATATATGTTACTCGATTCGACTTACGGAGGCCGAAAGTATTAGGCCCGTAAGGCAAAAAGCCGACCAACACTTAGGTAAAAGTTAAAAAGAGGCCAAAACCCACCCTACCGTTGTGTAACGACATGAAAACACATGCATAGTACCGCATAGGTATTAGGCACACGTTAAAACTTACGGGACTCGATTCCAACTTACGTAGGCCGAGTTAATAGCCCGTAGGCAAAACTGACCAACACTTAGGTAAAAAAATCAAAAAAGAGGCTAAAACCAGCCTCGGCAGTCGTAATGTCACGCAAACTCGTACATAGTACCGCGTAGGCATTAGGCATGCGTTACAACTTATGAAAGTCGATTCTGACTTACGGAGGCCGAGTTATCAGCCCGTAGGCAAAACTGACCAACACTTAAGTAAAAAGTCAAAAAAGAGGCCAAAACCCGCCTCAGCCATCGTAACGATACGCAAACACATGCATAGCACCGCGTAGGTATTAGGTATGCATTACAACTTACGGGACTCAATTTCGACATACGGAGGCCGAGTTATCAGCCCGTAGGCAAAACTGACCAACACTTAGGTTAAAAGTCGAAAAAGATGCCAAAACCCACCTCGGCTGGCCGTCGTAACAAAACGCAAATACATATATAGCACTGCATGGGTATTAGGCACGCGTTATAACTTACGGTACTCAATTCTGACTTACGGAGGCCGAGTTATCAGTTCGTAAGCAAAACTGAACAATATTTAGGTAAAAAGTCAAAAAGAGGCTAAAACCCGCCTCGACCGTCATAATGACTCGCAAACACATACATAGCACGGCGTATGTATTAGGCACTCGTTACAACTTACGGGACTCAATTCCGACTTACGGAGGCCGAGTTATCAGCCCGTAGGCAAAACTGACCAACATATAGGTCAAAAGTCGAAAAAGAGGCCAAAACTCGCCTCGGCCGTCATAACAACACGCAAACACGTGCATAGTACCGCGTAGGTATTAGGCACGCGTTATAACTTACGGGACTCGATTCCAACTTACGGAGGCCGAGTTATCACCCCGTAGCCAAAACTGACCAACACTTAGGCAAAAAGTCGAAAAAGAGGCCAAAACACGCCTCGGTCGTCGTAACAACACACAAACACATATATAGCACCGCGTAGGTATTAGGCGTGTGTTACAACTTACGTGACCCGATTTCGGACTTCTACTTGAGGCCGAAAGTCATCAAATGAGGCAAAATTGACCAACACTTAGGTAAAAAGTTAAAAAAGAGGCCAAAACCCACCTCGGCCGTTGTAACGACACGAAAACCCATGCATAGTACCTCGTAGGTATTAGGCACGCGTTAAAACTTACGGGACTCGATTCCAAATTACGGAGGCCGAGTTATCAGCCCGTACGTAAAACTGACCAATAGTTAGGTAAAAAGTCAAAAAAGAGGCCAAAACCCGCCTCGGCCGTCGTAACAACACGCAAACACGCACATATCACCGTTTAGGTATTAGGCATGCGTTACTACTTATGGGACTCGATTATGATTTACTAAGACCGAGTTATGAGCTCGTAGGCAAAACGGACCAACACTTAGGTAAAAAGTCAAAAAAGAGGCCAAAATTCGCCTCAGCCATCGTAGCGATACGCAAACACATACATAGCACCGCGTAGGAATTATGCATGCATTACAACTTACGGTACCCGATTTTGACATGCGGAGGCCGTTATCAGCCCGTAGGCAAAACTGACCAACACTTAGGCAAAAAGTCGAAAAAAAAGCCAAAACCCATCTCGGCCGTCGTAACAACACGCAAATACATACATAGCACTGCATGGGAATTAGGCATGCGCTATAACTTACGGGACTCAATTCTGACTTACGTAGGCTGAGTTATCAGCCCGTAAGCAAAAATGAACAACATTTAGGTAAAAAGTTAAAAAAGAGGCCAAAACCCGCCTCAACTGTCGTAACGACAAGCAAACACATGCATAGCACCGCGTAGGTATTAGACACTCGTTACAATGTACGGGACTCGATTCTGACTTACGGAGGCCGAGTTATCAGCCCGTATGCAAAACTCGACAACACTTAGGCAAAAAGTTAAAAAAGAGGTCAAAACCTTCCTCGACCATCGTAACAACACGCACACACATATATAGCACAGCATCGGTATTAGGCACGTGTTATAACTTACGGGACTCAATTCTAACTTACGGAGGCCAAGTTATCATCCCGTAGGTAAAACTGACCAACACTTAGGCAAGAAGTCAAAAAAGAGGCCAAAATCCGCCTCGACCGTCGTAAAGACACGCAAACATGAACATAGCACCGTGTAGGTATTAGGCATGTGTTAGAACTTACATGACTTAATTCCGACTTACAGAGGCGAGTTATTAGCCCGTAGGCAAAACTGACCAACACTTGAGCAAAATGTTGAAAAAAAGGCCAAAACCCGCCTCGGCCGTCGTAACAACAAGCAAACACGTGCATAGTATCGCGTAGGTATTAGGAACGCGTTATAACTTACGGGACTCGATTCCAACATACGGAGGCCGAGTTATCAGCCCGTAGGCAAAACTGAACAACACTTAGGCAAAAAGTCAAAAAAGAGGCCAAAACATGCCTCGACCGTTGTAACGACACCCAAACACATGGATAGCACTGTGCATGTATTAGGCATGTGCTACAACTTACGGGACTTGATTCTGACATACGTAGGACAAGTTGTCAACCCGTAGGCAAAATTGACCAACACTTAGGTAAAAAGTTAAAAAAAAGGCCAAAACACGCCTCGGCCATTGTAATGACATGCAAACACATGTATAGCACCGCATAGGCATTAAGCACGCATTATAACTTACCTGACTCAATTCCGACTTACGGAGGCCGAGTTATCAGTTCATAGGCAAAACTGACCAACACCTAGGGAAAAAGTCAAAAAAGAAGCCAAAACTCACCTCGGCCGTCGTAATGACACACAAACATGTATATAGCATAGTGCAGATATTAGGCACGTGTTACACCTTACGGGACTCGATTCTGACTTACGAAGGCCGAGTTATCAGCCCGTAGGCAAAACTGACCAACACTTAGGCACAAAATCGAAAAAGAGGCCAAAACTCGCCTCGGCCGTTGTAACGATACAAAAACTAGTATATAGCACCACGTAGGTATTAGGCATGCGTTACAACTTATGGGACTCGATTCCGACTTACGGAGGCCGAGTTATCAGCCCGTAGACAAAACTAACCAACACTTAGGTAAAAAGTCAAAAAAGAGGCCAAAACCCGCCTCGGCCGTCGTAATGATACGCTAATACATACATAGCACTGCGTAGGTATTAGGCATACGTTACAACTTACGAGACTCGATTCGACAACGAGGTCGGTTATCGGCCCAGAGGCAAAACCGACCAACACTTAGGCAAAAGTCAAAAAGAGGCCAAAACCACCTCGACAAATGTCGAATTTACACGCAAACACATACATAGAATCGCGTGGGTATTAGGCGTATGTGTTACAACTTATGGTCTTGATTCCGACTTATGGAGGCCGAAAGTTATCGGCCTCAGTAGGCAAAATCGAACAACACTTAGGCTAAAAAAAGTCGAACAAGAGGCCAAAACCAAATTCGACCGTCAGAAGCGATATGCAAATACGTTACATATAGCAACACGTGGGTATTAGGCACGCTATAACTTAAGGGTCTCGATTCCGACATACGGAGGCCGAGCTATCAACTCAGAGAAAAAAATCGACCAACTCTTGGGCAAAAGAGGCCAAACTCACCTCGACCGTCAGAATAACAACACGCAAAGACATACATAACAATCGCATGGGTATTAGGCATGCGTTATAATTTACGGGACTCAATTCTGACTTACGAAGGCCGAGTTATCAGCCCGTAAGCAAAACAAAACAACATTTAGGTAAAAAGTCAAAAAAGAGGCTAAAACCCGCCTCGGCTGTCGTAACAACACGCAAAGACATACATAGTACCGCGTTGGTATTAGGCACTCATTACAAGTTACGAGACTCGATTCTGACTTACGGAGGCCGAGTTATCAGCCCGTAGGCAAAACTCGCCAACACTTAAGCAAAGAGTCGAAAAAGAGGCCAAAACCCGCCTCGGCAGTCGTAAAGACACGCAAATATGAATATAGCACCGTGTAGGTATTAGGCACGTGTTAGAACTTACGGGGCTCGATTCCGACTTACAGAGGCCGAGTTATTAGCCCGTAGGCAAAACTGACCAACACTTAGGCAAAATGTCGAAAAAGAGGCCAAAACCCGCCTCGGCCGTCGTAACAACAAGCAAACACGTGCATATTACCGCGTAGGTATTAGGCACGCGTTATAACTTACGGGACTCGATTCCGACAAACGGAGGTCGAGTTATCAGCCCGTACACAAAACTGAACAACACTTAAGCAAAAAGTTGAAAAAGAGGCCAAAACACACCTCGACCGTCGTAACAACACGCTAACATATACATAGCACTGCGTGGGTATTAGGCACGCGTTATAACTTAGGAGACTCAATTTTGACTTACGGAGGCCGAGTTATCAGTTCGTAGGCAAAACTGACCAACACTTAGGGAAAAAGTCAAAAAAGAAGTCAAAACCCATCTCGGCCGTCGTAATGACATGCAAACACGTATATAGCACTGCGCAGGTATTAGGCACGTGTTACAACTTACGGGACTTTATTCTGACTTATGGAGGTCGAGTTATTAACCCGTAGACAAAACTGACCAACACTTAGGCAAAAAAATTAAAAAAGAGGCAAAAACTCGCATCGGCCGTTGAAACGATACGGAAACTCGTATATAGCACCACGTAGGTATTAGGCACGCGTTACAACTTACGGGACTCGATTTCGACTTACGGAGGCCGAGTTATCAGCCCGTAGATAAAACTAACCAACACTTTGGTAAAAAGTTAAAAAAGAGGCCAAAACTAGCCTCGGCCGTCGTAACGATACGCTAACACATACATAGGACCGCGAAGGTATTAGGCATACGTTACAACTTACGGGACTCGATTCCGACATACGGAGCCAGAGTTATCAGCCCGTAGACAAAACTGACCAACACTTAGGCAAAAAGTCAAAAAAGAGGTCAAAAAAAACCTCGACAGTCGTAACGACACGCAAACACATACATAGAACCGCGTGGGTATTAGGCATGTGTTACAACTTATGGGTCTTGATTCTGACTTACGGTGAGTTATCGGCCCACCTGGGCAAAAGCAACAACACTTAGGCAAAAAGTCGAACAAGAGGCCAAAACCAACCTCGACCGGCCAATAACGATATGCAAACACGCATATAACGCGCTGCGTGGGTATTAGGCACGCGATTACAACTTAAGGGACTCGATTCTACGACATACGGAGGCCGAAATTATCACCAGAGGCAAACCGACCAACACTTAGGCAAAAAGTCGAAAAAGAGGCCAAAAACCTCGCTTTGGCGGAAATCAGAATAACGCCAAGAAAACACATGCATGGCACCGCGTAGGTATTTGGCATGCGTTACAACTTACGGGACTCGATTCTGATATACGAAGGCCGAGTTATCAGCCGTAGGTAAAACTGACCAACACTTAGGGAAAAAGTCGAAAAAGAGGCCAGAACCGCCTCGACTCTCATAATGACATGCAAACACGTACATAACACTGCGTCGGTAAAAGACATGCATTACAACTTATGGGACTCGATTCTGACATACGGATGCCGAGTTATCAACGCCAGAGGTAAAAGCGACAAACACTCAAGCAAAAGTCTAAAAAGGGCCAAAACAAGCCCTCGGCTATCGTAACAACACGCAAAACACGTCGTAGCATCGCGTAGGTATTAGGTATGTGTTATAACTTATGAGACTCGATTCCGACTTACGGAGGCCGAGTTATCAGCCCGTAGTCAAAACTGACCAACACTTACGCAAAAAGTTGAAAAAGAGGCCAAAACTAGCCTCGGACATTGTAACGACACGCAAACACACATACATAACATCAGCGTAGGTATTAGGCACGCATTACAACTTACGGGACTCGATTCTCGACTTACGGGGCCGAAAGTTATCGACCGTGAAGGCAAACCCGACTAACACTTAGGCAAAAAAAGTCGAAAAAGTGGTAAAACTCGCCTCGACCATCGTGAACGATCGCAAAACACATACATAGCATCACGTAGGTATTAGGCATGCATTACAACTTACGGGACTCGATTCAACAGACGACGGAGGCCGAGTTATCGGCCGTAGGTAAAAGCCGACTAATAGTTAGGCAAAAAAAGTCGAAAATAGGCCAAAACTCACCTCGGTACCGTAGTAACGACATGCTAATATATACATAGCACCGCGTGGGTATTTGTACGCGTTACAATTCTGGGACTTCGATTCCGACTTCACGAGGTGAAAGTTATCGGCCGTAGGCAAAAAGCGACCAACACTTAGGCAAAAACTCAAAAAGATGCCAAAACTAGTCTCGACCGTCGTAATAAGACGCAAACTAATACATAGCACCGCGTAGGAATTGAGCATGCGCGTTACAACTTACTGGAACTTGATTCTAACTTACGAGGCCGAAAGTTATCGACCCATTGGCAAAAGCCCGACCAACACTTAGGCAAAAGTTAAAAAGAGGCCAAAATTAGGCTCGACCATCGTAATAACACACAAACATATACATAGCACCACGTGGGCATTAGGCTGCGTTACAACTTACGGGACTCAATTTACGACTTACGGAGGCCGAGTTATCGACCGTAGTAAACCGACCAATACTTGGGCAAAAAGTCAAAAAAGTGGCAGAAACTCGCCTCGGCCATCGTAACGACACGCAAACACATACATAGCATCACGTAGGTATTTGGCACGCATTAAAACTTACGAGACTCAATTCTAACAGACGGAGGCCGAGTTATCAGCCCGTAGGTAAAACTGACCAATAGTTAGGTAAAAAGTCTAAAAAGATGCCAAAACTCACCTTGGCTGTAGTAACGACACACAAACACATACATAGCACCACGTAGGTATTTGGCACGTGTTATAACTAACGGGACTCGATTCTGACTTACGGAGGCCGAGTTATCAGCCCGTAGGTAAAACTGACCAACACTTATGCAAAAAGTCGAAAAAGATGCCAAAAACCAGTCTCGACCGTCGTAATGAGATGCAAACTATTACATAGCACCGCGTAGGAATTAGGCACGCGTTACAACTTACAGGACTCGATTTTGACTTACGGAGGCCGAGTTATCAGCCCATTGGCAAAACTAACCAACACTTAGGCAAAAAGTCAAAAAAGAGGCCAAAAATAGCCTCGACCGTCGTAATGACACACAAACATATACATAGCACCACGTAGGCATTAGGCACGCGTTACAACTTACGGGACTCAATTTCGACTTACGGAGGCCGAGTTATCAGCCCGTAGACAAAACTGACAAATACTTAGGCAAAAACCCAAAAAAGAGGCCAAAACCCGCCTCGACAGTCATAACGACACGCAAACACGTATATAGCACCGTGAAGGTAATAGGCACGTGTTACAACTTACGGGACTCAATTCTGACTTACATAGGCTGAGTTATCAACCCGTAGGCAAAACTAATCAACACTTAGGGAAAAAGTCAAAAAAGAGGCCGAAACCCGCCTCGGCCGTTGTAACGAAACGTAAACATGTACATAGAACCCCGTAAATATTAGGCACGCGTTACAAGTTACTGGGACTCGATTCCGACTTACGAGGCCGAAAGTTATCGGCCAAGTAAAGCAAAACCGACTAACACTTAGGCAAAAAGTTAAAAAAGAGGCCAACACCCGTCTCAGTCATCGTAACGACACGTAAACAAATACATAGCACTGTGTAGGTATTAGGCACGTGTTACAACTTACAGAACTCGAATCTAACTTACAGAGGACAAGTTATTAGCCCGTTGGCAAAACTGACCAACACTTAGGTAAACAGTCGAAAAGAGGCCAAAACCAGCCTCGGCCGTTGTAAGGACACGCAAACACGTACATAGCACCACGTAGGTATTAGGTACATGTTAAAACTTGTGGGACTCGATTCCGATTTACAGAGCCCGACTTATCAGCCCGTAGGCAAAACTGACTAACACTTAGGCAAAAAGTCAAAAAAGAGGCCAAAACTCGCATCGGCCTTCATAACGACACACAAACACGTACATAGCACTGCGTAGGTATTAGGCATGCGTTACAACTTATGGGACTCGATTCCGACTTACATATGTCGAATTATCAACCCGTAGGCAAAACTGACCAACACTTAGGCAAAACGTCGAAAAAGAGGCCAAAACCGCCTCGGCCATCGTAACAATACGCAAACATGTATATAGTACGGCGTAAGTATTAGGCACGCGTTACAACTTACGGGACTCGATTCAGACATACGGAGGCCAAGTTATCAGCCCGTAGGCAAAACTGACTAATACTTAGGCAAAAAGTCAAAAAAGAGGCCTAAACCCGTCTCGGCCGTCGTAATGACACACAAACGCATGCATAGCATTGCGTAGGTATTAGACACGCGATACAACTTACGGGACTCGATTCCAGAGCTTACAGAGCGAGTTATCGGCCCGTGTAAACAAAGCCCGACCAACACTTAGGAAAAATTCGAAAAAGAGGTCAAAACCCGAATCGGCCGTCGTAACAACACGTAAAGACATACATAGCACTGCATGGGTATTAGGCATGCGTTATAACTTACGGGACTCAATTCTGACTTACGGAGGCCGAGTTATCAGCCCGTAAGCAAAACTGAACAACATTTAGGTAAAAAGTCAAAAAAGAGGCCAAAACATGCCTCAACCGTCGTAACGACATAAAAACATATACATATAGCACCGTATGTATTATTAGGCATGCGTTACAACTTATGGGACTCGATTATGACATCGTGAGACCGAAGTTATTAGTCCAGTATTCAAAATTGACCAACACGTAGGTAAGAAGTTAAAAAGAGGCCAAAACCCGAATCGGCCATTGTAACGACACAAAAATATATGCATAGCAATCGCATAGGTATTAGGGCACGCTTTACAAGTTACGGACTTAATTCCGACTTACGGATCTTAGAAGTTATCGGCCGTAGGTAAAACCGACCAACATTTGGGGAAAAAGTCAAAAAAGAGACCATAACCCACCTCGGTAGTTGTAGCGATATGGAAACTCGTACATAAGACCGTGGGTATTAGGCACGCAGCGTTACAACTTACGGGACTCGATTCCAATTTACTGGAGGCCGAAAGTTATCGGCCGTAGGCAAAACTAATTAACACTTAGGTAAAAAGTCAAATAAGAAGCCAAAACCCGCCTCTCGGCCGTCGTAATGATCTGTGAACACATACATAGTACTGCGTGGGTATTAGGTATGTTTACAACTTACGGACTCGATTACGACATACGAAAAGCCGAAAGTTATCGTGTGAGGCAAAATTGACCAACACTTGTGGGACTCTATTCCGATTCTGAGGCCGACTTATCGACCAGAAGGCAAACGCTAACACTTAGACAAAATGTCGAAAAAGAGGCCAAAACCCGCTCGATCTTCATAACGACATCGCAAACACGTACATAGCAATCGCGTGGGTATTAAAGCACAGCGTTCTGACTTATGAAACTCGATTCCGACTTACGGAGGCCGAAGTTATTAGCAAGTGAGGCAAAAGCGGACCAACACTTAGGCAAAAAGTCGAAAAAGAGGCCAAAACCACCCTCGGTAGTCGTGGGACACGCAAACACGTCATAGCACCACGTGGGTATTAGGCACGTGTTACAACTTGGGGACTCTATTCCGATTCTGGAGGCCGGCTTATCGGCCGTCACGCAAAAACTGACTAACACTTAGACAAAAAGTCAAAAAAGAGGCCAAAACCCGCCTCAGTTTTCATAATGACACGCAAACACGTACATAGCACCGCGTAGGTATTAGGCATGCATTACAACATATGGGACTCGATTTCGACTTACATAGGCCGAATTATCAGCCCGTAGGTAAAACTGACCAACACTTTGGTAAAAAGTCGAAAAAGAGGCCAAAACCCGTCTCGGTCGTCATAATGACACACAAACACATACATAGCACTACGTAGGTATTAGACACGCGTTACAACTTATGGAACTCGATTCCAACTTACGGAGGCAGAGTTATCAGCCCGTAGGAAAAACTGACCAACAATTATGAAAAATGTCGAAAAAGAGGCCAAAACCCGCCTCGGCCGTCGTAACAACACGCAAACACGTGCATAGTACCGCGTAGGTATTCAGCACGCGTTAAAACTTACGGGACGCGATTCCAACTTACAGAGGTCGAGTTATCAGCCAGTAGTCAAAACTGACTAACACTTAGGCAAAAAGTCAAAAAAGAGGCCAAAACCCACCTCGGCCGTCGTAACAACACGTAAACACATACATAGAACCGTGTAGGTACTAGGCACACGTTACAACTTACAGGACTAATTTCTGACTTACGGAGGCCGAGTTATCAGTCCGTGGGCAAAACTCGCCAACACTTAGGCAAAAAGTCAAAAAAGAGGCCAAAACTCGTCTCGATCGTCGTAACAACACGCAAACAAATACATAGCACAATGTAGATATTAGGCACGCATTACAATATATGTTACTCGATTCCGACTTACGGAGGCCGAAAGTTATTAAAAGTGAACAAAACTGACCAACACTTAGGTAAAAAGTTAAAAAAGAGGCCAAAACCCACCTCGGCCGTTGTAATGACACGAAAACACATGCATAGTACCGAATAGGTATTAGGCACACGTTAAAACTTACGGGATTCGATTATAACTTACGTAGGCCGAGTTAATAGCCCGTAGGCAAAACTGACCAACACTTAGGTAAAAAATCAAAAAAGAAGCTAAAACCCGCCTCAACCGTCGTAATGTCACGCAAACTCGTACATAGTACCGCATAGGTTTAGGCATGCGTTACAACTTACGAAACTCGATTCTGACTTACGGAGGCCGAGTTATAAGCCCGTAGGCAAAACTGACCAACACTTAGGTAAAAAGCCGAAAAAGATGCCAAAACCCACCTCGGCCGTCGTAACAACACGCAAATACATACATAAAACTGCATGGGTATTAGGCACGCGTTATAACTTACGAGACACAATTCTGACTTACGGAGGCCGAGTTATCAGTCCGTAAGCAAAACTGAACAACATTTAGTTAAAAAGTCAAAAAAGAGGCAAAAACCCGCCTCGGCCGTCATAACAACACGCAAACACATACATAGCACCGCGTAGGTATTAGGCACTTGTTACAACTTACGGGACTCAATTCCGACTTACGGAGGCCGAGTTATCAGCCCGTAGGCAAAACTGACCAACATATAGGTCAAAAGTCGAAAAAGATGCCAAAACCCGCCTCGGCCGTCGTAACAACACACAAACACGTGCAGAGTACCGCGTAGGTATTAGGCACGCGTTACAACTTACGGGACTCGATTCCAACTTATGGAGCCCGAGTTATCAGCCCGTAGCCAAAACTGACCAACACTTAGGCAAAAAGTCGAAAAAGAGGCCAAAACAGGCCTCGGCCGTTTAACGACACGCAAACACTCACATATCACCGTTTAGGTATTAGGCAAACGCAGCATTACTTACGGGACTCGATTCGATTCTGGAGGCCGAAGTTATCATTTCGTGAGGCAAAACTGACCAACACTTAGGTAAAAAGTCAAAAAAGAGGCCAAAACCCGCCTCAGCCATCGTAACGATACGCAAACACATACATAGCACCGCGAAGGTATTATGCATGTATTACAACTTACGGTACCCGATTTCAACATACAGAGGCCGTCATCAGCCCGTAGGCAAATCTGACCAACACTTAGGAAAAAAGTTGAAAAAGAGGCCAAAACCCACTTCGGCCGTCGTTACAACACGCAAATACATACATAGCACTGCATGGGTATTAGGCATGCACTATAACTTACGAGACTCAATTCTGACTTAAGGAGGCTGAGTTATCAGCCCGTAAGCAAAACTGAACAACATTTAAGTAAAAAGTCAAAAAAGAGGCCAAAACCCGCCTTGGCCGTCGTAACGACACGCAAACACATACATAGCATCGCGTAGGTATTAAACACTCGTTATAACTTACGGGACTCGATTCTGACTTACGGAGGCCGAGTTATCAGCTCGTAGGCAAAACTCGATAACACTTAGGCAGAAAGTCGAAAAAAGAGTCCAAAACCCGCCTCGACCATCGTAACAACACGCACACACATTCATAGCACAGCATCGATATTAGGCTCGTGTTATAACTTACGGGACTTAATTCTAACTTACGGAGGTCAAGTTATCAGCCCGTAGGTAAAACTGACCAACACTTAGGCAAGAAGTTAAAAAAGAGGCCAAAACCCGCCTCGGCAGTCGTAAAGACACGCAAACATGAACATAGCACCGTGTAGGTATTAGGCACGTGTTAGAACTTACATGACTCGATTCCGACTTACAGAGGCCGAGTTATCAACCCGTAGGCAAAACTGACCAACACTTGAGCAAAATGTCAAAAAAAAGGCCAAAACCCGCCTTGGCCGTCGTAACAACAAGCAAACACGTGCATAGTACAAACAGAGGGTATTATTGAGCGCAGCGTTACAACTCTACGGACTCGATTCCGATATCTGGAGGAGAAAGTTATCGGCCGTAGAAACAAAAGCGAACAACACTTAGGCAAAAGTCAAAAAGAGGCCAAAACATGCCTCGTGAAGCGTAATGACACGCGAAACACATGCATAGCACCGCGCATATATAGGCATGTGCTACTGACTTACTGAACTCGATTCTCGACATACGTGGGACAAGTTGTCGGCCAGTAGGCAAAATTGACCAACACTTAGGTAAAAAGTTTAAAAAAGGCCAAAACCCGCCTCGTGAAGTAAATAACGATACGCTAATATATACATAGCAAGTGTAGGTATTAGGCATACGTTACAACTTACGAGACTCGATTCTGACATACGGAGGCCGAGTTATAAGCCCGTAGGAAAAACTGACCAACACTTAGGCAAAAAGTCAAAAAAGAGGCCAAAAACCACCTCGGTCGTCGTAACGACACGCAAACACATGCATAAAATCGCGTGGGTATTAGGCATGTATTACAACTTATTGGTCTTGATTCTGACTTACGGAGGCCGAGTTATGAGCCCGTAGGCAAAATTGAACAACATTTAGGCTAAAAGTCGAACAAGAGGCCAAAACCAGCCTCGACCGTCGTAACAATATGCAAATACGTACATAACAACACGTAGGTATTAGGCACGTGTTACAACCTAAGGGTCTCGATTCCGACATACGGAGGCCGAGCTATCAACCTGTAGGCAAAACTGACCAACTCTTAGGCAAAAAGAGTCCAAAACTCACCTCGGCCGTCGTAACAACCGCAAAGACATACATAACACTGCATGTGTATTAGGTATGCGTTATAACTTACGGGACTCAATTCTGACTTACGAAGGCCGAGTTATCAGCCCGTAAGCAAAACAAAACAATATTTAGGTAAAAAGTCAAAAAAGAGGCTAAAACCCGACTCGGCCGTCGTAACGACACGCAAAGACATACATAGCACCGCGTAGGTATTAGGCACTCGTTAAAAGTTACGAGACTCGATTCTGACTTATAGAGGCCGAGTTATCAGCCCGTAGGCAAAACTCGCCAACACTTAAGCAAAGAGTTGAAAAAGAGGCCAAAACCCGCCTCGACCGTCGTAACAACACGCACACACATACATAGCACAACGTAGGTATTAGGCACGTGTTACAACTTACGGGACTCAATTCTAACTTACGGAGGCCGAGTTATCAGCCAGTAGGTAAAACTGACCAACACTTAGGCAAGAAGTCAAAAAAAGGCCAAAACCCGCCTCGTCAGTCGTAAAGACACACAAATATGAACATAGCACCGTGTAGGTAGTAGGCACGTGTTAGAACTTACGGGGCTCGATTCCGAGTTACAGAGGCCGAGTTATCAGCCTGTAGGCAAAACTGACCAACACTTAGGCAAAATGTCTAAAAAGAGGCCAAAACCCGCCTCTCGGTAAAATCGTAATAACGAAAGAACACGCATGCATAGTACCGCGTGGGTATTAGGCACAGCGTTATAACTTTCTGGGACTCTATTCCGAAAGCGGAGGCCGAAAGTTATCGGCCGTCGCAAAAATTGAACAACACTTAAGCAAAAAGTCAAAAAAGAGGCCAAAATACACCTCGACCGTCGTAACAACACGCTAACACATACATAGCACCGCGTGGGTATTAGGCACGCGTTATAACTTAGGAGACTCAATTCTGACTTACGGAGGCCGAGTTATCAACCCGTAGGGAAAACTGCACAATACTTAGGCAAAAAGTAAAAAAAGAGGCCAAAATATGCCTCGGCCGTCGTAATGACACGTAAACACATACATAGCACCGCGCATGTATTAGGCATGTGCTACAACTTACGGGACTCGATTTCCACATACGTAGGCCAAGTTGTCAGCCCGTAGGCAAAATTGACCAACACTTAGGTAAAAAGATAAAAAAGAGGCCAAAACCCGACTCGGCCATTGTAATGACATGCAAACGCATGCATAGCACCGCGTAGGTATTAGGCACTCGTTATAACTTACTAGACTCAATTCTGACTTAGGGAGGCCGAGTTATCAGTTCGTAGGCAAAACTGACCAACACTTAGGGAAAAAGACAAAAAAGAAGCCAAAACCCATCTCGGCCGTCGTAATGACACGCAAACACGTACACAACACTGCGTAGGTATTAGGCACGTGTTACAACTTATAGGACTCGATTCTGACTTACGAGGCCGAAGTTATCGACCAGACAAAAGCCCGACCAACACTTGGGTAAAAAAAAATCGAAAAGAGGCCAAAACTCGCGTCGTCTGTTGAAACAATACTGAACTTCGTATATAGCATCACGTGGTATTAGGCAGCGCGGCGTTACAACTTACGGGACTCAATTTCGACTTTCTGGAGGTCGAGTTATCGGCCGTGGGTAAACTAACCAAAACTTAGGTAAAAAAGTTAAAAAAGAGGCCAAAACCCGCCTCGGCCATCGTAACGATATATATGCTAACACATACATAGGACCGCGTGGGTATTGAGGCTTACACGTTACAACTTACGGGACTCAATTCCGACATACGGAGCCCGAGTTATCGGCCGTGTGTAGGTAACCGACCAACACTTAGGCAAAAAGTCAAAAAGAGGACAAAAAAACCTCGGCGGTCGTACGACGCAAAACACATAAATAGAACCGCGTGGATATTAGGCGTATATTTACAACTTATGGGTCTTGATTACGACTTACGGCCGAAAGTATCGACCTGTGGGCAAAAGCGAAAAACACTTAGGCAAAAGTCGAACAAGAGGCCAAAACCGGCCTCGGCTCGTAGTCCCTAACAATATGCAAACACGTATATATAGCACCGCGTGGAGGTATTAACCACGACATTACAACTTAAGGGACTCGATTCCAGACATCGGAGGTCGAGCTTTATCGACAGTAAAAACCCACCAACACTTAGGCAAAAAGTCGAAAAAGAGGCCAAAACCTGCCTTGGCCGTCGTAACGACGCGCAAACACATGCATGGCACCGCGTAGGTATTTGGCATGCGTTACAACTTACGGGACTCGATTCTGATATACGAAGGCCGAGTTATCAGCCCGTAGGTAAAACTGACCAACACTTAGGGAAAAAGTCGAAAAAGAGGCCAGAACCGCCTCGACTCTCATAATGACATGCAAACACGTACATAACACTGCGTCGGTAAAAGACATGCATTACAACTTATGGGACTCGATTCTGACATACGGATGCCGAGTTATCAACGCGTAGGTAAAACTGACAAACACTCAAGCAAAAAGTCTAAAAAAGGGCCAAAACAAGCCTCGGCTATCGTAACAACACGCAAACACGTACGTAGCATCGCGTAGGTATTAGGTATGTGTTATAACTTATGAGACTCGATTCCGACTTTCACGAGGCCGAAAGTTATCGGCCGTAAACAAAAGCGACCAACACTTACGCAAAAAGTTGAAAAAGAGGCCAAAACTAGCCTCGGACATTGTAACGACACGCAAACACATACATAACATCGCGTAGGTATTAGGCACGCATTACAACTTACGGGACTCGATTCTGACTTACGGGGGCCGAGTTATCAGCCCGTAGGCAAAACTGACTAACACTTAGGCAAAAAGTCGAAAAAGTGGCCGAAACTCGCCTCGGCCATCGTAACGATACGCAAACACATACATAGCATCACGTAGGTATTAGGCATGCATTACAACTTACGGGACTCGATTCCGACAGACGGAGGCCGAGTTATCAGCCCGTAGGTAAAACTGACTAATAGTTAGGCAAAAAGTCGAAAATAGGCCAAAACTCACCTCGGCTGTAGTAACGACATGCTAATATATACATAGCACCGCGTAGGTATTTGGCACGCGTTACAATTTACGGGACTCGATTCCAGGCTTACGAATGAGAGTTATCGGCCAGTAGCAAAAGCCGACCAACACTTAGGCAAAAACTCAAAAAAGATGCCAAAAACTAGTCTCGACCGTCGTAATAAGACGCAAACTAATACATAGCACCGCGTAGGAATTAGGCATGCGTTACAACTTACGGAACTTGATTCTAACTTACGGAGGCCGAGTTATCAGCCCATTGGCAAAACTGACCAACACTTAGGCAAAAAGTTAAAAAAGAGGCCAAAATTAGGCTCGGCCATCGTAATAACACACAAACATATACATAGCACCACGTAGGCATTAGGCTGCGTTAACTTACGGGACTCAATTTCGACTTACTTGAGGCCGAGAGTTATCGGCCGTAGGCAAAAAGCCGACCAATACTTAGGCAAAAAGTCAAAAAAAGTGGTAAAACTCGCCTCGGCCATCGTAATTTACATAACGCAAACACATACATAGCATCACGTAGGTATTTGGCACGCATTAAAACTTACGAGACTCAATTCTAACAGACGGAGGCCGAAAGTTATCGGCCGTGTAGTAAAAGCCCGACCAATAGTTAGGTAAAAAGTCTAAAAAGATGCCAAAACTCACCTTGGCTGTAGTAACGACACACAAACACATACATCGCACCCCGTAGGTATTTGGCACGTGTTATAACTAACGGGACTCGATTCTGACTTACGGAGGCCGAGTTATCAGCCCGTTGGTAAAACTGACCAACACTTATGCAAAAAGTCGAAAAAGATGCCAAAAACCAGTCTCGACCGTCGTAATGAGATGCAAACTATTACATAGCACCGCGTAGGAATTAGGCACGCGTTACAACTTACAGGACTCGATTTTGACTTACGGAGGAGAAAGTTATCGACCCGTTCGGCAAAACTAACCAACACTTAGGCAAAAGTCAAAAAGAGGCCAAAAATAGCCTCGGCCGTCGTAATGACACACAAACATATACATAGCACCACGTAGGCATTAGGCCGCAGCGTTATAACTTACGGGACTCAATTTCGACTTACGGGAGGCCGAGTTATCGGCAGTGAAAAAATGACAAATACTTAGGCAAAAACCCAAAAAGAGGCCAAAACCCGCCTCGACAAATCGTAACGACACGCAAAACACGATATAGGACCCGTGAAGGTAATAGGCACGCGTTATTCTGACTTACGGGACTCAATTCTGACTTACATAGGCCGAGTTATCAACCCGTAGGCAAAACTAATCAACACTTAGGGAAAAAGTCAAAAAAGAGGCCGAAACCCGACTCGGCCGTTGTAACGAAACGTAAACATGTACATAGAACCCCGTAGATATTAGGCACGCGTTACAAGTTACGGGACTCGATTCTGACTTACGGAGGCCGAGTTATCAGCCCGTAGGCAAAACTGACTAACACTTAGGCAAAAAGTTAAAAAAGAGGCCAACACCCGTCTCAGTCATCGTAACGACACGTAAACAAATACATAGCACTGTGTAGGTATTAGGCACGTGTTATAACTTACAGAACTCGAATCTAACTTACAGAGGACAAGTTATTAGCCCGTTGGCAAAACTGACCAACACTTAGGTAAACAAATAAAAAGAGGCCAAAACCAAATTTCGGTAGTTGTAAGGACACGCAAAACACGTCGCATATAGCACCACGTAGGTATTAGGTACATGTTAAAACTTGTGGGACTCGATTCCGATTTACAGAGCCCGACTTATCAGCCCGTAGGCAAAACTGACTAACACTTAGGCAAAAGTCAAAAAGAGGCCAAAACTCAGATCGGCCTTCATAACGCGACACACAAACACGCGTATAGCATCACAGTGGTATTATTAGGCATGCGTTACAACTTATGGGACTCGATTCCGACTTACATATGTCGAATTATCAACCCGTAGGCAAAACTGACCAACACTTAGGCAAAACGTCGAAAAAGAGGCCAAAACCGCCTCGGCCATCGTAACAATACGCAAACATGTATATAGTACGGCGTAAGTATTAGGCACGCGTTACAACTTACGGGACTCGATTCAGACATACGGAGGCCAAGTTATCAGCCCGTAGGCAAAACTGACTAATACTTAGGCAAAAAGTCAAAAAAGAGGCCTAAACCCGTCTCGGCCGTCGTAATGACACACAAACGCATGCATAGCATTACGTAGGTATTAGACACACGATACAACTTACGGGACTCGATTCCGACTTGCAGAGGCAGAGTTATCAGCCCGTAGGCAAAACTGACCAACACTTAGGAAAAATTCGAAAAAGAGGTCAAAACCCGAATCGACCGTCGTAACAACACGTAAAGACATACATAGCACTACATGGGTATTAGGCATGCGTTATAACTTACGGGACTCAATTACGACTTACGGAGGCCGAAAGCATCGGCCAAGTAAGCAAAAAAACTGAACAACATTTAGGTAAAAAGTCAAAAAAGAGGCCAAAACATGCCTCAACCGTCGTAACGACATAAAAACATATACATAGCACCGTGTATGTATTAGGCATGCGTTACAACTTATGGGACTCGATTATGACATACGTAGACCGAGTTATTAGTCCGTATTCAAAATTGACCAACACTTAGGTAAGAAGTTAAAAAAGAGGCCAAAACCCGAATCGGCCATTGTAACGACACACAAATATATGCATAGCACCGCATAGGTATTAGGCACGCTTTACAAGTTACGGGACTTAATTCCGACTTACGGATGCCGAGTTATCAGCCCGTAGGTAAAACTGACCAACATTTGGGGAAAAAGTCAAAAAAGAGACCATAACCCACCTCGGCCGTTGTAACGATATGGAAACTCGTACATAGCACCGCGTAGGTATTAGGCACGCGTTACAACTTACGGGACTCGATTCCAATTTACGGAGGCCGAGTTATCAGCCCGTAGGCAAAACTAATTAACACTTAGGTAAAAAGTCAAATAAGAAGCCAAAACCCGCCTCGGCCGTCGTAATGATACGCAAACACATACATAGTACCGCGTAGGTATTAGGCATGTGTTACAACTTACGGGACTCGATTCTGACATTCGAAAGCCGAGTTATCAGCCCGTAGGCAAAATTGACCAACACTTGTGGGACTCTATTCCGATTTACGGAGGCCGACTTATCAGCCCGTAGGCAAAACTGCCTAACACTTAGACAAAATGTCGAAAAAGAGGCCAAAACCCGCCTCGATCTTCATAACGACACGCAAACACGTACATAGCACCGTGGGTATATTAGGCACGCAGCGTTAACTTACGAAACTCGATTCCGACTTACGGAGGCCGAGTTATTAGCCCGTAGGCAAAACAGACCAACACTTAGGCAAAAAGTCGAAAAAGAGGCCAAAACCAGCCTCAGCCGTCGTAAGGACACGCAAACACGTACATAGCACCACGTAGGTATTAGGCACGTGTTACAACTTGTGGGACTCTATTCCGATTTACGGAGGCCAACTTATCAGCCCGTCGCAAAACTGACTAACACTTAGACAAAAAGTCAAAAAAGAGGCCAAAACCCGCCTCAGTTTTCATAATGACACGCAAACACGCATATAGCACCGCGTGTAGGTATTAGGCATGCATTACAACATATGGGACTCGATTTGACTTACATAGGCCGAATTATCACCTGGGTAGGTAAACCCGACCAACACTTTGGTAAAAAGTCGAAAAGAGGCCAAAACCCGCTCTCGGTTAAATCATAATGACACACAAACACATACATAGCACTACGTAGGTATTAGACACGCGTTACAACTTATGGAACTCGATTCCAACTTACGGAGGCAGAGTTATCAGCCCGTAGGAAAAACTGACCAACAATTATGAAAAATGTCGAAAAAGAGGCCAAAACCCGCCTACCGTCAGAATAACACGCAAACACGCATATAGTACCTGCGCAGAGGTATTCAAAGACGCAAGTTAAAACTTACGGACGCGATTCCAACTTACAGAGGTCGAGTTATCGACCCGGTGAGTCAAAAGCCGACTAACACTTAGGCAAAAAGTCAAAAAGAGGCCAAAACCCACCTCGGCTACCGTCAGAATAACACGTAAACACATACATAGAACCGCAGGTAGGTACTAGTACACGCTATTACTTACTTACAGGACTAATTTCTCGACTTACGAGGCCGAAAGTTATCATCCGTGGGCAAAACTCGCCAACACTTAGGCAAAAGTCAAAAAAAGAGGCCAAAACTCGCCTCGATCGTCGTAACAACACGCAAACAAATACATAGCACAATGTAGATATTAGGCACGCATTACAATATATGTTACTCGATTCCGACTTACGGAGGCCGAGTTATTAGCCCGTAGGCAAAACTGACCAACACTTAGGTAAAAAGTTAAAAAGAGGCCAAAACCCACCTCGGCCAGTTGTAACGATTAAAAAAACACATGCATAGTAATCGAATAGGTATTAGGCACACGTTAAAACTTACGGGATTCGATTATAACTTACGAGGTCGAAAGTTAATAGCCGTAGCAAAACCGACCAACACTTAGGTAAAAATCAAAAAGAAGCTAAAAACCGCCTCGACCGTCAGAATGTCACGCAACTCGCATACATAGTACCGCATAGGTTTAGGCATGCGTTACAACTTACGAAACTCGATTCTGACTTACGGAGGCCGAGTTATAAGCCCGTAGGCAAAACTGACCAACACTTAGGTAAAAGCCAAAAAAAGATGCCAAAACCCACCTCGCCAGTCGTAATAACACGCAAATACATACATAGCAATCGCATGGGTATTAGGCACGCGTTATAACTTACGAGACACAATTCGACTTTTACTTGAGGCCGAAAGTTATCGGTCATCAGTAAGCAAAACCGAACAACATTTAGTTAAAAAGTCAAAAAGAGGCAAAACCCGCCTCGTGAATCATAACAACACGCAAAACACATACATAGCACCGCGTAGGTATTAGGCACTTGTTACAACTTACGGGACTCAATTCCGACTTACGGAGGCCGAGTTATCAGCCAGTAGGCAAAACTGACCAACATATAGGTCAAAAGTCGAAAAGATGCCAAACCCGCGCTTCTACCGTCAGAATAACACACAAACACGCAGTCAGTACCGCGTGGTATTAGGCACGCAGCGTTATAATTTACGGACTCGATTCCAACTTATGGAGGCCGAAAGTTATCGTACCAGTAGCCAAAACTGACCAACACTTAGGCAAAAAGTCGAAAAAGAGGCCAAAACAGGCCTCGGCCGTCGTAACAACACGCAAACACATATATAGCACCGCGTAGGTATTAGGCATGTGTTACAACTTATGGGACCCAATTCAGACTTACGGAGGCCAAGTTATCAGCCCATAGGCAAAACTGACCAACACTTAGGTAAAAAGTTAAAAAAGAGGTCAAAACCCGCCTCGGCCGTTGTAACGACACGAAAACACATGCATAGTACCGCGTGGGTATTAGGCACCCGTTAAAACTTACGGGAATCGATTTCAAATTACGGAGGCTGAGTTATCAGCCCGTAGGCAAAACTGACCAACACTTAGGTAAAAAGTCAAAAAAAGAGGCCAAAACCCGCCTCGGCCGTTTAACGACACGCAAACACTCACATATCACCGTTTAGGTATTAGGCACGCGTTACTACTTACGGGACTCGATTCTCGATTCTGAGACCGAAAGTTATCATTTCGTGAGGCAAAAACGACCAACACTTAGGTAAAAGTCAAAAAGAGGCCAAAACCACCCACCATCGTGAACGATCACGCAAACACATACATAGCACCGCGTGCAGGTATTATGCATGTATTACAACTTACTTACTTGCACCCGATTTCAACATACTGGAGGACGCGTCATCCTGTAGTAAAATCTGACCAACACTTAGGAAAAAAGTTGAAAAAGAGGCCAAAACCCACTTCGGCCGTCGTTACAACACGCAAATACATACATAGCACTGCATGGGTATTAGGCATGCACTATAACTTACGAGACTCAATTCTGACTTAAGGAGGTCGAGTTATCGACCGTAAAGCAAACCGAACAACATTTAGGTAAAAAGTCAAAAAAGAGGCCAAAACCCGCCTTGGCCGTCGTAACGACACGCAAACACATACATAGCATCGCGTAGGTATTAGACACTCGTTATAACTTACGGGACTCGATTCTGACTTACGGAGGCCGAGTTATCACCGTGAGGCAAAACTCGATAACACTTAAAGTGTAAAGTCGAAAAAAGAGTCCAAAACCCGCCTCGACCATCGTAACAACACGCACACACATTCATAGCACAGCATCGATATTAGGCTCGTGTTATAACTTACGGGACTTAATTCTAACTTACGGAGGTCAAGTTATCAGCCCGTAGGTAAAACTGACCAACACTTAGGCAAGAAGTTAAAAAAGAGGCCAAAACCCGCCTCGGCAGTCGTAAAGATATGCAAACATGAACATAGCACCGTGTAGGTATTAGGCACGTGTTAGAACTTACATGACTCGATTCCGACTTACAGAGGCCGAGTTATCAACCCGTAGGCAAAACTGACCAACACTTGAGCAAAATGTCAAAAAAAAAGGCCAAAACCGCCTTGGCCGTCAGAATAACAAGCAAACACGCAGTATAGTGGTAATGAGGTATTAGGCATCGCTAGCATAACTTACGGGACTCGATTCCGATATACGGAGGTCGTTATCGGCCCCAGAGCAAAAGCCGAACAACACTTAGGCAAAAAGTCAAAAAAGAGGCCAAAACATGCCTCGACCGACGTAATGACACGCAAACACATGCATAGCACCGTGCATATATTAGGCATGTGCTACAACTTACGGAACTCGATTCTGACATACGTAGGACAAGTTGTCAGCCCGTAGGCAAAATTGACCAACACTTAGGTAAAAAGTTAAAAAAAGGCCAAAACCCGCCTCGACCGTCGTAACGATACGCTAATATATACATAGCACCGTGTAGGTATTAGGCATACGTTACAACTTACGAGACTCGATTCTGACATACGGAGGCCGAGTTATAAGCCCGTAGGAAAAACTGACCAACACTTAGGCAAAAAGTCAAAAAAGAGGCCAAAAACCACCTCGGTCATCGTAACGACACGCAAACACATGCATAAAATTGCGTGGGTATTAGGCATGTATTACAACTTATTGGTCTTGATTCTGACTTACGGAGGCCGAGTTATGAGCCCGTAGGCAAAACTGAACAACATTTAGGCTAAAAGTCGAACAAGAGGCCAAAACCAGCCTCGACCGTCGTAACAATATGCAAATACGTACATAACAACACGTAGGTATTAGGCACGTGTTACAACCTAAGGGTCTCGATTCCGACATACGGAGGCCGAGCTATCAACCTGTAGGCAAAACTGACCAACTCTTAGGCAAAAAGAGTCCAAAACTCACCTCGGCCGTCGTAACAACCGCAAAGACATACATAACACTGCATGTGTATTAGGTATGCGTTATAACTTACGGGACTCAATTACGACTTACGAAGGCCGAAAGCATCGTACCTGTAAGCAAAACAAAACAATATTTAGGTAAAAAGTCAAAAAAGAGGCTAAAACCCGACTCGGCCGTCGTAACGACACGCAAAGACATACATAGCACCGCGTAGGTATTAGGCACTCGTTAAAAGTTACGAGACTCGATTCTGACTTATAGAGGCCGAGTTATCAGCCCGTAGGCAAAACTCGCCAACACTTAAGCAAAGAGTTGAAAAAGAGGCCAAAACTCCGCCTTGACCACGTCGTAATAACACGCACACACATACATATAACAAACAGAGGTATTAGGCACGTGTTACAACTTACGGGACTCAATTCTAACTTACGGAGGCCGAAAGTTATCGACCAAGAGGGTAAAACCGACCAACACTTAGGCAAGAAGTCAAAAAAAGGCCAAAACCCGCTCGTCGGTCGTGAAGACACACAAATATGAACATAGCACCGTGTAGGTAGTAGGCACATGTTAGAACTTACGGGGCTCGATTCCGAGTTATAGAGGCCGAGTTATCAGCCTGTAGGCAAAACTGACCAACACTTAGGCAAAATGTCTAAAAAGAGGCCAAAACCCGCCTCGGCCGTCGTAATAACGAGCAAACACGTGCATAGTACCGCGTAGGTATTAGGCACGCGTTACAACTTACGGGACTCTATTCCGACAAACGGAGGCCGAGTTATCAGCCCGTACGCAAAATTGAACAACACTTAAGCAAAAAGTCAAAAAAGAGGCCAAAATACACCTCGACCGTCGTAACAACACGCTAACACATACATAGCACCGCGTGGGTATTAGGCACGCGTTATAACTTAGGAGACTCAATTCTGACTTACGGAGGCCGAGTTATCAACCCGTAGGGAAAACTGCACAATACTTAGGCAAAAAGTAAAAAAAGAGGCCAAAATATGCCTCGTGAAAATCAGAATGACACGTGAACACATACATAGCACCGCGCATGTATTAGGCATGTGCTACAACTTACGGACTTGATTTCCACATACGTAGGCCAGTTGTCACCAGAGGCAAAATTGACCAACACTTAGGTAAAAAGATAAAAAGAGGCCAAAACCCGACTTTTCGCTCGGCCATTGTAATGACATGCAAACGCATGCATAGCACCACGTAGGTATTAGGCACTCGTTATAACTTACTAGACTCAATTCTGACTTACGGAGGCCGAGTTATCAGTTCGTAGGCAAAACTGACCAACACTTAGGGAAAAAGACAAAAAAGAAGCCAAAACCCATCTCGGCCGTCGTAATGACACGCAAACACGTACACAACACTGCGTAGGTATTAGGCACGAGTTACAACTTATAGGACTCGATTCTGACTTACGGAGGCCGAGTTATCAGCCTGTAGACAAAACTGACCAACACTTGGGTAAAAAAATAGAAAAAGAGGCCAAAACTCGCATCGTCCGTTGAAACAATACGGAAACTCGTATATAGCATCACGTAGGTATTAGGCACGCGTTACAACTTACGGGACTCAATTTCGACTTACGGAGGCCGAGTTATCAGCCCGTAGATTAAACTAACCAAAACTTAGGTAAAAAGTTAAAAAAGAGGCCAAAACCCGCCTCGGCCATCGTAACGATATGCTAACACATACATAGGACCGCGTAGGTATTATGCATACGTTACAACTTACGGGACTCAATTCCGACATACGGAGCCCGAGTTATCAGCCCGTAGGCAAACTGACCAACACTTAGGCAAAAAGTCAAAAAAGAGGACAAAAAAAACCTCGGCAGTCGTAACGACACGCAAACACATACATAGAACCGCGTGGATATTAGGCATGTGTTACAACTTATGGGTCTTGATTCTGACTTACGGAGGCCGAGTTATCAGCCCGTGGGCAAAACTGAACAACACTTAGGCAAAAAGTCGAACAAGAGGCCAAAACCAGCCTCGACCGTCATAACGATATGCAAACACGTACATAGCACCGCGTAGGTATTAGGCACGCATTACAACTTAAGGGACTCGATTCCGACATACGGAGGCCGAGCTATCAGCCTGTAGGCAAAACTGACCAACACTTAGGCAAAAAGTCGAAAAAGAGGCCAAAACCCGCCTTGGCCGTCGTAACGACGCGCAAACACATGCATGGCACCGCGTAGGTATTTGGCATGCGTTACAACTTACGGGACTCGATTCTGATATACGAAGACCGAAATCGTACCTGTAGGTAAAAAGCCCGACCAACACTTAGGGAAAAGTCGAAAAGAGGCCGTAACCACCTCGACTCTCATAATGACATGCAAACACGTACATAACACTGCGTCGGTAAAAGACATGCATTACAACTTATGGGACTCGATTCTGACATACGGATGCCGAGTTATCAATGCGTAGGTAAAACTGACAAACACTCAAGCAAAAAGTCTAAAAAAGGGCCAAAACAAGCCTCGGCTATCGTAACAACACGCAAACACGTACGTAGCATCGCGTAGGTATTAGTATGTGTTATAACTTATGAGACTCGATTCCGACTTACGGAGGCCGAGTTATCAGCCCGTAGGCAAAACTGACCAACACTTACGCAAAAAGTTGAAAAAGAGGCCAAAACTAGCCTCGGACATTGTAATGACACGCAAACACATACATAACATCGCGTAGGTATTAGGCACGCATTACAACTTATGGAACTCGATTCCGACTTACGGGGCCGAAAGATCGTACGAAGTAGGCAAAACCGACTAACACTTAGGCAAAAAGTCGAAAGTAGTGGCGAAACTCGCTTCTACCATCGTAACGACACGCAAACACATACATAGCATCACGTAGGTATTAGTCATGCATTACAACTTACGGGACTCGATTCCGACTGACGGAGGCCGAGTTATCAGCCCGTAGGTAAAACTGACTAATAGTTAGGCAAAAAGTCGAAAATAGGCCAAAACTCACCTCGGCTGTAGTAACGACATGCTAATATATACATAAAGACCGCAGTATATTTGCACGCGTTACAATTTACGGACTCGATTCCGACTTACTTGAGGCCGAAAGTTATCGTACCAGTAAGTAAACCGACCAACACTTAGGCAAAAACTCAAAAAGATGCCAA